>OZ025294.1:374254797-376654797 GCA_964019185.1 Maratus speculifer | reverse complement strand
AAAATGGATGTTTTCCATTTTGATACTTATGGTCAATAAATCTTTGTTATATTTTGAAGCTTTAAACACTTTCTATTTCGGTACCAGAGGTGATTATAAATTTGATGGTTGCTACGAAAAAAATATTTTAAATGAAAAAGAGTTTTTAATGTGATTTTTTTCTTTCTGTATAAGGTACAGTGGGTAGCCAAATTACCATTCGCATGCCTGAAAATTTACATTCTGATGAAGTTATTTTTGTGTACTGGTGGATTGTAAAACTATTATCGGCATGCTTGAATAGATTGCAGATAATTTAAAATAAAATGAATTTCAGTGCATAAAATATACATATTACAAATTAAAATTTTTTTAGCCAAAACTAACCTTTATACTATCTTAATTTTCTTATAATAATGTCCCGTACTTACTTCAAATTACTAAATTAAAATCTTGTTTCTAGATTCTTCTTGTTTCTGTTAATCTTTATGCAGACGATATAAATTCTTAATTTGCCTTAAAAACATTATTCCAGTATGCGTAAATTTAAAAAAATGGCTCTAAATTAAAAATAGTCTTAATTAAATTTTTATTTCTTAATATTCCAAATAAAATTCATTTTTCTATGTTTGTATCAAACCTTTTTAAGAAAGTCTTATTAAATTTATTCCAAACCCATATCTTTCAAAAAATATCATTATTTTATTTTATCTATTTATTTATTTTTCCGCCGTCAACCTTTGATAGTGTGCATGTTAATAAATTCATTTCTTTTCTTTTTCTCTTAAAATTAATCATTTATAAAAATCGTCTGCCTAAGAAATCATGAGTCGATTATAAATTGGTTAAATAATATTTTTTAAAAATAATTTATCGTCTGTGGAAAATAGTCTCGTAGCTGGACAAGAGTTATGTTTGCAAAAAAAAAAAAAAAATGATGGTTTGAGGTTACAGAATGTTCCAGAATTTTCTTTTTAGATTTAAAAGGGGAAAGGTCTCGAGCTGAAAAAGAAGATTCTTGGATTTTTGCTTCAATGAGACGGCTCGCTGAAATAATGATGGACTGTTTGCAAAAGGAGCTTTTCCCTTACTCATGATTACGGATTAAGTAAATGAACTTACAACAGCAAATGAGTAATTTATTGGATATTCTACATTTATTTGTTTATTTTGTTTTTTCCCTCGCTTGCCATGACTGTGTGTTTTTTTTAACCAGTGAAAATAATTCGAGTTTCTCCTTAAATCGTCACAACTAATTGAAAAGTCTGACAGGATAATTTTTCTGTGCTGCCTTTTTCGGATATTTAAAGAAAATTTTCAGCTTGCTAATGGAATCGGCTGTGGAACGAAAAGATGATAGCTTTGTGAATCGCCGATAATCGACTTCTCGTGAATGTTCTTGTGCCAAAATCGCCATAATTTCTTACTTAATTAAAGTAAAAGAAATGCTCTTTTAAAGAACTTCACAGCTATGCTTGGAAAGAATTAGTGCTTGCTTTGAGTTTGCTTGTGTGTTCCATGACGATTGAGATTCATTCTTTCATAGTCGAGAAAAAGTAGTCCTCGTGGTGATGAAAGAAGAAAAAAAATAATAATTACAAGACCATTTCTTGTTAATTGGTGAATAGACAAATATTTTTTCGAGATAGTTGAGACCAATAGGATTTCGGTGAGATTTTTTTCGTAGTATTTTGATTATTATTATTTGTATAATTTTTATGTATTTATTTATATTAATTATTCTCTGTTTGTCAGGTTTTTTTATTTGATTATTTGTCTGTGAATTTTATTTACTTGCCTATTTATGAGTATTATTATTATCATTATTATGTGTTGGAGATTGAAATATTTTTATTCTTAAGGATTTAATTGAGGAGTATGATGTTCTTAAGATATTTACTGTTACTTATTAAGAGTATTATGATATTTTTATGCACGTTTAAAGATAAGTTCGTAGTAATAATGAAGTATAAAAGAACTTAGAATCTCAAGTTATTTTTTAAAAGGTACATTTTCTATTTTATTGATATTTGTTTGTTATCAAGAACTATTCTCAGAATACAGTATTTTCATGATAATGTTCCTACAACTAAACTTTTGAGCTGAAAATTAAGTTAACATTATTGTTTTTCCTTTTATTTGTTAGAATTTCTGGTTACAGTGAGCTTTGGCTCCCGGATTCTTATAATTTATTTAAATTCAGTAAGAAAGATGGAACTGTGCAAGGCTGTTGCTAGAATTTTGACTGATAAATACGATTAATTTTTTTAGTAAATTTTGTGATTTTAAAGTAAGAAATTACCTATAATTAAAATTTTTGAATCTGTTTATGATCTATAAAATAATAGAATTAAAAGTTGATCCCAATTTAAGGTATATCTATGATATTTACAATTTCTGTTTTATCAGATAAAATTTCTGGTTAAAGTTAGCAGCTAAATATAGTAATTTTGAAAAAATATGTAAGTGATAGAAATCATTAACTTTGAAATTTATTGCGAATGATCTTACGATCGGGATTTAATAAAGAAAATAGAAGTGCTTCATTTATTCTAATGAGTAAGAATAAAAAAATTATGGAAGATCCTAAATTCGTACCGTTTGACCCGAGTTCTGGAATGAACATTTTGTCTTGGTTAACTTATTTTGATAAAACATGTGATAGGGAACAGAAAAATCTAGAATGGAAATTTAATTTTATTGCGCAATATTTGAAAGGGGAAGCGCAAAAAATTTATATCAATGACTGCTTAAATTGTATGGATTATGAACAAATTAAGAAAATTTTTATAGAAAGACTCATTGAATTAGACTTCCCGAGTTTTTCTGATTTTTCAAATCTGAAATTAGATAATTTAGACAAATTAGAAACTTATTTTCGTAAAAAAGTGGAAATTGTAGGAAATTACATCTTAGTGAAAATATACTATTACAAGGTTTAACTGATGGTTTAAAACCAGAATTCAAAAACAATATTATTATAAATCCTCCTAGTAGTACCACCGAATGGTACCGGGTTGTCAAACAATTCGTGGAAGTTTCCACCCCACTAATTTCAAACCAAGTAATAAATCAACCCTCAGCTAGACAAAATTTTCAACCTTTTCAACCAACTAGGCCCTGGATTCAGCCAGTTAGGCCCAATAATACACCTAGGAATTGGATTCCCCAAAGGCAATCTCAAAGGCCCAGAATTTGTCAAAATAATTATATTGAGAATTCATATCCTTCAAGACCTTGTAGGATATGCACAAATAGGGGTGTGAGTAATGCTTTTCATTGGGAAAGAGAATGTATTTTTAGGAATGAGGTACCATCCTCTGATACTCTTCCAAATATCTCACAAAATAATTCTCATAATGTTTGGCAATTAAATGTGTATGGATGTACAAATAATTATAATTTGCCATGTGTTGTAGATACTGGCTCAACTATTGCAATATTGCCACTTAAATTTGTTAAAAAACTTAATGCTAAAATTGAGACTATACCCTCAGTTACCATTGGTCAGGCAAAAGGATTTTTACATATAAATAAAAAATGTAGTGTTCTTCTAAAAGTGGGTAAAATTAAAAAAAATATGTTAACTTTTTAGTATGCAATACAAATTTGGATTATGCTATTTTGGGGTTAAAAGAATGTTCTAAATTTAAATTAACCATAGAATGTAAAAATTGTATTGTAAGGCAGGGAAGGAAAATTATAACTAACAGTATATCCACACATAATGAGAGATCCCTTCATTTCAATACAGTAAATATCGACCAAGTACAACAAAACAGGGATTAATCAAATGAATTTGTAACCTCAGAATAAAAAAAAAAATATGAAATTAAATACTGGTAATACTGTAGCAATAGATAATTATGATAATGAAACACTGAATGTAAGTAATCATGATATAGAGTTACAATCTACTTGTGGAAATATTATGAAAAATGAAGACTGTGTTGAATATGATAATGAATCACTGAATGTAAGTAATCATGATATCGAGTTACAATCTACTTGTGGAAATATTATGAAAAGTGAAGACTGTGTTAAATATGATCACGAAATTAATGTGCATCCTGATTATAGAGGTTCCACGACTCTTCAAAATTTTCGCGATAATTCGGATTCAGATTTAACTGGGGAAATAAATTTAATTCAAGATGTAAATTTAAGGGAATTAGTTCATATTTATAGTGATATTTTTGCAAAGTATAAATATGATGTGGGTAGGATAAATATTGAACCACAACGCGTTATACTAAACTCCGACCTACCTATATCTTTGAGGCCCTACCGAACATCTCCCCTAGAAGAAATATAAATAAAAAACCAAATTCAATCATTGTTAGCAGCCGGACTGATAAAGGAAAGTAATAGCCCCTATTCTGCCCCTATTACACTAGTTATGAAAAGAGAGGAAGGTAAAAAAACGCGATTATGTATAGACTATAGAAAATTAAACGCAATAATTAAAAACGATGCAGAACCCTTGCCCCGTATCGATGGAATTTTAGATAAATTGAGTAGTGCTCAGTATTTTTCAACTTTGGATTTAGCCTCTGGCTACTGGCACATACCAATACATCCATCCGATACAGAGAAATTAGCATTTGCAACCAATTTTGGACTTTTTGAGTGGATCGTGCTCCCTTTTGGCATAAAAACTGGCCCTCCCATATTCAATAGAACCATTCGAAGGATCATTAATAAATATAAAATCGACTTTGCGTGCCACTATTTTGATGATATTATAATTTTCTCTTCCTCTTTAGAAGAACATTTAAACCATTTAGCTCAAATTTTTGACATTTGCAAACAAGAAAACATTAAACTTAAACTTTCTAAATGTAAATTAGGCCAAAATAAAATCAATTTCTTAGGTTATGAAATCACTAATGGAACTATAACACCAGCAAATGCCAATATTGAAACCATCAAAAATTTAAAACTTCCTTCCAATATGAAAGAGTTACAACAATTTCTAGGTTCCATTAATGTTTACCATAAATTCATAAATAAATATGCTGAAATTAGATATCCTCTAAATCGATTACTTAAAAAAGACACAATATGGGAATTTAACTCAGAGTGCCAGGATTCTTTTGAAAAATAAAAAAATTCTTTAATTGCAAAGCCCATCCTCAAAATTTATGATCCTAAATTACCTTTACATATGTTTGCAGATGCCTCTCAGATAGCAGTATGTGCCGTTCTAAAACAACCTGATAAAGACAATTTCTTACATCCTATTGCTTATCATTCTAGAATTTTGAAGAGTTATGAACAAAATTATTTCATAACTGAATTAGAATGTTTAGCTATTATAGATACTCTTGACAAATTCTATCATTACATTCATGCTGTCAAGTTTACAATTCATACGGACCACGCATCTTTAGTATGGTTAAAGAGTGTTAAAAACTTAAGAGGTAGGCTTTTTAGATGGTCACTCAAACTTAGTATGTTTGATTATGAGATAAAATATGAAAAGGGTTCAACAAATGTCGAAGCAGACATGTTGTCACGAAATCCTGTTTGTCATTTTAATCAACATATTAGTTTATTGCTAGATAGGAAAGAAATTATAGAGATGCAAGACAAAGACAATGTTTGTGACAAAAAATATAAAAAAGAGAATGGAATTATTATAGTTCAGAAAAAGGGATTCAAAAAAATTGTTGTACCAATGTCATTAAGAAAAAAATTACTCCATATTGCTCATGATAATTTTGGACATTTAGGGATTCAAAACATGCTTAATTTAATATCTCCCAACTATTATTGGCCTAATATGACAATAGACATTACAGAATTTGTTAAACATTGCGATACCTGTCAAAAAAATAAAAAACCAAAACAGAAAAGATTCGGCTTATTACAAGCTATGCCAGCCACAGATCAACCTTTTGAATGTCTTTCTATTGATACTGTTGGTGGATTTAACTATTACAACTCAACAAAAAATTTTTACACATAATAATAGATCATGCAACTAGGTTTGTTTGGGCTTTTCCCTCCAAAAATGTTACCACTGAAACATACACTAACTGTTTAAAACAAATTTTCAATATCAAAGCACCTCAAAAAATACTTAGTGACAGGCATAAATCTTTCAGATCTCCAAGATTTAAGAAACTCCTTAGAAATCATCATGTTCAACAGCGTTTTACATCCGCACATCATCATCAGACCAAAGGAAAGGTAGAGCGCGTTAATCAGACTATAGTTACCAGGCTTAAATGTAAAGTTAATTCCACTTCTTTTAAAATACCTTGGACTACATAATTAAACCAAGTCATCGAAGAATACAACAATACGCCCCATTCTATCACCAAGTTCCCACCTGCCTATTTATTTTATGGTCAATTGCCTTACGAATCTCCTTTAAAACAAAACTATTACCCTCCAGTAGACAAAGCCCTCAAATTGCGAAAGCGCGAACTCAGGAATTTCACCTTAAAAGTAAAATACTCTATGATCGAAATTTTGTCGAATGTCCATTAAAAATACAAGACTCTGTAATTTATGAAGAATTTAAATACCCTAACACTCGAAAATTAGAACCTAGTTTCTCTGGACCATACAAAATTATAAATAAACTTTCTGATGTAACTTATGAAATAGATAAATTTAATTATGAGACAGGACAGAATTCCGTTTTTGTGCATGTTTCTAAATTAAGACCCTATTTTTCACCCGAAGATTTTAAACTGTTTCATGAGCAACCCAAAAAACCAACAAATCCTCAGATACAATCACAATCACTAGATCAAACTAAAGTCAAGACAGTAGATTAAATTTTAATTCTCATTCTTTAAAAATGTTATCACCATAATTTTCAACATTAGCAGGTATGTTCTTGGAGCGCTACAAGAATATTACTTGTTTTTGGGAGTTTTTGGGATTAAATTGGGCTCCTTATGCAGGCATAAGGTGTACACTTTGATTGTAAAGGCTTTCAAATTGATGTTGATAAATTAATTTTAAGTGTATTTAAGTCTAACTATATTTACTCATTTATTGACATTAGTATTACTCTATTTATTCGGCACATATTAGGTGATAATAGTTATAAAATTTGATGACTTTACTCAAACCTATAACTTAATATGTGATTTTCAGTGATTGTGAAAACTACAGATATTAAGAGTTTTTCAAAAGAGCACACTATTTTTATTTCCATTTCTCAATTAAGAATGACACCTTTTATTCCTATTTGTATTTTAAAGTTTATAAACCATGTGTAGATAAAACAATACTCTACATTTGGCATTTGAAAACTTATAACCAAACTTGACAATTTTGTAAAAGAGTATCAGAGAGGAATTATTGTAAGGAAATACTGGTTGAGAGTCCATTTTCTAAATAGTTAGATTTAATTTTATTTGGATTTTGGAATTATTAAGATTTTTTTTATTTATACTTTCGGCTAGCACAAAATACTTTCTTATGCTATTAGAAGATAAGAAAATTATTTAGTTGCTATGCAATTATTTTTATCCTCAATCAATATTTTCCCTATCAATAATAAAGTAACTGTGATATTTTCTTTTGATTATACTCTTGTTTTATTATTTATTATCATTATGATTTCTATAAGGAAGTTTAGTTTTAATTATGCTCTTATTGAGAAGTATTAGAAGATGGAGAATTATTATTATTATTGCTATACATTTTGAGTCTTATTATACTACTTATTATTATTGTTGTTATTATTATTTAAAATTTTCTATATTATTTATTATTGGTGATGGGACAATTTATATAATTAAAAAATTTAATAAATAAAGATTTGATTATTAAAGATGTTGGATCCAACATAACATTAAAACCAAAGATTAAACTAGGTTTGAAGATCTTTAATTAAAGAGTATTCAGTGAACATTGAAAAAGACTCTTTTCTATACACTATTGAAAGACTTTTTTTCATTTAAAGGACTTTATTTAAAATAAACTATGCATTAAGTTATTGTAATTATTTAAACTTCCATGAGAACGAATTGTTATTGTTTTTATTATATTTTTTATCTCTTGCTTATTAATATTTATAACTTATTTACTGTTATTGTATGTATTATCTCCTATGCACTTACAAATAGTAAGTGATATTGTAACATTATTGTATTTCTTTTAGGGAAATGCTCCTACCTAAATTTAATTCAGATTAATTTTCTCTTAACTATTTTTTTTAATCACTAATATATTTTATATTGCGTTAATTTTCTTTTCTTCCAGCTCTTGGCTTCAGGAGTTTGACAGTTTTATTCCAAAACTTAACTTTTCTAAATTATTATATTTCTGTTGTCTGAACCTGTAGTTTTATTTAACTATCAATTCCATACAAAGTCTTGGGGAGGGGGGATAATATTACAAATTTAAAAATTTTTCGCCAAAACTAACCTTTATACTATCTTAATTTTCTTATAATAATGTCCCGTACTTACTTCAAATTATTAAATTAAAATCTTGTTTCTAGATCTAATCTGTTAATCTTTATGCAGACGACATACATTCTTAATTTGCCTTAAAAAACATTATTACAGTATGCGTAAATTTAAAAAGATGGTTCTAAATTAAAAATAGTCTTAATTAAATTTTTATTTCTTAATATTCCAAATAAAATTCATTTTTCTATGTTTGTATCAAAACTTTTTAAGAAAGTCTTATTAAATTTATTCCAAACCCATACCTTTCAAAAAATATCATTATTTTATTTTATCTATTTATTTATTTTTCCGCCGTCAAGCTTTGATAGTGTGCATATTAATAAATTCATTTCTTTTCTTTTTCTCTTAAAATTAATCATTTATAAAAATCGTCTGCCTAAGAAATCATGAGTCGATTATAAATTGGTTAAATAATATTTTTTTTAAAATAATTTATCGTCTGTGGAAAATAGTCTCGTAGCTGGACAAGAATTCTGTTTACAAAAAAGAATGATGGTTTGAGGTTAAGAATGTTCCAGAATTTTCTTTTTAGATTTAAAAGGGGAAGTCTCGAGCTGAAAAATACGATTCTTGGGTTTTTGCTTCGATGAGACGGCTCGCTGAAATAATGATGGAATGTTTGCAAAAGGAGCTTTTCCCTAACTCATGATTACGGATTAAATAAATGAACTTACAGCAGCAAATGAGTAATTTATTGGATCTTCTACATTTATTTGTTTATTTTGTTTTTTCCCTCGCTTGCCATGACTGTGTGTTTTTTTTTAATCAGTGAAAATAATTTGAGTTTCTCCTTAAATCGTCACATACATGTATTATGAAAGAAAATAGCGCAAGGGTTTGTAGACAATAATTCATAGTATTTCATAGAATAATAAATTCAAGCCAATTAACCAATTCAATTAAAAACAAGCAATTCTTAATATTTAATAAAATATGACTTAGCGTTGATAACGGTCTGTTTACTTTTTGGTATGCTCTGTATACATTTTATCCACACTTCCCCATCATTAAGCCAGATCTATCAGACTTTCATCAAATTTATTTTGCTTGTTGTCTCTCATTTTGATGTTTAATGCTTTAAAAGACATCAGTCTTTATCGATAGAACTTAAATCTTGAGAATTGTCCGTGCATAGAAAAAATATTTACTATCTCCTTAGATAAGAACTGTCATTGTGTTCTCTTTATAAAATGGCTTTGAATCATGCATCAAAATATACTTGGAGGATCGAGAAACCATTCTTTTAATTGAAGTATCAACTTTCTTTCCATTATTTGTTTGTACAAAATAAGATTTATCTAGAGTTCTCAAAGACTTTTGACCAACATTATCCTCTTCACCGTTTGCCGTCGGAGAAAAGTCGGGGATAAAAGTACTATACCTATCTCCTGTACAGTGGTTAAATATCTGGCGAATAAGGAATGAAAAACATCAAATAAAAGAAATGTTAAAAAACAGATTCAATGTGAAATAATGAGAATTCTATGCTTAGCCTCGTATTGTATCTTTTTTTTCTATGCATTCTAAAATAACCTATTTTTTTGTAATTGCTTCTAAAATAATTATTCGACAACCCGCTTCAGAAACTACTACAAATAAATACATTCTTAATGTCTCAGACATTCTTTTAGCTGTCTAAATAAAAATAAAAAAAAACAACTATCGTTCATTTACTGTTCTGAAAATATATATTAAAACTTAATATGATATTTCGACTCTTAAAAGGCATGAAAAAATTGAACGGACACTGATATTTTTTAAACACGTAATAAATAGCATGGTAAATGGTTAATTTCAACACCGCAACCCGCAACCTTGCAAATTGTTTCTCCATTTGGCACTTGATGCAAGCAGTTTGTTTGTGGTTTTATTGGACATTTAGAAAGTGATTAACTATGAACAGAGTAATACCTATCGCGAAATCCTTTCTGTGTCTTTGGCTATTGCTAAACTGCATTTATAATGAACTAGTATTATTATAGATAGAGCAATGTAAATGGCACGGTATGGTTGAATATGTAAAGATACATCATGCATTCAGCAATGCGGATGTGAATCCTGACTGTATTGGCACATAACACACAACGACATTCGAAAAGAGCAGTAATTAAGCACTCGCAGTTTGGCAAATTTGATTGTTTGTTTACTCTTTAAATGAAGCATTTTTTCACGATTTGGCCCTATAGCGAGTGGCAAGTGAGATTACTGGATTTATCATGCTATCCACGTTGTAAAGAAAGTTTGCATCACAGCCACAGATGACAGATCACATCATGACCTTAAACAAAGCTTGACTGTCTCTGCAGTTCAGTTCTGTTGACATTTTTCGATTTTTCTGTGCTGAATAAATGATGACTTGTTCAACTTTATTCCGAAGTGAGGCTTATAGTAGAAACAAACCTGAAAAAAATCACAATTAGTTCAGAGGGACGTTGTGAATAATTTAATGAGGTACAGTACGTGAGGTACGCATTAAAAACTACTCTATTCATATATTCTCAGTCTCTAGATATCATGTGTTGATGTTGTTTAGTCCAACACAACGCGTCAACTTAATATCTGAAGTCAGTTTGAGTTTCTTGGCGGGTCTCAGGAAAGCAATCCTCAATACTACAGTGTGGCGCCTTATTATTATTGTAGAAATAATACTACCAACTTTATTCATGTTTTTTGTCGATTATTTTGTATACTTTCGTCTGCTTCTGAGGCAAATGAAACGGATTTTTCTCTTATCACGAGACAAAGTGAAGCGTTGGTTTCCATAAGTTTTATTCTTCTTGCTCCCAATGAAAGCGATTTTATTAAGATTAGATTTTATTCTTCTTTTATTAATAGAGGACGTATGTATAAGAATAGCAATGTATGTTGTTGAATATGTGGGATTCTTCAACAATGTGTTGATCTCTAAAGACAAATCCTTACATTTCAATATTTCTAACAACTGTTGTTAAATACTCACATTAGCAAAAATAGAAAATTAAGAGAATTAAAATTCATCAGCCGCCCTTGTCGACCAGTTTGGTCTCCCTTAAATGTATGCTAAGCATTATATCATATTCCTTTTATTCATAATTTATTTTACATACACAAATAATTGCTAAATCAGAAGACTCTTTTAGAGAACTCAAGAACTCGATATTCTCTATGCTAGTTGGACGCATGGTAAAATCGCCAAACATTGTTCCTCGCATTTCTTTCGTATTTCATTAATTTCATTTAAATTTTAATCATTTCATTCATGATAAAAAGTTTATTAAATCCAAATGATTTTTTAAATCACCAGATTTTAAAAAATTCACCTTTTATATAAACATTTTAATAAAAATTTTATTTTACTTAAAAAAGGTGTTATAGTAAAAATAAATGACATTAACATGTTTCGGATCCGTCAAATAAGATCCATAATCATAATAAAAATAAAAATGAAATTTCAAACTATTTCATGGTCAATACAAATGACACGCGACAATGAGATATAAAATGGTGACTTAAATTTTTACATTTGCATGACTGGGAGAAAGGTTGGAATTAGAAAAGGGGAGCATGAATCTGATATTAAATTTGGACGTACAAACACTACCTTATCAAGAACATATTTAAATGAGGGGATAAAAATATTGTTTAGTGAAAGTAAATTATGTTTCATTTCAAATTGTTGTCGTAAATCTATTATAAGCGAGTCCATTGAAATTTATACGCGTAAAAATCTGGTTTGCTATGATACCGTTTCTTGTATTATTCCTAAGTTATGGTTAGAATTAATGAATAAATTATTCATGAGAGCTTGAATGGGATGAACCATGTTGTAAATTCTTTTTGATCATGGTCTATTTTAATAATTTTTTTTAAAATAGAATGCGTGGTTTTTTTTTTTTTTTTGTGTATTTTGTTGTTTATATCTCATTGTCGCGTATCACTTGTATTGACCGTGAAATATTTTGAAATTTTATTTTTATTTTTATTATGATTATGGATCTTATTTGACGGATCCGAAACATGTCAATGTCCTTTATTTTTATTATAACACCTTTCTTAAGTAAAATAAAATTTTTATTAAAACATTTCATTCATTTCGTTTATAATACATAATTTTAATTTTAAATTTGAACATTTAAAATTTATGATATTTCTTTAATTTTAAGAAATAAGTATAGAAAAAATAAAAAATAAAAATAATATTTTGAAGCTCTATAATTGCAGCAAAAGAGCGAAATGTAAATAAACCTGATTTACCTCGGCCTAAATACTGCCAAAGACAATTACACAATAACCGATGATATAAGTTTCATTCGGGTGTTGCCAATAAGCAATTAATAAATAATTCTGATGTCTTTGCCACGTATGATAGCGTAATATATATATATATATATAGAGAGAGAGAGATAATGCGCAAATTAGCACACATTTGAACAAAACTTATCATAAAAATTTCGAAAACCATGGCTTTCCATATCATTCCTATGCAAGTTTTACACTAAGAATCTCAATCAAGTAATGATATTTGCTTTTGGTTAGTAATGAGAAGAGAAGTAATGAGATTGACTTTTAGCTGTCAGTTGCATCAATACTATAAGATGAAGACAACATTACCAGCGTTTGAATCCAATGCGAGTGGATAACAGTTTTTTAAAATTAAGCCAGTTTTTATGTGTAGAGTTGAAAGTAAGAAAATTTGCAATGTAAATATAAATTTGGTAACCCATAGTATTTTTTTAATATTAAAAAAAACTTACATGCTATATCAGATATTTTTATCATAAAGAAATTTTATATTAAAAGTGCAAGCATTTTTTAAAGGCATTCTTAAAAAACAGGAATGAAAAAGTAGCTTCCCTTTTCGTTGGATTTAAGGTTTTAGGTAACTTTCTTCAAAAATATGATGACATAATAGTCTTTATTAAACATATAAATAGGTAATGTAAGAAACCAAATTTTCACTAAAAAGTCAGGTGTAAGATGAGTTTTCATATTTAATACAATTTTACTAGCACATCACACTGAAAAAAATCTGTTATTCAAAGGATGTAAATTTAAGGCATTCTGTATGCTTACAAAAATTTATGTGTACTTTGAAAAGAAAAAAAAGACACATAAATCTACAAAAGTAGTTTTTGGAAAGCTACAGAAATATCTAGATTTACAAAAGAATTTACAAAAATTATGGTAATATTACTAAAATTGTATCTGTAACCCGAGTTGAAGTTACATAAAAAGAATGTTTCAGAATGTTTTTTTTACAGTGTACACTCTAAGTAAAATGTAAGTATTATATTAACTATTAGAGATTATTATGAATCGATTTATATCAACTATATTTCAACCTGACAGATGCCTACAAAGTTAATACTGGTTTTATACTTTTCCTTTTCAAATTGTTGTATACATTTTACAATATTACATTTTGCAACTTTATATTTCTTTTCTTTTTTTGGGTTTCGTCTGGATGCTAAAATCCTATTCGTCTCTGTCCTCTGTCTGTCTGTCAATCACAAAGTCTGTATTAAAAATTGCACAAGTCAAAGACTTTAAATTGTGTGTACTTATAAATACATATAATAAGCTTATAAATAAATATAGCTTAACAAACTTATAAATAAATATAGAAGCAAATATAACTCATATCACCTGACAAATAATAAAACTTTGACAAAGTCTATTATTTTAATTAAATCAATTTTATTAATGTCATCCGTTCATTTTTGTGACTTTAATTTTAAAAAAAGGACCTTAATTTTAACAATATAGCTTGAAGGTAAAAATCTCGCTAGTGAACAGAAAATTCTTTGTTCGAGCCCCTATGCTGGACATGAAATTTTCATATTAAAATGAATTTATTTAAAATAAGTTTTGTAATTTTTTACAAATTTGAGTTTTTATGTTATTAAGGTTTCGTTTATCTGACATACATATATTTATTTATTTATTTAGAATTTAAATTTCTTTATATCTAAAAATTATTTAAATTTCGTTTAAACAAAATATTTTCGTTTTTAGAAATTTAATTTTTTTTAAATCTCCACTATTAATCATTATAATAATTTGACAATCACATTTATCCACTTGTTTTTCATTCTACGGCGTAAAAAGTTCTTACTATATAAGCCATATGTTTCTCATTAAAAGAAAAGAATCTTTATTGATTGACTAATATAAATTTCAATGCATAAAGTAATAAGTAAAATAATCGCAATTTTTTTATTATAAAATATATTCATACTTATCAGAATTTTAAATGGTATCCCGATATTTGAAGATGATGTTTTAAGTAGCCAATTTTCCAAAATTAAATTATTTCCCTATCTAATTATTAAATTTAAAACTATATTTATTCATTCTTTTTTTTAATATTTCCTCTGAAAAACAAATTTCAGCTCGTTTTGATATAAAATTATAAATTCATCGAATTATTCCATTCTTAAATCTATTTTCAAAGTTTTCGCAGCTTTTGTTAGATGCATTGAATTTAATTATATGCTTAAATCTCAAAAGATTTTCTGGAATTGAGAAAAGTTTCAAAGAAAATGAGAAATGTTTTTACAATATTTCGTACCTAAAGCTACTTTACTTCTTTTCTGTCAAAAATATTTGTAAATAAAATTATATCCGAACGGAGGATCGATATTCTAAAAAGAATATTATTTTTACCACGCTTTTTATTAACTTCACCTGCATGTTTGTGAGTTTGTGAGTTTGTAACTCTCCTTATTTTATGTATGTTCACCAATTACTCCGAAACCATGCAACCGATTAACTTGGTTTTGGTATTAAATGAAAGACGATGCTCTCGAATTGGAACCTTGTCAGTTTCATCGAAATTGGTTCAGTACTTTTTTAGTAATTAGGCAAAAACTAATAAAATTAGTGATTTTTCGCTAATTAAAAGTGTTGAATACATTCACTGAATGCAGTGTGGACAGCACGGCCGAGCGGTCTAAGGCGCCGGATTGAAGCTCTGTTTTTCGAAAGAGATTGTGGGTTCGAATCCCACTCCTGACATTATTTACATCTATGTAAAATTAAAAAAAAAAAAAATTCCGTATTACAATTTTTATTTTTAACCGGCTTCAGAAAAGGAAGAGGAAGTTATTAATTTGACGCTTATGTGTTTTTTTTCTATGTATGTTCACCAATTACTCTGAAACTATTTAACCGATTAATTTGGTTTTTGTATTAAATATAAATATAGTTTAAAAAACTAAAAACCACGATTTTAAAGTAATGAAACTAAAAAGTGAAAAATAAATATAGTTTAAAAAACTAAAAAAACTAAATAAAATTATCGTGGAAAAAAAGCGTGAATGCTCCATCTACCATGCTCCATCTATTAGTTCTTAAGAAGCACCCCACGATTTTTTTCCACGATAATTTTATTTATTGCTTATTAATTGATTTCCATAATAACAATGATTTTATAGTAATATAGTATTTTTCATCTATTTTCTTTTTCAGCTTATAGTACGAATTATTTTTCACTTTTTAGTTTGATATACTTAAAAAGTGTGTTTTTTAGTTTTTTTTAAACTATATTTATTAATTTTACGATTTAAAATTTACTTGTGTATTTAAGTATTATTTCTACATTGTTCGATATATGTAATTAATATCATTAAAGTTTAAATAAGTGCATTAGTGCAGCAGTAAAATATTTTAGAGTTAAATATGTCATAATTTAATTTAGCTTTGCCTTAAAACAGTAAAAACTTGATGCCTACAGGGTAGGAATGCCTTAAGGGCAATTGACGTATACTTATAGTTCTAGGCCATTTTTTATGAAAATTACGGTACGACTCCATACATTTTCCCCCACTAGTGTATAACCCTTTATTTTAGTAATGTTTCGAAAAATAATGTATCTTATCTATGACCGTAACGTATTCACACCCCTCTAAAGGAAAATAGCGTTTCTGTGATAATTATCTAACAACATGACAGTAAATAAAGTCTTATTGTGTTTTAAAGCATTATATCCTGTTTTACCGAATGCATAAAATGGTGGGCATAGATATAGGTATGTATTTATTTATTTTTGGGGGTAGGATTGGAATATCCGCTGCCGGCTTTTGTCAGTAATTTTACACGGATATTTTTAACAGTGTACTAAAATATCCTCGTATAATCAGATTTCTCAATTTAAAACACACTTAGTCATTAAAAAATAACTTAAATAGAACAGCACATTTTAGCATATTCACACTATAACTAAAGACAACAATAATGACTACCTCAAGAAAACAAATTAATCATGTAAGAACTCGTCTTACTTATTTACAAGAAGAAAGGATCACTTATCTAAATATGGATATCTCGGGGCTACAGTCTTCTTTAAATACTTTTTATTTCTTGAAAGACAGCACTAACATTTAAAACAATAAACACACATAAACACTTACGAAATGAAGCCTTTTTTTACGTAATTCTCCTTGCGCACGCTACCAACACAAGACATGAACTCACTGTTCAGAACCAACTTTCGAATTTTCAAAAATCACTAAGAATAGAATGTTTTTAATAGAAAAATAGTGTTGCCAGATTTTTTAAAACAAAAAATATTACACCTACATTTTTAATTTAGCAGAGCTCAGGTCACGTGACGAGAGGCAGTTTATTTTTTTTCTTTGAAATGCGCAAGTTACAACCATACGACTTGAAAACAGAACGCAGAGGATAAAAATCACTGCCAAAAACATATAGCCTAAATATGATAAAAATGAAGTAATTATATATATTTTTAAATATTTTATTCAAGGTACGTGCATATTCTTAACTCGCTGTTTTCGCGAAAATTTCGATTTTTCAAAGATTAAAATATATAAAATGCCAGAAATGCCTAAATTTTTGTTTAGCGATAATCATCAGCACTATATAATCCAAAGTATAAATCGGAAATTAACATTTTGAATTATGAAATGACCGTTTAAATTTCACTAGGGAGGGAAACAATACACTTTAATATAAAAATATATAATATTTACACAAATATAAAAAACAGCTACAAATACATTAGATTTTAAAAAGTCATACATTCGGCAAATAGAAAAAAATAGGTAATAGCAAATAAAAGTTTAGCTACTTCTGTTGTAATCATAAACAATCCTCATTTTTAGTGTAATAATCAAAAACAAAATTAAACTGTAAAGTACGTAACAGAATTAACCATAAAAAATAATAAAGCTGAAATACATTTTTTTAAATAGTCTCAATTTAATTTTACATATTGTAAATTTTATTATTTTCTAATTGGAATAAAATTTTTCACGTAACGATAATAAAATAAAAGTTGTTTCTTATTTAATCATCAAGCTTACTTTCCAACAAAATTGAAAAGTGCTTATACATTCGGTTTGTCTGTCCGTCTGTCCAAGCAATAATAACCGTAAATATACTCGGATTTTAATGCAGTTCATGAAGCTAATATATTGATACCAAAACATCCTTGGTATTTTATGTGAAGTATATACGATCAATGGTTTATTTACAGGGACACTTAAAAGAATTCGATTACATTATGTCATATGGGAAAAATTCATTAGGAGAGTATTTTTATGATTTGACGCTATTTCAAATGTATTGAAACTGATATAATTCACAGAAATTTACTACGATCATGCTAAAACAGAACATTCATAGAATTTTCTTATTAATTTACAGGGACACACAAATGAAACTGGTTACTGCACTGTATTTGTGTAATAATTGCTGGAAAGTACCTTTTTAAAATTCGGTATGAGCTTTTAAATTTAATTAGATTTTTGCATGTTACTCTTTATATTTAAATTCTACATCCATCATATACAGAGTTACACAAATGAATTAGCAGATCATTCTCCTTATTAGAGGAAAATTTTTCAACTGAAATATACGTATTTTTTAAATGAACTAAATTTTTTAATGCATCTTGATAATCGATACAAATCTCCATATCATATACACGGCTGCTAAAAAATTCGGTTAATTTTCCAATTAGCTGAAATCCGTATTTAAAATGCGTTAGACATTTTCAAATGGTAAAATCAGGCGTAATATATTATTTTTTTTAAACTGTGCAGTTTTTTTTTTACATTATTCTCAATGTGTTGGAAAAGCTTCATGATCTCAGGACTCCCAAATGGTCCGCCAACTGAACATCAGTATTTTCTTAGAAAGATTTTCGTTTTATATTTTTCTTGCAAATATCTCAGAAAATGCCATTGGAGGTTAGTTTTCGCACAAATACTGTAGAAACCTACTATGAACTTTTCTTTTAAAAACTATTGGTGTTCAGTTCGCGTACCATTTGGGAACCCTGTAATCTATGCTTGACGCATAATATGTTCTTTCATGTTAGTGTAAAAATAGAAAAAAAGCTTAATAATTATATAAAGGCATTTCTTGAACTAATCATCGAAAAGTATAAAACAGTTAATATTTATGCTATTTTAAAAATAGTCAGAATTTAATGCGATATTTCATAACTTTTATCAACATTTTCTTAAAGAACTGTAATTTATCACGCCATGATTCACCTTTTATATATTCCTGACATATACACTTAAATGAGTCAATAAATTATCACTGAATAATAAAACATTTCGTAACTGCATTTTCGTGAGCCAGGAGAGTTCGATAATCACTTTCTATAGATGCATAAATCATTTAGAAAATATTTATTGAAAAAAAAGCTTCTTTTAAAAATTGACAATAAATTAACTTATTTTAGAGGTTCAGGGACACATTTTAAAATAATTTTTATTTATTGAGATAAAATTTTGTGCTTTTTTTTGTCTTGGTTATCTATATTATTTGTAAACAAAATCACATGATAAATGTTCTCAGAATTTTTAAAAAGGAATTCAAAAATTAAAATTTAAAATTTATTAAAGAAGGGAGTAATTTGAAATCTTTTTAATTCGAAATATTATTTGTGGAATTTAATTTTTTTTTTCATTTAAATATAGAAAAAACTTAAATTTTGATTCAGCTTTTCAAAAAAAATTTGAAATAAAAATAATAATTAAAGTAGGAAATTTAAAACGAATGATGTAATTTTAAAAAAAAATCAAAAGTAAGTGCAGTATTTACACATGTATACCGCACAGTTAGTATTATAGAATGAAAAAATGCGGTTTTTTGTGTCTCGTATGTAACGCGCACCATAATTCTGATATGCAAGTGAATGAATGATTAAATAAATTTCAGTACAGAAAATCTAAACAAATGTTACGTCAGGCTAGAAAAAAAACGAAGGTTTTTTTTTTTCTTTAAGACTTTGTGTAGGGAGTGAGAGTCATGATATGATGATGTTACATGCGATCGAAATACTTAAAAACATCTAAATAAATAAACATTTACATATCTAAATAAATAAATAAATAAAAAATCTGCTGTAATTTTACAAATTAAATTTTGCAGAAATCTGTAATCTTGCTAAAATTTTATCTGTACGCTGTGCAAAAAAGAAAATAAAAATAGAAAAAGAGAGAGAGAGAGAGATAAATCTACAAAAATAGTTTTTGTAAATCTAGAGAAATCTGTATCTTTACAAATGAATCTAGTAAAGTCATAGCAATTTTACTAAGATTTTATATGTTACTCGGGTCGCAGTTAGTAAAAAAGTTCTATGTTTCCTAATTTTCTAAAAATATCCTTAAGGATTTTTAACCTTACGTTTTTTTATTTATAACGCAAATTTGTGTCTGTTACATGAAGTTACTAAAAACTACCGTTATATAAAAAGCAGTAACGGCAATGTGGCTTGCTAAGTAGTGCTTTTGTATAAAAAAGTGCAAGAAGCGAAATAAAGATGCAGCAATACTTCTACTCTATAAGATTCCAATTATAATTTATTCTATGAATACCATTCTTGATTCATAGGTTTAACGCGTAATTACATAAAACAGCAAAAAAAAAAAAAAAAAAAAAAAAAAAAAAAAAAAAAAAAAAAAAAATCCGTGTATAACACACACCTAGGTTTTTTGCCCTAAAGTTTGGGAGAAAAATTGCGCTTTATACACGAGTACATACGGTGTATATATATATATATATATATATATTGATAGACAGATAGACATATATATATATTTCAATTAGTTCAATCAAACGTAAATGGAATGGCCGAAAACGATATTTTACAAGTTTAAATAATTCAACTTAACTGATTTTGAGTTATAATATATATATATATTTCTTTTATTTTAAATATCATTCCCGATAGTTTACAGATAGATATCTTATCATAAAAATATACATTCTTGCGCGTAAATAAGTAATATAATTTCATTTTAAAATATTCTAATTAAATATTGCAATTTTGTAGAAAACTGAAAATCAATTTTAATTTAAACATGGTTAGTAGTGACAACTATGTCTCATAAATGTAGTTGTATTTTGTTGTTAACAAAAATAGTTGTAAATAATCTGCAATTTTTAACTGAAATATTTTATGTTAAAAAATGTATATTTATCTATTTTATCTTTTCTTATTTCACATGCTTTAATTATCAAACATATTCATCACAACATGCCAGTTTTAAATTTATATGAAAAAAATGGTCCAGATACATTAAGCCTCATGATGATTGCTGAAATGAAGAATAAAAAGAAAACATTACTTCCATCAATAATTTGAAACACTTAAATTACAAAAAAGAGAAAATATTATATTAGATTTCTTCTATCAGAACCAAATATTCTTTTTCTTCTGATAAATTAACTAATTGGTTTAAAGAGTGGTTTGAACTATGGTTAAAAGTGCTCGGCTTAAATGATGATAAACTTGGTAAAAATATAAGTTTTACTCCATTTTTCTTAAATAAACAAACATTTTTTGCTCTAATCTTGGTCTGAGAACTAAATATCACTATTCTTGAAAAACTGTGTTTTGAGCGCATATATAATTTTTCGCTTCAAAAATAATTGAACTTTTTGGCTTAAAAATAAAGTCTTTCTTGTCATTCTTCACTGAAAGATCACGAGAAAAAAATCTTCCATATGTTCTATCGTCACATCATTACTAGAAAAAATAAAGAAAAAGAGAAGGATATAAATACATCCAAAACGTCCTTCATTTAAAAACAAATTGCAAAAACTCAAAAAAATTTTTTAATGGAGATATATGTCCTTGTGTATGTACAGAGTTCTATTTTTCTGTATCAGAAAACATTTATATATTTCCATTGCACTGGGTTTTATATTTCTCATACATAAATGTTGCGTATCGATTTTGTGTGGTTAAAAAGTGTATGATGCATTTTCGGATTCACAAAAGTAAGCCTTTTTGTCTGTCATGTTTTTTTTTTCCTTTTTAATAAAGGG
Organism: Maratus speculifer; assembly: GCA_964019185.1. Lineage (NCBI taxonomy): Eukaryota > Metazoa > Arthropoda > Arachnida > Araneae > Salticidae > Maratus > Maratus speculifer. The sequence continues at coordinate 376,633,087 of OZ025294.1, read as the reverse complement.
AAAACGATTATGTAAAAAGAAATGGCTCTTTTGAATATGCACTTTAAAGCATAAGTTTTTCAAAAATTAATTTATCCGCTATTAATCACTGCGAAATTTGAAATAATCTTTGCATGATTTAAAACAATGTGCATGTAAGATTAAAAAATGTTTTAAAACTATTCAAGAATGTATTTTTTTACATTTTTTCGGATTATATAAAAAAATATTTCTTAATAATTTGGATAATACTTTAAGAAAATGTTTATATCTGCACTGAAATAAAAAGTTAAAATAAAGATTACTTTTCATAAATGGCAGTATGTAGTGTTAAAGTAATTAATTTAAGAATGATAATTATAAATATATATTCATGTATAATAATAAGAAGTAATAATTATAACCATTTAGAAGAATAATTTTGAAGAAAATATCAACATTTAATAAGAATATATCTGCACTGAAAATTAAAGTTAAAATAAAGTTTACTTTTCATAAATGGCAGTATGTGGTGTTAAAGTAATTAATTTGAGAAAGTTAAGAATGATAGTTATAAATATATATTCATGAATAATAATATGAAGTAATAAATACAAACATTTAGAATAATAATTTTCAAGAAAATATCAACATTAAATAACAATATATTAATAAATGAATGTCTGTAATTCAGAATTAGTATATCATTGGAATACTAAAATTCTTTATGGGTTATATATTTAAATATTACTGTGTCAACATAGAAAAGAGACTCAGAATTCTCTTAGTTTATATATGCGAACAACCATGTTGTGAAAAGAATTCCTATTGGTACATTTTCACTGCACATATTTGTTGTACCTCTTATTATAAATTCGTTATTTAGAAAAATTCGTTGAATAGAGAACGGCAAAAAAATTTTCATTTAAAGTTTAAATTTTCAAACAGAATTGTTTTTGAGGTGTTTAATTATGTTTTTGAAATATGTAACGGGATTTTTTTTTTCAGAATATCAAACATTTACGCCTCTTTATTTTTTTCCCAGTGTCTTATTGGTTATTTTTAAAATTATTACTTTATCTGAGAGAGTTATGTTTTAACTAGAAGCAATTTTATGCAAATGCAGTAGAAGATAACACCAGCTTCTTCTGACTGTATGTTATTCTGTATTCGCTCTTGTACACCTTAACCGTTTTGTGTGCAACGTTGTGAAAAGAAAACTAAGATATTTTTCATATTCTTTTCCTGTGAAATTCTATAAAAACAATATTACGACAGCCTCTAATATTTGGTGCTTAGTTTAAAGAAGGTAAATACTTATTTTAGAAAATTTTACTTGATTAACAATCAAAGATATTTAAAAAGAGGTAAGTAAAATTAAATTATAATATTGAATAAAAGAAAATATATAAAAAATAGTTATTATTATACTTATAATTAGTTCATTTTCAATCATAATTTGTTTGAAAATTGCTGAATAAATAGATTTAATACTTCTAAACATGATTCATAATATATTCCCTTGTTCAAATGGAACATCCAGACCTTCAAGTGCATTTGATGTAATTTTTATCTTGTTATATGTCATAATGGGATTTATTTAATATACAAGAATATCCTTCTGTATCAGAAGTGGTTACCAGATTGTAAAATTATTCATGATAACTTTACATTGATTTCTGCCTGAGATCGTATCCTACCGCTTCATCTGTAACTCAAATTATACAAGCATTTAAATTTATCTGGTACACTGTAAAAAAAAAAAATTTCAAGAGGTTACTAAAAATTTTTTAGTAAATTTGTATTCCGCAGAATTTTTTAGTAACCATTACAAACTTTTTTTTTGCAAGTGAAACAAGCATTTCTTTTGTAAACTGAACAAAAGAATATTTTGTATAACTAACTTAAAATTTTTTAGTATGAGCCACCAAGCAAATTTTAGTAATAGCTCCAAAATTATTTTTAATAACAATTACGTGCGTCCGAAGGGAGGGAGCTTCCTTCGAACTGCATCCAGACTTCTGAAGCGATAGATTTTCGGCAAAAACGCAATAGATGGCAGCACAAAACATTGCGACCAGCTCCAACAGGAAATTCATAACCCCTTTATTATAGAGTACTTACACTACATACATTCGGGGCGTACTTGGCGCTGTCCAGTATTGAACCCGAGACCTTTTAGCCTGGAGTCCGTTACTATAACCACTATGCTATCGAGGCCATGCCAAGTGAGTTTTAGTAATAGTTATTAAAAATATAAAACTATTAACTCTTTTCGTTGCTAAATTTTTTCTAGTAATTCTTACAGATTTTCTAGTAACCGACTAAGATTACTAAACATTTTTTAGTAATTACAAGGATTACTAAAGTTTTTTTAGTAGATCGACCCTTTTTTTTTTACAATGTAGAGTTGAGTTATCAGCAAGATTTATAATTAAATTATTGGTTTGGATTCTATCTTAAGTGCATGAGATGAAACAAGTAACATTTATGGATCGTGAAATTATTAACGGTTCAGTAAATAATGTATGGTATGTAACTGACAAACACTTACATCCTTGTGGTCTTTCTGCTGAAAGAATTCTATGCGTGTCCATTGATCGAAAGTTCATAATATAAGTGTTGTACAAGTGTCGTACAAATTATCAAAATGTGAATTGATAATGTGCGTTCTTAACATACTAAAGTTTTAACATATCAAAATATATTAAAGTTTCAGCTATTTTTCAATAGAACAAAATATCCAATTTTAAGTTCTTCAATTTTAATCAAATTCAGTTTATTTCTAAAAGTTTAATCTTTTGTCAGACGCGCGAATATTTGGCACGTATTTAGTCGCGAGGAGGACATGTATAACTCATTTTCAGTAGGCTGTTTTTGTACTTTAAAAAATAATAATGCAACATTCTAAAGCAATAAAATATATATTTAAAGTTTATGTTTAAAAGTTACAACTGTTTGTCAATACTAAAATTAGCAAGAAGAGAAAGTGAATTCGAGAAAGGAAATACAAACTTTTCATGTTTGTCATATGACTGGAGTGACATATATCACTTGTGAGTGCAACTTTGGGTTCAATAAAACCAAACTATTTATTTAGCATTTACAGAAAGTTACGGTAAAATTAACTGCAAATTTTGCATTATTCAGCATAAGATATGTTTTTCTGTATTTTTTTAAATGCAAATTGACTTATTTCTAACATTTAAGCATAATTTCGTGCAAATAACTAGTCAATCTTCATTAAATTGTGACATCTTGAAAGTGTAATTGAAATTTCTGAAATAATTTCTGGAAATCAGTTTCTCCATTAAAAACAAGATTTGTTAACGAAAGACTGATCAATTTCTACTACTTTTTGTCCTTTTTACTTTTTTATGTACGGAAATTGTATCTTAAGATCCTACACCGGTCAGTCAAAAGAGCTCGGATGATAATGTTAAGTATTTTAATAAAAATAAATTTTACTTAAGAAAGGTGTTATAATAATTAAAAATAAATGACATTGACATGTTTCGGATCCGTCTAATAAGATCCATAATCATAATAAAATCATTTCATATCATAATCAAAATCATTTTTAATATGATTATGGATTTTATTAGACGGATCCGAAAAATGTCAATGTCATTTATTTTTAATTATTATAACACCTTTCATAAGTAAAAAAAAAAAATATATATATATTAAAATGTTTATATAAAAGGTGAATCTTTTAAAATCTGGTGATTTCAAAAAATCTATTGGATTTAATAAACTTTTTATGATAATGTTAATTTTATTGAGGTATTATTTTCAAATATTGCGCTCAAGGTTTAAAATTTTTACATGAATTTATTTACATTGGGTAGCTCAGGACGAACTACAACCGGGCTGGTTTTTACTTTTTCGATTTTGGTCATACATATACTTTTTATATTAGAATAAATTCTATTTCAGATCTGCTTCGACCGACTCCGAAAGTTAAAGTAATTTTCAACAAAAATCTGAAACGAAAAAAAAAAAAAAAAAAAAAAAAAAGCAAAAATTAGCCCGGTTGTAGATCATCTTCAGATCTCTTACGCAAAAGACATCATGTAAAAGTATAAACACTTGGGCACGATTTATGAAAATAACTCACCAAATAGACTCAGTATTATCATACGGGTCTTTTTAGTGAGCAGTATAGGCTCTTAAAGCCCAAATATACGAACATAATGTATTTCATCCAACAATTAATTCTCTCTTACAAGGGGACCACCAGACATGGTGTTCACATATTTTCATGATTTCAAAGTATGTTGTAGGGGTCATACCACTAATTATTTTGGTGAAAGGGTTCCTTCAAATGGACCTTAATTTTTGAGAAACTTGGGGTCAAAGTTCAACGTATATTTTAAATACTTATTAGTACCAAAGCTGTAAGTCGATTTGTGGCGTCGTGCCAAAGCATATGTCTGTGGTTCGAAAGGTTGTGAGTTCGAATCCATCCTCGCCTTCTATTTTTTTTTTAAACTTATTTATATTTTTTACATGTTACAAATTTTAAGCAGAGTTGGGAATTCTACAGCTTTGAACCTTTTGATATTTTCTGAAGAGGACAGTTTACTTTTTCAATATTTTATTATTACTATTATTTCAAAAAATATGGCTCAATTGGTGAACTGACTGCAGTTCAGGGTTCAACTAAAAGTACATTTTGCAACAAATAATTAAATAAAAATGCGTATTTAATTAAAATTTTGAAAAAGTACAAGAAAATTTTAATATTTTAAAATCTCCACAATTTTAAACAATAATATTTTTAGATTAATCAATCACTTTCTTTTCAAATGTGTATTAGGTATCCTACACAATACTGTCCTAAATGTGTATCCTACACAATACTGTCCATGGATTTTTAGATAATGTAATGCAGTGCTGTTAAAATAACGGCAAAATGAATACCCGTATGGTAACGTTGATTTAGAATTCTCTATCTGTTAAAAAGTATTCGTTTCGCTAGTCGTTACTGTTCAGAAACTGGGTATTCACAGTCATCGAGCATACGTCATACATCGTATAGACTATAGAATAATCTTTGGAAGAATTCGTATTAATAAATAAACTAAAAAACTTTGTAAAATCACCATGCTGTTATTGTTGTAACTCGAAACGCGTCCTGCTTAATTTTTCATTTTATGGTGATTTTACACAGTTTTTTAGTTTATTTATCAATTTATCACCAGTGATTAACGGTGTTTTTCACTAGAATTCATATTAGTTAGTGCTGCCATCTATCCGTAAAAGTTACATTTATTGAAATTTTGAACTTTTATTTTAAAAATGCAAATAGAATATTAAAACCAGGGCCTTAACAAGAAGTCAATAATTAGGGGGTGTGTGTGGGGGGGAGGTCAAGAAAATGTAGTGGAATGATTCATATATTTTTTTTTCTCTCTCTCTGTGACGCAGAAGGATAAATTGCTGCATATTTACACTGTAGTTTAGTTACTATGTTTCTGATTAAACTGTTGTAATAAATTCATTTTATGCTAAGAAAAGAATAGGATTATGGAAAATTCGAGCGCATAACTAGTGCAGTATTAAACATAATGTTGGCTTCATATGTGCAAGTAAAATGAGCAAGTGTTGAAACATTTGTTTTAGCTACAATTTAGTATTTTTTCAAAACGATGAAAGGTCCCCAAAACTAAATTAGTTTTTTTAATAGAATTTCATTTGGGTTTTTGGAACATAAATTCATTTAGTGACCTTGAAATCTTTTCGGGGGGGGGGGGCTCAAAATGTTTTTTTTGGGGGGGGGCTGAGACGCCCGTAACACCCCCTTAGCTACGCCCCTGATTAAAATGCAATGCATAATTGTACACAGGGCTATAATTAAAAATGAGAAATGGGAGGGGGGGGGCGCCCAAGAAAATGTAGGGTGGAGCTCATATTTTCATATGCGTAGTTTAATAGCGGGTTTAAAGGTGAGGCCACGGATACATGAACCCCCCCCCACACACACACACACACGTGCTGTACAGCAGAAATATTCTAAAAATTACTTTAAAAAATAAACATACCTTAAATCCTTATCCCCCCCCCCCTTGTTCAATAATGCAAATCTTTCTGATTCTAAAAAAGTTCTACTGAAATCAAAATTAGGTAACATGTGACACATTTGTGAAAGCAATTTTAATTTCGAGAAATTTGCAAATGTACTTATTTGGAAACTATGAGATTGAAAAAACTTTTGAAAAATCTATGAAATGGAAAATGTCAAAAATTCTATGAAATTAGGCATTTATACTAAATTTCCGTACGCGACTGCTAATTGCTTCCTCATGATGACATTTCTGTGTTTGTCAAGTCTTAAAAAATATCGTAAAATAATTAATAACATTTCTAAATCACTTTATGCATTTATAAGAATAATTTTAAACGCATAAAGTAAAAAATATAGATAATGTTTAAGAAAAAAAAGTTCTAGGCTTAAATTAGTTTTTCTGTGTTATCAAAAGAAATATTAGTTTAAAAATTGCAGAAAAAAATAAATTTTCATGAAAAAATTCAAAAATGTAAATGCATATTAAGAAAACTTTTATATTAAGAAATATAAAAGTTGTGGCAATTGCTCTAGAAATGAAAATACTTAAAATTTGTAACGTGTAAACAATATAAATATAAGTAAAAAAGAAAAAGTGAAGCCGAGGATGGATTCTACCTCACAACCTTTCAATTCACAAACACATGCTTTGGCACGACGCCACGAATCGACATTCAGATGTTGTACAATTAGGTATTTGAAACATACGTTGAACTTTGTCCCCCAATTTCTCAAAAACCAAAGTCCATTTGAAGGAACCCTTTCACCAGAATAATTAGTGGTATGACCCCTACAATATACTTTGAAATCATTAAAATCTGTGAGCACCATGTCTGGAGGTCCCCTTGTTATTGTGAATTTAATCGTTCTATGCTCGTTTACCCAAAGTTGTTCGAGATTATATTTTGTTAGTAAGTACATATGGAATGGAACCAGCTAAATAAGGTGTATATTGTGTATTTTTCAGGGTTGCGGAGTCGGTGGGAAAAATGGCAGACTCCAACTCCGACTCCGACTCCAGAATTTTTAACGCCTTCGACTCCGACTCCGACTCCAACTCCGACTCCGGAAATTTTAACGACTCCGACTCCGACTCCGACTCCTGGCTTCCTGGCTAGCAAATATACTAATGTTGATGCTCGTTAAAGTTATAAGGGAACGAAAGAAAAATGAGGCAAAAAGTCATTATTTCGGTATTTAGTTCTTAGAGCTTTGGAAAAAAAAATATTTTCCGTTTTACAAATTCTTTAATTTTACATACCACAAACCTGAAAAATTAAATTACCGAAATCTAAAAGAGATAACAAAACGGATATTTTATTATTTCGGATCCTTAGCCTCGAAAAGGTGAAATCTGTACAATTTCTACGTTAACTAGTGCTCTCCAGAGCAGAAAAATTTCAATGGAAAGGAAAAAAAATAGTCAGATGTGTTAATCTCAGAACTTTCTTCTATATCACACATGTTAATACTTCCTGAAAAATGCAGCATAGCAGCGCCACCTCTTATGTGATTTACACCAAAATCTAGTCAACAAGTTATATCAACTTCTAACTGAATTTGAAGTCTGGTGAAAATCAGTACATTAATTTCTGAGATAGGGCTATTGCTGAAATTTTAAAATTCTGCATAACAGCGCTACATGTTGAGAGATGTACATCAAAAACGAATCAGGATCAATTTCTATCAGATACTAACTGAATCTAAAGTTTAATGAACATCCATGCATTAGTGATTAAGCCAGAGCTATTTCAAAATTGTAAAAAAGTCAGCATATCAGCTCTACCTGTAGGGCGATTTACACCAAACACTAAACTATACTAATCTAGATTACAAACTAATTAAATATAAAGTTTGATGAAATTTCGAGCATTTGTTTTTGAGATAGCGCTGTTGCAATGTCATGAACAATGCAGTATAGCAGCGCCATCTATTGAGCGATTTGCACCAAAAAATTTGCAGCACCTAATTATATCAAGGACTAACTGAATCTAAAGTTTTATAAAAATCCATGCATTAATTTTTAAGATATAGCTACTGTGGAAATTGTGTTTAATGCAACATAGCAAAGCCACCTGTCGAGTGATATACACCAAAAATTAATCAGATCCAGTTTCTATCAAGATCTAACAAAATCTAAAGTTTTGTGAAATTCCATCCATTAGTTCTTGAGATAGAGCGCTCCGAAATTTTTGCCGCATGCAGACTCACGAAGTAACAGACACTGACAGACATTTTCAAAAAACTATCAAATCGTGTTCAGTTCAGGATCTTCTATAACGCATAAATCCATCGAATGCCGGAAATCGAAATTTTTCAAGAATCCAATACTTTATTCTTGTAAAGATAGAAGAAAATAAAATTGAAGATGAAAATTTTAATAGTTCGCAAATAATCTGTGATCTACTAGAACTTTTAATTAAAAACAGCTTTCATCTCCTGTGTACACTGGACAGTTTATTGGGATTCTTTAACTTGGGTAGTCCGATATAATCCAAAAATAAAAATAAGAATTCCTTCTATGGATTTAAAATTACACTTTATCGGTTTAATTTCACTTCAAACTGTCTAAAAAAAAGCCGGAGTCGGAGTCGGAGTCGGGTGGTTTTTTACGACTCCGACTCCGACTCCTTTTTCTCAAAAATGGGCCCGACTCCGACTCCACGACTCCGACTCCGACTCCGCAGCCCTGGTATTTTTAGATGAAATTACACTTATTATTAGGACAAAAGCTTATATTACAAATTAAAAGATTATTGGTTCAGTAATATAATATTGTGTTATTGATTTTGAATACAGACAATCACGTATTTTGAGTTTCTGCATCAAAAGAATGATTTGTTAGTGAAAAAGTGACCTTTTTTCTAATAAATAATATTTGTCTTATTTACTTTTATACTTGTAGGTATTGTACCCAAAAACATGTAAACATAACATATTTCTTGTATCAAATAATGTCTTTGTTATTGTCGTTTCAACTGTACATTATTTGTAATACATCCAATAAAAGACTTACATGATTATAATAAAAATATTCGTATAGTTTCATATAAGTAAATATTTATAAGCTCACCCACACACGAGTTTCGATTTCATTTATTCATAGCAAAAATTTGAAAGAAAAATTTTCAGAGTATAAATGATACAACTGAAATGAGACAAAAAATGATTTCGAAATGTTTCCAGATCATAAAAATGGATGTTTTCCTTTTTGACACTTACGGTCAAATAAAAGTCTTTTGAAGCTTTATAACACTTCCTTTTTTCGGCAACAGAGATAATTAGAAATTTTATGGTTGCTACGAAAAAAATATTTTATGTGAAATATTTCTGTATGTAAGCTACAATGGGTAGCTTAATTAATATTTACATGTATAAAATTTACATTCTGTTGAGCTTAAACTATTATTTGTTTGTACTAGTTGATTGTAAAACTATTATCGGTATGATGGGATATAATGCACATCGTTTAAAATAAAACCGAACTTTAGTTCATAAAAATATACGCAAGTATTTCAAGACAATAATCTCCATATTTCATAGAACATGTCCTAGCGTCAATAACGGTCCATACTGTTTTTTAGTATGCTCTGTTTACATTTTTCCCTCTTTAACCATCATGAAGCTAGATCTATAAGACTTTCATGAAATTTATTTTGCTTGTTGTTTTTTCTTTTGATATTTATTTCTTTAGAAGGTTCCAGTAGTTATCAATAAGAGCTTAAATCCAGAGAATTGCCCGGCCATGGCAAAATATTTGTTGTCTTTTTAGATAGGAATTGTTATTGTGATCTCTTTATAAAATGACGATGATGGCCGCCCTATCAAAAAAATCACGTGAAAATATTTTTCCGAATAATTTCCAGATACTCTTAATATTATCACCCAGTATTTTTTCAATCAGTCGAGATGCCTCTTAAGTGAGACCTTCAATGTGTCTGCAATACAGTTCTGTTGATATTTTGCAATTTGTCTGCTCTGACCAAATAAAGACTTGTTCATATTTATTCCGAAGTAAAACTCTTATCAAAAACAAATCTGAAAAAAATCACAATTGATTATGAGGGACGTTGTAAAGAATTGGAATATGTAAAATACACAGAACATATAAAAGAAAACCTATTCTATTCACATTTTCTCAGTCTCCAGAAGACAAGTGTTGATGTTGTTTAGTCCAAAACAAACGCGTCAAATTCATATCTGAAGTCAGTTTGGGTTTTTCGACTCGTCTGCGGAACTCTGTCCGCAATCCTACTATGCGGCGCCTTATTATTATTGTAAAAAAATAACAATGCCAGCTTTTTTTATGTTTTTTGTCAATTTTTTTGTACACTTTCGTCTGCTTTTGAGGCAAATGAAACAGATTTTTTGCTCATCACGAGACAAAGTGCAACGTTGGCTTCATCTTGCTTCCTATGAAAGTGGTTTAATCAAGTTTAGATTTTATTCTGCTTATTCTAATAGAGGGTGTATGTATAAGAATTATCAATCAATGGTTTTGAATAAATGGGATTTTTCAACAATGCATTAATCTCTAAAATTATCCCCTAAGTAAAATTCTTCCATTTCAACATTTTTGACAACTGTTGTTAAATACTGACATTAGCAAAAATAGAAAATAACGAGAATTAAAATTCATAATGCATAAAAATTTCGAAAACCATGGCTTTCCATAACATCCCTATTCCAGTTTTATACAAAGAATCTCACTCAGTAAATGATATTTTTTTAAATGTCAACTGGCAGTTGGCAACATTCAGTGCTTTTAAATCCAAAATCGTTTAGAGGACACTTTTTTTTTATTTAAGCCAAATTTTATGGGTAGAATTGTAGGTAAGAAAAATTGCAGTGTAACTATTAATTTGGCCACTCATAGTAAATTTATTTTAATATAAAAAAATTTTTTTTGAATGTTATGTCAGATAATTTTGATCATGAAGCAATTTTATATTAAAGGTACAGTTTTTTTTTTTTTTTTTATAGAAGTCATTCTAAAAAACACAGGGAGAAAAAAGTAGATGCCTTATTTCTTAGTTTTAAGGTTTACATAACTTTATTCAAACACATGACGAGAAAATATTCTTTATTAAACATATCCATAAGTAACATTATGTGAGATGCCAACTTTTCATTAAAAATAGTTGTAAAATGACATTTCATCTTTAATACAATTTTACTAACAGAATACAGTGAAAAAAATGTTGTTATTTTACAGGTGTAAAGTTGAAGTATTGTGTAAGCTTACTAAAATTTTATCTGCACTTTGAAGAAAAAAGATGTAAATCTAGAAAAGTAGTTTTTTTTAAGCTACAGAAATCTCTAGATTTACAAAATAGTTTACAAAAATTAGGGTAATACTACTAAAATGTTATCTGTAACCCGAGTTGAAGTTTTTTTTACAGTGCAAACGTGTATTTGTGATATAAATTTCTGTTGTTGTTGTTACACAAGAGGATGTAGGAATTTCAGTTTTATATTTTAAAAAATTGTATCTTTTCAAAATGTCTTTTACAGTATACACTCTAAGTAAAATGTAAGTATTGTATTAACTATTAGTGATTATTACGAATCGATTTATATCAATTATATTTCAACCCGATACATGTCTACAAAGTTAATACCGTTATTTTCTCTTTTCTTTTGAAGACTGTAGTGTACATTTTACAATGTAACGTTATATTCCTCCCCTTTTACGGGTTTCGTTCTTCTGCCAAAACCCTATTTTCAAACCTAATCTCAAACTTCACGCCCCGTCTTTCCTCCCTCGATGTAAAAATGGACTGTTCCGGACGATCCTGAGAACGCCAGCAGTAAGACCTGTCATTTTGTAGTTTCTCTCACTGACGAAGGCCGAGTTAGTTTGCGGTTGAAAACGTTCTGAACTTTGAACATTTAGAGAACTTTAAATGTATTTTTAAAGTTTTTATAAGTACTCTAGTGCCCCTTTTAAGCAATTTATGTGCAGTTAAGTGTATATTTGTGTTGCCTATTCTCAAACTTCTGAACGAATTTATCGAACCTCGAATATCTCTAATCTCTGTCCTCTTTCTATCAATCACAGAGTCTGTACTCAAAAACTGTACACGTCAGAAACTTCAAATTGTGTACCTCCAGATAAACCAATTGTACCTCGTGTCACAAGCAATAAAACTTTGACAAAGTCTATTATTTTAATTAAATCAATTTTATCAATGTCATCAGTTCATTTTTGTGATTTACATTTTAAAAGAGAACCTTAATTTGAACGTTTGGCGTGTAGGCATCTTAGCTTAAACGTAAAACATCTCGCGAGTGAACAGAAAGTTCTTAACTAATAATAACACATTGCTCAGTGGTGCACAAAACAGGAATTTTAATATACATTAGTACATATTAAAATAAAATAAAACTTCCAAAGTTTCGCGCCGTCTTCTGCGGGCGTCTTCAGGAAAATATGAAATGGAAGGACTACGTTTGCATCTTGTTCGAGAGATAATTCGAGCAATGAGTTATTATTAGTAAAAGTTTATGGTGCAACTGTCCTATATATATTTATTTAAGAAAGTTCTTAGTTCGAGCCCTTGTGCTTGACATTGAAATTCTCATATTAAGATGAATTTATTTCAAAGAAATTTTGTAATTATTTACATATTTAAGAATTTATATTACTAATGTTTCGTTCATTTGACATATATATGTATATATTCTTTTTTTAGAATTTTACTTTCTTTTATTTTAAAAAATATTGCAATTTAATAATGATTCAGCATTTTAAATTTCGTTTAAACAAAATATTTTTAGTTTTAGAAATATAAAATTTTATTTAATTCCCAACTCATTATAATAATTTAATTTAACCATTTTTAATTTATAAAAATAAATAACTTTCTTTTAAAAAATTTCCGAAATAAAATTTTTTTATGTTACCATCTACGTAAGAATTTGATAAATATAAATTAACAATTTGGATTTATTAATTAAAGAATAATCTATTTTGAAAGAAATGTTAATGATGTGAAAGAAATGTTAATGTAAAATGATCTGCGATCATACTTACCCACTTTATCAGCCTCTTTACGACGTAAAAATTTATTGCAAATTAAGCCATATAAGCCTCATAAAAAAAAGTCTTTATTAAATGACTAATATAATTTTGAATACATGCAGAAGTCAGTAAAATAAGAAATAATTTATGAAAACATAAAATAAATTTAAACCTATAAGAAATTTAAATGGGATCCCGATATTTGAAGGTGGTGGCTTAAATAGCCAATTTTCAAACATTAATTTATTTCTCAATCTAATGATTAAATTTAAAGATATATTTATTCATACTGATTTTTAAATATTTGCCCTAAAAAGAAATTTCTGCACGTCTTGATATATAAGTATAAATTCATCGAATTATTCCGTTCTTAAATCTATTTTCAAAGTTTTCGCAGCTTTTGTTAGATGCATTGAATTTAATTATATGCTTAAATCCCAAAAGATTTTCGGGAATTGAGAAAAGTTTTAAAGAAAATGAGAAATGTTTTTACAATATTTCGTATCTAAAGCTGCTTTATTTCTTTTCTGTCAAAAATATTTGTAAATAAAAATATATCCGAACGGAGGATCAATATTCTAAAAAGAATATATATTTTTTTAATTATACGATTTAAAATTTACTTCTGTATTAAGTATTCTTCATACATTGTTTGATTTATGTAATTAATATCATTAAAGTTTAAATAAGTACAGTAGTGCAGCAATTAAATATTTTAGAGATAAATATGTCATTACTTAATTTAGTTTTGCCTTAAAACAGTAAAAAATTGATACCTACATTCTAAAAAAAACCTGTATATTTATGTGTATATACTCTTTAATTTTCATGAAAAACATCCTTAATTGACGAAAAATGGTTTGATGCACTAAATGAGCGGTCTTATACCTTAGATAATTAGAAAAATAAGGACAATTGACGTATTCTTACAGTTCTAGCCCATCTGTTATCAAAACATACGGTACGACTCTATGCATTTTCCTCCACTAGTGTATAACCCTTTATTTTAGTCGTGTTTCGAAAAATATTCTATCTTAACCATGACCGTAAAGTATTTCCCCCCCCCCCCCCAAGGAAAGCGATTCTGTGATAATTATCTAACAACATTAAATAAAGAAAATAAAGTCTTGTTGTATTTTAAAGTATTTTATCTTGTTTTATGGGATGCAAAATATGGCGGCATAGATTTATTTATTTATTTATTTATTTTTACGGGGTATGACTGTAATCTCCGCTGCCAGCTTCTATCATTAATTTTACAGGGATATTTTTAACAGTATATTGCAATGTTCTCGTATGATCAGATTTCTGAATTTAAAATACACTCTTACTCATTAAAAAATAACCTAAATACAACATTTTATCACATTTTATCATATTCACACTGTACCTAAAGACAGCAATCATGAATGACTACCTCAGGAAAACGAATTAATTATACAACTTGCAAATAGAATGCACACGATAAAAAATCTCAGCCAAAAACATACAGCCTAAATATGATAGAAATGAAGTAATTATAATTATTTTTAGGTTTGATTTCAGATACGTGCATATTCTTAAATCGCTGTTTTCGCAAAAATTTCGATTTTTCAAAGAGTCATCTATTTTAGATGTTAAAAGTACCTTAATTTTGGTTTAGCGATAAATACCAGCACTGCAATAGTCCAAAATATAAATCGGAAATTAACATTTTGAATTCTGAAATGACCGTTTAAGTTTCACTAAGGAGGGAAACAATACATTTTAATACACAAATATTATAATGTATACACAAATATAAAAAAACAGCTACAAATTTAATGGATTTTAAATTCATACAAATTTTTTAAGCTACATCGAAATTTTCTGTAAAACTGAAATTATCATTCCATTCAAATATGAGAAATATCAACACTTAAAAAAGTTTTAAGATATTGAAATACAATTATTTCACAAGATTAGGTTCATCTAATGTTGTATTATGAAACAAAATATAGCTTGTAAGTTTGTATTCATAAATTTAGGGGATATTTCTATTGAAAAATGCACATTAAAAATAATCATGTTTTACATAGAAAATTTAGTATCGATTAAATTTAAGAAGGATAGCAAATATATTGCTTCCTTCCGTTTTAAATGATTTACAATGATATGGTTGAAAAAAAAATTAAATATATAGAATGGATTTCGTTATATGTTGCGAATGAATGCAATTCAATACTAAAACATGAATAAATATTGCCTAAATTTAAGAATTTGATTAAAATTCAATTAAAAATTTATATTAATTAATGATATTTTATTTTATTCAGTTAAAACAAATGTGTTTGATCTAAATTTGATAGTAAAACATGCCTTTATGGTAAGAGTTTTTGGTATAGAAGGATACTTTTTTCTTCTAAGATATAATTTATTTAAACAGGGCTTGTTTATCTATAAAAATGAGTGTCAATTTTAAAGCAATATATATAGATAAAATTGCTATACCAAAGAATCCATGGTTTTTCATCCTAAGGAAAAAGAAAAAAAAATCTTCGTTCCTGTGACTCAAATTCGAGCCTGCACTACATAATTATAAGGTTCTCCACCTATTATCGGGAATTTTTTTTCGAAATATTTTAATTTTCAATCAAATTTGGATCCTGATTATTAGAATTAAAAGTCAAAAATTTTCTGGTCTTACAGCGGCATAAAAGTTACAAAATTTTAAATTGGAATATGAAACCAAATTTGCTACTATCTAAAACTTACATATCTACATTAATGAACAGAATAGAAAAAATATATAACCCTTTAAGACCCAGCTCGCACGATCGTGCGGGTTAGACATTCATTTAAATTTTTTCTTCTGAAACAGTCGTGTGTAATATAAATCCAAATAAAACGACTGTTCTAGTTTGCAGAAGGAGTAAAGTATCTTTTTTTATCAACAGTTGGGGGTAGTAGTCCATGTTTTACTTTCAGGCGGCATGTCTAGCTTTGTTTACAAGTACAACGGATATAGCTCATCATTTTATCTGTCGTAAAAAGGTAATTATCAATATATTTTTAATTGCTTAGATAAATATTTTTGCTTTAATGTCTAAATAAGTATAATATAATAAAAAACATTAATTATACACTATTTATTTTGCTCTTAGGACTCAAGATTTCGTCACCCGCACGATCGTGCAACTTGGGCGTTACGTTAGTCAGTGCTACTGTAAAGGTAAGTGCTCTCTTAAAAAGTCAGCCACAAAATAGCTCAAGTTGAGCTGAAATTCACTCATCTCAATGTTGAAAGGCAGCTTCTCAAAAAAGAGTTAAAATAACTCGAGTTTTAACCAATTTAAATGAAGTTGAGCTATTTAAAGTACCAATTTATCAAGAAGATTTAATCGTTTGAAAAAAAACTCTATTATGATCGAAAAAATTACAGCTCTTTCATGAGAAGCCAAATCAGCTCTTTCGTTTTAAGAGTGTGTTTTTCAATGTTCATTTTGTTTTCTGTTTCAACGATTGTGATGACAGCCAAAATAAAACGAAGTATGCTGTTACATAATTAATACTATATTATTTTCTTGGGTGTTATCATAGATAGGGCCCCCCTTTTTTAAGTAATTTTTACTTTTTTTCTTTTTAATTAATACAATTTTCAAATACTTTTTCTAATTTTTTATGCAGTACTTTGTTAACTTTTAATAAAGCAAAACAAAATACTTTTTCAGATGTCTAAACGGAAAAGAATTCTCACTCAAGAAGAAATTTTCAATTCATGAATAAATCAGATTCTGAATTTGGTGATCTCAAGTGTGTCAAGTGGCTGAAGCTCTTGTGTCATCTCCATCTGCTAACAGACGTTTAGTAAGCAATGATGAAGATGATGATGTTGTAATTCCTCTTGTGAAAAAATCTAAATATTATAACCCGCCCTCCCCCGCCTGCAAAAAAACCATGCTTGGATAAAAAGTACGATTCTTACAACCATTTCCCGTGTGTTGATGACATTTCAAGGCCTCGCAAGCGCAGGTTTCAAAACTGCGAAAGCAGTTCAAAAACACTTTGTGAAAAATGCAACGTTTATTTGTGCATGTCAAAAACAAAAACATGTTTTAAAGATTTCCATTGTAAAAAAGTAACCAGTCCATAAAATAAAAAATAATACATCACTAATTACCATATTTGTATTTTTTTGTTTCAGTTTCTCTCTTCGATCCATTTAGAGTCAGAAAATGTATAAATCATAATATGTAATAAGTAATGATTTCACAGGAAAAGACCAACTCGCACAATCGTGCATGTGTGGCTTTCATAGAAAAAGCCCAACCCGCACGTTCGTGCGGGTACTCTTCGCTCTCTAGGTAGGGAAGAAATTTTTTTTTATTATTTTTTAGGTGTCATTAGGGTTAGTATAGAGTTAATAACCAGAGGAATATAATATTTAATGATGAAAATGTTTCGGGTCTTAAAGGGATATAGCAAATAAGAGTAAAGTTACTTCGGCTTTAATCATAAACAATGCTCATTTTTATTGTAATAATCAAAAACAAAATAGAACTGTAAAGTTACTTTTAGAATTAACCATAAAAAATAATAAAATTCAATGGGTGTTTATCTTTTGAAAAATAGCCTCAATTTAATATAATATTTAGTAAATTTTATTATTTTCTGATTGAACTGTAACTTATCACGTTATGACAATAAAATATTGGAAATAACATAAAAGTTGCTTCTTATATAATCGTTAAAACAAACCAACTTTTAGCACTTTCCAACAAAGTTGAAAAGTGCTTATGCATTCGGTTTGTCTGCCTGTCTGCTCACGCTCTAACTTTCATAAATAAACTCGGATTTCAATGCAATTTATATAGCTAAAATAGGGATACCAAAGAATCCATGGTATTTCATATGAAGTATGTACGATTAATGGTTCATTTACAGGGACATTAAAAAAAGAATTCGATTACATTATAATATACAAGGGTGAAAACATTTGAAGAGTATTTTAATGACATTACGCTGTTTCTGATAGATTGAAACTGATATAAATCACTGAAATTCCTTACGATAATGTTGAACATAGCATTCTTAGCATTTCTTTTATTAATTCACAGGGACACACGAAAGAAATCAGCTACCGTACTGTAATTGTGTAATAATTGCTGGAAAATACGTTTTAAAATTCGGTATGAGCTTTTAAATTTAATTAAATTTTTGCTTGTTTCTCTTTATATATAAATTCTATGCCTCATATACAGAGCTACACAAATGAATTCGCATAGCATTCTTCTTATTAG
This sequence comes from Maratus speculifer, assembly GCA_964019185.1. Taxonomy (NCBI): domain Eukaryota; kingdom Metazoa; phylum Arthropoda; class Arachnida; order Araneae; family Salticidae; genus Maratus; species Maratus speculifer. The sequence continues at coordinate 376,614,777 of OZ025294.1, read as the reverse complement.
AGGAGAGTGCTGAGGAGAAATTTTCAACTGAAATATACGAATTTCATAAATGAACTAAATTTTGGAATGCATCTTGGTAATAGATACAATTTTCTATATCTTATACACGGCTGCTAAAAAAATCGGATAATTTCCTAATTGTAGATGTAAACAGCAGAAATCCGTTTTTGAAATGCGTTATACATTTTCATATGGCGAAATGAGACGTAATATTTCATTTTTTTAAACGGTGCCGTTTTGTCACGTTGTTCTCAATGTGTTTGAAAGCGTTTCATAATCTGTGCTTGACGCATGTTTTTTTCTTTCTTGTAAGTGTAAAAATAGAAAACAAATTAAAAATGTATTTAAAGGAATTGCTTGAAATAACCATCGAAAATTATAAAACTGGATTAATGTTTATACTATTTTAAAAATAGTCAGAATTAATGCGACATTTTATAAATTTTATGAACACTTTCTCAGAGAGCTGTAATTTATCACGTCATGATTCACCATTATATATTCCTTACAAGTACACTTAACTGAGTCAATAAATTATCACTGAATAATAAAATATTTCGTATCTTAATTTTCGTGAGCCAGGTGAGTTTGAAAATTGCTTTCCATAGACATGAATCATTTGGAAAAATATTCATTGAAAAAAGTTTCTTTTAAAAATTGATAATAAATTAACTCATTTTAAGAGGTTAGGGCACATTTTAAAGTAATTTTTATTTACTCAGTTAAAATTTTGTAATTATTTGTTTTGGTTAACCATATTATTTGTAAACAAAATTTCAAAATTTTTAAAAAAGAATTTAAAATTTAAAATTTATTAAAAAAGTAAGGTATTTCCAAACCTTTATAACTCGAAATATTATTTGTGGAATTTCAATATTTTTTTAATTAAATATACAAAAAGCTTAAATTTTGATTCAGAGCTTTTTTAAAAATGTTCATTTAATCAAAGATAAAAAATAATTAAAGTAGGAATTTTAAAAAGAGTGATATAACTTAAAAAAATTAAAAAAATATATATATATACATATTTCAATTTGTTCAATTAAATGTAAGCTATAATGACTGAAAATGATATTTTACAAGTTTGAATAATTTATTTTTAACTGTTCTTGACTTGTATTATATCATTCTCGATAGATTACAGATGACTATCAGATGATAAATATATGCAATCTTGTGCACAAATATATAATATGATTTCATTTAAAAATGTGCTAATTAAATAGCTATCATCAATTTGTCCGAAAACTAAAACCAATTTTCACTTAAACACGATTTTAGAGACAGCTGTGTTTCATAAATGTAATTATATTTTGTTGTTAACTAAAATATTTGTAAATAATCTATATATTTTCAAATTTCGCATGTTTTAAGATAAATCTTTAGGGTATCAAACATGTTCATCACAATATGCTACTTTTCATTCTATATGAAAAAAAACTCTTTATGTTTTATTTTAATTGCTGAAATGAAGAGTTTAAAGGCAGAAATTACTTCCGTCAATACTTTTAAACACTTAAATTACGAAAAACTTGAAACTATTATTTTAGATTTCTTCTGTTAGAACCAAATCTTCTTTATCTTTTGATAAAGAAACTAATTTGTTTGAAAAGTGGTTTAAACCATGGTTAAAAGCACTCGATTTAAATTATGCCAAACTTGGTAAAAATATAAGCTTTAGTCTATTTTTTTATTACTTTTTAAATAAATAAGCATTTTTTGTTGTAATCATGGTAAGAGATCTGAATATCGCTGTCCTTGAAAGACTGTGTTTTGAGAGCATAAAAATTTCCACTTAAAAAATAATTGAACTTTTTAGCTCAAAAATAAAGTCTTGTCATTTTCACTAAAAGATCTTGAGAAAATTTTTTCCATACGTTCAACCGTCACATCATTACTTGAAAATGAAAGAAAAAGAGAAAGATATAAATACATATCTTTCTCAAACTTCCTTGATTTTAAAACATATGCCAAAATCTCAAAGCAAAAAATATTTTTAAAATGAAGATATATGTCCTTACGTATTTTTGAAGTTCTATTTTTCTGTATCAGAAAACATTTATATGCTTCCATTGCACTGGGTTTTATATTTCTCATACATATATGTTGAATATCGTATCGATTTTGTGTGGTTATTATGCATTTGATGCATTTTAGTATTTCAGGAAAGTAAGCCTTTCAGTCTGCCAGTTTTATACATTTATTTATTTATTTTGTTTGTTTGTTTGTTTTTGTTTGTTTATTTTTTATTTGCAGGGTTCAAAACAATGTACCTGAAAAGTTAAAAAAAATTTAAATAATCAAGAATAAAAATAATTTGCAATACACATGCATTTAACGTCTGAATTTAAAAAAAATCTATTAAAAGATTGATTAATATGAACTAAGACAGACGTGAATGCATTTAAAAAATAAAATTTATATACAAAAAATTAAAATAAACTAAAACTAAACTTTTTCTCAAGTTAAACACAAGACCTCATCAGTACAAATAAATATTCATTGCACAACAAACATTGAAACAAATCAAGATAGTTACAGTCAGTTATTTTTTAGAAAAAGAAAATTTCTCATAATCTTAATTAAATATAAGATTTAAGATATTAAAATCAGGTTGTAACAGTTATCAAGGCAGATTACTTTCTGAAGGTTGCTTTACATCGCAAACTCTGATCGCTAACTTTGAATGATGCTCGTTCTGTTCCTGATGGGCCCCACCAGTGGCCGAGAGGTTCTGACCTCTCAACTGGTAGACGGCAGGTGCTGGGTTTGAGCCCAATCGCGGCCGTCTGCCTAACCGTTCAGAGTTTTCGTTGTTTTCTTCTAATCTTGTGAAAATACGGGTTAGGTTCCTTTAGAAAGACTCCCACGAAAGGCGTTCCCCCAGGGCCTATATCCCTAGAGTAGATAATCGGCCGACACAAAATAAACCATAAACCAAATCTGTTCCTAATGAAGATTATATTTTTCTAAAAAATAACAGTAACTGTTTTGATTTGTTCCAATGTTTATTATGCTATGAATATCTATTTGTACTGATGAGGCTTTGTGAGTAGATTGGAGAAACGTATATTATTTCTATTATTCAATGTTTTTTTGTGTTTTAATTTTTTTACGTATTCATGTTTGTCTTAGATTATGTTATTCAATCTTTTAATAGAAGTAATATTTATGATATTTTTTCGGGTTATATTGGAAATATTTCTTAATAATTTGAATAGTACTTTGAGAAAATATTTTCTAAAGAATCAGAAGGAGTAAGATATAAAATAATAATAAGAATATATCTGCACTGAAAAGAAAAGTAAAAATAAAGTTTACTTTTCATAAATGGCAGTATTTGGTGTTAAAGAAATTAATTTAAGAATGATAATAATAAATGCATTAATACATGAATTACAATATGAAGTAATTATAATAACCGTTTAGAATAACAATTTTGTAGAATATTAAATAACAATAAATTAGTAAATTGATGTCTGGAATTCGGAATTAGTAATCACTGGAATACAAAAATTTTTAGATGACCTCAATATTGAGATATTAATGTGTCAACAGAGAAAAGCCATTCAGAATTCTCTTAGCTTATTTTTTCGAACAACTGTGCTGTGAAATAAATTCCTCTTGATGTATTTTCACTTATAATTGAAATTTATTTTTATTACACACACTAATGTTAATTATATATCTATATATTATGCTAACGTATGTGGCACAAAAATCACGATTATTTGTTAATTGTTTAATGGCAACATCCAAATGAATCACAACATCTTATGGGTTAGTATGCAAAAGTCCTTTGGTTAGATTTATGCTGTGGTAAGTTAGATTTATTTATGTTTTGTTTCTTCGCTGCAGTTATACAGCTTCAAAATATCATCATTTTTATTTTTTCTGTTCTTTTTATTTAAAAAAATAAATAAAAGTCAAGAATTTTAAACTTTTCAGTTTCAAATTAATGTTATATATTATAAAGGAAATGAGTGAAAGGATTATATTATTATATTTTAAATAATTAATGAAATACGAAAACATTCCACGGCTGCAATAATTGGCAATTTATTATCTGCGCCAGGCTAGCATAAAATACTGTGTTATTGATTTATCAGCACAGATGTCATATATGCACCACATTGACGCGTTATTTTCTGACGCCAATTTGGCGAAAATTCCGTTTTCAAATAACAGTTACATGCATATTTTTAAACTAATTTCTATTATTTTAAAACGGAAATAATAATTAAAAAAGTTTAGTTAATGATTATAGAATAAAACAATCTATATCATTAAAAAAAGAAAATAAGAGAAAACGAGCAATTTATTAACAAATAAATAACATTAGCCTAGATACCATGTGAGGCACATATAATTTCTATTTTTTTTTTTTTTTTTTTTTTTTTTTTGCAATCGCACCAATATGGTGTGCATATGGCATCTGTGTCTTTTCTCTAGCAGAAACTTCTAATTTGGCAAAAAAAGGAGCAAATAAAATAAATTATGAATAAAAGCAATATTATTTAACGCTAAGTATACACTCAAGAAAGACCAAACTGGTCTCTAAGGGCGGCTAGTATTTTCACTCCACATATTTGTTGTACCTTTATCTATAGTGTAAAGAGCAAAAATATATGTGGGTGACACTGACGTCATTTTGCGAATGTAACACTTTTCGATGAATTTTCGGTGTTGATATGTTTAATCTTTTAGAAAATGCACATTTTCAATCTTTAAGTCATTGTACAAGGGAAAATGGATTTTAAAATGCAATTAATTTTTAAATTGTATCTAAATTTTTTTAGGTTATATTTTTTTTTGTTTGTAAATTTTAGTTCAACTTCTCTGATGATGAAAACTTCAGTACTGCATTTCTGTGTAAAGGAAAAATGCGAAAATTAACGCATTACAGTATATTTTTGTTGCCATTTCCAATTAGTGAATACTTGCTACATCAAAAATATCGTTTGCTTTAGAATCAAGTGTATGAGATTTGCCATCTGTAACATGATGTTCTTTAGTTTAAACAGACGAGAGGCTCTAGTGTAATTGAATGCATTTAATGTAGATGAAAACATTGCACGGACATTAGACAAAAAAAAAAAAAAAAAAAAAAAAAACAGCATAAAGAATGTATACTGGCTATTAGACATTAATACGTCGCATCACGCATTTTCGCACAGCACCCTTCTCTCTTCTTGCTGTCGATTGCCATTCTGCGTTGTTTAAAAATATTCTTTGGCCACGGAGTATTGTGACTTTCAGATCTTCCCTCAATTTTCCACATGCTGGACGGTGTCCCACACTGTGAAACTTCTCTTAAAAGTCCGACCAAAAGTCCTACATGAGTGTTCTCCTTAAAGAGTGTCATAACTGCTTAGATATACAAATTTTCAGACACTATATACTAAAAATAGCCATATTATAAATACACATTAATATTATAAACTTACACATTAGAAATGCAAACAATAATGAAATAATGCAAGAAATATTTTTTTTTCTATACATAAATGCGAGATAAATTATCTGTCACGGTATTAGCACTCCCTGGTTTATGAGCAATTTATACCTGATAGCGGGATAGTGATAAATACCATCTCTGTAATCGAAATTTCTTAGGAGTTAAGTTTTTAAGCCTTTGTTAAGTATTTTAAGGGATTATGATACGTATGCAAATAATATGGTCGTTCCAATAGACCACATTTCGAAATTCTCAGACTCCCAGATTACAGCATAAGCTTGTGTTTCAATTGTACTCCACTTGAATTCAGTTGGAGTAAGCTTTTGACTGACAAAGGCTAGTTTTAACATGCTATCTTCCTGATCCTTTCCTGTTTTCCAGAATCAACGATATATCCTAAACATCTGACCTCGGACCAAAGCAAAGTAACGGACAAAGCCAGCAGAAAAAATCAGCGATTTTAAAAATTCCAAAATGTCTCTCATATGTTGCGGAATGTCTTCCCAGGTAGAAGAGAAAATTATAATATCGTCAAGCAAACCTTCTGCATAGTTACTATGCGGTCTCACGGCCTGATTAATCGCTTTTTGAAAAGTAGCCGGCGTTCTAGACAATCCGAATTTAAATGTCTAAATAAATAAATTAAGTAAGACAAACTTAAGTACGATTTAATATAAATTTTATAAAAAACATATGCAGTAGATATTTTGCCAAGAAACCGCAGTTTATTCTTTAAAATTTAGTCTTTTATATGTCTTCACACAAATATATGTATATATATTATTATTATTATATATATGTATATATATTATGATTCCCTGAGTTAGCCGCTCCTGAATTTCGTCTTAATAACTATTTTTTTTCTCACATGGCGGTAATCTTCGAGGGGAAGAACAAACTGGTATTTCATGAGTTAAATTAATTATAAATTTAATATCTACTGTTTTAGTCTTAATTGACACATAATTCTCAATTAAAGAGGATAACAATTAAAGTGAATTTTTGTCAGAAATGTGACTTAAATCAATTTTAGGTTCATCCAGAACATTTACAATATTAACTAAAAAGTCATTAGACTGAATTTCCGTTTTAAACAGTTTCACTTCATTCTCAGAAATAGTTAATGTACCTTGATGAATAACATCAGTGTCAATAATCAAACAGAAATTAATGTAATTGTCATTAACGACAAAAATGGTAATTTTAAATTTTCAACTATGTACTTAAAATTCTGGATGTAAATAATCTTCTGGCTTAAATGAGGCTTTTACTAAACCGATAAAAGTGATACTTGTGGGTTTTAATTCTACTAAATTCTTCAAATTATCATAAATACTTTTCTTTAATAAAGTCTACTAGTGTTTATTAAAGAGATCAAATGTAAAGAATAAAGCTTTATCTCTTTTAGAATTGAATCTTGGGATGTAATTATGTTTATTTATACTGAGCGTTTTTAACATTTGTATCTTTCGATTTGTTACACTGAAATGATTTATGACTATAAGTGTTAAAGAGAAACAAAGGTGTTCTTTATCTTTATTTACACAGATAATGCTCTTATGATTATTCCCGCCACAATTATAACAGCGCATATTTGGCTCTACAGGCTTAAATTTGTTCTTAACTTCAATTTCGGATTTAATTTTAGGCTTGGCTCCTTCATATTTTTGAGATTAGGCATTTTCATACTCCGACCGTATTTTTTCATAGACCTTTAATTTTTTTTTAAATTCAGCATTATTGGGGCAACCGTACAAAAAAGTTTTTTAAAAAAACAGGATCATTAATTCCATTTATTACATATTGAATAATTGCAGAATCTTCTATGTTGCCTTTAGAACATAATTGTTTCATGCTTAAAAAATATTCGTCTAATGATTCATGTGGTCTAATTTTTCTTTTAGACAGCAATTCATTTGATTCAGCTGAATTGCATGTTTGACCAAATTCAGAAATAAATAGTGACTCCAGTTTAAAGCAAAAATTAATTTTTGTTTCACTTTCAGTAAACAATTTATCTTTGCCAGTCATACGGCGTTTAGCAAAAATCAATTTGTGAGGACCACTAACATTAAATAATGAAACACTATCTTCAAAATCGGCAAGCCACATTTGAACATTTTAAAATTCATTACCCTCAAAAATCCTAAGCATATTATCGATGTCATTAATAGAAATAACAGGTTTAAGAACAAAATCAGTAATTAGAATCAGTAGTTTCTCAGATTATTCTGAGAAACATTTGAAACATCTCTAATTTTATTTGAGACATTGTAAAATTCATCACCACTCTCTTCATCACTAAGAGCACCTACATCCCGAATAATATTAATTTTCAATGCACTAAAGTCACATAAACTAGAAATTATTCTGGCAGCAATTTCATTAAAAGTTCCTGAATTTTTTATACACAAAACATTGCAAATCGTTATTAAATCATTTACAGAAAAATTATCTTTAATTATCTTTAATTAGAATAATCTTTCAATTTTGACAGCTTTTTTACAGTATTTCCCTTTTCTTTGTGAGCGTGTATCATCCTTTTCGTGCCACTTCTGGCACCACTTCTAGCATCAGAAGTTCTGAAAATATCATTTTAAATCAGACTGACACATTTTTAAAAAGTACATCGTCCTGACACCGATAACTTTTAAAGTAAACCATATAGAATATAAAATATTTGCAGAGTTATTATTTACAGAACTCTATTTACAAGATGAATATATACGTCTTAAATATCTTAATGTTCCATCACATCCGAATCCGTCCTTCTACGTTCTTCTCTCCAACCGACAAGCGTAATTTTTTTTTCCAAGCACCTTCGTCGTTCCAATCCCAAGCTCGCACTCTAATGGGTTGTTGCTCTCGGCACTGTCTTCATGTAACTTGGCGATAATCATACTTGGCGTAGCGATAGATGCTTCCGTCCAAGAGTTTGATTTCCTTCCGAACCGAGTACAAAGTAACTTTTCCCGTTTATTAATAAGTAAAGCATTAGCCATTTTATAAAATAACACAAGATAATAATACACAAGAGCACAAAATGAAGGAAGAATAAGAATGAGTAGGTTAGGTTTTAGGTTTGCTCGTTCACATACGAGCGAAGTATTTTTCGCCAAGTATGGTTATCGCCGAGTTACGTGAAAAGAGTGCCGAGAGCAACAACCAATCAGAGTGCGAGTTTGGACTTGGAACGACGAAGGTGCTTGGAAAAAAATTTCGCAACCGACAACAACTGTTTTTCCTCCTCTCTTCACTTCAGTTTTAAGCGTCGGCACTTATCGCCTTTTGTCTTTCTGAGTAGCTAGATTGTCTTTATTGTCGGAGTTGTATTGCCGCCTGGCTAGAGGGAGTAAGAATGTCTCTCCCACATTAATATTGTATAGCATATTTTAGCATGGCATAGTTTGCATTTTTAATGCAATACATTTGGTTTAAAACCGTTGGTTAAACACTTAATATTAGAATATTAGTTTTAATGTATTAAAAACATGTTTTGTGAATTGAGTATTTCAAAGTATTTTTTAGAATTATTATAAATATTAATTTCTTTAAAAATAACTAAACTTACATCATGTCTGCTTTGTAAATGTGTCTTCAAAACTAAATCCTTTGATTCAGTCGAAAAAATTCGTAATGCAGAAAATAGCGTAAAAATGTCTATTTATTTTGTATAATTTTCTTTCTTTGAAATGTTTAACTAAGATTTTAAAAATTTTCATTCAAAGTGTTAATCTTATATCTGTTAATCCAATTGTTTTATTTTTTAATTTTTTAAACATTTTCAAAACAGAAAAGCAGTCATTTTGACGAAAGCGTAATAAAAGCAGCATAAGGAAATTTATTTTTTATTCTATGAAGAAATCTGTATTTTTTGGTTGTTTTGATTTCAAAATTGTTACACATTCTTACAAGTATTCCCTCTTTACCAAGGAATTTAAAATTGAAACGGGAGCTTTTACCTCCTCTTGAAGCCTTCTCCTTATAACATCGACGGAATTAATAAATTTACTTAGTTGCACTGTAAAAAAAATCGTTAAATTCATGGCAAAGACTGCAGTAATATTAAATGTCAAAAAATTTGCATATACTTTTACTACAATTTTTACGACAAAAACTGCCGGCATTATAGCTGCTAGGAGTTTTTGCCTTAAAATGAATGGATTTTTTTAAACCAGTGTTGGCTTTTTTCAGTTTCTCTTTCATGCTCATATTCAATCTCATATTCAGAAAAAAATACAACGGCTTCGCCAAGAAAGAATAGTTAATCATTTTTTGAATCCCTAAAATAGAAATATAGGTTCGCGGACCATGCGAACAGGGTAAACATCTAAGAATAGACGAAAAGGTCCAATATTTCTAGCCTCTTTCTTATTGGTAAGGAAACTATTGAATCGCTTCAATGAAGAGAAATTATCGCTTGTTTTTTTGGAATGGATTTATAAACAAGATTTATAGTCTTTAAAACAAACGTGTTGTGTGTTTACATATATTCGCAGATATTTATAAACAAGTTTGATAACGAGAATGCAGAAAAACGCTGTTGAATTTTGATCTATGAATTGCAGTATTAAGATTCTAGAATTCCTGATTAAGGAAAATTAGAATTTATAAGGATGACGTGGATTATTTTTCCCTAGAGCAACAATTTATATTCGAGATTCCAGAACCATTTTTTCAGTGTTGTATTATCATTCACAACACTGATATTTTAAAATATCAGTATGGGCACAAGATTGTTACCCACTTATAAAAAAATCAGAGAGAAAAACTTTTTCTTCGCCATTTCTTCGTTCCTTTACTATTCTCCATTTCTCTTTCAAGTCTATTAGTGTCTCGTCTTCTTCGTCATCAAAATTCATAATTCAGAAAGGCCAGTCTCTTTGAAACTATTATAAATTATTTTTTCAGAGACATCAAATGCCCAAGCTTTATACAATTCATCAACACAAGCTAACAATATCTTGGTTGCTATCGTTTTTTTTTTCGTTATGTATGATCAGTCATTAACTCTTTGGAAAATAGTTGTTGCCCTCAGTAGAGATCTGGGAAATGTGAAGTATATCTGAATATTTTTATTGGTTCAATTCCGCAACTTATTTTTCGTTCTTTGATTGTTGCCACTATGACTAAAAAATTAATAAAAACTTAAAATAATAATAGTAATTTGAAGACAAATTGTGATAAATATTTTAAATGAATTTCATTTAAAATTGCATTTTTTTCTCTACGCAATGGTGTTAAAATTTAAAATGTGCGATGGTTACAAGTTTTAAAAATTGCAGTTCCAAAAATTGTAAAACTGAAATCTGAAAATTCATTTAAAATTTGTTTATGACGGGTCCAGGAATATTAATGTTTATTCCATGTCGTCCGTAATATGAGGCTTTCATAAGTCAGTTTGATTATTTCCATAAAGTAAAAATACACATTTTAAACAGTTAAAGTTCCATATATATAAACTACTGTTATTTTTTATCATTGGTCTAGGAATATTAATGTTTAATGCATGGCATACGTAATATATGACACATTCAGATCATTCTTAAAATGCTATTTATTTTTATTATTAGTTTAAATGTAGAATTTATTTATAAGTCTTTGGAAATTTAGTCTTTGAAAATATCATTTTCAAAATTGTCGGTATAATCTGTTTAATTATATATTTTTTAAAGAATTTTTCGTATTTTTAAGTATTTCCAGTCAACGGGGTGCAGTTTTGATGTACAACTCGGTGGTTATTAAACTCGGTATTATTTCGTTGACGTTTTAAACTTCTATCCACAATTTTTTAAGCGTGCTCGACAATTGTGAAGAAAGCAAGTTTTTTGCATTGTTTTCTCACTTACTTGTTTTTTTATTGAATGAACAAGAAAACAAAATCTATTATACAATAATCATCTCCGCAGAAAAAAAATGTATTTCTTATTTCTTATGCTGTCCACTATCAAAGAAATCGCTGTCTTAAAAGTAACGTGCCGTGATTGTATTTTCAAAATTAGTTGGATGTGCCAATCCCAAAACTTTCTTCCATTTCATAAGTGCAATTTATTATTTTAAAAATTAGTTGCCAATGTTAATGCTTTAATATTATTAATTGAATATTATACCAACTTCGATTTCTATCTTAAATATCTGCTTAAGTCAATCGAATTAAAAAGGAGTTAATGTGGATCATGACATTTATTAAGATTAACAGTTTTTCCTTATTCTGTTATCGTAAGCTGTTTGCAAATAGTCGGCTAACCAGGACTCGAGTTCTCGTCTCTGCACAAGACGATATACAATATAACGCTAAGCAGATTTTTTGTTTAATTCAGGCAGGAAATAGCTTGCCATACCGAAAAGTAATCATACTTAATCTCAAAACTCGCAAAAAATAGTTTAGTTCTATGCATAACTTCATAAACTTATTGTTTGTACACTAATGAAAATGACGCAGACATCGCAATTATAGCGCATTATTCTGATTTTTTTTTTTTTTTTTTTTTTTTTTTTTTTTTTTTTTTTTTTTTTTTTACGGAAGGCCTGCTGACTATAGCCATACACTTACAAGAAAATGGTTCAGTTCTCTTCATAACATTATGCACATTTCGGTGGTGTAATATTTAAAATGGAGCAAAAACAGCATTGCATCACCACCTTCCGGCGGATTTTTTTTTTTTTTTTTTTTTTTTTTTTTTTTTTTTTAATTTAGGGGGGACTAACTGATCATAGTCAATTCTTTATACAAACATGTGGTTCAATTCTATGGACAACATCATGCATTTTTCAATGATTTTCATTTGATTTTTTGTTCTCATGCAGCGCCCCCTTTAGGCGGAATATTTCAAATTTGAGGGGAAACTGCTTGCCACAGCCTAAAACATACACAAAAATTTGTTTTTTTCTACAATTTGCAATAATTGCAAAAAAATATTATTTATTGTATAATCTAGAATAAATTTTACTTTTATTGTAAAAAAATGCGTAACCTAAAAATGCACTGTTTATAAATTAGGGTTAATAGACCTGCCTGCTTTAAAATTATATCCGTTACGTAATTTTATTACAAAATTATATCAACTATTTTCAATACTCTCAAAATACATCCTTTTGGTAAATCGTATATTTTAATTTTCTTACAAGATTACAGAAAATACATATTAAAAACACTTATTGTTGTACTTTGAGATTCTTTTGCTGTCAGAATATAACGGTACGAGCTGCTCACATAAACTAAACAAAACCTATTATAAAAAAAAGATGCATCTTTGTTACTGCTCCTAGATTTATTGATGTATAAGGCCTGTTACTACTTAATTTGGGAAGTTCACAGAAAATTGCACTGTTATAATTTGTTTCTCTTGCAAAAATTAAATGTTTTTTTTTTCTTGTTGTTTGTCTCAGCGATACCATTTTCTTATGATTGTTTTTCTATAGTGGAAGAAAAAAAATATGCATATTGATTAAATTTATTTATTAGAAATAAAAACAAAGCAAAACAAACAAAAAAGAAAAACAGTTCTGTCATCATATTTGTTTCTCCTTTTCTAATAGATTCTTTAATATGAAATTTTTTTAAGTAGATATTTAGTTTATTGGTATTGTTCTTTAATTATTAGAAACAGCAAGAAATATATAAATTAATTTAATAAGAATTATCTGAACTATGTTACAAAGATTATCTATACCCTTGCAACAATTGCAAAAATATATTATTTATAGTGCAATCGATAATAAGTTTTACTTTTATTGTATAAATACGTAGTCTCTAAAAAAGACCTGCTGGTAAATCAGGGTTAATGGATCTGCATGGTTCGAAATGATATCCCTAATATATTTTTATTACAAAACTATATCAAGTATCTTCAAACTCTTAAAATGGTCCTTAAGGTAATTTGGATATTTTAATATCTGTAAAAGAGTAAAGAAGATACATATTCAAAACACTCGTTACTGTTCTTTGAGATTCTTCTGCAATCAGAATATAACGATACGAGCTCACATAAAATAAACAAAACTCTATTATAAATAAAACGATGCATCTTTGTTATTGCTCCTAGAATTATTGATGTATAAGGCCTGTCACGATTTAATTTGGGATGGCACTTGGGGAATTCACGGAAAATTGTAATTTTATGTTGAGATTCTCATGCAAAAATTAATTTTTTGTGTGTGTCTGTTTTCTCTCTTTCTCTCAAATATACCATTTTCTTATGATTGCTTTTCTATCATGTAAGCAAAATTACCTATGTGGTTTATTAATTAAATTTATTTATTAGAAACAAATATATATATATATATACACTATATTGCCATTGATTATGGGACACTTGCGATTTTAGACATTTTACTAAATATCTAGAAAAATACATGAGGAATCATCTCGAAACTCTTAGTGTATAAATATAATAGTATACGTCATACATCTCCGTGAAGAATTTTCACCGAAACGCCATAAGGGACCGTCAACAAATAAAAAAAGAATGAATATCTTTTGAATAACCCTGTCAAAACTAATTTAGCAAAAGCGCTCAAACTCTAGATTATGATTGAATGCCTTATTGTAATACACTGTGTTCATTTTTATGCAAATAGCATGCATACTCGCAGAGTAATTAAGGTTTTTATAAAAATGGCCCCAAATTTTTCCAAGTTTTTCCCTTATAATTTTCAGAGTTCTTAATATAAAATAATATTTTTTTCAGAAAATATGACAAACAACATTGCACACAGTACCCTGTAATCAGAATTAAAAAATAATAAAAATTGTATGAAAAATGAGTAGGTTTACTAAATAATTTTTTACTGCGCATGCGTCAAAGATATCAAAATTTCATTTGCATATTATGTTAGTTAAATGTATAGAACAACTTTTGTAAAAGTCTCAAAATTATAGCTTGAAAATTCTGCAAGTAATCGTCTATAGAAAAAGGACAAAATCCGTTGTTTCCAAAATGAAGCAAAAAAATGAGGGATTTTATCCAAAAGTAGTCGTAACATCCCGTATTGTGTATTCTATATTGACACTAATCAATGAATATATGGATGCAACCCCTCTTGTTTTTGCTTCATTTTGAGAATAGCGGATTTTCAACTTATTCAATTGACGATTATTTTCAGAATTTTCAAGTTATGATTTTGTGACTTTCACAAAAGTTGCTCTATACATTTAGCTAACATAATATGCAAATGAAATTTTGATATCATTGACGCATGCGCAGTAAAAAATTATTTAGTAAACCAACTCATTTTGTATACAATTTTCATTATTTTTTATTCTGATTACAGGGTACTGTGTGCAATGTTGTTTGTCATATTTTCTGAAAAAAATATTATTTTATATTAAGAACTCTGAAAATTATAAGGAAAAAACTTGGAAAAATTTGGGACCATTTTTATAAAAACCTTAATTACTCTGCGAGTATGCATGTTATTTGCATAAAAATGAACACAGTATATTACAATAAGGCATTCAATCATAATCTAAAGTTTGAGCGCTTTTGCTACATTAGTTTTGACAGGGTTATTCAAAAGATATTCATTCTTTTTTAAATTGTTGAAGGTCCCCTATGGAGTTTCGGTAAAAAATCTTCACGGAGATGTATGACGTATACTATTATATTTATACACTAAGAGTTTCGAGATGATTCCTCATGTATATTTTTAGATATTTAGTAAAATGTCTAAAATCGCAAGTGTCCCATAATCAATGGCAATATAGTGTATATATATATATATATATATATATATATGTGCTTACAGATTTTTATAATGTAAATATTTATGAATAATAATCATGTTTTAATATAATAGCAATATTTTGCTTAGTATTAACTGCATATAATATCATATCAGAAGTACTAAAGGTGTACTAAAGAATTAGTAGTGCAGAAGTATTAAAGAACTATCACAGTAAGAAGTACAGAAGTACTAAAGGACAGAAGTACAGACGTACTAAAAAAAAACAAAACAAAAGTTCTGTTATCACATTTTTTTTCATTCTGTAATATTATTTTTTGATATGAAAACATTTTTAAATAGATATTTAGGTTGTAGGTGTAGTTCCTTAATTATTAGAAGCACCAAGAAATTTATAAATTATTTGAAAAGAGAAAAAGCGTAAATACAAATTAGTTTATATAATTTCTTTTTAGATTTAAAAAAAATATTGAAACACTTTTTGTGGAAGACGCGCAGACACATAGAATATTTCAGCGAGAAAATCCCTTTTCCGATAACCTGAATGCTTGTAATAGGTGAAAATATAATGTTAGTTTTATTTTATTACGAAATAGATTATTTTGGTATGAAACGAACATAATTTAAAAAAACACACTCAATTTTATTTTAAAACAGACACAATCTATTTAAAAAACTCACGTTTTTTTTTATTATAAACACATACATTAATATTTGTACAAGATTGAAGAAAATACATATTCAAAACACTCATTATTGTTCTTGAGACACTTATGTTGTCAAAATATAACGATACGAGCTGCTCACATAAACTAAACAAAAGCTACAAAACTCTACTATGAAAAATGATGCATCTTCGTTACTGCTCCTGGAGTTATTGATGTACGGCCTGTCACGATTTAATTTGGGATGGGACTTGGGGAATTCACGAAAAATTGCACCGGTTTCTTTTGTTTCTCTTGCAAAAATTAAATGTTTTTTTTGTGTGTGTGTGTGTCTCTTTTCTGAGATACCACATTCTTATGATTGCATTTCAATCATGTAAGCAAAATTAGCTATGTGGATCATTGATTAAATTCATTTATTAGAAAAAAAAATATTATGCTTTTAAACTTACAGGTTTGTGACTGTAAGTATTTATGTATAAATCTAAAGTTGTAATATTATAACAATATTTTACTTAGTATTAACTACATACAATATCATATCAGAAGTACTAAAGGCATTCATGCTTTCATGCACACTTATCTATTAAATAAATTGTACTACAAGAATAATCTGACTGTGTTGAAAAGGTTATCTATATCCTTGCAACAATTGGAAAAATATATTATTTGTAGCATAATCTAGAATAAATTTTACTGTTATTGTATAAATGCGTAGGCTAAAAAAGTACTGTTGATAAAATAAGTTTAATAGATCTACATGCTTTGAAATGGTATCTCTACCATAATTATATTACAAAATTATATCATGTATTTTCAATACTCTTATACGCGCTTTAGGTAAATACGATATTTTAATATTTTTAAACAAGATTAAAGAAAATACATATTCAAAAAACACTCATTATTGTTCTTTGAGATTCTTATGCTGTCAGACTATAATGATACGAGCTCACATAAACTAAACAAAAGCTACAAAACTCTATTATGAAAAATGATGCATCTTTGTTACTGCTCCTGGAGTTATTGATGTATACGGCCTGTCACGATTTAATTTGGGATGGGACTTGGAGAATTCACGAAAAATTGCACCGTTATGTTTTGTTTCTGCTGCAAAAATTAAATGTTTTTTTTTTTGTGTGTGTGTCTCTTTTCTGTGTTTGTCTCAGAGATACCACATTCTTATGATTGCATTTCAATCATGTAAGCAAAATTAGCTATGTAGTTTATTGATTATTGTTTTTCTATCATGTAATCACAATTATGTATGCGGCTTATTGATTAAATGTATTTGTTAGAAATAAACAAAACAAAACAACAGTTATCACATTCTGTTATCACATTTTTTTCCCTCGTTCTGTAATACATTCTTTGATATTAAAATATTTTTATGTAGATATTTATGTTCTAGGTGTTGTTCATTAATTATTAGAAACACCAAGAATTTTATAAATTATTTCAAAAGACAAAAGGCATACATACAAATTCGTTTATCTGATACAAAATATTATATAAGTTAGTTTAATAAGAATTATCTTAATTATTTTACAAAGTTTATCTATATTTCCTTGCAACAACTTGAAAAATAAGTTATTTGTAGTATAATCTAGAGTGAATTTTATTTTTATTGTATAAATGCATACCCTAAAAAGTACTGTTGATAAATGAATATTAATAGATTTGCATACTTCGAAAGAATATCCGTAACATAATTTTACTACCCTGTAAAAAGAAATGTTAACTTTACGGTGCAGCAATGCTTCCAGCAATTTTTGTCGAAAAAATTCCAGTAAAATTAGATGTATTAAAAAATGTACATTTAATTTTATGCCAGCAGTTTTTCCGTAAATTTAAAGCGTTTTTTTTTTTTTTTTTTTTTTTTTTTTTAATATATCTATATATATATATATATACAATATTACATCAAGTATGTTCAATACTCTTAAAATACGTTACATAAACTAAACAAAAGCTACAAAACTCTATATGAAAAAAATGATGCTTCCTTGTTATTGCTCTGGAGTTATCGATGTATAAGGCATGTCACGAATTAGTTTGAGATGGGACTTGGGGACTTCACGGAAAATTGCACCATTATTTTTTATCTCTTGCAAAGTTAATCGTTTTTTTTCTTTCTTTTTTTTTTCTTTTTGGTCTGACTGTTTTCTCTCTTTGTCTCAGAGATACCATTTTCTTATAATTGCTTTTCTATCATGTAAGCAAAATAATGTATGCGGTTTATTGATTATTTTTTTATTAGAAACAAAAACAAAATATATTTATATAACTACAGGTTTGTGTAATATCAATATTTAGGAATAATCTAAAGTTATAATATAAAGCCAATCTTTTACTTAGTATTAACTACATACAATATCATATCAGAAGTACTAAAGGTGTACTAAAGAAGAAATAGTACAGAAGGAATAAAGTGCAGAAGTATAGAAGTACTAAACAAAAACAAAAGTTCTGTTATCATATTGTTTTTATTCTCTAATATTATTCTTTGATACGAAAACATTTTTAAGTAGATATTTAGGTTGTAGGTGTAGTTCTTTAATTAATAGAAACACCAAGAAATTTATAAATTATATAAAAAGAGAAAAAGCGTAAATACAAATTAGTTTATATAATTTCTTTTTAGATTTAAAAATTTTATCGAAATATTTTTGTCGAAGACGCACAGATATATACGATATTTCGGCTAGAAAATCCCGTTTCGGATAACCTGAATACTTGTAATGGGAGAAAATATAATGTTAGTTTTATTTTATCATGAAATAGATTTTTTTGTTACAAAACGTACATAATTTGTATAAAACACGCTCAATTTTATATTATCAATTTTATTTTATTATAAACACATATAGTAATATTTCTACACTGTAAAAAAAATCTGTGAAGGTACTAAACATTTTCTAGGAAACTGGGATTCCAAGAACTTTTCATGTAACTATAACAGGAAAAATTCATGTAATCGATTCTGAAACTTGAATTTTTGATGTTACCGTAACAGGAAAAGTTCTTGGAATCCCAGTTTCCTAGAAAAGGTTTAATACCTTTGTAGATTTTTTTTTTTTTTTTTTTTTTTTTTTTTTACAGTGTACAAGATTAAAGAAAACTCATATTCTATCTTCAAATCTTAAGATGATGCTTAAGGTAATTTTGATATTTTAATTTTTGTAAAAGAGTAAAGACAATACATATTCATAACACGCAATATTGTTCGTTGACATTTTTATGCTGTCAGAATATAACGATACGAGCTCACATAAACTAAAGAAAAGCTACAAAACTCTATTATAAAAAATGATGCATCTTTGTTATTTCTCCTAAAGTTATTGATGTATAAGGCCTGTCCCGATTTAATTTGGGATGAGACTTGGAGACTTCACGGAAAATTTCACCGTTATGTGTATTTCTCTTGCAAAAAATAAATGTTATTTGTCTTTCTGTTTTCTCTGTTTGTCTCAGAGTACCATTTTCTTATGATTTTTTTTCTATCATGTACGCAAAGTTATGCATGCGGTTTATTGATTATTATTTTTTTTTTTTTGTTAGAAACAAAAACAATATATATATATACTTACAGGTTTGTGTAATATCAATATTTATAAATAATCTAAAATTATAATATAAGGCCAAACCTTTACTTAGTATTAACTACATACAATATCATATCAGAAGTACTAAAGGCATTCATGCTTTCATGCACACTTATCTATTAAATAAATTGTACTACAAGAATAATCTGAACTGTGTTGTAAAGTTTATCTATATCCTATGCAACATTTCCAAAAATATATTATTTATAGTATAATCTAGAATAAATTTTACTGTTATTGTATAAATGCGTAAGCTAAAAAAGTACTGTTGATAAATTATGGTTAATAGATCTACATGCTTTGAAATGGTATCTCTAGCATGATTATATTACAAAATTATATCAAGTATTTTCAATACTTTTAAAATACGCGCTCTAGGTAAATACGACATTTTAATATTTTTAAACAAGATTAAAGAAAATACATATTCAAAAAACACTCATTATTGTTCTTTGAGATTCTTATGCTGTCAGACTATAATGATACGAGCTAACATAAACTAAACAAAAGCTACAAAACTCTATTATGAAAAAAAATTATGCATCTTTGTTATTGCTCCTAGAGTTATTGATGTATAACGCCTGTCACGATTTAATTTGGGGTGGGATTTGGGGAATTCACGGAAAATTTCACCGTTATGTTTTGTTTCTGCTGCAAAAATTAAATTTTTTTTGTGTGTCTGTTTTCTCTGTTTGTCTCAGAGATATCATTTTCTTATGATTGTTTTTCTTTCATGTAATCACAATTATGTATGCGGCTTGTTGATTAAATTTATTTATTAGAAATAAACAAAACAAAACAACAGTTCTGTTATCACATTTTTCCCCCGTTCTCTAATATATTCTTTGACATTAATTTTTTTTTATGTAGATACTTATGTTCTAGATGTTGTTCATTAATTATTAGAAACACCAAGAATTTTATAAATTATTTCAAAAGAGAAAAGGCATACATACAAATTCGTTTATCTGATACAAAATATTATATAAGTTAGTTTAATAAGAATTATCTTAATTATATTACAAAGTTTATATATATTTCCTTGCAACAATTGGAAAAATAAGTTATTTGTAGTATAATCTAGAGTAAATTTTACTTTTATTGTATAAATGCATACCCTAAAAGGTACTGTTGATTCATGAAGATTAATAGATTTGCATACTTCGAAAGAATATCCGTAACATAATTTTACTACACTGTAAAAAGATATGTTAACTTTACGGTGTAGCAATGTTTCCAGTAGTTTTTGTCGAAAAAATTTCAATACAATTAGATGTATTAAAAAATGTACATTTAATTTTATGCCAGAAGTTTTTCCGTAAATTTAAAGTGCTTTTTTTTAAATACAATATTGCATCAAGTATGTTCAATACTCTTAAAATACGCGCTTTATGTAAATCGGATATTTTAATGTTGGTACAGGATTAAAGAAAATACATATTCAAAATACTCGTTGTTCTTTGAGATTCTTATGCTGTCAGAAAATAATGCTACGAGCTCACATAAACTAAACAAAATCTACAATACTGTATTATGAAAAAAAATGATGCATATTTGTTATTGCTCCTAGAGTTATTGATGTATAACGCTTGTCACGATTTAATTTGGGATGGGATTTGGGGAATTCACGGAAAATTTCACCGTTATGTTTTGTTTCTGCTGCAAAAATTAAATGTTTTTTGTATGTCTGTTTCTCTGTTTGTCTCAGAGATACCATTTTTTTTTATGATTGCTTTTCTATCTTGAAAGCAAAATTATGTATGCGGTTTGTTGATTAAATTTATCCATAGAAACAAATAAAAAAAAAGGAAAAATGTTATGTTATCGCGTTTTTGTCTCATTTTATATTCTATGATATGAAAATATTTTTAAGTAAATGTTAAGGTAGTAGGTGGTGTCCTTTAATTATTAGAAAACACAAAACATTTATAAATTATTTCAAAGAGAAAAAGCGTAAGTACAAACTAGTTTATATGATTTTTTTCATATGATTTCAAAATTTTATCGAAATACCAGTAAAAAAAAATACATTATTTGTGTAGTTTTTTTTTTTTTTTTTTTTTTCTGAAAAACATTTGTCGAAAGACAAATGTAGACGATAATTCGGTAAGAAAATCATATTTGAGATAACCAAATGGCGAAATTATAATGCTAGTTTTATTTTATTATAAAATCGGTTATTTTGTTAAAAAAAACGCACATAATTTACATAAAACGCACTGAATTTTATTTTAAAACACACAGAATTCACTTGAAAAACTCACGTTTATTTTATTATGAACACATACATTGTTTCGTTTTATGTAACACACACAGTCTGATAATCTGGAGATCCATGCCAAACAAAATGTCTCCAAAATCATCGTGTTGTCATGGCTACACTGTAAAAATGTTTTTGGAAAATTGTTTTTTTAGGAAACTGGGATTCCTAGAACTTTTTATGTAACGGCAACAGCAAAAATTCATGGAACAGATACGGATTTGCACTAAAAATCAAAAAATCTGTAAAGTTATTAAGAATGTTTTAGGAAGCTTGGGATGACTAAAATAAATTATGTAAGTGTAATTCAGATTACAGATAAACTTTTAGTTTTAGAAGTGTAATTTTAGTATATTCGTTTGTAAAGTTACAGATTTCTGCAGCTTTACAAAATTTAGTTTTGTAGATTTACATATTTTCTTGTGTAATCTACAGAGAAAATGTTAATAAACATACATATTTTGGAAATATTGCATTTTTAGGATTACAGTTTTTTTTTTTTTTTCAATAACGAAAAGTAACCCTGTTGTATCTCCGACATCTCTTCTAAAATTAAATGCGATTCATTTGTCAAGAGGATAATTATACATTTTTAAAGATACCAAAAGGTCTAGTAAACCTTTAGTACTATTAGTAATACTAGTAGCGCATTTCACCTCTCTGAAACTTCGTATTTTTTAGCAAATGTTCTTAGTGATCATTTATATCGTATAATTAATGGAAATGCCAAATTTCATGTTTCTGGCGAGTGGAAATTTCGCGCCGTGCTCTACAGTAATACACAAATCGTATTTGTGGCGACGTTTTGTGCTGCTGTATCCTCTTTGGGTTAGTGACATCAACATAAGTTATAGTCTATGATTGAATCGGAATGAACACAATCATTTTGGTATCACTACTTTTCAAATGAGTTCGGTATTTCCAGAGATTAACCCTTACAAATAAACAAATTTCACCTCTTTATAATACAAATATAAATAAAACACACACATTTTTTTAAATACACACATTAAAACACACAAATTTTTAAATTTAACACACAGTTTAAATGACATGTAATATTTTATACTGAATAAGAAATTTACATTAAATTACAAAAAAAGGAAATATTTGATCATATATTTTTAAAATTTAACTCACAATTCCCACACATTTTTAAAATTTAAAGTACAATTTAAATGCCATATAATATTTTATACTGAATAAGAAATATTTATATATTTTTTCATTAAGTTAAAAAAATTTATATATTTGATCATATGTTCCTGTTTACATCTTAACTTTTACCTGCTGTCCGAATATCAAACTTAAAGGTCTCAAGAAAACTGATCCATTTTTCATATGTGAAAATAAATAGACGCATGACGTCATTTCGTTGCTGCATTTAGATTTCTAACTATGGAATAAATAATGAAACTCATGAAGAAATAAATCGATGGAAGATTATTCATAATTCATATGAGATGATCAGAAAGATGGAAAAATGTTTTCTAAAATTGTTTAATTGCGACCAATCCCCGATAAATACATTGTAAAAAAATCCGTTATTTTTACAGCAAATTTTCTGACAACATCGTTGCCATAAAATTGCAGTAATATATGTAAAAAAAATTATGTCTAATTTTTCTACAATCTTTATGTTGCCAGCAATTTTTGCCGTAAATGTAACCTTTTTTTTTTTTTTTTTTTTTTTTTTTTAGTGTAGAAAGTTTTTGTATACTTTAAAATTTGTTTGTCAGTTACATTAAAATGAATTGTTTACCTCGAAAATAGTCCAAAAAATCCATTTTTGTTTTCGAATATTAAATGAAAACCTGTTTAATTGTGAATATTTTGACACCACATTTTTACCCATAAGTCAATTATTTCGCGAGATAATGTATATTTTATTATCCCGCGAGTAGTCGCGACTTTTTCCACAACGTTATTAGTCGTGCTCGGTCTTTTCGCCGCTGGCCCCCCGCATACCAAATATGTAAAATAAGAAATATTTTTCAACTAATATATGAAGATAACATTTTAATGAATATATAAATTTGCAGTTTTCTTAAATTATGCATTTTTTTCATGAGATATGGAGTAATTCAAAAAGTAAAAATGAGCTGACATTAGTGATTGTTACGTAGACTTTTTCACCAATTTCAAATTTGTTTCTAAAAATGTACCTGAAAGAAAAACAGAGGTGTGCTGTTACTTCACTAAGATGTTCGAGAAACCTTTAAAGTCAGCTACATGGTAGATCTCCGTTGTATTTGTAATCCAATACAAGTTAGGAGAAGATAAGTTATACGGGCGGCGAAAAGACCGACACGCGACTACTGACGGGTTATTGCAGTCAGAACATTTTCCCACCCAAATTTAAATGTGTAATGGCTTTTTCTCCATTTCTTCACTTTTATGTCTTAACCCTCTCATGCATACGGACCTCATATGAGGTCGTGTATTTATAGCATTATTAAGCAAACAAATTTTGAGGATTTATTTATGGAGATTTCATTTTTGGACAGATAATATCTAACATGCAGTACAATAACAAAATTATTTTATTATGGTTTCTCATTTATCAAAAAAGAAGATTTTTGTTAATAATGATAAATATTGAAAAATAATTTATGCTAGAGAGGGTTAAGGAACACCATGTGTCTCCCATTTTTTTTTCACAATACTTATAAAACAAAAATTTATGATAATTTTATAGAGAGAACTTAATATATATTCCATTTAAAATAACTCTTCTTAATATAATATGTTGAAATTTTATTTTTTAAAGCTAATTTTGATTTCAAGAAATTTATTTATTTTATTTTTTTTATTCGTATCGAATTTGCGCAAGTTTGTAGTAGAACAATTGAATCAAGAGCCTACAAAAATAATTATAATCATATAAAACTAATGTATCTTTAACTTATACTTCATTGGAGAGTAATTTATTTTTTATGTTTTAATTTTAATTTTAAAATAAAAAAATAACGTCATTTTTTATCGAAAAAAATAACAATTTTAAATAATCAATGCAATTATACTACAAAATTTAAAATACTAGTTATTCTTTAACCTAACACCGTATTTACCGACCATACAATTTACGGCAAAAAATGCAGTAAAATTAAATGAAAAAAAATACATCTAATTTTACTGAAATTTTTCTGATAAAACTGCTGGCAATATTGCTACCAGCAGTTTTTGCCATTAATTTAATTAAATTTCTTTTCAGTGCACTGTAAATAAATAAGAAATCTTTAAGTATTTTTTGAATACTGGTTTTTTTACCTGTTTTTAGCCTTTTATTGAAAGGTAAATTTGAACATTTTATAAAATTTATCTGGTATATCACTTTTGGCAGAATATATTGGTTACATAAGTTTTTCGATAATAGTAAAAACAAATTTTTTTAAAAATACATTATCGATTAATTTTTTGCTTGTCCTATATGGTTAAAATACTTCAAAAAATATTAATCATTTAAATATTTATCATTTATCAAAATTCTACTACTTTATTAAAAATATTTAGATATATACTGACAGCCATGTACTTCAAACAGAAACATTTTTACTCATTTAATTAAACGCATTCATGATAAGAAAAAATAAATTATATGTTTCTTTTTATACTAAAATATTTCACCAAATTTTAACAGAATATAAGCTTAAAAGAACTTGAGAAACCTTATTCATTTTTCATACACTCAAAGACGTAGGCGCATCACATCATTTCGCTGCTGCTTTTAAATTTCTAACAAATGAATAAGTAATGAGGCTCAGAAAGATAAAATCGATGAAAGATTGTTTCACTATTGATATGAGATGCAAAGGAAGTTGAATAAAAAGTTGAGATAAAAAGTTTGATACAGAATAATATTATGCTTAAACAATTATAGCATATTGTGATGCATAAGAATTTATTCATTTTAAAACTTTCTTTTCTATTGCGTTTAAATAAAACTTTAGAAAGTTAATTCAAACTTTTATGATAATATACATTCTTGAATAATAAAAATTAAAGAAATATATCAATACATATCTTTTTTCTTCTATGTGCAGTTTTTACTCTATGTTTTAGTATAGTTTTTTACATCGTGTTTCAGAGTAATAAAACACGCCATATTTTATTCATTTTAAAAAAAATGTATAAATGAATTCCATTATTAAATTTCGCATAAATTTTGGGACTCCAGGCTATCATAATGAAACTTTTTTTTCAATCATAACAAAATTTTGAACATCCTTATCTTCGGAAAATAAATTATCATAATTTAACCTTTCATATCCTATCGGTACATTTATGTATTATTAAATAAAATTCAATGTAAAATTTATTTAATTCGTCTGCTACACTGTTAAAAGTCTAAAGATTTAGCTTCATAGCTACCCTATCGCTTTTATAAAATAGTTTTTTTCTCTAAATATTTAACAGAATAACATCCTGTGTAAATATATTCTTCCTAATTGATAAAAATGCGTAAAATTTAAATAACAGAAAAATAGTTTTATTTAACTGTTTATATATAAGTCGGAGAGTCATTTTCAAATCAAATTATAAATGATATTTCAAAGTTGCAATTAGACAGATTTCAATACATTGATTTGTTCTTGTACAAACTACATCTAGAAAAAGAAGGCTATTATTATGTTCAATTTCAACAGTAACATGAAATTCATTATTGAAATTCAACAGAATAATAACCTTAGATTTCTAGATATAATGTTAGCAGACTGTTAAGAAAAAACAATCTTTCTAGATATAATGTTAGCAGACTGTTAAGAAAAAACAATCTGTTAAATTTACGCAAAAAATTCTCGCAGAAATGTTGCCAACAGTTTTTGCCGTATAATTTGCAGTAAAATAAGATAAAATACAAAAGTTACATCTAATTTACCGGTGTTTTTACAGCAAAAACTGCTGACAAAATTGCTGCCAGCAGTTTTTTTTTCAGTAAATTTAAGGATATTTTTTTACAGTGCAAGAACCAACCAACGGATTGACAGATCTGTTTACAAAAAAAGCAGGGCTATTCAGGTTGCCATACCATATAATGCATGTTATTCATTTACCTATAAAATTTCCATCTAGAGATTTTTCAGAAGACGTACTTTTCTAATTTGTACTAAAATAATTGGAAAAATGAATTAAAGTTTTCAAATTATCCCTAAGTATTCGTAGAATTGTTTACAATAATAACTGTAAATGAAATTCGTTAAATTTACGGCAAAATTAGATGTAATTTTTTTTTATTACATATAATTTTACTGCAATCTTTGCAGAAAAACTGCATACTTTTAACATATTAACACGGTTGTAAGTGTAATTTAACAGAATTAGCAGAAGTAAAATTAGCGTAATTTAGCCGATATTCGGAAATTTCATGTCCCTTGAAGTAGAGGTCTGCATGGGCCGAAATTTCCAGGCCCGAGCCCGGCCCGAAAGTTAAAATTTCGGCCCGGGCCCGGGCCGGCCCGATCGAAAGAAATATTGGCCCGACCCGGCCCGAAAGTTAAAATTTCGGCCCGAGCTCGGCCCGGCCCGAACGAAAGAATTAATGGCCCGGCCCGGCCCGAAAGTTAAAATTTCGGCCCGAGCTCGGCCCGGTCCGGGAAAGTTTAAAATTCGGCCCGAACCCGGCCCGGCTCGAGTGAATTTCTACAGAACATTGATCTTTAATCTTATGGATGAGTTCTGACCCCAAAAAATATATTAGTATTTTTTTTCCATGTTTATAATCTCCATTTATGCAGAAGTGCCGTAGGCTGCGATATTTATGCTTTTAAATGAATCTTTGTTTGTTTTATGTAAATGTTTCAGTTATCACTAGTATTATTAATCCATATTCCCTGTAATGGAGACAAAAAATCGAAAAAGCGGTATATGGTAAAATTTCCAAAGACGAAATCGCTTTGGAACGAAAAAAAATGCATTCCCTTCTTAACAGATGTAAATGTTTAATATATTTTTTTCTCCCGTATTGTTGTATTCATTTTGCATGGATGAACATTTTAAAAGAAACTTTCAGTTTTCAGTTTAAAAAAAATTCCGTCATAATCATTTTTTTTTTTTTTTTTTTTTTTTTTTGTGTGTGTGTGTGTGTGTGTGTGTTTAATTCTATTTTAAAACGCCTAGTAATCTACGATTCTTTAAAAGGAATAAATTCTAATGTTTAATTATAGAATAATGACGGCTTAAAAGTATATGCTTTTTTTGCAGAAATTTTTGGACAAAGCCAAATATTACCGATTTATAAAAAGTCGAGAAAAGGATTTTCATATAGGAAGATTCAACAGGAACTGATTATTTTGGTCCATGAAAACTAGGAAGAATGGATCAGACTCGGCTTCGTACGGAAAAAAAAAGTTAGGCCCGGCCCGATACTCCAGCAAAAAAATTAAGGCCCGAGCCCAACTCGGCCCGAAAAGATTAGTGACTAGGCCTGACCCGAATGCCGTTTTCGGAAATCGGCCCGGCCCGTGCAGACCTCTACCTTGAAGCGCATTTAACAATCATACAAAACAATGATTTTTTTTTTTTTTTTTTTTTTTTTTTTTTAAAGGAAAAACTAGATTTGAGAAAAATTTATTTTATGTGTCATTTAAGTCAAGGTTATGAAATATACACTTACTTAATGAACTTTTCTTAAATAATTGAATAAATGTATGCTAGCTTGAGTTGAGATATCATAGTTCTCTTTTCACTCTGAAACTTTGAATTCAACAGTTTGTCAGAATAAAAGCATTTGAGAAAATATATGCATTTTTCATAGGCACAGCGGCATAGACGCATTACATTATTTCGTTGCTGCATTCAGGCTCCAAAGAAATGAATAAATGATGAAGTTCTCAAAAAAAGAAAGAAGCAAAAGATAGTTTCCCGATTGATATCAAATGCCGAAGAAAAGTATTATAAATTTCAGATAAAATGATTATATACAAATAAATAAGTTTTGCATTGAAAATTGTAATATACAGTGTATATTTTATCCATTAACTGTAAAATATTTTTTATGCTTATTATCCTTTAACTGTAGAATTTTTTTTCATATTATATTAAAATACAGAAGTGAGACTTCTAATTGTTTCCAAAGTATACTTTAAAAAAATAAACTACGTATTTTTCTTATTTATTTAATTATTACGTTACGCTGAAATACATTTATAAGAAAAAAAATTCATTCATTTATTTTTTTTTCTCTCGCATAATGAAACTCTATTGTATTAAAAATATTTTTTCAAATCAAGGCTATAAAGCATATTTCTTTTTCCTATTTAACTGAATAAAATTACAGCAGCTGGAATTGATATATCATATTTTTGTTTTTACGTTAAGACTTTGAAATCGTATTTAACAGATTGTCGGACTAAAAATTAAACAACTAAACTCTTTGGTTACACTGTTAAAACTACAGGTGACACATTGCATATTTCAAGGGTGAAAGGCTTGTCTCGCTGGCGACACCCCTACGGGAACCAGTATGGCGCCATTAATTAGAGTGAAAAGATGGCACCCCTAATCCAGAGTGCCAAATAATAAAAAGAAATAATGAAAACGACTTTGACCCGTGGAGGATTCGAATCCACAACGTCTGACTGCAAGATCAGCGCTATAACCTTTCGGCCATCGAGCTCACCTTCAAAGTCTCCTTGAAGTTTTCAAATGTCCTGCAATTCAAAGGTTGCTTTATATAAAAAGCTCGCCAAAAGTTAGCCATCCGAAGTTCTAAACGAAATTGGGATTGCGAACGATGGATACAGTCATCGTAAGGAGAATTTTTTTTTTAATCCACCAGTGACGGCGAGTTGAAGCGGAAGGCGCAAACGACTAAGGGGTGAAAATCTTCCAACGTTATGCATTACACGGCATCCTAATTTGCGTAAATCACCCAATGCGGGATTAAACGGCACCCCAAACACATTTTCAAGCCTGCGGCTGTCAAAATGGAAACTATTCCACCCCCCCCTGGGCGTCAAATGCAACTGGTTTGTCACCTTTATTTTTAACAGTGTTTAAGATATAAAATTCTAAGTCGACAGTGATCACCCCTGTTTGTTGACCCAGCTTGACTGTTGGAATAAAATCACTTGAGAAAATTAATGCATTTTTCATGGGCACAGCGACAGAGATGCATCACGCTATTTCATTGCTGCAGTTAGTTCCCCTAAAAATTAAATAAATAATGAGGAAAAAATAGATCCCATGAAATGACAGTTTCACGGTTGACTTCAGAAGCAAAAGAGAAGGGATACAAATTTCAGACAAGGTTATATAAAGCATAAAAATAAGTTTTACATTGAAAAATGTAATATGTTTTGCTTTATGACGATCTATTACATTTGAAATATTTTGTTATATTGGAATTCATAATAATATAATATTTTTTGTTATATTGAAATATCGTTCTGAGAGTTTAGGATTGAAATGGGGAAATGCTGAGAATGCAAGAATTTTTTTTTTAAAGAACACAAAATGGTAAAATAAAATTTGTGTAATAATGTTCATTCAATAATGCTTTTTAAATAACTGTTTATGCATTTTTTTTTTTTTTTTTTTTTTTTTTGTATTTCCTGGAGTAAGTTAAAACCTGGAATAAGATGAAATAAAGGTGTCAATTATCATTACTTTTTCATTTCGTTGTTTCTGTTTTCATGTAAATTTGTTTAAAATAGAAATATGTGCCTGTCATTACACATACAATAAAAAAAAAGTATCTTTTCTGATCATTTATTATTGATTTTTCACAATATGTGTTTTTTTTTTTTTTTTTTTTTTTTTTTTTTTTTTTTTTTTTTTTTTTTTTTTTAAGAAAAAAAATTATATTAATGCATGGTTAAAGCTATTTCATTTTTAGAAAACTGTAAAATTGATACCTACTACTAAATGATTAAAAATATCGAAGAATATTTAGCGAAAAAAAAAAATCCCTGTCGGCTTGGCCATAGGCGGAGGTAGATTTCGAAGAGTGCTCATTTCAACAATAAAAAATAAAATTTTATTACAGATAAACGCAGTTTAACAACTTTATTTGTCCTCTTTTGAAAATTTTTTAATTTCATTTTTCTGTAAGACAGTTGTAATCAGAATCATCTTAAATTAAATTTGGATCAAATGCCCATTTTGACAACAAATTTTGAAATATAATCCGACTTTATAAAAAAAATCGAATAAAACGGCACATTATATAGCTCTTAAATAACAAAAGGCTGTGAATTGAATGCGTTTAAAAGCAAAATTGAATTTAAAAATGACTTATAAAATAACCAATTTTGAATACAACCACAATACTTAATCATGATATCTTCGGGAAATTTTGCGCGAAGTGCCCATTTTGACTGCATTTAAAAAAATAAATTCAACTTTTATCAAAAAACTGACCAATACAGAACATTATACAGCTCCTAAATAAGAGAACCTGTCAATTGGATGCCTTTGAGAGCAAAACTGAATTTAAAAATGAGTCAGAAAAAACGCAATTTGTCATTTTAATGCTTCCGCAAATTTTCAATCACGATAATTTCTCGAAATTCTGTTCAAAATACCCTTTTTGGCAGCCTTTTTTGAAATATATTCTGTCTTTATCAAAAAATCGACCAATATGTCACATTATACAGTTCCTAAATAAGAGGACCTGTAAATTGAATAGGTTTGAGAGCAAAAATGGATTTAAAAACGAGTCAGAAAAAAAACGCAATTTCTTATTCGTATACTTCCTTAAATTTTCTGTCAAGATGACTGAGGGAAATTCTCATCAAAATATCCTTTTTGGCAACCTTTTTTGAAATATATTTTAATTATTAAAAAGCTTAAAATTTTAATTATTAAACAGCTTTATTAAAAAGCTGACCAATGCGTCATTTAATACAGTTTCTGTATAACAGGATCTACTATTTGGATGCGTTTAAAATCAAAAGTGAATTTAAAAATGAGTCAGAATATAAGCAGTTTGGATTTGAGGTTTTTTTTTCTCCAACTCCTATTTTTGTTTAATTTCTTTTTGGTATACGAATTGGTCCTGTGAAAAATTTGTCAATATAAAAGTTGTAGATATTTTTAGGAAGATGTAAAATAAATTTAATTAGATTTAATCGCTTAAAAATTTTTAAAAAATGTTTAAAACAAGAAAATTTTCATAGCAGCGAAAAAAACCCTCTCATTTCTGATAATTACAACGTTTTCAAATTCACTCCTTTCAAGTTTTAGTTCAACAATTTTTATTATAAATCCTAGCTTCGTCTTAGTTTAACTTTTAAATACTTTACAATAGTGTGCGTGGTTTTTAACTTATATTGACCGTGAAACGATTCGTATTTTTATTTTTATTTTATTATGATTATGGTTCGTATAAGATGGAATCGAAACATGTCAATAATTGTTTTTATTATTTTTTCGTTACACCGATCAAGTAAAATAAAATTGTTTATATAAATTTTTATATGTGAAAGGTGTATATCTTAATATCTTGTGATTTAAATATCTAAAAGATTTAATATTTTTTTTTATTTTAAATACTTTACATTACCATAAGTAAACTTTTCTTTTGTTTATAAATTTAATATTTATATTTTTAACTCGATCAAAAATATCAGATTCATGTAAACGATAATAACATGGTCAATTTCGTAATGGCAATCAGTTTCAGTACATCTTGTCACAGGCGATTTGAATGTTCTGCATTTCATTTCGTGTGCACGATGCACACTGCACATCCTGTGGTACATTCAACAAACAATTTTTTCTACTCTTTTTTAAAGTATTTGTACTCGGGTGGGCACTTAAAGAGTTGTCCTATTTGTAAAGTTTGACATTTAAGAATTTTTTATTTATATATGAAAACATTTTGCATTTTCTTTGGTAATTTTAGCGTTTTTAATTTTTAGCCCGTAGTTATTTCGATCTGTTTTAAAAGCACACATTTTGATAAATTTTAAAAATACTACTTCTCACTGTTTTTACATATTTGGGTGCAAGAATACACAATTATGTACCTTCCAATAAATAAATAAATCGGTCAGCAGGAGGTTCTGACCAAGATATAAATTTTGCTGACCAGTTGCATTTTAATGTGCAAATCGTTATTTGTCTAAAGATGAAATTTCAGTCGTCAACTCTATGAGAAACTATTCTAATCAGCCACATTCCGATCACTTAACTTTAAAATATTTTATCTGTTATATTTAAATATTGATTCTGCGAGTTATAGTCTAAGATCGGATAGCACAAAACCCTAAGGTTCAAGCTCAAGAAAAAAAAAAAAACTTTGTTATGGAAGAATAAAAATAGGAAAATATAATAATCCACGTCTGCCAGAAATTAAATGGTGCATAAGCAAAATTAACATTAACAGTAGTTAACTTGTAGATTTAAAATTGTGTTTTCTTGCATCCCAGTCCTTCATGTTTTCATACCTTTGTTTGTAGGACAAAGACAATAATAAAGCTACGAGTCAATCACTGATGGTATTAATTATATTAATTACTGGCTATTATACAATTTCACTTTCGACAGATATGGATCATTAGATTTTCCTATTACTACTTTTGCATAAAATAAAGGTTTTTTTTTCTGCTCAATAAAATAGGTATTGTGCTACCGGTTCTTGGATTAAAAAAACCGAACCTTTTATCATTAAATTATTAAGTCACTAAAGTTAAATTGAGTGAAATTTTCCTTTCAAAATAGCTGAAGTATATTTTACCAAAAATCAACAAAGCTTTTAAAGATAAATTGAAGGCCATTAACTTCCTGATAAAAGCCTATATACAACTTTTAACTGTAGATTTTCTTCCAGTTCTCATTTTTCTTCAAAATACCTGAAAAGAACTCCAAAGTGCCTGATTAGCATGCAGCTGAAATTGTTAAACAAATGCGTTTAACCAATTTTTTTTTCAAGTGATAGATTTGATAAACAAACTGATTCTGTTCCAGAAAAGGTAATATCGGAAAATAGCGATACGCTGCAAAAAAAAATGAAGTGCCGACCAGGGCTCGAAAAATCGGGATCCCGGGGAACCCAGAAATCCTTTTCTGGGAACGTATATCTTTACAATCAGGTTCCCGGCCAGGAACCTAACTTTTCGCCGTGTCTGCCAGCGACGCCGCGGACGCATTATAATGCATAAATTACGCAAAAAAATAACTCTTAAGCAGGCTCATGGGATGCGTAATGTCGTCAAAATATAAACGGGAAAAAACGCAAAAACTGGCAAATTTCGTAAAAAAAAAAATCTTGAAAAACGGCAGGTCTGGTTAAAACATCATGATAAAACGACAGATTATGTTAAAACATCACATAAAATGGCAGGTTTCGTTAAAACATCGCAATAAAACGACAGGTTTTGTTAACATCTCGTTAAAATGGCAGGTTTCGTTAAAACATCGAGATAATACGTCAGATTTCGTCAAAAATTTGCAAAAAAAAATAACAAATTTCGTTGAAAAAAAAAACAACAGATTTCGTCAAAAAAAAAAAAAAGCACAGAAAACGCAAAATCTATTTTTAAAAATCGCAAAAACGGCAAATTTCATATGAAAAAAAAAAAAAAAAAAAAAAAAAAAGACAGGTTTTGTTAAAATATCGCGATAAAACGTCAGATTTCCTCAAAAAATCACGAAAAAACGGTAAATTTCGTTAAAAACCATGAAAAACAACAAATTTTGACAAAAAAATCGCAAAAATAGTCTAAAACTCGTCAAAAAATCACACAAAACAATGCAAACTTCATTAAAAAATCGCAAAAAACGGCAAATTTCTTTTTTTTCTTTTGTTTGTTTGTTTGTAAAACGACAGGTTTTGTTAAAATATCGTGATAAAACAGCAAGTTTCGTTAAAATATCGTGATAAAACAGCAGGTTTCGTCAAAAAATCATGAAAAAAACCGGCAAATTTTGTTAAAATACTCACACAAAATTTCCGGGAACTTACACTTTCGTCTGGATTTCATATAGGTTCCCAGCTGGGAACCTTACAATTTTTAGAATTTTCAAGCCCTGGTGCCGACAAATGGTAAACTGCTACTTTTCATCGAAAACAACAAGGCATCTGAGCGGCCATAAATCTCATAAAAATTTAGCTGCAAATGAGAACAAACAATAAGCTACACTACATTGATTTATAGGTTAGATGTGTCAGTAATTGACACAGGAAATTTCTTTTTAAATTATTTTTTATTATTCGTGATAATTATTAAATTCCAGTTTTTTTTTTATCAGCAGTTCCAAAATTTTTTTTATATCTGTATTTTGTATAATTTTACAATTTTATACAAGAAAAATTTATATCATCTGTCAAATAAATTTAATTAAAAGGAGTAATTTGTGTTTACCATTATTAACTTATACCGAATTTTGTTTTATAAATTTGTTATTGACCCAGTAGCAGAAAGTTTTGCAAGTATATGCGACGGATACTTCAGGGTATAGGGCAAAATTGGGAAATTTCTTTAGCAGCCACTGGCCAGTAAGACTAATTTTTACAGTGGCCACTATGTTTAAACTAGTGGCAACTTTTTTATTTAAAAATATTAAACAGTTAAAATTTCTATAAGTATTAATGTAAGACTGAATAGCACAAATAAATATGTTAATATAAATATATTGGAACCTAAAAAAGTAGAATCATTGATGAAATATAAGTAAATTGTATTCTCTCCTTGTAAAAAAGTGGCCACAAGGTGGCCGCTGATAGAAAATTTTTCACTGGCCACTTTTTCTCATTTACTGGCCCTGTGGCCGGTGGCTAGTGTTAATT
Organism: Maratus speculifer; assembly: GCA_964019185.1. Classification (NCBI taxonomy): domain Eukaryota; kingdom Metazoa; phylum Arthropoda; class Arachnida; order Araneae; family Salticidae; genus Maratus; species Maratus speculifer. The sequence goes on along the minus strand of OZ025294.1, from coordinate 376,579,373 downwards.
TTGCCCTTTACTTCAGGGGCATAAAATAATCTGCAGATAAACTATTTTACAATTAAAGCATTAATTAATCAAAGAACTTATCTCTAGCTTTTTTATTAATAATCTGAAGTTTTGTATTAAGTAATGAAGAGCTAAACATAATGTAAAGCAAAATAAAGGTTCAATGGAAAAATAATCTGTAAAAGAGAAATGAAAATCTGCGACGTCCGTCTCCCGTCTCGAACTTTCTGCCACCGGGGTTATCGATAGTAACTGGCTCCTAGATTTTCTAGAAATTTTTGCACCCCTGCATTAAGCTATCCAAAGGCAATTCTGTTCTGTATTTTCTGAAAATCATAAATTTTTGGTTCCGGAAAGAAAAAAAAAAAAAAAGAATCCTCATCAATCCGGAAAGTTATAGACAAAAACATATCACGAATTTCAACAAATCGTTGCCCAGAAAAATTAATTCCGCAAATCGTTGGCAAAAAATCATAAATATTGTAAGAAGTTTTTAAACATTTTTTTAAACACCCTGTATATGTGAGATTTTTTTTTTTTTTTTTTTTTTTTATAAAGAAAAAATGTATGTTTTCTTTCTGATTTTTTTTTTATGATTTTAGGATTTTCTGTTACCTATGGTAGATATTTGTGGTGCCTACTCCAGACCAAAGAAAAACAGGCGAAAAAAAACGCTGATAGCATCATTTACAATTAAGGTATAGCTAATTTATTGTTTATTAATTTTAGTTGATGCATTTTATTCTAAGAAAATGCTGCACATTTATTTTCTCTGTTATGAAAAATCTTGCTCATAGGCATGTATTTAAAAGTTTTTGCAATTTTAATTACTTTTTTTATGGGCAACAAGTGGCAGTAATTTCCCTGATGGTAAGATTTCTTGAGGAAAATTTCAAGCTATGTTACCAACTTATAAAATGTGATTGTATATTTATGTACCTCCACTACGGAAAAAAACAGTTCAAAATAAACATTTATTGCAATAATCTATTCAATCATAATCAAAAAATGCTTTTTTATGTTAATTTCTTTATAGTACTTTTATAATTACCGTATTTTCAGGTGTATAGTCCACGGCTTATACAAGAAAAAAACCTTCCAAAAAGCTGCTGCGGCTTATACACGGTGCGGGTTGTACAAAGATTTTTTTTTTTAAATTGGAAATCGTGATTTTTTTTCTACAACTTTTAAACCTCAAAAAATTTGAAAAAAATATCAAATTTTTTTAATTTTTTTCGCTATGCCGCGAAATTTAGAGAGTTCTCCCATGTTTGTAAAGGCTTTTTTTTACTGCTTAAATACTTATTTCTGGGTTTGGAAGAACTGTCGCAACTATCGCCTAGTATTGATAGATCTATAATAGCTACCATATATACTAGCGTATAGGTCGTGAAATTTTAGACAAAAAAAGAACATCAAAGTGGGGGGTCGACTTAAGTGCGAGACCTAAAAAAAAAAAAAAAAAAAAAAAAAAACTATAAATAAAATATCTACTTATAATAAAATGCGTTCTGGAGAGGTGTGTGGAACGGTTCCAGGATTCGCCACTCCTATCTGTGTATGGACCCTAGCAATTTGCACGTTAGGCTTAATGGAAAACAGATGCAGACATATGACAGCTAAAAGATAATTTCTTTTACTTAAAATAACGTTTAAACAGCATATTTGTCTATAAAACATGTATATCATATCCAATTATAATGTATTAGGCTCCAAATTAAAAATAAGTAATTGTAAACATCAGATTACGATATAAACAAACGAACTCTGTTGCCATTCAGATTTTCCAAATCTTGAAACAAATGAATGACTCTTTGAACGCATTATTAGAAAAAAAAAAAAAAAGAATACACGTCAATTATCTAATTCTGTTCTTAAAATATTTGTAAAATCATATTAAACTCTTTAAATAATTTGATTTTGTTTAAAACTGTCAAAAACTCTTTTTGCAATCATCTATTGGCAAATAATATAAAGAATCGAACTTTGTAATAAACACGAATTAATCTTCGGCATATCAAAAAGTTAATGTGATATTTTCGGAAATTACTTTTCACTTTGCTAATAATTAATAGAGATCTAAATCAGAAGCATGCATTTTTAAGAACTTTTCACTGTTTCTTAAAATGCGGAATTCTGATTGGTTAGTCACGTTTCGCTATCAGCGAAAGTAGCCTGGATCGTGGTATTCTTCTCGCAAAAAATGTAGTGAATCAATCACGTTTGAGAATCGTTCAATCAAAATTATTTGTACTTGAGAACGCACGTGTGTTTGTTGATCTTTTTGAACACGCGGGGTTCAGGCAAGCTTGGCATGCCATAGTGCTTGGCAGCCTTTTTTTATTAATTAATATATCCAGCAGCTCTTTTTCATCAACTTATGTACATGATGGCCCTTACTGTATTTTTTTTTTCAAATAACAAACATGATTTCAAAAGGAGGGTAGTTTTTCAAGACTTTTTGACACTCAGTCGACAACATTTGGAATTTTTCTACAGGCAGTCAACAAATCTCACAAATTTCATGTTCTTGATCAACGAAATTCATATTTTCTCTGTGCATGATAAGTAAAATTCACATTTTTTATCTGTATGCAATTGACAAATTTCATGTCCTCTGTGAGCATGATCGATGATATTTAAAATATTTTTAAAACAGTGATTCTCAACTTAAGAATTTCCTATATAAATAGCTATGATATTGGTTACCTATATAACAAAATTCATAATTTTTAACTGGCTCGATAAAACTTGCAATTTTGCCATGAGAGAAAATGTCGAAATTCATGATTTTTTTTTCTGCCATCCATGACAAAATCTGCAATTTTTTAAAATTATAAATTTAAGAAATTTGCAGACCACATACTTACATAACCCATCGTGGGTCACAGGTTCATCCCTACCATTGTACTATTAACCTAAACAATTACTTAAAATAACATAATTTTAATCGTTAGTGTAATCGTTAAACTATTTGTGAAACTCAATTTGATTTTGCTTATGTAACATTATGATTAACAATGTGATGTGTTAGAAATTCATTGATAACACGTTTCACAGAAACTTTTGTACGTGGTTTTTTTTTTATGTTTTGTCCATTTAAATTTGTTGAACTATATCGAAAATTGAATGTTTAGTTAAAATCCTGTCATTTTTGACAGGGGTTATATACTAGTCAGAAAATAATTTGCTAGTGAATCGGTGCTGCAGCACCCCATTGTGTTTGTAAAGTACAAAATCCAAAAACTAGAACCCTTCCAATCGACGATTCTGAATTTAACATCATTTAAGATTTAGTTTACTTAAAAAAAATCTACCCTATCTTGTTGCAAAGAACAAAAGAAAGTGCGTGATTTATGTCATTTCGGAACGATTCAGAGCTGTCCATCTTTTCCGAAACGATTCCAAGGAATCGTTCCTTTACATTTTGAGTCGTTTATATTTTTTATTTTGTATATTTTGAGTCTCTTATGAGTCGTTTAATTTCGGAACGAGTTCAAGGAATCGAACTTTTCTGGAGTCGTTTCATTTCAGAAGAGTCCGAGGAATCGTTCCTTTTCAGAGTTGGTGCATTTCAGATCGATTTCGAGGATTCGATCCTTTTGTTAACCAATGACCTAAGATACATATACATTTTGAGTCTGAAATTTTGAATTTATCACAGATTTTTTTTTTTTAATTTTCAGAAAAATTCAGAAAAAATATCACGATTGTTTAAAAAAAAAAAGCTGTGCGTAAACGCCACATCACTTGAAATTTGATCTTAAAATACGTAAACGCCGCGACATTTCTTCTGAAAATTACATTACTGAAAATCTTAATTTTTTAGACGAATTACTGTAGGTATTATGCATCATGAAAAGTTTGGTAAATTTGTGTTAAAAATTAAGACTAATGGCTTCTAATTTCAAACCCTGATCGAAATATACTTTTGTAAAAGGTGTATAGACCGCGGGCTATACACCGATGCTTCTCCGCGGGTTATACATGAACTTTTTTTACTGCACTGGTCGATTTAAGGGTGCGGGTTATACACCCGAATATACGGTATTATATTTTCAAAGATTTTAACACACATAACTTGGTCATCTTAGATTGATTTATGCTCTTAAATTGACAGCAAGAATACAAAACAGAGCGTTTGAGATTGAAAAATCTAGAAAGTGTGTATTTTACATTTTTCTGTGAAATTTAAAGTATCATAATTGTTTTGAATTTAGAACAAAGGCAGAAATGCAATTAAAAAACCATAAACTTAAACCATCTGTGCCGCATGAAATGACCACTCTTTTAGCCTAAGATGTCTCGAAGTTAATTGCTGCCCTTTTTCAAAACAAATGACCAGTTTTCATTTAACTAATGCATAAAATAGATGCTCTCACAATTTTAAATGCAATATTTGCCCTTTAACTGAATCACTTTCTTGAGCAGAATTTTATTCAACAAAATCATAGATTCCAAGTAAGTCAAAAAATTTTTTATATTAACTTTGATTTTGATTTATAAAAGAGGCTAATTGGCTTAACTAGTGATTCATTTAAGAGGCTATGTTTTAGATCTGAGATGTTCTTACCCCTCCCTCCCCCTTTAGCTTTTACTCTACAACTGAGCAAGGTATATCAAAAAGTGTTAAATCAAGAATCAAATAAGTATTTATCTCAGGAAAAGTCTGTCCAATATGAAGTGTGATGTGAGTCTACAATGTGCTGCTATACTAGCCTCACAATGAGCTTTCATACTGTTTATGAGAGTACCAATAAATTAACACCTTCATAAACAGTATGCGAGCAACAGTGTGTGAGGCTTGTACAACAGTGTATGGTCTTCACACTCTATATTGACAAACTTTTTCTGAGATAAATGCTTTATCTCTGATTCATTATTTAATACTTTTTTATATTAGCCTGTTTGTTAATTTACAATTACATTTTTTTTCCATAGTATTATGTTATATTCTTTCTTCCTTTGTAATGTACTTCTGTGCCAAATTTTGTAGCAACCCAGTGTCAGTAATTCAGCAGTTTTATGCTTATGACCTTAATTTTGAACATGAGTATGCATAGTTATATTTTTAGTTTTTTAATGTACAATAAATTTTTAAATCCTTTATTAAAGTTATTTTTTAGATTATATCAGATTTTGTCAAAATTTAAACTGTATATACTTATGTTGTTAAGCAAATCTCTGCTACTTTTATTTCTATTTTTGGCCAATACCTTTATAATAATTAATAAGCTTATTGGTGAAAACTAATTTATGTCTATTCCTTAACTACTTTTCCTTATTTTTGAGCAATAATGAATGTTGCATTATAATATATACCGAAGTGAGTCATAATTATCGAAACAATATGCTGTCTTCTTAAATATTGTGCTTAGTAAAATACTTCCAATTGCAAAATTTCATTCAAAATAATGTGAAAATTTTGATAAGATAAGTGGTAATTCCATGGGGGGGGGAGGCCTGTCTGAAAAAATATGAAGATTAAATTTTAATATCCCCCCCCCCAGGATAAAAATTCCAATTAGGGAAACTTCCCTTATTCAGTCCCGAATTATACACAAAAAATTGTATCTTCATATCTGCAAAACTCAAAGAGTTATACCCATTTAAATAATTCATCAGGTTTTAAGGGACACAAATTGAAATGCATACAATTCAAGAAACAATGTTGCTTTAACAGTTCTAGGAATTTTTCAAAGAGGCAACACTATTCTATACAAAGGGTACATTACATTTATTTTCAAACAGGGAATACTTAAAAAAAAGGGCACACTTGTACTTTGTTCCACCAAAATATTTTGAACTGCTTTGTTTAGAGTCCCCTAAAATTTGCGATATTTTCCCAGAATCAATTGAATTGCCACAAGACACACGGTAAATGTTAAAAAGGGTCATTTGGCACATTGGAAATGTTTAAAAGAGCCACCGGACCCATAAAAGAAATTAAAATGACCACCAGGCACTGCGCCCTGATAAAATAGTTTAAAGTTAACACTATATATAATGTGATCTGCGGTGAGAGTATCAGATCTCAATGCTTTTGGACACAGGATGTTGTTAGACATGGTTAAGTTTTGGAATAATATAGCAGTTTATATTTTTCAAACACTTACATTTTTTGACAATCAAAATTAAATATTATATTTGGACGTATCTTTTTTCAGTTATATCACTGCTGCTGATGATGTACCTATCTTATACTTCTTTCTTTAATGCTTTAGTGTTAACTCAAGAAAAAGGGCCGCCGGGTGGGAATTTTCTAAAAAGGGGACACTATTCTGTAAAAAGGGTACACTTGTACCTTGTTCACCCAAAATATTTTGAACTGGTTTGTTTAGAATATCCTAGAATTTGCATTATTTCTCCATGATCGATTCAATTGACGCTGAGCGCAAATGAAATTTAAAAAAAGATCACCAGGTGCATCAGAAGGATTTAAAAGAGCCACCAGGTACAGCTCATATTCAAAATATTAGAATAATTACCTTTTTTTTAGAAATTGAAAATATCGTTTGGTAATTTAATGTCTTTTAATGAAAATATGCAAACGATATTTTTATTAAGAACTTATTGTTGATTAAACTTACTTGTTATCTTAAATTTAATATCATTTTTGAAAAGATTAATTGCAAAAAAAAAAAATATTTTGAAAAGTCAAAATATTAGAATATTTATTCAAGTGGTTCAAAATATTAGAATATTTCACATTAATTCCCCTTTAATTATTACCAATTCTTAACTGGTGGCATCATTGATTAAATTCAGACTATTTTATTTAAAATCAGTATTCTTTTTTGCAGTTTGTTTCTTTTTCGTCTTAAAATGGGCCGTGTGAGTGATATTCCTGAATCTACTAAACTTCGTATGGTTGATTTGTATCGGCACGGTAAAAATCAATGTTTTATAGCGAATTATTTACATTGTTCGCAATCGAGCGTTAGTAAAATAATAACACAATATTCAAAAATTGGAAAATTTCAAAATAATCGCCGAAATGGTGGCCGAAAACCAAAAACATCTGCTAGAGATGACAGGAAACTGAAGAGTATAGTTAAGAAAAACCGTTTTAAAAGTGTGCGATTCTTGCACCGAAAATGGAAAGAAGAAGGAGTTGAAGTTTCTACATCGACAACATTAAGACGTCTCCATAAATTTAAATTTGAATCTCGTGTACCGAAAACAAAACCTCTCATGACTGCAAGACAAAAGCGTATAAGATTGAATTGGTGTAAATCAAGACGTTTATGGAGCAATGAAGATTGGAAAAATATATTATTTAGTGATGAAAGTATGTTTTGTGTTTCATATGGTAATCAAGGTATTCGAGTTTGGAGAATGAAGCAAGAAGCATTTGATAAAGAATGCCTTAAACGTTCCGTAAAATTTGCTGCTAGTGTCATGGTTTGGGGTTGTATGAGTGCAGAAGGACCTGGAAAGTTATGCATCGTCTACGAAAAGGTTAACTCTCTGATATATCAAGAAATTTTAGAATATTACATGATTCCATCATCAGAAGATTTATTTGAAGATGATTTCATCTTTCAACAAGATTTAGCGTCTCCGCATACCTCGGTGTCAACTAAGAATTGGTTCCGCCAACGCAACATTAAGGTACTTCCTTGGCCACCAAATTCACCAGATCTTAATTCCATCGAAAACTTATGGTGTATAATGAAGAAAAAACTTCAAGAAAATCCTCCTTCAAGTAAAACTGAGTTAGTGGCACGTATAAAGTCTATTTGGGCTAATATTGATAGAAATGTTTGTAAACACCTTGTATATAGTATGCAAGATCGATTGTACGCTGTTATGAAAGCTAAAAGGGATGCTACAAAATATTAACTACCATTTACTTCATATTCATAAGGTAATATTGTTGCGTAAAATAAAATATTCTAATATTTTGAACCAATCTAAATTTTATTCTAATATTCTGGTGTGTTTAAGGAAGCTGTATACCTAATTTATTGTGCTGTATTTTATATTTTATAAATGTTAAAATCTTATCTAAACATTCCAGATTTAATTTATAAGAAATTTAATTGCATTTACTTAGTATAAAAAATAAATAAATGACAAATAATTTTTTCTTATTACTTTTTCTCAATTATTCTAATATTTTGAATATGAGCTGTACATAAAAGAAATACAAAAGGCTGTCAGGGGCTGCACCCTGCTAAAGCAGTTTAAAGTCGACACTATACTTATTATATTTAAGTAAAATTTAAAATTGTCATTAATTTTTTTTTAATATACATTATGCATCTGATTATTAATTTTTTTCTTTAGAAGGATGACAAATTTCAGACAAAAGCTGAAGAATGTGCCAGCCTCTCGATCACCAAGTGCAATAGTATTCATTAAAGACATGTTAATCACCTATGTTGCTGTCCTGTATTGTTAGCAGTTATTAAGTAAAACCTCAGCAGGTGTAATGGAGTTATGAACTGTACTGTTATCGATCGATTACATTTTGAAAATGAATTATCCTCTGCAATATATGTGAAAGCAATGGGACCATTAGGAGTTCCTGTGTTTGACCAGCACAATTATAAACTTTGAATAAAGCCATAATTGTTTTAGCCCTGCTAAAATGTAATTTTCAAAAGATAAAATGTGAAGCAGTTTGAATGTATCTTATTTAAAGATAATAAAAGTTTTGAACTAATTTGAATTATGGGCTAAAGTTTAAATTTCCGTTGTTGTTATTGTTATACATAAGTAATAATTTAAAAAAAAAACTTCAATATTTTTTATTAAACTTCTGTGAAAATGTATGTTATTTTATTTTTTATGTCATATATCTTTATAATGTTTTACATTTTAATCCATGAAGTATGATCTCTAGGAAGATCTATAATTATATCCAGAGTTTTGAAAGATTCATAAAAAAAAAAAAAAAAAAAAAAAAAAAAAAAAAAAAACTAATGGATCTAACAAAAAGATTTGTATAGCTGCAACGTAAAAAAAATTCCTTCAGGTTTCAACTGTGGTACTTGTTGGTAAATAGCAGATCTTGTATGATTAAGTAAGTGCTTATAATTCGACTTAATAATAAATATTCACATGTATTAGGTAAAAAAATACAAAACCATCTGATAGACCAAAAATTAAACATAGCATCATGGTGAATTAATTGAAATTATATCAGAAGAATAATTTTTATTGCTTGTTACAATCAGCATTAAGAGTAAATTTATTTTGTTTTGATTTTGGGTGTACATTTGCTTACCCCAAATTAAACAGTTTTTCAAATTTTACAATTTATGAATTGAGTAAACTCAAAGTCAACTTTAATCCAATTAACTCAATGTTCTGCTTACATTGAATTCTTCAAATCCCGAAGCTTTTTAAAAGTGAATGACTTTGAACATTTTTATTGTTTTTATGGAAGGGGGGGGGAGATAATTTTTTCCTCTGTTGCATGAACTTTGATCTACGAGTTTGCTGTGTACTATACATTTTTATACAATTTATTTATTTCTCTAATATTTGTAATGTAAGTTTTCTCTTTTAAAAGAATAAACCTTGATCTTGATATACAAGCTTGCATTATTCAGCTATGTGTTAGAGAAATATATCCACCATGTGTCAGGTAAGCTAGAAGTTGCAACAGGATATGCAAATCTTTTGGGTGTACATTTGTCTCTTAAAAAAATATGTTATATTGTTGGCATTGTTAAATCTGCATTATTCCCAATTCTCTATCATCTGCACTTTCTTTTCAGATTTAAACAAATGAAAATTGCTCTATGAGGTTTGTAAGAAAAAAATAATAAATTAGCAAATCCATATTTAGTGAATTTTCAAAGAAATGGTTAGTTATTTAAGAATTCTAATGCAGTTCATTATTTAAAAGAACAGTTTTTATATTGAAGCTCGTGATCAGAAACCAATAAATAGATTGTACTAAATGGCATAGCAGATTCTGTGTTTAAGAAATTAAACAATCAATAAAATTATTCTGTGTAAACTCTTTTATTTTATTTTTTTTTTACATTATTAATTCTCTATAAATTATTAATTTCAACAATCCATTTTGTTAATTTTAATGTTTTATTTGTATGCTATATTTTCTTGCGGTATTTTTAACTTTTATTAATAATTATATTGTGTATAATTTTGCTCTAAATTATTAAATTGTTTTCACAATGCAGTTTAAATTTTTGTAATAATAATTAGATTCAAACAAAAAATTGTAAACAAAATTATGATCTAAAATCCATCAATCTTTCAGCCTTAATGTTGGCCAATTTGACAGAGACAATACAATATATATTCTTTTTCACTGCATACTGACGTCAGGCTTTTCCAGTTTAATCTCAAATTAGTTGTCTGAGCATTTAAAATATTTTATTGGAGCATTACAGGAATGCATGCAACATTTTGTCCGTTTAAAAGTAATGCCCACCTCAATAAACAAATTGTCTAAAATGGTTAATGTGTAAATATTTTTGGTCATAAAAAACTTCATTGAAAATATATGTGCACCTGCAGAAACTATGTAGAAAAATTATATAAAAGAATTTTTTTTTAAATATGTTCGGAAAAGTGTGCTAGAATGTGTACTAGAAAAAGATCAGTATTCCACAAGCATTCTAAAAAGTGTTCCATAAGCATTATAAAAAGTGTTCCAGAAAGTGCGCTGAAAAGTGTTCCAAAAAGTGTTCTCAAATGTGTTCTAGAAAGTGTGCTGGAAAGAAATAAGCATTCCATATGTGTTCTAAAATGTGTTCTGAAAAGTGCGCTAAAAAGTGTTCTAAAAAAGGAGACAAATATGTGTTCTGAAAAGCATTCTCAAATGTGTTCCTTAAGTATTCTGAGAAGTATTCTAAAAACTGTTCCAAAAAAGTGTTCTAAAAAAGGAGACAAAATAAGTGTTCTAAAAAGTGTTCTGAAAAGTGTTTTAAGATTTGCAGTGTTATTATGAAGCATTCTCATAGGTCAAAAGAGAGATATTCTATAAAAGCGGGGGAGTGATGATGCAACAAAAGGGTCAATTTTTTTACAGTGTACATTATATTAAATACGTACCCCCTGACTGTGTCAAAAATTGGTTAAAAAAACTAATATTTAGCTCCAAAAATACCCAAAATGACTGCAATGGGAAACGCAGGAGGGAATTTGTGTCCAACGATTGCGTGATTTTCGTGTTAAAGTGTTGATATTTATCCTTAAAATTACTGTTAAGTGACTTAACTAAGTACTTTTTTCACATAGATATACCAAGTGAAATATTTTGAATTTCAAACTAATCATATCATTCTTAAATCTGACTATACCGTGAATGAAATCGATTCTCGATGATTAGCTAAAAGGTTAGTATATAGTATTATAATTTCAGAGCCATTTTATAAAAATAGGTGCATAATATTTTTTTAAACATGCGTAATGTTCATTCTGTGAACAAAATCCTAACCGTAACCTAATTGTATTGTAATCATAACTTGTCTGTAACCTAGCTGTATCTTAACAGTAACCTAACTGTAACTTAAATAAACCATAAATGTAACCTTCCCGTCACCTTATCATAACCTACCCATAATCTAACCACAACCTAACCGCAGCTTAACCTTAACCTAACTGTAACCATGACCTAACTGTAACCTAACCGGAAATTAAATATAACATAAGGCTCACCAGAACGTAATTGAAACCTAACTGTTACCTAATCATAACCAAGTTATAATTCAACTCTAACTATAAACGAAATATCTTAACCATCTTGCGCTAAGTACTTAGTTTCACTTTCCACCGCTACGGAGCGCATTATGTTTTGTAGAACATCCGAATTTTAGGTTCGGATTGGATTCATGTTCATGGAAATTATTTTGTATTCTTCGGATACGATTATGGTTGTTGGGAATTGTTTTTGTTCAGTTTAGATTTGGTTCAATTCAGATTTCGTGGGTTTTTTTCCTTCAAATGGGATTTTTAATTTCGGGTCGGGTTGTACTTGCATGGAAATTATTTTACCCAGTTCCAATGAGGTTATACTTCACTGAAATATTTTTGTTAGGTTCAGATTAGGTTTGGTTCAAATTTCGGGATTTTATTTATTTATTTATTTATTTTAGAAATTTTTTGGTTCGGATTGAGTTAATGTCCATGGAAATTATATTGTCTTGTTCACATCTAGTTATAGTTATTTGGAATATTTTCGTCGTATTCAGATTTCAGGTATTTTTTCAAATAGGTTTTTAAGGTTCTGGTCGGATTCATGTCCAGGGAAATTATTTTGTTTTGCTCGGATCCAGTTTTGGGTCTTTGGAATATTTTTTTCGGGTTCAGATATCGTTCAATTCAGATTTCGGTTTTTTAATGGAATTTTTAGGTTCAGGTTGGGTTGCGCATCAACGGAAATTATTCTGCATTGTTCGAATAAGGATATGCTTCTCTGGAATATTTTTGTCAGATTCAGATTTAGTTCAGTTTTTTAGGTTCGGATTGGGTTCATGTTCATGGAAATTTTTTGTCTTGTTCAGAGCCGGGTATGGTTCTGTGGAATATTTTTGCCATGTTCATATTTGGTTCGATTCAAATCTTAGGTATTTTTTTGCAAATGGAATTTTAGGTTCGGATTGGGTTCATGTCCACGGAAATTATTTTCTCTTGTTCGAATCCGGTTAAGGTTCTTTCGAATATTTTGATCGGATTCAGATGTAGTTTGCATAAAATTTCAGGTCTTTTTTCAAATGGAATTTTTTAGGTTCGAGTCAGGTTTATATTCACGGAAATTATTTCGTCTTGCTCTTATCATGTTATAGTTCTTTGGAATATTTTTATCGATTTCAGTTTTCGTTCTAGTCATTTTTCGGGTTTTTTCAAAAAAAAAAAACTTTTAGGTTCGGGTCGGGTTGCATATATGCGAACATTATTTTTCCTTAATCGGATTGGGGTATGCTTCGATTGAATATTTTTGTGGTATTCAGATTTGATTCGGGTCAAATATCAAATCCATAGTTTTTTTTCAAATGGAATTTTCGGTTTCGGGTCGGATTTATACTCATGAAATTTTTGTCTTGCTTGGATCGGAGTATGGTCTGTTTTTTTTTTTCTGATTTTGATCAGGTTATGTGTTAATACGCCTAAAAATTATGTTTTGCTATTATTCTTTTAGTGACTATTTTTGATACATAATTTATTTTGCTATTTGATAATTTATTACTGTGTATGAATCGTCTGCCGATTCGAACAATTGTACGTCAAACAGACATTTCATTTTTGTTTTAAAAACAAATTAAAGTCTTAATAAAATTTTAACTTAAATAAAATGCATTCAAATTTTATCAATGATTTTAAAAAACTGCTAAAAAAGCCTCATATATACATATACATATACAGGGGTTGGACAAAATTATGGAAACACCTTTTGAAATGCATGTTTGAAAAGAAAGATTGATTATAATGAACTATGTTGATGACACTGGAGTTTTTGCCTACTGACACCACCCATACAACTTCGTAAAACCGCTGCACCGTTCAGTCTTTGTTGGAGCACTGTTATATGAGATTATCATTGCATTATGTCAGAGTTAACAGACTTCGAACGTGGACAAATTGTTGGCGCGCATTTGGTGGGTGCTTCCGTAAGCAAGGTAGCCGAGGTTTTTAGTGTTTCAAGAGGTACTGTGTCGAAGATTTATTCCGCATATTTGAAATGCGTAAAAATCATCATCCGCTAAATCACAGCGCGGACGAAAGTGTGTGCTGAGTGATCGTGACAGACGATCATTAGGGAGGATTATTGCAAAAAATAAGCAGTCCACAGCTGCAAAAGTTACTGCTGAAATGAATGTCGTGTTACCAAATCCTGTGAGTACCAAAACAATTAGAAGGGAGCTTCATAAATAGGGAATTGCTGGCCTTGTTGCAATTGAAAAGCCATCAATCAGTAATGCTAATGCCTGTAACAGGAAAAAGTGATGTTTAAGTCATAAAGCCTGGACTATAGAGCAGTGGAAGAGCGTAATATGGTCTGATGAGTCTTCTTTCACATTGTTCCCCACTTCTGGCCGAGTTTACGTCTGGAGAACGCCATCTCAAGCCTATAATACAGACTGCTTGTTGCCAAGAGTGAAACATGGCGGGGGTTCGGTGATGGTTTGGGCAGCCATATCGTGGTTCTCTTCTGGCCCCATGATAACTCTGTAAAGGCGGATTACTGCTCAGACTTATGCGAACATTTTGGCCGATCAAGTCCATCGAATGGTACAAGCTTTGTTCCCCAATGATGATGGTATCTTCCAAGACGACAACGTCCCCGTTCAACAGCTCATATTGTCCAGGACTGATTTTCTGAGCACGAGGAGAAATTTTCGCATCTCCCCAGGCCACCAAAGTCATCAGGCTTGAATATTATCGAACCTTTGTGGTCTACATTGGAGCGGAAAGTGCGTTCTCGCTATCCACCGCCAACATCATTATCTGAACTTGCCACCGTTTTGTAGGAATAATGGTACAATATTTCCTTGGCAAACATACAGAAACTGTATTTATCCATTTCGAGAAGACTGCAAGCTGTTTTGAATAACAACGGGTACCGTACACAATACTAGGCAAGGAAACGTGTTTTTTTAAGGTGTTTCCATATTTTTGTCCAACCCCTGTATTTACGGCAACATAGCTAACCACGCATAGATTCTAATGTACGAAGTACGAACGATCTGACGTAACAGCTGTATTCAAAAATTCTAAGTTAAACTGACATTTTGCCAGTCTATGAATTTTAAAGGTCTTACACGCCTATCAATTGAAACAGGTTTAAACCCGTGTTTTTTGCTCTTGTTTCTTCTAAGCTATCGCTTCACCGGTAAAAAATTAATTATTTTATCATATGTGTTTTAAATATCAATATAGACAATTATTTTAACGTTTTGCTTGAAAATATAACATGGTACAACCCGTCGAATTTCGACGAAAGAAAATATTTATGAAGGAACTGTTTCATTGACTTGTAATATACCTACAAAATTATTTACAATAAAAAATGCATCTAATATTGGTTTTTCTAACTCATATACATATTATTTTAACCTAAAACTTATCAAAATATTATTTCTATGAAACTCAGTTTTCCGAATTATTAAAATTAAACTTTAATCGTAATGTGAGCAGTAAAATATAATAAAGTTTTGTTATTATGACAAAGTTATCAATAAATGTTCTTGTGCATAGCATTCCAAAATGAAAAAACAGCAAAATTTATTCCACCTTGATTTAATCATATAGAACTTTTTTCCCCATGAAATTAAAATCCGACATGTGAAAATGCAAAGAGGTTAATGAAAAAATGGCAACATAAAAATACAGTAATTTGCTTTTTTCGACTTTACCTTTGCTTTTACTAGAAGTGGAGTTCTCATGTTGCCACAGAAGAAAAACTGTATTAAAAACTACAAAAAAATTAATATCTCAAAAATAAATTAAGATATAGTTTTCAAACAAATTGCATTTAAAAGCATATTTTGTTCTCTATACGATGGTGTAAAAATTGAAAATGTGGGATGTTCAGAAGTTTAAAAATTTCCAGTTTCAAAAATTGCAAAACCGAAATTTCATTTGAAATTTTAAGTTGCCATTCGCAAAATGATGTATGCGTAACGCACAGATACGTTTGGCCTTTATAATATAGACATTCTTTTGTTAATACATAAAAATCGTCTGCAATCAGAAATCCATATTTTAGATTAATATTTATTAAGTTTTCATACATGATTTTAAAAGAATGTTTTCATCATTATATTTTAAATATTTATTTACATGCAATTGTTAAGTCATAAACATTTTTCGTCTACGTTATAAAGTATTTTAAATTACATGAATGAAGGAAAATTTTAGATATACAATGTTTAGTTCCTATAAAATGTTTTCAATATCTTATTTAATTTTAATTTGATATTTAATTATTGCTAATTTTCCATTTTCCTTCATTTTAAAAACGAACATTTATTTTAATAAATAATAATAGAACAAAGACCATTTTAAAAATTTGCTATTTCCTCTTAAAATATGCTTCAATTGTAATTCATTTCTTTCAATTCGTCTTATAATACAAAATCCCTTCCACGTCCTTTTGTTTGGCACATTAAAATTTGAGCGATAAATGGTTTCATATTGCAAACCTGTTTTGAGGCTTACTTCACCTCCACTTATCTCATTTCTCCATGGGTTTCTTTAATTCTGTCTCAGCTTTCTTATTACTTCTGCGAAAATTTTTACACAACCAACCAACCGTAAAGAAACAAAAGAGAAAAAAATGGGAAAAAGATTTTTTTTTATGAGAGTGACCTCTCGATTTTAATTAATTACTCAGTTAATAATTGGAATTTCAAAATTCTGAAGCTCAGGTGCATCAGGAGAGATATTGGGCTACTTTCAGAAAAATTTTGAGCTCCGTACGTACCGTAGTTTTCGCTAACTATCGCAGACACACACACTCACACACAGAGCGATTTGTTATTTTATTAATATAGATAATCATGCCGATTGGAAGAGTTTAGTTATTCTGCACAAAGTATAAATTTTCGCTCATTATAAATATCGAATCCGTTGTTTATTGTCATTCATCCTTATTAAAGACAACCTTACGAACAACATCGGACGGTTAGCAAATAAAATAAATTTTTGTTTGCTAACCGTCATTTTCGGAAACATGTATGAATACCTTTTACTGATCAATAGTCAGTTTTATGAAATCGGAATAAGACTTTTTCGGATGCAATTATTTATCGGGTAGATATTTTGATATTTAGTAATCATTTCACACAAGCATGCAAAATTGATAGCATTATTATGAATATGAACTTTAACATTTGATAGAATAAGCTCAAAATCCGAAATTTCCAAAATGAAACATAAAGATGAGGCGCTGTATCCATTTATCCATTGATTAGTGTCAACATAGAATGCAGAATATGGAAAGTACTACTATATTTTGATAAAAACCCTCATTCCTTTGCTTCCTTTTAGGAATATCGGATTATTTGCGTTTTCTAACGAAAAACATTTTCAGAATTTTTAAGCTAGTTTTTGAGACTTTCACAAAAGTTGCGCTACACATTTCGTTATTATAATATGCAAATGAAATTTCGATAATATCCATGCATGCACAATGAAAAATTATATACTAACTCTGATCATTTTTTATACAATTTTATTGTTTTAAAATTATGATTACAGTTTATGGTTTACAATGGTGTTTGTCACATTTTCGGAAAAGAACATTAATTTATATTAAGAACTCTGGAAATTATAAGCAGAAAACGTGACAAAATTTGGGAATGTTTTTTCAAAAAAATTTTCTACGAGCATACATGCTATCCGAATAAAAATGAACAAAGTTATTAAATAAGCCACTTAATCATAATCTACAGATTGCACGCTTTTGCCTCATTAGTTTTGACAGGGTTATCCAAAGGATATTCATTTTTTTCGATTTTTTGACGGTCCCCTATGGAGTTTAGGGTAAAAAAAAACTTCAAGGATATGTATGCCCTTTACTAGTATGTCTACACACTCAGAGTTTCAGGATAATTACTCATGTATTTTTTTAGATATTTAAAAAGATGTCTAATATCACAAGTGATCAGATTTGGCCATTTAGTGTATATACCGGGTGTCCCAAAAATGACTGATGGATTTTAAAATTCAATAATTTGCAAACGGTGACAGCTATTTAAAATATTTTTGCAGGAGGGTTATGTACAATGTCAGGAGTTTTTTTTTTTTTATCGTATTATTTTATTTTAGTTCGCATCTCAAACAATGGGTGGCGCTGACGGCAATTGAAGGCCAGGTCGACGCTTCACTCAGCACTGAAAAAAAAAAAAAAAAAAAAAAAACTCCTGACATTAAACAATACCCTCCTTCAAAAATTTTTTAAATAGCAATCACCGTTTGCAAGTTATTGAATTTTAAAATCCATCAGTCATTTTTGGGACACCCGATACATACATATGTTACAAATTTAATCTTCATTTTGACTTCTTAGAAATAAATCACTTGAAAGAAGTTAATTTAATTTTGAATCTATATACATTCAAATATGATAATAGGATTTCTTTTATATTTGCATTAGTTAAAATTTTAAGAATGCATTAAATTTGACTATCATACACTATTTTTCCTTTCAGGCAAACTTAATTAATAACTCTAAAATAATTTAAATAGTATCAGTGATAAAGTAAAAAAAAGAAAAAAATTCATTAGAAACATATAAAATAAATTTCTTTTTCGTTTTTGGTTATAACATTTTGTTGGAAAAATTCTGAAAGAAAATCATTTAATTTATAGTATGCATCTTGAGTAAGATCTTCGCAGCACGATCGGCAAACAAACACACAACATTGGGACAAACACACGGCAAACAAACACACAACATTAACATTGCACACAACAAATTTTTATAAAAAATATCTATGGACAAATGGGTTTTCGTCTGCAGTTTTACACTTTGAAGTTAAAAAAATTTAGACAATCATAGAAAACGCACTTTGCAATAACCTTTCCAATTTTTTTTTCAGTTACCTAAAATTTTTTCAGTAAATATTAAACAAAAAATAAGGGTATTTCTAACAGATGCTTATTTTGTTCTAAATTTCAATTTTAAATAAAAGTTTGTGAAAAAGAATGCAAAATGTATACAGACATTCCGTTAGTTAAATATTTAAGTGTACATTAGATCTTGAATATAATATGATATTTTGCATTGAGACAAAGTTGTTAATCAATAACTAAAATAATTTAAAATATATCATGCATTATTTATAAAGTAAAAGAAAAAACATTTCAAGCATTTAAAACAAATTTCCTTTTATTTTTAGTAATAATTATAACATTTTGTTGAAAACATACTATATCAAAACCAATAAAATAACGTATGCATCTTGAATAACTTCCTCTAAGCATGACTGGCAAACACAATCAACATTGAACGCGACAAATTTTATAAAAAAAAAATATTTGGGGACAAATTTGTTTCCGTCTGCAGTTTTACATTTTGAAATTAAGTTAGGGAAATTTAGACAAACATAGAAAATGCACTTTGCGATAAACTTTCCAATTTTTTCAGGTAGATAAAATTACTTTAGTAAATTTAAAACCAAAAAAGTAAGAATATTTCTAGCATATGCCTATTTTATTCGAAATTTCATTTTTAAATAAAACATTGTGCAGAAAAAAATATCCAGAAGCATTTTTTAACAATAAAATAAAAACTTATCATGATCTGAATACATAAGATTATATTTAGAAATGGTTTTCCCTTTAGTATTTTGTTAAAATGAAAAACTAAAAAACTTCCAATAATATTACCATTTATACTGTTTTATATGTTAATTAACACTTTCCGCCCTTTACCCTAGTCGGTTTCGCTAATACAATATTGAATTAAAAGAAATATATCTATCAAAGATGAAATTTTATAAAATATATCTATTTTTAACCTGTAATCAGCTTTTCATAAATGTTGTCTTACACGTATTATCTTATTTTATCCATCTAAATATCGATGTTGGTCTCATATTAGAGAAGGTAACTCTAAAATCACTTAAGAGCTGTATTTAAAATTTTTTTCGGCAAGATCGTTATTTTGAACGCCCCACTTTAATCTAAAACTGCTGCTGTGATATGGACATTTTGCAATAGGTTTCGACCACCACCTTAACCCAACAGGTAGGTAATTTCTGAAAAGCTGAAATATGCGTTTCATATTTAAAAAAAAATCTTGTTCTCAATTTTTAGCTAATAACTAAAACTATGACTGAGATAGAATGAGAGGGCCTAGTTAATTTATTTTGACAAAAACACATTTTATGAAGAATTTTACGTAGCATGCATATAACAGTTTTATAATATTTATTGTAATAAAATTGCTCTTAAATTGTAACGAAATATACAACATTGTTATGGGGTGTTTAAATATTGAAAATTCAATTTCCTTATTATCTGATGATCTCAATTTATTAGAAAAATACAACTGTATTTTTATTTATTTATTTATTTATTTTTTTTTTTTTACGAAAATATAAAATACGCGAAATAGTTTTTTTTCTAATTTATAAAATAAAATTTATAAATTAATCTAAACAATTAATTGATAAATTAATTGATTAAATAACGTACATTCTTTGATAAATGATATAATTGTTATTATTATTATTATTTGTAAATATTTAATGTAAATATTTAATCTACAAAAAAAAAAAATAAATAAATAAATAGAAAAATTCCTAAAGTCATGTATTGAAGCTATTGAATTATCTTCGTTATGTATGATGTTTATTCCCGATTCGTTAAAATATTCTTTTGGAACATTTTCGACAAACTTTTGAAAAGAACACGAAAATATGTTGCACAGTGAGATTATTAGCATAAATGCATAATGGTGTTAACAATAAACAGGTTATTGCATTATATATATATTTTCCACAACTGTATAAATAAGTTTTCATATTATGACAGAGATTTCTGCAGAAAATTAACATCTTAACACTTTAGATAACAACGAAGAGACGCTTGAAGAAAGAATGAAAAATAGAAAAGTTATGTCTTGCATTTTATGATATGAGTATTCTGCTTTACATGTATCAAGCATACGTTATTGCAGTTTCTTGTGTAAATTTTGCCGGTATCTCAAGCAAAGTACAATTTGTACAAATTCATGGACAGTGAAATAAAAAATCTTGGCATAAGGATAAGGACAAATAATATACAGGGTATAGTAGTATAATGCCATATGCAATTATGTGACACAGTGTAGTAAAAAGAATATATATCAGAGAATGTGTAAGAGTGTGACAGAAAAAAGTGTGCGAAAAAGTTATGATAACATAGACGTACTTGCAAGAAATATAATTGATTATAACCATATAACGATAAAATTATGTGTGATAAGATCTAGTAACACATGATACATTATATTGCGCAATGACATCTATAGTAATATGTAAATTAGAGATCAGGAGCCTCAACGTCAGCACTTTAAATAACTTATTTCTACCATACTTTGCGTATTATTGAAATTTATTCAAACAGCAACTGAAATTTTTCATTTAAGATAAATATATATAAGAATAAACAAGAAAAAAATTGCTCTTCAAACATATCAAATGTTCCTACTATAACGATATGTTAAAAACATTCAGATCTTGGTGCAAAAGCTGCTGCAATGCAAAATGCATGAATATAAAATTATTATGATTTTATGTATTAAACTCAGTAATACAAATGTAATATTGAGAAACACCGAAAAAACTGGCGATAAATATATATCAATAAAAACTTTGTTAAATCACCATAAAAGAAAAATTATACAGGACGCGTTTCGAGCTGCAAAATTACCGCTCGTCATCAGCTGGTCCAAACACGTGTCACAACGGACAGAGTGGAAATAACAGTGAAATAAAGAGGGAGGAGATTACACAGAGTGCGACAGGTGGCGCTGCTTGTCAGAGCCAAGGAGAAAGAGAAAAGTAAAGATAAACTCAAAGAAGGAGGGAGGAGATTACAAAGAGTGCCCCAGGTGGCGCTGGCTAAAAAACCAGGTGGCAGAGAAAAACTAATGAAAGATAAAGAAAACAATTGAAAAATAAATAAAATAAAATAAAATAAAATAAAATAAAATAAAAATAAAAAATCTGACAAGCAGCGCCACCTGTCGCACTCTGTGTAATCTCCTCCCTCTTTATTTCACTGTTATTTCCACTCTGTCCGTTGTGACACGTGTTTGGACCAGCTGATGACGAGCGGTAATTTTGCAGCTCGAAACGCGTCCTGTATAATTTTTCTTTTATGGTGATTTAACAAAGTTTTTATTGATATAAATGTAATATTACTCCATCTTAACTGGGGTATAATCACCATGGCAAACTGGTATTAGTACCTATCATGAGATAGAAATGAATAGTTTACAAATGATAGGATTTGATCGATTGGAGAAAAATTGTTATTAATAAACTGGATTTTCATAAAGTTTGAAATGATCCAACAAAACTTTGCAGCGACTTTATATATTGAATTTCACATCAATCAACTCGGTAGTTATTAGGCCATTATATACGGACCGACGGAAAAACAGATGGATGAACTAGACGGGGACTATAGGTGCTACAAAATTGAATAATTCCGATATTTACCCTTAAACTATAATGAAATAGAATTCATTTGAGTGTTTCTGTAAATAAACTAAAAGCTTTACGCACTTTATTTTCAGTATCGAGAGCGAACATAGTATAGTAAAACTCAATACAACGTATCATTTCCAGATAAGTCCAATCACATTAATACAAGTTCGAGTTCGGAAAGACAGACAGAAGACCAGACGGACAGTCAAACACTTTTTGCAATGTTTTAAAAAAGCCCGAAAGATTTAAATTTCACTTTCATAAATTGTAACAACAATTGGGATTACACTATAACAGTTACACAATCCTGTACTTTATCTACCATTTTCATTTACACGGTATTAATTGCTATTGTTTAATTATTATTTATAATTTAATTAAAAGTTACAGACGCTTAAAACTACAAAAATAACTCTTCCAGAGATTACCATCAATATATGAACTTGACTCCAATTTTTATATATCGCTTGTATATCGTTTGATCTATATTGTACAAAGATATTGTACTAAAGATACATATAAAAAACACTTTTAAGCTATTTTCGTTCATACTTAGTATCCCTTACAATATCTTTTCTGTAACCCAATCGCATCTGAAATCTTTTATGCATCCCATTAAATACTACATATTTCCTGTTCTATAAAAGTAACTTGCATTAGCCTTTAGCAACGTATATAAATTTTATAAAATTTAAATAATTTAATGTATTAAAATACTCTTCAAACAATTTTCCCCTTTTACATTAGTTAATGGAATATGTATGGCTCTGCAAATTAAGCGCAAATATTCTTTGCATCACATTTTGTATAAAGTATATATTTTAATGCACTTCATTGATGCAAAACAATTCCATTATGTACGAAAAGTGTTACATAATTAAAATGCACTTAAAGGCATTTTCCATTCGCGTAATACTACGGAATACATTTGAGTGTCCCTGTAATTAAACTATATATCCTTTTGTTTAAAAATTTTGAAATGGCTTGACAAATGTATGCAACAGTTATGTACTTTAAACTTCAAACCATTTGGTTTGTACCTTTTGCATAGTTTTGTGCGGACAGATAGACGGATGGATAGAAAATACTTACAGACAAACTGACCAGACGACTGCTATAGCTACTACTTATTTATATAATTACGAACGCTGCTAAAATATGTAGAAGCTTTCAGACATTTCATGCGTTAAATTAATTATGTTTAAATGCATCGATATTCTAAAATGATGAACTGCATATTATGATATTTTTTATTTATGAACTGCATATTATGATATTTTTTTACATATTAAAGTCCCCCTGAAGGAAATGTGTAGGAATACCCTAAAGAAAAGGGCGGTTCAGGGGGAGGGGGGCGCTGCCACCCTAAACTTCCCATAGGCTCATTAAATTTACTGTCGTAATTTTTTATTTACTGTGCGAATGGTTAGAATTCCTCTCAGATTTCATTTCACATTGAGATTTTTAAGAATGAGGAACAGTTTAGACAAACCTTTTACATTATTCTAATATACAAACAATAGTACAGTTTGTTTTACCTTCCAACCACAAACACCTGTATTTGATTTAGAAGTAATTTATAGAAATGTAAATGAGTTATCTACTTTAGAAATCTAATGTTTTTATAAGTTTTTGTATCTGAAAATATCTTTTTTCTTTACGTTTCTATAATATTTATATCTAAGATTTTATCTAAATATAAATCCTAATCTATTTGATAGAACTGATTCGATACCTTACTGAAATCACTCTAAAATAAACATCTTTGGAGATTTATAAAACTAATGCATAATCATTTATCATCGTGTCCAGTTCTATTTGACTAAATAACAAATGTGGTTTTTTAACTTTATTTTTCTAGTTTTATTAAATAAAAACAATTATTTCCCGCTAATCATAAAGCAATTTCGGTTTCAATATCAATGTGGGGCAAATTAATGACATTGATATCTATTGGAACAAATTATTGATAGTTACTCTCTATCCACTTGCTTAACGACAGTTTTTTATTATCATTTTAATTATGAAAAAACAAATCTTTATATTAAATGTCCGCATACGATAAATTTTACAATAATAATAACGATTTTCCTTAAACAAATAATTTTAATATCATAACCCAAAACCATTTAATGTGAACATCAAAGGGTATTAGTTTTCTGTTCGGTGTATCATGTCATAATCGCTTGTTTCTCATCACGTCATAATCGTGCCCTCAAATCAATGTACCTTAGCCTTCTATTATAAAAAGATTCTTGGAAAATTCCGTTTTGTTTCCTATGTGACATTATATTCATTAAATTTTTCCCCTTAGTTTACATAAAAATTAGTTAAGAAAAAAAAATTTCGTTCTTTTTTTTTTTTTTTTTTTTTTTTCTTTTTTGTGAAAGAAATAGTATTGATCTATGAAAATTGTGAACTTTTAAATTTATAAGTAAAATATTTGCATAAAATATAGATAAAAAATAAACAAAATTAATTTATGGGTTTTCAACTGCATCTATATGCAAAGATTCAATAACAGAAGAAACTTTGTACTATTGTACTATTAATTCACATATTTTGCCGTTTATTTGACTCAAAGGTTACATTCACATTATGCACGCTTATATTATTATTAGGACGAATTACTGTTGATAAGCAACTATTAAAAAAGAATGAAAAAAATGAAATAACATAGCATTTTGGGTAAGTAAATTTCTAAAATTAATTCTTTTATATTATCTGAACACATTTTTTTTTTTTTAAATCCCCAGAGTTTCAATAATAATTTTAACAAGTTGGAAATTGCACGTGAACGTAGCAAATGAAGGTACGTTCGTACGATAACGAAGTTTTAAAAATATTCAGATCTTGCTGATATAGTAGAGCGTACTTCGGATACAGTATAGTAGTCGAAATCTTTGTGTTTCTGTAAATATGCAGAAAGTAATTTTTATTACACCTCAGAAACGTATATCTTATTCATAAAATGTGAAATAGTTGAATATAATTAAAACACGCCCCAAACAATGTTTCCCCGTATAGCATTATGTAGTGCAATACTTTTGTGTGGCCCTGTAATTTAATAATAAAATTCTTTGCATCACAGATTGTACAGAATGCAAATTTTAGTATATATTTCATGGATTCATGCCAATTATATTATGTTCGAATGAGTGTAACATCATAAAAATGCATTTGATTCTTTTTTCCCATTGACCTTGTAATGGAATACCTTTGATTGTCCCTGTAAATGATCTATGCATCCGACTTTCATAACATTTGAAGTGACTCGATAAAATTATGTAATAATCATATGTTTGAAATTTCAAACGATTAAAATGCATTTGAAATTTTTTTCCCCATTGAGCGTAATGTAACGGAATCCTTTTGATTGTCCCTGTAATTGATCTATGCATCCGATTTTCATAACATTTGAAATGACTCGATAAAATTATGTAATAATCATATGTTTTAAATTTCAAACGATTAAAATGCATTTGAAACTTTTTTCCCCATTGAGCGTAATGTAACGGAATCCTTTTGATTGTCCCTGTAATTGATCTATGCATCCGATTTTCATAACATTTGAAATGACTCGACAAAATTACGCAATAATTATATGTTTTAAATTTCAAACGATTAAACTGCATTTGAAACTGTTTTCCCCATTGACCGTAATGTAACGAAATCCTTTTGATTTTCCCTGTAATTGATCTATCCATCCGATTTTCATAAAATTTGAAATGACTCGACAAAATTATGTTATAATTATGTATTTTAAATTTCAAACGATTCGGTTGGGTAGTTTTTGCGTTGTTATATGCGGACGGACAGACAGACAGACAGACGGACAGACAGACAGACGGACGGACTGAGCGACAACAATAGGTGCTACGTATTTACATAATTACGAACGCACCTAAAAATCGGACAAATACATAGATAAAACTTCAAAATAATTGAAATAATTTAGGCTCCGTATTGGTAAATTTCATTATCTTATTATCATTTAATTCTATTCATCAAATAAGCCATTTTCTTTCAACAAATGAAAATTTGAAAATCGTATCAGTTGTCATAGGAAAGCATTATAGTTCAAAAAATGTCTTGTATTTTCGGATTGACTGAACCAAATATAACAAAAAGCTAAATCTGGGTACTTTAAGATCCCGCATTCTTAATTTTAATCAAATCGGACACATTTTGCGGCAATTACCGTGGAGACACGGGCGGAAACCAATAAAATCCGTTTCTCTACAATAAACTTTCACTGGTGTTTGTTTTTTTTATCTTTTTTTTTCTGTGCATACATTTAAATACGGGCAGCAGAGAATAAGTTAAATATTAAGCATTTTGTAAAAAATTCACCAGGATAAAAAAAAATATTTTATGCATTATCGATTTCAAGAATATAAAATATACACTATTTCTTTATTTCTTGTGCAATTGATTACATTTATGGTAACTAACATTGATAATATCATAGTTCTCTTTTTACATTGAAACATTGAAATTGTATTCAACAGATTGTCAGAGTAAAAGCACTTTAAAAAAAATTATGAATTTTTCAAAAGCACAGCGGCATACATTCATCACCATTTCGTTGCTACATTCAGGTTCCTAAGAACTGAATAAATAATGAGGATCACGAAAAAAGAAATGAATAAATGATAGTTTCACTATTGGAGATCAGATGCAAAAGAAGACGGATACAACTTCCAGCTTACACTAATTAATGCAATAATAATAATAATAATAAGATTTACATAGTTTGTTATATATATTTAAAAATACCTATCGACAACTTTAAAATAGTTTTATCTATTTCATTCAAAAATTGATATTAGATAAAAATAAAATATTTATTGCTAGCACAATGGTTAAGGTAACTTTTAAGTTTTTGTGGAAGTACTATATATAACGGCATTAAATAAGGATTTTTTTTTTATTTAATCTCATTGTCTAATTCTTTGTATTCATAATTACAGTATATTCAATTTTTATATACAAAATCCAAAAAGAAAAATTCCAAAAACAAACTGCGTCTTTATCTTGCTGAATTTGATTTAAAATAACAAATATTTTATGCCTAAAAGAATAACTCGGTGATTTTTTTTCTTGTTATTTCCAAAAATGAGAAGGTGTTATTTTCTTATTTTCTTACATTTTTCGAGGAATTACGGGGATTTGTGAATCTCCCATAACCGATAAAAACATTAAGAATATAATGTCGTTGTAAAGTAAACAAAGAATTTAGAATGAAAATACGAAAAAGAAATATTCATTCTAGATACAAAAGGAGAAATATGATTATTTTTTTTTCAAAAAAATGTCTTTCATTTCACATGTTTCTTTTTTAAAGTCGATTTAATATGTCTTTAAATAATAGAAAGATTTTCTGATATATTAATTTTACGTTTTTAACCCTTCAGCACACGCACCCATTTCTATGACGTAGCCACATGCACTGGGTTTCCTTTTTTAGGTAACAAGATACATTATTTGTTTTAAAAATCAAATTTCAAAACTAACCCCCCCCCCCAAAAAAAAAAAAAAAAAAAAAAAAAAAAAAAAAAAAAAAAAAAAAAAAAGTTATCCTTAATTTTGTATTTTTTTTCGACATTCATTCGTTTTCTATCATTTTGAAACGCTTACCCATTTAGTACATAATTTTAACGATTCTTTTCTTGAAGAAAGATAGCATTACAAGCAATAATTACAAGAAATAGCATTACAAGCAATATTTTCTATAAAAAAAATTGTATATTTTGTTATTTTGTATATTTTGTATGTTGGATAAAACTGACCCATTCACACTAACCATTATAGAAAAATCTCGTGTTTCAAGATTCTGTTCTCAGGATCCCCTCTTGCTAGATCATCCCAGTAAGGTACCGAAAGTGGCAAGTGCAAGTCTTGAGAAATATTCCTGAAAATCATGCGCATGATAGGGAGCGCCGGGTCAAAAATACACGATTCTTGTGCTTACGGGTTAAAGTTTTGTTTAAACATCTATTTTTATTTTCTTGTGTGGAAAAATATATACTGTAAAAATAATTCGTTAAATTCACGGCTGAAAACACTGGCCACAAACTGCTGGCAACACTGCTGCCAGCAGTTTTTTCATTGAATTTACCGGATTTGTTTACAGTGAATTTATTGGAACGAATTATATAATTTCATTCAGAAAGATTACTGTCCAAGGACATTCTAGTTTTGTTCAGTGACTGGCAAATGTTTGGTTAATCAAGATAATACAGTTGTTGGATGTAATTGTATGTCTTTCTACTGAACTTAATTTTCTCTAAAAATGTATTTTTTAAAACTGAGCAAAAATTTTTGATTCCCAAATCTGATTATGTCGCAGAGTGAAAGTGACTTTAAATCGAAATTGCTCAAATTTGAAACATGCATAAACTGTTTTCTGAAAACATGACAAATTCAAATATTACCGCATTGCGAGTTATTTATGATGTTCGCACATAATGTTTGCATTTAAATGTTATTTATGGTTGTTAAAATTCCCTTACCAAGTCTTTTTTATGAATTAATTCATTCTTTGATTTTGAAAACTAAATAAAAAACTTTACGCTTCTGCAATTATATAACGACGTCTTTACTGTTTCTGCTACAGTTTTCGTTTGCCGCGAGTGCGACAAAAAATTCAATCTTGTGTGTTATTTCGTGTTAGGGTAACATCCCCAGAAATTGGCACTTTAAGAATTTGTCTTTAAACTTACTT
The DNA here is from genome assembly GCA_964019185.1 of Maratus speculifer. NCBI lineage: Eukaryota > Metazoa > Arthropoda > Arachnida > Araneae > Salticidae > Maratus > Maratus speculifer. The sequence continues at coordinate 376,550,519 of OZ025294.1, read as the reverse complement.
TTGTTTTCATTCCCAAGAAATAAAATATTTACTTGCAAATATTTTTAAATCAAAGAGTACATATCTGTGCATCTATTTTGCCCAATAAAAGCAAAAATATTTGAAAAAGTATTTTTATAAAAATATATTTATAAAAAGTTGCTGTAATCACCAGTAATTGGCATCTAGACTTTTACGCAATTAAAGTAACCCTTTTCAACTAAACAAAGCTGTTGTCACTTTAACTTTAAAATATATTATAAATCAGATAATAATTAATTGAAATGTATCCCTTTTTTAAACCAGAGAAGAAGCATTTGCACCAAAAATGTCTACTTTTGTACAAGCCATAATTGGTTCTCTGTCCAAGGCCCTATTGTCATCTAGTAGCATAAATCAAAGTTATGTAAAATAATAAAAGTAAATCTTCAAAGTAAATGAACTTATAACTGGTATATGGTCTTGCATTTTTAAAAGACTGGATATAAATCTTATTTTACGACATTTCTGTAGGATATGCCAGTCACTAGTGCCTGCCAATTACTGGGGATGTTACCCTATAAAATTTTATTGGAAATAATGTTTCTTTCAAAATCATAACAAATGAAATAACATGAATAAATTTAACTACCCTGATGAAATTTTCTACATGTAACAAATAAAAAATGATTTCGTTTGAAGTTGAGTATTTCTGGTGTTTCCGAATTAAGAGCAATAATACGTTATGTTTGACACAGAGAGTTTTATAACAAAACAAAAACATTAGTTTACTCAGTTCTGAAAGTAAGTGTGATTTTTTGAAGTGTTGCCTGAAGGTCTATTGTACATAATTCTATGTTGGTCTAGTTTACCTAATCATATGTATTCAGAAATTGTAAATATCTCAATACATTCTTATAACTTTCGATTGCACACGTAGATTGTGTTCATTTTTATCTCAAATATACACTCTACGATCTTCGTAAATGATTTCCTGATATATGCGAAAACTTTCTAAAAACAATTTATTTTTTTTATTTTTTAAACAATTCAATTTAATTTAAAACAATTTAATTTCCCATGAATTTTCTGTAATTTTAATTTATTATATTCTTAAATTTTATCGCAAATATAAATTTAGTTTAATATTTTAAGAGATTTTCATACAAAAAATTAAAAATGTATATTTTACCCAAATAACTGGCATTTACATTACCATATCAAATAATATTAAGGTATTATATAAAAAAAATAATTAAAAAAATATTTTAGCTTACATATTAGGATATCTCAAATTATACAGAAAAAATTATTTTAATAATTTTTAAATCAGATTTTTCATAAAATTTACAGTTTGGTCATACTTTATCGAGTCATCTTTGTCCTAAACACTTTGACCTGCCTCTACAAAATTTAAATGAAATATTTTAACAAGTCTATTAATTTTTTAAAATATATATGTATTTGTCTTTTGTATTAAAATTAACAAGTCGGTAAATTGGCAGTAGAGGTAACGCCTAGGACGATGAAAACATATAATGAGTAGCATATAAACTGTGTTATACTTGAATATGTTAAACTTGTTCAACCTTTCTGAGACATTGTCGCCATAGCTATCTTTAGAAGATCTATAGCTCTGGAATAAATAACGTAACAGAAGTGACATTAAATTCGTTACATTACTTATTGAGCAGAGCTATCGCAAAAACCCTCAAAATTGCAGCTTAATAGAGCCACATGTTGAGAGATTAACAAAGAAATCTAATAAACATCGATTTAGAACCTATTTGAATATAAAGTTTTAATAAATTCCGGGCATTAATTTTTGAGGTAGTGTGTCCACAATATTTGTTCATATATATAAGACAAACCTACACACTTACAGACATTATTTTTTAAAAGCATGCTTTTTTATGATCTGTGACCATTTAATGTTCATATCCGTTGAAAACTGGAAATGAAGAATTTTCAGGAATAATTTCTTATTGTAAAATTAAAAGAAACTAAAATTTCGTTTATGTTAAAATATTTTAGAATAAGATATCAAAGAATGATTTAATTTTGAAAATTCATAAAAAAAAAAAAAAAAAAAAAAAAAAAAAAAAAAATTCTTCTTCGCTTTTCGTAATAAACATATTCTGTGTTTTTTTTTCTGTGCATACATTTAAATACGTGCAGCAGAGAATAAGTTAAATATTAGGCATTTTGTAAAAATTTCACCAGGATAAAAAAAATATATATATATTTTATGCATTATAGATTTCAAAAATGTAAAATATACACTATTTTTTTATTTCTTGTGCAATTGATTACATTTATGGAAACTAAAATTGATAATATCATAGTTCTTTTTTTACATTGAAATGTAGTCAAATATTGTATTGAAATTGTATTCAATAGATTGTCAGACTAAAAGTACTTTAGAAAAATTATGAATTTTTCAAAAGTACAGTGGCACAGACCCATCACATCATTTCTTTGCTGCTTTTAGGCTCCTAAGAACAGAATAAATAATGAGGATCACGAAACAAGAAATTCATAAAAGATAGTTTCACTATTGAGATCAGATTCAAAAGCAGACGGATACACTATTTTCAGCTTAAGCTATTTGATGCGAAAAAAAAGATTGACATGGAAATTTATGTATATATATATATAAATATATACATATTTAAAATACCTCTTGACAACTTTAAAATAGTTTTATCTATTCAAATTCCTAGGCTTACCTTGAATATTTTTGAATGTGTAATATTTGATTAATGAAATGTATATACGTATTTATGTATCTATTGTAAAAAAAAAATCTACTTTTTTGCGTTATGCTGAAATACCTTCAGGTTATTTTTACAAGAATACATTAATTTTACAAGATTTTTTTTTTTATTTTAAGATCATCTAGATCATCTTTTTTTTATTTTAAGGTCACCTAGATCATCTCTACATTTATTCATGATTTGTATAATTTTCAGAAAATTTCGATAATCAAAAAATCACATAGGAACATGGGGTTGCAAACTATTTGTTGAGTCACAAATACAGGGTGTATCATTCTAGCTACACCCACTTTGAAAGTAATAATTTCGAGGAAAATATAAATATTGTAACGAAAATCCAATGATATGTACCTTTTTCTGTGTGAAATTGTGTGAAGGCCAAAAATTTCAAATTGTCATTTTCCTTGCATGCCACATTGGGATGTATGCAAAGTAAAAGGCCTTTGATATACTGTTCAAACTTTTTGTATTTTTTATCTAATTAATATTTATGTCTTTCTTAACACATATATGAAAAAGATAAAAATTCTGTATTTTACAAGTAATTTTACAAGTAATTTTTCATAATTAAATATGCTTGCTACTGAAAATGAATCTCATTTTCCTGGTCTTCTCATTTTATTTCTTTACAGGTATAAAAATTTCGCTGCAGAATAATTATTCTCACTTTTATCATAGTTCAAATGAGAAGTGGTAAAATCTAGCTATCAGAAAGATCTTTTTGATATTTCTTTAAAAATCACGCGTTTAAAATCTTTTTAAAAATTCAGTAGACTTTTACTATGTCATTATTCTTGCTTCCATAAATGAAGAAATAAAACTTAACATTACCTTGAATTTAAGCTACTATATTGAAAAGCTGTTTCTCTGAGAAAAATTAAAACATTATACCTAAAGAAACAAAAATAGGGAAATTATGTTCAAAATAAACACATTGACAGCATTTTCGTGAAATACATTCCGAATTCATCAAAAATTTGACCAACAGAGGATTTTATACTATAGCTCCTGACTATGGGAACCTGCTAATTGCATGCGTTTGAGGGCAAAAATGCATCTAAAAATGAGGAAGAAATACAATTTGGATCTGAGTATACCTATAATACGATTTTTTAAACTCCTATTCTTGTTTATTTTGTTTTTTAATAAGAATTGGTCCTATAAAAAATTTGTCAGCATAAAAGTTATAGATAATATTGAAAAAATGTATAGTGAATTTAATCGGATTTGATATCTTAAGAATGGTCTAATTTATGGATTCCTTTCCTTTTTTCGTTATTTTTATTTATTTATTTATTTTTTTCCGATAAAAGTTGCTCCTTTCAAAAACATCTCAGTACAAAAGTTTTAGATATTATTAAGTAAATATATAATAAACTTAAATAGATTTAATATCTTGAGAATTAACAAAGATCTGATTTTTTTTCTTTTAGAAACCCTAGTCTTTTTCTTTTCGCCCTTTGAGTTAATTTTTTATTTTATGAAATATCTGTCATGCATAAACTTTTGGCCTGTTTTCTAGAAATAATATAAACTTTAAACTGTTTTGATATCCATTTTGATTAATAATTTATGGAAGGTTTTCAGTTTCCACAAAACCGTAACTATTTCCACACCTTGGTCCGATTTCGACAATTAACGAATCTAATCTCTCGGTCAGATGACCTCAAGGTTTTATGCTTCTTGATGTTACGCTCAAATAAATCCCAAACTTTCAATGTTTTTGATTGTCCTCTTTTAATTTACATAATTTTTGTTGGGTTTACTCAGAATAACACCCACGGAGGTATTTTATAACTCTTGATGTGTATAAATCTCGTGTATTTAATTGATAGTGATAAACAAACTTATTATTGTGTTTTTTCGGATGTTATTGTGCACCGAGTACAACAGATTTATAATCATCTGATATTTTCAAGATTCATGATAAAGTACATAACTTTTCTGCATGACTGATGTAATAATAACCCCTTTTTTAAAATACTTTTGATACACTAAAATTGTTTGGCCTAAAGGTGGAGTTTCACTTGTGTAACGCAATTCTAGGATTAATGTTCAATTTTTAATGGGATCTAAGATTGTGTTGTGATGTTTAATTTAAACATGTCCATGTGATTTCCATAGTCAATAAAACAATTACCGACTTTTTTTAACGTTTAAATTAAGAAAATGGATAAATGTTTTAGTGTCGCTTTTTACAAAAGCTTATCACATGAAATTGAAATTTGTTTTTGTTTTGAAAAACAAAAATAAATAAGATAAAATATAACAATTCCCAGATATAGTTGAACCATAAATAAATAAACAGTAGTAATCATTCATCCCCATCATTATTTTCCATAAAACAAGCTCATGATGTAAAAAAAGTTCAATCTGTTATTGCACATGATCTTTGGGCCATTAAGTAAGATTGATTGCTTTATACACTGATGCATTAATATAGGAGTAAACACATTAGCTAAGAACTATCTTTCAATCATTATTATTTCGAGGACACGCATCATAAGTATTTTTTTTTGTATAATGACACGATTTCTTTTGTAATACACATCAATAGAAAATACAATATAATGGTAATTGAAAATCGCTTTGTATATTTTTTAAGAAATACACAAAACCCATATCAAAAATAATTCATATTTCATTCTACATTAAGAGAATTTTGAGAATTTGCATACCATTATCGACTGAAAAATCGCATGTGCATTATACATTAAAAACAGCATCGTGAAAATTATTTCTTTCACTGAAAAAAAAAAAAAAAAAAAAAAAAAAAAGATACGTGTAATTTCTAGAATTTCTTCTGTAACAGCAACAACATTTGTATCAGATACAAGTTTGTACTTTAAATAAAAAAAAATATAAGCTTATTACGAATTTTTTAGAATCCCGACTTACACATTAAATTTTAGTAAATTAATTTGTAAAGTTACTGATTTCTGTAGCTTTATAAAAACTAGTTTTGTGTCTTTTTTTAGGAATTGTTACGCATTATTCAGTAATGTGAGCTGCAAGACTTTAAATAAGACATTATTTAATTCTTCCTATGAGTTTATTGCTTAAAATTATCAGTCGTGACTTAAAAGACACGAGTTTAAGTTTTAATCCAACTAATACACATAGTACGGAACTTTGAAAACGCATTTGATGTCCTCATTAAAATCTGTAAGCTTGACAGTTATAGAAAAATAACTGTTTGAAACAGCAGAAGATTCGATTTTTTTTTGAGAAAGTTCTAGATCTTGTTCTATGATATCAGATGATAATTTACACAATCATTGTTGAAGATAATCAAGGTATGTATTCATACATTATTTTTTATTTAGATGAAATTCATATAATTAGAAAGTTTTTCTTCCAAGGTCATGAGCATTTTTAAAAGAACTTAGGGGGAACTGGGGTACATTGATACACCCCCTGTACAGCACACAGGGTCACTACAGGAAGCTTCACAACAGCTCCAAAAGGTGACACTAGTAAACTAAACTTCACACAGAAAGTTTTGGAATGATTCAATAGTTTGATGAAATGGGATGGGTGATTAATTGTTTTTGTAGGTCAAAAGTAAATTCAAGTTGCACAATTGAAATGGTATTATACAACTCTTCCAGTATTTTCAACCGAAAAGAATACCTTCCCTGGCACGTAAAGCTACTCTTTATCAGTTACTCTTTCTTTATTGTTAGATAAATAATGAAGTGTTGGATTTGCGACTCATTTTATTCAAAATGGCTGTATGGGGCACATTGATACAGTCTTTGTCGGGGCACATTGATACAACCTAAATCCTTTTCTAGTTCATTTTTTCATTACCTTTTATTTTTTTTTTACCATATACTCCTTAATTCAACCATTTTTCGCCAACAATTTCTACTATTAGTTTTTATTGAAGTAAAATAGCTCTAATTTCTTTATATTAGAACATTTTATAGTTTTTTGCAAACAGAAGACCTACAAACTTATACAATATCTAGTGCTAGTAGAATTAACCAAAGGAATGGACGGCAGCCAGGCAAATTTCAAATTTATGTCGATTCTCGAGAGAAAAAAGTATTATAGACATAAGAAATGTTAAGTAAGAGAAACAAGCTGCAGAACAGTACAGGATAATTATATTTTAAACATAATTTTTAATATAATTATCCTTTATTTTCTGTTTGTAAACCGATTTATAAACAGAAAACGTAGTAATTCTTTCACCTTTCCTAAGAAAGAAGATAATTCTGGGGTTAAAGTGCCAGATAAAGCGAAGTTACCACAGCCAACAAACAGACAAGGAACAGCCAGAACATCAAGTCATTATACATTTCATTTTTATTGCTTTAATATCACTTACAAATAAATTGTGCGCGATTTTAATGTCTATAAATATATATAAAAAGGTTTGCCAACTATTTTTCTATCAAAAATGTGCATTGGTGTTATTTTGTCTCCATCTTTCCCATAAGTATCAAAGTGTATCAATCTGCCCCGGGGATGGGGCACATTCATATAAATTACTTTTTTTGATTTTTTTTAATTACATGCAAAAATAATATATAAAACAACGATTGTACATTTTTATAACACACTACACAGGTTTTGCTGACATTACATAGAAAAATAACTTGAAATTTCTGCTTTCTAGACACCAATTTTTTTTTTTTTTTTTTTTTTTTTTTTGAAAAAAGCTGTATCAATGTCCCCCAGTTCCCCCTACTTATAGCGTTGTTAAAAGATATCGACTAACAAAGAATTTATATAATTAATTAATTTCACGTTAGCTTATTTTAAGACAAAACAGACATTGTACCTGTTAAGGGACAGTGGAACCTTTATTTGAACAAAAATTGCCTCCAATTCGACGTTTATTTATTTGTGTCTTATTATTTTTCAGTTTTTTCTGCATCATTCGTGGAAAACCGTATGCATGTAGGATTGTTTTACATATAAGTACAGATGTTTTATTTTGTTCACAATATATCTTTGGTGTATTAATATTATTTCAATCTCTTTTTCTCAAAACTAATTATTCAGCTTTTTAAAAAATAATGAAATATACCTTGCTACTTAATTATTGATCAAAATTAAAGAAGCTGGTAAGGGAAAATCTTGACATTGTTTAAAAGGAATCTGTGTACGTATTTTAATATTCGAAATTAATAAAATATTTAAATTTAATTTTTTACTTTTTATAAGGCATAATTTTTATTTACTATTATGACTTCATTTCTATTTTGATATTAAATCATAAGTATAATAATAAATTTTTATTTAATTCTTTTTGCGTCGATGCAAATTCTGCCTTTTCTACTTATATTATACTCTTAAAAGTATAAGCTTCTGTAGCACCTAACAAATACGTATTTTTCCAAACGTCCTCAAAAACTCTTCCTTAGCCTATTATCATATCAATATGAATTGAACAGTACACGAAATTAAGTACATTTGTTAGATTTCAGACAATGGAATATCTTTGAACCAGCAAGTGGATTTGAATTACAATGATAAAGATTCTTAAAGTAAAAGTAATTTTGTTCTCAAAATAGAAAACAAAATCGGACCAGAAAAGTTTTAAGATGTTCTATATACTTATGGAAAAATGTATTCATGAAAAAAAAATCAAATCTCAATTATAAAAAATAAAAGAAAAAAATCTTTAAACGCCTACTGTCCACTTAATAGTAACAGATTTGGTTTAGAAAATTTTAATCAAATGAAAATGAATTAAAACCTGTTTAAAGGAGGATCACCATTGTTTTTTTATTACTATTAATATAATTAAATATTTTTTTAATTCGATGAATAAAGCATGCTTTGGTAATGTGGGGTAAGTGAACGCAAGAATTACGTTTACATTGTAATTCCATTACATCTGATTATAATTACATTTTATTTTAAGATGACAGTAAAAAGCCTCGAATAGAGGTATAAAGAGCGAACTTAGGCGGCGATTCGTTCATATAAGCTTTTAAAAATAAAACTTTAGTTAAAATATTTATTCCAAAGTGTACCACTTTAGCAATGTTTTATGAAATCGAAATTCTGATAATAGAAAAAGATGCTATTTCATAAAAAGTAAATGAATCCGATTGTTTTAGAAACGACCATCAAAATCGATGTTTATACTACAGGAATCGAAATAAATGTTTAAAGATATTTTTATTAGAAATTACTTTTTGTAACTTATACCATGTGCTTAAAAAATAGAAAAAAAAATAGGAAATTGTTAGAAAATATTGAAATCAATGTTATAAAAAATGTCAGTAAAAGCAGTAATATAACTGTAAAAGATTAGTAAAAGATTTTAAAATTAATTAGAATTTTAGAAATTACAAAATTTAAAAAAATGTCACTTTTTTCATAAAAAATATTTATAAATATTTTCTATTATTTAAGAAAAGTGTTACACAGTACATTAAAAAATGATTTTTAACAAGCTTCGGTTTCAATCAATATAAGAACCGTAATCATAATATAAATATGCAAATCGTTTTGCGGACAACACAAATGACACACTACAATGAGATATACGTTAACAAATGTTAACAACAATGGAGTATTAAATTAAGCAATATGTAATATTCGATAATGGCAATATAGGTATATAAGGGTGTCCACTCTCAACGGTGGCCAATGGCTAATTTCTAAACCATTAGTCATAGACATATAGTTCCAATTGCAAAAATGCTTTAAAAAAGGTAAAGAATTGTTTCCCAAGCTATATAGGTAAAAAAAAAAAAAAAAAACTTTTTATTAAAAAATTACGAAAATTAAACTTTTATACGGTCCCCTGGTCCTATAAGTGATATTTAGTAAAATTTTACCACCACTCTAACAAGTAATACAAAAAAAGACCCATTCCTCTGCGATTAAAACAAACCGAGTAATAGCTGTTTAAAGTTGAAGCATATTTTTTGTGCAAATTAGGGGTCAGTCACAAATTTACTGGAAATAAAAAGAAACACAAGATATACAATTTAACATTAAACATTGAGAGTAAAATAATTTTTACAATATTATTTTTAAATTTATCTTCTTGATTACATATTAAAGCAACATTTGTACTAAAAATATAAGTAAAAAATAGTTCAAACAAATAAATTATGAAAAGCAACAATTAGAATTATTACAAAATGACATATATTTAAAATTCTATTAGATTACTTAACCTAACAGAATTTGGTGTAGTCCTATAAAATATATAAATGGTACGCACTGAAAATTGTAATAAAATTACAATGTCATAGGGTATAAATAAGTGCGCAAATTAAACCTCCTTCGGATATTTGGAAGTGGATATTCGGAAATTTTGAACTAGGGAAACTTACATATGAACATTTTAAGCAAAAAATAAGCTTATCAAAAGAATACACCTTTTTTAAAATAAAATAGTGATTTCCCAAAATTTTATTTTCTCGATAAAGAGAATTTTAAAACTGGCATCTTCAACTATTTAAACCAATCTAGATGTTAACTAATAAAAATTAACACTAGCGTAAAACTTATATGGTGGTAGCACCTTCAGTTAAATTGCTTTAAAAATATTTCTTTATCTTCTTTAAAACATTTTTGTATTTGGAACTAAACGTCTGTGACAAATGGTTTAGTAATTAGCTATTAGACAGCGTTGTAAGTGGACGACCTTCATAATACTTTAAGCACTTAGTGTACGTTCCCTTAAAGCTCAGTCCAACTCATTCGTTTTCAGCTACAAAAAAACTGGTTTAAGTCATGAAATTTAAAGTTTTAGAACTCGGTCAATTTTAATGTTAGATGAATGGGACCTTTTTTGTATTGCTTGATAAGGTGCTGGAAATTTTTTACTAAATATCACTAATAGGACCGATGAACCGTATAAAAATTTAATTTTCGTAATTTTTCAAAAAAAAAAAAAAAAAATTGGGCCTAAATCGCTTGAAAAACAATTCTTTACATTTTAAAGCATTTTTGCAATTGGAACTATATGTCTACGACTAACGGTTTAGAAATTAGCCATTGGCAACCGTTGAGAGTGGACACCTTGTATATACATACGTTACGAATTGAATTGCCCTTTACACTTCCTAGAACTAAATTACATGAAGAAATAAATTTAATTTTGAATCTATGCCCATTCAACTATGATAATGGGATTTCTTTCCTACATACAATCGTTAAAAATTTAAGAATTCATTAGATATCGAATAGCATAGGCTATTTTTCCTTTCAGACAAAGTTTTTAATTAAGTCTAAAATAATTTTAAATGTATCATGAATTATATATAAAGAAAAAGAAAATCATTTCAAGCATTTAAAGAAAGTTTCCTTTTATTTTTGGTAATAATTATAACGTTGTGTTTGAAAAATACTGAATTAAAATCAGTAAAAGAAGGTATGCATCTTGAGTAAAATCCTGGAAGCACGATCGGCAAACACAATCAAGATTGAACTCAACGAATTTGATAAAAATATTTATCCCCAAATTGGTTTCCGCCTGCAGTTTTACACTTTGAAATTAAATTAGGGAAATTTAGACTAACATGGAAAATGCATTTTGCGATAAACTTTCCATTTCTTTCAGCCACCTAAATTAGTTCAGTAAATTTTAAACAAAAAATAAGAGCATTTTTAGCAGATGCCTATTTTGTTCTAAATTTTAATTTTAAATAAAAGTTTGCGGAAACGAAAAAAAAAAATGTACGCAGGCATTTCGTTAGTTTTCAGCATTCAAGTGCACATTAGATCTTGAATACCGTATGATATTTCACATTCGGACAAAGTTTTTAATTAATAAGTGTAAAATAATTAAAAATGTGTTATGAATTATTTATAAAGCAAAGGAAAAAAAGATTTCTAGCATTTAAAGTAATTTTCTTTTGTTTTTGGTATATAATTATAACATTATCTTAGACAAATACTTAATCAAAACCAATAAAATAACGTATGCATCTTGAGTAAGTTCCTCGACGCACGTTCGGCAAACAGAATCAACATTGAACTCAATGAAATTTATAAAAATATCTATGGCCAAATGGGTTTTTATCTGCAGTTTTACACTTTAAAATTAAGTTAGGGAAATTTACACAAACATGGAAAACGCACTTTGTGATAAACTTTTTTTCAGTTGCATAAAATTGCTTCACTAGTTTTAAAACAAAAATAAGATTATTTCTAGCAGACTCCTATTTTGCTCGAAATTTCAATTTTAAATAAAAGTTTGCGCAAAATATATGCATATATATATTCAAATATTTCGTAATCGCGAAATAAAAATTTTAAAAACATATTTAGAGATGGTTTGTAATTTAATGCTATTTTATTTTAATTAAAAATACTAAGAAACTGACAATATTCTTATTTTTTATACAGTTTTATGCGTTAACTAGTGGCCCTAATCCCTGTCCTTATTTCTCCTACGCTAATTCGTTTCTCTTTATTATAATCTTGTATCAAACGAAATTTAGCTAGCAAAGATAACATTTTAATCCAGCTAAAATTCGATGTAAGCCTCGTATTCGAAAAAATAGTTCTAGAATCACAGAACTACTGTATTTAACTATTCTTCGGCATATTTGTGGTTTTGATCTTCCCGCTTTAACCCGAAACTACTGCTGAGATATGAAAAATATGCAATAAATTTCATCCACCACCTTAACCCCAAAAATTTACATATAATTTCTGAAAAGCTGAAATATGTAATTCATTTTTTAAAAAAAGATTTCTTGTTCTGAATTTCGAGGTCTTACCTAAAAATTCACTGAATAGGATGAAAGGACATAGTTTAATTTCTGTCGACAAAAGCACATTTTATGAAGAAATTTATGTAATATGCATATAAAAATATTATAGTATTTATTGTAATAGAATTGCTTTTAAATTGCAATACAACATTTTAAAGGGATTTTTAGCTATTAAAAATTCGATTTCGTAATTGATTGACATTCTTTATGTATTAGAACTGTAAAGTTTGAATGAAATTTTCTGTAAAAAAAAAATTATAAGATACAAAATGCATTATTTCTTTAATGTGTAATTTATAAAATAAGCTTCAACTAAAGGCATTCTAAAGGAAGCTATCTCTGTCTTTTTCAGTCTGTTTATGTAACGTAAATTCTTTGACAAATGCTATGATTGAAGTGAAAAAAACTTCTTTAAACACCATAAAATAAGTTAACTGCGCAAGGCCTTTCGAAAGAACTTAGTCTTTCTACGTCAGGCGCAAAAAAAGACGTGCGTCCACAATGAATGTAGCGGCACGACTGAAGGGGAATGCCGGAGGGAGAGGGAGCAAGCAGAAGGAACAGCCAATAGGAAAGAAGAAGGCAACAGCCAATCACAGAAGAGCATAAACAAAACTAGATAGACAATGAAGGAGAGGAAAGGAAGAAGGGGGGAAGGGAAATGGGAAAAAAGCGGGGTAAATTAAAAATTAACTAAAAGGAGAGATTAAAATGAAATAAAATGTACGCAAAAAATATATAAATTAGTAATAATAAAAATAATTAAAAAAATTAAAATAAAAATAAAAATACATAAAAATAAAAAAAATTGTTTACAATTATAAACACACATGAATAAACCTGAAAATTGTATACATAATATATATAAAAAATAATAATAATAAATTTAATTATGAAGCAGTGCTGAAAAGATTCTTCCAGGCAACGGAGAGGGTTTTAGAATCAGATTTGTCATTAACAATAACATCACGATTAATATGAATAGCTAAATTTCCAAGAAAGTCTAACTCAGAGGAACTATTGGCATTAAAGATAATTTTAGCAGTTTGAAAATTGAAACTATGGTCGGAATCCCAAGAGTGTTTAGCAACAGAAGATTTAGAAATTTCTTGATTAATGACATACCGAGAGTGTTCTTTTATGCGTTTTTCGAGATTTCTTTTAGTTTGACCAATATACGATAAATCACAGCCATTACAAGGAACATTATATATACCCCATTTTTGGAGGTCAGGGACAGGACATTTCATGGAAGGAAATTTTAATTTATTGACTGGTTTAAAGATAACATTAAAAATGAAACGTCTTAAAACTTTAGCTAATTTAAAACATAAAGGAGGATAAAAAGTGAGGACGACCAAATTATCAGGTTTACTTTTATCAATATTAGAAAGAGTGGAATTGTTAGGGGGTCTATTGAATTTGCTCACAGCAGTATTAATGATAGAAGGATTGAATCCACGTTTTACAGCAACAGATTTTAAGTAATTGAGTTCCTTCTTAAGAGATGCAAAATCGGAACAAATTTTGAGAGCACGATAAACATAAGTATAAAAAACACCGATCTTTTGATTGACAGGATGATTTGAGAGAGCATGGGGTGGATTAGAGACAGAAAAAGGTTTTCTATAAACATAAGTTTTGAAAGAAGAATCACATTTGGTAACTAAAACATCAAGGAAAGGGAGTTTATTACAATTCTCTAACTCAAAAGTAAACTGAATATGAGGATCAATAGAATTGACAGTTTGAAGAATTGTAGAAATATCAAATGGATTATCCAATAGGACGAAAGTATCATCAACATAACGTATCCAACATTTAAAATTGATCAGATTTAATAATTTATCTTCAAAGTAATGCATATAAATATCACAAAGAATGTGAGATAAAGGATTACCCATACTTAAGCCTTCTAACTGTTTGAAAAATTTATTATCGAATTGAAAAGTAGTAAGAGTTAAGCAAATTTTAGTTAAATTAACATAATCTTTGACCTCAATATCCGAGAAATGAAAATCACGTAATCTTTTTTCCAAGCAAGAAAGAGCGCCTTCAATCGGGACATTAGTAAATAAAGATTTGACATCAAGAGAAAGCATAGAACAATTCGATGGATTAATACTTTTTAATTTACTAACGAAATCATAAGAATTTTTTACAGTATGAGAATTAGAAATGCATAAAGGCGAGAATAGGGAAGCTAAAAATTTGGCAAGAGGATAAGTAACAGTACCAATATTAGAGACAATAGGTCTTAAGGGAATATTGGTTTTGTGAACTTTAGGTAAAGCATAAAAACGAGCACAAATGGGTGCAGAAGGAATAACACAATGTTTAGTGTTGTCATTTAGAACAATAGAATTCTTAACAGCTTTAGTGAGAGTGGCAAGATGCGAATTAGTGGGATCTTTTTCAACATCATTTTTCGAAAGACTAAGTTCTTTCGAAAGGCCTTGCGCAGTTAACTTATTTTATGGTGTTTAAATAAGTTTTTTTCACTTCAATTGTGTATTACACCAGCTTCAATTTTATACATTGAAATGCTATGATTGTTATTACCTTTTTTTAAATATTATAATAAGAATATTATTATATTATTATGATACATATATTAACTATAAGAAATAATAATTTTTTTCTTAAACTCATGTATGGAACCCATTGAACTATATTCGTTATTTAAGTTGTTTATGCCTGACTCGTTAAAATATTCTTTGAGAACATTATCGACGAAAGTTCAAGTTCTGAAAAGAACACGAAAATATGTTACACAGTCAGATTATTAACATATGCACATGATGATGGCACCAACAAGCAAACTATTGCATTATACAAGTTCTTTCACAACTGCTTAAATAACATTTTCCTAGGATAGCAGAGATTACTGCAGAAGAATAACATCTTTACGTAAAAGATAACAATGAAGAAATGTTTGAAGAAAAAAGTTAAATGAAAAAAATATGTGTTGCATTGTTATAATAACTTTATTGTATTTTACATATATCAAGTATTCGTTATTGTAATTTCTTCTATAAAGTTTTGTCAAAGTATGATATCTCAAATAAACAAAGTGCAACTTATATAATTCCATATACAGTAAAATTAAAAAGTTAGACATTAAGATAAGCATAAATATGTTACTGTGTGTAGTAATATAAAGTCATATGCAATTGTGTGTCTGAGTGTAGTAAAGTTAATAGATATCAAAGAATGTAACAATGTCTGACAGCGTTAAGTGTGCGCAATAACTAGTCTCTGGTAACATAGAAATACTTGCAAGAAATAGAAATGATTGTAGTCACATAGCGTTATATATAACTTAAGTGATAAGATAGAGTAACGCATGGTAAATTATAGTGTGTAATATCATATATAGTAGAAAGAGAAAATAATTTTCCTCGGTGTGTGAGTGATACATGTGCACAGTGGCTAGGGATATGTGTGACAATTACAGATATAAAAATTCTGTTGATTATAGTACAATTCCATTGCACCTAAGACACAAACTTAATTTTTTCATATTTAGTCAACATAATAATTAGAGAAACTTACAAAACTCATAAAAATATAATTTATTTTCAAAGTGTCACCTAATATCAGTACTACTACAAAGCAAATACGCAAGCACATAAAAAAGAAATTGTTAAAACAGAATCATCTAATTAGAATTAATTCCATAATTATTACGGGATTTGCGGCTATATTGCATTTAATGGCTCTCTGAAAATCCTACATGTGTTTTTAAAGGTCAAGAAAAATCGGAAAAACAAGGCATGGACAAAGGCGACTTTGGAACTATGCGCCCTTCTTTCGAATAGCTTTTAAAACAATAACAAGTTTATTTTTGAACAAGCTTTTTTTGTTAGCTTAAAAAAATATGATTTTGTAAAATGTCAAATGAAGTTTAAATATGCACTACTTTTATTGCCAACTACGAATTAATTTAATCATAAACGGATTGTAATAAAATTAAGAAAGAGTTGTAACGCAAAGCAAATTAATATTTGATACAATTCGGGTTTTATATCGATATGAATTTCCATGATATATACGATTAATGTTTTTTTAGATGTATACAGCTATACCCAATCCTTATTTTATAGTTTTTTGAAAACACTTATTGTTCTACTAGTAAATATTTTTTTGCAATAATGCAATTACTTATTACTATTTTTATTGTAAGAGAATAATATTTTTATTTTAACGTTTGCTTCTATTTTTTTTTTGAATAATAAATAACTTTTCTCAATTTATCAGAAACCACAACACTAATCAATTCAAATTTTAAGAATTCTACTTAGAATTAAAACATT
Source organism: Maratus speculifer (assembly GCA_964019185.1). NCBI lineage: Eukaryota > Metazoa > Arthropoda > Arachnida > Araneae > Salticidae > Maratus > Maratus speculifer. The sequence goes on along the minus strand of OZ025294.1, from coordinate 376,533,767 downwards.
CCTCGTATTAATATTTTCCAAAACATTACTCTGGACGCAATAAAAAAGATTCTGAGTATAACCATGTATATATCTCTAATAACGTGTATAAACTCGAAGGAGAGGTAGAGAGCATTGGTATTAATCATAATTAAGATGAAAAGCATTGGCGGAAACATAACCCTAACGGGATAAAGAGACACAAAAATAAGTAAGGCCACAACACATAATACTGTGTAAAACACCTGGTTATATACAAACAAAAAATAATATTAAATAAAAAGTATGGCATAAAATCATGAAAGCAATAAGAGGCCATGGACAAATATTTACGCACGCGAACGACGCTACATAGAATTGTGGACGTGTTCAAAATAGCAATCATTTTACAGATCTTAGCAACAGCGATGCATGTTTGCCTCACTATTTCCATTTTAGAATTAAAAGGTTATTGTACATAAGGCTTGAACATATGTCACTTTAAAAAACGAATAGGAGATAAATCGGGTGCTCCTGGAGGCCAAACGACGGGACCGCTGTACCACTTATTTCTAAACGTACGGCCCAAATGGCCACTTATATCTTCCATAATGAGATGGCGCTTTGTCCTGAATAAGCCACATGCAGATGTGGGAACTGTGGTAAGACAATCAACAAATCTTAATTAAGAAAAAGTAGCCCACTGGCAACACTGTACCGACTTTGAGAGAACGCGTATTGCACCACTTATTGATTTCCATTTATGCTCCTCCATGTAGTAATGATTTCTAAAGATGTTCTTTACCTCCTCTCCATGTTTGGACATGGAATTTGTGCCCACATTGTATGCAACTATACCCAACCCTATCTTGAACGGTATTTTTATAATGTCTTATTATTATTTTAGCAACGATTTTTTTCGTAATGATAAAATTAATAATTAGTATATTTATTGCACAATGCCCTCTGTAGACAAGTAATATCCGTATTTTACCATTTATTTTTGATTTTTTTTTCCAAAATGATCAACAATAATTCTTCATATATTAGAAATCGTAACACTGATTGATTTTGTTTATAGAACTCTACTGGAATTAAAATATTTCTTGTAATAATATTTTCAAAAGAAATACCAAGGACACAATTCAAAATAAATAAATAAAATAAGTCCAAGTACATCCATCTATATTTTTTTATATACAGCTATTCCGAACGTTACATTATCTTATTATTTTACAGTCTTATTAAACATTTAGCAACATTCTTTTTGTACTAATACAGTTACGAATTAATTTTTAACTGCACAGTGCCCTCTAAGAATGTATAATATTTGCACTTAACCGTTTATTTCTGATTTATTTTTTATTAAATCAATAATTTTTCTGAATTTATAAGAAATCGCAACATTAGTCGAGTATTAATATTTCCCCCGTATTAGTATTTTGTAGAGATATTCCGTAAACACAATAATAATAATAAGAGAAATAAATAAATAAAATAAATCCAAGCTTTAATTTATTTTGATTGATTTTTTAAAAATTGGAGTCAGCAGCAAAATCACATGAAATAGCTTAAAAACTGAATTAGAATATTTTACATCTTTCTTAGTTTGCTGAAAATGAAATTATTTAAAATCATATTCCTGTTTTACATGCTTTCGAACATTATCAACATGAGTTTTTTTTATTATTATTTATATATTTTTTATTAATTTTAGTATTAATATTTGGATTAAAAATAGATTTAGTTTTTTCGGTAACAAAATGCATGTTTGAAAAACAAATTAAAATGCAATAAAATCGCTCTGACAAATTTAAAGACAAAATATTTTAAATAAAGTAATAGAAAAAATTATAATAAAATTGTCCTGTTTTGTCTGAAACGGCATTTTATTATGCATAATACACTTTAAAACAAATAAATTTGATATTTTTTCTGTCTAAAAATATAAATATACATTTTATTAAATACAATCATTTTATATAGTAATAATAGTGATTTTTATAATTGCAATACTGTACCATTTATAGTAGAACAAATTCACAACAATGTAATAAAAGAATCACCAGGGCAAAATATAATAAGCTAAAACTATAGGGTTAATCTCAGCTAATAAATTGTTAAGTAATAACATGAAATGCATAAAATTTCTTGGAATTTTTTCATATCTCCTTAGTACTTTCAGCAAATAAAGCAAAAGTATATGCTGACCAAACCTGAAAAGACTTGACTTGCTAACTCGATCGTTGAATTCTTATCATTTAGAATCTGAAGAGTATTATGTTTTCATTATATTGATATATAAATACATGTAAGTATACCGCTAATTAAAAGATTGAATAACAAAGACAGACTTGAATACAATTAAAATAAATAAAATTTATAAACAAAAAATTAAAATACTAAAAAACATTTAAAAACAGAAAGTGTAAACGTTTCGACAGGCTACTCGCAAGGCTTTATCGATACAAATATATAATTATTGCATAACAAACATTAGAATAAAGATAGTTACAGTTAGTTATTTTTTATGTTTGGTTCATTTTGTGTCGGCTGATTATCTACTCTAGGGATATAGGGCCAGGGGGAGGAGTGTCCTTCGTGGGGTCTTTCTAAGGGGACCTAACCCGTATTCACGCAAGGTTCGAAGAAAACCATGAAAACTCCGAACGGTTAGGCAGACGGCCGCGATTGGGTTCGAACCCAGCACCTGCCGTCTATCAGTTACGGGGAAAAAGTTGAGAGGTACTACCAGTTGAGAGGTCAGAACCTCTCGGCCACTGGTGGGGCAGATATTTTTTAGAAAAAAAGGTAATATTCATTAGGGGCAAAAGGAGTTCAGATTATTCTCATTATGATGTGGCCTTACGAGCAGCTTGGCGAAACGTTTGCTCTTTCTATTTTTAAATGTTTTTTAATATTTTAATTCATGTGTAAATTTTTTTAATTTTAAATATTCAAGTCAGTCTTGGGGTGCTACTTTAATATACCCCCCCCCCCCCAAAAAAAAAAAAAAAAAATAACGCGCCAAATCTGGCACTCCCTACGCACTTTTCCTACGGACCTTTTAAGTTTGCTGTTTCTTGTTTTGGTGTTGCCAATTAAGGTTTTCCTACTTTTAGGTTTTTGCTGTTGCCATGTTTACAATTTTATTGTATTTTGTATCTTTTTTTAATTTTTTTTAAGTTTTGTGGCAACAGTTTTTGGATTTCGTATTTTTCCAAATTTTTTTTATTCTTTTATTAATTTAGCTTATAGATTTCAATATGTCTTAGTTCATAGTGTTGTTGAAAAGTTTCAGGGAATTTTGAGTCAGAAAATTGATAGTTGTGCTTCATTGTCGTCGGGTAAGCCGACAGTTGGAAGGCCAGGTGTTATTAATTGTTTATTTTTGCATCATTTGGCGCAGGATTTGAAGTTGTTCATTGATTTTTTGTTCGAGGTTGGATTGTTGAAGGCTGCAGTATGTAAGAAATGTGGGTCAGGTATGAAACAGAAGTTGAAGAAGTCGTATTCAGATGGATTTGCGTATGTTTGTCGCAAAATGGTAGGTGGTAATCAGTGCAACACTGAATTGTCGATAAGGAATAATTCTTGGTTTTCTAAGTCTAAGCTTAAATTGTTTGAGATTTTCTTGATTTCTTATGAGATTTTGAGAGGCACTAAGACGGGTAGGATTGCAGAGGAGTATGGTTTCGCTAGTACTACTTTAGAAGATTGGAGGCAATTTATTAACGAGGTCATTTTGAATTATATTGAGGAGAATTCTGAGAAGGTAGGTGGTGATGGGGTTGTTGTTGAGATCGATGAATCGAAGTTCGGGAAAAGGAAGTACAACAAGGGTCATCGTGTTGAAGGTCAGTGGGTTTTTGGTGGTGTCGAAAGAGGATCAGGTAGGGTATTTTTAGTTGCTGTGCACGATAGGTGTGAGGAGACCTTGTTGTCGGTGATTAAGGAATGGATTAAGCCAGGTACGTCTGTTTACTCTGATTGTTGGAAAAGCTATGATTGTTTGACGGATGAGGGTTTTGAACATTTAAAGGTTAATCATTCTTTAACTTTTGTAGACCCCGATACCGGGTGTCATACAAACACAATCGAAAGTACGTGGAGGCATGTAAAGGCTACTTTACCTACGTACAATCGCAAGGCAGATTTTAAATTTTACCTTGCGATGTACATGTTTCGTAAGTCTTGTTTAGCGGCTGATGTTGATTGTTTTAATAAATTTATGGAAATTGTTGCTGGGGTAAATTGGGAGGATTTCAAGATTTGTCTATAAATAATTCTTTTTATTAGATCGGCGGCTTCTTTTTCTTAGATTTGTTACTCAGCTTCATTCCTTCATTTGTATTTTTTATGTATTCGTTGTATTTTTTAAGTATTCCTTTTTTGTATTTAACAAATAAGTAATTTTTGTTTATTAATTATTTGTATTCAGCGAGAATTCATCTTGGCGAGAAAAAGCGTTAGAAACAGGTAGGTATTCCTTTTTTGTATTTAACAATTAAGTAATTTTTGTTTATTAATTATTTGTATTCAGCGAGAATTCATCTTGGCGAGAAAAAGCGTTAGAAACGGGTATTTTGCTTGGCGAGAAAAAAAAGTCGCCAAATTTACGATTTGGGGGAGGGGGGGGGTATATCAAAGTAGTTCCAGTCTTAGTTTATATTATTCAATCTTTTAATACTTTTGTTTTAATTCAGACGTTAAATGTGTGTGTATTGCATATAAATAAGAAGTGCAAATGTTCTTTTCTTATAATTTTAATCAACAATTTTATTATCGTTATATAATACAATCATGGAAAAATAAAGGGAATTTTTTAGATTTAAAAGTTCGTGTTATATTTCAAGATATACGGTTTATGAATCCTATCAAAGTCACGCTATACAAGTAAGTAATTTCTAGGCATTGTATCATTCCCTTATATTCTATTGCAGTCATTAATTATGTTTTATTTTACGATAAAAATCATTTTAGCGCCAACGGAAAGTTTTCTAATTAAGAAATTCGGAAATGTTCATGATCTGTTTTACATTTGCTTTAATTTGATTAAGTTAAGAGAATGTGAAAGTCTTATCTCAACATATACGTCAGCAAAAAATTGATTAGGCTTGGACTACATATTACGGAATCTTCTTCATAAATGCGGGTTTTATATTAAAGAAAATAATATATTTTTTAGTATCATATAATCATACGTTGTGTAATATTTTGTTTCATACATTTTTATGGTTTATTATTATGTTCAATCATAAAATGAATACAAGAAAATAAATTCATGCATAATAGATAAATTGTAAAGAAAACTTATGCAATTTAATCTCAGGAAGAAACTAGATAAAAATAATGCGGTTATAAAAGAAAACTTATCGTTTTGGCAAAATATATATAAAAATTTTTTAATTTTTAATTTATTTTAAATGAAATTGGTGGAAAATAACTTTCCTTGTTTTTTGAGTACATTTGGAAATTCTTAAATAAACAAAGATCAAATCGGGAAGAATATATTTTCTTGTTTGGGACATTTTGTTACCCTATTCATTTGGTGTTCAAAATAAACAAAATCATTTGTTTAACAAAATGTTGTCATAACACTTATTTAGAAAATATCTCTAATATTATATTTGATGGGAACCCTTTCGTGTCCATTTTTTTTTTCATTTTGACAACACAAATATTTCTACTTTAACAATATTAATCAAAGCTATTCAAACATACTTAGTGATGTTTAACCCGCGAGTAGTCGCGACTTTTTTCACAACGTCATTAGTCGCGCTCGGTATTTTCGCCGCTGCCCCCCCCCATACCAAATATGTAAAATAAGAAATATTTTTCACCTAATATACGAAAATAACACTACAAAGAACATATACATTTGCAGTTTTCTTAAATTATGCATTTTTTTCATGCGATCTGGAGTAATTGGAAAAAGTAAAACTGAACTCACATTAGTGACTTTTACGTAGACTTTTTCGCCAATTTCTACTTTGTTTATAAAAATGTAAGTGAATGAAAAGCAGAGGTGTCCTATTACTTCACGAAGGTGGTCGAGAAAGCTTTAAAGTCAGCTACATGGTAGATCTCCTTTGTATTTATAATGTAATATAAGTTAGGAGAAGATAAGTTATACGGGCGGCGAAAAGACCGACACGCGACTACTGACGGGTTAAAGATTATCTCATTGTTTCAGATGCCACAAAAAAAAAATTCTGTACTATTCAAGTCATATTTATATTAATAGTAGGCTAAGAAAGATGTTTCGGAGATGGTTGGAAAACATCGTATTACAATAAGGTTCAGGAGAAATTTCAACTTTTTAACGGTTTTGCGTTTTTTCATACATGATACGTTCAAAAATATAATCTATTTCAAATTTTAAGAGTGAAATGTATATATAAAATAAACGAATATACAAAAGTACGAAAAGAATTAAGTAAACTTTTATTATTTTTGTTATTAAAAATGTCAAAACATAAATGGAGTCATAATTAGAAAGTTATAGACATATACTACTATTTTTACACGCATAAAGCCCCAAAATCATTTAAAGACAAAATAATACTCGATGAAAAGACATGTCGTATTAATGGTACACAAGATCCGAAAGGATTAAGTGGAATTTTTTTTTTTGTTTTTGTTTTTTTTAGAAAAAACATATTTTGTTTTTTCGATTTATTTGAATGAATGATATATGTTTTTTTAAGTGTAGATCAAAACGAAAAAAAAATAATTAAAGATAGATTTATCAAAACGCTGGAAATATTTATATGTTCACTTTACTGTTGATACAAAAAGTAAAATGTCTGGATGATAATTATCTGCTGAAAATCTGCTTGAAGAAAAAAATACTGCATAATAATATCAGTTCCTTGGAACAAAAAGGGCCAATGTCCAAATTTGAGTTAAATACACGAATGAATCCAGGATCCGATGTAAATTATTTTTTAAAAGGGTGAAAGTACTCCCGATATTAGATCAGTGGAAACAAAACATTACTTACTGTTAATGTAAAATTAGCCAATGTCACTGTAAAAAAAAAAAAAAAAAAAAAAAAAAATCAACGTAATTTTAGACGTAATTTTAGAATGTAGTGAGAAAGACATTACTGAATTACTGACAACTTTACAATGAATATTTTAATACATTACTGACAACTTTGAAAAAAATTAGCACAGAAATTTTACCAAAATCCTTATAATTCCTCAAACGTAAATTGGATTTTTTGCCATTTGAGAAGAAAGGATATTGGCCCGTTTTTTTTTTTTTTTTTTTTTTTTTTTTTTTTTTCAACGGTGCAGATATAGTGTCTAAATGATATACAGATGTACCTCTATACTGATAAAGTAAGAACAGGAAAGCATGTATCACAATTTTATTGTAATATGCATGTGGCACAAAGAAGTATGCATGTGGCACAATATGCATGTGGCACAAAGAAGTACTTAAAAATATTAGCGAATCTTTATACAGTTAGTAGACATAAGTATTGCAGTTAGTACTGCATATAGACACACACTATTGTTACTGACTAGGGAACTGCAAGAACTGTGAGTCACCGATTTTGACGAAAATGGTATCGTTAGAAAGATCGCATCATGAGCAGTAAAAAACTCAATGGAACTACCCGTCGGAAATGAGTCGTTTTCGAAATATCCCTCAAATTTTGCCAAATAGCTAGTGTACACTTATAGGGGAACCGCAAAAGATTTTATACTCGATTTTAACAAAAGTGGTATAGTTGAAATAATATCATTCTCAGGATTAAAAAACTCAATGGAATCACCGGTAGGAAATGAGACCTTTTGGGATATCCCACAATTTGTGTCATGTATCTAATGCACACTGACTTAGAAATTCCCTTAAGCGACATACACTGTCGGATATCTAGAAAACGGCTCATTTCCGGTGGTAGTTCCATTGAGTTCTTTACTTCTCACAATGATATCTTTCCAACGACACCACATTAATCAAAATTAAGACTAAATTTTTTGCCGTCCCCTATTAAGTTTGCATTAGCTAGGTGACATAAATTATCGGATATCTCGAAGACGGTTTATTTCCGACAGATAGATTAATTGAGTTTTTTACTCCTCACGATGATATCTTTCCAACAGTACCACTTTCGTAAAAATCTAAAAAAAAAAATTTATTTTTTAAGATACCCCAAAATGTGTGCACCAGTTACGTGACATAAATTGACGGATATCTCCAAAACGGCTCATTTATGACGGGTAGTTCGATTGAATTTATTACTGTTCACAGTGAGATCTTTCCAACGATACCACTTTCGTCAAAATCGGTGACATACACTTCTTGCAGTTCCCTAGTAAGGAGCGTTCAAATTTAATGTAAATGTATTCTGTTGATTATCTGAAAGTCTGTCACGTGTAATAATAACCATAAAAATAGTAAAATAAATTAAAGTTAAATCGAGCATAATGTTTAATTAAGTAATTTTGGTCATTATTAGATTACTGACTTTTTATATTCTATTATTTAGTGTGTATCCCCTTAAAAAATAATAAATGTCTCTATGTCATACGGCCTTAAGACGGAAACTACTGTTCTAAACTTTCTGTACATTACTTTTTTTTTTTTTTTTTTTTTTTTTTTTTTAATAGAGATTAAAATATATAAAAAAAGGTTCAGACATATTGAATGATTCTGATTTTTATAATCAAATGATTACTGGCTTATATTTTAACAAACATTTTTTCTCCTGCAGATTTTAATATTTTATACAAATGTAATCTTTTTTTTTTTAATTTGAATATAACACTATTTAAAAATTATTCGTCTTTAATCAACAATAAAAATGTAGATATTTTTAATTAATGCATACATTAAGGTAATTTTATATTTTGTTCATGTACTATTTATAATGACATGGAATGTATTTATTTAACATTTAATCTTATTGTCTAAATCTTTTTATTCGTAATTACAACATATTTTATTTTTATATAAAATACTAGCGGACCCGACAGACGTTGTCCTGTCACCAACTCCAGAAAATCAAATAAATGTACATAAATATAATAATACGTACGATAAATACTACGCTCTTAATTTAATTTCTTATTCCAATTATATAAGGAAATTATTTTTTACTTTGCAGTAGGTTTTGAAGTAGGATCAATTTTTGATAGAAAAGTTAATTTTCTCTTTTTAGTTAAAAGTTAACGATTTTCTGAATTTGGTTAATTAAAATTATAAAACAAGAAAAAATGTTGCAAATCATACACGTATGTCAGGAGTGGGGTTCGAGCACGCGATCTGTTTCGTCAAGATTCAGAGATTAGATCTGGCGCTTAGACCGCTCGGCCATTACGTCCGCACTCAATTCAGCGAACTTATTCAACAGTTTTAATTAGCGAAAAATCACTAATTATTAGCTTTTGCCTAATTACTGAAAAAGTACTGAATCAATTTCGATTAGATGTGAATCTAAACCATTCTCGAACCCACTGGAACACACACACACACACAATTTCATTAAAATCAGTCCAGTCGTTTAGGAGGAGTTCAGTGAAAAACACAATCACAGAAGATTTAAATATATAAAGATAGCCCACAAATATAAAAAATTAAAAACAATTTGTGCCTTTATCTTATTGTAATCGATTAAAATAACTACCACTATATGTATAAAAGAATAACTCAGTGAGTTATTTTTCTTTTTATTTCCAAAAATTGAAAATGTTGTTTTCTTCCTTTATTTCATTCTTTGAGGGGATGTGGGGATTTGAGAATCTCCTATAATCGATAGAAACATTATAGATATAATGTCGTTGTAAAGTAAACAAAGAAGATAGAATGGAAACAAGAAATAGAAATATCATTCTAGATGCAAAAGGAGAAATATCATTATATTTTCGAAAGTATCTTTCATTTCATATGTTCTTTTTTTTAAGCGATTTAATGTCTTTAAAAGATACAATAAAATACTTTTTCTCATATATAGTAATACGAAGAGTTTTTAAATAAATCTTTGGTAAAATATTTATTTTTATTTTCTTATGTGGCTATAAATGAAAAAAAAAATAATTTTCACAAATTTCCTTAATTTGTGAAATTTTCCAATTTTATAGAAAAATGAAAATTGTACTTCCACAAGAGAGTATTTTCAAATTCTTTTTCTGACACTATTTTAAAATAAAGAATATGGCAGTATATTTCTCTTGCAGATATTGCAAATGTGTGAGTGGAGCATTTTTATTTTTTAAAAAATGAGTGAGATAAAATATAGAATTATTCACTTGTGGCAGCCCTGCAATGAACATAATTCTAATTACGTTCGACTACAGGTGAATACTGTATGTATCAACACACATTTTTAGCTTTATATTGAAGGTAAATTTATGCATTTGCGGAAATTGATATATTATATCATTTTTCAATGAAATTATTGGTTATATAAGTTTTTCAATAATATAAATGGGAACTTTTTTATAGTTCTTAGAATGTATTTTCCGGCCATTTTTCGTTGTCTATGATGTTGAAAACTTCAAAAAAATATTAATCCTTCAAATATGTCTTAAAAAATTCTGCCTGGAAATTTTTATTAATAATATTTAGATATATTTGGAAAGTCGAGTAGTCGAAATAAAAGAATTTTTTCTCATTTAATAAAAAATATTTGTGATACAAAAAAATAAATTACGGGGGCATATATTTCGTTTTATAATAAAACATTTTACCAATTATTGTCAGAATATTAACTTAAAAGAACTTGATAAACATTATTCATTTTTCATACTCACAAAGAAGTAGGGACATCACATCATTTTGCTGCTGCCTTTAAATTTCTAACAAATGAATAAGTAATGAGGCTCAGAAAGAAAAAATCGATGAAAGATTGTTTCAAAATTGATATGATATAAAAAAGAAGATAAATACAAAGAAAGTTTGCTACCGTTACAGAATACCATTGTATGCCTAGAGAATTACAGTATATTGTAATGTATAAAAAATAATTACATTTATATCAAAATCACTTTTTATCAATATTTAATAAATTTAAATCTTTTTTTGAAAGTTACAACGGAATATATTGGTTAGTTAATTTCTTAAATACTAATCAAAATAAAAAAAGTTCATTATAGTTCAAAAAAATATGTTTTTTGTGTATTTTTACTTATCTTCTATGGTGAGTACTTCAAAAACATTAATCATTTATATATTCTTTTATTTTAGTCTGGTAATTTTTATAAAAAAAAACGTCGGCATATTTTGATCTCATGTACTAGAAACATATTTCTAAGAAACGAATAAATAATGAGGCTCAAAGTAAAAAAATCTCTGAAAGTTTATTTCACTATTGATTTGAGATGAAAGGAACATGAATAAAAATTTTTTAAAAATGTTTTGCACAGAATATTATAGTATGCATGGACATATAAAGCATATTCTAATGCATCAGGATGTATTCATTTAAATAATTTTTCTATTACGTTTAAATAAAATCTTAAAAAGTTACTTTAAATTGTTATGAAAACATAAATTCTTGAATAATAAAAATTAAAATTATGAATACAGGTCTTATTTTATTTTCTATTTTTTTTTAAATATCATTTTTTCTCTAGGTTTCTGTATAAATTTTCGAAGTGTATTTCAATGTAAAAAAATAGCTATATATATTTTTTTTCATTTTCAAACGCGTGCCAGGAAATAATATTACTAAATGTCATATAAATTTTGGAATTCAGGAATATTGGAATGAAATCATTAAACTGGTAAAACTTGGTATATCGTAATATTTTGGTTAAAATATAATTTAATTTAACATTTCATATTCCAAAGATACTTTTAAGTACCATTAAATAGAATTCAAGTTAAATTTGTTTAAATTCATCTGAACTAGCAAACATTTGGTACTTATTGTGCGTACTCCATGTGCGCAATTAAAATTTTAAATATTGTATTGCTCTATTTTGCAAAATAATCGATAATAAAAGATTAATAAATTTTGTCTGCATAACACTCTGCAAACTTTTTCAAATCAATATTTTTAACTATTCAGTTAAAATAATGAAATGAATTTCACCTTAGTAACTTGATTGATTTTTTTTTGTTCCCGAAGAACAAATTCTATATTTTGTCAAATAGGGGAAGATGGGGATACTTGAGCCATTTTTTAAATTTTAATTTTTTTTTAATTTTTAGAATTTTTTAGAACAAAATAAAATATTGAAAATGAAAATTTGATATTTTTTCTTCAATTGAAAACCACTTTCAATTAATTTCGAACCATTTTTCTATGTCTAATAAATTTTTACTTTTTCTTTTACATTGTGGCTCAAGTATCCCCATGGAGGGGATACTTGAGCCAGATGTCACATTCGCACCAGTATTTTGCAAAGAAAAAAACCGATTTACAATGTACGCGAAAAAATGCATTAAACCTTTTTCAAATAAATTTGGTCGAATTTTCTGGTGTCGTTGTGACATTTCAGAATTAAAATTTTGTGGTAGAAAATTCTACCAGCAGAGCTCAAAGGGTTAATCACCATACTTTCAAAATGGTACCAAGGTATGTGATTTCTTTTTTACATGTTCAGAACTATAAATATGTTACCATGTTGCCAGTTTTAGTAAGAAAAATTGAACAACTGTAGAGATAATAGGGGTGGCTCAAGTATCCCCTATGCTCAAGTATCCCCACTCTCCCCTACAGTATTTTGTCGAATGCAGAATTATTATATTCCTTTGCGTGATCACAGACAGAGATCATATTGGCCAAATTCATGGAACTTACTGATAATTATATTGTTTTTATGAATGTGCCCTATGTGGCACACGCTGCAGCACTGTATAGAAAAGGGAAAAAAAAATCCGTTAAATTTAAGGCAAATTTTTCGGGCAGCAGTATTACAAGCAATTTTTGCCGTAAAAATAGCAGTAAAATTAGATGTATTTTTTTATTACATCTCATTTTAATGCATTTTTTTAACTTTAAAAACTCCTGGTAACATAACTGACTGCAGATTTTGCCGTAAAATAACCGGATTTTTTTTTTTTTTTTTTTTTTTTTTTTTTTTTTTTTTTTTTTTTTTATATAGTAAGTAAAGTGTCAAAAGAGATGGAGTGTCACTGTAGCAAAAACAAAGAATATTGTAACGATGTAGTAAAAGTAGATTGCACTTTTCATGCAAAATAATTTGCGCAGTCATATTTTCAAAGTTAAATATTTTTCGTTGTGTTTATTTTGTCAACCATTTACCGAGTTGTTGCTTTAATCATGTTAAAGAAATGTTCTATGAATAATTTGCGAATACGAAAATTGCAATTGCATTACGAATTTTATACGAAAAATTTGCAACTACAAAACAATTCTGTGTTGAATATAGAATCATAATATATTTATTTCTTGCTGCTGGCGTGTGCCTGAAGCGCAAAAGAGGTGCTGGAGCGTTCATTATATAGCACACATAGGGTTGAAAATCAGACTTCTTCTGCAAAAGATTTTCGGTAAAGCCCCAAAGGATGGCAGCCCCAAACATCACCACCTCCTCAATTTCGATATGTCTTTGAAGGGAAATGAAGCTTTCTCCAAATATCAATACCAATGGTAACTGCTACGACCAACCAAAGAACTTTCAGAACCGCTTTATTTTATGAGCGCGTACACTGCTTGCACCCGGTAGCTACATTGCAATCCAGAAAGACTTGAGACCCTTTGGCGGTTTGGAGTTGGCAGCTTTTGGCGCTTTCGTTGGTAGAAAACCAGTTGGAAATAAAAAAATGACTCCTCTATAATTCCCAAAACAAATGATATATATATATTTTTAATTGTAATTCTGATTTTTATAAGGGAAATAAATTATTTCATTTATTTAGATTTTTCAAATCTTTATAACTTTAAATGATTTTATTACGCATTGTTGTTACATTTTTACTACACCTGCAACATTTTTTTTATTGTTTTGTTTATGTAGTTTGTTAGTTTTTGTAAAATCGTAAAACTCTTCAAACAGAAATGTAAATTTAGAATTTTATAAAGAAATTCTAAAATTGGTTTGGGTGATAAAGCAGATAGAAAATAATAATAATAATAATAATAATAATAAAATGACTATTCAGATAAACGTTCATTGTTTGAACTGCTGTTAAAAGTTAAATTTCCCCCGAAAAGATATTTTGAACCTTATAAGTTTAATACCTATACCGAAAGAGAAAAATCTATTAACTGTGTTACAAGAATTGCAAACGTAAAAAGAAGTTTTTGTACGAAATATACTATCAGAGGTGGTGGAAAATCGCTGCCAATAATATAGATACATATACATATATATATATTAGCCAACGATTTTACTATTTAAAAAGTACCAGATTTACAACTTGAAAAAGGAAAAAAAATAGTTTATTTTGTATTCAAATAAAATAATATAAACAATTTTTTAGGTGTAATATTTTTTGTTTATAAGATTTAAGATTTATTCTAAATTAAAATAGCCATGTGTGATATTTTTGGTGTCTTACACAGTAACGGAAATGGTTATTTAGCTGAGACAATTTTTCGCTAAAAATTCATAATATAAAAACATAAAAAGATTTCTTTCTGGGAACATATTTGTAATATGCAGGTATGAGCGTCATTACGATGGTGAATTTGCTTGTTTGCAAATACTGAATAAATAAATAAATTTATAGTATAAAAATGTCAAATATAAATTCATTTATTTCTTTCATATTAACCTTATGACCTCCGCGAACTAACATATTCGTTCACTAAGCTGAATATTTCACAGCAACTTAAGCATTATTTTTAATAATATAATTCTACAAATAAAATTTAGTTTAAAAAAGTATGTTATGATTAAAACTTTTAAAGCTTATAAACCCATACGTAATAAAATATGTTGTATCATGTTGGGATAAACATCTTTATTGTTTTCATTTTTTATAATTACAGTGGAAACAATATTACAAATATGCCATTTTCTGGGTGGTCAGGGGATTAAGTCTTTTACATCATTTCTAACACGATTTTTCGCTAAAGTATTTGAGAAGTTAGATTTAGTTTGCTAAGCAAAAACAAATACATCGCGGATTCTCATTTGCGATGTATAGACGCAGAAGTGTTATAGCTGTCGTTAACGTTCTTGAGAAATTTATTGGTAGAATTTTTCATTGGAAATTCTGGAGAACTTTCACTAACTCCAATCACTTTAAATACTTCATAATGCCTTGTGAAATACTCTTTGGTATCTACCAGTGACGTAGCCAGGTACGAGGTTCAAACACTCTGGATTGTCTTAACGTTTTCTTCGTCTTGTTGATTAACAAAGAAATTCTCCAATCACATTGTAAAGAAAAAAACTATAAAGATTCTATACTTTTTCTACAAAACTGGAAGAATTTTTCAAGTAACGGTAACATCAAAAATTCATATTACATGCAGTTTTGCTCAAAAAGTATATTATTTGTTCAGTCATTTACCACATAAATGATTTATTATCTTTTTTAAACAAATGAAAGAATGGGTGTTTGTGTTTCTTCCCTTCTGATTTCATATAATTTCTTCTATTTATATCTGCCCTATCTATATTTTAAAGGACAAACACATATATGCCCTAACGCATACGTCTTTCTGCGAACGGCCGCAGTTTGAAATTTTAAATGAATTTCAATTTTACAATTTTCATTACTTTCCAATTTTAAACTTATAAACGTCGCACATTTTAAAATTTTACACCATCGTATCGAGGGAAAATGTATACGTTTAAATAGAGTTTGTTTAAAATTGTATGTATATTTGTTTTTTTAATTATTATATTTTTTGTTGTTTTTGACACTTTTTTTAACATCATAGCAACAGGAGTTTTCTAAAAATGCGGACATCACACCGATTCAGGTGTGTCTGAGATAACACTGTCCTCGACCGGGACGAACAACCATTTCCCAAATGGTACAAATTAGTTTCACGAAATACGTCAATGTCTGTTTCCTTTTATAATGTATTGACGGTGATGGGATGCAAACACACGATGTTCAAATGATTTGAAACTATTTACATATGATAAGGAGACGTAATAGTTATTACAAGGTTTTTTTTTCCTTACTATTATAATACTGAAAAATTAGCATAACTTAGGAAAAATTTGGAAGTTTCGCGTTCGTTAGATCACAAAGTTTCTTGAAGAACGCTGAATATAGGAAAGTGCTCGGGGAGGGCTCTGAATTACTACTATTATATAATAATAATAATAAGCAATGCCGCAACTTTTTCACACGGGGCGATTTCAAAAGCAATAAATTTATTCGTACGCTTTACGAATTAATAAAATTCTGGAATATAAATATGATGCAAAGTTATTTCACTATTGATAGAATATAGAAATGAAGTTGTGTAAAATTTTAAGACTAATAAATTTCGTTATGAAAGTTCAAATAAAAATAGACGTTTGTAGTTTATTTTATCCTTTAACTCATCAAATGTACTTAATTCAAAAGTATCTTCTATCTCATACATGTTAATACTTCAAAATTCTCCATCACGCTGTCAAAATTAAACAACAATTTGTGTTCATTATGAAGGTTTTAATAGATGTATTTATGCGAATGTTTAATGTAATATGAAGTTTCATAAAATTCGTTACATTAATTATTGAACAGACCAATCGCGAAATCAATGTGAAACTCATCTTATAAGCGCCACCTATTGAGAAATTAATTAAAAAAAACTAATAAACATAAATTTATATGAGAGAATAACTGAAAATAAAGTTTTAATAAATTCCGTGCATTGATTCTTGAACAGATGTCTTGCGAAAGCCCAGAGAAACGCAGCCTAATAGCGCCTCTTGCTGAGGGATTAATAGCAAAAAAATTTAAACATCAAGTTATATCAGAGACTAACTGAATATAAAGTTTTAATAAATTCAGTACATTAATATTTGAGATTGAGCACCCACAATATTTTTGTCATATACATTAGACAGACAGACATACGCAGAGACAGCATTTTGTAAAAACATGTTTTTTTATGATTTGTGGCCTGTTACACGTTCATATCTGTTGAAAACTGGTAATCGAGAATTTTCACGAACGCTTACTTAAAATAAAAGAAATTAAAAATTCGTTTACATTAAAATATTTTAGAATAAGATTTGAAAGACTTTTGAATATTTTGATCTTGAAAATCATAAATAATAACAATAGTAAAAGCACTTCGTAAAAAATTATCGCGTATTTTTTTTTCTTTTTCGTACATTATGCAAATGTTCAAAATAGAAAAGTTAAATTGTACGTGATTTGTAAAAGTTACACTCGAAGAAAAATTCATTTGATATATTATCGAAGTGAGTAATGTTAAATATACGCACAATATGTTTTTCTTGAATGAAATCGATAGCATTTATAGTCGCTAAAATTGAAATATCATAGTTTAATTTTTACATTGAAACTTTGAAATTGTATTCAACAGATTGTCATACTAAAAGCATCTGAGAAAATTTATGCATTTTTCATAGGCACGGTGGCGTATACGCATCACATCATTCCGTTACTGTATTCAGGTTCCTAAGAACTGAATAAATAATGAGGATCTCGAAAAAAGAAATCAATAAAAGATAGTTTCACTATTGAGATCAGATCCAAAAAAATACAACTTTCAGTAACAGAGGGATACAAATTTCAGATAAAATTATTTAGTAGAGGAAAATAAGATTTACGTAGAAAAAAAATCTTTTTTTTAAAACTTTTCTATAATTTTAGAATAATATTATCTATTTTAGATATTAGATAGGAATCTAGATTTTTAGTTATATCTAATTATTCTTATTTTACAAGAGATTTACTTCGAATTGTTTTAAATGTGTAATAGTTAATACAAGGGTTGTTTTTTTTTTTTTTTTGAAAAATCTTTTTTTTTTTCCATTATGCTAAATATACATGAATAAATATGACCTTATTATTTATTCATGTTGTTTTTCATGCAGATAATTTTATAAGCATATTTTTTAATTTTAATTATAGCTACATCATCTGTACATTCATTCATAATTTGTATAATTTTTAGATAATTTCCATAATAAAAAATTACTTATATGAATTTAAATTACATTCTAAATATCAAATCACTACATATTCTTGTTTTTTTTTCCTCAATAAAAAAATCTGCATATGCATAAAATGTGATCGATAGAGCGAGTAATGAAAGTGGAAGTATCATTTACAGGGTATGACAGAACTGACAGACAGACTCACTGGGGGGAAAATCGTCGTTAGAAACAGTAATTACGTAGGAAAAAATCAGCGACAATAAAATGGTGGCACTGTGTGCGATTTTCGAAAGTCAAAACATATGGATTCATCATTGTAAATACAAACAGGATGCGATCAACACGAAATACACAGACAAAAACACACATGGAATTAAACTATCAGTTGCACAACTACGCTTCACCGTTAAGAGTATATTCCAATCAAAACTACTTATTTTCGGATTTATTTTTAACACATCAAAATGGCAATTTCTCCAATTTATAAAATATACAATGTGCCGTGCTTATCGATTTTTTGATAAATGCAGAAAATATTGCCAAACAAAAATGCTATTGAAGTTTTCGATTTGAACCGAATTTTCCGAAGCGGAAGATCTGGAAACAAAAAAAGTATTATACTGAGAAAATAATTGTTTATAAATCAAATTCGGATGAATTGAACGAAAAATGAAATCATATGGTATCTAATACATCTCTTCAAAAATCCCCTCAGCAATTTTTATGTTTTTACTTTTAAAAAATGAATCGGAACATATATCATAAAATTTCGAGCTATTGAGGATGAAAAAATATTTTTTTCGAATACACCATTAATGTGTGGACGGGTGTCACGGCGAGTAGTTTATTAGGGCTACATCGATTGAATGCATGTATGTAATTTTCATTCTTTTCATTTCTAGAAATGTTTAATGATGTGCCTGCATATGTTTGACGACGACTGTGCTTTCAACATAATGCGATGCCATCTCATTATTTAAAGGGCACAAGTTACCTTTTGTACCGGACATTTAGATTGAAATGAACTGGGCGTGGTGTGCTCATCGCGTGGCACCTCAGATCATGTTAATTATATTTTCATGATTAATTTTTCTTGGGTACTATGAAGGGAAATTTATACGACATGCTCCCGAAATTGACATGGAGGCACGAATCTCACATTTTAATTCAAAATTACACAAATTAAAGATGCTAGAAATCAGGAAAGATTGTCCCGGGGCCCAATGTACCGGAAAAACCAAGCTACACATCTCGGTAAATATTAGTCTCGGTAAACAATAGCATTTACCTCACAGTCTAATCATTTTAATTGTATATTATATTCTTATTTATGCCTTTCATTCATAAAATAGAACTAACTCTATTTGAGGGAAACTGTAAAAAAATAATTTGCAAAAAACATTATCTTTTTTTGTAATACAATATCTTTCAAATGACAAAAAAAAAAAGATCCTATTCGAGAAAGCATTTTTATTGCATAATTCTGAATACTTAAACTTCTGAATACCAATTTGAATAAAATATGATAATTTTGCATAAAAAACCGTTTAGCTAATTTAGAGGGGTTTTAGTCCCCCCGTTTTTACATTGTTCTTAACCAAGGAGCCTCTAAATCTATTCAGGAAAACGCGTTTTTCAATGAACTTTCAAATCTAAACAAGGAAATGCCTTATCTGAATGAACATATTTACAAAATTGAAAGAAAATGAGACATACTGTATGCAAAATCAGCTTAGAGAACAAAATACTTATTGCGTTACGAACATACACTGTAAAAAAAACTTTTTTAGAAAAATGGGATTTTTAGAATATTTTATGTAACAGTAACACCAAAAATTCATGTAAAAGAATCGGTTGCATGAATTTTTGATATTACCGTGCACGAAAAGTACTAGGAATCCCAGTTTTCTAGAATATGTTTAGTATCTTTACAGATTTTTTTTTAGTATGCAGAATCTGCGGACGCATTAGCTCTCAAACTTTCATATCCTGTGAGCTAAAACCATTTAAAGTACAAGTAATTATCTCTGAATGTATTAGGCATAGAATCTGCAAATATAAATTTTCCTCGAACAGTTCAACTGGTTGCTTTTTCCTCGACTTGGAGTGCATTATTTTCTTTGTGTAAATGATCATGCAGAAACGGTGGACGCTTCCAGGTGAATAGGTTTTCCATTCTCTGCTCATAAGTAAATTTTTAGCAGATCATATGCGAACCATAACTTTTGCGCATCTAATGTTTAACCATTTAAATGTCGCGCCCGAGAAATTCCCGGGAAGGGAATTCTTCCCGGGAAGGAAGAAATAATTCAGGGCTTTTCTTCAGAAATGTTTGATTCCAACCAGTTTTTATAAAATAGTGTAAATGGATATATTTTTCTATCATTAGGATGAGCGAAGCGAATCCTCTACTAGGCCACTCAAATTACATTTTGTCGTACACTTTACAAAAAAACTATTCAATATTTTAACTTCAAATTAAACAAAAATATAAATTATGATCTGTAGATTTGCAGAATATAATTTTTTTACAATAAAACGTTAAAAAATTTATTATTTTAATTAACTTATTTTACATGCATTTCCAATACGGACGCATTTTAGCAAATAAATAAAAAATGAAACGCGTATAGTTTCAGAAAAAAATATAAATCATGGAGTAAGTAATAATAGATAGAATCATGATTAATTTAATAAATACAATATGTTTTCATTATTCAGCAAAATCGTTTGCACAGATAACACTTAAACATTTAAAAAAAATTGTAATGTGGATTTTTTTTGTAAAGTGGCAACAAAAGAATTGTAAACAAATAAAATTAATTGTTAAATTTGTTATATAAATCAAAAATTAAAAGAATTGAAGCGTGAAGTTGTTGCCTCGATTCAAGCTCTTTATAAATGTACTAAAGCAAAGTTGGCCGATTCAGAAACGACAAATTGACTTTAACCATTTCTTACTTTATCATTTGGATCTAAAGTAATGTTACGTTCTTATTTGTGGACCGAAAAAGATTTAGTGAACGGGACTTTAGACTTTGTTTCACGTAATAAAGAAAATCACAAGCCACCAGACCAGATATCGCGAATAATCATGGATAAATTTGAGTACTACAATAATTTAACTTATAAGAATTGGTGCGTACAAATTCCCCCAATAATTAAATTCTAGAAAAATGGAAGCATAAATTGCTCAAGGAAAGAATTTCTTCTGCAGTTAGCTTTTGCTGTTACAATTCATAAATCCCAAGATTTAACATTAGATGAAGCAGTTATAGATATTGTGGATATATAGGCACCAGTTGGCTTAAAAACGTACGTAACGTTGTCGAGAGTGAAAATCCTTCAAAATTAAGCATTCAATAGAAAAATTCCTTACGAAAAATTCTACAATATCAAAAATTCTGATACGCTAACATGTATAAAAACGAAGAAATTAGAAAAAAAGTTTTACAGTTAAAAATTCATAGTATCAACGAGAGCAGATTTCAAATGTTTTTCCAAAAAACAGGATTTTCACGAAGTAACTTTCTTCAAGCTCCCTTCAAATATATTCTTCTAAAATAGCTATCAAAGATTATTTGATGTTAATTACAAAGATTGGAAACATGCATATTTCAAACAACTTTAAAAAACACAAGTGGTTACTGGAAATTGTAAAAACATCTTTAAAAGAGCTTTTAGTTAAAAATTTAAAAATATTTTGTAAAAGTTTGCTTTCAAAATTTTTTATTATGCCAGTCTTACATCATAAATAAAAAATTAAAATGCACCAAAACATAAAATAACGTTTTTGTTTAATAAAGATGCAAAAATAATATTAAAAAAATATTTTTACTTTCAAATGTCTGTTTTATAAAATAATGCTTCGCGAATCCACACAAAGCATGGCTTTTGCTAGTTTTAATTGACATTAAATAAGAAGAATATTTTATTTCAAAAAAGTGGTGGGAATAATGAATTTGAGTTTTTAAACCGTAATTTAGTGAGACCAATAAGGGCTTTAATATAAAAAAGGAATAAAAAATTGAAGCAAAGAATAATGCTAAAAACTCTTAACTGGATAATACGAGAATAATTAAATTATATTTTGATAATCATACTCGAAATATGAAATAATAATAATAATAATAAAGTAATGTAACAGTGAGTTTACGAAAGAATATATGTTTAGACACGCACCTGGGAGAAAAAATTAGTAATATCAATTTGAAAAAAAATAATAATTTTTCCAGTTTGCAATGCATTAATAGATAAAATTTTAGCTTTAAATGTGTATTTTGCTTTTTTAAAAATGTCTCTTTCTTTTGCCCCTTTTGCTTTACAAAACATTAGTAATCAAAATTTTCTTAAAAAAATTGTTTTATTTACATATAAACAAAAATATTTATTAATATTATTATTTAATATTTTTTTAAATTTATTTTATAAAAGAAAGCGGTACTACTTGGTTATCCCGTCGACCAATTTCGCCAAACTAATAACTAAACTATACATATTTGCATATGTTTTTTTTCTTTTTTAAACAATGGAAGAACAAATAAATTACTAAAACATGAATAAAAATACTAATATAAAGTGGAAATAAAATCATTTGATGACATCTCTAAATACATATACGTATTTAATGTCATTCAATGTGACATTCACGATCATCCATTATTGTCATTAAATCTTAGAGTTTGGCGATAGTTTTTTGGTCGACGGGTTAACCAAGTAGTACCAAAAAACACTTTTCTCAACAGTGGCTAAGAAGCTCTTATCTCAGAGCTAGTAGACGGAGATGCTGACTTTCGACCTAATTGAACATCTTTGGCCTAATCGTTTCCAGTTATGCGTGGTTTTCTTCCTACCTTATATAAAAAGGAATTAGGCTCCCTTGGAATGAATCTCATAGCGGACACTTCCCCCAGATGATAACTATATCTATCGTGCCTCGAGGCCCTCTGTTCCGATTGCATCAAGTTTAAATTACTAATCATTTGGCATTCTTGGTTTGTTTTTAATAAAATCATAATTATCTGTGTGACTGACAAAAAAACCTTAGTTTGAAAATTGCAGTTGATGCAATAAAGTTGGTAAGCATACAGCTGGAGTTTCTTTTTTAATTGTGTACAAAATTCTACAACTATTCTTGAATTTTTCATCGGAATTTATTAGATAATTTATAAAATAAAAATCGAACCATGCCCATATAATTTACAAAGAGCTTCTTTTTTCTATTGCTATTAATAAAATATTGTAATTCATTTTTTGCAGTAAAAGGCAATTTAAATGAAGATAGATAATAAGCATATATAATAATAAATAATATTGTTGAACCATAATTAAATAAACAGTAGTTATCACACATTTCTATCATTAATTTTCCATAAAACAAGCATAAGATGAAAAAAATGTCCAATCCATTACTGCACATGATCCTTGGGATATTAAGTAAGATTGATTGCTTTATACACTGATGCATTAATATAATAGCAAACACATTAGCTGAGAACCATTTCCCATCATTATTATTTCAAGGACATTCTTCATAGGTATTTCTTTCTACAATGACATGATTTTGAAAGTTGGTAAGCATACAGCTGGAGTTTCTTTTTTAATTGTGTACAAAATTCTACAACTATTCTTGAACTTTTCGTCGGAATTTATTAGATAATTTATAGAATAAAAATCGAACCATGCCCATATAATTTACAAAGAGCTTCTTTTTTCTATTGCTATTAATAATATATTGTAATTCATTTTTTGCAGTAAAAGGCAATTTAAATGAAGATAGATAATAAGTATAAATAATAATAAATAATATTGTTGAACCATAATTAAATAAACAGTAGTTATCACACATTTATATCATTAATTTTCCATAAAACAAGCATAAGATGAAAAAAATGTCCAATCCATTACTGCACATGATCCTTGGGATATTAAGTAAGATTGATTGCTTTATACACTGATGCATTAATATAATAGCAAACACATTAGCTGAGAACCATTTCCCATCATTATTATTTCAAGGACATTCTTCATAGGTATTTCTTTCTACAATGACATGATTTTGAAAGTTGGTAAGCATACAGCTGGAGTTTCTTTTTTAATTGTGTACAAAATTCTACAACTATTCTTGAACTTTTCATCGGAATTTATTAGATAATTTATAAAATAAAAATCGAACCTTGCCCATATAATTTACAAAGAGCTTCTTTTTTCTATTGCTATTAATAATATATTGTAATTCATTTTTTGCAGTAAAAGGCAATTTAAATGAAGATAGATAATAAGTATAAATAATAATAAATAATATTGTTGAACCATAATTAAATAAACAGTAGTTATCACACATTTCTATCATTAATTTTCCATAAAACAAGCATAAGATGAAAAAAATGTCCAATCCATTACTGCACATGATCCTTGGGATATTAAGTAAGATTGATTGCTTTATACACTGATGCATTAATATAATAGCAAACACATTAGCTGAGAACCATTTCCCATCATTATTATTTCAAGGACATTCTTCATAGGTATTTCTTTCTACAATGACATGATTTTGAAAGTTGGTAAGCATACAGCTGGAGTTTCTTTTTTAATTGTGTACAAAATTCTACAACTATTCTTGAACTTTTCATCGGAATTTATTAGATAATTTATAAAATAAAAATCGAACCATGCCCATATAATTTACAAAGAGCTTCTTTTTTCTATTGCTATTAATAATATATTGTAATTCATTTTTTGCAGTAAAAGGCAATTTAAATGAAGATAGATAATAAGTATAAATAATAATAAATAATATTGTTGAACCATAATTAAATAAACAGTAGTTATCACACATTTCTATCATTAATTTTCCATAAAACAAGCATAAGATGAAAAAAATGTCCAATCCATTACTGCACATGATCCTTGGGATATTAAGTAAGATTGATTGCTTTATACACTGATGCATTGATATAATAGCAAACACATTAGCTGAGAACCATTTCCCATCATTATTATTTCAAGGACATTCTTCATAGGTATTTCTTTCTACAATGACATGATTTTCTTTTGTAATATAGTTCCTTGGAAAATGTAATATAAAGGTAATTGTAAATTGCTATATTTTATTGGAGAAATACGCAGCCCCCATCTTAAATATAATTTAACTTTATTCAACATTAAATGAAAAAAAAAAATAAGAATATACATACCAACATCAATTGATAATAAAAATTGTAATGTGAAAATTCTTTCTTTAAATGTAAAATAAGGGGAAAAAATCTGCAAATTTGCTAAATTTTAATAGTTAAGTGTGATTTCTAGAATTTCTTACGTAATGCAAACAACTAAAATTTATGCACACATATTTAGTTTGCACTGTAAACTAAAATATACGTTAGGTTATTACATTTGTTGGAGTAACTGGGTGCGCCTAGAGCTTTTTATGCAACTGTAAACCGGCTTGCAGATAAAAATTTAGATTTTATTTTTTAGTTTATTTTTTAGATTTTTGTGCCTTAAACTAGTTTTGTAGATTTACATCTTTATGTATATACATACATTTATGTATATACATACATTTATGTATATATATATATATATATATATATATATATACAGGGTGTTTCTAAATTCATGGTACAAACTTTAAAGGGTGATAGTACACATCAAGACAAACAATATTAAATACGAAACTAAGGGACCCAAACGTCTTCCGAAGGAGATAGGCGCCATTAAAGTTTAGGGTCCAAAAATTCAAATGATTATAAAAAAACAGAAAAATTGGTCGATTCGTTTGCGGTTTTCACTAAAACTATTCTTTATGTCTGTATTGTCTTGAAAATAAATTGTAAAGATAAATTTCAAAAACCGTCGATAGATGGCGCTTTAGACTTTGGAGTAACGAACAACTATTTTTTACCGTTATATTTTGCATCTCATTAATTTTTTTTAGAAGCTTAGACATAAACTTAAATTTTGAGCTCAAAATCTAAATCGTTGGGAGTGTTTAATCAGCGCAAACCGAACTGTGGGGGGAGGTTTAAATTTCAAATGATTATAAAAAACGAAAAAATTGGTCAATTGATTTGCGGTTTTCGCTAAATTATTCTTTATGTCAGTATTATCATGAAAATAAATTATAAAGATCAAATTCAAAAAATGCCGATAGAGGGCGCTTTAGACTTTTGAGTAACGTACAAGTATTTTTTACTGTTATTTTTTGCATCTCATAAAATTTTTTTAGAAGCTTAGACATAAACTTAAATTTTGAGATGAAAATTTGAATCGTTGGGAGTGGTTAAGTAGCGCAAACTGAACTGTGTTCAATGGGGGTGGGCAGGTTCAAATTTCAAATAGTTATAAAAAACGGAAAAATTGGTCGATTCGTTTGGCGTTTTCGCTAAAACTATTCTTTATGTCAATATTTCCTTGAAAATAAATTTTAAAGATTAATTTCAAAAAATACCGTTAGAGGGCGCCTTAAAATTTACAGTAACCAACAATTATTTTCAACCGTTGTTTTTTGTATCTAAGTAAATGCTTGCAAATGCTTAGATTTAAATTTTAAGCTCAAATTCTAAATCGATGGGAGGGGTTAAGAAGCGCAAATTGAAATGTGTTCAGGAGTTGAAATGTTACCCTCCCCACCCCTCGAACACATTTCAATTTTCCGCTACTTAATTACTCACAACGATGCAGATTTGAGCTCAAAATTTAAGTTTGAACATTTACAAGCATTTAATTAGATACAAAAAATAATGGTTAAAAATAGTTGTTGGTTACTCTAAAGTTTAAGGCGCCCTCTAACGGTATTTTTTGAAATTAATCTGATTAAATTAATCTGATCTAATTAATTTGATTTTGAATTTTGGTAAGACATTTTGGAAGTAATTTGAAAGTTGATATTTGTGTTGAATAGAAAGTGATCCTGCGCAAACACAGGCTGTCATTCTGAAAGATATATAGAAAAGTTCCTGATGTTTTAAAGAAAGCACTAGAAAGCTCCGTGAAAGTATTTGAAGGAAATTGTGAGTAGAATTGTTCTTCTTTATAGTAATTGGAATTATATGCTCTCACATTGATGTCGTTCTAAATTTTTGAATTTAGCTTCACTTCCCCAGTACACTGTTAAAAACCTACAGCATTTGCTGCATACTCACTTCACCGCTTGTATCTAATATCTCTATTCTGAGGAATGAAAAAGCTTCATAATGCATTCAGGTAACCGTTTTCTATATAAGCGGAGGGGTGCGTATATACAGAAAATGCAGCAAATGCTTAACAGTGTACCTATTAAGTTAAAATAAAAGCATTTTAGTATTAATTTTCGACTATGTCTTCATTGAAACGTGACTGTTTTGCCGGGGCCGTCATTTACTCACCTGAAAAATCAATTTTTCGGATCAACTGATTAAAGCATTGTAATAACTACTAAAGAATGTTTAAAAAAAAAGACGCAGCTAATAAAATTTTACTTCGATATTTCTTCTATTAGTTTATAAAATATAGTTGCTGAGTCTTGTAAAATTTAGTAGCACTTTTTACAATCTTGAATTTCTCAAAAAAGGTTATTATATACGGTAAGGCGAAGTGTATTTTTTATTACAGTTTTTTTTTCTTTTTTTACGAAATTATTTTCCTGTTAGCACGGAAAAGTTGTAGAGTGGTATCAGAAATATACTTAGAAAACTACAAAATGATTAATATATATCCTCCAGTTCTACTTTAGAATCTAAATATGTAATTTTAACCGAAAATATAAAATTTCACATTTGAATTAAATAGTTAACTTCCTATTTTTTCTTCGTGCCATCGCGGAAATTTGAAAGAATAAACAAGGAACATAAGTAGAAATTTTTAGAAAAATTAATAAATATCTTCCGGTTTAACTTCTGAATCAAATATGGAAAATACTGGAAATACAGACAAATAAAATAGAAGCGATCAAGAGAATAAAAGAACAGTATTTAGCTCTGTTAATGAGAAAATGCGTGTCAAATCTGAGAAAAAAAACTTATTTTTTAAAAGGCAGCGAATAAAGGATAAGTTGGCATATGAACAATTAAATGAATTTAAGTGGAAATGTATTATCATTTTTAAAAATTTGTATTTTGAAAAAAAAATATTTGTTATTTACACTTTTTTTTTAAAATTTTCATTTAAATCACATAAATTATAATAGAAAATTATACCATGCAATGTAAAGTATATTATAATGTATGACAGTTTGGTACATTGCATTTCTATACATAGAGTAAATTGTTATTGTATATATTTTTATTTTAAGCATATACTGCTGTATATCAACACTGTAAAAGAATCTTTTAAATTTCAGCACAAACTGCTGGCAGCAATTTTGCAGTAAAAACTGCAGTAAAATTCGGTGTATTTTTCTTATTACATCTAATTTTACTGTAATTTTTACAGCAAAAACTGCTGCCAACATTGCTGTCAGCAGTTTTTGAAGCAAATTTAACAGGTTTTTTATTTATTTTTATTTTTTAAGTGACTCGTGTTTACACGACCCCAACTCTCTCCCTCAAAGAAATGCAGGCTTGCTGTCACGTGAAAAAACTTTTCTTTGTGACATAAGAACATGATCGTTTCGGCCTGTTCAGCTCCTATTATTTGGAATTTGAATTTCAAATTTCTTTGTTTATATTGATATATAAATGCATATAAATATGATTGTCATAAGTTGGACTATATTTTTCTTATGAAATTCAATATATAACACGCACATAGATATCTAATAATATAGAATAGATAGTATAGAATAGATAATATAGAATGAAATATAGAAGTGATTATCTACATTTAAAAGAGCATGTTATGCTTCGAGATATACGGTATATGAATGCAATAAAAAATTATGCTTTCCAAATAAGTAATTTTTAAGGGGACATTGGATCTTTATTTGAGCAAAATCGTCTATAGCAAAATAGTCACAAAAAAGACCTATTTCAGTTGTATAATAGTAATAAATTAGTTTTTTTTCTTACTAAAATATAATTTATGAAGGTTTTAAGAAGTAAATGATAAAGGTAAGTGTAATTATATTCCTTAAATCTGTTTTTCTCAAAACAAATTTTTCAGAAATTTTGGATTTTTGAAATGCTTATTGTGACGTAATTTTTGATCAATATTTAAAAAATTGATAAGAAAGTATCCTGATATTATTTAGAAAGAAATTGTGTAGGCTTTTTAAAATTCGTCTTCATTAAGATAGTCAAATGTGATTTTTTATTTATTAAATGGCAAAAGTTTGAGGAAAAGCGATATGGAATTTAGGAAAAATCTATATAATATAACTATTTATGAGATTTGAAAAAAAAAATACACAATTTGTTTATAATACAGTTTTAAGTGATAAAAATGCAAAAGCAAGAAAATATCTCAAAAATTAAAATAAATAAATAAATAAAATTTTTATAAGATTGGAAATTTTTTGAACGTTTTCTATATGCTTTTGGTGAAATGAATATATATGCACAAAATTTCATATTACTATAATGAAAAATAAATAACATCCACCGTCCTCTTAATCAAGTTATCATTTCCTTATATTTTATTACGTTTCCTTATATTTTATTACGTTTTGCATTTTACTTTATGATAAAAATATTTTTAGCAGAAACGGTATGTTTCTTAATTAAGAAATTCGGAATTGTTCATGCTCTGTTTTACATTTGCTTAAAATTGATTAAGGTAAGCGATTTCGAAAGTCTTATTTCAATATATACTTCAACAAAAAAACACATTACTCTCGGAATGCTTATTACGAAATCTTCTTCAGAAATGCGATTTTATATTAAAAAAAATAATAAAATTGTAAGACCCTGTAAGCCGACGTTGTGTAGTTTTTTGTTTTACACATTTTAATGTTTCAGACATCATGTTTATTTAGAAAAAGAATTCCAAAATATAAATTCATGCACATCAGGTAAAAAAGAAATAAAAATTTAATCAATTAAAAAAAAGAAGAAGCAAGATAAAAATAATGCGGTCACAAAAATAAACTTAATGTTTTCTTGAAATATATATAAATGTTTTAAACATTTTTTTTTAGTTTAAGACAACGTAACAGAAAATAATCTTCCTAGTTTTTTCTATAAAATCGGAATTTCTTATTTAACCCGTCAGTAGTCGCGTGTCGGTCTTTTCGCCGCGCGTATAACTTGTCTTCTCCTAACTTATATCACATTACAAATACAACGGAGATCTACCATGTAGCTGACTTTGAAGCTTTCTCGACCACCTTAGTGAAGTAACAGGACACTTCTGTTTTTCTTTCAGGTACATTTTTAGAAACAAAGTTGAAATTGGCGAAAAAGTCTACGTAAAAATCACTAATGTCAGTTCTTGTTACTTTTTCCAATTACTCCAGATCTGATGAATAACATGCATAATTTAAGAAAACTGCAAATTTTTATCTTTGTTGTAATGTTAATTTCGTATATTAGGTGAAAAATATTTCTTATTTTACTTATTTGGTATGCGGGGGGCCAGCGGTGAAAAGACCGAGCGCGACTAATGACGTTGCGAAAAAAGTCGCGACTACTCGCGGGTTAAACAAAGATCAAAACTGAAAAGATTATTTAGTTTTATATAGGATATTTTATTAATCCATTTATTTCGTGTTCAATATAACCGAAATCTTATTGTCTAACACAATACTGTATAAGTTCCTTAAGAGATACTTCATGTATTATATTTGATATTTGACCCTTTCGGGTTGGAAATTTTTCTATTTTTAGAACATTTAAAATTTTAATAATGTTAATCGCTTATATCTAAATATATTTATTGATGTTTCAAGATTATCTGAATTTTTAAAATGCAAAGAATATACACATTTTAAGTGCTATTCAATTCATATATTTATGATAATAGGCTCAGGAAGAGTTTTTGGATGCGTTTGAATATTATCGTATTACACGATATTAACGATATTGCACGATAAGGTTTAAAATATATTAGTACTTTCTAAGGATTTTTGCGTTAAATCACGCATTATTCGTTCAGAAAAGTAAACTATATTTTTAATTTAAAGAATGAAATATAGGTACAAAATAAGCGAATAGACAACTTCGTAAAGAGTAAGTAAACATTTATTATTACTGTTATTACAAAATGTCAAAACATGAATGGAGTCAATTAAAAGGCATATGCACTACTATTTTACATCTATAAAGTGACAAAATATTTTGAAGACAAAATAATACTCTAATAAGAAACATGCATTATTAATAGTACACCAAATTTAAAAAAGTTAAATAACAACTTTTTTGAGAATTTAAAAAAAGAATATGTTTTATTATTTTGACTTATTTGAATGAAAAACATTTTCTTAAGCTAGAACAAAAATTGACTAAAGTTAGATTTATCACAACTCTGGAAATATAACGTCTATATAGACCTTTTCAACGAACTTCCCTGTTGTTAAAATAAATACAATGTGAGGAAGTTAATCATCCCGTCTGCAGAAGAAATTTCCGGTGAATTGTGTTGAATATTGTACCTAGATAATGTACTTCTATACTACTTCTGTAGTATATTCAGATGTACTTCTATACTTATGGAAGTAAACCCAGGGAAGCAGGTACCACTTTTTTATTGAATTATACATGTGGTTAGTAAATGCATGTGCACGAATGAGTAATTTTAAGTAAAAAATGTACTTAAAAATTAGCGATTTTGTATGCAGTTAATTTCCACAATGTTCTTCCTTCAGAATGCATTCACGAAATTCCGTGAAACTTTAGATTTGATAAATCCTTGACATGAAGTGATGTTTTTTATATTTTCCACAAATGGCGCTGTTATATATTGCATTGTTATGATTTCTGTAGCAACTTAATCTCAAAAACTGATCCATGGATTTCTGCCAAACATCATATTCAGTTAATCCTTTACATGAATTGGTTCTGTTTCCATTATTGTGTCAATTGTCCTACAAGTCATACATCTGGGATGAACTTTCTAAAATTTAAACGATTTTTTAATAGTCATATCTCAAGAACTAATGCACGGAATTTTACATCTTTAGAATCCGCATGATGGGCATAGATTACCATTTAATGCATGTGCTTAGTAAATGCATGTGCATGAATGAGCAATTTTAAGTACAGAAGGTACTTAAAAAAGTTTATAAATTTGTATGCAGTTAATGGTAGACTACCACGTTTTTTTCTTAAAAAGTATTCAAATTGAATGTAAATTCATTGTGTTCATTATTTAAAAATGTGTCACACATAACATTAAAAATAAAATAAGAAAAAAAATCAAAGGCAATAATATTTAATGATCTAATTTTCTTTATTATTAGAAAACACACTTTTTATATTGCATCCTTTAGTGCTTATCCTACTTAAAAAATAATTATCCCTTGTATGCCATATACCTTACCACAAAATGAAAACTACCTTTTTTTATGTATATTGAATTTCCATGCAGGTATTAAAATATTAAGAAAAAAATTATTTGCATCTCGCATGGCTCTGATTTTTATAATCAAATGAATTTTGGCTTATACTTTTAATAAGTTTTTTCCCTTTAAATTTTAAATCCTTTAACAAATGTATTTTTTTAATTGAAGTGTAACTATTTTTAAAAAACTATATGTTTTAATTAATAATTAATATGTACATATTTATTATAAACACAATTTTGTGGAATTACTATATATAACGACATTAAATATAGACAGGTAGAAGGCGTTATATCTCATCAAGTTCACGGGTGTAAATCTAGGATTAGTTAAATCTCGATTCTTATACTACAACGCTATTTTTCTGCCAAGTCATACCTTGGAGAAAAACACCTAAAAACCCGATTTCAGCAGTTTACTTTTAGGTTTATTATTATGTTTTCCAGCTGCCAACCTTCTATAATTTCATACATTTTGGTACCAAAAAGCACAACAAAAAACCTACGAGAAGACGGTTAAAATTAGTTTTGTAGATAGATTTCCACCAAGTTACGACTTGGCAGATCGATTGCGTTTTAACATGCAAATTTAAATACTGCAATGTTTTCTTCCACTGACTCTATAAAGTGATTGTTTAGGCTGCCTCCTTCCGATTTAATAAGTATTTATTGTTTTTTCATTTAATCTCTCTGTGTACTTTTTTATTTATAATTACAGAATAATTAATTTGTTTTTAAAGAAAATCCGAAAAAGAAAAATTTTAAAAAGAACTTTCGTCTTTATCTTTCTGAAATCCATTGAAAATTAGTAACATTTTATGTCTAAAAGAACAACCCACAAAAATATTTTTCTTTTTATTTCCAAAAAAATAAAAGAGAAAATATTATTTTCTTCCTTTATTTCATTCTTCGAGGGAATGTGGGGATTTGAGAATCTAATATAATCGGTAAAAACATTATGGATATAATGTCTTTGTAAAGTAAACAAAGAAGCTGAAATGGAAACAAGAAATAGAAATATTCTAGATACAAAAGGAGAAATATGATTATATTTTCGAAAATGTCTTTCATTTCATATGTTTCTTTTTTTTAAAGGCTGTTAAATTTGTTTTTAAATGATACAATTAAATATTTTCTATCCTGTATAATAAAATGAAGAGTTTTAAAAAACATAAAAAAAATATATTTATTTTTATTTTCTTATGTGGAAATAAATTTTTAAAAATAAAAAAATAGCTTTCACTGATTTCCTTAATTCGTAAAATTATGAAAGTTCATAGAAATTATAATAATGTACAATAAAAAGACTGCCCCGGTTACTAATTTTATATTCTATTCACACTCACAGAATGAATTTCGTTGTTTATTCCGTAGTATTCTTGCAGACGTTGTCAAAATTTATGTGGATTTTTTTTTTTTTTTTGTGTGTTTTTTCATAAAAGTTGTGCGTTATAGAATTAAGCTTGTCGGATGTAGCAATTCCAAAACTTTCTTTTTTCTCATGCATTTTAATACTTCGAAATTTGCTATCATGGTGCCAGAATTAAATGGAAATCTATAACCATCATGAGGATTCTAAAGATAATTCCATGAGGATTCTAAAGATAAATTCCATGCATTAACTCTTGAGACATGACTATTGCTTAAAGCGTTTAAATCCTAGAAAGTTCATCCCAGTTGTACGTCTTTTAGGACAATTGACGCAATAAAGTAAACAGAGCTATTCACACTAAGTGTATATACAGCCTTATTTTTTCTAGGAATAAAGCCCCTCGAAAAATAAAATATAGGAGGGTAGTTGCTCATTACTCCTCTATATACTTAATCATTAAACCCCTAAACTATTAAAGTATTCGCCTTATCAGAAGGAACAAATATAAAAATTTAAAACAAATTGGATAATTGTGCATAAAAAAAAACATGTATTTAATTTAAATGGATGTGTACGCTTGATTCCGCCTTCATTTTGAACAAAAGAACCCCCCAAAAGAGAAAACTAACTTATCCGTAACGAAACTATATCCAAAAATGAACCAAATTGGTTAATTCTGCTTGAAAAACGCATTTATTTAAATTTAGAGTGGTTGGTCCCCGATCATTCTTTTATACAGAAACAATGATACCCCAAAACAAAAAAATTGAGCACCGTATCAGACTGAACTCATATGCAAAATTTGAAGCAAATAGTTAAATTCTACATTAAAAACCATTTACCTAATTTATGGGGGTTTAACGTCCAAACCCCCTACCTGTAAACTTAGCCAATAAGCACCCGAAACTGATCATGGAGGCGCTTGATCAGAATGACCCTATATCTAGTCTGTTAACTCCGATAAAAAAAACACGTATGAGCAATTCCATCTCAGCTCAGGCAGGGCATGTCAATTCACCATCACAGATTTTTTTCAAAAAAAATACAGTAGTTACAACTAAGTTAAACACAAAATTTCCCAAAAGGATTTTTACCAAAAAATTTTTTTTCTTCGGTTACAGCTCTTTCAAGTTTGTGATAAAATTGACAATTTTCAGAAAAACTGAAAAACGCTTCATTTTGAAATGAACACAGTACCAAACATATTCAACATATTCAGTCATTTTATTTTTTACAAATAGTTATTAAACTGAATTTTACTTTAGCACAGTTTTAAAAAATATTATGAAATTTTTACTTAATTAAAAAAAATAGTTTTTAAGTACAAAAAATATAATTATTATTGAATTCAAGATTTTTTTTCAGAATGAAAAAATTCTTTTAAAGCTAAGCATTGATGGCAATGCAAAGACTTTTAATGGGAGTTTTAGAGCAAATTTTCTTTTAACCCTAAGGTGCATACAACTTTTGTAATTCAATTTTAAATTATGCAAAATCTTGTAAAATCGCTACTTTTGAAGTGCAATTTCTCAAAAACACCATTTTTTAAAAATCTGATAATATGCTCAATAGATACCTTATTAGTTTTTAATAAATACCTTACAAGCAAATCCTGTACTTTTGCTTAGAAAATTTTATATGATTTTTTGAAAATAACATGTTGTGTGTTTTTTTCAAAAAACCAGAAAGTCGAGCTCTTTCTTATTTAACCGAATTTATAATATGATTAATATTTAAAACTAAAAAATACAACCCTGGTACATAATTATTACTGTTAAAATATAGCTAACCATTTGCTTAAGTTTAAAATTGTATAAAATACAGCCATTAGTAAAATTAGGATTGATCATATGTCATTTCATTCCATATTCATAAATGTATCAAATTCACCTACAGTGTGTTAAATATTTTGTTATGTAGTATTGGATATAATATATTAATATGCAGATGCATATATTACAGAAGAATTAGGTACTGAAAATTCCTTGAATTAACTTCAACTCCTTATCATCGTAAGTGTGAAGTTGTGCAGATTGTCCTATTGGAACTGGTTTTTCTATTTTTAGAAGCACATTTTCCAATGGTAATGCACATTCATCTTTTTTCTTTCCAGATTCTTCTGGCCTCTGGAATGCTTTAGCGGGATCATGGGGGTACATGAATGATACTTTAATGTCATGTAGTTCTCGTGATATACCATTGATATGTCCTATCCACCAATTATTTTCATAAATGCATTCAATGAAATCGCCAATTTGGAAATCAGGTATTGAACATTGTTTTTTTATTTGGCTGGAGGTTTCAACTTTTGTCAATATATTTTTAATCGTTCGTCCCATATAACCTTCATTATTTTTAATCACCTCAATAATGTTTAGAAGGTATACCAGCAATAGATCTTACATTGGCATAGTCTTTCTCTTTATTAGCTCTATAAGCTTGAATAATCTTTTTGTCTAGATGTAGCAGAATGATATTTTTAACAGAGAGGAAAGTTCAGCAACAAATCAGACAGAATCTCGGATAGCCCTTAGTATAAAAATTCTGAATAAAAACACCTTCACTAAAATGTTCAATTTTTATACAGCATTAGTAAAAGGTAGATTGTAAGATAATAATTGTTAAAAAGAAGTTTAATAAACTAGAAAACTTTCTTCATGTTGTTTTTTTTAATTAAGAAAATTATTAAAATTTTAAATATGACTGTACTGTTAAAATACATTGTAATAAGTCAGGATTAAAAAATTTAAATTTTTAAATTCAATGAAGTTATTAAAGAAAACTTTTAGTTATATATATATATACATATTAGAACATATTAAAACATAATCATCATAGAATATCAAAACATATTTTAATAAAAGTGTGAAAATAATGTTTTATAATGTTTTCCTCTAAGCAAAAATAGACCTGTTCAATAGCAATCTAATTATTGAGTACTAAAAGGAAAAAAAATGAAAAGAAAATCAGATTTTTCTTTTTATAAAGGGGAGTTTGAATTATTTACATTTTATGAATAGGAATTTTTGAAGATTAGCTTATATTTATCTGCCATAATTATGTGCATAGTATTACCTTTTCATTAAGAAATAGAAATCATATTATTAATTCAGTGAAATAAGAAAGAGCTTGACTTTTTGGTTTTTCGAAAAAAACACACAACATGTTATTTTCAAAAAATCATATAAAATTTTCTAAGCAAAAGTACAGGATTTGCTTGTAAGGTATTTATTAGAAACTAATAAGGTATCTATTGAGCATATTATTAGATTTTTAAAAAATGGTGTTTTTGAGAAATTGCACTTCAAAAGTAGCGATTTTACAAGATTTTGCATAATTTAAAATTGAATTACAAAAGTTGTGTGCACCTTAGGATTAAGATAAAATTTGCTCTAAAACTCCCATTAAGGGTCTTTGGATTGCCATCAATGCTTAGCTTTAAAATATTTTTTTCATTCTGAAAAAAAGTCTTGAATACAGTAATAATCATATTTTTTGTACTTAAAAACTAATTTTTTTTAAATTAAGTAAAAATGTCACAATATTTTTTAAAACTGTGCTAAAGTAAAATTCAGTTTAATAACTATTTGTAAAAAATAAATTGACTGAATATGTTGAATATGTTTGGTACTGTGTTCATTTCAAAATGAAGCGTTTTTCAGTTTTTCTGAAAATTGTCAATTTTATCACAATCTTCAAAGTGCTGTAACCGGACAAAAAAAAATTTTTGGTAAAAATCCTTTTGGGAAATTTTGTGTTTTACTTAGTTGTAACTACTGTATTTTTTTGAAAAAAAATCTGTGGTGGTGAATTGACGCATATCAATACTGCCTGCCTGAATTGAAATGGAATAGCTCTTATCTAAGTTAAGGGTGCATTAGCCACACGTCCTACCTCTTTACGTATATCCAATGAACATACAAAAGTATTCAAGAAAGCGCCTTTACAGAATAAACATATATCCAAAATTTGAAGCAAATCGAATATTTTTATTATGGATTAAATTATTACAAAGGTACATACGTATGTACGTATGTACATAGCCGGTGGGTCTGTAAGTTCTCTGGCTTTTATAGCTTATGAAAAAATCATTTTACGTCAATTGAATTTTTTTAATTCCTTTGTAATTATGTTTTGTCATCTTGTGTGAAATACCTTAGTTATAATATGTATTCTACAATAAAAAGGTCTGAATTTATATCTTAAATAACTAATTTGTTTACATGACGTCATTTTAATAATGAAACATTTAAAATATCTTAAAAACTGACATATTCAATTCATTTTCATTGAGTCATCTTCAGAATTATTTATTCCAGTTTTTTTTACGTTTATCGTGTTTGTAATTTTCTATTTATATTCTGAAGACAATTAAATGAAAACCTGAGTTAAAACATGACAATTTTTTATATCTTTTAAATGTTTTATTATTAAAGTGACGTCTTATAAACAAAATAATTATTTATAAGTTCTTACGTTTTTATTGTAGAATAAATATTATTATTATATAGTTATCATTGGACATTATGAAGACTTACTGATTTTATTTTTAATTAGTTTTATCCTAAAGATGGTGTTTTAATACCGATACAAAAGATTACAAAAATTTGTTTTCACATAATTTTTCAAAATTTGTCCCGTTATATCCTGAAAAATCATTTGTAAATTACTGTTCAACGGGTGTTTTAAGGATTCCGAAATGATGTGAATATCAGCATTGTGTATCAAGTTTGGCTTATAGTACTGTTTTACATGCTGAAATTCCATTCAAAATCATTTTTCAGCATTATCCTAAAAAGGATACTTTTACTTATTCATCATGCGTATTATAGGGTAAATCTAGTAATTATTAAAAAATTGAAAATCAATTTTGACATGACGCATTTACACGTTTCACATAATGGAGATACCCCAAAACATATTTATATAGAAAACAATTTTTGCCGTCTATGTGTCTGCTCGCAGCTTCTGTAAACACACTATCTTTTAAAACAAATTAATACAGAGATTTCAAATAAGGTTCGTACTTAGTATGTAGCAATAGTAATAAGCCTATTGAATATTAGTAACCTAGGGTATCCGGAACTCTATTTTTCGTATTCTCCAAATATTCGTTCTGATAAAAGGTACATAAGAGTTTTCGAATATTTTAAATATAAACAGTAATTGTAAAATACAATTAAAAAAACATAAACTTTGCATAAAGAATGAAGTTAACCGGATAATTATATGCAGAAAATTTTGTAAACATATTCCGAGCACTTTTCGATTTATCACGACTCTGTATTTTATTTAAATTTCAATCCAAAGGTATATTTGATTTCATATGAGACATTTAATAACGCTATAAACTGTTAGTTAATCTGATTATCATTTTTAAAGTTATAAGGATGTTTCTTTTAAGCAATTTAGTACTACTTGATTATTTTGTCAACCAGAAATCTATATATAAACTATAAGATTAAATACGAATTGATTATTTCCAACTGAACGAAAAATTGCCCAGGCCGGGAATCGAACCCGGAAATGGGTTCGATTCCCAGCATGGGCAATTTTTCGCTCAGTTGGAAATAATCAATTCGTATGATAACTTTACCAATCAGTTTGATTGTGTTAAAAAATAATAGTGTATAAGATTAAATCCCAATAATGGCATATCGTTAATGCCACATTCACTTCTCATTAAACATATTACACGCTTTTATGTAACAGAGGGGTGCAGCATCAAGTGATTTTCAATTCAACGTTTTGTTAATCTTTTACTAATTTATTTGCTGTTGTGTTGTTTTAAAAAAAGTGCCAATTTGTATAATTTACAAGTAGTTTGACAATTTATATGCTTTGTCTAAATCGGTCGAAGGGATAATCAATCAGTATCCCAAATTCAACATTACTATGTATTACAAATATTTAAATGTGTGTTTAAATTTAATTATTATATAGTTATCATTGGACATTATGAAGACTTACTGATTTTATTTTTAATTAG
Source organism: Maratus speculifer (assembly GCA_964019185.1). Classification (NCBI taxonomy): domain Eukaryota; kingdom Metazoa; phylum Arthropoda; class Arachnida; order Araneae; family Salticidae; genus Maratus; species Maratus speculifer. Next base: position 376,494,022 of record OZ025294.1, on the reverse strand, counting down.
TTTTATCCTAAAGATGTTGTTTTAATACCGATACAAAAGATTACAAAAATTTGTTTTCGCATAATTTTTCAAAATTTGTCCCATTATATCCTGAAAAATCATTTGTAAATTACTGTTCAACAGGTGTTTTAAGGATTCCGAAATGATGTGAATATCAGCATTGTGTATAAGTTTGGCTTATAGTACTGTTTTACATGGTGAAATTCCATTCAAAATCATTTTTCAGCATTATCCTAAAAAGGATACTTTTACTTATTCATCATGCGTATTATAGGGTAAATCTAGTAATTATTAAAAAATTGAAAATCAATTTTGACATGACGCATTTACACGTTTCACATAATGGAGATACCCCAAAACATATTTATATAGAAAACAATTTTTGCCGTCTAAGTGTGTGCTCGCAGCTTCTGTAAACGCACTATCTTTTAAAACAAATTAATACAGAGATTTCAAATAAGGTTCGTACTTAGTATGTAGCAATAGTAATAAGCCTATTGAATATTAGTAACCTAGGGTATCCGGAACTCTATTTTTCGTATTCTCCAAATATTCGTTCTGATAAAAGGTACATAAGAGTTTTCGAATATTTTAAATATAAACAGTAAATGTAAAATACAATTAAAAAAACATAAACTTTGCATAAAGAATGAAGTTAACCGGATAATTATATGCAGAAAATTTTGTAAACATATTCCGAGCACTTTTCGATTTATCACGACTCTGTATTTTATTTTAATTTCAATCCAAAGGTATATTTGATTTCATGTGAGACATTTAATAACGCTATAAACTGTTAGTTAATCTGATTATCATTTTTATTTGATTATCATTTATCTAGGAATTTCAATTCATTTTATAAATAGTTAACACACGTTTTAATTTCCTATTTTACATTTGTATGCAAGATGTGTAAGTACGCTGACTCCCTAACACCAGTTTTGTGTGAAAATAACAAAATTTGAAACATTTAATTTGAATATATAAATAATAAACAGTGTATTTAAAATGAACAAAAATTATCAAGATAGAAAAAATGTGACAAACTCTATAATCACTCAAAATGATTTTCTCAGAGCCCTGCTGGACAATTAATTTCGTCACAGTGTTCTCCAGCGTAGTGATCTGTTTCAATAATTTTCATAGAAAAGGTTTTTGAAACACAAGGTTTGTGTTTGAGCTAAAGTTACTTATTTTTAGGTAGATTTCGCATGAAATACTACCTATTGCGATCGCACCAATGTTGGAATTTCTGAAATTTTTTTGCAGATCTAGGCCGATCATGACCTCTAAACCCCAAAACTACCTTCAGTAAAAGGGTTTATATATATATATATATATCACTTTCTTATGGATAAGTTAACTTCTATATTTTTGCTCCAATCTCTTCCAAACTGATACATAAAATCAAGGGTATGAAACCTCGGCTAAGTTCGTTAATGGGCAAAATCGGTCCAAGGGGGTGGGAATAGGGAGGGTTTTTCTGAAAATCGAAAAAACGCCATTACTTCTTAAATAAAATAGATATCGAATCGGTTTAAAGTTTATATTACTTCTTTAAAATGGACCAAAAGTTTATGCGTGACAGATTTTTCATAAATTTAGAAATGGGATCAAGGGGTGAAAAGGAAGGTGAAAAAAGAAAAAAATCCATAACTCCGTCAATTTTTAAGCTATCAAATTTAATGAAATGTATTTTACATATTCTCAATAATATCTACAACTTTTATATTGACAAGTGTTTGATAGGACCAATTCGTATAGCAAAAATAAATTAAATAAAAATAGGAGTTGGAGAAAAAACCTCAAATCCAAATTGCTTATATTCTGACTCATTTTTAAATTCATTTTTGTTTTTAAACGCATCCAAATACTAGATCCTCTTATTTTGAAACTCTATAAATTGACGCATTGGTCAGTTTTTTGATAAAGACAGAATATATTTCAAAAAAGACTACCAGAAAGAGTACTTTGAACAGAATTTCCTGAAGTCATCGAGACTAAAAAATTAAGGTAGTATTCAAATAAGAAATTGAGTTTTTCCTGACTCGTTTTTAAATCCATTTTTGCTCTCAAATGCATCCAATTTATAGATCATCTTATTTAGGAACTATATGATGTGATGCATTGGCCAGTTTTTTGATAAATATAGAATATATTTTTTTAAATGCTGTCAAAATGGGCATTTCGCCCAAAATCGGTTATTTTATGACTCATTTCTAAATTCAATTTTGCTCTCAAAAGCATTCAACTGACAGTTTTTTGTTATTTAGAAAATATATAATGTACTTTTTTGGTTGATTTTTAAATAAATTCAGAAGATATTTCAAAATATATTGTCAAAATGAACATTTGTGCTGAATTTCGAGATTAAGATGATTCTGATAAAACCAGTTCTTGTAGAAAAATGAAATTAAGATTTTTTCATAAGCGGCCAAATGAAATTATTAAACTGGGTTTATCTCTAATCATACTTTATTTTTTGTTGTTGAAATGAGCACTCTTCGAAATCTACCTCTGCCAATAGACCAAGCCGAAAGGGATTTTTATTTATCTTAAAATTTTAAAATAAAGAACGCTGGATATTGAATGAAAAAAAAATAATAATAATTAGATTCGGAAACAACTTTTGTCAAATCCGTACCAATAGTATTCTTTATTAAAAAAATTATATAAACTACTTCGAAAAAAATATTTCTGGAGGTTAATTTCATATTTTTTGTTTTTGCACATTTGAAAATCGTTATATCTCTGGATTTTCAAAGGAGTTGTTGCCATTTTTATGGCATAAGTCCTATTTTTAATATAAAAGTTTTTTAATATTTACGAAAATGTAACGTTAGGTAGATCTTTTCATTATTTTATTGTTTTTTAGGTTGTTTAAAATTGCCTCCACCAGGCCGATATAAAAATACTGTAAATAATTCATAAATAAATTTCCACGGATAGAGGAAGTTTCTGTTCTTGGCAGTATTTTTGATTAAAAAATATAAAAAAAGAACTATTTTGAAAAAGAACAATCTCTGTTCCATCTGCCAATCACTGACTATTCTACTTTGAGCAATTAGTTTAATTCTGGTCAAATACTATTTAGCTTGGTAATAAATATATAAAATTTACTATTGTAAATATACATAATAAATTTAATAAATTATTATTAAATGTATAGTTAAACAAATAAGAAAAAAACATTGGATCACGATCAATTTACAATTTACATACTGATTAAATTATTAAAAAAAATACTGAAAATTATGTTCTAAGAATGAGTATATTTGGTAGCGTAATACGGTCAGTGTAGACATTTTCACATATCACTATTGGAATAATCCGTGAATTTATGTTATGCTTTTTACACCCTTGTTTTTCACTGTGTTCATTCTGTTGTGTGAAAATTCATGTAGATTATTATTAATTTTTTTAAATTTAAAATAAATATCTACTTTTATATTTTTAAAATAAATTATTTTATAGTAAATTAAAAATACTTACTAATTAACAATTATTTAATAAACATATGTGTCTTTTAGATTAATTTTTAAACACGATTATTCAATCTGTAATATAATTATAACAGAGTAATTTATTCCATTTTTCAATATTGGGTGAAAAAAGTCCGGGCCAGGATTCGAACCAGGGATGTATTGGTTGAAGCCGCCAATGCTCTACCAACTGAGCTATTCCGGACACGAACACTGGAGGACTATTTCACCCAATTAACCTCAATGATTACTTTACCTGGTCTGATACTCTGGATCAGCACAACAGAATAATTCGAAGGTCAGTATAAGGATCCATATAGTGACATATATGGTCCATATACTGACCTTCGAAATATTCTGTTGTGCTGATCCAGAGAATTAGACCAGATAAAGTAATCGTCGAGGTTAATTGGGTGAAATAGTCCTCCAGTGTTCGTGTCCGGGATAGCTCATTTGGTAGAGCATTGGCGGCTTCAGCGAATACATCCCTGGTTCGAATCCTGGCCCGGACTTTTTTCCCTCAGTATTAAAAAATGGAATAAATTACTCTGTTATATGTGTCTTTTCTACACGTTTGAATTAAAAATAAAACTTTAATCTCGAATCATTTATACAATTATTATATAAAATAGGTTAAATTTGTTTTAATCAAAAACTGAAGTTGGAAAAAAAATTTCTGTAAAAATATGTTTAATTAAATCTGTAAAAATTTCTGTAAAAATATGTTTAATATGTAAAATATGATTAATATGTATTAGGTACACCACTGCTCGCAATTTCAAACTATCAGTTCAGTAGTTCGAGAGATTGAAAATGTTGTTAACAGTCCTCTTAAATCTAACTGTTGAAAAAAAATTAACAATATATATATGCTTTAAAATATAATTTAAATTACCCACTTGGTGGTTAATAAGATCCAACAGATTTTTTATAACTCTTTGAAATCTTAATTTAATTAATAAAAAATATAATTTGTGTTTTCAGCAATAATATCATGAATTTTGTAGAAAAATGTAGCATTTCTCTACTGTTATCATCATTAAAAGAACACAAAATGTGTTTCATATAATAATTTAGATATATGAGAATCGAAGAAATAATAACTGACTGTACATGTACATTACAGAAAATAATAAATATAAGGTAACGAGAGAGGTTTTTAATCACATTATTTTTTTTATTGATTAGGTAGTTTCGCTAATGAAGTATTTGAATTCTGCCTACATTTTTTCGTTTTGTCCATAAAATATCTCTGTATATATACAATGTTTAGAAATACTGTACATACAAAAAATGTGTTTTAACAGGTGTTCGTTTGTTAATAAATCAAACAAAATGATATGAAAGCCATTATTTTCGTATGACTATGAAAAAAAATTATGTTGCGATCTAGACAAGATAAGGTGACCCCCGCCCTTTCGAAACAGACGTTGAATAATGATAATTGTATAGCCATAGGCTCTAAGCGGACAGGGGGTACAATCAGTCTGGCTAACGCATATCTCTCCTGAGTATAAAAGACCACAGAACCCGAGGGTGTGATCTGCTGCTACTGACTTTAATCCAATAAAACATGAAAATGTTTTAAATAAGTAACTGAAAAGAGGTTAATATATTCTATGTTTAATTGTAAAAAAAAGAAAAAAAATTGAAGTAAAGTGAAGTGAATTTTTTTTGTATATATACAATGCTTAAAAATATCTCGAAAACAAAAAAAAACGCTTTATCAGTTTTTAAATATATATTTTTTAAGTTTTGTAGAGTAATATCTTGGTTTTTAGAGCAATGTATTGCATTTTTTCTACTTTTTTTTTTATCAAAAGAAAATAAAACATGTTACATTTACTAATTTAGATACCATATGAGAATGAAAAAAAAAAAACTGATCATAATATCAAATAATAAATATAAGCTAATCAGATAAGTTTCTCACGCCAGTACTAAATTTTGTTTAACTGAGTATTTTTCCTATAAAATAATTCATTTTTATATATTTTTTTTTCTGTTTTGTCTGAAAAAATATCTATATATGCATAAAGTTTATTAATGCAGGGGATACAAGGAAGGTGTTTTAACAGGTTTCCTTTGTTAATGAATCAGACAAAATGTTACAAAAGCCAATATTTTCGTGTGAATATGAGACAAATGATGCTGTTACCTAGACAAGATAAGGTGACCACCGCCCTTTCGAAACAGACGTTGAATAATGGTAATTGTATAGCCAGAGGCTCTATGCGGACATGGGAACGATCACTCTGGCTAACGCGTATCTCTCCTGAGAATAAAAGACCACAGAACCTGAGGGTGTAATCTGCTACTACTGACTTTAATCCAATAAAATATGAAAATATTTTAAATAAGTAACTGGGAAGAGATTAATATATTCTATGTTTAATTGTGAAAAAAAAAATGATGTGAAAAAATTTGTGTTATATACAATGTTTAAAAATATCTCGAAAACAAAACAAGACGCTTTATCAGTTTTTAAATATATTTTTTGAGTTTTCTAGAGTAATATCTTGGTTTTTAGAGCAATGTATTTTTCTACTTTTTTTTATCAAAAGAAAGTAAATCATGTTTCAATTACTAATTTAGATACCATATCAGAATGGAAAAAAAAACTGATCATAATATCAAATAATAAATATAAGCTAATCAGATAAGTTTCTCAGGCCAGTACTTTTTTTTGTTTAACTAAATATTTTTCTTATAAAATAATTTATTTTTATATATTTCTTCCCGTTTTGTCTGAAAAAATATCTACATATGCATAAAGTTTATTAATGCCGGGCAAACAACGAAGGTGTTTTAACAGGTTTCCTTTGTTAATGAATCAGGCAAAATGTTACAAAAGCCATTATTTTCGTGTGAATATGAGAAAAATGATGTTGTTATCTAGACAAGGTAAGGTGACCACCGCCCTTTCGAAACAGACGTTGAATAATGATAATTGTATAGCCAGAGGCTCTATGCGGACTGGGGAACGATCACTCTGGCTAACGCGTATCTCTCCTGAGAATAAAAGACCAGAAACCCCTCCGTGATCTGCTACTGCTGACTTTAATCCAATAAAACATGCTAAAGATTTAAATAAGTGAATGGAAAGAGGTTAACAAATTCTATGTTTAACTGTGAACTCTTTACTGAGTAATTAGTTATGTAACAGGAAAGGGTGTTTTTTTATGATAAGACGTTCTTATAAACAAAGAGAATAAATCCTCCTAGTTCGCAATGACAAATTGGAATGAGTCTTTTCATGTGTAATAATATGTAGATGCAGCTTAATGCGTGTATATTTAGTTTGCCATATATTTTGTGACATTAAACATTTATAAATGTCATATAAACCGACCAAACATTTGTAAAAATAATCGTAGTTAAAATCGATGTAAATACTACAAAAGTATTTTTATTTATGTTTATGTGAGAAAAATGATACGGTAATTCAAGAACGCTCAGCAAGAAACCGTATGTAATGATATTTGTATAGTTAAAGCTTTAGCATGTAGTCGGTATATCATTTTAGATAAGATCTACATCTGTAAAAAATAATAATAGCTTAAACATATTTTTAATAATCTCAACTTTTTAGTTTAATTCAGGAAATAAAGAAGTTAATACAGATAACCAAGGTATGTAATAAAAGAAACAATTCATAAAAAGTATATATATATATATATATATATATATATATATATATATATATACAGGGTGATTCTAAATTTTTTTACAATAAAAGAGGGGTGATAGTAAACATCAAGACAAACAATATCAAATAGCAGACCAAGGGTCCCAAACGTTTTCCAAAGGAGATAGCCGCCATTAAATTTTAGTGACCAAAATTTCAAATAAACATAAAAAACAGAAAAATCGTTCGATTGTTTTGTGGTTTTCACTAAAATTATTCTTTATGTCGGCAGTTTCTTCAAATTAAATTATAAATACAAATTTCAAAAAATACGATAGAGAGCGCTTTAGACTTTGGAGTAACGAACAACAATTTTTTGCCGGTATTTTTTGCATCTCATTAAATGTTTTGGTAATCTTAGATTCAAACTTAAATTTTGTGTTCAAAATCTGAAAAGTTGGGAGTGGTTAAGTAACACAAACTGAGCTGGGTTCAAATTTCAAATGATTATAAAAAACGGTAAACTTGGTCGATTCGTTTGCGGTTTTCGCTAAAACTATTTTTGAAATCAGCATTTTCTTGAAAATAAATTTTAAAGGTAAATTTCACAAAATGCCGATAAAGTGCGCCTTAGACTTTGGAGTAGCGTACATCTATTTTTAATCGTTATTTTTTTTAAATTTTATTAAATGCTTTCAAATGCATAGACTTAAATTTTGGGCTCAAATTCTGAATTGTTGGGAGTATTTAAGTAGCACAAATTGAACTGTTTTCAGAGGGTTCAAATTTCAAATGATTATAAAAAACGGAAAATTTTTTTCGTTGATTTGCGGTTTTAAGTAAAGCTATTCTTTATGTTGGTATTTTCTTAAAAATTAATTATAAAGATAAAATTCAAAAAATGTCGATAGAGGGCGCTTTGGACTTTGGAGTAAGGAGCAACTATTTTTTGCCGTTATCTCGTTAAATGTTTTCGTAATCTTAGACTTAAACTTAAATTTTGAGCTCAAAATCTTAATAGTACGGAGTGATTAAGTAGCGCAAACTGAATTGTGTTTAAGAGAGAGAGGGGAAGGTTCACATTTAAAATGATTATAGAAAATAGAAAAATTGGTCGATTCGTTTGGATTTAAAATAAAACTATTCTTCAAGTCAGTATCTTCTTGAAAATAAATTTTAAAGATAAATTTAAAAAAGTTCTGTTAGAGGGCACCGTAAACTTTAGAGTAACCAAAAATTTATTTTAACCATTATTTTTTGGTTCTAATTAAATGCTTGCAAAAGCTTATTAAATATTGTCGGAAGCTTAGATTTAAACTTAAATTTTGAGCTCAAATTCTGAATAGTTCGGAGGGGTTAAGATGTTCGGAAGTAAAGTATGTTCAGAAGTTGAAATTTAACCCTACCCCCTCCTCGAAAACAATTCAATTTTTAGCTACTTAAATACTCCCAATGATTCAGAATTTGAGCCCAAAATTTAAGTCTATGTATTTGAAAGCATTTAATGAGATTTAAAAAAAATAACGATTAAAAATAGATGTACGCTACTCCAAAGTCTAAGGCGCCCTTTATTGGCATTTTGTGAAATTTACCTTTAAAATTTATTTTAAAGAAAATGCTGATTTCAAAAATAGTTTTAGCGAAAACCGCAAACGAATCGACCAATTTTACCGTTTTTTATAATCATTTGAAATTTGAACCCACTGAACACAGCTCAGTTTGTGCTACTTAACCACTCCCAACTATTCACATTTTGAGCTCAAATTTTAAGTTTGAGACTAAGATTACGAATGCATTTAATAAGATGCAAAAAATAACGGCAAAAAATAGTTGTTCGTTACTCCAAAGTCTAACGCGCCCGCTATCGGAATTTTTTGAAATTTATCTTTATAATTAATTTTTTGAAAATACCTACATAAAGAATAGTTTTAGTGAAAACCGCAAATCAATCGACCAATTTAACCGCTTTTTATAATCATTTGAAATTTGAACCCTCTGAACACAGCTCAGTTTGTGCTACTTAACCACTCCCAACTATTCAGATTTTGAGCTCAAAATTTAAGTTTGAGTCTAAGCTTACGAAAACATTTAATGAGATGCAAAAAATACCGGCAAAAAAATAGTTGTTCGTAAATCCAAAGTCTAAAGCGCCTTCTATCGGCATTTTTTGAAATTTATATTTATAATTTAATTTCAAGAAAATGCCGACATAAAGAATAATTTCAGTGAAAACCGCAAATCAATTGACCGATTTTTCTGTTTTTTGTGTTTATTTGAAATTTTGGTCCCTAAACATTAATGACGGCTATTTCCTTTGAAAAACGTTTGGGACCTTTGGTCTCCTATTTAATATTGTTTGTCTTGATGTGCACTATCACCCCTCTTTTATTGTAAAAAAAAAATAGAATCACCGTGTATATATATATATACACTATATGGCCATTGATTATTGGACACTTGCGATTTTAGACATTTTGTTAATATCTAGAAAAATACATGAGGAATCATCTCGAAACTCTTAGCGTATAAATATAATAGTATAATTCATACATCTCCGTGAAGATTTTTTTCCCGAAACTCCATAGGGGACCGTCAACAAATTAAAAAAGAATGAATATCTTTTGAATAACCCTGTCAAAAATAATGTAGCAAAAGCGCTCAAACTCTAGATTATGATTGAATGCCTTATTGTAATACGCCTTGTTCATTTTTATGCAAATAGCATGCATACTCGCAGAGTAATTAAGGTTTTTATAAAAATGGTCCCAAATTTTTCCAAGTTTTTTCCTTATAATTTTCAGAGTTCTTAATATACAATAATATTTTTTTCAGAAAGTATGACAAACAACATTGCACACAGTACCCTGTAGTCAGAATTAAAAAATAATGAAAATTGTATACAAGATGAGTTGGTTTACTAAATAATTTTTTACTGCGCATGCGTCAACGATATCAAAATTTTATTTGCATATTATGTTAGCTAAATATATAGGGCAACTCTTGCGAAAGTCACAAAATCATAACTTGAAAATTATGAAAATAATCGTCAATTGAATAAGTTGAAAATCCGTTATTCTCAAAATGAAGCAAAAACAAGAAGGGTTGATTCCATATTGTTACGAATTTTGTAAATAGTTAGTGTTTGCACTGTAAAATAATGTAAATAATCTTATTAAGCTCCATTCCTTTACTAATATTAGTTTTTGTTACATTGTCTCTGTTATCAAGCAAATCTCCTGAGACCTCTTAAGTAACAAGCAACACATAGATGTAAAGAAGGTGAGAAAACATTTAAAAATGAGGTCAAATACGTCATGCTATTCAAGAAACAACGTGTTAATGGATAACAAAAGAATGAAATGTAATTAAACCTGAGCTAATTTAAAAGTCAATTAAAAAATTTATATTTTTTTAACAGTTCAGCTAGAAAGAAATATTTAGGATTCTAAGTGACAATAAAGGTGAAGAATAAACAGAATACAGTGATGTACTCTGCAAAACAGAAAATTAATATTGTTACGAATTTTGTAAATAGTTAGTGTTTGTACTGTAAAATAATGTAAATAATCTTATTAAGCTCCATTCCTTTACTAATATTAATTTTTGTTACATTGTATCTGTTATCAAGCAAACTTGTCTATTATTTTCAGTGAATGTCTATGGCGAAATAATAAAGATATCGCCAAGTTGACGTCACATTTGAGGACTAATTTTGGTCGCCATATTTGGCGATTGTTGGCGATGGTAACCCTTTCCTCTCTATGGTAACCCCCTTAGATATACTGATAAATTGTTTGTTGTTCCGTGGATTTTTCGAGAAGGTTCTAGAAATTTCCAGCACATGCTGCGAGCCTATATAGGGAGAGCAATACGAGCTGTTGTGGTTATTATTTACCAGTCAGGCATTGAGTGAGCTACTAGAGATTGTCTAAGCAAGTTTGCTTGATGTATTGAGTTTTATCTACGTTGTTTTGAATGTGATATAGTGTTGAGACATTGTATAAAGAGTCTCTGCGATCTATAATTGTACTTGTTCGATAGATTTGAACAGTTATTTTTGAATATCTAGTAATATTTGTGAGTTTCGAAGACTGTTGTTCTGAAGATCTGTAAATAAATTATTTTCTACTTTTCTAAAAGACAAGAGTTTGAAGTTGTCTAACCATAAGATCAAAAGAAGCCCATATACGCTGCAACATTTGGTGTCAGGAGTGGGGTTCTTATGGCGAAAACAAGAGGCATGGACGGGCAATTGAAAGAACTATTAGATGCTATTAATGGTATAAAGACAGAATTGACGAATAAAATCTATAAAATTGATAAAGGCCAAGAAGAGTTGGCTGATAAAATGAATAAAGGCCAAGAAGAGTTGGCGGATAAAATGAATAAAGGCCAAGAAGAGTTGGCGGAAAAAATGAATAAAGGGCAAGAAGAGTTGGCGGAAAAAATGAATAAAGGCCAAAGAGAGTTGACTGAAGAAATGAGAGGAAGCCAAGAGCGAATGAAAGAAATTGGAAGTTAATAAAAGCCAAGAAGAAATGAAGAAAACTTTGGAAGAAAAGTTCTCGTCGGTAGAGAGAAGAATAGATTCGGTAGAAGAGAAAATTCAGAATGAAGTTAGTAATGTTGAAGAGAAAATGGAAAGGAAAATGGCGGAAGTAGAAGAGAAAATTCAGAATGAAGTTAGGAATGCTGAAAAGAAAATGGAGAGTAAAATAGAGGAAAGAATACAAGATATGGAGAAGAAGCTTTCAGCCTGCAGTGGTAATTATGAAGAATTTAGGAATCCGCCTGCTTCTCCCGTGCACATCAAGCTGTCGACATACGACGGAAAGAGTTCCTGGCAAGTTTACAAGACCCAATTCACAATTGTAGCCGAAGCGAACAAATGGAGTGACGAGGTGAAAGCTTGTCAACTGGCAGCATCTTTAAGAGGAGAAGCCGCCGACGTGTTGCAAACATTGCCCGATATTCGCAACTCAATTTTGAGACTCTAAGTTGTACACTTGAAATGAGATTCGGAGAAAAATTCAAAGATTATACCAGAATACAAATGAAGAGCCGCCATCAAAAATCGAGTGAAACCCTTCAAGAGTTTGCCTCAGAAATAGAACGGTTGGCAAATTTAGCATTCATCGACTGCCCAACAAATGTACGGGAAATGCTCTCATTGCAGTACTTTGTAGACGGAATAAAAGATCTCGAAGTGCAGAGAGCGGTACGAATGGCAGATGCACAGGATTTAAAGGCTGCATTACTATATGCCTTAAAGTTGGAAGCAGCTACACAAGCCAGCCGAAGAGATCGTCATTAAGTCCGAGGGGCAACGGTGAACAAAAGCTCAGACACTGAAATCGACGTCTTGAAAGAAATTAAGAAAATAAATCAAGAGCTTGAAGCCTTAAAATATGGAAGATCAAGCTCAAGGAGACAGAATCTCACGTGCTGGGGATGCGGTGATACAGGACATCTCCGAAGAAATTGCCCCAAAATCCATGAATGTGAGATAAATTCAAACAGTCAGCAGGGAAACTAAATTTTGGCCATCTCGCGGGGCGGAGGTTGCCAGACAATGAAAAGCCCCACCTGAAGATCCTCCAGATATCAAAAATGAGTGGCGGTGATAATGAATTATATGTGATAGGCTTTATTAACGGAATTCAGTGCCGTATGATTGTCGATACAGGAGCCAATGTTACAATAATAAGAGAAGATTTGGCTCGAAAATTGAAATGTAAATTCATCTGGACTCCACCCTTCGTTACCCTGCAAACTGTGACGGGCGACAAGATGGGCATATATGGAAAAGCCAATTTAACCATCAACTTTGGAGGAAGCAAATATTACCATACGGCATATGTGGCTGACATAACAGATCCTTGCATAATCGGGCTAGATTTTCTGAAGAAGTTTGGCTTCAAACTTGATTTTTAAAATAATGAAATGCTATCTAAATTTGAAGAAATAAACGTTTTTGGATTAAATAACGAAATTGAATATAAACAAATAGTAATAGCCAAAGAAGACATCAATCTAGGTCCAAGAATAGAATTTTTAGTTCCAGCTGTAATTAACTATGAAACTAATTATCGATTTGGCCATATAGATTATCCCGAAGACAATAGTAAACAAGCAGGAGTATTGGTGGCTTCATCTGTAGTGGACCTCTCGAAGAAGATCATACCAGTCAGAATTGCTAACATCAGTGATAAGACGAGGACTATCAAGAAAGGAGAGGTGATAGCATCATGTGCTCCTGTGACGTGCATAATTCAAAATTCCAATCACTCTCAGAAATCTTCAGATAATTTAGTCAAGGATTTGTTACAAAATACAGACTTAGATCCAAATCAAAGGGATGCTGCGGAAAGTTTAATTGGGGAATTCCAAAGTTTATTTTCCCAAACATCTGAAGACTTTCGACGAACCAAAATGGCACAACACCGAATTGATACTGGAGATCACTCACCTATTAAACAACACCCTAGACGATTACCTTTTGCCAAGCAAGAAGAGGTGCAAAATTTAATTAAGGATATGGAAGAAAATGACGTCATTGAACCATCGACAAGTCCATGGGCGTCTCCCATTGTATTAGTAAGAAAGAAGGATGGTTCTACAAGATTTTGTGTAGACTACCGCCGACTGAATGACGTCACTAAAAAGGATAGTTACCCTCTGCCAAGGTTCGACGACACTCTCAACACACTTGCGGGCAACACTTGGTTCTCAACTTTAGACCTGAAGAGTGGTTACTGGCAAGTAGAGATCCATCCCGACAACCGCGAGAAGACTGCCTTCACAACGGGACAAGGATTATACCAATTCAAGGTAATTACTTTTGGTCTGTGTAACGCACCTGCAACTTTCGAACGGCTTATGGAAACGGTTCTCCGGGGGCTGTCATATGAAGCATGTCTTGTTTAGTTAGATGATAACATAATCATAGCAAAATCTTTTGATGAACATCCGAACAACCTCAGGCGGGTGCTACAAAAGTTAAAGGAAACTAATTTGAAGTTAAGCCCTTCGAAGTGCAATTTGTTTCGCAATGAAGTCGCTTACCTTGGACACATCATTTCGGCGGAAGGTGTTAGGACTGATCCAGGGAAGATATCGGCTGAGAAAAATTGGAATCGTCCAGCAGATGTTCACCAGCTTCGGAGTTTTCTAGGATTATGCACCTATTACAGAAAATTCGCCAAAGGCTTCTCGATGATTGCAAGACCACTTCATAAATTAACAGAAGCCAATCAAAAATTTATGTGGACACAGGAATGCGACGCTGCTTTCGAAAAGCTTAAGGAGGCATTAACATCCACTATAATTCTGTCATATCCTCAAATCGATGAACAGTTTATACTTGATACGGATGCAAGTAACGAAAGCATTGGCGCTGTACTGTCCCAGGAAATCGACGGCCAGGAGCGTGTTATCGCCTATTTCAGCAAGTGCTTGTCAAAGGCAGAGCGAAACTACTGCGTAACAAGAAAAGAGCTTCTTGCTGTAGTGAAAGCCATAGACCATTTTCATCACTATCTTTACGGTCGAAAATTCCTGATCCGAACTGATCATGCTTCTCTAACTTGGCTATTGAATTTTAAGAACCCTGAAGGCCAGATAGCCAGGTGGATACAAAAGCTTAAAGAGTACGGTATGGAGATACGCCATCGAAAAGGCTCATCTTATGGAAATGCAGATGCTCTCTCAAGAAGACCCTGCTCAGAGAATTGTAGATACTGCGACCGGATTAAAAAGAAATTTAATGTCAAAGGTCCTATAGTAAGACAAGTTACAACTGAGTCTACATCATCGCTAGATCCGTGGAGTGACGAGAGCCTGCGTAAAGATCAACTTGCTGATTCTGAAATTAAGCCAATTCTAGAGCTAAAAGTGGAGTCCAACAGGAAGCCTAGCTGGCAAGACATGGCCCATTACCATCCTACGACTAAACGTTATTGGGCTCTCTGGGATTCCCTACAATTGAAGAATGGTATTTTGTACCGACAATGGGAGTCTGATGATGGAAAGACATGTAGATGACAACTACTACTCCCTAAGTCGAAAATTTCTATGGTCCTTCAAGAATTTCATGGTAGTCCCACAGGAAGTCATTTTGGTGTAATGAAGACCCTTCAAAAGGTTCGAGAGCGTTTTTACTGGAATAATGTTCGCAGCGACTTGGAGAAGTGGTGTCGAACTTGTGACACCTGTGTAGCACGTAAAGGTCCAAAGAGGCGCTCCCGTGGACGATTGCAACGTTATAATGTAGGAGCTCCTATCGAACGAATTGCTCTAGACATCCTGGGGCCTCTTCCTAGAACATCTGATGACAACAAGTACATCCTCGTAGTCATGGATTACTTCACCAAGTGGCCTGAAGCCTACGCCATTCCTAATCAAGAGGCGGTAACCGTAGCAGATATACTGGTTTAACACTGGGTTTCCAGATACGGAGTTCCTCTTCAAATCCATTCTGATCAAGGAAGAAACTTTGATTCGGCTGTGTTTAAAGAAATGTGTGGACTACTCGGCATGGACAAAACTCGAACAACAACTCTACATCCTCAATCGGACGGCAAGGTGGAGCGGTTCAATCGTACCATCCTAAATAGCCTCTCCCTCCTTGTGTCTAAAGATCAACAGGACTGGGACAAGAAATTGCCTCTTTTCCTGCTTGCCTACAGGAGTGCCACTCATGAGGCCACTGGTTAGTCCCCTTCTCAAATGCTCTTTGGTCGTGATCTTCGTCTACCTGCGGATCTTTTGTTTGGCCGTCCTCCTGATGCTCCTTTATCGCCCGAGGAGTACGTGGATGAACTCTAGGCACGGATTGAGGAGATTCATCGTCTAGCGAGGAACCGAATCGGACTGGCATCGGAAAAGATGAAGGCACGGTACGACACAAAGGCAACTAGACATGAGTTCAACGAAGGTGACAAAGTTTGGTTGTGGAATCCCATACGTCGCAAGGGACTGTCGCCAAAATTACAAAGAAACTGGGACGGTCCTTACACAGTCGTCAACAGGATGAATGACGTCGTCGTACGCATACGAAAATCGCCACACACCAAGTCCAAGGTCGTACATTATAATCGGCTAGCCCCTTATTTTGGCCAAAGTGATTAGAAAATCAAAACTGGAATTTCAGACCATGGTCATGAAAGTCACTTTTTGTAAATATGTAAATAATAATTAGTTCTTATTTATGTAAATTTTATTATTATTGTTATTACTATTTATTTATTTATTTATTTGTTTATTTATTTTATGTGTTTTCCTCTAACTCAGGGATTGCACTGCCCGGGACGTGCAGTCTTTGAGGAGGGGGTAGTGTTACGAATTTTGTAAATAGTTAGTGTTTGTACTGTAAAATAATGTAAATAATCTTATTAAGCTCCATTCCTTTACTAATATTAATTTTTGTTACATTGTATCTGTTATCAAGCAAACTTGTCTATTATTTTCAGTGAATGTCTATGGCAGCTTGTCGAAATAATAAAGATATCGCCAAGTTGACGTCACTTTTGACGACTAATTTTGGTCGCCAAATTTGGCGATATATCGCCAAGTTGGCGACAAACTTGGCGATTGTTGGCGATGATAACCTTTTCCTCTCTATGGTAACCCCCCTTAGATATACTGATACATTGTTTGTTGTTCCGTGGATTTTTCGAGAAGGTTCTAGAAATTTCCAGCACATGCTGCGAGCCTATATAAGGAGAGCAATACGAGCTGTTGTGGTTATTATTTATCAGTCAGGCATTGAGTGAGCTACACGAGATTGTCTAAGCAAGTTTGCTTGATGTATTGAGTTTTATCTACGTTGTTTTGAATGTGATATAGTGTTGAGACATTGTATAAAGAGTCTCTGCGACCTATAACTGTACTTGTTCGATAGATTTGAACAGTTATTTTTGAATATCTATTAATATTTGTGAGTTTCGAAGACTGTTGTTCTGAAGATCTGTAAATAAATTATTTTCTACTTTTCTAAAAGACAAGAGTTTGAAGTTGTCTAACCATAAGATCAAAAGAACCCCATATACGCTGCAACAATATATTCATTGATTAGTGTCAATATAGAATACGCAGTACGGGACTTACTACTACATTTGAATAAAATCCCTCATTTTTTGCTTCATTTTGGAAACAACGGATTTTGTCGTTTTCTATAGACGATTACTTTCAGAATTTTCAAGCTATGATTTTGAGACTTTTACAAAAGTTGCTCTATACATTTAGCTAACATAATATGCAAATGAAATTTTGATATCTTTGACGCATGCACAGTAACAAATTATTTAGTAAACCAACTCATTTTTCAAACAATTTTTATTATTTTTTAATTCTGATTACAGGGTACTTTGTGAAGTGTTGTTTTTCATATTTTCTGAAAAAAAAAATATTATTTTATATTAAGAACTCTGAAAATTATAAGGGAAAAACTTGGAAAAATTTGGGACCATTTTTATAAAAACTTAATTACTCTGCGAGTATGCATGCTATTTGTATAAAAATGAACAAGGCGTATTACAATAAGGCATTCAATCATAATCTAGAGTTTGAGCGCTTTTGCTAAATTAGTTTTGACAGGGTTATTCAAAATATATTCATTCTTTTTTAATTTGTTGACGGTCACCTATGGAGTTTTGATCTATGGAAAAATCTTCAAGGAGATGTATGACGTATACTATTATATTTATACACTAAGAGTTTTCAGATGATTCCTCATGTATTTTTCTAGATATTTAACAAAATGTCTAAAATTGCAAGTGTCCAATAATCAATGGCCATATAGTGTATATATACATATACAGGATGTCCAGTAAATGACTGACCCAGTTTGAATGAAAAAAAAAACTGGTTCAAATAAAAAATATGCGGTTTGTTGCATTGTTATCAGAAATTCAGTAATTTTTTAGATATACACTTTCTTAAAATAATTCGATTTATGGCCAACAGATAGCACTGGTCACGGCATCAGGCTGTCGAAATTCAGACATTCTGTTTTCACAGTCATTGCTTTTTGGCTCATTTCGCAGAGTCGAATCCAGTCGACATATTGAATCGACCCTCCACTCATCTGCAGAAATAGAGTTTCTTGGATCGAAAGAGATTTATAATAATATTTATGATTTAATAATGTCTATTAGACTTAATAAAAGCCAACAAAACTTCATTTTTATAAGAATTGACTTTTCACACATTTACCATAAATAAATTGCATTCAAAAATATTTTTGTAACTTTTTTACTGAGTGTCTCTTTACGTACAATAAATAAAAAATGGGATAAGCACCGCTTTTTTAAGTTAAAAAAAATCATAGTATTTAATCTAAACATTTCTTCCATTAAATACTATGAAATTGTAGTTAAAAAAAATTGGTGGTGTGAAAAAGCTTTAAGTGATGGATTAAGCAAACTCTTCTTGCATACGTCGCGTGCAGTGAAATCAGTTAAGTGGTTAAAACAGTGGTTCGGAAACAGTGTTGTAAGTCTGTTTTAAAAAAAAGCAGGGCAGTGACTTATAAATCGGCACATAGAAATATAATAAACCTGAGAATGAATGAATATGTTTATAACAAATCCTGCGTTAAACGTAAAAAAAGTTTTAATTTAGAAGGAGTAAGTTACATAAATAACCAGCTGCTAAGACTGAAAACCTGCCTAAAAGGAAGCATTGTTCATTTCTCCGAAGACCAAAATCATCCCTGAATTATATTTATATTTTAACATTTAACACATCTGAGAATTTTATTACGAAAGCCATGAGAGATTTGAAGATGACTTTTATGCACACCTCTCCCTCCCCCCTTCCCCTCGAAGTAAAAACATATCTACGCTGAAATGGAAGGATGTTTCAAAAGAAAAAAATAAAAGCATCGTACCTGTTTTATATCCTGCGAGTTGCCCCTTTCCAAAATTTCACTACAAAGAACATCATAGCTGCTGAGATATACTTTTCGTCCGCCGTCCCCTTTTCTTAAATATTCTTCCTGAGAAAAAGAAGGGAAGGAGAAATTGAAAATTCCTCCTGAAATAAAAAACATTAAAAAAACTTTTAAAAAGTAATATATGAAAAACACTAATGTTTCAGTAATTTGGTAATATTTATATTTATAAAATTTAACTAAAATAGATCGAACTATAATGATTATATGATGATTCAGGATCTGTTATGCTTTTTGTAATAAAATTTTGAAAAGGAGTAACTCGCAGGATAAAAAAACAGATAAGTAGCTTTTTTGTTTTTCTTTTTAAGCTTCGTTTCATTTTAGGTAAATACGTTTGCTGTCAGGAGAAGAAGAGGTAAGGATTGTGTGTAAAAAGCATCTTAAAATCTGTCGTGGCTTTCGTGATAAAATTTTTTGATATGTTAAATGTAAAAATTCGAATACAACATAGATATGAATATAGTTTGCAGAAAAGTGAAAGATATTTCGTTTTAGACAGGTTTCTGTCTTAGAAGATAGTTTTGTATGTTACTTTCACCGCCGTGATCAATAATATTTTATGTTTAAGACAGGATTTGCTATAGACGAACCTTTTTTCTAAGTTTAATATATTTATGTGCCGATTTATAAGTCACTGTCCCAGAGTAATGTCTGAATTTCGGAAGCCTCATGCCTCCGCCAGCTCCAACTGTTGGCCGAAAATTGAACTATTTTGAGAAAGTGCATATCAAAAAATTACTTTTTTCTGATAACAATGCAGTAAACCTTACATTTTTATCTCAAATTGTTTCTTTAGTTATTTACATTCAAAATGGGTCCGTCATTTGCTGGACACCCTGTATATATAAACGACTTCAAAAAACGTGCTAATAAAGAAGTAAATAATTCTATAAAATTCGCTAATGAAAAATCATTATCCAATAACTGCACATCGGATATCATGTATTAGCATAAAAATGATAAATTTAATATATTCAATTTAATATTCACCAAATGTGGATTTTCGAGAGAATATTTTTTACAAGAGATTAATTTACATACTTTTGATTTAATTTATGGATACATGTGTATAAAAATAATAAATTTCTCTTTGAAGTCAGTGCCAAACAATCACAATCGGAAATGATTACCATAATTTTATTTATAATACTAGGAATAATATATTCACATTTCTTTTTGTACTCATAATAGAATGGAAAATTTTGCTTTTCAGTTTATCTAAGTTTATTTTTTTGTGTGATAAGTATATGTTTAACACTTTTTAAATGCATTATTGATTCAAATCAATTTTATCTGTATTAAAGCAGTCTATATTAAAACAATAAAATTTAAAACAATTTTAGAATCTATCTTCTTAAAAAATAAATAATCGTTTGTTAAGTCCTGAGAAGTCCTGATATCAATATATATTTTCTTCCCTATTAATTATCCTTCTCCGTATAACAACATTTTAAAAGTGGATAGCTAAACTACATGAATTAAATTCAAATTTAAATACATGTATTTTTGTCCTCAATTAATTTATCAAAATTGTAATAAATATTTCACGTAAAATAAGTATATTAATTGAACAAATCAATACCCAAATAGACACAAAATAAGGAATAAGTTAAAGGAAATCCAGATTTATTTTTATACAAGAAATACTGACCAATTGCTTATTGATAATCTTACTCGTTTTACGATCATTGGTTAGAATCTCGGAATCTAGTGAATTGCTTTCTGGCTTTACATAATCTCACGAACGCGAATTAATGTTTTCCTAGAGCAGTTTTATTGAATTTTTCATCCTTCTTTATAAATCTTAATAAAAGTAACTGCTTTTTTACTTTATGTTATTCATTTCTGTAGCTTACGCCCGAGTTTCTCAGAAGGAAAAAAATATGTATCAGTATAAAACATAGAGATAAGAGACGATATTGTTCAACTTGTTTTATTTCTAAAGGATTAAACTTCACTGCATTCCTTCTATCATACCAGTTTTTTTTAGCGTATCTGATTAAGCTTAGTTTTGGCATTAATATACATTTGAATTCATGCTACAATGTCTTTAATTTATACAGCTCATATTTAAAAATAGTATAACATTTTTTTCTTTCTTTTTACAAATTGAAAATTTTGTTTGGTAATTTAATGTCTTTTAATGTAAATATGCAAACAATATTTTTACTAAGAACTTATTCTTCATTAAACTTACTTATTTTTTAAAAAATTATTATCACTTTTGAAAAGATTAATAGAAAAAATATATTGTGAAGTTAAAATACTGAAATACTTAATCAAGTATTTCAAAGTATTATAATATTTCCATTAATTGTATTTTAATTATCACCAATTCATAACTTCTGGCCCCATTTATTAAATTTAGACGATTTTCTTTAAAATAAGTATTCTTTTTGCAGTTTGTTTGCTTTTTCGTCTTAAAATGGGTTGTGTGAATGATGTACCTGAATCTGTTGATCATCGCCTGGTTAATTTGTATCGGCACGGTAAAAATCAAATTATATAACGAATTATTTTCATTGTTTAAAATCAAACGTTATCAAAATACTGACATTTATTGACAGGTTTAAAAATAACGTTATTTGTAATTCTATTTTAACGTTATTTTTAAACCTATCAATAAATTCAAATTTCCTTCATGAAATCCCCTGTCCCTGACCTCCAAAAATGGGGTATTTATAAAGTTCCTTGTAATGGCTGTGATTTATCTTATATTGGTAAAACTAAAAGAAATCTCTAAAAACGCCTTAAAGAACACTCTCGGTATGTCAATAATCAAGAAATTTCTAAATCTTCGGTTTCTAAGCACTCTTGGGAGTCGGGCCATAGTTTAAATTTTCAAACTGCTAAAATTATCTTTAATATCAATTGTACCTATGAGTTAGATTTTCTTGAAAATTTAGTTATTTATCTTAATCGTGAAGTTATTGTTAATGATAAATCTGATTCTAAAACGCTATCCATAGCTTGTAAGACCTTTTCAGCACTGCCTTGTAATTATTTACTTTATTATTATTATTATTATTATTATTATTATTAATCATACGTATAATTTTTTAGATTTATACATATGTATATTTATAACTATAACTTTTTTTTCGTATTAATCATGTATATAATTTTTAGATATATATATGTTTTCTTATTACTATAAACATTTTTAATACTAATTATTATTATTATCACTTTATGTGTGCGTGTATTTACTTTTAATATAACCTGCCTTTTTACTTATTACTTTTTACTTACTTTTTACTTTTTCTCTTTATAACCATTTTCCTTCTTTCCCTCCCTTCCTGGATTGTATCCTTTGTTCGTTTATGCTCTTCCCTGATTGGCTGTCGCCTTCTATTTTCCCATTGGCTGCTCTTTCAGCTTGCTCCCTTTACCGCGTTTTCACGTCAGTCTTGCCACTACATTCATTGTAGACGCACGTCTTTTCGTCTGATGAAGTTAGACTAAGTTCTATCGAAAGGCCTTGCGTTATTTTATTTATTTTATGGTGTTTCAAGAAGTTTTTTATGTCTCCTATTGTTTAACACCAGTTTCCACCTTTTTTCTGGGTATATTATTATTAACCAGATCAAGTATCAAAAGCTAAAAAAACGTGACATTACCCACATTTTGTAGTTAAATGTAATGTGTTGTAAATTAAATTTGTTTTATTTTCTTAATCAGTATTTTATAAGACCTTTATTTCATTATGATTTGTGATACCTTACTTTTGTTTTTGTTTTTCTAAAGAGAAAGTGGGAAATATTTTTTTCTTTAAACAATAATTTAAACATTGCTGTTAATTTAACGATAAAATAATCAATGCGCAGTTTTAATAGTTTGAAAAATAGAATTTAAGTGCACTCAGCAATGTTTTTTCATTTATGTATAATAAACAAACTTAATTTATTAATTTTTATGTACACAAATTACTATTTAAAATTTTTTATTGCTGCTTAGAATTCTCTCTTAATTGTTTTATACCGACATTATTTATATTAAAAAATCCTCACAGGCTTTAATACAGAAAGAAAGTAACTCAAATTACTTTAAAAATTGAACTAAAATGCATTTCTAAAATTGCTTTTTCTGACTTAATGAAATTAAATAAGCAGCGTTCATCCACAAATTTTAGTTAATTGCTTCATTATGGTTTATAATAATATTATTGATCTCAAACCATATGATTTTATAAAAAATATTTTTTATAAAATATTAAAGTTATCATATTTTAATTCAGAAATGCAGCAATTTATGAATAATTACATTAAAGTAAATAGATATTTTGTTTCATACACTTTTAAATGCAATAATATTTGAGAAAAAAACTTAATAATTTTAATTTCTACACCAGAGATAATATCTAAATATTTGCCATATAAAAATTAATAAATGATTTTTAAAGTCCATAAAATATGTTATGATAATAAAATACTGAATTAACCGAAGCTAATTTCAGTGGTTTAATAGCCTTCCAAATTTCTACACTGTGATATAATCATATAAAATTAAAAATTAATATATGTAAAGTATTAGCGCACTAAAACTAACAAAAATAAGTTTTAAAACATCAGAGATAATCTTGCCAGCAAGTAGATAAGTGTTTATCAATAATTTTGTATAATATTTCTTTTATTTTTAAATAATCTAATTAATAATTGCAATCTGTTAATTTATTATTATTAAATTTTTACAAAGATTATAGCACCAATGAATTTAATTTTAAACTAATTATAAATGGAAGTTATTTATTTTAATTAAATTAAATATGTCCAAATCAAATCATTTAAAAAGAATCCAAGTATGCTGAATCATTAATAAACCGCAATAGTTTTTAAAATAGAAAGAAAATTCAGCTCCAAAAATGTTATAAATATCACTATTATTGATCAGGGTTTGAACTAAAAACTTTCTATTTAGGATCGAGATTCTTTGCCTTTAAGATGTGATGTCTATAAGAAAAGCATGAAAATTGAGATTCTCTTAAATCTACAATATGTGTAAGACGACAAAAATATTTAAAAAGGTGTTAAGTTACTTTTAATCCTTAGTTTATTCAACAGTAAACACAGCAATCGACCGAGAATATGAAATAAAATAAAATTTAACACCTTTTAAAATATTTTTTGTCATCTTTAGGTATGTAATTTTAGGTTTACCTTTTTTAAAAGATGAATATAGCATTCTATTTATTTATTTGCTGATTAATGTTTTAAGGTTCTCTTTTAACATTTAAATCGCAAAAATGAATAGATGAAATAGAAAAAAAAATAATTTCATTACAATAAAATTTAACAATACTTCAAAATTTTATGTTTGTCACTTGACACGAGGTAGTCAGCTGTGAATACAGAAAAATTGAAATCTCTGACATATATAATTTTTGTCTGCTCATTTTAACACATACAGACAGCTGATTGAGGCGAATAGGGTTTCCGACGAAATTTTAATAAGGAACAACATTAGTAAAATATTATTTAATGCAAATAGAACTGCCAAGTAAGTTTAAAGAAATAGTTACAAAATATAAAACATTATGAAATACTTCATTATACGCTGCTTATTTATTGAGCTATTGACAAAGTGATAAAGAAAGGTGAACACAATCAAGAATGATACATTTAAAAGGATTAGACAAAATGCGTATTTGTATTTTATTATAACTGTTTATAATTTCAGTTCTGGTAAATATATTTAATTTGGGCTTACATTGTCATTTTGATAATTATTTATGTGTAGTTGGTTTTTATTTTTTATTTATTTAAATTTTTTTTTGGTAGTAACGTTTTCTTCTGTGCTGTTTTCTCTTTCTATAAATAGATTTATCAAGCTTTAGCTTCAGCCACAACAACATCTACTATAAATATAAAATGAATATTCGTATTTAATTAGATAATTTAATTTAGAAATGTTTCAATCCAGAACTCATATTTATACATTTCGTAGGTATAGACAAATTTCCAAAGGAAGTGAGTTGATGAAGGCTGTTTTTCGCCCATCATATATGCGAAAAAAAAGTTGCGGATCGCAACAATTGTTAAATATCTTTGAATACTTAAAGATATGTATTTTTATTTAATATAAGATTTACCTGATAAATAAAATAATAAGTCATATAATTTACACCATGCAGATAGATTGTTTTGGCTTTTCCCTACATTTTTATTGTTTTTGTATATTTGAATTACTTTTTTATAAGAAGCACTCCATGAACCAAATTAATTTTCACTTCCAATTTTACTACTCCTTATAACCTTTTATATGAACCTAATTTTATTTTGGTTCAGAGTGCACTTCTATCTATTGGAGAAAATAATTTTTCGTGCGACAGTATTAGTTGCACTGCTATGGGAGCGATTTCAGATTTGTTTTGCAGAGCTCAAAAAAGCATTTACGTTGTTCAGATGTCAATATTGCTTGTTAAAGCTTATTAAGAAGAATTGTAAGTATTTATTTGTGATCTTAATAATAAATATTGCTTTGGAGTCCGTAACATTATTCTAAAGCTTAGAAAAAAAACGAATAGTGATTTTCGTATGTGTTTTCACAGAAAAGTACAGCGATACTTAGATGTTTTAAGGACTGCGATCTACAGAGTAATTCTAATTTGTGTTCTAAATGCCAATCATACGTATTTTCAGTGCTTCGAGCTCAAAATAATCCTATTTCTTCTACTTAAATAACAATATGAGATTATGTGTCAACACGTACTTTTCAGGAATTATTTAATTACTATATTACTGGTACCATGTAATTCATGTGCTATTGTAGATGATCAATAAAATGATTTGCTCCTCAACAGTCCAAATTTTGTCTGATACATTCAAAAATATAAAATCGCAGTGGCGTTCAAATTGTTTGAAGTAATCAGGAAGAATATATACCTTAAATGTGTAATGCTTGAATAGATACAAAATTTAGAAACGTTTCTTGACATACAGGACATATTTAAGTATGGTGTTTTAAAAATTATGTCCCAAACTGTAAATAACATTAACACGAAAATTAATTTACTATAAAGTTTGCAACTTTGATTTTCATTAGACGTTATGCGATTGGAAACTACTTTTTTTACAAATTACAGTAGGTTTTTTAATTTTTTTTGACAAATCTTAAATTTCTTGAGCATTTTTATTTCGATAAAACTTAATTTGTAAAATTCCAACTTAGTGACGTAAAAGTAAAGAATAAATTATTTCACAGGACACTAAAAGTTATTTTTAAATAATAAGATATTTTGGCATCGTGTTAAGAGTAAAGAACAGAATATCTTGTTGGTCATATTTTTGCCATATACAAGTCATAAAAAGTTTATAAGAAAAAAAAAATAGGTAGCATTTTTTTGAAAAAAGGGAAAAAAAGGCTTATTGCAAGGAAATTAGAAGTGACCAATATGACATGTAACATTAAACAATGTTAAGTGCACTAACAATATGAAATAATTTGCCAAATTTTGTTACAGTGTTTTAGATTCTACATTAACATTAAGAAGCTCTAATAATAGTCCAAGAGCCGACCGCATAAAACCCTAACACATCGATCACAAGAAAAATTTCTGTATTTTATGGAAGAGTAGTAATAGGGGAATATAATCATCCATGTCTGCCGCAAGTGAAGTGGTGCATAAGCCAACAACTTTTACCACTAGTGGTTCACTCGTACGTTTAACATTGCGTTTCCCGTACATTTAATAGTATGAAAACATGGAAAATTGGGTGCAGGGAAACATACTGCTAAATCTACGAGTGAAGCATTAGTGGTATCAATTTTGGGCTTATACATCACTTCGCTTCCGGCAGACATGGATAATTAGATTCCTCTATTACTACCCTTCTATAAAACAAAAGCATTTTTTGTGCTCGATGACTGAGTTTTTTGTGCGATTGGCTGATGGACTATAAGAACCAGGCGATTCGGTAGAGCGCATGAAGGTGATCAATGGGACATATTTCCTGTTTAGGTTATTTATTTCAATTTTTGTTTTGTCAGATACTTTTTTCCATGGCCATCATATTCTTTATTTCGCTGTTGCCTACCTGTCATGATGGTTCAAAGAGCTTTTATCAAGGCTATATTCTTAGGCGTATTCCAAGGCTATATTCTCAGGCGTACAACCTGGGAAACTACAGCAGTTTGGGGGTACTTAGGCAGTGAGTGTATTTTTTTAAATAAATAACGTTTTATTTATATTGAGTATTTTTTATGTATTATGCGAAGTACTTTATTTTTAATAAATTTTTGGCTTATTTTTTCAAAATGCGTGCTAAACTATGTTCTTGCTCGTCGTTTTGTTCGTGTTATTTATTTTGGTACAACTTTGTTATCACGTTGACCAATTTCGCCAAGTTATACAAATCGCCAAAATAAAAGCCAACCTATACATATTGACAAAAATTTATCTTAAATAGCAAAAAAAAAGAAATAATAATAATAATTAGTAGAATAATAATGTAAATATAGAAAGAAAAGTTGAAATAAAAGCCAATGACGTTCTAAACACGCATATCGTATTTAATATCATTGAATGTGACCTACACGATCATCCATTATTGACACATAATCTTATAGTTTGGCGATAGATTTTGTGTCGACGGTATAATCAAGTACTACCTTTATTTTTTCTTAATTTTTCGTTGTTATCATTAATTGAATTCCCGTTAGTGCTTCCTATGCAATATTTGGCGGAGATCATGGGCAAAGGTCTCAGTTTTCTCATGAAACAGCAAGAAGTCTGTAGGTAACATTATTATTTTATGAGACGATTATACGAATGATTACGGGACCAAGTTTAGAGATAATGTTAAATGCTATGCATGAAATGATATATATATAAAAAAAACTTATAGAAGTTATAAAACTTTTTTTAAATTATTTATATGCATGGTTAAAAAAAGTCACCTGATGCCACATATTAGTGATCTGCATGTCTGATTTTGGATGCATGAAATATATCAATTGATAATTGAATAATGTTAAATGGCAAACTTTACAGAATCTGATTTTCCAGAAATATGACTTGAAATGCAAATCATTACAATTACTTTAAAATCTTTAATTTTTAGGGCGTCAAGAACATGTTTAAATATTACAATATTTATCATTCTATAACATATTGTCTTCGCATGTTTTCATACTCAAAAACTTAAATTTACGAGTATGTTCTTCAACTGATTTATCGCTGTTTGTTTTAGAGAAACAAACAAGAAAAAAAAATACGAATTATGATATTCTGTAGAAACATAAGTTATCGAAATTAATAACTTAAATTGTAGTTTTCATTAAAGTGAATATGTTTCGATAACTTTAACCATTCATACCGAATTCTAGTATGTTACTAATTGCTTGCGATAAGGTTATAATGAACCGATCGCAGAAAATCATCTGCATAGATATACGGTTGCTAATTAAAATTTTCAGTCAACAAGTGCACTATCTATATTAGAAGTTATAGTGAGTTATAGTAAGACTTATTGAAATTATACAGTACTGCAAATTAGCAAAATTAGGATTATTAGTATGTTTATGAAATGCATGCTGTAGTAGATAATTCGATTTAATGAAATAAATTTATAAGTCAGGCAATATGTACATCAAAATAATTTGGTGAAAATTTATGAACAGAACTGAAAACTGGAACTACCAGATAAATAAATATATATATACCGGGTGGCCAAAAAATGACTGATGGATTTTAAAATTCCATAACTTGCAAACGGTGACAGCTATTTAAAAATTTTTGCAGGAGGGTTATGTATAAGGTTAGGAGTTTTTTTACCGTAATTTTTATTTTAGTTCGAATTTCAAACAATAGATGGCGCAGACGGCAATTAAAGGCCAAGTGATCAGTGCTGAGTGAAGCGTCGACCTGACCACTCTTAATTTTAGAGCGAAAAAAATTGGTTACAAAGATATTTGATAAGCGGAATACTTTTAGTTTCCGAAAGAAATATCTTCAGAAATGGTTTAATTCGTATTGATAGGCTGAGTTCAGAAATAGGAGATGTGATTAATGACATTGTGGAGTGGTACAGACTGGATTCTGAACAAGGTTAACCTCCGAAATTTATGAAAAATATTATGAATGATTTTGTTAGGGGTAGTTGTCGTCGAAATGAACTGAAATCATTATTGAATGGATTTGATAGTTCGACAAGTTTAAAGATTTA
Source organism: Maratus speculifer (assembly GCA_964019185.1). Taxonomy (NCBI): domain Eukaryota; kingdom Metazoa; phylum Arthropoda; class Arachnida; order Araneae; family Salticidae; genus Maratus; species Maratus speculifer. The sequence continues at coordinate 376,464,793 of OZ025294.1, read as the reverse complement.
GTTTGTTGGTTATTTGAAGGTTATTGCTGGTCGATACTTAAGTTTTCGTTTGGTTTGCTTTTAGTTAAAATTCATTTATGCTTGTGACGGGCATGGGGGATGTTGCATGCGTCAAATCAGACTAAACCCAGCAGTGCATGTCATTAGCCATGCCGCCCGTGTCCTTGCTTCTTATTTTTCAAGTTTCTTGTTTAAGTTATTTATGAGTTGCTATTTTGTTGGATGAGTTTATATTTTACGGATTAGTTATAGTTCACGTAGTGGTTTTTCAATTTTGTTTGGCGGTATTTTTGTTCGTGAGTTTTTGCTTTTAAGACTATTTTTATAGTTTACTAGCTGACCCGCCCGGCGTTGCCCGGGTCCGTTATAATAATGTTAAACGAACTTGAAATTTTTATGATTTTATCTTCAACTCAAAATATGTGTTAATACACTGTTAAGAATTTGACCCTTTTGCTGCATCGTCACTCCACCGCTTTTATAGAAAATGATTACTTCAGCCTATTTTGGAGCATTGTCATAGGTCAAAAGAGATATATTCTATAAAAGCGGGGGAGTGATGATACAGCAAAAGGGTCAAATTTTTTACAGTGTACATTATATTAAATACGTGCCCCCTGACTGTGTCAAAAATTGGTTTTTAAAAAAAACTAATATTTAGCTGCAAAAATACCTAAAATGACTGCAATGGGAAACGCAGGAGGGAATATGTGTCCAACGATTTTGTGTTGATATTTATCCTTAAAATTACTGTTAAGTGACTTAACTAAATACTTTTTTCACATAGATATCCCAAGTGAAATATTTTGAATTTCAAACTAATTATATATCACTCTTAAATCTGACTATACCGCGAATGAAATCGATTCTCGATGATTCGCTAAAAGGTTAGTATATAATATTATAAATTCAGAGCCATTTTACAAAAATAGGTGTATATTTTTTATCAAACATGCGTAATGTTCATTCTATGAACAAAATCCTTACCGTAACCTAATTGTATCGGAATCATAACTTATCTGTAACTTAGCTGTATCTTAACAGTAACCTAACTGCAAGTTAAATATAACATAAATGTAACTTGGCCGTCACCTAATCATAACCTACCCATAATCTAACCACAACCTAACCGCAACTTAACCTTAACCTAACTGTAACTTAACCTTGACCTAACTGTAACCTAACCGGAAAATAAAATAACAAAAGGGTCACCGGAACGTAATTGCAACCTAACTGTTATCTAACCGTAACCAAGTTCTAATTTAACATTTACTATAAACGAAATATTTTAACCATCTCGCGCTAAGTACTTAGTTTCACTTTCCACCGCTACGGAGCGCATTATGTTTTGTAGAACATCCGAATTTTAGGTTCGGATTGGATTCAAGTTCATGGAAATTATTTTGTCTTCTTCGGATACAGTTATGGTTGTTTGGAATATTTGTGTTCAGTTTAGATTCGGTTCAATTCAGATTTCGTGGGGTTTTTTTTTCCCTTCAAATGGGATTTTTAAGTTCGGGTCGGGTTGTACTTATATGAAAATTATTTTACCTAGTTCCAATGAGGTTATACTTCACTGAAATATTTTTGTTAGGTTCAGATTAAGTTTGGTTCAAATTTCGGGATTTTTTTTTCTTTTTTTTACAAATTTTTTGGTTTGGAATGGGGATTATGTCCATGGAAATTATATTGTCTTGTTCGTATTTGGTTATAGTTATTTGGACTATTTTCGTCGGATTCAGATTTGGTTCGATTCAGATTTTAGGTATTTTTTTAAATTGATTTTTAAGGTTCTGGTTGGATTCATGTCCAGGGAAATTATTTTGTCTTGCTCGGATCGGGTTTTGGTTCTTTGGAATATTTTTTTCGGGTTCAGATGTCGTTAAATTCAGATTTCGGCTTTTTAATGGAATTTTTAGGTTCAGGTTGGGTTGCGCATCAACGGAAATTATTCTGCATTGTTCGAATAAGGATATGCTTCTCTGGAATATTTTTGTCAGATTCAGATTTAGTTCATTTTTTAGGTTCGGATTGGGTTCATGTTCATGGAAATTTTTTTGTCTTGTTCAGGTCCGGGTATGGTTCTGTGGAATATTTTTGTCGATTCAAATTTCAGGTATTTTTTTCAAATGGAATTTTAGGTTCCGATCGGTTTCATGTCCACGAAAATTATTTTCTCTTATTCGAATCCGGTTATGGTTCTTTCGAATATTTTGATCGGATTCAGATGTAGTTTGCATAAAACTTCAGGCTTTTTTTTCAAATGGAATTTTTTATGTTCGAGTCAGGTTTATGTTCATGGAAGTTTTTTTGTCTTGCTCTTATCAGGTTATAGTTCTTTGGAATATTTTTATCGATTTCAGGTTTCGTTCTGGTCATTTTTTGGGTTATTTCAGAGAAAAATTTTAGGTTCGGGTCGGGTTGCATATACACGAACATTATTTTTCTTTGATCGAATTGGGATATGCTTCATTTGAATATTTTTGTGGGATTCAGATTTGATTCGGGTCAAATATCAAATCCATAGTTTTTTTTTCAAATGGAATTTTTAGGTTCGGGTCGCGTTTATGCTCATGAAATTTTTGTCTTGCTTGGATCGGAGTATAGTCTGTTTTTTTCTGGTTGGGATCGGGTTATGTGTTAATATGCCTAAATATTATGTTTTGCTACTATTCTTTTAGTGACTATTTTTTATATATAATTTATTTTGCTATTTGATAATTTATTACTGTGTATGAATCGTCTGCCGATTCGAACAATTGTACGTCAAAGAGCCATTTCATTTTTGTTTTAAAAACAAATTAAAGTCTTAATAAAATTTTAACTTAAATAAATGCATTCAAATTTAATCAGTGATTTAAAAAAACTGCTAAAAAAGCCTCATATATACATATACATATATTAACTGCAACTTAGCCAACCACAAATACATTCTAATGTACGAAGTACCAACGATCTGACTTAATAGCTATGTCCAAAAATCCTAAGTTAAACTGACATTTTGCCAGTCTATGAATTTTAAAGGTCTTTGGGAAAAAAACAGTCACTTTTGAAATGTCAAAATCTCAAATTGGTTTCTTTTATAGAGTAAAAAGAAATTAATAGAGTGGAGGTATTATCTCTGGAGATGATGCTTAAGATGTAACCCTACATTAAGTCCAATTAAGTACCAACAAAAGCACCTGCTTTGACACGCCTATCAATTGGCGAAATTTTAAAATGAAGGGCCAAAATCACAGTCAAGTGAAATCCAGCCACCCCATTGGTCGTGTGGTAAGGGTGAAAATCACGAACTTGTTTCTCCATTTGAAAAAGGTGAGGCGGAAAGTATTTTTTAAGCGATTGTTACCGCCTGTTCTTATTTAAGATAAACCATCGAAATTAACTCAATTAAGATATTTTGATGCCATTTTATAAAATGAGAGTGAAAAATTTAGATTATAAATGAAAAGAGATAAGATTTACTTCAAAACTGCCGCTACGATTTTTTCTCGGAAAAAGGAGTATGACAACATTTACCCAACTGCTAAGAGATTGTTCCCTGAAAAGGACGCGGCTCAATGACCAATGAGGTGTTTGGATTTCACCGGACTGTGATTTTGGCCCTCCATTTTAAAATTTCGCTATCAATTGAAACAGGTTTAAACCTGTATTTTTTTCTCTCGTTTTTAAAAAAAGAACTAATTTATCGCTTCACCGGTAAAAATTTATTAATTATTTTATCATATGTGTTTTAAATATCAATATAGAAAATTATTTCAACGTTTTGCTTGAAAGTATAACATTAATTTGTTAGTACATTAAAATCGTCTGCAGTCAGAAATTTATATTTTAGATTAATATTTATTACTTAAGTTTTCATGCATGATTTTAAAAGAATGTTTCCATCATTATATTTTAAATATTTATTTACATGCAATTATTAAGTCATAAACATTTTTCATCTACGTTATAAAGTATTGAAAATTACATTAATGAAGGAAACTTTTAGTTATACAATTTTTAATTCGTATCAAATGTTTTCAATATCTTATTTAATTTTAATTTGATATTTAATTATTGCTAATTTTCCAATTTCCTTCATTTTAAAAGCGAATATTTATTCTAATAAATAATAATAGAACGAAGACCATTTTAAAAATTTGCTATTTCTTCTTGAAATATGCTTCAACTGTAATTCATTTCTTTCAATTCGTCTTATAATACAAAATCTCTTCCACGTCCTTTTGTTTGCCACATTAAATTTGAGCGATAAATGGTTTCATATCGCAAACCTTTTTTGAGCTTACTTCACCTCCACTTATCTTATTCCTCCATGGGTTTCTTTAATTCTGTCTCAGCTTTCTTATTACTTCTGCGAAAATTTTTACACAACCAACCAACCGTAAACAAATGAAAGAGAAAAAAATTTGGAAAAAGATGATTTTTTTATGAGAGTGACCTCTTGATTTTAATTAATTACTCAGTTAATAATTGGAATTTTGAAATTCTGAAGCTCAGGTGCATCAGGAGAGATATTGGGCTACTCTCAAAAAAATTTTGAGCTTTGTACGTGCTGTAGATTTTGCTAGCCATCGCAGACACAAACACAGACACACACACAGACAGAGCGTTTTGTTCTTTTATTAGTATAGATATATTTTTGTAGTAAATTATATATGGTGTGCGATTTGATTTAATGTATCAGTTTTAATTAAATATATATATATATACATAAATACATTAACATCACAAGACAAACAAAATCTACATAAAAATTGTACAATTTTTCGCTTCTGGAAATGAAGTATTTTTAATGAAGCATATATTAACAGATCTATAGATGTATTTTTAGTCTGGAATTTAGATGTCAATGTTTGTTAGTGAACGGATTTTCGTAAACAAATGGCGAATAATTTATAAAATGATACATTTAATAACGTATGGCAATTCCATAAAATGCATTCCAGACATTAAATCTTTCCACTCAGTAACAATAACCATTTCTTTTGTATACCCATGTAACTGAGCGATAAACACTAAATTCATCTTTTTCCGCAGGATCATGCTGTAGTGATTAATAAAAAAGTACATAGATTTGGTAAATCTTTGAATTCATGTAAAATAATCGAAATTCTCTTTTAAAAGTTATCGCTCATAAACCATAATCCATTTGTCTTCAAAATTAAAAGAAAATGAGTGAAATTATGCTCACTCAGTTAACCCCTGCTCGATAGGACCCTTTTACGGATTTTTTAATATTTTGTCACCGGTTATCAAAAATAAAAATTTGAGACCTTATTAAATCGAGAAAATGCTTCGATTAAATAAGGCAAATTTTCCAGTAACATTTTACTGGTGGGGGGTAAGTAGGGATTCTGAAGCCTTTTTGCGGGGTACCGGTGGTACGCGCCCTCTTCGTTAACGTGTTAATCTTGCAATCAATGCCCAATGCATCAATTATATATGTTAATTAAATACTATTAAATACAAAACTTCACTTCTGTACATAAGTTAACGTCATAAATATGCAAATTAGGTGACGGTCACTGCTGTGTGCAATTGACGTATGATGGAAATCTGGCCTGCAGTGTTGTTTAAAGTGATTCCAATTTTGAAGACTGATCAGTATTCATTAGTTATGGCTTTAACCCGTGAGTACACGCATCGGGTATTTTTGACCTGACGCTCCCAATCATGCTCAGGATTTTCATTCATTTCTCAAGACTTGCACCTGCCACTTCCGCTACCTTACTTGGGTGGCCTAGCAAGAGAGGATCCCTGGAACAGAAATATGTAACAAGGGCTTTTTCTATAGTGGCTAGTGTGAATGGGTCAGTTTTACCCAACATACAAAATATACAAATTTTTATATAAAATATTGCTTGTAATGCAATTTAAACATCTTTTTTCAAGAAAAAAATCGTTAAAATTATGTACAAAATGTGTTTCAAAACGATAGAAAACGAATGAATGCCGCAAAAAAGTACAAAATTAAAGCTAAGATTTTTTTTCCCTTTGAAATTTGATTTTTAAAACAAAAAATATATCTTGTTACTTAAAAAACGTTTCAAAAAATACTTTTGACTTTATTTTATTTATAAAGTCCACACTTTACCGAGAAGTTCACGAAAAATTTAGGGTCATATTGACCCAGAGTGTGTGGTTACGTCATAGAAATGGGTGCGTTGCTGAAGGGTTAAGGCATCATTTATGTAAAGGTCAAAAATGGCAAATAATTAAAAGAATTGAGGGAGGTCAAAACAAATGGAGACTGCCAAGTTTTGAATTTTCGCTTTAGCACTGCCGACCCGAATTCCATATTCCATTACGCGCAACATTGCTAGTCAATTGATTTACATATTTCAGACGCAAACTACGCGCAGAAGTGCGCCAATAGTTTTTAAATAGTATAATATCAGCATTGAGTATTAGTTGCAACAATAACTTAGTGAGCATATTTTTTTCCCATTATCCTTTAATATTGAAGACCAGGGTATATCGGTACTCATTTGAAATTTAATACTTTTTGGAAGTTTTTTAGAAAATTTCACACGCCAAAATTTTTTTTAGTTTTCAAATTAAAATTGATTAACATTTCTAGAACCAACAACGACAAATAGTTTCCAGTCCTAGAATCAAACCAGGTTCTTTGACTATACGTACTAATGCTTTGCTGCATAGCTCCTGGATGATTTTTTATTCATATTCCTACTGTACACATATTTTTATAAGAAATAAAATATTTCTGTTTAATAAATGTAATTAAGAACCCCGGGTTTAAATAAAGATTGTTTTAATTATTATCAGCCTCTTGTAAAATATTTTTTTTGGCAAATCTAGAATTATTAAATTATAAATGTAAATATTTAAGATAAGTATATAAGTAAAATGAGCGGAAGCTTTACGATAAATGTTTCATGAAAAAACGATCTTAGACAGAAAAAAAGTGTTATAACAATATTTCTTTATTAATGGTGTATAAGCTTCTCAGTGCAAGCTTCTCAGTTCGTCCCAGTGCAAGAAATCAAGAAAAAAGTGCGTTTAAACAGCTTTTTTCTTCGCGGTTCCTTATCGTACTGAATGGATGATGCTTTACAACTTTGTGAGTCGCTTTTTTCCCTATTTCTTTTCGTGTTCGGGATAGAAATGCTTTCTACCGCGTAGGGCCATAGGTGGTTTAGTTCAATAGTGCATGTCTATTATATATTCCTAAAACCCACTTTTACGACTATAACAGTTTTCATCCGAAGTTATTGGAGTGATGACAGACATTATCGGGAACACTGTATATAAATGTTCTGGTTGTACACACGTAAAACGAAGAGTTGATTTGACTTCTCAGGAAAGAGCTGTAATTGTTTCGATCATAAATGATTTGCTTTTCAAACGATGAAATCGCCCTGATTGAAATTGGTTATTTAAATAGCTCAACTTCATTTAAATTGCTTAAAAACAACTCGTACACTCGAGTTATTTCAACTCTTTTCGAGAAGCTGCCTTTCAAAACGTGAGATGAGTGGATTTTCGGCTCAATTTGAGTAATTTTTTAGTTGTCATTTTAAGAGAGTATATTGCGCACTATTCATTCAAAAAGCTTATAAAAATCTGCAAATGCTCATTTCTCTAAAGATGTAAAACATTGATATTAAAATTTAAATGGAGCTGTCACATCAAATCTGAAATCTGTATAATTATTAACTGGCGTGTGTATAACATATTTTGCTTTAATTATTTATCTTCATAGCAATTTTTATGATGCATTTACTTCACAGTATCTAATAAATCTTCCATAAAAATAAAAAAAATAAATAAATAAATAATGGGTGCTCGCAATGTTACATGATTAAGATAGTTAAGAATAGAGAAGTATGTTCTCTAATTTGATATGCGCGTTATTTACTCGCATATATATGTATATATATGTATATATATATATATATATCCAGTAGCCAAACAATATTGGACCAATATTGGCTACATCTTGGAGTAATATTGGTATATTGGCATGAAATATTGCTCCATTATTGGGAAGTTTACATTTTGCCCTTATTTAGCCAATATTTGCAACCAATGTTATGCCAACATTGGGATTTCATTGGAAATATTCCCAATAAAACGCCAACATTTGTACAATATTGGCGTTTTATTGGCAATATTTCCAATGAAACCCCAATATTTGCATAACATTGGTTGCAAATATTGGCTAAATAAGGGCAAAATGTAAACATCCCAATTTTGGAGCAATATTGGCGTTTTATTGGCAATATTTCCAATGAATGAAATATTGGCGCAACGTTGGACCAACATTGGTTTGCTACTAGGGGGATATATATATATATACATTATATAATACATAATAAAATAGTAAGAAATAATTAAATACCTATCCCTTAATCGAATAATCCAATATGTGGAAGGGAGTAAATATTTATCAGAAAAAAATAACCTAAAGTAAACTATATTAAGATTTGTGGTGGATGCTGAAAAAAATCAAGATAAATTGCTCCATAAAAGAGCGGAGGGTTTTCATGAGATTAGGTTAAGCCAGAAAGCACTTCGCGGAATTCTGAGATTCTAACCAATAATCGTAAAAAGCGTTAGATTATCAGGCGGCAAGTGTTCGTTTATTCTTGAAAAGAAGTAAATCTGGTTATCCTTAGAATTTCATTATTTTAATAGAAAAAATATATGTATTGGTCACAAATGCGTTCTACTTTTTATGGGAACCCGATTATCTGGATAAAAATAATTTTGAAACGAGTTACATTACATTTTTAAATTATTATTAATGAATTAATGATTTATCAAAATTGCAAATGATATATATAAGATGATCTCGTTAGTAGTTGCTACTCTTGAATTTGATCAACTACAGAATTGATGATTTTTTTTTTTTTATTACGCAATTTCGGGCAGAAATAAGGTTTATACGTGGCATTAACGAAATCATTTTTGTTTGAATATTAGTGCGACTTTTATTGCAATTTTGTCTGAAGTCTGCTATAAGAGATGGCATTTATTGAATTTTTGTATTACTAGAGAGTTGTAATATTTAATTTATGGTCAGGTGGTTACAATTACGGTAAGTTAAAATAATTTACTTCCATCTTGTTTATTTCAAGAAAAAATTTTATACGAATAGTTGTTAATTGCAATATAGTGATGTTACATTTGATTTTTGAGTGATTCTATACATCTGATCAATCATTGAAAAAAAATAATTAATATAATTATTTATATATTTTTTCTATTTAATTTCAAAAGATTTCATATTCGCTATTTGTAGGATATTCGTTAGGGGTTGTATCAATATAATGTCAATTTACTTCTAAAAATTAAAAGGAAGAAAATATAATGAAAACTTCGAAGCACTTTTGATTAAATGCTGGCGAGGGTCATCGTATTTATAAGGCTGTTATTTTTTACACCTGCTCTCATCTGTTTGACCTGCTTTACTAACTATCATTTAAAATAAAAACTGTCCATTTCTCGGTGTGTTGACATTACCTGTTTTTCTAAATATTCAAAATTTGTATCTTTTAATTTTAATCCATTTTAAAAAATACCTCAATTGATTGCGATCGTATTACTTGCATTGTTTTAAAGAAAAGAAAAATAATGTGATTTATTTATCTTTATTGATTATATTTTTTGTGGATATTTTCCCATTACAGATAAAAGTAACTTAAAAAAATTAAACATTAAATAAAGTTACTCTCTAAACATATAGACGATTTCTCTTTTAAATTTGTTATAATCTGATTTTTCTCCTTTCTGCTTACAGTAAGTTTTAGATGCTAAGCAAAATATTTCAGTAACTGAAAATTACATCATATTTAAATAAAAAGAATCATTATTTTTTACTGTATAACTGTATCACTTATACTTGTTTGAATTTGTATGCGCCGATACTAAGATTCGAAGTTTAAAACACGAATGGGAATTTTCATAAGAAAATTTGCAATAGATGACAAGCGTGCATTCAAGCTTGTAAATATGTTATTTAATAACATATTGCGCGATAAACTATTTCTAAAAGGTTAGTATGTTTATGATATAGCGAAAATAATATTATATTTAGTTGAAAATAAAAACAATCATTTTTTTTATCAAAGAGAAATCATTTTTGCTGGTAATTCATTTGCAATACCAAGCATAAGCAAGTCTCAATTGATAACTTCATCATAATTAACCTTAATTATAGGTTACTGATTACGTATTCAAGTAACATTTAAATTTTCAACAATTTATAAGTTCATGTTTATTAAAATAGTAAGTTATTAACTCTAATTTAAAATATGTTTTTGAAGAGTCAATATAACCCTTCGGGTTTTGTGCATTATTTTAAATGTACATGTCATTTAATTGAGTATTATTTTGGTTTAGCAAATACTTTTGCTATTGTTGACATTTAGCAATGTTAATATGTATCTTTGTAAATGCTTATGATTTCATTAACATGTGGGTATTTAGTAATAAAAATTATTACAAATATTTGGTTAATTCTCTTTGCTCCGTTTGCGATTCTTTTATTTTAAGCATATCTTTCTCACTTTAAATTTAAAATGAAAGTTACTTTCCTAAAAATCATGTGTAATAAAGTACAAAAGTATTAGAAATTTTAATGTCAGTTAAATCTTGTTGTAATACAATATTTTCTAGGCATCACCAAAAACCCTTTTTTAACATATTATCATATAAATATGAATTGAATAATATGCAACACAACAACATTCGTTGTTGTTTCAGAAAATTAAATATTCTTTAAACTCTAATTCCTATATTCGGATAACTAGTGATAATGTTATAACGTAGAAATATATTTTTTTTCTAAAAAATAACAATGAGACACCGACGAGATTATCAAAGTGAGATGTGTTTCGTATTGGAATTGTTTTTTTAGATGTTAATAGAAATGTAATGTAATAGTTCCTTTGTAAACATTTTTTTTCTTCGAAATTTTATGGGTTCAATCTTTTGTTGTTGTTGTTGTTGTTGCTGACTATGTGTGTATATATTTAAATCTGTACGACAGAACACTTTATTCTGTATGAAAACTGTGTATTTTTTAACACAGCCCCTACTAAGTTAAAATATTGACCCCATTTGAAATGTTAACATTAATCTCGATTCTGGAAGTTGGACAATTAGTGCATATTTTGGTTGCTTAGCAGTCTACGCTAATCACACCACTATATCTAAAGAATAGAACTAATGTTATGATAGTATTTTTTTTTTCGCATTTTAATATTTTAGAATGTTTGTGTAATTTCTGCAAAATAACAAAAGTCGATTTCTAATCGGATTTTTTTCTTATTTATCGATTTTAATTACATTTTTTTATGAAGGTACTTTCAATTTAGAAAATGTTTTCGAAATAGAATTGGACTATTAACACATTCACTGAAGTTCACGCGCCAGCGCGTGGTATGGCACCAACATTAAGGGGCCACTCACGCGCTAGCGCGTGATATGGGATGATGTCCAATAGCCCGTCACGCGCCGAGGCGGGAAAATCTTTCACTAATTCTGTTTTATAAAAAGTATATCAGCTTCTGGGAAAAACCCACTTCTACAGTGCGGCATTAAATGTCAACACATCTTCACGTGAGCGGCAGCGAACTTGTGTAATTATATGTAATTTTCTGTTATATGTAATTACCTTGCAAAAAATAATGGTTGAAAATTTTTGAAATGCAAATAATAAATTAAAATATTGGTAGTACTTTCAAGTCCTAAAATATTTTATAAATAAAACTGGCTTAATAAAAATAAATCTGTAATTTATATGTAAGAAAAAGATTTAAAAATATTGAAATTCAAAGAAAAAATTTGAAAAAAAGACTATTTTAGTCTTAACAATAGCTTGCGAATGCTGTCGTCGGCTTAAAATATTCTTTTTCTGCTACAATTCCACTGCGCATAGCATTGACTATGGAAAATTAAATAAATTCATAATATTTGACCATAAATATATCATTTTGAAAATATATAGACCTTGTTTAATTTCAAAAACTGTAGAATAATTTTAATGAGTCACAATAAATCTATTTTATGGAATTTAGCTGTTTAATTTCAGACATGTAACTGACAGCTTAGAAAAAAATGAATGTCGCTAAAATATTCTAAAAAATAAAACTACATAATTCGGAATAAAAGCATTTTATAAGGCACATTAGAAGTTTATAAATCATTGATATTTATTTCAAACTCATTAAGATCAGCAGCTAGTTATTTATAGAACAGCTTAAATAAATTGATGGATTACTTAGTTGGCAACAGCATTAAATCCCATCTAAGAAAACTTACGGAGCTATAAGAAGATACAAAAATTTACTTTTGTTTTAGAAATGATGAAAAAGACATTATGCTTATTGCAAATATTAAAGTAAACAACTTAAAAAAATAATTTAAAGAGTACTGTGCAATATAAGCTAAAATTATAAAAGTATAATGTCATAAAACATTTTCTATGTAATATCTATAATCTGTAAAGCCATGTTTTCTCCAAACATATTTATTTAAAGTAGAGAATAACAGTGCATATCTAATGTTTTTCATGCCATTATTTTTTTCTGAAATGTGTTTTAATTTTGTTGTATTTTAATAATAATTTAGTAACAGGAAATAATTATAAATTTTTTTAAAGATAAAATATCAAATTGAAAAAAAATATATGCAAGATTTGTTGCATATTATTTGGGTATGCGGTAAGGTTATTTCTCCCCCAGTCATGTGAGTTGAGTCTTCGAAATAGAATTTATGCTATAAGCATAAATTTGCAGTATATCATACTCGTCTGCACGTTCCGACACTTATACAACACGCATATGTCATGTGATCCTTCCTGACTGCCGCAATCGTCCAAGGTCGGGTACTGCTCAGTCGACATGTCACTCCGCCTGAAGTTAGACAAATATTTCAAAAATTGCGGGTGAACAGTATTCGCGCACATACAAAGTCGCCAAGCGCGGAAGTTTTACAAAGATTTCTGAACGGAAATTACTGGAGGTGCATTTCGCGACTCTGGGAGAGCAGTGGAATCATAGTCCGGCAGTCATAGACACCGTCTTGCTATTAGACGGACCCGTTGCGGGCCGTGCAAAGACTCAATAGGCATTACATACAACTCAGTTTTTTGAAATCCACATCATATTGTCTTACTCACGCCTGCATGTGCAGATGGACAGGGATTCCTTATACTATACAATGGTGAATGTTACGAGAATGCCAAAGAACGTACAGAAATTTCTTGTGCTTGTTAAAGTACCCGGGAACTTGTGGCTGAGTAATTAAAAAATTAATTTGATATTTTTGATCGTTTGCTAGTAATGTCGTCGAGCAGAGAAAACATCAGCAGGGCAAACATAATGCTAGACTGATTAATCAAAGGCTTCTTCAAATCGAGCGCAAGCCTGTCAGTCATTTTTTGTCTCCGGCGTGGCTCCATGCTGAAAATTTATATTGAGAGGTGGACTGCTGCCCTGTCTTAGAAGAGGGGCTACCAGACTAAAGAATCACACCAGGGGCAGTCCGAGCCTCACCAGATTCTAGTAAGTGTAGTTCCAGCATGTCGTTTCCGTGCACCGGGTCGACCCTCGGTAGTCTCAAAGCCATGATTTACTGAGTTCGCTCTATCGCCATTTTCACTCCAGATAAGTAGATGGATACGATACGGTTCTATCTTATTTGATAGTCATTGCGGTCTCTGCTCAGTATGTGGTCGACACAGTTATTGACATAGAGAGCGTTGCCGTTCACCTTGCCTCGAAAAACAAAGTGTTGGAAAGACGTGTTTCAGATTTTGAATTGGAAAATTTTTAGGCATTTCTCATATGGAAATTTTGCTATTTTCTGGCGTATTTTGGATTTAAATTTGCACGCAAATGCTTGTAGAAATTTTATTATTCCGTATTTTTTTTATTTTTCCATAAAACCAAAGGAGCTTTAAAAAAAATCTTGTCATAGCTACCACTAGACAACAATCAGTTATAACTCAATACGTTTTTCAACTAACAACAACAAAAAAAATTATTTCAAATAACATCAGTAATAATGCAAGCAAGTTACATGCTTTTTTATTTAAAAAAAATTTTCAGAAAGTTTCGAGCAATAGAAAAAAAGGAAATATTTTTTTCGAGAAATGCTTTAAATGGCATTCCCAGATAGTTCTTTTATTATAGCTCAAACTTAAAGTATTTGGTTATTTTCTTAATACTTTTTTAAATGTTTAAACTCTGTAAAACCTATTTTTTATAATTAAAGATTATTTCTATGATAAAATTATATTGTTTATAATATTAAGTGTTAAATCTAAATCTAAATAATAACAAATGTAAAACAAATGATATAAATATTAATATCGATATTAATAAATAAAAAATAGCAACAATAAAACAAATAGAGAAAATCTGAATTTTTAAAAATTATATTTATGACAAAAATATCCACTTTGAGATTTAAATAAAACGTTGTTTCATACCTTTGATCATTTGAATATTTCTGCCAAATATGTTATTTCAAACATAAGCTTCAAAAGAAAAATATGTAATCGTGCGGTATTTTCACAGATGAATCTGACAGATAAATGTTATGTTCTACATTATAAATTTCTAAAATTAAGATTTTCCACAAAGAACATAACTTTCAGAAATCACTTGACATATGAAATTTCTTTAGAATATCTGACATTATTCGAAATAATAAAACAAAAATTTTAATTAATTCAGAAAACGAAATTCATGTACTTATTTTGAATACGTCGATCCATAAGAAACTATTTTTGTATTGTAAATTCTTTCATGTTTATTTAGTAAAATTATTTATGTACTGTTATACGACAGAAATTTAATATACAGAGTGTATAAAACTATATTTCAGAAATTTAATCTTTTCGTTCCCCTCTTCCACATTTTGGGGACTGCAATGTAACACATATTCTATTATATATATTTCTATTAATTTTTTAAATGTTAGTTTCCCACCCCCTCTTTTAAAATTTAATTTTAAAAGAAAAGCATTTTTATTAGTTATTGTTATTGTGTATTCGTCTCCAATTGCATATAAAATAATAATAATAAATAAAAAAAAATAATAATAAATTAGTTTTAAAATATCATATTATTTCTAGGTTTTTCTTTCTTGTTCTTCAGTTGATTGAATATCAAACGAATTAAATATTTTTTCTGTTTTAAATAACTGCTATTTTTTATTTCCCAATCATTTCTTTTTGTCTTGTATAAAGAACTTAATTTTGTTACCGGTTGTGTAATTTCGTTTAGGGTTGCTGGGTATTGCGCATTTTCGCCTCTGGCGATAAATGCTGTATTCTTGACAACACTCATTTTTAAACTTTCCCTTTTGCTTATCATATAACGGTCCTTTTTACCTGTACATTTTTTTGCTCGGATTGAGAATCTATTCTATGCCAAAAGACTTTATTTGGCGTTTGTGAAATGTGAAACATTTGTCAGTTGTTTGTTTTGTCTTGGTGAAGTAAACACAAACGCTCGCTGTTTTCAAAATGACAAATATTTTCATTATTATGTTCTATGACATTTATATTAGTGTGCTGCATTCTTATGTGGACGATTATTTAGATTACGTTTTATTGCGAACATGTCAACATGCACAATTTGTGGTCGTCGAAAAATTATGATGTTTCTTTTAATACCGATTGTGAACGTTTGGTGTGAATACACTGCATTCTAAGTGTTTTGATATGCTCTTATTTCTGGTATTCTTCGAAATAAAAACAATTTAGTCAAGATATTTGTGAACTGAGTTTTCTTCATCAGAAAATTGGTGTATCACTTCATTCCAGAAAAAAAGTTAAATGTGAACCGGGTATTCTCCACAATATTGCAATACGATCCGGCCAATCTCATAAAAGGTGGCTTTATTCTCTTATTTTTCCATCACAGAACTATGGCGCCGTAAAGAAGTGTTTTTTCTTTTGGAGAAGTTGTCCAAGTGTAAACAAAATAATGAGACGAAAGTATGATTTGTATATGCAGCGCATTTTGTTTCGAATTCCGGATGGTTTCAGTAAAGAAGTGTTTTCGAAAAAATGGTAATTTCGACCTTTATAGTGTCTACTTGTGCTAGTTTGTGTTCAAATGTACAAGAGGTGAAATATGCTAGTTCGACAATAACGAAAATTAGACGTACAATCTTCGAATGTTTCAAATGGAATTTCAATTCTACAAAGTTGTTGTTCTACAAAGTTGTTGTTCTACAAAGTTGTTCTACAATGATGTGTCGTGGTTTTTCTACGAGTAAAAAAATAATTAAGCCGTCTTCATTTCTGTGTGGGAGCATCTAATTTAATTGTGCTTAATATTGACCCCCCCCCCCCAGATCAAATAATTTTCGGAACGCTGGACAAAAAAGGAACTCATCTGCAACTACATCTAATTTAAATAATAGTCTCAGAAAGAACATCTTTTTTTTTTTGTTTCTCGTTATTTATTTTCATAAAAAAGGAAATGTATTTATTTTTTCTTATAATGTTTTTTTCAGCTTAGAAGAAAGGTAATGTACGTATTCTTTTTCTTTATTTCCTTTTTGTGTTTCATATTATATATTTGCTTTTATGTTATTATTATTTGTAATTAAATATGATATATTTGAACAAGCTTAAATATTTATAAGTATATGTTTTTTTTTTAATATGACATCATCAAAGAATAATTTTAACATTTCAGTACCCTGCGATGAAGGGGATCCAACCACTTTGGATTTTTTCTTTGATATGGTCAGTAATTATGCAAAAATAAAAAAATGGACAGATGATCAGGAGGTATTGTTTATCAAAACAAAATTTGCAAGTCCTGCTCTAAATTTTTTTCTTGAAAATGACAAAATTGAAAATTAAAATAGTGTAACAGTAATTAAACAGGAACTTTCACGATTTTTCTTTGAAGAATCTGAAACAGTTATAGATATCGAATTTGATAACATAAACCTCTTACCTAATGAAAGTATAAGTAATTTTTCTCATAGATTGAACACTTTGGCCAATAAGGCTTTTAAAACGAAAGATCCTGAATTTCTTAACGAAATAAAATATAAGAAACTTTTGCAATGTTTATCAACTGATATTCGAATCAAAATTAAGGAGGAAAAAATTGATGACTATGACAAAGCCGTAGAAAGAGCACAATTTTTGCAAAATACTTTGTCAAATGAGAAATTAATTAATATTCATAATGAATATTCTAATCATATTGATTTTTCTAAACAGATATCCGAATAATTAGAGAAAATAAATGCTTTGTCATTCGTAAATAATACTAAAAAAGATGACACTAAACAAGCCCAAACACGTCCTAGTTTTAAGAAGGATGCTCATGAGTTATACAAATCAAAAAACTCTAGAAGTTTTGGTTTTAAATTTCAAATAAAAATAACAGAAAGGTAAATATTTGTCATATTTGTTCTAAGCGAGGTCATTTGTCCCTCCAGTGTTTTAAATATAAGAATTTGCGTATGATCAGAATTATTATAGAGAATACAGAAATTCTAATTTTGATAATTCTGGTTATAAAAAATTTCAGCCTTTAAATGACCGCTGAGACGGAGTACAGCTGATGAGCTGTTGCATTAAAACTGTCTTGGGTGATCAGCGAATAAATTTAAACTGTCTGATGAAAGACAAGTTAAATCCACTTATTCACAAACTTCTAAGGAAATTCAGATTTGCAACAATCAGTCAACACAGACTGATGAAAAAGTAGTCATTTATAATGTAAATGATAAGTGTTCGTTTTTACCTATTATTTCCAGTAAGTTTGGCAAATTTGAGGCATTTTTATTACTGGATAGAGGAAGTTCAATTTCAATTTTATCACTTAATTTCTTTAATGAAATAAAAAAGATATTTCTTACAAACATTTAGCTTTTTCAGTAACTATTTCAACTGTTAATTCTGCAGTTAAATTCTCTTCTTGCATTTCTGTGTCTATAAATATTGGTAAAATATTCTTTCGGCATACCTTTTATATTGTTAAAGTTGCAAATTCTTCAGAATTTGTTGGAATTTTAGGTTATGATTTTATTGTGAAAAATAATATTGTTATTAATCCCAGTGATAATACTGCCTCAATAAATGGTGTTGAAGTACCATTAAAAAATAAATGTACAAAAAGTCAAATAAATGCAATGTGTGTTGATAAAAGTTCTGAAAGTGAGGTAGATAACAAGGACAGTAGTTCAAGTGATGTTGTGCATAGTGTTAACAGTAATGAATCGCATGATCAGATCTGTGTATACCTTGCACACAAAGTTAACTTAAATCCATATGAACACCAATTTGTAAAAATTAAAACTGACATCTCACCAAATCAAGACGAGATGCTATTTTGTAGTAATATTTCCTCTAATAATGTGTTATGTCATGATGCTCTTATAAAATTAATTTCTAAATTTCAAAATATTTCATATCCCAATATCATGCAAGTTTACATTGAAAATTTATCTGATCATGTTGTTCATTTGAATAAGAATATAGACGTAGGTTATCTGAGTATGCCAGATGAAATTGTGGATCAAAATGAACTGGAAAGTAATTTAAATCTTACAATAAATGAAAATTATTGTAATTTTATTACTGCATCTGATCAAGTACTTGCTCAAAGAAAAAAAAGATCTTTCTATAGAATATTTTAAATTGGAACATTTAGAAGCAAATGAAAAGAAGGAAATCTCTGATCTTCTCTTAAAATATTACTCTGTTTTTTTTCAAATCTCTTAACCTCCTGACTGCCGCCGGCTGATTTTTTCACACACTAAGCTGCAGGTTTCACTGCAACATAATCAATATTTAAATTAGTATAATTCCACAAATAAAACTCAGTTCTGAAAAATTAAGTTAGGATTGATGCTATCAAAGATTATACACCGATACTAATAACGTATTTTGCATCAGGTTGGAAAAACATCTTTTTTTTATATTTTTAATAAATTACAGAGAAAACAACATTACAATATTACTCTTTGGCTGGGCAGTCAGGGGGTTAAGACACTTGGTAATACTGATCGCATTGTACCTAATATCAAATTTATTAATGACTTCCCAATAAAAACTTTACCATTTAGCATTCCCCAAGCACTTCAGGCAGATGCTAAAGATCAAATAGATAATCTTGTTGAAGCAGAAATAATAGAAAAGCATTACTCTGAATGGTCTTGCCCTATCTTAATTGTAAAGAAAAAGTCTTACGGTTCAGTTAAGCAAAAATTTCGTTTAGCGTTAGATTTGAGAATGCTTAATTCAGTTATTCAGCTATCTTCTTATCCTCTTTCCAAAATTCAAAATATTATTGCTAATTTATCCTCTTATAAATATTTCACTAGCTTAGATTTAAAACAAGCTTACCATCAAATTGACTTGCCACCAGAATTACAAGATAAATTGACATTTACATCTGAGTATGGCTCTTATAAGTATAAACGTTTAGATTTTGGCTTAAAAAATTCTGCCTCAGTGTTTCAAGCACTAATGGTCATGATTTTAGATGAAATAAATTTTTAAGGTATATTTACATATCAAGATGATTTTATATTTGGTTCAAACACATTTCAGGAAACATTACAAAAATTTGAGAAAATTTTACAGGTTTTATCGAAGTATAATTTGACTCTTGCCCCCAACAAATGTACTTTTCAGCAGACTTCCACAAACTATCTAGCTTTTCACATTGAAAACATGCAATAACTCCTATTCAAAGTAATATTTTGCGAATAACAACTTTTCCTATACCAACAACTAAACGCCAACTAAAAGGTTTTATTGGTTTAGCGACCTTTTATAGAAGTTTTATACCCAAATTTTATGAAATCATACATTCATTCACCTTACCAGGCCTAAAGAAAAATTTCGCTGGACTCCTGAACATGACAAAATTTTTAATAATATTCAAAAAAAGTTTTTTTTTCTGAACCAATTGTTCATTTACCAGATTGGGACAAACCATTTTTCTTAAATACTGATGCGTTAAAAATTGCTATCTCAGCTGTCTTACTTCAAGAATTTGATAATAACTTACTACCAGTTGCATATTTTTCTAAAGCATTATCCCTTTCTGAAAAAAAATACCCTGCTATTAAGCTAGAATTAATGGCTATTTACAAAGCAGTTGTTGCTTTTAAGTATTATCTTTACAACAGAAATTTTACTATTTTGTCTGACAGTGCTCCATTAAAACACTATAAGAAAGTTAGTTACAATGCGGATATTATAACTAGATGGCTCACTGAGTTATCCGAATATTAATCCAATTTTCAACACTTTCCAGGTTCTTCAAATGTACTTGCTAACTATCTTTCTAGAAATAATTTCAAAAATAATCAACAAACATTAGATACAAATCCTGAATTAATATATAATACCACCCATATTCTTCCTATCATTGAGAATGATGAGCATGAAAAGAGTATCTCTGTGTCAAATTCAGTTAATTATTTGACTGTTGGTAATTCCGAAAATCATAAAGATCCTTTGCTTGAAATATCAAACCAAACATTTGCTAATGAACAGTTAAAAGATACAGAATTATCTGTTATATATAAAGAAATATCAAACAATGGTAGTTCAGATAAATATGACATGTATATTATTCATTCTGATATTAAGGTTTTCATGTTTAAAAAAACATTCCACATGACTCAACATTTTCTTATCATATTGTGGTACCACACTCATTAAAAGCTAAGGTTTTAGCAAGTTCACATCTTTCACATTTCGTTTTAAAGAAAACCTATGATTTTGTAAGTAAGAGATATTTTTGGAAGGGTATTTACACGGATACATGAAATTATGTTGCGTCATGTATCAAATGTTTGCAACATAAACATCACAAAACACAGCCGGCATCTTTGCAAGCAACGTACACTCCAAAACAAGCAGGTCATGCTGTAGCAATTGACATTGTTGGTCCTTTTAAAAATGGTTTATAAATATTAACAGTAACAGATAACGTTTCAAGACACATGGAATTATTTCCTTTAAAGGAGACTTCTGCTAATAAAGTTGTTGAATTACTATTTAAATATTTCACCTGTTTTGGGAGACCTTGTGTTATTTTGTCTGATCTAGGTTCCCAATTTATTTCCAGTGTTTACAACATTTTTAATGAAATATTAGGTATAAAAATATTTCATTCATCAGTCTCGCACCCCCAATTGAACTCGAGTGCTGAAACAATCAATTCATCAATTAAAACCTCAGTTAATACTTTATTACTTGAAAGACACTCTTCTGAACATGCATTGTTGATTCACAAATGCTTATACAATGGCTCTACACACTCATCTACAAAATTCTCACCAAACCTTTTACATTTTGGGCATGAGTTATCATTAATATTTGACACATATGACACTTATGCAAATCAACAATTTCTTGATAATGTTGACACTTATAAATTATTAAAAGAACTGGATGCAATGTACCAAAAAGCTTATGAAAACATTATGCTCAACAAACTGCTCAACATCAAAGAAACTTAAAGTTTTCACAATATGCAAAACTACGTCCATTAACGGTCCATGATATTGTTTATCTAAAATCTCGAGATAAATATAAACCAAAATATACTGGGTCTTATGAAATTATTATGAAACATTCACCTGTTTAATGTCCTATTAGGAAATATCAGTGTTCACATGTGGATTCTTTTAGAGTGCATATAGATAGACTTTTACTTGCTCCACCTAGAAATGTATACTGTTATGGGAAAGTATGAAAATAAAGCCACTTTTTCGAGATTGGCCGGATCGTATTGCAATATCGTAGACAGCCCCAGGTTCAGGAATTACCTTTTTTTCTGGAACGAAGTGTTTAAGGCATTTTTTTTTATGAAGAAAACTCAGTTCACAATCAACTTGACTAAATTGTCTTTATTTTGAAGAACACTTGAAATATGAGCATATCAAACATCAGTAATATAGCATATCCAATCAAATGTGCACTAGTGCAGCTCGCATTGAATATAATAATGAAAGTATATGTCAATTTGACAACAGCGAGCGAGCGTATTTTCTTCACCAAGACAAAACGTAAAACTGACAAAAAATTCACATTTTACAAACGCCAAAAAAAGTCTTTTGGCATAGAATAGGTTCCCAATCCGAGCAAAAAATGTACAGGTAAAACGGACCGTTACATGATAAGCAAAGGGGAAATTTTAAAAATGAGTTTTGTCAAGAATACAGATCGCTCATGGCGAGAAAGCGCGCAACACACAGCAACCCTAAACAAAATTACTCAATCGGTAACAAATTAAGTTCTTTATACAAGACAAAATGAAATGATTGGGAAATAAAAATAGCAGTTATTTAAAACAGAAAAACTATTTAATTCGTTTGATATTTAATCAACTGAAGAACAAGAAAGAAAAATCTAGAAATGGAATGATATTTTAAAACTGATTTATTATTTGTTTTTTTTATTTATTGTTATTATTTTATATGCAATTGGAGACGAACTCACAATAACTATTAAAAATGCTTTTCTTTTAAAATTAAATTTTAAAAGAGGGAGGGGGGAACTAACATTTGAAAAATTAATAGAAATATACATAATAGAATATGTGTTACATCACACATACCTTAATTCTAATTTTAATAAAAATGAAAGTTCCAATATAAATAACAATAATAATTATCAGCAGTACTATAGCAATAATTCTCCTCAAAACATTATTTCAAGATATAATCTTAGACCAAGAAAATAAATGTAATGCCACATGTTTTGTGTTAACTGGCCAGGACACAGAATTACGTTTGGTTGTGTACTATGTATTGGATCTTTTACTGGTCTACTGCTGGTTCAGTTCATTGTGTATAAGGTTCTCTATGCAGTGTACAATTTGGTTTTATATTCTATTTTCATACTACTATTTTGATATTTGTGTACTTTAACATTTTGACAATTTTATTTCATAATGTACTGAAGTAAGACTGCTCTACACTCTATTAGAATGACATTTTACATTTCCAAAAAATTTTTTTAATACTGATCAGTGTTGATTTTTTTTAAATTTATAAATTGTGCATATTTTGATTCTTACATTTTACTAAAGGTATTATATTTTTGTAAACTCCATTGAACTATAAACATTGTATCAAGTCAGTATCTAGAATTTTTATAAATATAGAAAAAATTCTTTTTTCAGCATTTGCTTAAAAGTGTGTTTTAAACAGTGTATATAAACTGTTATGATAAATTATTTAACAAGTTGCACGTATTTTCAAGCAACATTTCAACAAAAAAGACAATTTCTACAAATAAAAAATATGTCATTTAAAAATTTGCTTTTACAGTTCTTTTATTATAGCTCAAACGCAAAATTTTTTGTGATTTTCTTAATACGTTTGTTTTTATAAGCGTTTAAACTCTGTAAAACATATTTTTTTATAATGAACGATTATTTCTATAATGAATTTATTATGATTATAATATTAAATGTCAAATGGATAAATCTAAATAATAACAAATGTAAAACAAATCATATTAATAATAATATCGATATTAATAAATAAATAACAACAACAATAAAACAAATAGAAAAAATCTAAATTTTAAAAAATTTTATTTATGACAACAAATATCCATTTTGACATTTAAATGAAACGTTATTTCATACCTTTGATCATTTGAATATTTCTGTCAAATACGTTATTTCAAACGTAAGCTTTAACAGAAGAATGTGTAATGGTGCGGTATTTTTACAGATGAATCTGACAGATAAATGATATGTTCTACATTATAAATGTCTAAAATTAAGATTTTCCACAAAGAACTTAACTTTCAGAAATCACTTGACATATGAAAACTCTTTGGAATGTCTGACATTATTCGAAATAATAAAACAAAATTTTTAATTAATTCAGAAAACGAAATTCATGTACCTATTTTGAATACAGCGATGCATAACAAACTATTTTTATATTGTAAATTATTTTATGTTTATTTAGTAAAATTATTTATGTACTTTTATATTTTAGAAATTTAATATACAGGGTGTATGAAACTATATTTCAGAAATTTAATCTTTTCGTTCCCCTCGTCCACATTTTGGGGACCTGTGTACATTTGTTTTAAAAATTTAAATGTCAGATATTTTTATTATTATTATTTTTTAAATTTCGCATCATATCTTAAATCTGAATGTTTATTTGTGTTCAAAAAAAAAAAAAAAAAAAAAAAAAAAAAAAAAAAAAAAAAGGTAAAATTAAAGCTAATTTCTTCATAAATAAATGTTATTTTCAATTGAGTTTGCAGTATGCTTTCATACCGTGTGACCAAAAAAGAGAGATTTTTTTCAAAGTATGTAACTTAAAACTTTTTTTAATGTACATTTTCTTTTAAAAATTTAAATGTCAGATTTTTTTTTTTTAATTTCACCTCATATCTTAAAAGCTGAATGTTTATTTGTGTTCAAAGGTTAAAAAAAATGATTGGCAACATCAAAGCTAATTCTCTCATAAAATATATGTTATTTTCAATTGAGTTTGGTGTATGCTTTCAAGACAGTGTGCCAAAAAAGAGTGATTTTTTTAAATTATGTAACTTAAATCTTTTTTTAATAAACAAATTTGATAATTAATAGATTATTTAAAAATCTTAAATTTGTGATTGTTCAAATTTAAATTAATGGTTGTTAAATTGATGTTTCAATGGGGCTTGAGACTTAATTTCCATATTTTTCAACCTGAACTACTAGGTGCTTAAAGAATTAACTTCAGAAAAGATTTTTTTTTTCTTTCATTTACGGTGTAATTGAGTTTGGTAAAGACCAATGAATAATTATTTTTATTATTATTTTAGCTTCTTAACTGAAGAGGATAACCCTTTTGGGTCTGGTGTACTATGCATTGTACGTGACATTTAATTGGGTATTATTTTGTTTTAAGTTATATTTTTGCTACTATCTACATGTAGTAATGTATATGTTTATTCATGTTTAGGCCCTTAGTAATAAAAACAATTATTATTTATTTCTTAATTCTCTTTGCGCCGTTTGCGATTCTTTTCTTGCAAAAACATTGTGGTGGTTACTCCATACCCCCCCATATGTTTAGTTTAATTCAATTTTATTAGCCATTTTATTTCATATCACCTTCCTTTTTATTAATGTTCTCAATTTAAATTTAATTTCGGTTTCGCTTATTTTCATTTCGTCGCCTGTAATGTTTTCTTTCTTACTTAGCTTTCGAATGTTCCAGGCCGGAAAAGTCCTGTTTGAAATCATTCCTTCCGGTTTAAAATTTGTTCGAGAACATTCTCGCTAGTTCTTTTGGGTGGAACTTCCGTTTATTCGGGCACACCCCTAGCCTATCAAATTAAATTTCACAGGTGACGTATTTCAAGCCGTTATGTACATGGCCACCGGCTTTGGCCTCCCCTCTTAAGATGGTTATCAATTTTATTCTTATTAGTTACATATCTTTTCATACTGTATATTGTAATTTGGCTTATTTTTTTCCTCACCCCCTCTTTTGCTCTCTGCCAAATTGGCGTATTTTGCATTTACAATAACCCTTTCTCTTTTTCCCCTGGGCTCGCGGCCACCTGCGTCAGTTGCGCCGATAGACACCTGCTGTGATGGATGAAATCGTATGATTGAAAGTTTTTAGTGTAATTTCGGGGCAGAGGTGCTCCCCCGCTAACGAAGGATGGAACGGTTTTTTTTTTTGTTATGTTGATATTATTACGATACTGATTTTTTAAGTGCGGCAAAGAAAAAGTGCTGCCCTCAAAATGCATCTAGGAAAGTGATGTTGATTTCTGTTAAGCAGCGAGGAGCAAACCTTTTGTTTCAAAGGATCCTGAAAGTATTTTTGTTGTGTACTCTGTTTGGATATGCGTATTAAATGAGGTGACGTCGTGAGGCCTTTTATGTGTTGCTCTATTGATGCCACTTTTAACTAAAGAAGGTTGTCGACATGTTTATTCTAAATAGTTTTATTCTTCATCTTTTCGTCCAAAATTTTCGTCAAATATTTATGTGATCAATTCTTCAATTGTGCTTTTATATGTTCTCAATCCTCTGAAAAAACAAGTAGAGGTGAAGAACGTGTGCTTTAAGAGGTGAACATTTTTTCTTTCATCAAATGAAGATATTTGATTTTCATAAAGTTTTTACTTCATTATTTTGCCCAATTTTATATATATAATTTTTGAATACCCAAGGGGCGTTATGAAGAAAATATTGGTTTGCATCTATGCAATATGAAGAATAATACATTTTGTTTTTTTTTTGAAAGTTCATATTATGAAAGTTGCTCTTTTTCAAGAAGAAATAATATTATATTCTCCTTTTATGTCATGAGAAGATTTATAATTTACATCCTGTTGAGATATCTAAAATATATTATTGACAAAGAATTTTTATTGCTTGGAGATAGCAATTGTTGTGATTAGCATATATTATGATATGGTTTTTTATGAAAAGAGAGATTAATATGTACGAGTCAAAAATAATATAATTATGTGAAGAAATATTGATTCATGAAAAAAAATAAACAAGTTCTTCATGAAATAAAAATAGTTTTCTTCAAATTTTGTGTGCATAATAATTTCTTGTGCCTATTGTCTGGATTTATTTGTCATCAACATCCAAGGACTTGACAGGTAACCTTTTTTACCTTTTCAATTTTATATTTTTTAACTTTATGTTTGACATTTTTTGTCATCATGGATAAAGAATATTTTTATTGTTTTTTTAAGTGAAGTAAGGATGGTCACGTGGGTCGTTTGCAGGCCCCCATTCTCCGCGATGTGCTGTCATTATCACGATCACTTTGGCCTAATTGTGGGTAGAGGCAAATAAAAAGTGCTTTTTTTTCACTATCAAGTAAACATAACATTATATTTCCTTTGATGCCCTGACCAAAGCGTCAGCTCATCCACCACATTTAATTTCCTGTGGTGCCGTCACCAAAGCGTATCCAACATTCCATGACCATCCATTTTTCCTTTGCCACCATCATATTTTTGTTATATTTATACATATTGTCGTCATTATCTTCAGTTAATTCTTCATTATTTTTTCAAGTTATTTTCTTCATACATTAATATTATTAATTATATTATTATTGAGAGTGGTGCAGTAATTAATTGCAACATATTGATTCTATACTGAAATAATATTTTTCTGGAGCAGTGCATGATATATATATAACATAATTTTTCCATATATATATTTTTTTCTTGTCTTGCTATATTTTGCAACTAATATATATATGCATTATTTAACGGAGGTACTGGTAAAAATTATTGTTCATGCTAAGATAAATTATTCTTCTTGTCATACATATAATAATTTATGTTTTGAGCCATATTATATATAAATATTTACATAAAATATTTGGGTCTTATATTCTTCATATGATACTAATATGTTAGTATAGGTTTTCTTCCTTTTTTAATATATAAAAATGGTTTATGACGTATATGAAAGTCATCAATATTTTAAATAACGAGTCAATTTATATATATATTATTCATCACAAGACCAGTCAATAACCAAATTTATCATGTCATATATTGTGCTCTTATATTAAATTTTTCATCATGCCTCCAAAAGCCAAACTAAATATTGCAATCCAACCTTTCGACGGTAACCCTCAGACTGTAGAATTTTTCTTCGATCAATTATCTGACTTACAGGAACTAAATAACTTTACAGACAAGGAACTTTTTGTTCTCTTTAAATCAAAACTTGAGGGCACCGCCTTACTCTTCTTTCTTGAAACTCAGTCACAGCTCAAGAACTCTAATTTTAGTGAAATTCGAAGGGAATTTATAGACTATTTCTTACCCACAAAAAAATCTGTTTCTCTAAAATCTTTACAGAACTTGTCTTTAGATTCAAATGAATCAGTTAAGAATTTTGCCTTTCGGCTGGACAAACAACTTCGTCTTGCTTATCCAAAATTGGATACTGCTGCTCTAAATTCATTGAAGTTCACTCATTTTCTTGAGGCTTTACCTAAACAAATCAAACGTAAACTTTTAGAAGAAAATATTACTACTTTTGAATTAGCTCTTGAACGAGCAACTTTTCTTCAAGATATTTATGACTCTCCCCCTAAAAAATCTTACGAAAATTATAATTCAGCCTTTTGTTTGGATACTGAAAAAGTTCAAGATAATTCTAATAATGCTCTTCATAAAACTCCTATAAAGCATACGAAGGATAAAGTGTATCACAATTCTCCAACCAACTACTCTCCTTTACAAACTCAAAAGGACAGTTCTCATACTTCTCGTAATTTTCAAAGAAGACATAGGACATTTTCGCCTTCTCCACCGAGACAAGAGGCTACAAATAAACGTAACAATAATTTTCGTCATCAAAACTTTCACCGGAAACGTCCTTATCAACCAACCTTTGACAAATATTCTCACAAAAAAAATTCTACATCCTTTTATCACAGACGAGATGTTGTGCAGTGTGCGTTCTGTGGGAAATTTAATCATCGTATGGACTCATGCTACAAATTCAAAAACATTATTGGTAATTCTAATCAAAACTCTTCAACTCAGGTTTCGTCTCACCCTTACAGAAAGAAAAGCCACACCTCTTCTTCTTCTGAAAATAACAATGTTTATCATTTAAACAAATAAGGGAGACTGGTTCTACTGACCGCCTTCTCTCCCGTAATTCTCATTCAGGGTCAGTACACTTTGACAACAACAACAAACATCAACAATTAGACAAACGCTCGTCAGTCACTTTAGTGTCATCCACAGCTGTCCAAACTTCTCCTATGACATCTAAATTTAACAAATCTTCTTGTTCATATAATTCTTTGCCTTCCAAACAAAATTTTCAAATCAACGATGACATACAAGAAAATCATGTCATATGCAGTTCTTTTAACAACTCTTATGTTCTTCCATGCATCCTAATAAATGTTCAACATAATGAAATCGCCACATTAATAGATACTGGATCAAGTTTATCTCTCTTGGATGAAGAATGCTTTAATAGCATTAAATCCAGGCTTCATTACAAATTTTTATCCAGAAATGTATCAGTTTCCACCATAAATTCTAAGGTCTTCTTCAAAGGATGCATAGAGATAGCTTTTAAGATTGATAAATATTTTTTTCATCATGTATTTTACCTTACAAAAATTCAAAATGTTCACTTTCAAGCCATACTTGGCTTTGAGTTTATTAACAAGCATTCTATTACTATTTCTCCAAGTTTTAAGTCTATCCTAATTAAGGACAAACACATTCCTTTTCAAAGTTATAATGAATCTCCTACTTGCTATTTTATGAATTCTGAATATAATTATGTGAATTCAAATGTACCATATTCTCTCGATGCACACAAAATGTCTTACTATGAACAATCTATGTCAAATAATCTAACGAGTGATACTTTCATTGATAATACTTGTGCAAATTATGATAATTCAAGTTTACAGTTGTTCAATAATTATACAACCTATCCTTATAATTATAATGTTCAAAATAATGGTTTGTTTACAAATAATATGGCTCATTCTGCTATGAATTTTCATAATCCTTATATTGATGGTCATTCTACTTATTTTTCTAATTATTTTCCAACTGATTATGCTAATGTGGTGAATTATGTGTCTACTAATGATAATAATATTCCTAGCAAGAATTTCTCAGCTGAGAATACTAATGATGGTAACTATTTTGGTGAAAAGCAAACTCATTTAAGTATTGGTGACAAAGTTTTGGTGAGTTCCAATATGGTACAATTACTCAATAGAGAATTAATACCTCCTAATTCGTTTGTTTATTTACATGTGAAGTATCTCAATCCTCCATCTGAATATTTTGTTTTCAAACCAAATTTAAAAAATAAAGGTCTTATATTACATGAATCATTGCACTCAAAATCTTCCATTCAAAATGATTTATTTTTGGTTGTATGTCAGAATGTTTCAAAGCTCGATATTCATTTAAATAAAAATTCAATTATTGGTGAATGTATCAATGTAGATGAAAAAGATATTGAAGAATACTCTTTTGATTTAGAATTTGAAAACGAATATTGTACTTTAATTTTGCCATCTGAAGAGATTAAGAGAAAACGTATTCAAGAATTATCTCCAAATGACTTTGATCTTAAACATTTACCTCCTCATGAAAGGGAAGCTTTAACAAAATTATTATGTAGTAAAGCGCTTGCCTTTTCGAAATCTCTTGACACTTTAGGTCATACTGACCTGGTCAATCCTCAGTTTACCATGTTAAATTCTCATCCAGTAAAAACATTACCTTTTCCTGTACCTCAAGCACTCGAGCAAGAAGCTCTTGACCAAATTAATCAAATGTTGAACGCTGGTATTATTGAGAGGTCAAATTCATCTTGGGCGTGTCCCATGCTTCTTGTTAAAAAAAAGAGAACTGATATGTCTAAGCCTCAAAAGTATCGTTTGGCTCTTGATTTAAGATTGTTAAATTCGATTATAATCCCATCATCATATCCTCTTCCTAGAATTCAAAATTTATTGGTGCAGTTGTCAAAATTTAAATATTATACCACTCTTGACTTACCCTCTGCATATTGGCAGATTGCTGTACCTAAAGATATGCAAGATAAACTTAGTTTTACTACTCCATGGGGAATTTTTACCTATTTGCGTCTAGTATTTGGCCTGAAGACGGCCGCCAGCACTTTCCAACAGTTAATCGACTCTGTTATTCAATTATCTCAAATTGATTCCTGTTATGCATATCAAGACGATATTGTAGTGGGTGCTAATTCATTTGAAGAAATGTCCATGAAACTCACAAAGCTATTAGACACTCTCATTGCTAATAACATTACTCTGTCTCCTGAAAAGTGTACCTTTATGCAAACTAGTATTAACTTTTTGGGTTTCCAACTCACAGATCATAAAATTCTTCCTATTACAAGTAATATTTTAAAAATTACCTCCTTTCCAAAGCCTAAAACCAAGAGGCAAACAAAGAGTTTTATCGGCTTGTGTTCATTTTATAGATCAATTATACCTAATTTTTCTAAATTGATTGCTCCTCTCATCGAAGTCACCAAACCTAAAAATAAGTTTTCTTGGAAATCTGAACAAGAAAATGCATTTAAAGAATTACAGAACATTTTCTTTCATAAACCTATGCTCAATCTTCCTATCTGGAATGAAACATTTTATGTTAATACAGATGCCTCAAAAACAGCAATATCAGCTGTTCTTATGCAGAAATTTGATGGTGAACTAAAACCTATCTCCTATTATTCTAAAACTCTATCTCAATCAGAAAGACACTACCCTGCCATCAAATTGGAACTTTATGCCATTTACAAAGGCATAACTGCTTTTAAATACTATATTTTTGGTCGACCCTTTATTCTACTATCTGATGCCAAACCACTTAATAACTACAAAAAAGCTACATCACCTGCTGATATTACTACTCGTTGGATGTTAGAACTGTCAGAATACTCGTACACATTCCAACATGTTCCAGGCAAAGAAAATGTCTTGGCAGATTTTCTGAGTAGAACTCCTCACATTCCTACTGAAGATCTCAATAATAATCCAGATCTTATTTCTTCACAAGAACCTCTACCTGTTGTTGATAATCAAAACGATTTACATAATGACATTCCTCACTTTCAATGTGGTTTAGTTGACAAAATCCACCATACATGTCATCTTCAAAGTGACTCTTCACCTCCAAATAATGATAATAATCAAGATCCATTATTAGAAATTCTTGATCACACCATCTTCTCTGAACAACAGAAGGACCCAAAAATCAAGCAAATTTATGAAGATCTTAAAAATAACAAAAAATCTAAAAGTTTAAATGGCTACTATATTAATCCAAGTAATGAGTTACTTTGCTATAATGGGCATTTCTCTTCAGAAGATATCGAGCTACACAAAGCTGTTTTACCTCTATCACTTCGAGCAAAGGCCTTAAGAATTGCTCATATTACTCATACTGGAATTCATAAAACCATTGTTAATTTAAAGAAAAGATTTACCTGGAAAACCCTTGTTTCAGATACCATTAATTATGTCAACTCTTGTGAAATTTGTTTAGTAAATAAGAATCATAAAAAAAACACTGCTCCATACCTACCTGCACCACTCCCAACAGCTCCCAATCAAAAGGTCTCTATGGATTTACTCGGCCCATTGAGAAATCGTCAATATGTGTTGACCATGATAGACCATTTCTCTCGTCATTTAGAATTATATGCTTTGAATAATATCAGTGCTGAGTCAGTTACAAAAGCCTTATTGCATTATATTTCCACTCATGGAAAACCCGAATTAACTCTCACTGATCATGGCTCTCAATTTACGAGTGATATGTTTTCATATTTTAACAAAAAGCTTGGCATTAAATTGGAGCATAGTTCTGTAGCCCATCCCCAAGCTAACGGTTTAAGCGAACGAGTCAATTCTCAAATAAAATCATCTGTGAACACAATGGCTTCACAAGGATGTGATGTACCCACTGCTCTGAAAATTCATCAATCTATATATAATGCTACACCTCATCCAGCTACAAAGTTCTCCCCAAATCTTCTTCATTTTGGCAGAGAAATAAATGATATTTATTCCAATTATAAATCTCAAGTTTCATGGAAAATTCTCAACACTGCATATGAAATTCATAAATTGATGGATGTTATTGAAAAAATATACTATCAAGCTTACAAGAATAACGAATCATCCAGACAAAAGGTGTACCAAAAATCCAGAGAAAAATTAAAGTTTTCCAACATCAATGTTAATGACATTGTTTATGCAAAATTTCCTACTGTGTTTAACAAAAAGATACAAGGCCCATACGTGGTGAAGAAAATAATTTCTCCTGTGCTCATTCAAATTCAAGATCCCAATAGTAGTCATGCTTCACCAATGTTGATTCACACTAATCGAATCTTGAAGCTTCAAAAGAGAAATGAAGCACTGCAACATCCTTCAGTTTCTTCAAAAGGTGCATCACATGATCAATCAGCTGTTGATAATGCATCCTCCACTCCTGTGAGGCAACACTCTTCTATTCAAGTTTCAAATCATGATGCAGCTTGTAATACTTCTCCTCAAATTCTTTCTTCTTCTAAATGCCAGCAAACATCTTCATGTTCCAGTAAATCGGTACTGTCACAAGCTCCTCCTGATAGCACTCATACTGGTGCTAAAAACAAATCCACTCAATATAGAAGTTATGATCTTCGTCCTCGCAATCATAAACTACATAAAAAATAGACTAACTCTCTTTTTCCTTTTACAGGATGACTTTTGCTTTGTAATATATTCAGTCGAAGCTAGCCGCACTGATAGTCCAGCAAGAAGAATCGCTATGTAATTTTTTTTTCTTTTCTCCAGGCTGCAGGCAGCTGTTATTATTTTTTTTTTTCATTATGTAAGTCTTCTTCTCCCTGGTACAACTCAACGGTCATCCTCGGGATGTATGTATGAATTTTAATAGTTTTATTAGTTACTGCATTTATCTATAAGTCATAATTTTTACAATATATACATATAATCTCATGTATGCCATACTTTTAAATTTTATAAGGTCTTTATTACAATAGTTGATGCAAAAAAAAATTGAGAAAGAATTTGTCTTTTTATATTCTTGTTATAATACTATATCATTATTTAAAGTTATTTTTGACAAATGTTTCATTCTAATAAAAAGGAGAAATTGTAATTGATATAAGGTAAACATAAAGATGAGTACTCATCAAATTATTTTCCCTATTGTGTCTTCTCTTTACAATGCATGCATGCTTTAACATTTAACCTCTTTTGTTAAAAAAAAAAGGAGAGAAAGTGCATGATAAACTTATATATACTAATATTTCTTCTCTTCTTGGTGAAATATAGAAAGTGAATGACTCACCATAAGTAGTATATAATATTTTTTTTTTGTATACTTTTGAGTGTTTATACTTTGGATCCAAAGATGTTTAATGAGTCATTATATATATTTATATAAAGCAAATTCTTGATTTATGACAAATGCAAAAGTGATCACTCACTTAATTTTAAAAAAAAAAAAAAATGTTTGAAGATTACAAGTAAATATGTTCTAGATATCTTCTATATAGAAATTTTGACATAATTGATTTTTGTTTGTAAGTTGACATATTCATATAAATTTCTTCCTCTTTCAAAATATTAAACATCTTATGTTTTATGTTTATTTTGAATGAAGTATGGTATTAAAGGTATTTATGCAAGTATTGTCAATTTATTTTGAAAATGTTCAAGTATATGCCTTTATGAGAGCGTAAAAATTCTCTCTTTGAAAGTTATTATATTCATTTTGAAGATATTTTTATTGAAAAATAATATCATGCTTTTGTTGACATTCTTTTTGCAACTTATTAATTTTATTTTCTGTGAAAATGTGTTATTGAATAATACTAAAGTTTATTCATTTAAGATTTATGGAAAGCTTAAAAGGCTATGTGGTGATATAAGAAATTTTTTTTTATGAGAGCATAACTAATCTCTCTACACCATTTATATATATATTTTTGTTCAACTTTCAACTTACAAATTCATTCAATTTATTATGTGTTATTTGAAACCATATATGTTATATATAGTTATAACATGATTCATATACAGTTATAGTATATTTCATTTTTGTTCACAACTGAGAATATAAATATACATATTATTGTATAATCACATATTGCGACATATGTTAAAGCATTCTACTATTATAAGTGCATTTTGCACAGCCTAACAAGAGACTCTACAAAGTTATGGACTGTTGTTCTGCACATAGACTTTAATTTTTTTTGATATATGATAGATACCTCTGAAAGAAACTTTATATACCTTTCATGTTAACATTTACTACAGTTGGTATATTTTCATAAGGATTACTATCATAACAGTAATTATTTTTTTTTATTATTATTTAAATATCATGTACAACAATTATGTATATTTTTATAACTATTTCTGATACATTTATTTTGTGTAATTACTTAGTATATTTGTACATGTGTTAGAAAATATTGTCTTGATGAAAAATTGTTCATTTTGTCATCTCACCAATATTTTCTTTTGGGGGACCCTGGGTAATATGTGGTGGTTACTCCATACCCCCCCATATGTTTAGTTTAATTCAATTTTATTAGCCATTTTATTTCATATCACCTTCCTTTTTATTAATGTTCTCAATTTAAATTTAATTTCGGTTTCGCTTATTTTCATTTCGTCGCCTGTAATGTTTTCTTTCTTACTTAGCTTTCGAATGTTCCAGGCCGGAAAAGTCCTGTTTGAAATCATTCCTTCCGGTTTAAAATTTGTTCGAGAACATTCTCGCTAGTTCTTTTGGGTGGAACTTCCGTTTATTCGGACACACCCCTAGCCTATCAAATTAAATTTCACAGGTGACGTATTTCAAGCCGTTATGTACATGGCCACCGGCTTTGGCCTCCCCTCTTAAGATGGTTATCAATTTTATTCTTATTAGTTACATATCTTTTCATACTGTATATTGTAATTTGGCTTATTTTTTTCCTCACCCCCTCTTTTGCTCTCTGCCAAATTGGCGTATTTTGCATTTACAATAACCCTTTCTCTTTTTCCCCTGGGCTCGCGGCCACCTGCGTCAGTTGCGCCGATAGACACCTGCTGTGATGGATGAAGTCGTATGATTGAAAGTTTTTAGTGTAATTTCGGGGCAGAGGTGCTCCCCCGTTAACGAAGGATGGAACGGTTTTTTTTTTGTTATGTTGATATTATTACGATACTGATTTTTTAAGTGCGGCAAAGAAAAAGTGCTGCCCTCAAAATGCATCTAGGAAAGTGATGTTGATTTCTGTTAAGCAGCGAGGAGCAAACCTTTTGTTTCAAAGGATCCTGAAAGTATTTTTGTTGTGTACTCTGTTTGGATATGCGTATTAAATGAGGTGACGTCGTGAGGCCTTTTATGTGTTGCTCTATTGATGCCACTTTTAACTAAAGAAGGTTGTCGACATGTTTATTCTAAATAGTTTTATTCTTCATCTTTTCGTCCAAAATTTTCGTCAAATATTTATGTGATCAATTCTTCAATTGTGCTTTTATATGTTCTCAATCCTCTGAAAAAACAAGTAGAGGTGAAGAACGTGTGCTTTAAGAGGTGAACATTTTTTCTTTCATCAAATGAAGATATTTGATTTTCATAAAGTTTTTACTTCATTATTTTGCCCAATTTTATATATATAATTTTTGAATACCCAAGGGGCGTTATGAAGAAAATATTGGTTTGCATCTATGCAATATGAAGAATAATACATTTTGTTTTTTTTGAAAGTTCATATTATGAAAGTTGCTCTTTTTCAAGAAGAAATAATATTATATTCTCCTTTTATGTCATGAGAAGATTTATAATTTACATCCTGTTGAGATATCTAAAATATATTATTGACAAAGAATTTTTATTGCTTGGAGATAGCAATTGTTGTGATTAGCATATATTATGATATGGTTTTTTATGAAAAGAGAGATTAATATGTACGAGTCAAAAATAATATAATTATGTGAAGAAATATTGATTCATGAAAAAAAATAAACAAGTTCTTCATGAAATAAAAATAGTTTTCTTCAAATTTTGTGTGCATAATAATTTCTTGTGCCTATTGTCTGGATTTATTTGTCATCAACATCCAAGGACTTGACAGGTAACCTTTTTTACCTTTTCAATTTTATATTTTTTAACTTTATGTTTGACATTTTTTGTCATCATGGATAAAGAATATTTTTATTGTTTTTTTAAGTGAAGTAAGGATGGTCACGTGGGTCGTTTGCAGGCCCCCATTCTCCGCGATGTGCTGTCATTATCACGATCACTTTGGCCTAATTGTGGGTAGAGGCAAATAAAAAGTGCTTTTTTTTCACTATCAAGTAAACATAACATTATATTTCCTTTGATGCCCTGACCAAAGCGTCAGCTCAAACACAACAAACATATTTCACTCTTTAAGTTTAAAATAAATGTTACTTTGTGAGGGAGTGACCTTTAGTCATAAAGGCACTCTAGTGTTTCTGAGATCGTGACGTCAATAATTTAACATTTTGTAGGCGTAAAAGTGACATCTGTCCTCTCTTTTACTTTAACTTTCTAGAGTGTGTGTGCTCTTTCGAATTCCGCAGTTAGCTCGCGGTTATTAGTATTATGTTAATGAGAAGTGTGATGTAGAATCACATATAGTTTTCTTAAATTTTACATTTTTCTAAATTACAGTTAAAACTAATTTTTAATTAAATATCTATTTTTTCTTTGTGTCTTATTTCAATCCCACAATAACTTTCCGTTAAAAAGTAAAGAAAGAAAACATGTAACATCTGCTGTATCAGTAAAACGATTCTCAGATAAAGAGTTCCTTCAGATGAATTTTCGGCTTCGCTAAAATAATAAAAGAAAGAATAAAGATCGAATGTGTTTGCGGTCAGTAAAATTTCATTTTCTCTCTGCGTAATGTTGAGCCTAACTTCTTTATTACATAAAAACTTTTCATGTACATGCTCTGTATTTTGTCTATTGATAACATTCTCCCAAAACAGACATATAACGTACGATGTTGGCGCGAATTCTTTTTGGCGTATTTTTTTAGGACTGCCCATTTCTGGTTGCCCTGCATTAAATTCAAAATCATCTTAATTGTTTAAAGCATAACAGAAAATTTCATGGTTATGATATCATTCACTTTTCATATGCTCCTTTCGCCAATTCTAAGATGCCAATGTGTGAATTCTGAATGAGAAAATTCAATTGCCTCCCTCTCGTTCCACGGGGCAGTCATGTGAAGACTGTTTTCTTGATAATGCGTTCAGGCACCATCCCTAGCTTTTTCAGTATGAAAACCTTTAAAATTTATAAGTTTACTGCAAATAAAGAATTTTCTTAAAAAGGCATTTATTTTATTGATCACAGCCTACAACTCTAGCGAATGCATTTTTTTGAAAAGAACCTGGTCGCAATACTTTAAAATACAGATCTACACTATAGAAACTATGGTGCCTACACCAGGCATTCGCAACTTTTTCAAACATCGAGGGATGGTGCCTGCTGTTATTTGCCTGCTGTTATTTGCCTGCTTTTTATTTGCCTGCTAGATTATGTTCCGGACTATTTATTTTCCGGAATACTATAAATGTGAATTATTAACGTTTGTCTTCTACTATTTTCGAACGACTATTTCCTCGTCAGATAAGTCCTGCTTATGTTTGTGAATCATTACATAAGTGCTCCCCTTCTTCACAGATTGTTGTGTGAAATATGCATATGCTCCTGGGAATTACTGCTGCCGGATTTTTCTTGATGGACCTCATGGAGTTGGATTATAGTGCCGATTTATCTTTTATTTGAGCGATTGATTCTTCTGATCGGGACCTTTCGAGATGCTCGGTGTTAACGCGGCCGCTCGTTAAATTTTCTCCTGCCGATGTAGGCCTAAGAATCTACGACTGGCGATTTGTGACTCTTATTTCACCTCCGTTAAACGTTTACTGACATAATGTTTTTATTTCATCTTAGCGGTGTACTTCAGTGACGATTCCATATGCTTTCGACTAAAGTGACACAGAATTCCGTGTTTGACGTTTAAATTCTTCGTCATTCGTCGATAATATGATCTTCACATTGGATTTATTCTTTAAATTTTTGGATGCTGACACTGATGTTTTTCACAAAAATAATTACATGCGCTATACTATTAAAAAAAACCCCTTAAAACTACAGCATTGATCAATTTTGTGTCTGTAATTTTGTGCGCTATTGAACGTTTATTTTTACGATAATACTGTTACAAGTTTATTTGTAGTAGTTGAAAGTTAAAAAAAAAAATGAGTGAAGAAGACATTCATTGATACATATTTACAGCATAAATTGCGCAGATGAGAAAGTGTATGCTTTTATATTTAATAGGTTAAATCTCAATTTATATTTTAATTATATGATATTTTTATTTAAAAAAAAAAAAAATATGTTGAGTAATTTTTAACCATTTTTATTTTATTATGTATTAGTTTTTCTGTGCTCTAATTGAATTTCTTTAAATAAGAACAGTTATAAATGATTTTAGATTGTCTTGAAACATTTCACAGTTTTACAAGTGCTATTTAAAATCTGTGAAAGGGGTGATATATGTGATGTAGAATCACATATAGTTTTCTTAAATTTTACATTTTTCTAAATTACAGTTAAAACTAATTTTTAATTAAATATCTATTTTATCTTTGTGTCTTATTTCAATCCCACAATAACTTTCCGTTAAAAAGTAAAGAAAGAAAACATGTAACATCTGCTGTATCAGTAAAACGATTCTCAGATAAAGAGTTCCTTCAGATGAATTTTCGGCTTCGCTAAAATAATAAAAGAAAGAATAAAGATCGAATGTGTTTGCGGTCAGTAAAATTTCATTTTCTCTCTGCGTAATGTTGAGCCTAACTTCTTTATTACATAAAAACTTTTCATGTACATGCTCTGTATTTTGTCTATTGATAACATTCTCCCAAAACAGACATATAACGTACGATGTTGGCGCGAATTCTTTTTGGCGTATTTTTTTAGGACTGCCCATTTCTGGTTGCCCTGCATTAAATTCAAAATCATCTTAATTGTTTAAAGCGTAACAGAAAATTTCATGGTTATGATATCATTCACTTTTCATATGCTCCTTTCGCCAATTCTAAGATGCCAATGTGTGAATTCTGAATGAGAAAATTCAATTGCCTCCCTCTCGTTCCACGGGGCAGTCATGTGAAGACTGTTTTCTTGATAATGCGTTCAGGCACCATCCCTAGCTTTTTCAGTATGAAAACCTTTAAAATTTATAAGTTTACTGCAAATAAAGAATTTTCTTAAAAAGGCATTTATTTTATTGATCACAGCCTACAACTCTAGCGAACTCTTTAAAATACAGATCTACACTACAAGAAGTATCTCAGTTTGTCGCGTATAAAAGCTTGGGTGTGAGTTTGTGTTGTGTGTGTTCTGGCCTTGGCCAGCGTCAGTGTGTTTCTGGCCTTGGCCAGCAGCCAGCGTCTGTGTGTGTTTCTGGCCTTGGCCAGCAGCCAGCGTCTGTGTGTGTTTCTGGCCTTGGCCAGCAGCCAGCGTCTGTGTGTGTTTCTGGCCTTGGCCAGCAGCCAGCGTCTGTGTGTTTCTGGCAGTAGCCAGCAGCGTCCAGCAGCCTCTGTGTGTATTCCGCCATTAGACAACGAAGTTGATGATTGTTTAGTAAGGTGCTGACGATTAGAAAATAGCTACGGCCTCCAGGATAGCGGAAAGGAGTTCAGATAGTGGATTAAAGATTTGGCCTTGGTAAGAAACTTTAGTTTTGATTATTTGAGAAATAAAGAAATATCCACAGCCACGGGCTGTGAAATTAAGATTTGTTTAGTAGAGCAGCCAGGAAAGAGTGTCAAGTGTTAGACGGTGCCCCGGCTGAGCTAGACCGACGCTTGTGAGTATGATTTTAGCTGTTCATAGTGTTCTCAGTGTGTGAAATTATAGACTGGCTCCACTTTCCTTTAGCCCTTATCATTTTAATAAACTGTGTTGTTTTAATCTAAATTAATGAGTATGTCTGCATATAACGTGACAAATGACACCCTGCATGAGTATACCGTCACAAATGGCGCCCAACGAAATGTCGGACATTTTGAGATTGTGACACGGGTGTATTTCACCGGTGAGGGTGATATTAGTGAATTTTTAGTGAAATTAGATGATTATATTTTGTTCAATAATATACCTGAGAAAAACAGGTACGTAGTGCTTAAATGCTCGTTAAAGGGCGAAGCACTTTTGTGGTTAGAAAATATAGGAAAGTTTTTGA
Organism: Maratus speculifer; assembly: GCA_964019185.1. Taxonomy (NCBI): domain Eukaryota; kingdom Metazoa; phylum Arthropoda; class Arachnida; order Araneae; family Salticidae; genus Maratus; species Maratus speculifer. The sequence continues at coordinate 376,423,979 of OZ025294.1, read as the reverse complement.
TTAATGAAGAAGCGAAAAGATTTGAACAAACTGTAATTGAGTTAAAGAAGGCATTTCCTCCCGTTAAAGATAAAAGTATTTTGAGAAAAGAGTTCTATTGTAATAAGCAGAATATTTATGAGTCGGCGTCAAAATTTTATCTTCGTAAGCTGGAACTAAAAAATAAATTAGATTTAGATATTACATTTGAGGAATTGTTGGACATTGTTTTTCCTCTTTTTAATCCACATATACAGGACTTTATTGAAGTTAGAGCACCGAAGAATTTTGCAGAAATGCACCAGATATTATCGAAGTATGAGTCTCGGCATAGCTCGGATCAACGGGATTTGCGTAACCCTCGGCAGAGACCTGTCACGGATAGTAATTTGAGAAATGAGGGGGAACGTAATTTTGTGAGAGGGGGACAGCGATTTCCGGATAGTAATGTGCGTAATAGAAGTGATGGATTTGGTCGTAATATGTCGAATACGAGTAATGGTAATAGGAATGGTGGTGGTGCTAATAATTTTAGAAGTGGTGAGAGAAATATGTATGGAAATAGACAGAATAGTGGTTATAATCGTAGTGGGGGAGTACGGGACAGGAATGTTTCTTCGCAAGTAAGGAGATTAACTTCGGATGAGAATTTTGAAGGTAGATCAGTGCAAAGGAGAGGTGTGAGGAGGTCGGGTCAGTTAAACTGGTAAGTGACTGTATTTCGGAAGGTATGCAGTCACAGGTCAAATCGAAAAAGCCTTCTGTGAGTTTAAATAAAATAACTATTAATCCGGTTGAGTTACCTGAAGTGTTAATTGTGTTAGATGGTATTGTCGTTAAAAGTGTCTTCGATACAGGGGCAGATAAGTCGTTCATTTCTTTTGATTGTTATCGGAAATATTTTTCGTATAAGAAGTTGAAAAGGTCAAGTCTGGTGGTTCAGTCAGCACAGGGAGTAGCTTGCGATAATAAAGGTTCAGTAGAATTGGAAGTTGAAATTCGTTCGGTTAAGACATGTTGGGAGTTTTGTGTGTTGGATGGATTAACAGTGCATTGTATAGTTGGTGTGGATTATATGAGGGATAGAGGAATTAGTTTGGATTTCTTTAAAAAGTCGTTAATCGTGAATAATGATGAGAATGTGAGTAAGAAAGAGCCTGTTTCAGTGTCAGTTAATTTGGAGGAATCTAGTTTAAGTGAGGTTAAGAAGGTGGAATTTAATAAGTTTTTAAATGAATTTGGAGAGGTTTTTTCTGATAAACCGGGTTTAACGCATGTTGCGTGGCATGAGATTGATACTGGTTTAAAAGCACCTGTTGCTAGTAAACCATATCGTTATGATAAAGTTAAGCAAGGTATAATTGATTATCATATTCAAAAAATGTTAGCGGACGATATTATAATGCCAATTGAGTCGCCTTTTGCATCTCCAGTAGTGTTATGTCGTAAAAATAATGGGAAAAGTTTAGATAATCCGGAGGCATATAGGTTTGCAGTAGATTATAGAAAGTTAAATGCGATAACGCAATACCCTCAGTATCCTATTCCAGTAATTGACGACATTTTGGCTAATATAACGAGTACGAATTATATGTCAACGTTAGATCTTACGTCGGGTTATTTTCAGATTGCAATGAAGCCGGAGGACATACCCTTATCGATGGTCTTCTTTTTTATTCTAAAATTGTAAATTCACGTGGAGAATTAAGAGTTTTTATTCCGGCTAGTCTTCGTAAGGCCATCTTGAAAGAATTTCATGATAATCCATTTGCAGGTCACTTAGGAATCAGGAAAACTTATGCTCGAATTTGTGAATCCTGCTACTTCCCTAAAATGCGGGAAGCAGTGCGCGCTTATGTCTCCAGCTGTAGCACATGCCTAATGAATGTGTAGGTGTAGATTTAATCGGTCCTTATCCATTGTCTAATCCTAAAAGATATAGATTTGTTTTAGTTATAGTTGATTATTTTAGTAAATGGGTAGAGTTAGTCCCCCTCAGGAAGGCTTCTGCACCTGCAGTTGCCGATGCATTTTTCGATAATTATATTTCTAAATATGGTGCACCAATTAGGGTAGTGAGCGATCATGGCCCTTGTTTTATTTCTGATATATTTAAGGCCCTGTGTGAAAAGCTGGAGATCGATCATTCTTTTACTGTTCCGTATCGTCCTCAGTCTAATATGGCTGAACGTGTAAATCGTACATTAATTCAAATGATTTCTTCTTATGTTGGTTCTCATCATGCAAATTGGGACCAGTTTCTTCAGCATTTTGCGTACGCACTTCGTACGGCAGTTCACGAGTCAACGGGGAAAACGCCTGCTGAATTGTTTTTGGGTAGAAAAGTTATTACTCCATTCCAAAGGTTAGTTATGGTGTCAGATGCAGAAAGTCAGTACATGTGTCAGGATATTGAGAGGTTGGTTAAGGAAGCTCAGGTTCAAATGGGAAAAGCGCTAGAAAAGCAAGCTCAGTATTATAATATGCGTAGAAGGGAGTTAGAAGGGAAAGTTGGAGATTTTGTGTTAGTAGAAAAGCATTGGTTAAGTTCAAGTCGTCAAAAGAGAGTAGCTAAGTTTGGTCCGAAGTTTGTAGGTCCGTTCGAGGTTTTGGAAGTTCGAAATAATAATTTGGTTGTTGATGTCAATGGTGAAAGAATGACTGTTAATCTGGATCAGGTTAGAGTGTATAAGTTTAGAGAAAATGGTAGTGAAGGTTCTCATATGTCGAGTGGTGTTTCGCGAAATTCCCGATCCAATGAGTGTCCCGAGTCCAGCACTTCTTCGTCTAATTCTTTTCATCAATATTCAAGAAGAAAATTTGGTCAAACAGCTCCAAAAACTGTTATTGAAAGTCGACAGCCTAACAATCCGAGAGCAAAGTATAATAAAAATAAGAGAACTGTGTCAAATACATCGGACTCTGTGTGTCATAAAAGACAAAAAATTATAAATTGTCCAGTTCCTCCATCTATTAGACAACAACCTCACAAGCATAAATTAACTAATAGTTCACCATCTTCAGTGATTAATCCCCAGAAAAGATTTCGTTTGGACACTCGTAAAACTGTTAAGCGAACTTTAAATGCCGAATCTTTGCCTAACAAGAAACTACATAGGTCCGGAAAGAAACGTGGCCTAGGATCTTCGGTAACTTCGGGTGCGTCTAGAAAGAGGAGGCAACTCTCAGATTACCGGCAACAACAGTGTGAGCCTCGCCATGGAGTGAACCCAGCGAACCGGCCGGAGCAGAGTCGTCGAGTGGAACCTACGAGTATTCCACGGCATCCATTCAGAACCAGGCTGCAGGCACGACAGTCAACTGTGGCGTCACCGTACAGTTCTGATGACGAGAGATCCTTCGTACAAGCCTTCTGGGACAGGAGGAGAAAGCCATCTTGCAGTATGAAGCCTGCCAGCAGTGAATCGTCTCTATGATTGGGTGATAATGTTCTTTATTAAATTTCTATTAGAGTGCATATATGTGGTAGCAATGTGAAGGAATAGAAAGCAGAGAGACTGTTTTGTACTTTTGGCCATTTTTGGAATTTTTTTGACGGACTCACGTTTAGTGCTTCATTGTGTTCAAAATTTGTTTGCAAAATTGTTAGTTTTATGTATGTTTGAGATTTTGGTCTTAACTGCTTTTAAAAATTCTGGATCTATTGTTAAATTGTTATGTTATTTGTTTAAAATGTTACTATATTGTTATATTGTTCGTGTGTTATAAAATGTATGTTAATGTATGTTTAAATTTTCAGAAAGTACAGATAATAGTTTGGGTTATTTTGTACACGCGCCGCGGTTCAGGCGCGCACGTGTTTTGCGGTCAAGAAGTCCTTGACACGCGTTTCTATCTCTTATACTAACATTTAATGAATTAACTTTCTTCTTATCGTTCGTGTTTTATGAGTTGCGTTTTGTACTTTAGTTGAGAATGGTTTCCGCAAGTTGCGAAGTTTTAAGCTGCATTTGAATTTGAAATTGTATTGTATTAAAATTGAATGTTAATGTGATTTTCTTGCAGGGAAGTATACTTTTTGTTATGTATTGATTCTGCTATTTTTCTTTTAGTTAATACAGATGAAGAGATTGATGACGTCATTTTGTAATTTTTTTATATTTTTTGATTGTTGCATAGGCACAGCGATATGCCGCTGTACGTATGTGCCCCAATTATTGTTCAAGTGGAGTTAAGTCTGAAGAAGTTTGGGAGTTAGTTCATTGGCTAATGGGGATGTAGGTATTACGTAGTAGCAGAGTTAGTTTAGTATGAAGTAAATGTAATTTTAGATGAAGTCGGAATTTGGATGAGGAAAGTTTTTGCGCATTGGGTTTTTTGGACTTGGTGCGAATTCTAGTATATTAAAAGTTATGGAGAAATTTTTGGGTAAAGTTATAGTTGCATTGCAATATTGAGGAAAATTTCGGAAGGTTAGTGTTTTGAGAAATTTTAGCACTCCCAGTGGAGTGGGTTGTTTTGAGAGAAGAAGTAATTAGTTTTGAAAGTTTTACGAATTTTTGGAAGTTTTACGGAGGCTATTTGTAAGATAGAAGAATGATTGATTGAATATGTGATTATTTGAGGCAAACTGAGTTTTTTTGGTTGTGATGGGTTAAAGTTAATATTTTAAAAGTTATGTTTCGGCGTTAAATTTCACCCATCACTGTGTTTTATTACGGCTCTAAATTTATAACAAGAAAAAGTTCTGGGCATGCATTTAGCCCAGCCCTTTTTCTCTGCGGAGTTCGAGGGGGGGTTGTGAGGGAGTGACCTTTAGTCATAAAGGCACTCTAGTGTTTCTGAGATCGTGACGTCAATAATTTAACATTTTGTAGGCGTAAAAGTGACATCTGTCCTCTCTTTTACTTTAACTTTCTAGAGTGTGTGTGCTCTTTCGAATTCCGCAGTTAGCTCGCGGTTATTAGTATTATGTTAATGAGAAGTATCTCAGTTTGTCGCGTATAAAAGCTTGGGTGTGAGTTTGTGTTGTGTGTGTTCTGGCCTTGGCCAGCGTCAGTGTGTTTCTGGCCTTGGCCAGCGTCAGTGTGTTTCTGGCCTTGGCCAGCAGCCAGCGTCTGTGTGTGTTTCTGGCCTTGGCCAGCAGCCAGCGTCTGTGTGTTTCTGGCAGTAGCCAGCAGCGTCCAGCAGCCTCTGTGTGTATTCCGCCATTAGACAACGAAGTTGATGATTGTTTAGTAAGGTGCTGACGATTAGAAAATAGCTACGGCCTCCAGGATAGCGGAAAGGAGTTCAGATAGTGGATTAAAGATTTGGCCTTGGTAAGAAACTTTAGTTTTGATTATTTGAGAAATAAAGAAATATCCACAGCCACGGGCTGTGAAATTAAGATTTGTTTAGTAGAGCAGCCAGGAAAGAGTGTCAAGTGTTAGACGGTGCCCCGGCTGAGCTAGACCGACGCTTGTGAGTATGATTTTAGCTGTTCATAGTGTTCTCAGTGTGTGAAATTATAGACTGGCTCCACTTTCCTTTAGCCCTTATCATTTTAATAAACTGTGTTGTTTTAATCTAAATTAATGAGTATGTCTGCATATAACGTGACAAATGACACCCAGCATGAGTATACCGTCACAACTTTTCTGAAAGAATCATGCATCACAAAGTGCAAAAACTATCAGAAAATTGTAATACCAGTTAAATCATATCGTAATACAATATTTTCCAAACATCTCCAAAAATTCTTCCTCAGATTCTTGTCATATGAATATTAATTGAATAGTATGCAAAACAACAAAACTCGTTACCTTTCAGACAATAAAATATTTGTTAAACACTATCTAATCTATTTGGATTGCTAGTTTTAAAGTTATTAATGTAAAAGTAATTTTTCTTAAAAATGAAAAAAACATTGGTCCGGAAAGGGTTAAGGCAAGATTTGGTAATCTGAATAATCGTGCTTCGTAACGAAATGTAGATTCGGAAATGCAGCATTGAGGCAGTAGAGGATGCTCTTGAGTTCCGCGAACTAAAGCGCTTCGCTAATTTTAAAAGTCATATTGTTAAAAGTTTTTTAACGTTTTCAGAAACATCCTTAAAATATGTGCATCAAAAATACGCAAAGCTTGATAAAATCAATTGTCACTTTCACGATATTAAACTAGTCTTCGGGGTACCACCGTAATATTTACCCATCATGGCTATGCATAATATAAAATATAAAAATAAAACTCATGTAAACTATTTATAAAATGCATCGCAACTCCAAAATAAAATTTAAAGGCATATTTAAACAGTTTTAAATATGCACACAGTAATGCTGTATCAATGAATTGCTGATGAACCGATTTCGACAAATTATATAAAACATCAAAATACTGAAGTAGTACCGGATTGCGTAAAAAACCATCCTTATAATTCCAAAAATAATAGTCATATTAACTAACAATTTACTGCGTCGGATTAAGCGTCTCATTTCCAATTAAAATATATCTTTGAATTGAAATTTGAATGAAATACAGGGTCATGAAAAATCAAAGAATGTGGTAAAGATGGTTACACATATCTCAGCAACTAATATTCCGATCGGCTTCGTTTTTATGCAAAATTTGTGTTATTTTATTGCCTTTTACGTCCACTCCTTAAAATAAAACATTTAGAAAATTTTTGTATACCTTTTATCAAAACGAAATTTTCGAGAGTCCGAAAAAAATAGTTCCGGATAATCGAGATTATTGATATTAAATAGGCTTCGTTCCCTTCTTACATACTAAACACATACAAAGTTTTACGTCTCTATCTCAGTTTGTTCGGGAGATAGAGCGGTTACAGGCATACAGACAGACACACAGACGGACAGACGGCAATTTTTTTTCTAAAAATATATTTTTCGGAATCTCCAGCATCTAAAACGTGTAAATCCGTCAAATTTTTTTTTCGATTTTCAAAATGATTGCAATACTTACCCTATACTACGTATGATGGGTAAGTAAAAATTAGTATGGCTGCGAGCCAATAAGAAGGGTTCTAAACCGAATAGATATTGTGAATATACCTGCCGCAAGGTGTCAATACAACACTGTTGCAGCAATTCATGTTCATTCCTCGTAGATAGATTTAAAACAAAGAAACAACTTATATTTATTTAAGTGAAAAGGATTATCACTTTTAGTGCCAAGGAGCACCGTCGTGCTGTATCTGGAAATGCACTTGTGTCCGACATTTTGGAATCAAAATTAGAAAAATAATAATCACGATGTTTACATAAAAAATATGCGACCGAAAAAGTTAAAATACAATATAATGAATAAAAATACAAATACGGTAACACGGCTATCACTATGTTTATCCAATAGTTCGAAATTGCATCAGAACAAGAAAAATAAAGATATTTTTTTCACAGCTTAGAAAATAACTACAGAAATAAAATGATCATGTCTTTCATTCACAGTTTATCGTTTGCAATTAGAAAATTTCTTACATTTCGGTATTTCTGTTGCTAGGCGACAGTAAATTAAATAAATTTAAATAGCACTTTATCAAACAATGCACGCGCCAAAAGTAAACTGTCAAAAGCAGTGCTATCGTGACGCAGGCATTTTTCACAACTAGCGAGAGCAGCGCGATGGCGCTCCTTGGCACTAAAAAGGTTAAATGTAATTTTTTACAATAAGTACTTTCAATATATTCTGTACATTCTGTTAAATTTACTAATTATTATCCTTTTTTATCAATAGGCGTATTTCTTACAAAAAGTTCATTAGTTAAAAAAATGAGCAATTAAGATGTAAAATTACTTGTATCGAAATTAGAATAATTTTTATCGGTTATCATTTAAAATACTAATAACTTATTATACAAAAGATCCGGTTCGATTATGTTACTTCAGCAATTACAAAACCTGATAACAATGAAGATAAAGTAATTAACTCAAAAACAAATCATATATTTTCTTCCACTCTGCATTTTAATCTTATTAAGCAAAAACAGCAGCTTTTTTAATTGGTTTCTTCACGTACGAAAGAAATTCCATTAAGATTACAATATAATTTTATTTTATTGGAATTATATAACACTTATATAATTAGCAAGAATAATGCAGATTTAATTTGAGTAAAAAGACGATCAAAACACTTTAGAAAAATAAATATATTAGTCATTTTTTCGGTAAAAAAGAAAGTGAGAATATTAACTGGATAGGCTTAGTAAAATGTCTAGAAAATAATCTAATGAATTTTTCTATAATGTCATTTTTTATTTTATAGAATAACAGATTTTTTTATATCTGAGGCTGAACTGGTAACTCGCGGGATATAAAACCTGTATGATGCTTTTTTATTTTCCTTTTTAAACATTCTTCCACTTCAACGTAGATGAATTTCTGTTGGGAGAGAGGTGTGTGTAAAAGTCATCTTAAAATCTCTCATGGCTTCGTAATAAAGTTTCCAGATGTGTTAAATGTCAAAATATAAATATAATGACAGAATAAATTCGGTTTCCGGAAAAATGAACGGTAAAAATGATATTTCGTTTTAGGCAAGTTTCTGTCCGAACAGCTGATTTTGTGTGTTACTTTCTCCATCGAAATCAATATTTCTCTACGTTTAAAACAGGATTTGTTATAAACGGATTCCTTCATTCCAAGGTTATATTTATTTATATGTGCCGATTTATAAGTCACTACTTCTCTTTTTTTTAGACCATGAACTTGCCCCAAAACTATTTCCATACTACTGTTTTAACCACTGAATTGATATCACTGCACGATGCAGGTAAGAAGAGTTTGCTTGATCCATCACTTACAACTTTACAACACAATTAATTTTTTTAAATACACAATTTCATAATATTTAATGGAAGAAATGTTTAGATTAAATATTAAGATTTTTTTATTCAAAAAAGCGGTGTTTATCCCATATCTTCAATTACGTAAAAAGAAAATCAGTTAACCAGTTACAAAATCATTTTTTGAATAAAATTTACTTATGGTACATGTGTGAAAAGTCAATGCTTATTAAAGAGTATGTTTTGTTGATTTCTATTAAGTATAATAGGCAATATTCAATCATAAATATTATTATAAATCTATTTACGTCCAACAAACTATTTCTGTAGGTGAGTGAAGAGTTGATTAAACATGTCAAATAAACTGAGATTCGACTCAGCGACATGAGCCGAATAGCTCATGCATATGAAAACTAGAGTAATATCTGAATTTCGACAGCCAGTTGCCACGGCCAGTGCCATCTGTTGGTGGAAATTCGAAATATTTTAAGAAAGTGCATATCTAAAATTTTATTGATTGTCTGATAACAATGCAGTAAACCGCACATTTTTTTTTTTTATTTAAAACCGTTTTTTATTATTTAAATTCAAAATGGGTCAGTCATTTACTGGACACCCTGTATCTCCTAATCAATTAAAGAAGATGTAAACCAACCCTTTGACGTGGAAAGTGATAACCAGTGCTAAATTAACATGTTATGATGCACTAGTTCAAAATACTTTTCTGTGCCTTCTTCACTCCTTTATAAAATCGTTATAAAAAAATTCTGATGTATTGTCTGATGTATGCTGATGATGTCGTTGTCCTTGTTAGAGGTATATTTTTTAAAAAGTTTGCTCCCTTATGCGTGATGCACTTAGACGCATTGAAAAATGGTTCAATAATGAAGAACTTTAAGTTAATCCGCTTAAGACCACAATGGTTGCCTTCACAAATTTAAAAAATATTGATTTGCAAAATTGTGTGTTCTTCAGTCAGGCACTAACATGCTCTGAAGATGTGATGTAATTTCGCATTTATTTTGACTCCAACTTAACTTGAAAAGGCACTTGAGTTCTGTCTAAACAAGGTTAAAAAATATTTTGGCTTTGCAGAAGTGCTGTTGGCATAACCTGGGGCTTAAGACCCAAGGCTATCCTTTGATGATTATTCGTCCCATAGTTACTTATGGTTCCACTGTGTGGTGGTCTAGAACTAGGCTGGATTCAGTTAAAACAGACTAAACAAGCTTCAGCGGATGGTTTGTATTGCTATGACTGGCTGCATCAGAACTATTCCTACAGTTTCTCTTGAGCTTTTGATTGTTATGCATCCTCTCTTTATGTGTATAGAGGCTGAAGCTATCATATGCATGGGGAGGCTTAAATATTTAGGCCATTGTGAAGCTTATTCAGACTATTTGTCTTGGAAATACTTTGATAGAGATGATATTGGATATTATCTCTTTCGCATGCCTAGTGATAAAATGCCTGTGAAATATGCCTTTGATAAAGCATATCAAATCGGGATTGAGTTCCTACCCATATTGACAGGAAGTGCTCTATTTGGTATAAAGATGGTTCAAAAAATGAACAAAAATACTGGTGCTGGTGTCTGTTGCTTAGATGATGGTATTATGTATTCTTATCCCTTGAGCAGTTACTCAACAGTAATTCAGGCTGATGTCTTTGCCATTCTTATGTACTGTAGAATTTGTTTACCATTGGCTACAGTAATAGATGTATACACATTTGTTCTGATAGTCAAGCAGCACTACTTGCTTTAAGTAAGCATGTTATAGCCTCCCATATAGTTAAGGAATGTTATATTTTACTCTGTAATCTGGCAACTGGCAATAGGGTTACTCTTTACTGGGTACCTGGGCACTCAGGTTATCATTGGTAATGAACTGACTGATGAATTGGCAAGGAAGGGATCTATTCACCTCTCTTGTTGGTCCTGAGCCAGCTGTTGGGATCTCTAGTAATCTTAACAGAACTACTGTCTTTAAAATCTTTAGAGAGATGCAATATGTAGATTGGCGTAACATTAAGGGACAGCGACAGGCAAAAGAACTTAACTGTGGTTGACCTAGTGTTAGGCATAAAGAGCTTCTAATGCTTAATAGAAATGGCATTAGGAAAGCCATTGGTCTTTCTACAGGGCATTGCCCTTTGAAGAGACACCTTACAGTTATTGGTGTAAAGAATAACCCAATACGTAAGGATTGCCTTTATAATGAAGAAACAGCTGTGCATGTTCTTTGTGAGTGCGAGGGGTTTTCTGCCCAAAGGCTTCAACACCTTGGTCGCCATTTAATTGAGCTCTGGGAGCTTTATAACATTCCTTTGAGATGTCTGTTGAATTTCGCTTCAGCTACTGGCTTTTTATAGCACTAATTTCTGTAGTTAGTACTATAGACCTCTGAGCGATGTGTTTCGTTCTTTGAACTCCCCATTTCTATGTCTAAGTCTCGGTCATGCGCGAAAATTTGGGTAACCCTCTCCTTGGAAATGTTCAGTTCATTGGCGATTACTTGAATAACCAATCGGCGATCCAAAAGATCTCAGATCCGATGCGACATTCTCATGAGAGCTTTCTTTTTTTATTTTTGACGTACATATGGAGTATGTCCATTTAATCGCCGATTATTTTCCGCACATTTGTCGACATCCCGGAAACGGCTAAATCATCCAAAACTACGAGAATGGGAAAAATACAGTAAAAATAAGTGATAAACACTATTACTCTGAACATGGGCCACTTTTATTTTCCTTATCATTTATTTATTCTACTAATTATTTTTTTCGCTGTTTAAAATAAAAATTTTGTCAATATGTATAGCTTGGCTTTCATTTTGGCGAATGGTATAACTTGGCGAAACTGGTAAACGGGATAACGAAGTAGTTTCAAAATAAAGAACACAAACAAAACGACGAGCAAAAACATGGTTTGGCACGCATTTTGAAAAAATAAGCAAAAATAAAGCATTAAAAATAAAGTACTTCACATAATATACAAAAAAAAAATCTTAATATAAATAAAAAGATTTTTTAAAAATAATGGAATAAATCTCGTTGCCCAAGTACCCTCAAACTGCTGTGGTTTCCCAGGTTGTCCTAAGAATATTCCCAGGTAAGTTTCCCAGGTACGCCTAAGAATATAGCCTTGATAAAAGCTCTTTGAACCATCATGACAGGTAGGCAACAGTGAAATAAAGAATATAATATCCATGGAAAAAAAATCTGACAAATAAATAAATAAATTGAAATAAACAACTTAAACAGTATATATGTCCGATTGCTCACGTTCATGCGCTCTATCGAATCGCCTGGCTCTTATAGTCCAAGAGCCAACCGCACAATTCTTTTATTTTATGGAAGGGTAGTAATAGAGGGATTTAATCATCCATGTCTGTCGGAAGTAAAGTGGTACATAAGCCAAAAATTGATGGCACTAATGGTTCACTCGTAGACATAGATATGTTTTACTGCACCCAATTTTCCATGTTATCATACTTTTAATTGAACGGCAAACACAATGTTAAACGTACTAGTGAACCACTAGTGGTATCAAATTTTGGCTTATGCACCACTTCACTTCCGGCAGGCATGGATGATTAGATTCCCCTATTACTACTCTTCCATAAAATACACGAGGCTGCATATCGACGTCGTCAACAAAAATTGAACAGCTATGTTTTAGTACGTGGTTCAAGATTCACCACATGATTTTGAATGTTGGTTTGAAATATCCAGGGAAATGAGCTACTAAATAGAATCACTACCGCATTCTATCGATTTCCGATTTTCATACAGTTATGTCAGTCCTGAAATTTCACTCGGTATAATATTGTCTTAAAAACATTTGTCGAACTAAACTTTACCTACAAAAAATTTTTAACAGTTCCGCACGTATAGATGATCAATGAGAGAATTTTAAAATTATCCTTGCATATTTAAAATTCGTATATAATCTAAAGTGTCCTGTTTACGCGTATTTCCATTTTTCAGTTCTAATTATCGTAAATATGCTTGATTAGATACAAAATCTACAAACTTTTCTTAACATACAGGACATAAGTATGGGGTTTTAATAATTATGTTTAAAACTGTAAATAACACTCACACAGAAACTAATTTACTATAAAGTTTGCAACTTCGATTTTCATTAGACATTATGCGATTGAAAGCTACTTTTTTACAAATTATAGTAGATTTATTTATTTATTTTACAAATCTTAAATTTGTTGATCATTGTTTTTTAGATAAAACTTAATTTGTAAAATTCCAACTTAGTGACGTAAAAGTAAAGAATAAAATATTTTATAGCACACTAAAAGTTATTTTTAAATAATATAGATATTTTTGCATCGTGTTGAGAGTAAAAAATAGATTATCTTGTTGATCCTATTTCTACCATATACAAGTCATAAAAAGTTTATAAGAAAAAAATATATAGCATTTTTTTTGAAAAAAAGAGGAAAAAAGGCTTATTGCACGGAAATTAGAAGTAACCAAATGACGTGCAACATTATACAATTTTAAGTACACTAAAAATGTAAAAATAATTTGCCAAATTTTGTTACAGTATTTTAGATTCTACATTAACTTTAAGACGCTCTTATAATAGTCGAAGCGCCAACCAAAAAAAAACGCTAAGTCATCGATCACAAGAAAAACTCCTGTATTTTATGGAAGAGTAGTAATAGGGGAATATAATCATCCATGTCTGCCGGAAGTGATTTGGTGCATAAGCCAAAAATTCTGACCACTAGTGGTTCACTCGTACGTTTAACATTGTGTTTACCGTGCAATTAAAAGTATGAAAACATGGAAAATTGGATGCAGGAGGACATAATGCTAAGTCTACGAGTGAACCATTAGTGGTATCAATTTTTGCCTTATGCACCACCTTGTTTCCCAGACATGGATGATTCGATTCCTATAATACTACCATTCCTTAAAATAAAAGAAATTTTTTGTGCTCGATGACTTAGGTTTTTGTGCGGTTGGTTCTCTGACTATAAGGCCAGGCGATTTGGTGGAGCACATGAAGGTCAGTAATAGGATATATTTCCGGTTTAGGTTGTTTATTTCAATTTATTTATTGTTTTGTCAGATGATTTTGTACCATGGCCATCATATTCTTTTTTCACTGTTGCCTGCCTGTCATGATGGTTCAAAGAGCTTTTATCAAGGCTATATTCTTAGGCGTACTCCAAGGCTATAGTCTCAGGCGTACAACCTGGGAAACTACAGCAATTTAAGTGTACTTATTCAACGAGTTTTATTCCATTATTTAAAAAAAAAACCTTTTTATTTATATTAATTATTTTTAGTATATTATGTAAAGTACTTTATTTTTAATACTTTTTTTTTACTTATTTTTTCAAAACGCGTGCCAAACCATGCTTTTGCCGGTCGTTTTGTTCGTGTTTTTTATTTTGGTACTACTTTGTTATCCCGTTGACCAATTTCGCCAAGTTATACAAATCGCCAAAATAAAACCCAAGCTATACATATTGACAAAATTTTTATTTTAAATAGCTAAATAAAATAATTAGCAGAAAATAATGTAAATACAGATAGAAAAATCGAAATAAAAGTCAATGACGTTTTAAACACGCATATCGTATTTAAAATCATTGAATGTGACCGGCACGATCATCCATTATTGACACATAATCTTATAGTTTGGCGATAGATTTTGGATCGACGGTATAACCAAGTAGTACCTTTATTTATTTATTTATAATTTTTCGTTGTTGTAATTAATTGAATTCCCGTTAGTATTTCCAATGCAATATTTGGCAGAGATTATAGACAAAGATCTCAGGTTTCTCATGAAACAGCAAGAAGTCTGTAGGTGACATTATTATTTTATAAGACCATTACACAAACGATTAAGGGACCAAGTTTAGAGATAATGTTAAATGCTATGCATGAAATGATATAACAAAACTTACGGAAGTTCTAAAAATTTTATCTTATTAATATACATGGTTAAAAATAGTCACCTACTGCCACATATTAGTGAGCTGCATGTCTTATTTTGGATGCATGAAATATATCAATTGATAATTGAATAATGTGAAATGGGGAACTTTACAAAATCTCATTTTTCAGAAATATGATCTGAAATGCAAATCATTACAATTACTTTAAAATCTTTAATTTTTAGGGCGTCAAGAACATGTATAAATGTCTACATTTCTATAACATATGGTCTTCGCATATTTTCATATTCAAAAACTTAACTTTACAATAGGGGTGCACAACCTGTGGCCCGCGGGCCAAACTGATACCACTAATTTTATGCAGAATAATTTTCCATGTAATAATGACAGAAACTTTGCTATGTAATAAAACAAACGTCACTTTTCAAATATTCTGGTGGAAAACGATTTTCTGGCAAAAAGGTTGTGCATCACTACTTTACAAACATGTTCTTTAACTGATTTATCGCATTTTGTTTTAGTGAAAGAAACAAGGAAAGAAAAATACGAAATATGACATTCTGTATAAGTTTTCATTAAAGCAGAATGTGTTTCGATAAATTTCACCATTCGTACCGAATTACAGTATATTACTAATTGCTTGCGACAAGGTTATAATGAACCGATCGCAGAAAATCATCTGCATAGATCTACGGTTGCTAATTAAAATTTTCAATCAACAAGTACACTATCTATATTAGAAGTTGTAGTGAATTATAGTAAGACTTATTGAAATTACACAGTACTGTAAATTAGCAAAATTAGGATTATTAGTATGGTTATGAAATGCATGCTGTAGTAGATAATTCGATTTAATGAAATAAATTTATAAGTCAGCCAGTATGTATATCAAAATAATTTGGTGAAAATTTATGAACACAACTGAAAACTGGAAATAACAGATATATTATATATATATATATAAAGACATTGACATAACAAGACAAACAAAATCTACATAAAAATTGTTCAATTTTTCGATTCTGGAAATGAAGCATGTATTAAGGGCACAGTGGACTCTCACAGCTATTTTTTTTTTAATTTTCAATGATTTTTTTTCAAATTTTCTGGAAATTGTCATATTATAAATATCTCTTATTTCACATTTTTTTTTAAATACATTCAATATTTTTTGATATACAGATTTTTAATTTTTTTAATTAACGAAAAATGACAATATTTCAAAATGCTCCATGCGAAATTCTTTATGCTCAATTTTTCTGATTTTTTTCTTAAAATTCTCTCTATGTATGTGTCAACAAATGTTACTAAGAATTTTTAGCATAATACCTGTAAAACATTAAAAAATGATTTTAACTTAATTATTTTGTATTTTTCGTTAAAAAATCATAAAAATTCCATATAACTGAAATTTAAAAAATTTAAATGCGTCTAAAAAAGTTTACTTTTAGTAACATTTGTTAACACATACATACATTTTTTTAAAAAAAATCACAAAATTGGGCATAAAGAATTTCGCATGGAACATTTTGAAATCATAAAAACGGCAAAAATATTCATTCTGAGAAAAACAGATTTCAGTAACTACTATGGTTATAATTGCTTAATATTTTCCCACTGACGCAGTTTCAGCTATATACAAGGGATATAATATAATTTCTAGCTTATGTGTAAGTGTTTCATGTTTTTATGGTAAAATCACACAAAATATGTGGCTTCGACAGTAATTCATGCAAAGGACGTGATGTATCTGAGAATTTAAAAAAATCCTCTCAAAAATGACTTTTTCTATTTTCTAATGATTTTTTTAAATTATTCTAGAAATATTCATGGTATAAATACTTCTTATTGTACAAACTTTTGTTAAATATATTAAATATTTTTAATATATTAAATATGTTAACATATTTTTTTTTTTACGCTAAAAAGATTGGGGACAAGAAGCAATTCCTCTAAATGCATTATAAACAAACGCTAAAAGAAACAATTAAGTATTCAGTGCAAAATAATAACATTTTGTAAGGTAAAACTAAGAACTAGGCTAAATTTTACGGATGCGAATATACAAAAATGTAAATAAAGAGGCGTGGCAGAATCAGCTGATTGGGCAAAGATGCTTGTAACTCCACTAAAAATAGTCGAAATTGAAAAATTATTTTTGTGTTCAACAGCAGGGAGTTCATATAATGTTATTCTGCTAAAAATGATTTTTTGCGATTTTGAAAGTTCACTGTACCCTTAAAAGATCGATGGATGTATTTTTAGTCTAAAATTTAGATGTCAATGTTTTAAGTAAACAAACGGCGAATAATTTAGAAAATGATGCATTTAATATTGTATGGCAATTCCATAAAATGCATTTCAGAGATTAATTCTTTCCACTCAGTAATAATATTCATTTCTTTTGTATACCAATGTAACTGAGCGACAAACACTAAACTCATCTTTTTTCCGCAGTAGTCATGCTGTAATGATTAATAAAAACGTATATAAATTTTGTAATTCTACGAATTTGTGTAACATATTCGAAATTCTCTTTAAAAAGTTATTGCTCATAAACCATAATCCATTTGTATTCAGAATTAAAAGGTAATGAGTGAAATTATGCTCACTCAGTTAACCCCTACTCGACGTGACCCTTTTACGGATTTTTTAATATTTTGTAACCGGTTATCAAAAATAAAAATTTGAGACCTTATTAAATCGAGAAAATGCTTTGATTAAATAAGGCAAATTTTTCAATAACATATTACTGGTGGGGGTAAATAGGGATTCTTAAGCCTTTTTGCGGGCATCGGTGATACGCGTCGTCTTCGTTAACGTGTTAATCTTGCAATCAATGCCCAATGCATCAATTATACAAATATTATATAAATACCATTAAATACAAAACTTCATTTCTTTGCATACGTTATCGTCTAAATATGTAAATCAGGTAATTGTCACTGTGGTGTGCGATGGACGTATATTGGAATTCTGGCCTGGAGTGTTGCTTAAAGTGATTCCGATTTTGAAGACTAATCAGTGTTAATTAGTTATAGCTTTAAGAAACCATTTATGTGGAGGTAAAAATGGCGAATAATTGATAGAATGGAGGGAGGTCAAAACAAATGGCGACCGCCAAGAATTGAATTTTCGTTTTAAACAGCACTACCGATCCGAATTCCATAGTAGTCCATTGAGCACTACATTGCCAGTCAAGTGATTTACATATTTCAGACGCAAACTACATGCGGAAGTGCACTTTTTTATTCAATAGTATTTAATTAATATAAAGCGTGGCATATAAATCCATAATCGGGCTCGCAGGCCCGGTGCGAGTACATGCGTGCTTACGATTAGCGCGAGTAATGCTGGGTTAAGTATTAGTTGCAACAATAACTAAGTGAGCATATTTTTTCTCATTATCCTTTAATATTGAAGATCAGTGTATATCGGTACTCATTTGAAATTTAATATAACGAAAAATGAATTTAGCCTGTTGCTTACTTCTAATATTTTGGCAGTGTATACACACATACTTTTTGGAAGTTTTTTAAAAAAATTTCACACTGAAAGAATTTTTTAGTTTTCAAATTAAAATTGATTAAAAAGTCTAGAACCAACAGCGACAAATAGTTTCCAGTCCTAGAATCAAACCAGGTTCTTTCACTATATGCACCGAGACTTTGTTGCATAGCTACCTGGATGATTTTTTATCCATATTTCTACTGTACACATATTTTTATAAGAAATAAAGTATTTCTGTTTAATAAATGTAATTAAAAATTCCGGGTTTAAAGAAAGATAGTCCATATTATTATCAGCATCTTGTAAAATATTTCTTTTTAGGAAATCTATAATTATTAAATTATAAATGTAAATATTTAAGATAGGTATATAAGTAAAATGAACGGAAGCTGTACTATGAATATCTAATGACAAAACGATCTTAGACAGAAAAAAAAGTTTTATAACAATATTCCTTTATTAATGATGTGCAAGCTTCTCAGTTCGTCCTAGTGCAAGAAATCAAGTAAGTAATCAAGTGCGTAAGCTCTTTTCTTTGCATTAATGTCCACAAGGTGCCTTTTCGTACTGAATGGATGATGCTCTACAACTTTGTGAGTCTTTTTTTCCCTATTTCTTTTCGTTTTCGGGATATAAATGCAATGTAATAATGTCTAATTGTAGAGATTAGCAAAAATATTTTCTAAAACAAAATAATACTCAAATACATGACGTGTACTCTTAACTTTCACCAAACAGTAAGGGTTATTTTGACTCTTCAAAAAAACATTTTAAATTAGATTTAATAAATAAGATGTTAATAAGTTAATAAATGAGTTCATAAGTGAGTTAAAAAATGAATCATTTTAAATGAAATCCTATCATTTTTTCCTATTTCTTTCCGTTTTCGGGATAGAAATGCTAACTCCGCATCGGTCTACCACGTAGCGCCATAGGTGGTTTAATTCAATAGGGCATTTCTATTTTATATTCCTAAAACCCAATTTTACGACCATAGCAGTTGTTATCGGAAATTATTAGAGTGATGAGAGACTTTATATAAATGTTCTGGTTATGCACACTTAAAACAAAAGAGTTAATTTGGCTTCTCATGAAACAGCTGTAATTTTTTTCGATCATAAATGAGTTGTTTTTCAAACGATCAAATCTTCTTGATTTAAATTGGTTATTTAAATAGCTCAACTTGATTTAAATTGGTTAAAAACAACTCGTTCACTGGAGTTATTTCAACTCTTTTCGAGAAGCTGACTTTTAAAACATGAGATGAGTGGATTTCGGCTCAACTTGAGTTATTTTTTTTTGGCTGACATTTTAAGAGAATATATTGCGTACTTTTCATTCCAAAAAGCTTATAAAAATCTGCAAATGCTCATTTCTCTAAAGATGTAAAACATGAGATGAGTGGATTTCGGCTCAACTTGAGTTATTTTTTTGGCTGACATTTTAAGAGAATATATTGCGTACTTTTCATTCAAAAAGCTTATAAAAATCTGCAAATGCTCATTTCTCTAAACATGTAAAACATGAGATGAGTGGATTTCGGCTCAACTTGAGTTGTTTTTTTGGCTGACATTTTAAGAGAATATATTGCGTACTTTTCATTCAAAAAGCTTATAAAAATCTGCAAATGCTCATTTCTCTAAAGATGTAAAACATGAGATGAGTGGATTTCGGCTCAACTTGAGTTATTTTTTTTGGCTGACATTTTAAGAGAATATATTGCGTACTTTTCATTCAAAAAGCTTATAAAAATCTGCAAATGCTCATTTCTCTAAAGATGTAAAACATGAGATGAGTGGATTTCGGGACAACTTGAGTTATTTTTTTTGGCTGACATTTTAAGAGAATATATTGCGTACTTTTCATTCAAAAAGCTTATAAAAATCTGCAAATGCTCATTTCTCTAAAGATGTAAAACATGAGATGAGTGGATTTCGGCTCAACTTGAGTTATTTTTTTTGGCTGACATTTTAAGAGAATATATTGCATACTTTTCATTCAAAAAGCTTATAAAAATCTGCAAATGCTCATTTCTCTAAAGATGTAAAACATGAGATGAGTGGATTTCGGCTGAACTTGAGTTATTTTTTTGGCTGACATTTTAAGAGAATATATTGCGTACTTTTCATTCAAAAAGCTTATAAAAATCTGCAAATGCTCATTTCTCTAAAGATGTAAAACATGAGATGAGTGGATTTCGGCTCAACTTGAGTTATTTTTTTGGCTGACATTTTAAGAGAATATATTGCGTACTTTTCATTCAAAAAGCTTATAAAAATCTGCAAATGCTCATTTCTCTAAAGATGTAAAACATGAGATGAGTGGATTTCGGCTCAACTTGAGTTATTTTTTTTGGCTGACATTTTAAGAGAATATATTGCATACTTTTCATTCAAAAAGCTTATAAAAATCTACAAATGCTCATTTCTCTAAAGATGTAAAACATGAGATGAGTGGATTTCGGCTCAACTTGAGTTATTTTTTTGGCTGACATTTTAAGAGAATATATTGCGTACTTTTCATTCAAAAAGCTTACAAAAATCTGCAAATGCTCATTTCTCTAAAGATGTAAAACATTGATATTAAAATTTAAATGGAGTTGTCACATCAAAGCTGAAATCTCTGTATTTATTAATTGACGCGTGTATAACATATTTGTGCTTTGATTATTTATCTTCATAGCAATTTTTATGATGCATTTACTTCACAATATCTAAAAAAGCTTTAAAAAACAATAAATAAAGAAATAAATAATGGGTGCACGCAATGTTACATGATAAAAATCTATATTATAAAGGCCAAACGTATCTGTGCGTAACGCATACGTCATTTTGTGTATGGCAAAACTTTCGCATGGAATTCGGTTTTGCAATTTTCGGTACTACAAAATTTTATACTTTTAAATACCGCACATTTTAAATTTTTATATCGCCGTATTGAGAAAACAAAGTACTTTTAAATGCAGTTTGTTTTAAATCTGTATCTCAATTTATTTATGAGTTATTAATTCTTTTTTAGTTTTTAATACGAATTTTGTAATTGTGGCATTAGAAATACGCCATTTTCTCTTAAAATTGATAAAAACTGAAATAAAAATATCATGTTAAAATAAATCGACTGATATAAAATCCGATGAATTTTGGTTTTATTGCGTTTTTATTCATCAATTACGTGCTTTTTTTTTAGTTAATTGCAAATTTAATTTACAAAATATACAACACATTCTCTTTACAAAAATGTATTTTAGATAATATTCGAGTGACTTCGCCGCATTTACTTAGTTCGCATCAGAAAGCTAAACGTGAGCAATTTTATTTATCCATGTGGTATGTGTATGTAATGATATTTTCCAAATTTTGAAAAAAAAATACAAATGAATGATTTCTGGTAAAACATGGGGCTAGTATAAATAAAAAAGTGAAGATTTGTGAATCATCATATATCCCAGATATCCGATTTGTTTTGCCCAGTGTCTTGAATATTGTTTTTGATGCGTTTATGTGATATTACCTCCTAATGACGTCAAACTTTTCTATAAATGTCGTTTAAGACTGGATCCGTAAAAATGGAATGCTTTTAGCGGATGCAAATAGCGTTTAACTTAAAATAATATTTATTTGAGAGTTAGACTGATCAACCTAAGATGCATGTTTTACTGTAGCTAATTTTGAGGGCCTATTATAAATAAAAAAATAATTCCTTCCTAGACATTTTCTTTCGTCAAAATTCGACGGGTTCCACATCGCAGTTAATAATAGAGAAGTATGTTTTCTAATTTGAAATGCGCGTAATTTACCCGTATATATATATATATATATATATATATATATAATAAAATAGTAAGAAAGAATTAATTATCTATCCCTTAATCGAATAATCCAATATGTGGAAGGGAGAAAATAGAAATCAGAAAAAATAACCTAAAGTAAACTATATTAAGATTTGTGGTGGATGCTGAAAAAATCAATATAAATTGCTCCATAAAAGAGCGGAGGGTTTTCATGAGATTAGGTTAAGCCAGAAAGCACTTCGCTGGATTCTGAGATTCTAACCAATAATCGTAAAAAGCGTTAGATTATCAGGCGGCAAGTGTTCGTTTTTTCTTGAAAAGAAGTAAATCTGGTTATCCTTAGAGTTTCGTTATTTTAATAGAAAAAATATATATATGTATTGGTCACAAATGCGTTCTACTTTTTTTGGGAGTCCGATTATCTTGATAAAAATAATTTTGAAATGAGTTACATTATATTTTTAAATTATTATTAATGAATTAATGATTTATCAAACTTGCAAATGATATATATAAGATGACTTCGTCAGTAGTTGCTACTCTTGAATTTGATCAACTACAGAATTGATCCATTTTTTTTTAAATATTACGCAATTTCGGGCAGATATAAGGTTTATACGTTTAACCATATCATTTTTGTTTGAATGTTAGTGTACCTGTTATTACATTGTTGTCAGAAGTCTGCTATAACAGATTGCATTTATCGAATTTTCGTATTACTAGAGAGTTGTAATATTTAATTTATGGTCAGATTGTTACAATTACGGTAAGTTAAAATAATTCACTTCCATCTTCTTTATTTCAATAAATAATTTTATACGAATAGGTGTTAACTGCAATATAGTGATGATGCATTAGATTTTCGATTGATTTTATTCGTCTGATCAACCATTGGGAAAATAATAATTAATATAACTACTTATTTATAATTTTTTTGCTAGTTCATTTCAGGAGATTTTATATTCGCTATATGTAGGATATTCGTTAGGGGTTGTAACAATATAATGTCAATTTACTTCTAAAAATTAAGAGGAAGAAAATATAATAATAAACTCCGAAGCACTTTTGATTAAATGCTGGCGTGGGTCAACGCTTTTATAAGGCTGTTGTTTTAGACACCTGCTCTCATCTCTTAGACCAGTTTTACTAATTATCGTTTTAAATAAAAGCTGTCCATTTCTAGATGTATTCGCATTATCTGTTTTTCAAACTATTCAAACTTTGTATCTTTAAATTTTAATTTTAATCCATTAAAAATACTTCAAATGATGGCGGTATTATTATTTACTTTGTTAAAAAGAAGAGAGAAATAACATGATTTATTTATCTTTATTACTTATATTATTTTTGTGGATATTTTTCCATTACAGATATAAATAACTTTTAAAAATTGGAATTAAGTAAAATTACTCTCTAAAGACATAGACAATTTCTCTTTTAAATTTGTTATAGTCCGATTTTTCCCCTCCTGCTTACAATAAATTTTAGATGCTAAGCAAAATATTTCAGCTTCTGAAAATTACGTCATATTTAAATGAAAAGAATCATTATTTTCAATAAAACAGAGTATTTCACCTTAAAAGATTTTAAATCTCATAAATGGTTGGAATTTTTACGCGCCGAGACTAAGATTCGGAATTTATATCACGAATGTGAATTTTCATAAGAAAATTTGCAATAGATGACAAACGTGCATTCAAGCTTGTAAATATGTTCTTCAATAACAGATTGCGCGATAAACTATTTCTAAAAGGTTAGTATGTGTATGAGATAGTGAAAATAATATTGTATTTAGTTGAAAATAGAAATATTCGTTTATTATATCAAAGGGAAATAATTTTTGCTCGTAATTCATTTGCAATAGCAAGCATATTCAAGTCTCAATTGATAACTTCATCATAATTAACATTGATTATAGGTTACTGATTACATATTCAATAAAAGTTAAATTTTCAACAATTTATAAGTGCATGTTTATGAAAAAAGTAATTTATTAACTCTATTTTAAAATATGTTTTTGAAGAGTCAGTATAAACCTTCGGGTTTAGTGTATTATTAAAAGTACATGTCATTTAATTGAGTATTATTTTGGTTTAGCAAATACTTTTGCTATTGTTTACATTTAGCAATGTTAATATGTATCTTTGTAAATGCATATAATTTCATTAACATGTGGTTATTTAGTAATAATTAATATTACAAATATTTGATTAATTCTCTTTGCTCCGTTTGCGATTCTTTTATTTTAAGCATATCTTTCAACCTTTAAATTTAAAATAAAAGTTACTTTCCTAAAAAAAAATCATGTGCAATAAAACACAAAAATATCAGAAATTTGTAATGTCAGTTAAATCTTGCTGTAATACAATATTTTCTAAGCATCACCAAAAACCTTTCCTTCACATATTATCATATAAATATGAATTGAATAATATGCAACACAACAACATTCGTTGTGTTTCAGAAAAATTAAATATTCCTGAAACTCTAATTACTCTATTTGGATAACTCGTGATAACATTATAACGTAGAAATATATTTTTTTTCTAAAAAATGAATAACAAACACCAACGAGATTATCAATATGAGATGTGTTTCTTATTGGAATTATTTTGTAGATGTTAATAGAATTGTTATGTAAAAGTTCCTCTGTAAACATCTTTTTTCTTCTAAATTTTACGAATTCAATTTTTTTTTTTGCTTATTATGTATGCATATATTTAAATCTGTACGATAGAACACTTTATTCTGTATGAAAACTGTGTATTTTTTAACACAGCCCCTACTAAGTTAAAATATTGACCCCAATAAAAATATTAACACTAATCTCGATTCCGGAAGTTGGACAATTAGTGCATATTTTGGTTGCTTAGTAGTTTACGCTAATCACACCATAATAACCAAAGAATAGGACTAATGTTATGGTAGTATTTTTTTTCGCATTTTAATATTTTAGAATGTTTGTGTAATTTCTGCTGAATGACTGAAGTCGATTTCTAATCGGATTTTTTTTTTTTTTTTTTTTTGATTTTAATAAAATTTTTTTATGAAGGTACTTTCAATTTAGAAAATGTTTTCGAAATAGAATCGGACTACTAAGAATATATATGTAATAATTTTGCAAAAAAAAAAAAAAAAAAAAAAAAAAAAAAAAAAAAAAAAAAAAAAAATGGTTGAAAAATTTTGAAATGCAAAGAATAAATTTGAAAAATGGAAGTACTTTCAAGTTCTAAAATATTTTATAAATAAAACTGGCTTAATAAAAATAAATCTGTAATTTATATGTAAAATAAATAAATAAATAAAAATAAAAATGAAGAAATTTGAAAACTAGTCGTTAGGGGGCCACCGTAATACTTACCCATCATAATATAAAATATGAAAATAAAACGCGTGTCTATGGCAACTCCAAAATAAAATTTAAACGCATAAATAAATAATTTTAACATACAATAATGCTCCATTAATGAATTGCTGATGGGCCAATTTCGACTAATTATAGAAAACGCCAAAATACTCGAGTAGTACCGGATTGCGTAAAAGAAACATCCTTATAACTCAAAAAATAATAATCATATTAACTGAAAAAATTTACTGTATTGGATTAAGCGTTTCATTTCCAATAAAAACATACCTGTGAATTGAAATTTGAATGAAATACAGGGTCATGAAAAATCGAAGAATTTGGAAAACAGGATTACACATATCTCGACAACTAATAATTCGATCGACCTCGTTTTTTATGCAAAATTTGTGTTATTTTATTGCCTTTTACGTCCAGTCCTTAAAATAAAAAATTTCGAAAATTTTTATGTACCTTTCATCAGAACGAATTTTTCGAGAGTCCAGAAAAAATAGTTCCGGATAATCGAGGTTACTGATATTAAATAGGCTTCGTCCCATTCTTACATACTAAGTAGATACACAATTTCAAGTCTCTATCTCAGTTTGTTCGGTAGATAGAGCGGTTACAGACAGACAGACAGACAGACAGACAGACACACAGACGGACGGACGGCATTTTTTTTTTTTCTAAAAATATGTTTTTCGGAATCTTCAGTATCTGAAACGTGTAAATCCGTCAAAAAAAATTTCGATTTTCAAAACGATTGCAAGACTTACCCTATACTACGTATAATGGGTAAGTAAAAAGACTATTTTAGTCTTAACAATAGCTTGCAAATGCTGTCTTCGGTTTAAAATAGTCTTTTTCTGCAACAATTTCACTGCGCAGAGCATGCACTATGGAAAATTAAATAAATACACAATAATTGAGCTTAAATATATCATTTCGAAAATATATAGATCTTGTTTAATTTCAAAAACTGTAGAGTAATTTTAATGAGTCACAATAAATCTATTTTATGGATTTTTGTCAGCTGTTTAATTTCAAACATGATACTGACATCTTAGAGAAAAAACTAGTCGTTGGGGCCCACCGTAACACTTACCCATCATAGATATGCATAATATAAAATATGAAAATAAAACATGTGTAAACTATTTATAAAATACATTGCAATTCCAAAACAAAACTTAAACATGCATTTTAATACTTTTATTATACATAGCTCTATACATATGCTCTATAATGAAATGCTGATGAACCCATTTCGACAAATTATATAAAACGCCAAAATACTCAAGTAAGTACCAGATTGCGTAAAAGAAACATCCTTATAACTACGAAAATAATAATCATATTAACTAAAAAATTACTGCGTCGAATTAAGCGTCTCATTTTCAATTAAAATATATCTTTGTATTGGAATTTGAATGAAATACTGGGTCATGAAAAATCGAAGAATGTGAAAAACAGGATTACAGATATCTCGGCAACTATTAATCCGATCGACTTCGTTCTTTATACAAAATTTGTGTTATTTTATTGCCTTTTATGTCCACTCCTTAAAATAAAAAAAATCGAAAATTTTTATATACCTTTCATCAGAACGAATTTTTCGAGAGTCCGAAAAAAATAGTTCCGGATAATCGAGGTTACTGATATTAAATAGGCTTCGTCCCATTCTTACATACTAAGTACATACAAAATTTCAAGTCTCTATCTCCATTTGTTCGGGAGATAGAGCGGTTATAGACAGACAGACAGACAGACAGACAGACACACAGACGGACGGACGGCAAGTTTTTTTTTTCTAAAACTATGTTTTTCGGAATCTCCAGTATCTGAAACGTGTAAATCCGTCAAAAATTTTTTTTCGATTTTCAAAACGATTGCAAGACTTACCCTATACTACGTATGATGGGTAAGTAAAATGAATGTCGCTAAAATATTCTAAAAAAATAAACTATATAATTCAGATTAAAAGCATTTTTATAAAGCACATTAGACGTTTATAAATCATTGATATTTATTTCAAACTCATTAAGATCAGATGCTTGTTATTTATAGAATAACTTAAATAAAGTGATAGATTACTTAGTTGGCAACAGCATTAAATCCTATCTAAGAATACTTACGGAGCTATAAGAAGACAAAAAATTTAACTTTCGTTTTAGAAATGTTCAAAAAGCCTTCATGCTTATTGCAAATATTAAAGTAAACAATTGAAAAAAAATTAAAGAGTACAGTGCAAAATATGCTAAAATTATAAAAGTATAATGTCATAAAACATTTTCTATGTAATATCTATACTCTGTAAAGCCATGTTTTCTCCAAACGTGTTTACTTAAAGAAGACAAAAATAGTGCATGTGTAATGTTTTTCATGTCATTATTTTTTTCTGAAATTTGTTTTTGTTTTGTTGGATTTTAATCATAATCTAGTTACCGGAAATAATTATACATTTTTTTAAAAGATAAACCATCAAACTGAAGAAAAATATATGCAAGATTTGTTGCATGTTATTTGGATATGCGATAAGGCTATTTCTCCCCCGTCTTGTGCGTTGAGCCTTCGTAATCGAACTTGTGCTCTAAGCAGAACATAAATTTGCAGTATATCATATTCGTCTGCTTGTGCCGACACTTGAAACTGAACGCATAGGTCATGTGATTCTTCTTGACTGCCGCATTCGTCCAAAGTCGGGTACTGATCAATCTACATGTCACTCTGCCTGAAGTTAGACAAATATTTCACAAATTGCCAGCGAACTTAAAGTATTCGCCCACATACAAAGTCGTCAAGCGCGGAAGTTTTACAAAGATTTCCGAACGGAAATTATTGGAGACGGAAATTATTGCAACTCTGGGAGAGATATGGAAAAACCCTCCATGAAGACATTGACACCGTCTCTGTAGAAGGCGGACCCATTGCGGGCTGTGCAAATACTCGATGGGCATTACATACAACCATGGACCACTAGATCTATAGGCCCATTTATTTGAGACTAATGTATGAAGTCTCCCGCCAGAGGACTCTGATACATTGCTCAAGTTACACTGACAAATCGTGCAAACCTGAACCAAAAAATGACCACGTGTGCAAACATGTGCACAAAACAGAAACCAGCTTATTCAATGCCAATTTTGGGGCAGGGATTCGTCACCTTGTCTCACACGTGATCCCAGTCGTGGTCCATTGAAATGGTTCAAGGTTTGAAGCTGAATCCGACTTCACTTTTTCGGTTTTTAGCGAAATGGCTCGGCCGATAGTATATTATTGGCTATGATACAACTCAGTTTTTTTTAAATCCACATCACACTGTCTTACTCACTCCTGCATGTGCAGATGGACAGGGATTCCTAATACCATACAATCGTGAATGTTACAAGAATGCCAAAGGGGACTTGTGGCTGAGTAAATTTAATTTAATTTTTAAATTAATTTGGTATTTTTGATTGTTTGTTTTGATTGTAATGTCGTCGCGCAGAGAAAACTTTAGCAGAGCAGACATATGCTAGACTGATTAATCAAAGGTTTCTTCAAATCGAGCGCTATCCTGTCAGTCATTTTGTATCTCCGGCGTGAGTTTATGCTGAGAATTTATATTGAGAGGTGGACTGCTGTCTTGTCTTAGAAGAGGGGCTACCTGACTTAAGAATCACACCAGGCGCAGTCCGAGCCTCACCAGACACTAGTACGTGTAGTTCCAGCATGTCGTTCCCGTGCACCGAGTCGACCCTCGGTAGTTTCAGAGCCATAATTTACGGAGTTCGCTCTATCGTCATTTTCACTCAAGATAAGTGGATGTATACGATACTGTTCTATCTTATTTGATAGTCATTGCCAGCAATCTCTGAATAGTATGTGATCGACACAGATATTGACATAGAGAACGTCGCCGTTCACCTTGCCTCGAAAAACATTGTGGTATGAAGACGTGTTTCAGATTTTGAATTGGAAAATTATAAAGCATTTCTCATATCAAAATTTGGCTACTTTCTGACGTATTTTGGATTTTAAATTGCACACAAATGCTTGTAGAAATTTTATTATTCCGTATTTTACTATTCCATATATTTTTTTCCATAGAAACGAAGGGGCTCTCAGAAAATTTTGTCACTGCTATCACAAGCCAACAACCAGTTATAATTCAATACGCTTTTCAACTAACAACAACAACAAAAAATTAAATTCAAATAGCATCAGTAATAATGAAAGCAAGTTACATGCTTTTTTATTTAAAAAAAATCAGAAATTTTCGAGCAATAGAAAAACGAAATATTTTTTCGAGAAATGTTTTAAATGGCATTCGCAAATGGTTCTTTTATTTAAGCTCAAACGTAAAATATTTTCCTTTTATATACTTTTGTTTTTATAAAAGTTTAAACTCTTTAAAACACATTTTTATAATGAAAGATTATTTCAATAATGAATTTATATTGATTATAATATTAAGTGTTAAATCTAAATCTAAATAATAGCAAATGTAAAACAAATCATATTAATATTAATATCGATGTTAATAAATAAATAATAACAACAATAAAACAAACAGAGAAAATCTGAATTTTTAAAAATTATGTTTATGACAACAAATATCCATTTTGAGATTTAAATAAAACGTTGTTTCATTCCTTTGATCATTTGAATATTTCTGTCAAATACGTTATTTCAAACGTAAGCTTTAAAAGAAGAATGTGTAATGGTGTGGTATTTTCGCAGATGAATCTGACAGATAAATGGTATGTTCTACATTATAAATGTCTAAAATTAAGATTTTCCGCAAAGAACATAACTTTCAGAAATCACTTGACATATGAAAACTCTTTAGAATATCTGACATTATTCGAAATAATAAAATAAAATTTTTAATTAATTCAGAAAACGAAATTCATGTACCTATTTTGAATACATCGATCCATAACAAAATATTTTTATAGTGCAAATTCTTTCATGTTTATTTACTAAAATTATTTATGTACTGTTAGATGCCAG
Organism: Maratus speculifer; assembly: GCA_964019185.1. NCBI lineage: Eukaryota > Metazoa > Arthropoda > Arachnida > Araneae > Salticidae > Maratus > Maratus speculifer. The sequence goes on along the minus strand of OZ025294.1, from coordinate 376,393,678 downwards.
AAATTTGATATTCAGGATGTATAAAACTACATTTCAGAAATTTAATCTGTTCGTTCCCCTCGTCCACATTTTGGGGGCCTGTGAACTTTTTTTTTTAAATTAAATGTCAGATTTTTATTATTATTATTATTATTTTTTGCATCATATCTTAAAAGCTGAACGTTTATTAGTGTTAAAAAAAACAATTGGTAAAATCAAAGCTAATTACTTCATAAAATAAATGTTATTTTCAATTGAGTTTGCAGTATGCTTTCAAGACCGTGTGACCAAAAAAGAGAGATTTTTTTAAAGTATGTAACTTAAACCTTTTTTTAATGTACATTTTCTTATAAAAATTTAAATATCGGATTTTATTTTTTAATTTCACCTCATATCTTAAAAGCTGAATGTTTATTTGTGTTCAAAGCAAAAAAAAAAAAAAAAAAAAAAAAAAAAAAAAAAAAAAAAAAAAAAAAAAAAAGACTGACAACATCAAAGCTAGTTCTCTCATAAAATAAATTTTACTTTCAATTGAGTTTGGTGTATGCTTTCAAGACAGTGTGACCAAAAAAGAGTGATTTTTTAAAGTATGTCACTTAAAGCTTTTTTGATAAACAAATTTGATGATTAGTGGATTATTTAAAGATGTTAAATTTGTGATTGTTTAAATTTAAATTAATGGTTGTTAAATTGATGTTTCAAGGGGGCTTGAGACTTAATTTCCATATTTTTCACCCTGAACTACTAGGTGCTTAAAGAATTAACTTCAGAAAAGAATTTTTTCTTTCATTTACGGTGTAATTGAGTTTGGTAAAAACCAATGAATAGTTATTATTATTATTATTTTAGCTTCTTAACTGAAGAGGATAACCCTTTTTGGTCTGGTGTACTATTAATAGTACATGACTTTTAATTGGGTATTATTTTATTTTAAGAAATATTTTTGCTATTATCTACGTAGTAATGTTAGTATATGCTTATGCATTTACTATATAACATCATTCATGTTTAGGCTCTTAGTAATAATAATTATTATTATTTATTTCTTAATTCTCTTTGCGCCGTTTGCGATTCTTTTCTTGTAAACATATATTTCACTCTTTAACTTTAAAATAAATGTTACTTTTCTGAATGAATCATGCATCATAAAGTGCAAACAGTATTAGAAAATTGTAATATCAGTTAAATCTTATCGTAATACAATATTTTCCAAACATCTCCAAAAATTCTTCCTAAGCTTATTGTCATACGAATATTAATTGAATAGTATGCAATACAACAACATTCGTTACCTCTCAGACAATGAAATATTTGTTAAACACTACCTAATCTGTTTAGATTGCTAATGTTAAAATTATTAACGTAAAAGTATTTTTTTTTCTTAAAATAAAAAAAAAATAAAACCCGAAAGGGTTAAATGCAAGATATGGAAATCTGAATAATCGTGCTTCGTAACGAAATGTAGGTTCGGAAATGCAGCTTTGAGGCAGTAGAGGATGCTCTTGAGTTCCGCAAACGAAAGCGCTTCGCTCATTTTAAGTCATACCATTAAAAGTTTTTGAATGTTTTCAGAAACATCCTTAAAATATGTGCATCAAAAATACGCAACGCTTAACATAATCAATTGTCACTTTCACGATATTAAACTAGTCGTTTGGGTACCACCGTAATACTTACATGGATATACATAACATAAAATATAAAAATAAAACGCATGTAAACTATTTATAAAATGCATCGCAATTCCAAGAAAAAATTTAAAGGCATATTTAAATAGTTTTAATATACACAGTAATGCTCTATCAATCAATTGCTGATGAGCCGATTTGGACAAATTATATAAAACGCCAAAATACTCAAGTAGTACCGGATTACGTAAAAGAAATATCCTTATAACTCTAAAAATAATAGTCATATTAACTAACAATTTATTGCGTCGGATTAAGCGTCTCATTTCCAATTAAAATATATCTTTGAATTGAAATTTGAATGAAATACAGGGTCATGAAAAAACAAGGCATGTGGAAAAGATGGTTACACATATCTCAGCAACTAATATTCCGATCGATTTCTTTTTTTATGCAAAATTTGTGTTTTTTATTGCCTTTTACGTCCAATCCTATAAATAAAACATTTCGAAAAAATTTTATATCTTTTATCAAAACGAATTTTTCGAGAGTCCGAAAAAAATAGTTCCGGATAATCTAGGTTATTGATATTAAACAGACTTCGTCTCATTCTTACATACTAAACACACTTCAAGTCTCTATCTCAATTTGTTCGGAGATAGAGCGGTTACAGACAGACAGAAAGACAGACACACAAACGGATGGACGGCAATTTTTTTCTAAAAATATGTTTTTCGGAATCCCCAGTATCTGAAACGTGTAAATCCGTCATTTTTTTTAATTTTCAAAACGATTGCAATATTTACCCTATACTTCGTATGATGGGTAAGTAAAAATTAGTATGGTCTGAATCTAGCGATCCAATGAGAAGGGATCTAAACCGAGTAGATAATGTGAATATACCTGCCGCGTGATGTCAATACAACGCTGTTGCAACGATTCATGTTCATTCCTCGTAGATATATTTAAAACAAAGAAACAACTTCTATTTATTTAAGTGAAATGGATTAAATTTAATTATTTTACAATGAGCACTTTCAATATATTCTGTACCTACACTGTAAAACAAAAGAGGTCGATCTACTAAAAAAACTTTAGTAATCCTTGTAATTACTAAAAAATGTTTAGTAATCTTAATCGGTTACTAGAAAATCTGTAAGAATTACTAGAAAAAAGTTAGCAACGAATAGAGTTAATAGTTTTATATTTTTAATAGCTATTACTAAAACTCACTTGGCGTGGCCTCGATAGCATAGTGGTTATAGTAACGGACTCCAGGCTAAAAGGTCCCGGGTTCAATGCTGGACAGCGCCAAGTACGCCCCGAATGTATGTAGTGTAAGTACTCTATAATAAAGGGGTTATGAATTTCCTGTTGGAGCTGGTCGCAATGTTTGGTGCTGCCATCTATTGCGTTTTTGCTGAAAATCTATCGCTTCAGAAGTCTGGATGCAGCTCGAAGGAAGCTCCTGCCCTTCGGACTCACGTAATAAAAATAATAATAATTATTATAAATAATTTTGGAGCTATTACTAAAATTTGCTTGGTGGCTCATACTAAAAAAATTTAAGTTAGTTATACAAAATATTCTTTTGTTCAGTTTACAAAAGAAATGCTTGTTTCGCTTGAAAAAAAAAGTTTGTAATGGTTATTCAAAAATTCTGTGGAATACAAATTTACTAAAAAATTTTTAGTAACCTCTTGAATTTTTTTTTACAGTGTACTAATATTATTTTTTATCAATAGGCGTATTTATTACGAAAAGCCCATTAATTAAAAAAATAAACAAATAAAATATAAAATTACTTGTATCGAAATTAGCATAATTTTTATCTGTTATCATTTAAAATACTAATAACTTATTAAACAAAAGATCCGGTTGAATTATGTTATTTCAGCAATTACAAAATCTGCTAGCAATGAAGATGAAGTAATTAACTCAAAAACGAATCATATATTTTTCTTCCACTCTGCATTTTAATCTTATTAAGCAAAAACAGCAATTTCTTCTAATTGGTTTCTTCACTTTCAAAAGAAATCCCATTAAGATTAGAATATAATTTTATTTTATTGAAATTATACAACACTTATATAATTATCAAAAATAATGCGGGATTTAAATTGATTAAAAAGACGATCGAAACACTTTAGAAAAATAAATATATGCGTCATTTTTTTTCAGTAAAAAAGGAAGTGTGAATATTAACTGGATAAGCTTAGTAAAAAGTCTAGAAAATAATCTAATGAATTTTTCTGTAATGTCATTTTTTATTTCATAGAATAACAGATTTTTTTTATAACTAAGGCTGAGCTGGATAAACAAATAAAAAAGATTTTATCAACTATTTTCTTTTTACTGCAACCGTTATAATAAAATTGCAAAATACATTTTTTAATTGTGACTTTTGAGATTCCTAATAATGTTTTAATAAGGAAAAAACTATATATCCTATTTTTGAAGTAAAATATTTTGTTTTATTAAGCTAAATAATATTATTAGTTTATTTTTAGTTATTTTGATTACCAGGTGAAGAAATTTTAAATATTTTAACTTATACTTCAATGCATTTTAAAAGCGTAAAATATAATAGTATTTTTAATTAATTTTTTATATATAAATTTAACATACTTTTTGCCCTATTACGAAGTTTTAAACCCTTTATTACATGTGTAAATAATATTCACTTTAACATTAAAAGTAATAACTACTCCAATCGTACTCATTATTAAAAATTGTATTACTATTAAAATTTATTGTAATATTTATACTAATTGTACTTACTATTACAAAATGGATTTTAAATAATTTAAAGCTGATCACAACATATACAATAGCATTAAATGAATATTCACTTAAACATTTGCTATTATATTTTTTTATAATTGTACTTAGCATTACAAAATAGAATTTAAGTAATTAAAAATACATTGATATATATTTAAAAAAAAAGTAATATTTACGGAAAAATTTTATAGAATTCTTATTCAACGTGTATTTATACTATAAGTTGTTTTATTATCAACATTTAATATAATATTTATTCTTTATGTGCTTTCTATTACAAAATGGGATTTAAATAAATCAAAATGGATCATAAAAAACATAAAAACATAAGCATTTACTTGAACATTTAAAATAATATCTATTCTTATTGTACTTACACTTCTACGAATCTGAATTGAAATAATTCAAAACTTACCATAATATACATAAAATCAAAAATAAATATTACTTCAACACTTAAAACAATATTTATTCTATTTGTACTTACTATTACAGAATAGAATTTAAATATCCAAAACTGACCATAATGTATATAAAAAGATATTAATAGATATTAACATGAACATTTGAAATAATATATATTCTCTTTATACTTAGTATTATTTTTAGTTAAGACGTATAAAACATGTTTAATGTCAGAAGAAGTAGTATAATTCTATAACGACGTCAGTAAATGCTTCTTGAGAAAATTCCCGGGAGGTTCAAGTTCAGATATGTAGCTGACACGTTGAAGAAAATTGAATGACACGAAATCTTTGGAGAGCTAAAAAATAGCAAAAGAAATGTATATTTAATGTAACTAGATTTCCAAAATATTTATAGTGACAGAAAGCTTTTTATATTTTTGTAATGACGTTTATTAAATTTTTATTTCCTTTTCCTTTTCCTTAAATATTTTTTGTTGTTGTTGTTAAAAGGAGAATCAGATTATTGTGGAGTAGTTCTATTTCTTTTAAATAATTTTGTGATAGTGGTAACTGTTACTCTATTCTTGAAAGAACATCTTATTTAAATCTAAAATAAATTTATTAATGGAAGTAATATTTGCAATCACTGTACCCCAAATATTGGAGAACCTTAAATATCTAAATAAAAATTATATTTGTGTTTTATTGCAGGTATTTCGAATACAGGCAACATACTTCGTCAAAATAATGTTGTATATTTCATGTAAAACAAATGTATTTCAAAAATTATTTTTTCTCTGAAATAAATTCCAATAAATGCAACAACGGAAGTATTTAATTAATGCGAATTGCAAAATAAGAAATGCTAGTTTCTTGTGATTATTTCAATAGTCCTTTCCTATTACCATTTTCTTTATATATTCTACAATTGGAAAATAAATTTCAAGTATTTTATTTTTACTTGCAATAAACTCTTTCTTGAAATATGTTTTTCTTGTGAGTATTACTAATTTTGCAAGAAGATCATTTAAATAATTCAACGCAGGTAATAATATATTGAGAAACAGAATTAAATATTTGTTTGAACATTTTAAATATTATTTATTCTCTTTATACTTACTATTACTTTTAGATACGGCATATAAAACATGTTTAATGTAAAAGAAAAGTAGTATAATTCTATAACGACGCCAGTAAATGTATCTTGAGCAATTTCCCGGTAGGTTCAACTTCAGACTTTTTGCTGACACGTTGAAGAAAATTGAATGACACGAAAACCTTGGAGAGCTGCAAAATAGCAAAAGAAATGTATATTTAATGTAACTAGATTTTCAAAATATTTTTAGTTACAGAAATCTTTTTATATTTTCGTAATTACGTTTATTAAATTTTTATTTCGTTTTCCTTCTCCTAAAAATACATTTTTTATTGTTGTTGAAAAGACACTCAGCTTATTGTGGAATATTTCTTTTTCTTTTGAATAATTTCAAGAGAATTGTATGTTTTATTTTATTTTAGAACGAACATTTTATTTAAATTTAAAAGTAATTTAATAATGAAAGTAACATCTAAAATAAAAACGCCCCAAATATTGGAGATCCTTAAATTCCAATATATTTGATATTAATGTTTTATTCCAAGTATTTCCATCATAGGCAATATACTTCCTTTAAAATGATGTTATATTTTTTCATCTAAAACCAGTATATTTCAGATATTATTTATTTTTCATATTATTTCCTATAACTGCAATGACAGAAATATTTAATATTTGCGTATATACTAGATAAGTAATATTTATTTCCTTTGATTGTTTTCTCTATATCATTTCCTTATTCCTTTTATATTAACCTTTCCTTTACATTTTCTACAATTGAAAAAAAAATTCAAGCATTTTTTTATGAAGCTTGGAATATTTTTTCTCTTTATTTATGAAATTTTTTTGTAAGTATTACTATCTACGCAGTAAGGAAATTTAAATAATTCAATTTAATACTGGCATATATATACAAACATATTTAAATATTCATTTAAACATTTAAATTAATAATTATGCTAATTACATTAAATGATAAAAAATGAAATTTAAATAAATCCTAACTGATCTCAATACATTTCGAAAACAAATAAAATTTACTGAAAAATTAAAATAACACTTATTTTATTTATACTCACTATTCTAAATTGAATTACTATCATCAGTTAATATAATATTAATTATAATTCTACTTTCAAATACAAAATGGATTTTAAATAATAAAAAATAATCATCATGTACATATAAACATAAATAAATATTTACTACAACACTTGAAATAAAATTTATTCTAATTGTACGTACTATTCCAAAATAGAATTTAAATATTTAAAACTGATTATAATATGTATAAAAACATAATTAAATATTTACTTGAACATTTAGAATAATATTTATTCTACCTATATTTACTACTACTTTCACTTACGACAGATAAAACATGTTTAATGCCAGAAATAGTAGTATAATTCTATAACGACACCAGTAAATCTATCTTGAGAAATTTCCCAGGAGGTTCAAGTAAGACTTGTAACTCACACTTTAAAGAAAATTGAATGACACAAAATCTTTGGAGAGCTACGAGATAGCAAAAGAAATGTATATTTAATGTAACTATATTTTCAAAATATTTTTAGATACAAAAAGCTTTCCATATTTTTCTAATGATGTTTATTAAATTTTTATTTTATTTTCCTTTTCCTTAAATGTATATTTTTATTGTTCTTGAAAAATGAAACAGATTATTGTGGAGTAGCTCTGTTTCTATTAAATAATTTTGTGATAGTAGAAAATTTTACTCTATTCTAGAAAAAACATCTTATTTTAAATCCAAAATAATTTTTTAATGGAAGTAATATTTATAATCAATGTACTCCAAATATTGCAAACCCTTAAATACAAAAAATAAAAATTATATTTGTGTTTTATTGCAGGTACTTCTAACATAGGTAACATTCTTCGTCAAAACGTTGTTGTACTTTTCATGTAAAACAAGTACATTTCAAATACTATTTTTTCTTTGAAATTAATTCAAATAAATGGAATAACTGAAGTATTTAATTTATGCGAATTGCAAAATAAGAAATATTTGTTTCTTTCGACGGTTTTATTATTCCTTTCCTATTACAATTTTCTTTATATATTCTATTATTGGAAAATAAATTTCAAGTATTTAATTTTGAAAATTGCAATGAACCTTTAATTTTGATTTTCTTGTGAGTATTACTACTTATGCAAGAAGGGAATTTAAATAATTGAAAACAGGCAATGTAGAGAAAAAGAATTAAATATTTGTTTGAACATTTAAAATATTTTTTATTCTCTTTATACTTAATATTACTTTTAGTTAAGACTTATAAAACATGTCTAATGCCAGAAGTAGTAGAATAATTAAATAACGACACCAGTAAATGCATCTTGAGAAATTTCCCAGGAGGTTCAAGTTCAGACTTGTAACTGACACGTTGAAGAAAATTAAATGACACGAAATCTTTAAAGAGCTACGAGATAGCAAAAGAAATGTATATTTAAGGTAATTAGATTTTCAAAATATTTTTTGTTACAGAAAGCTTTCTATATTTTTGTAATTATGTTTATTACATTTTCCTTTTCTTTTCTTTTTTTAAATATATTTTTTAATGTTGTTCAAAAAAGAATCAAATTATTGTGGAGTAGTTCTGTTTCTTTTAAATAATAATGTGATAGTAGCAAATTGTACTGTATTCTAGAAAGAACATCTTATTTAAATCTAAAATAAATGTATTAATGAATGTAATATTTGTAATCCCAAATATTGGAGAACCTTAAATATCTAATTAAAAATTATATTTGTTTTTTATTGCAGGTATTTCGAACATAGGCAACATACTTCGTCAAAACGATGTTGTATTTTTCATGTAAAAGAAGGAAATTTCAAATATTATTTTATCTTCAAAATTAACTCCAATAAATGGAATAACTGGAGTATTTAATTGTTGCGAATTGCAAAATATTTCCTTCGGTGGTTGCCTTTTTATCGTTTCATTATTCCTTTCTTATTACCTTTTCCTTTATATTTTCAACAATTGGAAAAACAATTAAGCATTTTATTATGAAATTTGAAATAAACTCTTCCTTTAATAAAGATTTTTTGTGAGTATTACTACTTATGCAAGAAGATTATTTAAATAATTCAAAACAGGTAATAATGTTTTGAGAAACAGTATTAAATATTTGTTTGAACATTTAAAACGTTATTTATTCTCTTTATACTTACTATTACTTTTAGTTACGACATATAAAACATGTTTAATGTCAGAAATAGTAGGATAATTCTATAACGACAGCAGTAAATGCATCTTGAGGAATTTTCCCAGGAGGTTCAAGTTCAGCCTTGTAACTGACACTTTGAAGAAAATTGAATAACACGAAATTTTTGGAGAGTTACGAGATAGCAAAATAAATGTATGTTTAATGTAACTAGATTTTCAAAATATTTTTAGATACAGAAAGCTTTATACATATTTGTAATGATATTTATTAAAATTTTATTTCCTTTTCCTTAAATATATTTTTTATTGTTGTTGAAAGCAGAATCAGATTATTGTGGAGCTGTTCTTTTTGTTTTAAATATTTTTGAGATAGTAATAAATTTTACTCTATTCTAGAAAGAACATCTTATTTAAATGTAAAATATTTTTTTTTTTATGGAAGTAATATTTGTAATCACTGTACCCCAAATATTGAAGACCCTTAAATACCAGAATAAAAATTATATTTGTGTTTTATTACAGGTACTTCCAACATAGGTAACATTCTTCGTCGAAAAGATGTTGTATTATTCATGTAAAACAAGTATGTTCCAAATATTATTTTTTCTTTAAAATCAATTCCAATAAATGGAATAACTGAAGTATTTAATTGTTGCGATTTGCAAAATAAGAAATATTTGTTTCTTTCGATGGTTTCCTTTTTATCGTTTCATTATTCCTTTCCTATTGCTTTCCTTTCCTTTATATTTTCTACAATTCGAAAATAAATTTCAAGCATTTTATTATGAAACTTACAATAAACTTTTCCTTTAATAAAATTTTTTTGTGAGTATTACTACTTTTGCAAGAAGATCATTTAAATAATTCAAAACAGGTAATAATGTTTTGAGAAACAGAATTAAACATTTGTTTGAACATTTAAAACGTTATTTATTCTCTTTATACTTACTATTACTTTTAGTTACGACATATAAAACATGTTTAATGTCAGAAATAGTAAGATAATTCTATAACGACAGCAGTAAATGCATCTTGAGGAATTTTCTCAGGAGGTTCAAGTTCAGACTTGTAAATGACACGTTGAAGAAAATTGAATGACATGAAATCTTTGGAGAGCCACAAGATAGCAAAATAAATATATTTGTAATGTGACTAGATTTTAAAAATATTTTTAGATACAGAAAGCTTTCTACACTTTTGTAATGATGTTTATTAAATTTTTATTTCATTTTCCTTCTCCTAAAATATGTTTTTTTATTGTTGTTGAAAGGAGAATCAGTTTATTGTGAAGTAGTTCTGTTTGTTTTAAATAATTTTGTGGCAGATTTAATTCTTTTTCATAAAGAATATTTTATTACAGATAGTTCTATATCGATTATGTCATTTTTTTTATCTAGTTTTGCATTTAGTAATATGTTACTAATATGTATTTAAAATATGTATTTAAAATATGTTAAATAAATCAATTTACGAAATTGAATTATTTCTCTTACGTGTAACAATTTAATTTTCTAATTTATCTAGTATTTTTATGATAAGGCTGCATTTCTTCTTTAAAGTGACTTATAAATTTCTTATAAAGATTGTCAAAGGGATTACATGTGATTTATAATCATTTGAGAGTTATATAATACACGGAAGTTATAATTAGTTTCTTTATACAAAATATATTTTCTTGACCTTTTAATTATAAAACAAGTTTATTTTTTCGAAACGCACTAAATTGTCTTTTTTTTTTTTTTTTTTTTTTTTTTTTTTTGTTTATATTTTTTTATTTGAAAGCTGATTATCCATTTCAGCAAAGTTACAGAAGAAACCGAGTATATAATAATAAATCTGATGATTATCAAAGTTATTTTACGTTCTCATTGTTAATGATAGCATAGTTTAGTACGCAACATTTATCTCCTTGCAAAAAATTTAATGTATGGTTGGATTACTTTAAAAAAAGATCAATTTTATTTCTATTATACGGCTCATTTATTGCTTAAATAAGCGGTTGAGTGCTTAAATAGACTTTTAAGGCACACATAAATTATGATAAAACCTGAAGTAACATTCTCATGACATTCTTTTACCTCACACATGATAATATTTTCAGAAAATGTGTAAAATAGCAGTGCCACCGGCTACGCGATTTGCAACAAACTCTAAGTAGCAACAACGTATGCCAACTATTACCTGAATCTGAAATTTGATAAAAATTCGTGCGTTATTTTTAAAGATAGAGCTATAGCGGAAATCGTAAAACAAAACTTGCTTATCAGCTGATCCTGAAATCGATTTACATCAAAAATTAATCAGGACTAATTTATATCAGGTATTAACTGATTCAAAAGCTAGGCGATAACTCATGCATTAGTTCTTGAAATAGAGATAATCAAAATATTGTGTCATATATATCAGACATAGTTATAGACTCACAGATTCAAAATCAGAAATTTTTTAAAAACATGCTTTAACATAAATTTACATTTTACAAGTGCATACAAAATGAACCAACTCAGAACGATCAAATATACTCCAAAATTTGAACCGGAACATTTTATGTCACGTTCTAACTAAATCTAAAGTTTGATGAAAAATCCTGTATTAGTTTTTAAAAATGAATCATTGCCGAAATCGTAAATAAATCATAAGGCCCCACACTAGGCGCAGAAAAAGACCCGGATGATAATGTAAAGTCATTGGGAGCGTTCTTTTCAAATATCTCGCTCAAATTTTAATATTTTTACATGATTTTTTTTTGCACAAGATAGCTGAGGACGATCCACAACCAGCCTCGTTTTTTTTTTTTTTTTTTTTTTTTTTTTTTTTTTTTTTTTTTCGATTTTGCTTATATATTTTTTGTATTACGATAGTTTTAATTTCAGAACCGGTTTAAAACGGTTTCGAAATTAAAGTATTTTTTTTTTAAAAATCTGAAACCAAACTTGAAGAAGTAAAAACTAGGCCAATTGTAGATCGTCCTCAGCTATCTTATGTAAAAACATCGTGTAAAAATATTAAAATTTGAGCGAGATTTTTGAAAAGAATCCCCTCCCATAGATTTTACATTATTATCCGGGTCCTTTTCTCTGCCTAGTGTTGCGCCTTAATACAAGCACCATTTCTTGATCAATTTACTCCAAAAACTTAATAATACTAATTTATATTAGGAGCTAACTGAATCTGATGAAAATTATTGTATTAGTTTTTGAGAGAGAGCTATTGCGATAATCATGAGTAATGCGCTTAGCTGTGTTACCTGCCGGGCGATTTACACCAAAACACTAAAAGCACCATATTACATCAAGTATTAAAGGAAACTCAAGTTTTATGCAAATCACTTCATTAGGTCTTGAGCTATAGCTGTTGCTGAATCAGGAATAAGGCAGCATTTCAACGCCATCTATTGTCCGATGTACAACAAAAACTAATCCGCTCCAATTTCATTTATATTCTAATTGATTCTAAAATTTTGTGAAATTGCGTGCATTAGTTCTTGAGATAGTGTGCTCACAAATTTTGTCACATACACAATGACAGACAGACTCACAGACAAACATTTTGTAAAAAACATGTTTTCGGAGTTTTCTGACCCACTAAAACATTATTACATTCAATACGGATAAAACGAGCAAAATATGAATTTAATCAGAGTTATTAATATTAGTTTTTTTTTAAAGTTTTTAATTACGTTAAGAGTTATTTTACAGTAACTTAGAAGCAAATCTTGTTTTTTAATTAATAAATTAATAAATATGATGATTAACTTTAAATTTAACGTAAATTTTTACCGAATTTCATCTCGGCGAAGAAAAACAAAATATATCGTAAGCATTTCAAATTACATCATTTTCTAATGAATAAGTATCATTATTTCTGAAAAATTAAATAATAAATTTCTTTAACTGATAAGTTTCTAATTAATATTCTCTAAATATGTTGAATTTTAAAAAGATGAGAATATATTAGGGTATTTTATTGCCTATTGCATATTCATGTATTTCAAATTAATTCATTTTATCTTGTGTAATCATTAATTTATAAATTTATCTCTTTTAATTAAAAAAAGAGTAAGAATAAATGGCGGAGTATAATAATATTTTCTCACATTTTAATACATTTGAAAGTGTATATTATTCACTTTAATATTTTATATTTAGAAAAATTTATTTTAATATTTAAAATTATTTTTACTTCTTTAATGCAATTTTGTATCAGAAGCAGTTTTCACACCTTGTCAAATTATATTTGCATTATATTATTCGATTTTGATTTTATTTTATGTAAGAGTTTTATGTAAAAAATTATAATTTCGAGTAAATTGTATATTTCTTTAACTATTAGCGAATCTTTATTTAAAAAGCAACAGCAATATTAAAAAAGAAGTTTGTCTTTCATATTTGTCTATATTATTTTATGCAACATAGATTTAGTTGTTTTGTCAAATTATTTCAATTTCTTATAGTTTTTATGCTTTGCCTACAAATACAATAATTTACTGAAAACAAATATAAATTTAACTATTAATATATTTTTTTAAATGAAAATTTCAACTTTTTTTGAGGAAAAAAAAACAGAAAAACATAATACATCAAAAAACTGTTTGACTTCAAGTGTTTTACTAATTTTCATTTAAATTTGCAATTTGCATTTTTGTCAAGTCTTTTCTATTTAAAACTTTCTAATAAAATTGAAAAGTACTTATTCATTCGACTCGTGTGCCGCTCTGTCTGTTTTTCCGTCTGTCTTTCTCGATTATACACTGAAATATGCTTCTGTATTTATACAATTTAGAAATATTATTTAGGGCCACCAAGGCTTGTTTGGTATTGCATATAAAGTGTGTGGGATAATTAGTACATTTACTTTTAAAATAAAGATTTTCTGAGTTAGGTTTTGCGATAAAATATGAGAAAAGATAAATTCTTGCATCATTTAAAAACAAATTTAATTTTAGTGTTAGATGTAATGAGTGTACATCAAAAGTTTTTAAATGTTTGAAAAACAAAATATTAAAATAAATGACTTAATAATTATAAAGGAGGAGGATGTTACTATTTGCAACTGGCCTCTAGGTAGAATTGTAGAGTTATTTCCAGGAAATGAGTTAATCATTAGAATAGTAATAGTGAAAACACAACGAGGGTTTTTTAAGAGACCAATATCAAAAATATGTTTATTAGCCATGGAAAAGTAATTGTTATTTATTTTAATTTACTACTTATTGTTGTATTATTTGTTTAAAAATGTCATGTGTAATAGTGTATTATAATTGTGGTTGAATGAAAGTCATTCAACAGGAGCCGGTATGCTCGGTCGCATTTATGAATTGTAATCTTGACAATGATTTTTATCGTCTGCGTTGTTAATATGAGTTATGATAATGTTTAAAAAGAACGTAGCCATGAGCGGCTAAGTTGGGACTAAGTTGAATAGATTACAGTCCAATTAGTATTTTCAATATGTGTTTTTATGAGTTTATGAGTGTTTATTATTGAGTTATCGACAATGTCTTCATAAAAAAATTCATTTAAAAATATTATATGTTTTTTCGCATGATGTTATAAATGTATATTATTCGTAAATTTGTTATATTTTCAATTTACTATTGGTTTATCGGGATCTCATCTCATCGTAACTAGAGTAGTACTTCCAGATAGATTTTCATAATAAAGATTCGTAAAGCAGGACATTTATTGCCAAAAATTTAAATCCGCAGATAATTTTTGGGAACACAAATATCAATTAAAGATATTGTACAATCGGATTAAAACTGTAAGTGGAACCTCCTTTTGTTTATGAAGCGGATAAAATGCATTTTTCTTTCTTTGTATATTTTGTGAATATTAAACCTTACTAACATTTCAGATCAGACACTTTTGTTATATTATAAGCTAGTTTAATTGCAATTTTTAAATATACTTATTATCTACTTTACTGTCATTAATCATATAACATTATTAAATATATTTATGTAAATCATATGGTCAAAGAAATACAATACCATATTTAGTAATTTAATTATCACATTGTCTTAAAATTATTTCTATTTGTTCTTATGTAGAAATATATTGCTATTTTAATTTTACTTTTAAAAAGGTGTATTTTATCAAAATATTTACGTTATGCTATAAGTTATATATTAAAAACAAATGGCGAAAATACCTTTTAATTTTACATCTTTCGTTTGCTCGAATGGCAACTTTTTCAAAAATACAAATGACAAAAGAAAATTTTCGCTAAATTTGCTTCAAATTTAACAATAGAACTATTTAACTATTGTTATATACACTTATAGCAAAACGTAAGTATTTTGATATTTTACAGATATGATTCATATTATATATAAGTGTATTTTATATAAGAATCTTTTTTAATATGTACGTTTAATATGCATACGTATGTTCATTATAAGTAGTCAAATTTATACGCGAATTTGTAGATTTAATTAAGACGCAAACGGTTTAGATAAATTCCGTCATTCGCTTTTAGAACTAATTGCTTACGACAAGTTTATAACGAATAGAGTACAGAATATCATTTGCATGCATCTATGCTTACTAATTAATGTTTTCAATCAACAACATAGTATATATATCAGAAGATAACGCACCTTACAATCATATATTGAAATTCTGGAATACTGTCAATTTTGCAAAATTAGGAAAATGAGTATATATGTATACTAATTATTTCGGTTAGTGCTTAATCAGAAATAACGATGTTACATTTGTAACATGTAACTGTTACACAACTGCTATATCGAAACTACTACGTAAAAATTTATACACATTGGTAATTAATAAATCTTCAACATAAAAAAAAAATAAATATTTAAATTATAAAGCAAAATAATATAATTATAGAGAAAAACATTTTTTTAATATACAATATTACGATAAATGAAATGCATTGCAATATTACGATAAATGAAATGCATTGCAATATTACGATAAATGAAATTCAAAACAAGCTGAATTTTCGAGAATTCTCAGAGAAGTATTTCATATTTTCATCTCCAGGGACAGTCATCGGGATGTTTGTACATAAATAGCTTGTGCATATGTATATATTAGGGGGCTCTTTCCCCTGCGAGCTACGCCCGCCAACCCCTGTTCAGACTTTGAAAACACGGTAATTTGTTTTGTCTTTAAAAAATACTAAATTAAGGAAGATTATCATAAAAAACGATAATTTTTTTGTAACCTGGTTACCATTCATTCTTGAAAGAAACATTTTCACCATGGATACATGCGCTGCTGTCGCAACAGTTGACGGTTGCTTCGGAATTTGGTAATTAAAACCAGTTACATATTTGAAAATCTGCTTTAAAAATGGTTATGTTTAACTTTGAACCAAGAGGCTCGGATAGATGCTGTTTGAGCCACCATATAAAGATTAAAATAGCGTTGCCAATCAGCTTTTATAACGATGTTATAGACAATATTCTTCTGATTGATTCAAGGAATAAAAAACTCCATTTTCTTGTGAATAATATAGTTAAACAAGAAATATACAGCGTATTGAAATTTTACGCTTTTGTTTTATGTTTTGATCTTTATGTTTCGACTTTTAGATATTGTTTGTAATAAGTTTTAATGATGTTTTCTATTTTATTGCACCATCGCACAAATAATGATTTTATTTCTATAATTTAAAATTGTTTATTTTATGAATTAAGCTACTTACGAATTTTCTAAGAAGTATTGAATAGTAATTTGTGCAGAAAAATTTGAAAATATTTGGCGCAGGTAATCTGCAATTATGCTGCTTGTAATGTTAGCAAATATTCATTCATGATGCATATGTGCCTCACTTGTTTTAAGCATCCATTTAAACAAATGTGTTATCTGTACTTCTTTTACACCATTTGATTCCCAATGTGACGTCAAATGAATATTGTCCATAAATAAATATTTTTAAATGGATAGTTTTAATTTATGTCTTAAAATTTATCTTGAATCTGATTTGCATGAAATATATATTTTTTTTAATTTTATGTTTTTTTTTCTTTTTTAGATTAATGTGTAAATCAGAAATCATCAGAATAGCACTTTTTGGCAGATCAAAAATGCATATTATATGAAAGAATAATTTCACGTAACGTCACAATCATCTGCAGATTATTTTCGTATGGTGCAGGAATACGGATGTACGTTTTTAAAAAAATTAAAAAATGATATCTGTAAGTAATAATCCATATTAGTTTCCCCTTTCCTTGGAGTGTGATTGCTGGGGTGACGCCAAAAAATTTAAACCTTAAAATCCACTACATTCGAACTAAACCCAAACTCATGCTTTCGTTAAAAGAAAATAATAATAATAATCTATAATAATAAAGAGACAAGTATGTTTGTCTGTCAAGGCTGTTCTGAAAATACCGCTGCATGTGGAGTTACAAAATTTGGAGGAAAGGTACCTCCATAAATGTAGTTTTCCACCTCGAAGCCCGATTCTTGATTTTTTGATTAGAATTTTTTAATTTAATTTTTTAGTCGATTTTTAGCGCTCTTTTTATGTTTCGAGGCTATTTTTCATATTAGTGAAAGGAATACGTTTTCATTATTTTAACTCGATGTAGTAATTTTTTTTCTCTTTTCAATAAAGTTTATGCGGAATTCGTGTGGTGATTTTTGACTTTTTAGCGAATTTTTTTAATGCGATTTTTATTGTTTTTTCGCTATTTGCAGCTATTTTTTGACAATGATAAAAGCGAAATTGATTCAAACTTTCAGACTAATGAACTAAATTTTGTCTGCTATGATTTTTCAATTTCAGTGATTTTTAATGTGATTTTCAATACAATTTTCTATGTGATTTTTAGCGATTTTTAAATTTGTTGTGCGTTTAGAATCGATTTTTTGCCATTTTTGACAAAATTAAATTTTTTTGTATGCATCATGATCTTATCTATTCTTGAATTGCATTGATGAAAAGCAAAAAAGATAAAATTAGCGAATGAGCAATTAAAAATTTAAAAATTAGGTATTCACAGTAATCTATAATAATAAAGAGACAGGTATGTTTGAGTGTCAGCGCTATTCTGAAGAAACCGCTGCATGTAGAGTTACAAAATTTGGAGGAAGGATACATCTATACCTTTAGTTTTGCACCTCGAAACCCGATTTTGTATTTTTCTGTTAGAATTTTTTACTTAATTTTTAGGCGATTTTTAGCGATCTTTTTATGTTTCGATGCGATTTTTCCAAATTAGTGAAATTAATACGGTTTCATTCTTTTCACTCAGTGTAGTAATTTTATTCTTCTTTTCAATAAAAATTATTCGGAATTCGTGCGGTGATTTTTGAATTTTAGCGAATTTTTTAATGGGATTTTTAGTGTTTTTTCGCATTTTGCGTCTATTTTTTGACAAAGATAAAAAACAAAATTGATTCAAACTTTCAGCCTAGTGAACTAAATTTTGTCTGCCATAATTTTTCAATTTCAGTGATTTTTAATGCGATTTTCGATGTAATATTTAGCGATTTTTTAATTTTTTGTGCGTTTAGCATCGATTTTTTGTCGTTTTTGTCAAAATTATAGTCTTTTGTATGCATAATGATCTTATCTATTCTTAAATTGCATGTAAGGAAAGCAAAAAACATAAAATTAACGAATGAGCAATAAAGTTATTGATTAGGATATTCACAGTAATCTATAATCATAAAGAGACAAGTATGTGTGTGTGTGTCAGCGTTGTTCTGAGAAGACCGCTGCATGCAGAGTTACAAAATTTGGAGGAAAGCTACCTCTATACATGTATTTTTGCACCTCGAAGTCCGATTTTTGATTTTTTGATTAGAATTTTTTAATTTAATTTTTAGGCGATTTTCAGCGCTTTTTTATCTTTTGAGGCGATTTTTCCATATTAGTGAAAGAAATGCGGTTTCATTCTTTTAACTCTACAGAGCAATTTTTTTTCGCTTTTCAATAAAGTTTTTTTGGAATTCTTGCGGTGATTTTTGAATTTTTTAAGGAATTTTTTATTGCGATTTTCAGTATTTCTTCACTTTTTGAGGTTATTTTTTGAGAATCATAAAAATAAAATCGTTTCAATGCCTAATTAGCTAAATTTTGTTTGGTATGATTTTTTTTTCAATTTTCAGTACGATTTTCGATGTGGTTTTTAACGATTTTTTGTGCGTTTAGATCGGTTTTTTGTAACTTTTTTTAATATTACAGTTTCTGTACGCATCATGGTCTTATCTATTTTTAAATTGCATGTAAAAAAGGCAAAAACCATAAAACTAATGAATTAGCCGTAAAGGAATTATTTTGAATATCGACAGTAATCTACACTAGTGAAATAACTAAACTCACTGTCTGTGTGCATGTATGTTTTTGTGGTTTGGCTAGCAAACTCTACGGCACTTACGAGGTTCAAAACTTTCTTCAAATTACCCCAAAGTCTTTCCTGATCTATCTGACACTGAGATTTTTAAAATTTCAATTATTACTTGAGTAGTTCCACTTCCGTATCCATTCCATTTGAAAATTTTTACCACTAATTATTACTTGGGTATTTCCTCTCTCCCGTTTCCCTTTGCAGTCCTTTCGAAAATTTTTACCACTAAATATTATTTGTTCATTTTTTAAACTAATTTTTCACACAGTCAGTGGCCGTGTATTTCAGACAACACATATTTCGAGTTAGAGGTAAAATCACAAATTTCATGTTACTTTAATATTTTTATCTCGGAACCGTGCAACGCCGGGCGGGTCAGCTAGTAATAAAAATAATGCTATTTTTAATTCTAATACAATGAAATGCTGCTTTAGAATGCTTAAATATAAGAAAAACATTTTTATAAAAAAAAAAAAAAAAAAAAAAAAAAAAAACGCGGGTGATGTCTAAGATTTCGTTCCTGTTCCACTTCCTGGTTTTGCTTGGGCCGATTGGGGGAATTTAAATTTGAGTGATAACTTGCATTATATCAGAAAATACTTTTACGGCATACTACATATCTATCTATCTCTTTTCTTATTGATTTTAAGTATATGAAATTTATTCCAATAATTAAAATCGCAGACGCATCTCACTACTTTCGACACGATGTCCCTACCGACGGACCAACTGTTGAATTCATTTATAACGCATTGTGGAACAGTTTCGATAAGAAAGTACATTCTTCTTTTTAATTATCAGGATAGTAACCTTATAATCAATCATGTTATCATAATATAGTTTGTACTATGTAAATGGAACTATAGTGTATATTCACTATACTGCGAGTATTTTTAGAGTACGGAAAATGTAAAAAAAATTTTCTCTATGCTAATGTATTATTCTTATCTATTTATAAATTTTAGAATTTTTCATAATTTATTTTTAGATAAAAATCCTATTTTTTCTTTTTTTTTAGTTATTTTAAAAGACGTGCAATGCATACGATAAAATTAAAAAAATAAATGCATGTTGTATTACTGATTCGTAATTTACACTTTCGAAATATTTTTATTCATTTATGCGTCTTTGGAATTTTTAGTAGAGGATTTTCATTTCAAAATATGAGGTTATTTTTTATATATTCATGCTAGAAAACATGAAAATACAGTAAAACCTCCATAACGGACACTCCCGAATAGCGGACACCTCTATTTAACGGACAGTTTAACGATCCCCACTCCCAAAATCTAAATTTTTATATGTTTAACCTCTGAATAACGGACATTCCGAATAGCGGACAGTAATTTTGGGAATAAAGTGTGAAAAATTGTTTTTTAACGAGGAAAAAAAAAGTAAAAAGCCTCTAAATTTGTCAGGGCAATGTGTTCAAAATTTTGGAATCGCAGACAAATGTAAAGAGTGGGCTGGGAAAAATCTTTCCTCCCACGTTCAATATTAAATTCAGGGAATGGTCCGGTGGGACATTACCTCCCGGAGCATCACAATGCCCCGCCTCCACTCCCCTCTGTAAGATTTGAGATTTTATGCTTTTAAAAAATGGCAAAATACAATGAGCAGTTACACTTTTTTTTAAGATGATTCAGAAAAATCAAAAGTATTAACAGGGTTAAAATTTCTCATTGAAAAAAAAATTACATGTAATCTTTAAACGGAAATGAAACTTTTAAAATACATTTTTTCCGTAAGAATGTAATAAACAGTGTACAAAGGTATGTACCATTTTATTTCAAGTTTATTGCTTAAAAAATTGTTTTAATTTATGATTAATCATATATTAGAATTTTAGGACATATAAAAGTCAATTAATGAAACTTTAAAAAACTTTCAAAACAATTTTTGAATCTCCGAGTTTTTTCCCAATAGCGGACACCTCCGAATAGCGGACAGTTTTCGCGCTCCCGAGGTGTTCGTTATTTGGAGGTTTTACTGTAAAATGTTTCATCATTTTATTATCATATTTTATTTCATTTTAAAAAAAAAATCAAGCGTTCATACAAATCTGTTCGAAAATAAGAAAATAAATTAATTCTTAAATATAGCGTTACCTCAGAGATTCAGATTTAAACATTTAAATTAAAATATTTTAAAGATTTGTTTAATAATAGACATTAATAAAAATTCTTGAAATTAAAAAGGAATATTGAAATTCAATTACTTTTTATAGAACGTAATCAAATTTAAAATGCTTTATGTAATATCTTCTAATGTTTTGTTATCTTAAAGAGAAGCATTTCAAAATAATCAGTATAAATGATACAAATGTATCTATTTCTTCAAATTATCATGAGTTGATGTCAGATTAAAAAGCAATGTTATATCTTTGGAAATATTTTCATTAAAAAGTAGCCTCTGGGTATAGGATAAAATTAAATACATTATATTTCAGTATAATTATTGCCATTCTTGTACTTTTGTATTCAATAAACTAATTTTGAATATTTTTATTTCAAATGAGGAATAACGAAATAACTTGAGGCATTTATTTGCAGTAATGTTATTTTCAAAATGCAAATAGTATGCAGGCTTTAAGGCGGTATGAAATACATCTTAAAATAATTTTTGTTTATTGAGTTTAAATTTTGATTTTTTTTATAGTTAACCATTAACAAAATTACATAATAAAACTTATCATAACTTTAAAAAATATATAAAATATTAAAAAAGTGAAGTTAATTAAAATCGTTATAACTTGAAATATTGTTTGGAGAATTTGATATTTTTTTTTCATACAAATAAACATAAACATATAAACTCTAATTTTGATTCAAAATTTCAAAAAAATATTAATTTAAATTTAAATAAAAAATAACAAAATTACAATTGTGAAAAAAAATATGCATCTTAAAAAATATTTTTTTTCATATTTAAAAAAAAAAAAAAATTTAATTTCCTGAAACAAAATTAGAGTAACACAGTTAAAAAAATCATGTTATAAGTTCGAATTTTTTTTGTACCAGTAGTTGAGTTATAACAATTTAAATAATAGAAATGGGAAAAAATACCCATCATGAAGAAAAACACATATTTAAAATAAGTCTTTTCTATAGCAACCATTGCTTGAAAGCTAGATTTTAAAAACAAATCAGAACATACATATTAATATGTCCTGTTATAGTTTAGATAGAAAAGTGGTTTAAAATTATTTTAAGCAGATAAAAAAAAAAAAAAAAAAAAAAAAAAAAAAAAAAAAAAAAAAATGCACAATATTTTGTTAAATGTTTGAAGATTTTTGTGTTCAGACCTGCTTCAAGACCTTAAATGCATTTCCCTGTTATTTACACTTCTCTCTCTATCTCTCTCTTTATATACATACGCAATTGTTTTATCTGTGTAGGATAAAAACAGGATTGTCTCCTCAATTCGACGATTGAGGAGAAGAGAGGTTGCTCAATTTCTTATGCAACGAGATATCTGATAACACCCCGCTGCTCCACAATCGTCAATTTTTGCAACGATTTAGTCATAATGTCTTCACAAACACTCCCACGTCCGCTGGGCGAAAAACAGAACTACTTGCTGCACTGCTCATTCACCCGTGGACGCCCATGCATGCGCAAAACCACGTAAGACAAATCAGTCGGGTCTCTCCATGTCTTTCGACGGTTTCCCAAAGCCGATTATTCAAATTTAAACTGCTTTGGTTGTTGCGATATTTCGTATTTTTTCTTATACATATCCCTAATATGATATGTATTTTGTTTTACACATAGTGTATAATTTTACAGTACTTAAGCAACCAACTATCCAAACGGAGGCCCTTTACAATACGGAAGGAGTCAAAATTTCCTAAGACTCCTTATTTGAAACAATGTTCTACAGACTGCAAATCCAATGCTATCCGAAAACAACGTCCTCACCTCCAGTAACCCTGACAATACCCGATGAAGTAAACTTAAATTACTTGGGGTTGATCTTTACCCTTTTCGGTTCCGATTTTCTTTTCAATGTTTAATAAGTACTTTAATTTTAAATATTTATAATTAAAAAAAAACACTTGTCCTTTTATAAATTTAACACTAGTAAATCGAACAACTTAATTAGAGTTTAGCGAATATTTCATTGTTTGAAACGAATGATAACGAATGTTGTTATTTTGCCTACTGTTCAACTCATATTCAAATGACAATAGGCTAAGGACGAAAATTTGGGGCTGTTTAGAAAATAATGGAATACAAAAAGATTTAACTGATATTAAAATTTTTAAATACTTTTTTTCCCTTTATTACGCATGTTTCTTTCAGGAAATTACATATGTTTCTTTTCAACAAATTTGAAAAGTGCCTATGCTTTCAGTTTGTCTGTCCACGTTTTAACTTTCGTAAATATGCTCGGATTGCCATTAACTTTTTGGACGTTATTGACGTTTGCCCTAGCACGAACTCCATTGAAAATGAATTTTCTACCATGATTGGTTTATTTACAGGGGCTGTCAAAAGTTTTCTGTTACATTACTGCCTATGGGGAGATGTTACACCCGATCAAACATATTCAAATTTATATGCATCAATAAAGTGCACAAAAATGTATATTCTGTAAAATATGCAGTGAAAAGAAACGTTATTATTCATTTACAGGGCCACACAAAATAAATCAAGTACATAATAAAAAAATTGGAAATTGTTTGTGACATATTATAATTATGATAAACGATTTCATGTATAATCAAATTGATGCAAGTCTATAAGCTTTAATAAGAGTTATTTAACGCATAGTAGGAAAAGCATGATATTTACACGGACACACAAAGTATTTCAAATAATATATTCTATCCGAAGTACTGTGTTTTATGGTGTCGCTATAATGTGTTCGCTCAATCGACATGGGAATGTGTCTGAAGTCATCATGGCTTTCTCGTCCAAAATTTTACAATTGAGGAACAGCGAGATGTTTTAAGATATCTTACTGGACCAGAATTTGATCAACCTTTCCTCTCCCTAATTGTCAAAATGTGCCGGGAGAAAATCCATGGTGTTCTCGCACGCACTGCTTATGCGTTCATTGAAAGGAATACCCTACATCCCGATTCCCGCCTTTTATTGTGCTGGAACTTGCGCATGCGCATACTCACGTTAAGCACTCCAATTATGTCCCTTGATGTCTCACTACGTTATACCAAAGCAGTATGTCCGAATTCGGATGTTTTAGAAATGTTCCTCAGTTTCCCTAGTATATGTATATCATAATAAAAAATAAAATCATTATGTTGTTTTAACTACCAAATTTCATGCAAAAAAATCCGTTTCCTATGTAAACTCACCAGTAAATATCATTTAGTCACTGAGAGAAGAAACTTTTGTCGCCTATTTTATAAATGATACAAATTTGAAACATGAGATTGATATATATTATTTACGTGTACAACAACATGCTTTATCGATGCATAGTTTATGAAGCAGCAGTTGTTTTTCGCTTACGGGGATGCACAAAACACTTCGTTTACACTAGAAGCTATAGAAAAAAATCAGTTGGATTGTCTAGCTGAATTAGATATTGATCAGATGCATACTTTCTCATCAATCGTCAAATTTTTCTGCGGAAAAGCCACGGTGCCCTCACACGCACTACCGCGTTCGTAAATAACTCTACAACAACATGCATTCTCGGTGTATAGTGTCTTTAGCAATTATCATTCGGTTACAGGGATGCTCAAAATACTTATAGATTATAATCTATAGAGAAAAATCAGTTGCGTTATATTTAAATGAAGTTATAAAACGTGAAACATAATGAATATTAAATGATAGGCGAGATCAGTACCACATATTTTTAATAGATTAGGGAGCATATTATTTTACAGTTGTAAAACAATTTTTTACTGGATAAGCAACAATTAACGACAAGAGTATACAACTGGTTTTTGCTAGAGTCGTCGGGATCTTTCAACCTGGTTACCGCTAGAGAATAAAAATAATAGAAAAAAAGTGATAGAACAGAGCCCGGAAGATGCGCTCTCCGCTCCTCAAATTCTGATGCGATATTCAGAGTCCGGGACAAAAATATTCAAATAATGGAAACGTATTTTATTTTATTAAACATTATTCTGTAATTTTTTTTTTAGTTTTTCTAAATAGTTTTTTCTAAATTTTTCTGTCTTAATTAGAAAAGATATTTCTTTCTTTTTCATTTGTTTTCAAAATATATTTTCCAAGCAATGGTTGTCATGAAATCAACTTCCTGTGAATATTCGTTTTTCTTCAAGATAATTTTTTCGCATTTAAATTGATGTAGGACATTAATCTTGAAAGATAAATGATTCAAGTTTGGAAAATGCCTGTTTCAATTGTTTTACGTCAAATTTGTTACAGCAATTAAACAAAAAGCATTTACTTTTGAAAATATGATTTTTTTTTAAATCATAACCTTTCTTTTTTTTAATTTTTACATTAAACATTTTTATTTCATTTTTTTAAATAATTTGTATTTTTAAAAAGTCTTAATCATTAGATGTTTCTGTTCATTTAAGAAAAAAAAATTCTACAAATAATATTTCGAGTTTTAACTATTTTAAACTACCACAATTTTTTAATGAATTTAAAATTTTTAAATTTAAAAAAACTGTGAGCGGTTTTTTATATGCTTTTATTTACAAATAATACGGTCAACCAGAACAAAAATTTTCAAAATTTTACATCAATAAATAAAAATTAATTCAAAGTTTGCCCCAGACTCTCTTAACAATAAAAATCGTTAATTGTTGGAAATGCATTTTCCGCATTGGGATGATGTAAAAATTGGCAGATGTTTCTTAATCTATGACAATGTACAATCACGAACGCAAATATATAATAACATGTTCCTAATAACACAAAATTACGAAAAATTTCCCTTTATTTTTAGAAAAACTTTTTTTTTCGAAACTTAAGACAAATTTAACACATCAATTTTTATTAGCTACCCGTCATTTACGGGCACGTTTTCTACTAGAATATACAATGACTTAATCAGTTATATGTATCCAGAATTTTTTTCATTTCTCAAATATCAGCATAACTCAATTTGTGATTTCAAAAATAAGTTTTCTCTGGTGACTTTGGGCAGAGGTGTGTATGAAAGACAAAACACACAATAAAAAAAATTAAAGATAAGACATGACTTTAACTTTCTACTAAAGTGCTAAAAAGAGAAAAAAATCAGGGCTTTGCATACGAAGCATGCGAAAGAAGCGTCAAACACATGTGTGAGTTTTTTTTTTCATTTTCCTTCCAAAGCTTTAATCAAACATTGCTTTAGTCTATATTGTTCGTGCACGCCCGTCCAAGTGTCGGTCCATCCAACGCTTGCTTATGTCTCTTTTTTGGAAGTCTATGTGAAAGATGTGATTCGAAACAAGAGGTGCGGAGATAATGCCGCAAATTCAGTGAAGTCATCATCAAGTTTTGGACAGACCAAGACCTAGACGGGCGTTACTGACGAAAACAATACTTGACTACACCTTTGGAAGGAATGCAAAAATATCACAAGTGGTTAAACGCTTCTTTCATATGTAAAGCCCTGATTTTTTTTTTCCTGGAAGTATTTTTGAAGATTATAAAGGGGTATAGCAAATATCTCAACTGACTTATGTAGAAAAGAAAAGTTAAATCCTATCTTTAATGTTTCATTATATATTTTGTCTTTCATACGTATCTCTGTCCGCAGTCGCCAGAAAAAACTTATTTCTGGACTCTCCCTCGTACAATTGTTACAAATCAATGTTGATTATAGTATGAATATTAATATTGTTACCAAAGTATGTTTCTCTGTTGAACGTGCTTTCTTAATATCAATATATTTACTAGCGAAATAAAAGATTCATAAAACGACATTTCGATTTGAGAAACTGATTACATCATTGTAAATGCTATTCAAAAACGCTTTTCGAAAATGACGGATTGTAAATAAAAAATATTTTTACAAATTATTCTTTATTTGTTAAAATTAAATAGTTTTCGATTAATCTGAAGTATAAAAAAGGATTTTTCGGAATCTTGCTGACGGGGAAGAAGTTATTGTATTAGTTCAAAAGCCGACAGCACAAAACCCTATGTTATGAAAAAAAATCTTTATTTAATGGAAGAGTAGTAACAGGAGAATCTAATAATCGATGTCTGCCGGAAGCGAAGTGGTGCATAAGCCAAAAATGTATTCTACTAGTGATTGAATCGTAAGTTTAGCATTGTGTTTGTCCTAATATCAAAAGTATAAAAACATGGAAATCTAGGTGCAGTAAAACACAATGCTAAGCCTACGAGTCAACCACAAGTGGTATTCATTTTCGACTTATGCACTACTTCGCTTCCGGCAGACATCGATTATTGGATTTCCCTGTTACTACATTTCTACTAAATAAAGGGTCTTTTCTTGTGCTCGGTATCTTAGGGTTTTGTGCTGTCGGCTCTTGGACTAATACAATAACTTCTTCCGCGTCAGCAAGTTTCCGAAAAGTGTTTTTTTAATACTTTAAAATCTCCGAAAAATATTTATTTTCAACATATAAAGAAGAATTTGTAAAAATATTTTTTTTTCTTATTTACAAACCGTCATTTTCGAATGCATTTCTAAATAGTATCGACAGTAGTGTAATCAGTTTCTCAAATCGGAATGATGTTTTTTGAATTATTTCGCTGATAAATATATTGAAATTCAACAAGAAATGATGCTCAATAGAGAAACATATTCTGGTAGCAATATTAATATTCATAATAGAAATCAACATTGATTTGTGACAATTATACGAGGTAGAGTCCGAAAGTAAGTTTCCTCTGCCGACTGTAGACAGAGATGTGTATGAAAGACAAAACACATGTAATGAAACATTAACCCTTTAAATGCCATTATAGAACAATCTAGAAATTATGTAGTTCAGAAAATCTGATTTTACTTCAGAAAAATTCAATGGCTAATTTCGTTTTATTTAAATACGGATTGTTCTGTTTTTAAATAAAACAAATATTGCTGTTTTAATTTATTGCTGTTTTTAGTGTTTAATAATGTGGAATTTAAGATATACGAATTAAACTGTTTCAAAATATCTCGGGCGGTTTGGGATCCAGAGGGGTAAAGATAAGACTTAACTTATCTTTACTACACAAGTACCAATTCAGTTCAGACACTTTTCATACCCCTTTATAAGCTTCAAAAATACCTCCAGAAAAAAATCAGGGCTTTGCATACCAAAGAAGCGTTTAATAACTTGTGAGATTTTTGCATTGCTTCTAAAGGTGTAGTCAAGTATTTTTTTCGTCAGTAGTGTACGTGCACGCCCGTCTAGGTCTCGGACTGTCCAACACCTGATGATGACTTCACTGAATTTGCGGCATTATGTCCGAATTTCTTTTTTCGACGTCAGATCTTTTACATAGACTTCCAAAAACGGACATATGCAAGCGTTGGACGGACCGACACCTGGACGAGCGTGTACGACCAATATAGACTAAAGCAATATTTGATTAAAGCTTTGGAAGGAAAATGAAAAAAAAAAACTCGCACATGTGTTTAACGCTTATTTCGTATGCTCTCTATGCAAAACTCTGATTTTTTTTTCTCTTGGCGACTGTGGACAGAGATGAAACACGTATAATGAAACATTAAAGATAAGACTTAAGTTTTCTTTTCTATATAAGTGCCAAATGAGTTGTGTCATTTGCCATACCCCTTTAAGCTGCTATTAGACACACGGACTTTAGGCGAGACAAACTTTTCAGCAGATTTTAACTCCAACATTTTCCCATTCAAAGGGGGACAAAGGTTTGCAACTGTCTTTGAAAAATTCGGAGGAAAAGCCGTAAAACCAGTTTCTACTCGTGCCAGGCGTTAACATTTATCGCCTACTCGTATCAATCGCTTACCTCTGATTCGTTGAAACGTTCGATGTTGGATGAAAAACCTTAGCTAGGCCAGATTTTTTTGAACGTGTGGAAAAAAGTCTGGGAGACATTGCAGTTTGCTATTGCACTGGAAGTTGGGAGGATATTTCCCGAAAAGTTGGAGGAAATAGAGTGTTGGCTCAAAAGTCTTACTAAATGTTGGTGAATCTGATAGCGGCTTTATGAGCTTCAAAAAGACATCCAGGAAAAAATAAGGACTTTGCATACCAAAGAAGCATTTAACCCGTCAGTAGTCGCGCGTCGGTCTTTTCGCCGCCCGTATAACTTATCTTCTCCTAACTTGTATCACTTTACAAATACAACGGAGATCTACCATGTAGCTGAATTTGAAGGTTTCTCGACCACCTTAGTGAAGTAACAGGACACCTCTGATTTTCTTTCAGGTACATTTTTAGAAACAAAGTTGAAATTGGCGAAAAAGTCTATGGAACAATCACTAATGTCAGTTCATTTTTACATTTTCCAATTACTCCAGATCTAATGAATAAAATGCATAATTTGAGAAAACTGCAAATTTATATCTTCATTCAAATGTTATTTTCGTATATTAGGTGAAAAATATTTCTGATTTTACATTTTTGGTATGTGGGGGGCCAGCGGCGAAAAGACCGAGCGCGACTAATGACGTTGTGAAAAAAGTTGCGACTACTCGCGGGTTAAACACTTGTGAGATTTTGGAATTGATTCCAAGACATTAGATTCTCCTATTACTACTCTTTTATAAGATAAAAAATTGTTTTTCTTGTGCTCGATAACATAGGATTTTGTGCTGTCGGATCTTTGAATATTTATTGAAACGTCCACTGTTACCTTTGTGATTTTTCGAGCAATAATTCGTCTATTTTATTAAAAAATATGATTAAGATAAAATTTGATATAACTAGTTAAATGATATTGCGATCTACTGCCATTAAACATATATAATTTATAATAAAATGTATTTTCCTTGACTATATAAAAAAACAAAATTTTGTTACTCCTGTGACCAGAAAGTCACGAAACATAAAAGTATCAAAATTAAGATTTATGTCATAGAAAAGTAAAAAAGTAAAATGTTTTTTGTTTCAATTTAGATACATGTTACGTAAATAGAATACTGTGGTATACATCTGATTATATCAATTTTTATCTTAATTACATTTTTTAATATAATAATTGGAATTATTTATGAAATTTTTTTTCCAATTGATACGAAATTTCTGAATGTACGTTTCCATATTTTCATTTTTATAATAGAACATTTTTGCAGATAAGAACATCTGCCATCTCTTACAGTATATGCATATTTACATTGATATAATTTCCAGAGTTTTACATTGTATATATTATATCTAAATATTATTTACCGAGTCACATAAGTTAGTTCGTACATATTTCCGCATTGGGAAGCCAACTGCTGAAAAAGAACTTTTAAATAATTCTCTTTTCTTCTCTAGATAATTTATTTACATTCTATTTTATGTGCATAAAGTATTTTACCCCTATTCAAAAGATAATTACGCAAAGAAGTGTTAAGATGAATTTTATCAAAGTTTTTTAAATCATCACATTGTTTAAAATAATTAATTCAATATTTTTTGAAGCATTTATTATGAAAATTTTAAAGAAACTAGTAAAAAAAGAAACTAGTAAAATCTTAGTTTTTTTAATTAATTGTTAAACTTTTTTTGAATACTGTTAAGTAAAAAAAAACATCCGGATATTTAAATTAATATAATTAAATCCAGAACAATTTCTAATTATGAAACTTTTGCAATGCTATTTAGAGAGAAAGAGAGAATTAAATGTAAAATTCCAAAGTTAATACGTAAAGTATTCCTTCAATTCATTTAGGATTTCATGTAATCCATTTTATAAATTATAATACTGATTAACAATCTAAGTAATATCAAATTAATTTCTTCATTTCATCATAATGGTAATTGACATACAATCTAATTATGAAGCACTCAACAATCTCATAATATCATTTGATAAACTTAAGTCCAACCATGCTTTAAAATGCTTACATGTGCATTGACATGGAATAAGTCTATTCCATTATTAATAATCATGCTAGAATTCATTTATAATTATTTGTAACGATTCCAAATGTACTGATTAAAAATATTTTAGTGTGCATTAATTAAGCATTAAAATCTGAAAGGAACAGATTACCACTTTAAGACATTTATTCAAAAAATAAATATGGTGCAAATGGTGAACTTACTGCATTTTAATTTAAAAAAAAAAAAGTAAAAATTAAATATATATATATATATATATATATTGCTTATTTAATAAAAATAGGATTTAAAAGTAATATTTGAATTTTTGAAAAATGCTTACTCCATTTTTAATTTTAATATTTTATACCTTTTTCTAAAGATTGCAGTGGCATGTTAAATTTGCAGTGTAATTATAGACATTTTCATAATTAATTATAGACAATAATTCCTTTATTAATAATCATGATAGAATTTATTAATGAATATTAGTAATAATTCCCTAATTTTGATCATTTTATTGAAGATTGCAGTGTAATGATAAATGTGCAATGTAATATCAAGTTTATTACATTTCATGCAAGAAATGGAATGCATAATATCCTTCCTTCATACCTGAATTCATTTATAAATATTACTCTTAATTCTCTGTATACTGCTTGAAAATATTTTATTACCATTAATTATTCAGTGATATCTTAAAGGAACAGTTTGCATTTTTAAGACATTTATTCTAAAAATATATATGGTTCAAATGGTGAACTCACTGTATTCAATTTTCATCTAAAAGTTCATTTTGAAAAATAAAATAAAATAAAAATTAATAAATAAATTGCTTATTTAATAAAAAAGGGATTAAAAATTGAATTTTTCAAAAATGTTTAATATATTTTTAATGTTGATATTTTTAATTTTTTTTAAAGATTTTCAAATGTGTATCACACAAGAATGTTATACAGGGTGTCCCAGAAGTAATGGGACAAACTTTAAGGGGAGGTAGGGGATATCACAAGGATTCAGAATTGAATAGCAACCGATGGTCGGAAAAGTTTCCCTGGTGCGGTATTGACGACACAAAAACAAGAAAAAATTACACGAACAGGGAAAGAAAACATGTTTATTATTCTTAGTGCTGCAAAAATACTCCGACAATGGTAGGAAGTGCTGTGGAACTTGTTACACGCATCGTGACAGCGATTGGGGAAGTTCGGGACATTCTCGGTTTTTTCGAGATCATTAGATCATTCATGCGCTTCTAGATGCGCTCCATGCATCACGGGCGGGGATCGTAATTTTGAACACCTGTTTTGATGGCGATCGTTGTCTCTTTAATGTTCTTTTTTCTTAGTTTTTTGCTGTATTATTTAAAATAAACCTGCTTTCTCCCCTTATTCGTATTCGATCTTTCTTGCGTTTTGTGTCGCCCCTACCGTACCAGAAAAACGTTTCCGACCATGGGTTGCTACATAAAACTGAATCCTTGTGATGACCCCAACCTCCCCTTAAAGTTTGTCTCATTATTTCTGGGACACCTTGTATATGTTTAATATTATGAATATATGTTTTTTTCGGATATTTGTAGCGTAAAAGGTAAAATCTAGAATATTTTCCATATATATATATATATATATATATATATATATATATATATATATATATATATATATATATATATATATTACAAAAAACCTGAAGACGAATTTCTAGCGCAATATTGTCATATATGTAATAAAGAATTGTTAAAAATAATTTACATATCTATCAGAAATACGCAAAATGTTTTCGCATTTTGAAAACATGAACGTGAACAAATATCAAAAGGAAGAGAATGTCATACAACATTTTAGTTTATGCGAGTTTTTTTACAGTGTATAATTGCCGTATAGGTAAAAATAAGGTTTCAAAATAGCCGCAGATAATCGAAATTTCATTGAATATTTGAAAATAAAAAACGAATTTTATTGGTCAATTATATTACATGGTCATTTATATTATGTGGTCAATTTTGATATAAACTGTATTCTTAAAAAGAAATTTTTTTCACGATGTTAAATTTAATCAAAAATAAATATTTTATTACAGGATTTTAAAAAATGTCTATAAAACTTACTACTAATAGAATTTGCAAGTAACAGAAAAACTTTAGAAACATTTTAATGCTAAATATTTATGTACTGCAATCCTCTAATGGGAGTAATTATGCCATGCTTAAGTTAAGCCTTCACTGCACCGTGTGTCGCGTCTGGTACTCACCTAAAAACACTGTAATTCTAATTACTATAATTCACTATGTGTTATGAATTTTGTCAATATGATGTCTATCCCTGATCAAGAACAGTCGAAAAAAATGGAATAACATTTATTTTGAAATGTGAAAAATAACACTAGTAAGTCTTGTTTACGTCCACTAATAACTATATCGTAATACTAATAATATATATTCTACATAAAAATAAGAATTTATATTATAAAAAAACACTTTGCTTCTAAGACGTTATATATTAACAAAAACTTTTAAAATATATTAAAACATTTTTATTTATATGTTTCAATTCATTATTAATAGAGTCATCCTCAGAAAAAAGCGCGTGATGCATTTAATTTATTTATTTTCAATAATTCTTTATTCCGATTTTCACTTTCATTGTATTTGTGATTTTTGTTTTTTCTATTTACATTCTGAAGATGACTCTGTAAATGAGTAGAAACATGTCAATAGAAATGTTTTAATATATTTTAAATGTTTTTTTAAAATATACAACGTCTTAGAAGCAAAATGTTTTTTTATAATATAAATTCTTATTTTATGTAGAATATATATTATTAGTATTACGATATAACATTTATCTTGCTCATGTCATATGGCTGCATTTGACAAAAAGTTAAAATTTGTTCTATACCAATAAATAAATAAATAAAATAAAATAAAATAAATATAATTTCAAAGTTACTGCGTCCCATTAAATTCTAAAGTTGTTATTCAGTACCAATATATTCACCCAAATAATTGAGAATTCCGTTGAAATAAAATAATTCAAATCATAATGGTGTTTCTCATTCTGACTAATATTACATTATTTTCTTCATTTCTCCTAACGATAATTTACACTTAAGATAATTACAAACACTCAAGTAACATTAATTTGATAAAATAAGTCCAACCATGGTTTAAAGTTGACGCTGTAATGATAAGTTTATTCCATTACTAATAATTATGTTCGAGTTAATTTATGAATATTAGTAACGTTTCCTAAATTAGCAATTAAAAATATTTTGTTATGCAATAATTACGCATTAATATCTAAAAAAACGAACACTTGTGAAAAATTTAAGAGTAATTAAAACTAAATATTTTACAATGAAATTTAGTAGATTTCAATAAAATTTTAATTTGCTATTAACAAGAAAAATTTTAACATTTATTTAAACGCTACAAACAACTAATTTGACATGAGGCTTATGTTCAGAAAAATACATTAATCACTCGATAATATTATTTTAGTGATAAGCTATAGATAAAAAAAAATTAAAATGTAACCGATGTAATAAAAATAATAAAAATAAGATATTTTATAATAAATTTTGAGAAATATATTAACTTTAAAAATGGATTTAATAGTTTCTCTTATATTTACATCGAACTCCATTTGAAAATTTAATACTTTTTTCTATTTTTACAAGAAATAAATATCGAATTCGTGAAAGCTCATCGAAAACCAGTTTTCGATGGATTTATACGTTTCAGAAGGTCCTGACAATATTTGATGGTTTTTAGAAGTTTTCTGAATGGGCGTTTGTCTGTCACTCCGTCGCTCTGTGAGTACGTATGTGAAAAAATAAATGTGTGCGCACTATCTCTAAAACTATATTCTTTTAATAAGGACATAGAAGTATCATTAAAATTATCGATCAATTTAGTCATGCAAAGTATTTTATGCATTTTTTATAATCTGTTTTTGAAGACAGATGAGGAAACTCCAGTGGCATTGCCCATAACGAGTTTAATGGCAGAAATCTAGCTAAGACTTTTATAAAATAAAATTATGAAAAATTTTGAATTAAAACACACGCTATGTATTCGTACGTAGATGACTTGTTTATAATTAGAGATCATGGAATACAAACGTTAAATTAATTCATAGTGAAAGTTAATGAAATAGACACGAACATTAAATTCATATTAGGAATTGAAATTGAAGTGGTTTGTCTTATCTGGGTACTGATCTAATATATGACATGTGTGATAGAAAAATTGAGAGAAGAAAATATAATATGAATTGACCTTCAAATAGCACCATCTTTTACTATTCTAATTATATTTTAAAATCTACACTTCGTGTTTACAGATTTTACATAAAAATGTGATTTTGATTTTTTGATTACACATGATTTTGATTTTAGCAGTGAGAAATATTACAAAACAAAAACAATAAACACGTTGCAATTGATAATGAGATTTCACTCCCACCCCGCGCGGATAAATAAATTATTTTATGAAGTAAAGCAAGAAAATCAAATAGAAAGAATAACCATCAAAGAACTTAAAATCTTTACCTTCAAATACTCACCCATATTATATGAAAGGTGAAGATATGTCTTAAGGAAATTTGACATCTATATTATAAAGGCCAAACGTATCTGTGCGTAAGCATACGTCATTTTGCGAATGGCAAAATTTCCCCTCCAATTTCGATTTTGCAATTTTTGCTACTGCAAAGTTTACGCTTCTAAACATTATACATTTGAAATTTTTACACCGTCGTAATAAGAAAAAAATATACTTTTAAATGCAATTTGTTTCAAAGCTGTATCTCAATTTATTTTTTTAATGTTATTTTTTTATAATTTTTAGTACCAATTTTGCAATTGTGGCAACGAAATAACTCCATTTTCTCTTAAAATTGAAAAAAAAAACTAAAATGCGTATATTATTTCAAAAAATATCGTCTGTTATGAAATTCGGTGAATTTCCGTTTTCTTTTCATTAATTTCTTTAATTGAAATTTAAATCTTACTGTACATTTTAGGTTAAAATAATGTTTGTTTGACAGTTAGACTGAACAATATAAGATATATTTTTACTGTACTAATTTTGTAGATTTATTATAAATCAATAAAATAGTTCACTTTTAAAGATTTTCTTTCGCCGAATTTCGACGGGTTCCACCTTGTTAGTTTAATAGCCAAGCCTCTAACAAAACTAAAAGATTATTTCGAAAAAAATCGATCACACACTCAATATAAAATTGCAGGCAGATGCGAGATATTATGTTTAACCTTTCACCTACTGCAGTTTCTACGTTAAATCAACGACAAAATATAAAAATATATTACCAGAATGCAAAAGCTAACATACCTATATAAAAACCTTGACGATTAGAGAATCCTCGGAGATTTTAAGTAACAGATTTACAGTATGCTATGACTCTTTATCCCTTGACATACTTTATATTTGTTCTAACAATTTAAGACTAGTCGTTGGGGGCCACCGTAATACTTACCCATCATGGATATGTATATATGAAAATAAAACATGTGAAACTATTTATACAATGCATTGAAATTCATAAACAAAATTTAAATATTGTTAATATACATTGTAATGATATATTAAAGAACTGCTGATGTACCAATTTCGACAAATTATATAAAACGCCAAACTACTCAAGTAGTACCGAACTGCGTAAAAGAAACATCCTTATAACTCCAAAAATAATAATTCTATTAACTAAAAATTGACTGCGTCGGATTAAACGTCTCATTTCCAATTAAAATATACTTCTGAATTGAAATTTGAATGAAATACAGGGTCATGAAAAATCAAATAATATGGAAAACAAGATTACAAATATCTCGGCAACTAATAATCCGATCGACTTCGTTCTATATGCAAAATGTGTGTTATTTTATTGCCTTTTACGTCCATTCCTTAGAACAAAAAAATTCGAAAATTTTCATATACCTTTCATCAGAACGAATTTTTCGAGAGTCCGAAAAAAATAGTTCCGGATAATCGAGGTTGCTGATATTAAATAGGGTTCGTCCCATTCTTACATACTAACTACATACAAAATTTCAAGTCTCTATCTCAATTTGTTCGGGAGATAGAGCGTTTACAGACACACAGACAGACAGACAGACAGACAGACAGACGGACGGCAAAATTTTTTTTCTAAAAATATGTTTTTCGGAATCTCCACTATCTAAAACGTGTAAATCCGTCAAAAAAAATTTTTCGATTTTCAAAGCGATTGCAAGACTTACCCTATACTACGTATGATGGGTAAGTAATTATTTAATTCTTCAGCATAGAAATGATTCAGTTTAACAGATAGCCCCATCAAACAATAGACTGTTCCCTTTCATTTTCCTACAGGTAATAGTAAGTAGCACAGCAAATGCGACTTACCAGATAAAATCCTTTGAAAATGATCGTGGTAGCGATTGAAAGATCTCAGGAGCCTTTTCTGTTTTACATATGATTTTTAACATAATTTGGTTTTTAAGTTATAAAGACCAGTTACTTACTTACCCATCATACGTAGTATAGGGTAAGTCTTGCAATCGTTTTGAAAATCGAAAAAAAAAATTTTTTAACGGATTTACACGTTTCGGACACTGGAGATTCCGAAAAACATATTTTTAGAAAAAATTATTTGCCGTCCGTCCGTCTGTGTGTCTGTCTGTCTGTGTGTCTGTCTGTCTGTCTGTCTGTCTGTAACCGCTCTATCTCCCGAAAAAATTGAGATAGAAATTTGAAATTTTGTATATGCTTAGTATGTAAGAATGGGACGAAGCCTATTTAATATCAGTAACCTCGATTATCCGGAACTATTTTTTTCGGACTCTCGAAAAATTCGTTCTGATGACAGGTATATAAACATTTTCGAATTCTTTTATTTTAAGGAGTGGACGTAAAAGGCAATAAAATAACACAAATTTTGCATATAGAACGAAGTCAATCGGATTATTAGTTGCCGATATATTTGTAATCCTATTTTCCACATTCTTCGATTTTTCATGACCCTGTATTTCATTCAAATTTCAATTCAAAGATATCTTTTAATTGAAAATGAGATACTTAATTCGATGTAAGAAACCGTCAGTGAATATGATTATTATTTTTGGAGTTATAAGGACGTTTCTATTACGCAATTCATTGCTACTTGAATAGTTTGGCATTTCATGCAATTTATCGAAATTGGGTCATCAGAAATTCATTAATAGAGCATGATTATGTGTTAAAATACTTAAATATACGTTTATATTTTGTATTGTAATTGTAATGCATTTTATAAATTGTTTACATGTTTTATGTTTTCATATATTGTGCTATGCATATCCATGATGGGTAAGTATTACGGTGGCCACCAACGACTAGTTTATCTTGTAACAAAATTTTTTAAAAAGATTTCCAGTGCACTTTTTTAGTAATTAATTTTGTTTCTAGTATTTTAAACGCAAGGTAAAAGTGGTATTTCACTCGGAATTCTTCTTTGAGTTTTATGTTTTTCAATTTAGTATTCTAAGGAATTGCTGGGCTTAATTTGATCACAGAATGTCACGGGATTGTTGAAAGTTTCTCATTTTCTTAAGAGTCATTATTGATAGTATAAATGAAGAAAATAATTTAATATTAATTAGTATGAGAAACAGTATTCTAGATTGTAGAACGGATTAAATTAAATCCGCAATGGTTTGAGCGAGTACTTTATGCATTTAGAATTAGAAAACTTTTAGTTTTGTAATCTCATTAGTAATTATAATGCCCTGGATTTGAACATGGGTATTTCTATGAGCACTTGTTGTGTAAGTCACGTTTCTGGTAACTTTTAGCTCATTTGTGCCTAGCGTTCCATTTTTGGGACAATTTAAAAAAAAATCAAGTAAGCGCATTTCACACCAGTAAAAATGGAGCATAAATAAATACTTTCTTTCTGGAGACAAAGTCCTCGATAAATTAAGATAAAAGTTATTCTTGCTTTAAAAGTGGTGGGAAAATGCAAAATTTGAATTTTAACGAATGAAATACCTCAGGCAGTAATGAGTTAAATTGTTGGCCACCGTTATTTTTGAAAGGTTTGCATAGCCTTTTTCAATTAATGAAATATCCCTGATAAAATAAGTAACATTTTTCAGTTCTAAAATACTGGTATCCAAAATCGTAGTATGTGACTTACACGACATGTTCTCATGGAATTACCTTCACATTACGTAATACTCTGAAAATTAAAGGAATTTAAATATGCATACCGTTGAGAAAATGTAGCCCGAGAAGCAACAGCATAGACAGTCACTTAATCGAGTTCAAGGCTGAAATTTTAGAAGTGGTTAACACTCAATTTGTATATCAAATTGCGATCAATCTGTGAACTAATATCGTGAATAAAACACCTGAAAAACAGATCTTAATGGTTGACTGGTAGGTTTGTCATTATATTTTTTGCTCTTAACGCTCAATGATTTTATATTTTTGGCTGCGGGAAAACACAGTGGCAAACTTACGAAAAAAGCGATGAAATTGGGTTTTCAAGTGATTTCTACAGAGATATGATTCGGCTTCCCGATTGCGTTTTAATATGCGAATCGTGTTTTAACTAATTTGAAAATTTCAACCCTGATCTCGATGCGGTATGGTCTATACTGCTGCCTTCCGGCTGCTTTTTCCACTAAGTTTTCCATATTTAATTTTAATTAATTTTTAATGTACTATGTAATGTATTCGAATGGAATGCATCACACTTTCTAGTAAGAATATTAACTTTAAAATTTCTAATTATAAATGCATAATATATTCGCGCAAATCATTCAGGATTTTATGTAAACTGTTTTTCAAACCATAATGCTGTTTTTCTCTCTGAATAATAATAAAGTATTTTTTCAATTCTATTAACGGTAATTGACAATTAAGATAACTACAAGCACTAAAAATGCTGCAAAATCATTTGATAAAATTAAGACCAGTCATGTTTAAATTGCTAAAGAAGGTACTGTAATGGTTCGTATATTCCATTAATAATAATTATGTTGGTTTTAATTTAGGATTATTGGTAACGATTCCTATAATAGCACTTGGGAATATTTTGTTATGCATTGATTACTTTAAAAACGAATATTTGCATTAAGTTAAGTGCAATAAAAACTAAACATTTTATTATAAAATTTAGAAAATTACAATAAAATTTAAAATTCCTACTAACAGGAATATTTAAAAAAATTTTATTTACTAAATAATTATTAGAAACATTTAAAGTTATTCATTACGTTAAAATTATATTGAGAAATATACATTAATCAGAACTGTTTATTCTAGTAAATACTGTAAATCTGCTGTTTTTTTTTTTTTTTTTTTTTTTTTTTTTTTTTTTTTTTAAGTTATGTGGTTTTAATTTCCAACTAAAGAAATTTTTATAATAAGTAACAATAATTATTTTTTAATTAAAAAAGCTTATTTTTATTCTCAGATTATGTATTTCTATTAATAACCAATTTTAATTTTAATTATTTTTAGAAAATGTCTTTATAGCGGCAACAACTCAGTTACATTGCTCGTTATAAAACTATTACATTTTAAAATTCTCTGATACTGAGATTGTAACTTTATTTTCAAAGGGCTTCAGTGATATAAAGATACCCCATAGTTATAAGGAAATTAATATTTTTGTCATAAAACTAAATAGTATTTCACTACGAAAGTGTCGAAAAAAAAAATGAAATTTTTGATTTAAGTAACATTTAGATTAAAACATAATATTAAGATTGCAAATGTTAACGTACAAATTTTTAACATAAAAAACTGTCATCAAGTTTGAAAATATATTTATTAATAAAATACTGTATGTTAAAATATCTTTAAAACATTGAATATGAATGTGAGAAGGACCCTTGCGTGTTTTAAATCGGTGAAAATAGTGGACTTCTGTCGTATGATTTGATACAGGAAATATCCTTTTTTTTTATTAGCATTGAAGAGGACTAATAATAAAGTAAAATAATGTAAAATTAATACAATTTCAAGAAGTTATGCAATGGGACAATATGTCTAATGTATCCTTGTCTTTTGCTTGAAAAACTCGATCAAATCAATTGGGCGTAAAATCTTTATTTAATTACTAATTAAATACTTAAATATATTTTTAGAAATGACGTGATTACTAGTAATCAAATTAAATATTTTATGATCATAAAAAAATCTAATATGCTGAATGCTCTAAATTTTGATTATATACACATACATATAAATCAACCAGCATTCTGAAATTGAAAATCGATTAAACTGTGATTAATACATTCTCCTTTATTTAATTACTGGAATTAATTATTTGTTGAATCATAAAAAAACCGCAATGAAGGAATAAAGATATCTAAGTTATTTACTTTTTCAAATATATTTATATAGTCTATAAAAGAAAACAAAATATAAATTTTTATGCAATAGATACTAATTATCTTTGAATGCTTGGTTAAATCATAAATAAAAATGCCTACTATATATTACGGAAAACAGAAAATAAAATGGGAATGTCTTTGCTTGAATTAAAAGAAACATCCATAGAAAGAAAGATTAAATCCAATAGTAATTACATGTTATAACTATATGGGTGGAAAATAAGGTTTTATTGATTCCTGATATTGCTAAAAAATGATAAAAAACATTTTTTTATATTATTTTATCTTCTCAATGCAATGAAATTAATTTAATAACACACTAGGCAATGCGTCAAATAAGCGAAATAGTAAAAGACAAGGAAGGTGTGTTTTCATAATAATATTAACACAGGGTACAATTTTTTCTAAATAACTATAAAATCTTTTAACTTCAAACTGTAAAATAATGAAAAAACTTTTTTAAAGTTTCGTGTTGTCACTAAAGAACATCAAAAAGGATAATTTTATATTGATATGTCTTCTCAAAAATTTATAGGACGACTTAAATAGAATTTATCTGATATCAAGATTAACAAGACACGTACAAATTTATCCAGATTGCATCAAAATGAAAAACGTATTATAAATTTCGACAAAAATACAATGATCATTTTGACGCTTTTCAATATTCCGTTAAAACATTGAAATTTTACTTATGAGTAATACTGTTTGTAAAGATGTTTTTTACTATAATACCCGTCGAAATTCGACGGAAAAAATATTTATTAGATGATATATATCAGTCTTATATATACAATAAGATACTGAGAAAAAAAAAAAAAAAAAAAAAAAAAAAAAAAAAAAAAAAAAAAAAAACAATTGCTATCTTTTAAAATAGGGTAAACATATAACCTTTCAGGATGAAAATACACAAACTTCAGAAAAGTTATAACAAATAATAAGAAAACAACTCATAAATTATTATGTTGGACTTAGTTACAAATCTTTTTTAATGCGGTTTCTAAACCTTAAACATTATTTAAATGCCAAATTATTTAGGAAGTTAGTATAATACTTCAAAAGACGAATTCAAAAATATCTGCATAGATTACTTTTTCTCAGTTTAAGTATCGCTTGGCAACTGTACAGTAATGATAATATCAAAAAACCTTTTTACTTATAATAGAAACAGGAAGTTTTTAAACCATATAACCAACACACTACACTTTTACAGCACTTGCAATGAATTTAATTTATTTATTGGTTTGTAGCGTTCATGAACTTGTCAAAATTTATTTTGTTGTTATGGCAACGAAAAGAAAAACGATACCTTTGTCATTAAAAATAATAAAATTTTTGTGTTTGTTGATGACATGCAGAAATCATTTTATTTATTTTTTTAATAATAATTTAACACAACGACATGATTTTAATTAATTTTTGATATTATGTAAATTTGAATTATCGTAATACCGGCATATCACAGGTTTTCTTCTTTTTTTCAAATATGGCATCATTTACACCTTTAGAAGCACTCATCGTTTCTAAAATAAAAGCGTGATTTATGCAGTTATTTAAATATTATTTAGTTTCATAAAATATTTTTTGTAATTAAATAGAAATGGCGCAATTTATAGAAATATTTCTGTTTGTGCGCATCGCGGATTTTTAAATAAATGGAAGTTCCGTTTATTTAAATGCAGGAATAAAAGTCAGTGAATATGACATCATCACTGACACAGCTATAACAATGCATATTGAATTCATGGAACAAGTGTATCTGGTTTCTTAATGACGATATTTTCTCCCTCGACAAAGTTTCGCTTTAGATATTACATTTTATTAAAGTTTATTTTCTGATATTTTATTGACACAAAACTTAATAATATTACTCAGTAAATAATCTGCGTACTGTATAGCGATTAATGAGTAATTATGTGCAATCATTTTATTAGGATTAAATTTTACGAAAATCATTATTTTTTTCTTTGAAATACGATTACACATTCACCGATGAGATCAAGCTTCTAATTGGTGGCAAGTATTAAAGCAAAATAAATTTTTTATTATAGTGAGAAAAGGTTAACCTGTTGCCACTGTTTTGAAGAAATTTCACGAAAAAGCTTTTACAATTAAAAATAAAATATAAAAATGGAAGTAAATTAAAAATGAGCCAGAATGGGCACATCTACACATAAACAGCATTAATAAAAAAATTAATTATCAAAATCGGGCCAGCTCAGGGCTGATAAATAATAAAAAAAACCAGCTAGGTCTTTTAAGTATATAGATTTCCGCAGTTTGATATAATATCCTAGGCGTTCCCGGAGCTCCATAAAATCAGAATTTATCTTTTAACCGCCATTTAGAGCAATGGACTGAACTTCGCTTGCACATGCGTACTATTTTTTTTTTTTTTTTTTTTTTTTTTACCTGTGATTTTTATTTTGTATTTTTCCTGTGTTTTTTATTCTGTACATCCGAAAGATCATAGGAATATATTAAATAATATCTTTATGTATTTGTATCAACTTTCTAGTAATTATAGGTATATGTTAAGGTGTTTGTTAATAAGAAAAAGCAATCTCCTTCAAGACATTGGTATTTAAATCCATTGATATTATAGCATTAAATTTCGAGAATTTTTTACAAATAATTATTGAATTAGACAATGTATTTATGACAGAACATTTTTTAAAGTAAAATGTACACAAAATTTCCTTTGAAAAATCGATTTGAATTCCGCATGGTTTTTGAAAATATACTCCTCACTTTCTTCTACCAATCTGTAAATAAATCTTGGAGAAATATACTTTTTTATTTATTCAGTTTTTCAATTTAAAATTAAGCAATCAAATACGCTTAAATTAGTGGTCCACTGCATCACTTTTTACAATGTTCTGATATCCCACTGTTGAATTTTGTTAAAGTAGAACTTCGTAAATTTTACAGGCTTAAAATAAGTAAGTGCGTCCACGTATTTTAAACAATGAAAAACAATTTAGAACAAATATATTAATAATTGAATTCTTTAAAATGCAATTTTTATAGA
This sequence comes from Maratus speculifer, assembly GCA_964019185.1. Classification (NCBI taxonomy): domain Eukaryota; kingdom Metazoa; phylum Arthropoda; class Arachnida; order Araneae; family Salticidae; genus Maratus; species Maratus speculifer. The sequence continues at coordinate 376,348,926 of OZ025294.1, read as the reverse complement.
CTTCTAATATTTGTTATTTAAAAATTTAAAATTCTAAAAAAATATTTTTTTCCCAAGAAACAGCAAATTTTATATAAAAAAATAAAGTACATTTTGATCACAAGATTTAATGCTAGAAATATCCTTACTTTACTAATATTACTAGGATATTACGAGGACTAATAAGAAAATAAAATAATGCAAAATTAACACGATTTCGAAAAAATTGTTCAATGGGACAATATGTCTTATGTATTCATGCCTTTTACTTGAATGATGAGATTAGCTATTATTTTGATTGAATTATGAGATTTAGCAATTGAGCTTAAAATCTTTATTTAATCAGTCTTTATATACATATATTAAATAGATTTTCATAAACAAAATGGTCACTAGTAATCAAATTAAATAATATGTGGTCACGAAAAACATATAAAAACGTATACCATCTCGAATGCTCAAAATTATGTTTTTATACACATATATGTAAATCAATGAGCATTCGGAATTAGAAAATCGATTAAAATGTGATACATTCTTCTGATTAATTTAATTAGTGAAAAACGAGATTAACTTGTTGAATCATAAAAAACCCCACAGTGAATGAATAAAATACATTTGAGGTATTTATTTTTTCAAATATTTGTATCGTTTTTGAAAGAAGCAAAATATAAATTTTTATGCAACGGTAGCTATTAATTATCTTTTAACGCTTGGTTAAATCATAAATAAAAATACATACTATATTACTTTAAACAGAAAATAAAATGGAAATGAATTTGCTTCAGTAAACAATATCCATAGAAAGGAAGACAAATTAAAAAGTAAATGTGGGTTATGATCATATAGGTGAAAAATAAGGTTTTTATTAATACCTGATTTTGTTAAAAAAATACTAAAAAAACAAATTTCTTCAATATTTAATTTTTCGATGTATTAAAATTAATTTAATAGATCATTAAGGAATTAATGACATAAGTGAAATAGGAGAGGACTGGTTATTTGTAACCAAGCACACAATGTGTGTTTTCTTAATAATATTAACACGCGTTTCAGTTTTTTTTAAATACTGATATACTTTTCAAAATGTTACACCGAATAAGAACTGAATAAACTTTTTTGATATTTTGTGATGCCACCATAGAACTGGAAAAAATGTGCTTTTCTATATTAATATGACTTCTTGAAAATTTAATCAGTTGAAATTGAGAATTAACTCACACTCACAACTAGTAATGCCAAGTGTCCCAAGTAATTACGGACGTCAAATACTTCGAACATATTTTTAATATCAATTTCAAAATTAAACTCTTTATTTACAAATACTTCTCAACACTATTTTACCCTTCTGTAAATTAATGTTTTAAAAATATGCTTTTTTAGTTATTTAGTTTTTTTTTTTTTTAAATTACGCTATTAAATACGTTTAAATTTGTGGTCAATCACGCCCCTTTATGAGTTTTTTTTTCTGATATGCCACTTTTAATGTGATAACTGAGGAACAGCTAAAACTTGAACAGTGTGCACTTTGTAGCCGTTAAATAAGAAAATGCTTCAATCTATTTTTATTGTAAAAAACAATAAATTATGAACAAATTTATTAATAACTGAATTCTTTGAATTACAATTTTATTTTATTTTTTATATACTTTTAATGTTTCGACGTCAAATGTTTCGAACATCATTTTTTTACTTACCCATCATACGTAGTATAGGGTAAGTCTTGCAATCGTTTTGAAAATCGAAAAAAACATTTTGACGGATTTACACGTTTCGGACATTGGAGATTCCGAAAAACATATTTTTAGAAAAAAAACCGTCCGTCCGTCTGTGTGTCTGTCTGTCTGTGTGTCTGTCTGTCTGTCTGTCTGTCTGTAACCGCTCTATCTCCCGAAAAAATTGAGATAGAAATTTGAAATTTGGTATGTTCTTAGTATGTAAGAATGGGACAAAGCCTATTTAATATCAGTAACCTCGATTATCCGGAACTATTTTTTTCGGACCCTCGAAAAATTCGTTCTGATGAAAGGTATATAAAAATTTTCGAATTCTTTTATTTTAAAAAGTGGACGTAAAAGGCAATAAAATAACACAAATTTTGCATAAAAAATGAAGTCAATCGGATAATTATTTATGGAGATATTTTTAATCCTATTTTCCACATTCTTTGATTTTTCATGACCCTGTATTTCGTTCAAATTTCAATTCAAAGATATCTTGTCATTGGAAATGATATACTTAATTCGATGCAAGAAATCGTTAGTGAATATGATTATTATTTTTGGAGTTATAAGGATGTTTCTATTACGCAATTCAGTGCTACTTGAATAGTTTGGCGTTTCATACAATTTATCGAAATTCGGTCACCAGAAATTCATTAATAGAGCATGATTGTGTGTTAAAAATACTTAAATATACGTTTGTATTTTGTTTTGGAATTGTAATGCATTTTATAAATTGTTTACATGTGTTATGTTTTCATATTCTGTGCTATGCATATCCATGATGGGTAAGTATTATGGTGGCCTCCAACGACTAGTTTTAAATATCAATTTTAAAATTAACCTCTGCATTTACTGATACCTCTTAACTTTATTTTACCCTTCTGGAAATTAATGTTTCAAAAATATGCTTTTTTTACATGGTTTGTACGGGTACCGTTATTTTCCAGCTGAAATACCAGCATTTCTTTATAGATAAATAAATATAATTCAAGACCCCGAAATTTTGTCTTAATTCAGGAGTTATTTTCTATATGAAAATATTTCCTGCTGATAAAATTCCAGGACCCGTACGAACTATGTTTTAGTTATTTAGTTTTTTTTATTTACGCTATTAAATCCGTTCAAATTTGGGGTCAATCACGCCCCTTTATGAGATTTTTCTGATATGCCACTTTTAATGTGATCACTGAGGAACTATTAAAAAATTATACACTGTACACTTTGTAGCCGCTAAATAAGAAAATGCTTCAACCTCTGTTTATTGATAAAAACTATAAATTCTGAACATATTTATTAATAATTGAATTCTTTGAATTACAATTTTATTTTATTCTTTATATACTTTTAATGTTTGTTAGAAAAAAATCTAAATTTGTAAAAAAAGAAAATTTTATTTTCAATTTTACTTGTCTTTCAAAAAAATCATTAAAAATGAATAAAATTTGCTTCGGTCTTATTATTTAAAGCAAGAATTATTAATTATTTATGGCATTAAAGAGCGCTATTAAGAAAATAAAATAATGCAAAATTAACGCAATTTCAAGTAGTCGTTCAATGGAAATTTCGTTTAATGTAACCCTGTCTTTCGCTTGACTAACACGATTAAATCAATTGCGCTTAAAAAAACCTTTTTTTTAGTTACTCAGAATGCTTAGATTAAATATATTTTCATAAACAACATAATTAATAGCAATCAAATTGAATAATTTATGTTCATAAAAATATTAAAATAAACGAATAATATCTCGAATTTTCTAAATCATGTTTAATTACACATACATATAAATAATATAAGTCATATAATCATACATACATATAATACATATAAATCAACCAGCGTTAGGGAATAGAAAATCGATTGAACAGTGATATATTCTTTCTCATTAATTCAATTACTAGAAACCGAGATATATTTGTTGAATTAAAAAACAACGCAGTGAATGAATAAAAGATATTTGAGTTATTTACTTTTTCATATATTAATATTGTATTAAAGAAATGTTAAAGAAATAAAACATAAATTTTTATGCAACGGTAATCATTAATTACCATCTAATGCTTGGTTATATCACAAATAAAAATTTGTACTATATTACTGAAAATAGAAAAAAAAATTAGAAATGCCTCTGCTTCAAAAAAAAATGTCCATAGAAAGGAGGGATAAATCCAATAGTAAATATGTGTAATGATTGTATAGGTGGAAAATAAAATTTTATTGATACCTGAGTTTGCTATAACGATGATAAAAATTAATATTCTGTATTATTTTATATTCTCAAAGTAATAGAATTAATTTAATAGCACATTAGGGAATGCATGAAATAAATGAAATAGTAATTGACTTTTTCAAGAATTAGATTTATAAAGAAGCATGCAAAATGTGTGGGTTTAATTGATTGGTGTTCACTTTTTAAAAATAACTACATACTTCCCAAAATGTGGCTTGTATAAACTGAATTTCTGAATAAACTTTTTTGATTTTCTGTTGTGCTACCACACCGCATTAAAAAAGTTTACTATATTGGCATGACTTCTTAAAAATTAACCCTTCAAATTCCATAGTTATTTCCTCCTCATCACTTAGTGTTGTCAGATGCCCCTTTTAAATCGATAAACGCTTTAGGCACCACGAATATCTTATAGTTTATTTCGTCATTTTTTTTCAGAGCAGCTTTAATCCATGGCTTCGCTCACGTAGAATGTAAGTGTTTTTGATAATATTTAATTATTTTGTGGACCAGTTTCACCAAACACTACAGTTTGCCAAATTACTCGCAGTTTTGCAAGCTTACGATTAAATAACATTTTCTAAATAAAAGAATGGATTTGTAGATAATTATAATGAGTGGCGTAATTTCCAATAAAAATATTTTGTAAATTGACACCATTACATTTGGAAAAATTATTGAATTAGACAATGCACTTATAGTATAATATTCTGTCTTTGACGGAACATACTTTTGCAACAGATTTAAAAAATTTTAAAAAGAATGATCCACTTACTCCATACAAACATTTCTCTCATATTTAAATTAAATATATTTTTAAATAATGATATTTTTTCATTAAAAATGAATTTTTTTTATTTCAAATATTTATTTCATTAATAGTGTTTCTATTTTATTTTTCGAGCTAATTGTTGAACTGTTGAATTTTTAATTTACGTGAATATTTTAATGTTTGATAAAACGATATACCGACACCAAAATCGTAAACTTATTATAATTGGTATGTACTATAATTATGTGTATATTTTAATGTTTACATTAATAATAAGTTATAAATTTCTTCAAGACCTTGGTGTTTAATTTCAGTAATTTGACACCATTAAATTTGGAAAGTTCTGACAAAAAAATAATGAATTAGACAATATACTTATAGTAAAATGTTCTATATTTAATACAATATATTTATGCAACAAATTTAATTTTTTTGAAATGAAATAATCCATTTACACAGGGTCTAAATTGAAAGTGAAATTTAAAATTTAATATGATCCAAAAAGCATACAAATTGTAATACAATCGTGAAACCAACATCTCTTTATATACAAGTTGGACACTGACCGTCAGTCATCTGTAGCTTAACATCAATGAGGTTACTAATTTTTATATGTGACATTCCAGTAAATGTAAGAATATACTTGTAAATATATGTTTCTTAAAGTCTTTGACATAAAAGTCGTTTTTTTTATTCAAGAATAATTACTTAATAAACAAACTTGACGTGTTGTCACAATACTTTTGGTTCAAGTCCATTATGTATAAAAAGCAATAGGTTTTGAAGAGAATTTGAAGTTTGATAATCTTTTTTATACACAAAAAACAAAATCTAATGTAATTCTTACTTCACGAACTGAACTTTAATATAAATATCCTTAAATATGCTGCTATTGCAATTCACTAAATAGAAAAATGGACATGAAGTAATTTTGAAAGTTTCTCTTTTTGAAGATTAAATTTTTTCCCCTGGACTATTTCTTTTATATTCTAATGTTTTATTTTAAACTAGCTGGTCCACCCGGCGTCACTCGGGACCATTAATGCTTTCGAACAAATTGCGAATATTTAAAATCTTCATTCATAATAAAATAGAAAAAATCCCTGTCAGCTTGGCCTATTGGCGGAGGTAGATTTCGAAGAGTGCACATTTCAACAACAAAAAATAATATATTATTAGAGATAAATCCAGTTTAACAATTTTCTTTGGTCGCTTTTGAAAAAATTTTAATTAATTTTTAAATAAGACCTGGTTTTTAACAAAATCATCTTAAGCGAAATTCGGCTCAAATGCCCATTTTGACAACATATTTTGAAATATATTCTGACTTTATTATTAAAAAATCAACCAATACGTAAATCATATAGTTCCTAAATAACAAAAATTTTCAATTGAATGCTTTTGAGAGCAAAATCGAATTTAAAAATGAGTCATAAAATAACCAATTTGTTATTTGAATACATCTTCAATTCTTAAACCATAAACGCTTTGGGAAATTTTGTGCAAAGTGCCCATTTTGGCAGCCTTTTTTGAAATATATTCTGCCTTTATCAAAAAACTGGCCAATACGTCACATTTCATAGTTCCTATATAAGAGGACCTGTAAATTGGATGCGTTTGAGATCAAAAATGGATTTAATAATGAGTCAGAAAAAATGCAATTTGTTATACTTCCTCAACTTTTCAATCATCATCTCTTTGGGAATCTCTGTTCAAAATACCGTTTTTACCAGCCTTTTTTGAAAAGTATTCTGCCTTTATGAAAAAACTGGCTAATACGTCATATTATACAGTTCCTAAATAGGAGGATCTGCCATTTGGATGCGCTTAAAATCAAATTTGAATTAAGAAATGATTCAGAATATAAGCAGTTTGGATTTGAGATTTTTCTCCAACTCCTCATTTTGTTTAATTTATTTTTGCTATAAGAATTGGTCCTATGAAAAACTTGTTAATATAAAAGTCATAGATATTATTGAGAAGATGTAAAATAAATTTAATTAGATTTGATTGCTTAAGAATTGACTAAGTTATGGATTTTTTTCTTTTTCCATCCCCCTTTTTTCTTTCCGTTTTTAATTTTTTTCATCGGTAAAAGTTGTTCCTATCAAAAACCTATAAGTACAAAAGTTTTAGATAATTTTGAGAACATTTATAAAAAAATTAGTTGGATTTTATATCTAATAAATTGACGAAGTTATGATTTTTTCTCCCAAAAACTCGGTTTTTTCGCCCCTTGAGCCCATTTTTAACTTTATCAAAAATCTGTCATGCATAAAATTTTGGCCCATTTTTTAGAAATAATATAAACTTTAACCTGATTTGATATCTATTTTAATTTAGAAGTTATCGCGTTTTTTCAGTTTTCACAAAAACTTCCACCCCCTTGGTACGATTTTGCCCATTAACGAACTCGACGGAGATTTTACGCCTCTTGATTTTATGTAAAAGTTTGAAGAAGATCTGAGCATAACTATGGAAGTTATCGTGTGCAGAAGAAAGTGATATACATCGATAGATAGATAGATAGATCGATAGATAGATAGATAAACTTTTTTACTAATAGTAGTTTTGGGGTCTAGGGGTCGTGATCGAAGTAGATCTGCAAAAATTTTTCAGAAATTCCAACATGGGAGCAATCGCAATAGGTAGTATTTCATACTAAATCTACTAAAAGAAAATAATTTTATAAGGAGAATATTTTGAATTTTAGAATATTTTGAATTTTATCTGGATGAACACAGATATGTATTTCTGTTCAAAAAACCATGTTTTGGAAGGATTTAGAAATATTGTCGTTGATTATAGCTTTTTTGAACCACAAAATAATACAATGATTTATTTTATTTTTTTTTTCTTCAGTGAGACCTATTCCATAATAAATCTTCGAAGCACACGCGCGACGTGCTCTGCACATGGGAATAAACCCTAAGAAAATATCAAAGGAGTAATTACCTAAATTACTACTTTTTTTGGATGGTGCCGTGGATGGATTTTAAAGATCGACTGTAAATTAATCGGGGAAAAAATCATCAAAACTGGAGAAACTAACAAATGCATCTGCAATTTGTTGCTATCATCAAGCTGTGATATGCAGTCGTTAAAACCCCATATTTACCGCCTGCTCAGATTGGTTGGTTGCTTCGTAGTCGCGGAATTGTGGCTATCTGCAGATAGCATCTAACCTGGCTGCTTCTTTGCTGTGGAAAGCTGCAATTATTCTCTGAAACATTAAGTTTTTATTTAAAAACGTTGAAATTTCAAAATCCGGCTGTGAAGTGCACTTTTCAGTATTAGCATCTATAAAAAACAAAAATTTAAGACACCTGGGTGTTATAATTTTGGCGTTATAAGTGTCAGGACGTCTCTTATTTTACATATATGGATTACTGTGAATATTCTAAGTAATTCCTTTATTGCTGATTCATTAATTTTATGGATTTTGCCTTTCTTACATACAATTAAAAAAAACTTAAGACCATGAACATGATGCATATAAAAATATATAATATTGAAAAAATGACAAAAATCCATCTTAAAAACATAAAAGTCAAAATATCCTTAAAAATCTATTAATGTATAATTTCTTGCGAATATGATTATTTAACTGACTTATTACGCTTCAGCTATTGTTATACAGTGCACTGTAAAAAAAAATCTGTGAAGGTACTAATCATTTTCTAGGAAACTGGGATTCCGAGAACTTTTCATGTAACGATAGCAAAAAAAAAAAAAAAAAAGAAAAAAAAAAAATAATGTAATCGATTCTGAAACTTGAATTTTTGCTGTTACCGTTACAGGAAAAGTTCTTGGAATCCCAGTTTCCAAGAAAAAGTTTAGTACCTTTGCAGATTTTTTTTTTTTTTTTACAGTGTGTGTCCACTCTTAACGGTGTCCAATGACAAATTTCTAAAGTATTAGTCATAGACATATCGTTCCAATTACAAAAATGCCTTAAAAACGTAAAGAAGTATTTTTTTAAATCAAATAAGGTAAAAAAAAAAAAAAAAAAAAAAAAAAAAAAACTTTTATTAAAAATTACGAAATTGAAATTTTTATACAATCCTCCGATCCTATAAATGATATTTAGTATATTCTACCATTACACTGTAAAAAAAAATCCGTAAAGGTACTAAACATTTTCTAGGAAACTGGGATTCCAGGAACTTTCCCTGTAACGGTAAAAACAAAAACTTAAGTTTTAGAATCGGTTACATGGATTTTTCCTGTTATCGTTACATGAAAATTTTTTGGAATCCCAGTTTCCTAGATAATGTTTAGTACCTTTACAGAATTTTTTTTACAGTATACTCTTCCATGTGTATCAAAAAAAGTCCCATTCCTCTGCGATTAAAACTGACCTAATAATAGCTGTTTAAAGTTGAAGCATATTTTTGTTGCAGATTAGGGGTCATTCACAAATTTACTGGAAATAAAAATTAACGTAGGATACAAAATTTAATATTAAACATTCAGAGTAAAATAATTTTTACAATATTATTTTTAAATTTATGTTGCTGTTTGTATATTAAACAAAATATACAACTTTTACTAAAAATATAAGTAAAAAAATACAAATTTTGTTAAATTATGAAAATCAACAGTCGCAACGTTACAAAATGATGCATATTTGAAATTCCATTAGATTAATTAAAGAAATTGTTGCAGTCCTATAAAATAAAAAAATGGTACGTACCTAAAATCGTATTAATATTACTTTGTCATTGGATATAAATGAGTATGGGAATTGAATCTCGATCGGATATTTCGAAGCGAGTTAAAATTTGAATACAAATTTTGAACTAGGAAAACATACACACGAACGTTATGAATAAAATAAAAGCTCATCAAAATAACACACACCTTTTAAAAATAAAAACATGAAAAGATACAGCTTCATTTCCTTATAAAACAAAACATATGTAAAAATACAATAGAGAATTTGAATTTCAAAACTCGCCTTATCGCTTTTGTTTTCTTTATCAAATTATACCAATCTACTAATTTAACACTACAATCTCCAAATTTATAATAAAAACCAACAGATGAATTTAAAGGTTTACCGTGATTTCCCATAATTTTATTTTCTCGATAAAGAGAATTTTGAAACTGGCGTCTTCAATTATTTTAATCAATCTAGAAGTTAATTAATTGAAATTAACATCAACGCAAATCTTAAGCGGTGGCAAAACCTTCAGTTAAATGACTTAAAAATGTTTCTTTACCTCATTTGAAACATTTATGTAATTGAAACTGTCGATTCTATGGACTGTAATGCTTAACGAATTCAGGGAAATAACACGAATTTCACGAATAAAAAAAAATAGTCAAATAATACGAAAAGTCTAATAAAAACATTCCTTTCTATACATATGTACAATCTTGAATCAGGACTGACACCATAGTCACTTACTAAAAATAATTCTAATAAAATAATTCTAAACAAATTTAAAACTGATCTAATAATGAAATTTTATTAAATAAATTCTTTAAAATACAATATTTTGGTGTACTTCTGTTGTTACTTTTTCAAAAATCTAAAATTCTAAATATATACATATTTATTTATTTATTTATTTATTTATTTTATTTATTTTATTTATTTTTTTTTGGCAAGAAACAGCAAATTTCATAAAAAATAAATACACTTCGATCGTATAATTTAATGCCATAAATTTTCTTTATTATGATACGATTAAAGACGACATATAACAAAATAAAATAATGCAAAATGAATTTCAAAAAGTTGTTCATTGGGACAATATGTCTTATGTATTCATGCATTTTGCTTGAATAATGCGATTAAATCAATTGAGCTTAAATCATTTATTTAATTACTCATTATATTCTTAGATTGAATAGATTTTCATACGCAACTTGAATGCCATTAATCAAATTAAGTAATTTATGATCACAAAAAATATAAAAAACCTAATATCCTCTTGAATGGTCTAAATAATATTAATATACACATTCATATAAAACAACTAACATTCGAAAATAGAAAATCGATTGATCTGTGATACATTTTTTCTCATTAATACAATTAGTAGAAAATAAGATTTTTTCGTTGTTGTTGAATCATAAAAATAACGCAGTGAATGAATAACAGATTTTTGATTTATTTACTTTTTCAAATATTGTTCTTGTTTGAAAGAGACAAAACATAAATTTTTATGCAACAGTGCTGCTAATTATCTTTTAATGCTTGGTTAAATTATAAATAAAAGTACTATATTGCTGAACACAGAAATTTAAATTGAAAATTCTACTTCAATAATAATAATAAAACATCCACATGTAGAAAGAATAAATCAAAAAATAAATATGCGTTACGGTTATGTGGGTGGAAAATAAGGTTTTATTATTGCCTGAATGTGATAAAAATTGATAAAAACAACCTTCTGTGATATTTTGTCTTGTCGATGTATTCTAGTTCATGTATTAAAACATTAAGGAATGCATGAAATAAGTAAAATAGTAGAGAACTGATTATTTTTAAAGAAGCAAGCATGGCGTGTTTTCTTAATAACATTAGAACAGGGTCCATTTTTTTAAATAACTGTACTACTATACTCTTAAAAGTCTAGCATTATAAAAGAATTAGATAAAATTTTTACATGTTCTGTGGTCCCATCGTAGAACAAAAAATATTTTGTTCTACATTGGTATAACTTCTCGAAAATCTAAAAAAAGACTAAAAGAGCATTTATCTGATTTCAAGTTTAAAACGCCAAGAATAGCTTTAATCAGATTGTATGAAAATGAAATTATTATGATAAACTTCGACAAAAATAAAATGATCATTTTAACATCTAATCGCTAAATTTTAATATTCGGTAATCTTTTGAAGTTTTATTTAGGACTTAATTTTTTCTATTATCTTTTCTTATAAAATTCCTGTTATTTGGTATAATACCCTAGGTGTTACGAGAGCTCCTCAAAATTAGAATTGATCGTTGCATAATTTCAAATATAACTATCCAAATATAATATCCAATTTAATTCAAATATACAGTACGTGCACTATTGTGTATGGTATATTGATACTACTGGATATATGGATATATGGATTTCATCTTTTAGCTTCATTTTAGGAACAACGGAATTTGAAATTATTGTATTGACGATAATTTTCAGAATTTTTAATCTATGGTTTCAGAACGGGTTCAGACTTACAGAAAAGTTGCACTATTTAGCTAACACATTATGCAAATTATATTTTGATTGCGTTCACGAATTAGAAGTAAAAAAATATTTAGCAAACCCACTCAATTTTAATACAGTTTATTATTATTTTTTAATATAATTACAGATAGTTACGTACTGTTTGTCATTCTTCCTGAAAAGATTTTTCCTTTATTAAGAATTCTGTAAATTACATGCACAAAAGTTCGCTAAATTTGGGACTGTTTTTATAAAAACCTAAATTTCTCTACGAATATACATGCCATCCTCAAAATAATAAACAGAGTTTATTACAATAATCTGTTTAAATCTGCATAATCTGCAGTTTGAACGATTTTGCTACATTGGTTTTGAGAAGGTTATCCAAAAGATATGTTGTATTTTAAAAAAATATATTGACAATACCCTATGGGGTTTCAATTAAAAATATTCACGAAAATGTATGTCATTAAGACGTCACTTGACCATGCATGCTATGAGGGTTATATTTTAATATCCAAATATGAAAGTAAAAATACGTTATAGACAAATGCCCTTCCCAGTAGGTGTAAATGGAATTTACGTTTTCTCAGATATTATATTTATTTTGCATGGATCAATACATTTACCTTTTCAGACAAAATTCCATCATAGACAGATTTTTTTCACTTTTTTTTGTATTTAATTTTTTAGCCATTGAATATATTAAAATGAATTGAATATTAAAATAAATTTGAATATATTTATGAATTATTTAAAAAATATTTGCTTTTGAAAATATGATTTTTTAAGTATTATTATTTTTAATATATTTTTAATAGTTTTAAAGTTATATAATTTTTCAATAAATATTTTTAATGGTTTTAAATTTAAAAACAAAAACCCTGAAACAAAACTAAAATTAGATTTTCATTTTTAATTATATGGAAAGAAATTGAAATTCGATAGATAATGTTTCGAGTGATAACGATTTTAAATTATCCCATTTAAACCAGTACTAATCATATAAAATTTTTATAAATTTTATCAGAAACTTTAGGATGCGATTTGCTTAGCAATTTATATGGATAACCTTTACAAAAAAAGAAAAGAAATCAAAATTCTAACTCAAAAGATTATCTCACATCTTTTTACATGTTTTCTAGAACTGTTAAAGTGACATTATTTTTTTAATTGCGTGCATTCCAATTTGTGTCTAATCCCTTAAAACCTGATGAATTATTTAACGGCTATAACTCTGCGAGTTTTCAAGGTATGAAGATGCAATTTTTTGTGATCTATTCAGGAATGGAAAAGGAAAGTTTCTGTTACTGGGATTTTTAATCTATGGGGGCCTTATAAAATTTAAATTTCGTATTTTTTCAAATAGATCCCCCTTGGAGTTGCACCTTATCTTATGAAATATTTCACTTTTTTATGAATTTTTGCAATTAAAAGTAAGGGTCTAGGGGTAATATTTATAGAGATAGCCTATTGTTTCGATAGTTATGACTCACCCTATATGCTTTTTCCCTGGTTGATGTTTAATTAAATGCTTTAAAATAGGATATATAAATATTATTTTATTGAAATAGAATCAATGCAAAAAAAAAATTTTTGATAATACATAAAAGTGTTTAGAGTTTTCGCTTTATTAATATTTTAACATTAATTTTTATAAGTAGAAAACGCTCTCTTTTAAATTTTGCTTCATCATTTTAAAGCTATTGTTATCAACAGAATATTCATGATAAGATAATTTTTTCAAGTTTCCAGACATTAAGCACAGTAAAAGTTTGAATTTAACATAATGATAAATGTATTTTTTAAATATTCTGAAAATAAAATAGAACAGTTTTTACATGAATAAAAAATATCTATAGAAATTTCAAATAAAAAGTCACTTTAACTTTTGTTATTTCAACTACAAATAATATTTCAAATTGCAAGAATAATATATATACCAGGATTACCTGTTTAAAAATAATTTATTTCTATATTTATACACAATTTTAAATGATACATTGTTTAAGTTATTTATTTTAAAATAATTGTTTACTATCGTTAGAGAAAGAAAAAAAGCATTATAACATAAAAAAAAACTCAAATCATTACATTCATCTTTTACGTTTTTAAGTCTACATATATCTCAAACCATTTGATATTGTTTTTTTCTTTCTTTCCTATTTTTTTAGAGTCTGTTAAAACGGGAAAAAAAGTGACAAATGAAAAGAAAAATTGAAATAAATGCTTCTTAAGGGCTGTAAAACAAATCTTTTCTATTCTGATTATTCTTTAAAATTTTTGTAGTACAAATATTACTTATAAGAAGAACATACTTTTGAATTTCTTTTTCTTCACTGGTTAGTAATATATTGTATGACCTTTACGTAAGTGCCTGTCTGAAATTTATTTCTTTTCTTATATATTTTATGATTTATTTTCTTAAGTGTAGATTTCTTAAGTGTTATATTTTTAGTTAAAAGGAATAAACTTTGCTGTTAAAAAAACTTTTTTTAAATTTATTTTTTGGGAGCGTTCGTGATTATATCAATACGTAGCACCTATATTCTTCGTTCAGTCCATCCATCCGTCTGTGCATCCATATATAACAACTCAAATGCTACTCAACCGAATCATTTGAAATTAATAAATATATATAAATTTTTCACAATTTTCTCGAGTCATTTCAAATTATGTGAAAATCGGATTATAGTTTAATTGCAGAGACAATCCAAATTATTCTGTTACATTATGGCCAATGGGAAAAAATAGTTTCATGTGCATTTTAATAGTGTTACACTTTTTCGAATATAATCAAATTGATATACATCTATGAAATATGTATTAAAATATGCTTACTGTACAATGTGTGACGCAAAGAATGTGTTTCATTAATTTACAGGGCCACACAAATTATTTTGGTGCACAATGTTATAGGAAGAAACATTGTTTAAGGCAGGTTTTAATTATATTAAACTGTTTCACATTTTATGATTATTGAAATAAGCTTCTGAGGTTTGTGAGGGAGTGTCCCTAATAAAGGCACTCTGGTATCTTGAGTCAGATCGCAATGTTCTAACATGTGTGGCGCCCTCGATCTGCAGTTAACTGCGGTTTCTTGAGTTTTTATGCAAATTTCTAGCTCCGTCTTCCGTTTGCAAAGTATAAAAGCAGTAAGTTGTCAGTTGGAGGGTGTGTGTGGTGTGGTGAGTTGGGAAGAGCGTCCAGCGACGAGTAGTAGAGCTGACGTGTGACTAATGAAAGTACAGGAGTTCCGTAAGAGTTATTTCAGAGTAATTTTGCACTGTGGTTGTTTAAAATAAAGATATTTGTGCAGCCACGGGCTGTTTATTTACAGGTTAGTAAAAGTAGTCCGCGACTTGAAGAGAAAAGCCTAATTAGTGATCTGAGTCGGACTTAGTTGTAATATGAGTACAAGCTAAAGTTTATTCTCATGGTAGTGTGTTTAATTGTCCAAAATACCGAGCTTTGCTCAACTCCCCGTTCCCCAATTACATTAAGTAAATGATTTGCGTTTTTAATTCTACTCAGAATATGTCTTCATTAGACCGACACGTCACAGGTTTACTAAAGGTTGCTTACTATATAATAGAATGCAGAGAGTATTTGCAGGGATACATAGAACATTATAGTGCAAACGCACATTTTCTATGTTTGATGTGTATTTTTTGACTTTTTGAAGTTTATTAAGTGTATATAGATTATATGGAATCAGTGTAATACTAGGAAACACATTTTCACTGAACATTAATTAACATTCACTAGAAAAGTTATTCATATTAATAATTATTATTATAAACAAACAAAAAATAGTTGAATTTCACGCATTTAAACTGAATCATGCTACATTAATGATGTTGATTGACTCATTATATGAGCTACAAAGCAAAAACATTTCCGTGATTAATGCTGCCTTCATGTCGAAGATGATGAGCATCTGAATAATCAATTTGTATTTCAATTTTTTAAAATTCTAAAAATTTTTAGAAGTTTAGATATTAACAGTGTGTGAGAGAAAACAATATTTAATTTCAAAAACCGTTTCTTTTTAAAATGCATCTTATTTTAACATTTTATTGATGATTTTAAAAAGATTTTAAAAAATAATTTATTTCATTTATATTTTGAAGATTGATCATTTCAACAACAAAGCGTAAAGTTTGATTAGAAATAAACCCAGTTTAACAACTTTATTTGGCCGCTTTTGAAAAAAAAAATCATTTTTCTGTAAGATCTGGTTTTATCAGAATAATCTTAAACAAAATTCTGCTCAAATGCCAATTTGACAGGATATTTTGAAACGTATTTTGGCGTTATTAAAGAATCGACCAATACGGTATATTATATAGTTCTTAAATAAGAAAAACTGTCAAATTAAATTGAATTTAAAAATCAGTGACAAAATAAGCAATTTGTTATTTGAATACGTCCTCAATGCTTCATTCACGATCGTTTCAGGAAATTCTGTTCAAACTTCCTATTTTGGCAAACTATTTTAAAATATATATTCTGCTTTCATAAAAAAAACTGCCAATACGTCAGATTATGTAGTTCCTAAATAAGAGGGTCTCTCATTTGGATGTGTTTAATATCGAAAATGAATTAAAAAAATGAGTAGGGTTATAAGCAGTTTGGATTTGATGTTTTTTTTTCCTTCAAGTCTTTTTTTCTGTTTATTTTTGCTATAAGAATTGGTACTACAAAAAACTTGTCGGTAAAAAAATGTAGATATTATTGAGAAGATATAAAGTAAATTTAATCGGATTTTTTAGTTTAAAAGTGGATTAGTTATGGATTTTTTCTTTTTCAACCCCACCGTTTTTGTTTTCGTTTTTATTTTTTTAAGGATAACAGTTCATTCTATCAAAAACTTGTAACTACCAAAGTTTCAGATAATTTTAAGAAAATTTATATATTTTTTTTCATTTTATATCTTTATATTAGTTATGGACTTTTTCTTTTTCAACCCCACCGTTTTTGTTTTCGTTTTTATTTTTTTAAGTATAACAGTTGATTCTATTAAAAACTTCTAACTACAAAAGTTTCAGATAATTTTAAGAAATTTTATATATATATATATATATTTTGCATTTTATATCTAGATAATTGACGAAGTTATATTTTTTTCGCCTTGAGCCCATTTTTAAATTTATCGAAAAATTCTCATGCATAAGCTTTTGGCCCATTTTTAGAAGTAATGTAAATTTTAAACTGATTCGATAGATATTTTAATTAAGAAGTTATCGCGTTTTTTTTCGGTTTTCACAAAAGGTCTCCATATTTCCACCCTCTTGATCCGATTTTTTCCATCAACGAGCTTGATACTTCCAACAACGAAATTTTATAACCTTGATTTTATGTATGAGTTTGGAGGAAATTTGAGCAGAATTATAGTAATTATCATGTCCATAAAAAAGTTATATAGATATACAGGGTGTCCACTCTTAAAGGTGGCCAATGGCTAATTTCTAAACCGTTAGTCGTAGACATATATTTCGATTTTTAAAAAATGCTGTAAAATACGTAAAGAAGTATTTTTTAAACGATTTAGGCTTAAAAAAATATTAAAAAGTTGCGAAAATTAAATTTTTATACGGTTCCCCTGTCCTATAAGTGATATTTAGTAAATTTTTACCACTACTGTAATAAGTAAGACTAAAAAAGTCCAAGTTCTGTGAACTTAAAACTGACTGAGAAATAGCTGCTTAAATTTGGAGCATTTTGTTTGCTGCAAAATAGGAGTCAGTCACAAATTTACTGAAAGTAAAAATGAACGTCAGATGTAAAATTCAACATTAAATATTGAAAGTAAAGTAATTTTTATTGTTTTTAAAGTGATGTTGATGTTTACATATTACAGCGCAATATACACTTTGTACTAAAAATATAAGTAAAAAAATAAGAGGAATTTTGTAAAAATAAATTATGAAAAGCAACAGCCACAAATCTTTACAGAAGCATATTCAAAATTCTAGTAGATTGATTAGTCTAATAGATTTTTGTGTAGTCTTATAAAATAAATAAATGGTACCCACCTAAAATCGTATTAATATTGCATTGTTATTGGATATAAATAAGTGTGTGAATTGAACCTCAATAGGATATTTGGTGAGAATGAACTAGAAAAACATGCATGCGAGCGTTATAAGTAAAATAAAAGCGTATGAAAATGACACATTTTTTAAAAATAAAATGATGAAAAGGAACAGTTTCATTTCCTTAAAAAATAAAACATATTTAAAAAAAAAGCAATTGAGAATGTGAAAGTCAAAACTCGCCTTATCGCTTTTGTTTTCTCTAACAGTCCATACCAATCTGCACTATGTAACACTAAGATCTCTAAATTTATAATGAAAGCAAAGGACGCATTTAATTGATTTTTCGTCTTTTCCCAAAATTTAATTTTCTTGATAAAAAGAATTTTAAAACTGAAGTTTTCAATTATGTTAACCAATCTGGAATTTGATTAATAAAAATTAACACTGCTGTAAAACTTATTCAGTTGCAGCACCTTCAGTTAAACTAGTTTAAAAATATTCTTTTACCTCATTTTAATCATTTTTGTAATTGGAACAATGTGTCTGTGACAAATGGTTTAGGAATTAGCCATCGGGCAGCGTTGAAGATGGACCACCTTTATAATATTTTCAGCACTTAGTGTACGTTCCATTAAAGCTTAGTTCAATTCATCCATTTTATGTACAATAACTGCCATTTATGTTTAAGTTATTGTACGCAATAATTTAAACAAACCACAGAAAAGTGGATTAAGTCATGAATTGTAAAGTTTCATAACTCGCTCAATTTTAATGTTAGATGAATGGGACCGTTTTTGTATTGACTTTTAGAGTGCTGGAAAATTTTTACTAAATTTCATTTATAGGACCAGGGGACAGTATAAAAAGTTAATTTTCGTAATATTTTGATAAAAAAATGCCTGAATTATATCGCTTAAAAAACAATTCTTTATCTTTTTAAAAGCATTTTTGCAATTTGAACTATATATCTATGACTAACGGTTTAGAAAATAGCTATTGGCATCGTTGAGAACGAGCACCCTGTATATATACAGAGGGAAATATATATATAAATATATATATATTAACTTTTACCGATGGTAGTTTGAAGGTCCAGGGGTCATGATCGGTGTAGATCTGCAAAAATTTTTAACAAATTCCAACATAGGAGCGACGGCAATAGGTAGTATTTCATACGAAATCTCCTTTAAATACATATTTGACAAAACACTCTTACATCAAATAAGAGCTAGATAACTATACAAATGACCCATATAAAACTACTCTTTTCAGAAATCCATATCTACTTAATGCTATGATTTAGTTCAAGTCAGATAATTTATCAAGAAACCAGTAGCTCATCAAATTTTATTAGAACCAGTTTCAGTTTGTTTTACAGTTCTAAATAGAGCTGCGCGTCAATCGATCTTACCAGATGTTCAATCCATCATTCCATTTAGTTAATGCAGTTGGCGACGCTAAAAAATAAAATAAAATAAAGCATAGGTGTGTTATTTAGCTTTTAGAAAACTAGATCTCTTACCATTGTATAGCGGAGATTTTTGCGCGAGTAGGGTGGTAATCCGCCAACGGGCAAAAACATTCGCATTGTTATCATTGTTATAAGTGCATGGATGCTTTTATCGATTTTTTTTGTCCTTAATTTTTGTTATAATTTTACCCGTGAGGACGCGCGCAGGGCCTAAAAGCCCCGGAGTGCGTATGGTTTTTACTATTGTAACCACTAATTCTTTTAAAGTTTAATAGTACTGCAAGCCAAGTATCGCAAAATTTGTAAGAACTGTCTCCGTCTAAATAAAGCGACTGTTATAATTTGATTTTATTGGTGACAAAGTAAAAACCGTTCATACCATGGGTAAGCGCGCGTTCTCCCGGGTTAAGGGGACATTATCTATTTTCGAACGAAGAGTTCGTCAAAATAATGATTTTTTTTTTTTTTAAGAAAAGATAAAGTGACAAAAACATGAATGTACTCATTTATTATTCAAAGTTTTCAATGTAAAAGATTGTTTTTATTACGCAAAGAACTTTACAATGCATAAATTCACTATCAGATGAATAATGGTGTTTTGTCTTTGCATTATCCAGCACCATCTATTCCACAGTTTGTAAATGGGATCTGAAAAAAAAGAAACCAAATTTTTCAGAATATATATGAGATTTTCGGGGATCTTGAAGATTTTTTTTTACAAATGTTGAATAAAATTTCTTAAAATAAAACTCGTTTTTCATAAAAGTGTCACATATAATGTCCTTTTCTCTCAAAGTGATTTAAAGATTGTAAAATTCTTTTTTTTTTATGTATAAAAGTCTTATTGACCCCTAAGCATAAAAAATATTTATTTTATAAAAAGAAAACAAAATGATGATTGGTTGATTTTTTTTAAGTTATTTTATTCGGCTCGAGAAAAAATGTTAATGTATAATTTCAAGAAAATTGCATTTAAATTTTTGCTAAAGAAAAATAGTTTATAATTTTTAATTAATCTTTCTGTTTTGATATATTGAACAGTTATTCCCCCATTA
Organism: Maratus speculifer; assembly: GCA_964019185.1. Lineage (NCBI taxonomy): Eukaryota > Metazoa > Arthropoda > Arachnida > Araneae > Salticidae > Maratus > Maratus speculifer. The sequence continues at coordinate 376,328,489 of OZ025294.1, read as the reverse complement.
CTGCATCTATCTACACATACGGATAACGTATTCAGAATGTGTGAAGCCGTGTACCGTCGGCATCTGATGCCTGTGTTTCAGCAAATCAGCCTGTAGTTTATTAACTATTTCGAATTTCGACTAATTGTTTTAGTAAGTTATTTTATGTACAATATTATATCGAGCAATATATAAAAGTGTATATTTGTTGTTTCATGAACACTAACCCAAATTTTAGTGAAAAACTCAATGTATAATAAAGTTTATTAATACAAGGTAGAACCCGTCGAATTTCGACGAAGAAAATTTTTTTAAGGAACTTTTTCATTGATTTATAATAAACCTACACAATTAAATAAAATAAAAAATGCACCTTATATTGGTAAGTCTAACTCTTAAAGAAATTATATTTAACCTAAAATTAACAAAATACTATTTCTATGAAACTCAGTTATATATATTATTAAAAACAAAGGAGGTGGGCTAATAAGTGCCATTTTTCGCCCATCAACACCTAGACGTATCATACATTTTTTTCATTAGTATACCTCATAACAAACAAGAAAATAATAATATCTTGAATGTAAGTTTAATAATTAATGGAAAAATTAAATATAGATTTAAGTAAATATTGTGTGTATTAATGAACATAAACACTATTGTCATTAGTTTTAATCCATATATTCAATAGTAAATACAACAATAAGTGTAAATTTAAACTTAATGGAGCTTACTAAGGTTATTATTTTAATATATGAAATATCGGTAATAATCAATAACAAAAAAATATAATAATAGTCATACAGTTTCAGACCTTTTGGACAATGAGTTTTAGATTATTTCCCTTATTGATTGCTTTACCAGAGTCACTAATGGACCATCCAGCAGCCGCGTCTTGTATAATATTTGAACATATGCAATATTTGGTTTTTTAATTTTGATTGAGGTATTACACATTCAGTAGTATAGTTAGCCAGAAACCATAATATGAAAACAACATGCACCTAGCACTCTACGACAATTTCGCATATTTTACACTGACAGCTATGCTAGGATGTTTCGCTGTGTTTTTATCCAAATATTATAGATTATAGAAATTGTGCACTGAAAAATCAAATTTTGGTTACGAGAGCTGTCCCTTAGCATTCTCTGTGGAAAGCTGTTGCTACTTATTTAAGAATCTTGGCATTTTATGTTCAATATCGATTTTGTGCTGAAGTTCCAAACAATTCCTGTAAAATATATCAATACTCTCAACACAGTTTGGCTTCAGCCACTCTCTGATAATATATGGATATTTTTTAATGTATTTGTAAATATGTTAGTGTACTTGTTCTTTGTTTCCTCGAAGAACGAAGACATCCAAAATGTAATTTGAAGTAATGACGAATACCATATGGTTAACGAAAGGTGTTCCTTTGTATATCCAGAAGGAATGTCTCTGAAAGGAATAGTTCACAGTCTTATAGATATAAATGTATGTGCTATCGAAAGCAAACATCACAGTATCATTGTCGTCATCCGGAATAAACAATCTTCCTGCTGAAGGCCTCGTATATTTTTCAATAACTTCTGTTCTGGTGATGTGTTTCATTCTACGGTGTTTTGGATCAACGTTCTCAATCACAGCCTGGTTTTCATATTTTACATTAGATATTATTATTTTTCTTATATTGAATAATGTAGACAGAACAACATGATAGAGACCAGTTCTAAGTTTTACAAGTAACACTGAAAAACAAGTACCAGATGACCTCTTTTTTGAGGAACGTATTTTGGACTTTACAAGTTTAAAGATATAGTTAAAATCAGACATAAATATACCCATGAGAATATAATAATAGATTTTGGAAAAGTATCGCCGTGTATCAAAATTGAGGATTTCTTTGCTACATTTCGAGATATTGTTTTAAATATTTTCATGCATCGTATTTCATACATCGATGTATTTATTCTCACTTACAGGACATTAATCTTGCAGAGTGAATTTACCGATCAAGTAATAAGAGTTTTACAGCATCGTTTTCGCGACGAAATATAGATTCTAGTTTCTATAAAGGCTTGAGTTTGAATAGCTTTTACTAGAATAACGAAACAGTTTTTACCTTTACATATTATACAACAAGTGCTAGAGTTTTGAAAATGAGATAATGATAAGTGTATATTAGGTTTCTTATTTGTGGTCCCATTGACAGTAATCGTTGACGCCTAATCTCTTATTGTTACATCAGAAGAAGAAATAGAAATATTTAGAGCCTGGAGAGCACAAAATACATATTATTTGTATTTAGAGCGCTACTTAAAATCATTTTGTAAATCTCAGTCTTTCGAATATCTAAGTATCTATATAACTTTTCTGTTAGAACAGATACGAAAAGTTTTCTGTGAGACTTTACAACAATGACATGGGCATCCAAGCATTATTTATTAGTGATTTCTTCAATAAATATTTATGAAAACAATTTTAGAAAGCAACATTGACGTTTGACCAACGTTAATACTTTTTTAAGTACGGTAAAAGAAATCTGAAAGCGCTCCGATATCAGTGCATTTGATTCTCTCACATAATATATTTTTTCTTTAATAGGTAGAAGCGCACACTGAACCCAAATAAAATAATGCTCATATAAAAGCTTATAAATAGCAGAATTATTGCATGTCAAAATTAATTAGGTTCATCGAGCACTTCTTAATAAAAAAAATAATTCAAATACACAAAAAAGTCAAAAATGCAGAAAAAAGCCAAAACACTCTACTTTGGGGCTATAATTTCCATGACTTAATATTTTATTTATCACGTAAATCTTATATTAAACAAAAATACATATCTTTAACTTTACAAAGCCACAGAACAATCATCTGAATTTGAAACTTTTTTTCCGGGTATATGATGGGCGAAAAATAGCCCTTATTGACCCACCTTCTTTAATCTGCATCTAAAAAATAAAATAAATAAATAAAAATTAAGATATTTTATTGCAATAAAGTTAATAATTAAGGCTTTAATGCTAGTATTCCAATATGAAAAAAAGCAGAATTTATTGCACTTTGGCACAATCATAGATTTTTTTTTACCATTTCTAAACCTGACGTCATTTTCACCGTATCAATATTTAAATATACACCTTTCATATCTGTATTTACTTTTTAAAGGAAATCGATAGTTTAATTTGATCATTTTGATTCAAAACTTGAAGTCTCGATGCTATTAACTGAAACAAATACTAAACTATCCATATATATATATTTTAAGTATAAATGAAATATTATAAATAAATGAAACGAAGATTCACTGGGTTTTATAATAGGCAATATTCTTGACACAATGTATATTAATTTTTTTTTCACTTTTTTTAAAAAAAGGCAACATAAAAATTCCGTAATCTGCTTTTTTCGGCTTTTTCCCCTTTGCTTTTAATAAACATGGAGTACTTCTGTCGCCACGTTTAGAAAAAAACTATAAAAAAATTAATGTTTCAAAAATAAATTAAGATGCAGTATTCAAATAAATTGCATTTAATAATACATTTTTTCCGCTATACGATGGTGTAAAAATTAAAAAAGTCGCTGTTTAGAAATACAAAATTTTGCAGCAGAAAAAATTGCAAAACCGGAAATGCATTTCAAATTCTAAAGTGTTGTATATATAAAGTATATATATATATATATATTCTTTTTTGAAAATTAGACACTGCGTTTTCTTAAAAGATGTGTGATTGACCCGAAAGAGGAAATAAAAGAGAAAAAAGAAAAAAAAAAGTAGAAAATACCGTTCGAGTAAGAAAGGTGTTAACTGGAGTATGACAAAAAGTCAAAGAAATTGTCGTCGTCCAATAGTGTTTATTTCTATGAAATTTCTCAAGCAAGGAATGGGATTCCTCATCTAAATCCATGGATTATTCTGCTTCTTAGCGATATTTCTTATATTATAACGTGACAGAAGCAGATAAAATGCTATAATAATATTTATGTATAACGAAGATAGATATTTTTAAAGTACTGTTATAATTAAATTTTCATATTATCAGTTTATATGTATAAAAAAAAGGTATTGAAATTTCAAAACACAGCATTTTGATGTTTTAGTTAAGATATTTTCCAATGTATATATGTATGGGGGGATGAAAGATATAGTGTAGAAGAGTAAAAGATAATAGACTTAAAGGTTCAAAGAACATATTTGTATAGACTGTTTGTTCTCACAGTTAAAAAAAGCGGAAATAAAACTAGTTGTTGAGGAGCCACCGTAACACTTACCTATCATGGATATGCACAATGTAAAACATATGTAAACTATTTATAGAGATTTTTTAATACTATTTTACTAACTTATTTATACTATTTGTACAGATATTAGCGACATTGAAATTTTCACAGGTCTTTGAATATTGTATTGATTTTATATTTTATTCTTATTATATAAAACTTGCATAAGTATTGCATTGTACGGATAATTTCACATAAATGGATTAATAAAAGTATTTTTTGGTGGGATGTTTCATTGTTTACTTCTTTGTAACAAATAAGATAAATTACAAAACAATCACGATTATAAGAACATTTTAAATTTTAAATGAAGATTTACTCAAAGCTAAGCAATTTATTTCCTCATGAATATTCATATTGTTTAAAATATCGATTTTATTTTTATTTAGTCTATGATTAGTTAAATTTAATCTCTATTTACAGACACGGAAATTCAGAATGAAAAAATAATAAAAAAAAATAATGCATATTGAATATTGACGTTTGATATTTTTAAGCAATACAGATTCATTTATTTAATGCATCTTTTAAAATAATATATAATGAATAATCCTAATATTTTTAATGCAACATAATATTATAATGATTGGTTTATTTTATTTCTACTCTCATATACTAGTTTTAATTTTCTTTATTGAAACATGTCATTTCATAAATAATTGTGTTAATATAAATAAAAATAGAACGCAGATTTTTATTCTGATAGGTGAAAAATATTTTGAAATAAAAAAAATTACTCGTCTTAAAATTTTCTATTTCCAAATGCTAGCAATGTTTATGCCCCCCAATTTTTTTTTTTTTTTTTTTTTTTTTTTTACATAGATATAAAAAATAATTGTTATATTACATTTTCAGTTTGAGTTATCAATATAAATATTGATATTTAGAAATCTAATGTGATACATTGCAAATTCGTGAAATATTTTTGATACGAATAGTCGAATGGTGCGAATATTTTTAAATACTCTTTTGGCCGCTGGTTCAATTACTACAACTAATATTACTAAAAATGCTTTATATACAGAAGTATTTTCAAATTTTATTTACATTTTAACGAAAGAATGTGGTTCCAGCGAACACACAATCGGTGCGCTATGATCACCGATAAACAAATAACTGACGATTCTCATATGCTGCCAAGCGGCAAAACCTAAAATACAGAAGAATGCACCATGGAGGAAGCCGTAACAATTTTCGTTAAACTACAAGAACATAAACATTAACATTTCTAACTAAAATCCTTTTTAATTGTCGTGTGAATGTGTTGAGAATATGTTGTGCCAGGGAAAATATTGTGCAAACATTTTCTTAAAAATGACATAATATTTCCAGAAATCCAGCTATTGATATTTATTAATAAAAATAAGTCAATTCATTCAATAATCTCCTGAATTTTTTTCTGTCTATTATTTTCTTTTTACTATATTGTAATTTTAAAGGCACCATGTCGATTCTCTTTTGATTAGCTCACAGGCTATCATAGCCTGAGAGCTTATGTGCCCGTCCGTTCTGTATGTATGTTCGTACGTTCGTACTTACGTTTGTGCGTAACGCGATAACTCATGATAAAAATATCGGATCCACTTGAAATTTTGTATATAGGTATATCCTGATAAGTCGCTTTCCTGATTAGTTTTTGGAGTTCATTCGATAAGTACAAGAGGGGGAACGGGGGGCTCATGCCCCTCCCCTTAATTGATATAAAGGGGATTTTCATGCAGAATTAACAGTTTTCGTTCAAAATTTAGATATAGGATCATTCTGATGAGGCGATTCCGTGTCTGTTATTAGGTATTCATTGAATAAGTATAAACAGGGGGAACGGGGGGGCTCATGCCCCACCCCTTAATTGATATAAACGGGATTTTCATGCAGAATTAACAGTTTTCGTTCAAAATTTAGATATAGGATCATTCTGATGATGTGATTCCATGCCTGTTATTAGGTGTTCCTTAAATAAGTATAAACAGGGGGAACGGGGGTTCTAATACCCCTCCCCTTAACTTGTATAAATGTATTTTTCAGCAGAATTGTCAGATTTCGTTCAAATCTCTGAATAGTTTTGGAAGTTCAATGGTTAAGTATAAAAGAGGGGAATAATTTCTCTTAAATTATCTAAATACTAAATGGGTTTTTATTAAGAATTATCCGATTTGCTCTGAATTTTGAATATAGATTTTTTTATGATAAAGCTTGTCCTTGATAGTTTAGGAGGTTCAATAATTAGGTATAAAAAAGGAGAAAGGGGAGAGCTGCTTCCCCTACTTAATTTGTTTTTCGAACAGAATTAACCCTTGAAAATATAAGGCTGTAATGTACAATTAGTATGCGTAGCCTGTGAGCTCAATGCCATCAGTTTAACTGGGCAATATTCTTTTTATTAGCTCACAGGCTATCATAGCCTGAGAGCTTATGTGCCCGTCCGTTCTGTATGTATGTTCGTACGTTCGTACGTTCGTTCGTGCGTAACGCGATAACTCATGATAAAAATATCAGATCCACTTGAAATTTTTTATATAGGTATATCCTGATAAGGCGCTTCCCTGATTAGTTTTTGGAGTTCATTCGATAAGTACAAGAGGGGGAACGGGGGGCTCATGCCCCTCCCCTTAATTCACATAAAGGGGATTTTCATGCAGAATTAACAGTTTTCGTTCAAAATTTAGATATAGGATCATTCTGATGAGGCGAGTCCGTGGCTGTTATTAGGTGTTCATTGAATAAGTATAAACAGCGGGAACGGGGGTTCTAATGCCCCTCCCCTTAACTTGTATAAATGGATTTTTCAATCAGAATTGTCAGATTTCGTTCAAATCTTTGAATAGTTTTGGAAGTTTAATGGTTAAGGTATAAAAGAGGGGAATAACTCCTCTTAAATTATATAAATGCTAAATGGGTTTTTATTATGAATTATCCGATTTGCTTTGAATTTTGTATATAGATTTTTTAATATGATAAAGCATGTACTTGATAGTTTAGGAGGTTCAATGATTAAGTATAAAAAAAGGAGAAATGGGAGAGCTGTTTTCCCTTCTTAATTTTTTTTTCGAACTGAATTAACGAAAATACAAGGCTGCAATGTACAATTAGTATGCGTAGCCTGTGAGCTCAATGCTATCAGTTTAACTGGGCAATATTCTTTTTTATAGTTTTTTACACGTGTTGTTTATAGTGCTCTAAATTGTGCGGTGCTTACAATGAGTTGTTAATTTGAAGACAAAGTGTTGTGCAACGCAACACTAAGGAGACATGGTAAGAAAATATTTCATAAACATTTTTTTCAAAACACATTTCTAGATAGTAACCTTTTAAGAACACATTTCTAGATAACAACACGTTAAAGACACATTTCTAGATAGCAATATATTAGAAACACATTTCTAGATAGCAACATGTTAAAAACACATTTATAGATAGCAACATGTTAAAGACACATTTATAGATAGCAACATGTTAAAGACACATTTATAGATAGCAACATGTTAAAAACACATTTATAGATAGCAACATAATAAAAACACATTTCTAGATAGCAATGTGTTAAAAACACATTTCTAGATAGCAATATATATAAAAAACACATTTCTAGATAGCAACATATTAAAAACACATTTCCAGCAAGCAACACTTTAACAAAATATTTGGAACACAATCATAACTCAAAAAGGGTTTTGTATATGAAGTTTTTCAAATCACATCACATCAATGTGTTGTACATTTTGTCACAAAAAGTGTTCTAAAATACGTTTATTTTTATGTGTTAAAAATTGTAGTGTAAATATGTTACAATTTGAAAAATTAAACAATAAATCTAGCTCATTTAAAATTATATTCACAGATTTTTGCATACAATTACAAAATACTGATAAATGAATTACTTCTAATTACATTGCATATTCGCACAGAAACTTTTATATTTAACAAAACTAACATTGATATTTTTTTTTCAAAAATGGTTTGTGCTAAGATACATAAGACTAAAGCTGTAAAAACAGTAAAATAGTTTTATTTCATTTTTGACATTTTTAGACACTGCCCCAGCTTTTTTGCAAACAAACGAAATTCTGAAATTCTACTATTTTTGCAATGGAATAATGAATAAAGAGAGAAATAGTATATTCTTTTCAAGCTGCAAGTGAAATAGCTGAGGAGGCTGCTATTAGATAGCAACTGAATACTAAGATTGGATCATCACTTTCTGATTACCGTCGGAGTAAACTTCCACCAGTAAATTTTAAAAAGAAAATTTCAATAGTTTTTAGCTGCTTTTTCATGAATTTCTAAAACATGTATAGCACATTATTTATTTGTTTTTACTGGTGGTCGTTTTCGAAGTGTTATAGCCTTTCCCACTAACGGTGACAGATTTGTCTAGGTCGTCACGATAGGTCATATACGGCGGATATAACTACTGCCAAAGTAAACTTCCACCAGTAAATATAAATAGATGTTTCTGCCATTATTAATAACTGAAAGTTTTACCATGAAATCCCGTTAATCCGCCCTTCCGATCAAACGCCCCCTCCCCATTTTAAAAAAGAATTTTAAATTTTCAAAAAATCCCGAGAAAGCGCCCTCCTTCAACATTCTCAAAGGCGATTGAGAATGGAATGAATCATTATGAAATGAATGAATCATGAAACTTTGATGAAATGTGCGTTTTTTCGAGATTTTTTAATTGATTTCATGCTTGTTTTGGCTTTTGTTACAAATTTCTCCTTTTTTCTGTGCTTTTTCGATAGAATTTACGTTTAAAAAAAATCAAGTATCAAAATTCATTATTCATTCAAAGATTCATTCATTTCATCATGATTCATTCCTGTAAATTTTGTTGAACGATCGCGGAAAAATCCCGTGTAAGCGCTCCCCTCTAACTATTGTACGATTTTTCTTCACGTTTGGGGGGCGGATTAACGGTATTTTACGGTAGTTATTGAAGCATTTAAAGAAGGAGACAATACCTGCTTAATATTACTGGTTGAAGTTTGCCTCAGAACTAATCAATCCATGCAAAAGTGGTTACAGTTGAAGCTTCACTAGTTTAAGACTATATCAGTTCCTTTTTTAGATCGTTCGTAGTTATGTAAATACTTAAAACCTATAGTCGTATTTCAGTCCGCCACCAGTCTGTCCGCCTGTCTGTCTATTCATAACAATGCTAAAACTAACCAACCAAATGAAAATTATTCCCTTACATTACAACCAAAGGGAAAATATATTTTCAAGTGCATTTTAATAGTGTAACACACTTTCGAACATAATAAAATCGATATGATTCTATGAAGTATGTATTAAAATATACATTCTGTACAATCTGTGGTGCAAAAAATATTTGTAATTTATTTACAGGGCTACAAAAAGTAATTCCATTACATAATAATATAAGGGAAAACATTTTTTGTTGCGCGTTTCATTAAATAATTTCACATTTTGAGAAATTGATGCACATTGCAGAGGTTTATTTCTCGCATAACAGAAATTAGAGAGTAGTTACAGGATTACAAAAAGATTTGAGATATTCTACTGTAACCGAAGTGCCGTATTCTATTACAGAAAGATCTGAATATCTTTAAAACTTCCTTATAGAACGAACGCACGTCATTTGCGACGTTTTACATGCAATTTTCCATCTTATTATTAATAATTTTATGATATTTACATTAATCTGAAATAACATTATTCATCAATATTACACGGTAATAATTTATTACATAATTTACTATATTTTTCCAAATATGTTTTTTTCGACGTGCACTATCTGCGTGTTGTGGCAGTCCCATATAAAGGTACTTTAGTTGCAACTAGATTCTAAATACCCCAAAATAATTGTTATTTATTTATGTTTAATAATATATAATCTAAACTAAAAAATAACATTATACTAACTAAAATTGAAGATAAACTATAAGATAACATTTATATATACAAAAAATAGCTCTTTTATTTTGTAAGGATTATAGGTTTATGCAAGACTTAGATTCTACTGTTAGATAATTATTATCAGAAAACCATTATTGGAGAAGTTCGTTCTTAGTTATTACAAATCAAGGAATATATTAGAAGAAATTAAATTGTATCGTTATAATCAATATTGCTCCTTGGATTCCGTACGTTAAAAAAATTCCATGGCAGGAATGAAAATCAGTTAAACAATGCCAAAATAATCGATTTCATTTTCGACAACGCTTTGAATGCTGATTTATTTTACATGTAATTACTGTATATTTACAAGAGTTTTTTGTGAAATGTCCAGAGATTCGATAAAAATTGGTTAAATAAATACGCATTTTTCCGTTAAAAATTTTATATTCATAAACATGAGGATATATGAAATTTATCATTTAGCATTTAAAACATTTTTTATAATAAACTTTTGTATGTAGATGTTTACATTTTCTTATTTATAATATCTATATTAAATTTAATTTTTCATGTTTATATTTAGTTTTCTATTATTTCATGCCGATTATTTTAGAAATCTCTAAAACATGCGGTGTAAAATCATTATTTATGATTTAAAGTAGGGATTATTTTTTTAAAAAATAAAATATTATTTATATATAAAACTGGAAATATTTTTTACATATATATAATATTTCCAGTCAATATATTTTATAAAACATTATTTTTGATTTTTACAATCAATTTCATTTCTTCGAAGAAAAGTACAAAAGTAATTTATAAAATGATTGTTATTTTATTTCCTTATTTTTTTTATAAAGGTATATCTTGTAAAGATACTTTTTTTTATTATTTAAAATTAAGTTGAATCTAGAAAAACACACACAATATAACATATCATTAAAGGCAGCAATTAGTATATTCAGCAATAAAACTTATACTGATTCCAGTTTATTTATTTTTATTTTTAACGTCCTTTCTGTAATCACCTTCTTGATTAATTAGAACGCTTTCTGTTGTTGAAACATTCCGGAAATTCATTCTCACTTAGTTAACAAAAAAAGAATTCACAGTATTATTTTTTATATTAAAAAAAAGTTATGAGGTATACAAATGACTATCATATAAAATAAATATTAATCTATGGGGAACAAAGAACTTTTTTCTCTTTTTTCGAAATTTGTATTATAAGAAAATACCTTAACCGTTGTTTTATTATGCAAATATAAAATAACTTTTAAAAATAGTGATATATGAATTACGTAAAAAAAAGAAACTTTCCAATATTCTAATAAATGAATTGCTTCCATTTTGGGTGAAAAAAGTCCGGGCCAGGACTCGAACCGAGGATGTATTGGCTAAAGCCGCCAATGCTCTTCCAACTGAGCCATCCCGGACTCGAACACTGCAGGACTATTTATTTTAGCGGCTTCAATCAATACATCCCTGGTTCGAATCCTGGCCCGGACTTTTTTACCCAAAATGGAAATAAAATTACATCTGTTATAATTAATTTACCGATTGAATAATCGTGTTTAAAATTAATCAAATGAATTACTGTATATTTCAAAAAATGCGCAATACATAAAACCTCACATTATTTTAACAATATAATACATTACAAATGACATGCATGGAATTGAACCATCGTGGTGATTTATATTGTCATACAATTAACCTCATTTTAACCTTTTTTAATGCAAGTAAATTGAAGTGAAATAACTTACTCTCCAACCGAAAGAGAACATAAGTGAAGAGAAAGGTAGAAAGTCGGTAGTGGTTTTCGGTTATGTGAAAGTCTTGGGAATGCATCGGAGTAAATTTTGACTTTGTTTTGAGAAGAAATAAGTGTGGTTTTGTGGGAAGACTTATTATTCATAAATAATAATAAAAAATATATTTAAATCTCCTCAAATGTAAATAATATACATATAGCATTTAATAATTTTCAGATTTAAAATTTCAATAGAGATTAACTACAACATTAGCCGTCATGATTTTAATGCGCATTAAATCATTTATAGATGTTTCCTTTTTATTTGTGTTCTAAAGATTCAATATCTGAAAAAAATTACTTATCTAGAAATGAATCCTACTGAAAAATGTCAAATTAAATTTTTAATGAATACTATAGATATGATATGTGCACATTTGAATGAAATACCTTTTTAAACGTATGAGTTGAAGTTGTCTGTTTAGAATTTTTATTTTAGGTAGTTCTCATTACATAAAATTTAATACTACCTATTGAAGTCGTTCGGAGGAAAGCACTTCCGGAAAATCTTAGTATATTTTTGCCAATTTTGACTCCCAGACCTCAAAACCAACCTCCGTCAAAGTGATCACTTATATATATATATAGGTAGATATCTGATTTTGTCATGAAATGACTCTCGTAGTTTTAACCGATTTGGGTGAGATTAATGTTATGCATAATACACACCGATGTCTCGACCAAGGTTGTTATCCAGCTTTATCTGCCATCCGGTTTTCAAAATGTCAATCATTTGATTGTTTTTATTATTTTGAATTTTAAAAAAGTGGTACAAATAATTAAAAAAAATGAAAAATATTTTCTCACAAGAGTTTACCTTAATATAAGGAATTCGTAAATATTCCGCTTTCTCTTTGTCTTGAAAAAATGTCTGAGCTATTGCAATTTGAATTTCTAGGACGGCTGACCTTTAAAAACAATTTGAGGTTTGTGTTACTATAACTTCGCATTTATAAACTCATTTGAATTCAATTTATTTTATGAATATTACATATCAAGTTCTTACCTGATTTCGTTAGCATGCTTAATCCACCATCTTGCTTAAAAATGGCTGTCGTATGCAACATGCATTGTCGTGCAATACTTAAATTTTTAATAATATGCGTTACCTTCAAATTCTCCCACGCTTGGCGACACTTCGAGAAGAAAAATAAGTAACTATAAATGATACCAACTTGCAATTAATTAACTAATTTGAAACAATTATCATTTAAATTATATGGAATACATAAACTAGCAACGTTAAAAAAAACGTAACACCAAATATTGTATATAAACAGCAGACCCATTTTGGTAGCATTTAACGTACCGTCATCGTTTTGTATATGTTACTTTAGAAAATTACTATCAAATTATTAACTATTTAAACAAATGTAAACGGATACAATGTCACAAATAATGAAAAAGCGAAAAGAGCAGATCTTGCGAAAATTGGGACAAGTGATGCTAGCTATAATGCAGCAGTCTAGTGCAATCACAGAGAAGCATATGCAAAATTGGAAATTGGTGCCAGAATAGTAAAATATAAGCACAAAAAAAATTGAAAAAAAAATGTGTCCTGTAATTTATTTTGCTTTTATGATTATATGTATAAGGTTTTGATTTACTAATTCATAAAGTACATTAATACATAATGTTAACGTTATTGTTTTTCAAAATATCTAGACAACATTTTTATTATAGAATTGTTAGAGTCTCTTTGTTTGCATAGTAAAAAAATGAAAAAAAACTGAAGCAAATGACGTTACATATTTTTTTACTATCAGGATGATTAAATGAGAATAAATTTTAAAGTGGTAAAATGCATTAAACTCAAAATTTTTATAAGAGTTAACAGTACCATGATTATTTTTTTCTGTGGCAGATGAAGGTTTTGTACGCACTGTTATCGAAAATTCTCCAATTACCATATATTTCGTTCAATGATAATCAATTTATAAAATAAGTTTTAATGAAATTATTAATGATATTACAAATCTTTGCGTAAAGTGCAATGGATGTGCAAATATGATGAACTTAACATGAAATCAGATGAATGGTACCGTAGGTAGCATGAAATATTTCAGAGTATGGTTTGATTAGGTTCTATGCTTTTTCCATATAGGTGACAAGTGTATGAAACACAATTTGCGACTCATTTATATTTCATTCAATGCAAGATAAATCTGGCGTGTGTTTCCATAAAATTTCTTAAATGAATGGTTCACAACCATAGTAGACCAAGCCATTTGCAAAATAACGATATAGTCCATTCGAAAGATACATAAAATCTGTTTTATGTATTTCTACAATGAATCATGTTTATTTTCGCGTACTTATACTTTAAAGGGATCACTACACCAACACAAGTACACTCACCAACTCTATTTTTTATGAGATAGTCTAATTAGAAGATGCATATAATCTGTTTTATCAATTCCTACAATGGAAAATGTCTATTTTCATATATTTTCTACTATGAACGGATGAAAACCAAACTTGACCAAGTCCATTATGAAAAGAAAAAAAATTGATCATCCATTTAGAAGATGTATATAATCTTTTTTATATACTCCTACGATGGACCATGTCTACTTTCACTTATCCACTGCTAAAATAGCAACCTCTACTTTCACATATTTTCTACTATGCTGTCAAAAAAATCTGCAATCCTACAATTGTATAGTTGTCGAAATCTTAATACTGACTAACATTCTATCTGAACACCGTACAAAAAAAAAAAGATATAACTCTGCAAATCTAATTTTTTTAAGCCATAGAAATCTGTAACTCAGCAAATGAATCTACTAAAATTAAATTTATCTTAATAAAATTTTATATGTAACCTCGGCTGCCGTTACATAAAAAATTCTAGCAATCCCAGTTTCCTAAAAAAATTCTTAGAAATCTTTCCTTTTTTATTTTATTTCCAGGGCAAATCTGTATATCTTACATGAAATTTTGTTGCCACAGTTACATAAAAAGTTCTGGAAAAAAATTCTGAAAATTTAATAACTTTATATTTTTTTAAGTGTATGAAGGAAAAAATAACCTAACTAGGCAAGGTCCATTTTGAAAAGTAATTCGTATAGTCCATTTTGGAAATAAATAAAATGTCTTTCGTATACTCCTACAATGGCCGCTGTCTACTTGTATATATTTTCTACTATGAAGGGATCACAACAACACTAGTCCATGTCCATTTTTAAAAAAATGATATAGTTTATTTAGAAATTACATATGATATGTTTTATTCACTCCTAGAATGGACCATGTCTAATTCCACACATTCTCTATCATGAAGGGATCACAACCACACTACACTGTTAAAAATCTTGTTCTAGTTTGAACCAAAAAAGTTTGTTTTTTGGTGCTCAATAGCTGCCACCATAAGATGGTGAAATCTCGTACCAACATCTGGAGCTTCTTAGTTCAACCTCGTTCCAAGTTTTGGAACTATGCTTCAATGGGAGCTCCAAATTTTGGTTCAAGATTTCACCATCTTACGGTGGCAGATATTGAACACCAAAAAAAAAACTTTTTTGGTTCAAACTAGAACAAGATTTTTAACAGTGTAGACCGAGGCGAATTTGGAAAAAAAAATGAGGCAGTCCATTTAGAAGATCCATAAAATCTTATTTATCTTCTCCCAAGTATACCAATTCTGTTTACAGATACATTCTCATAAATGTATACAGACTTAGTTTACTCTGGGTGTGAAAAAAACCAGATTTTATGCATTTTCTAGGTGAAGTGTATCATTTGTTTCAAAAATTGATTTTGTTTCTATGGTTGTAAGACTTCATATGTGCCTTCTGATAACAATATTGATATACTGTATGAGTGGATAAACATATTTTCGAACCTTCTAAACGTACTGCTTCATTTTTTGGAACGGATTTGGATTAATCTGGTGAGTTGCGAACCCCTTCCTTTTTCATTATTATGAGCAAAAACCTATGTTGGAGTGGAGTGTGACTGACTTTTTTGTACAAAATAATCTTTGTTGCAATCTGCTTTACTATCCCATGTTGCTTTTCAAATACTTCTGAAATTTCTGTTTTATTCTATCACTCAACAAATAACATATCTTGCTAAAAATGTACAATATACGACTTTCATTTTTTTATCAGATTTTAGCGCCATTGAAATTTGAGTGTCGCTTTGATTTCATATTTTAATCTTATTATATAAGGATTGTATAAGTATTTCATTGTACAGACCATTTCCCGCCGAATTTCGTCATTTCACATTTTACGAGATAAATACAATAACAAAAGAACTTTTTAGCTGCATATTTCATTATCTACTTATTTGTAAAATTAAGAAACATTAAAAAACAATCGCGATTATAAGAATATTTTAAATTTTAATTAAATATTTACTCTAGGCTAAGCAATTTATGAACTCTTGATTATTCATGTTGTTTAAAATTTCGATTTTGTTTTATTTGGTCAGTGCTTAGTTTAGTCTGCGATTTATATCTCTATCTATTTACTTTGAATAAAAATTTAGTCAAAAATAGTGCTTATTGAATATTGCATATTAAAGTTTTAAGTGATACATCTTCATTTATTTAATGTGTCCTTTAAAACTGTGTACAATGAATAGTTCTAATATTTTCAATGAAACAGAAACGTATGTTGTTTGAATTCTTTTATTTCTACTTTCATACATGATCATCAATTTTTGTTACTGAAAGATATTATTCTAGAAATAGATTATATAAATAAAATTAGCTTGCACATGTTGGTTATGGTTTCTAAAAATTATTTTCAAATAAGAATATGACTCTTCTAAAAGTCTTCTATTTACAAATAAATAAGTTACTTCGTGAGAAGTTTGTGTTTAAATTAAAACATATGTTTTACATAAATAGGAAAGATAATGGATATCTTGTCATTGCGTTTTAAGTTAGAGTTATCAAAATAAATATTGGCAATTGCCAATATAATATGATGCAGTGCAAATTTGTGAAACACATTTGTGAAAATTCGGATATTTTTCCCATTGTAGATGTCAACAGCTGAATTGGTTTTCAAGCCTTTCTATATTGTTGAATTAGCGATACAATTTATCTTATTAAACGATTCAGTTTGTTAAATTATTCTAAATATTTTGAAAATGGTTCATAATCTATGCTTGAGGCATGATTTCGTTTTCATTCTTGTTAAATCATAGAAAAGCTTTAATCATATGTAATCGAAAGACCTACTGCTCTTCGATTTAACAAAAATACCTCGAGAATGTATATGAGAGTTTTTTTCTTGCGAAAAAATTAAACAATTGTTTTCTCGTTTATTCTCAATTAATGTATTAATTTTAAAAAATACAGTTCTATACTGTTTCCAATTATTATAAATTAAGATATTGAATAAAAAAGTAAAATTTAAGAAAATGTTGCGTATTTCATCAAACCTTGCATAAAATTTTCTGGTACTCAGCAAAGCAAAAATTTTGACTAAAGACTTTCGCCTATCTGACGAAATTCACTTCTTTTTTCAACCTCCAGCAGAGGCGATATTTGACTTTCCATAAGATTTTTAGCATTGGTGCGAAATCCTGCAATTTCATTGGCTATTGATGAAGTGGACTACTTTGCCTGAATAGAAAAAATCTATTTTACGAGTATCATTGCTGCGACTCATTTCATCAATTGTTTTTATTGATAATAATAATTTGATAAACGTCCTAGCTGCGTTAAAAAAAAAGTATATATTTCTTACACTTAAAATAAAAGAATGACAAAGAACGTATTTTAAATTAATAAATATCTTTATTTATCAAGGATCAATAATAGTAACTATAATAATAATAAAACCTTTGATATATTAATTCTGATAATTTTATATTTATTTATTTCTAAAGTTGTAACAAAAAATATTTATAATGAGAGATTAGTGAATTCATTATTGCATTTTAATAAATATTTATTATAAAAATAATATTTACTTTACTATTAAAAATCGATTAAGTGAATATATTAATTTAATTATTAGTAATTTGATTAATTATTTTAAAAAATCTAACTGACTATAAAATAATTACAAAGGTACTGATAATAAAGATCGACTTACCTTTATTATTTTTTTAAATAAAGATCAAATCAAAAGTCTAAAAAAGACAGAACACGGAGATTTCGGTTCACAAATGCAATACCTCTTAACAATCTCAGTCTTAATAACTGGTCTAAATAATTCATACGCTGTCTTCACCAAAAAACGTTGGGCAGATTTTTCCCATTAAGGAAAATGATTTCTGGTCACCGATACCGAGATAGCCAATGAAATTGCAGGAATTTGTAGTAATGGTAAAAGTTTTATGGAATGTCAAATTTCGCCTACGAGAGTGTATATGTTATTGTCTCCATTCACCAGTGTTAGTACGAGTTTAAATGATTCTAAATAAATATTCGGTTTTTCATTGACGTATTTTGTATGCGATGACAATCACTGGTCAAAACATACATTCTCCAATGTCGTTCTTTCAAAGTAACTTTTTTTTTTATTTATAATGTCTATAATAAACTGTAGTTCCAAGTTTAGTATTAGCTTATTATTATTTTATGTCGATTATTGTAAAAAATGCCAAAACATACGTGGAAAAATCATTATACATAAATCAAAGCATGACTATAGTTAAAAACAATATTATACTTTCCTGTCAATGTATTTTATAACGCATTCTATATGATTTTAACAATTAATTTTATTTTGTCACGGTCATTGTTGTAATTTTATAAAATGTATTTATTTTATTTTATTTATTAAAGTGTTATATTGCAAATAGATTTTTTTTATTTATCATTTATTTAAATCAAAAGAAAAAACACACAATATAAAATGTCATTAAATACAGTAATTAGTATATTCAGGAATAAAATTTCTATCGTATCCGTTTTATTATTTTAATTATTCACGTCCTTTTTGTAATCACCTTCTTGATTAATTAGATTTTTTTATGTTGTTGAAACATTCCGGAAATTCATTCTCACTTAATTAACAAATAAAGAATTCATAGTGTTATTTTTTATGTTTTTTTTTTTTTTTTTTTTTTTTTTTTTTTTTTTTTTGAAAAAGGTATAAGGTTTGCAAATCACTATCATATTAAATAAAAATTAATTTAAGGGGAACAAAGAATTTCTTTTCGTAGTTTGTGTTTAAAAAAAATATCTTAACCATTGTTTTACGGTTTGATCATGTAAATATAAATTATATTTTATAAAATGTGGTTTATTAATTAAGTTCTTTCTAATATTTAAAAGTATTTTTAACGACGTAGCAACTAAAAATCAAAAGACATTTCTGAAACTGAATAATTTTAATTTACATTGTTTAAAACATTTTTATGGTAAAATTTTGTTCGTTGATTTTTCTTATTTATGTTGTCTGTAGTTCTAAAATGTAGTTTCAAGTTCAGTTTTAGTTTATTATAATTTCTGATTATTGTAGAAATTGCTAAAACATGACGGGAAAAAGTTAATCATGTCCTAAATACGAGTTACTTAATTTTTTTAAATTATATTATATTTTTTGTTAATGTATTTTACAACATATTCTGCTTGAGTTATAAATGAACTTCATTTTGTTGCGGAAAAAAATAAAATTGTATTTTGTTTAAATATTTTTTTAGCATTATTTCATTCAATAGAGGCATATTTACCAATTTGTTTTGGTGTAATTTATCATTTAGTTAAATTTAGAAAATTATATGCTATATAAAATATCATTAAAGGCAGAATTTAGTGTATTTAGGAATAAAATGTCTACTGAATCCGTTTTTATTATTTTTTGAATTATGAACGTCCTTTTTGTAACCACCTTCTTGATTAATAAGAATTTTTGTGTTGTTGAAACGTCCCGGAAATTCATTCGTTTAATTAACAAGGAAATAATTCACAGTGTTATTTGTTTCTATTTTTTCAGAAAAGGGTATAAGGTACACAAATTACTATCATATAAAATACAAATTAATTTAAGTGGAACAAAGAATTTTTTTTCCTTTCCTTTTGTGTTGTAAGAAATATCTTAACCATTGTTTTATTGCGCAAATATAAATTAACGTTTTTCAAAATTTGATATAATAGTTCAGTTCTTTTTCATATTTAAATATCCCTTTTTAACAATGTAAAAATAATAATCAAAACACATTTCTCAATATTCTAATAAATGAATTAATGGATATTTTAAAAATGCGCAATAAATAAAACCCTGTATTCTTTTAACACTATAATGCAATGTAAATGACAAGTAATAATTTGAACCATCATAATGATTTATGCTGTCATGCACCCACACCTCATTACAAACTTTTTTTAAACATATGTAAATTGAACTGAAGCGAGTTACTCTCCAATCGAAAGTGAATGTAAGTTGAGAGAGGCGTATTGTGTCGGTGGAAATGTCTGTTATGGGAAGAGTGTTTGAAATACATCTGAGTAAAATTCGTTTTTAGGAGAAATAAGTGGTTTTGGGTAAGAATTATTGATCATGAAGGACAGTAAAAATGTTCATAAATTTCTCCAAGTGTAAAAAAATGTGTACGTATCCTTTTGTTTTTAATAAATTCCAGATTAGAAATTTCGAAAGAGATTGGTTCCAACATAAGCCGTCATTCACTTAATGTGTGTTAGTTTATTTATGAATCTTTCTTTTCTTAGGGTTTCAGTATTGCATTGATTTTGTGTATGTGAATTATGTAACTTATATGGCCACATTATGCCGAATTTCGTAATCTCAAATTAACCGAGGAAAAGTAGTATAACAAAAATACATTTTAGAAGCATATTTCATATTTTATTTATTTGTTATAAATAAGAATATTTATAAAACATACACGACTATAAGAAAATTTTTAATTTTAAACGAGTATTTACATTAAGCTAAACAACTAATTTCTTTATGAATATTCATGTTGTTTAAAATATCGATTTTGTTTTCATTTAGTCAGTGATTAGTTAAATTTATCTCTATTGAATCTAACTTTGAAACTTTTAATAAAAATTTCATCAAAAAGAAGTCTTGTTGAATATTGTAGATTGATTTTTTTTAAGCAACGCAGTTTCATTTATTTAATGCATCTTTTAAAATAATATATTTTGAATAATTCTAATGATTTCAATCAAACAAAAACATATGTTTGCTTTCTTTTATTCTACTTTATATACTATCTTTAATTTTCGTTACTGCAACATCTTATAATAGAAATAATTGTATTGATATAAATAAAAATATAATGCAAATTTTGATTCTGGTTTTGTGAAAAAAAATTCAAATATGAAATTGACTCTTCTTAAAATTTTCTACTTACTTATTATTCAAATATGAGCTATGTTTGGGCTTACATTCAAAATACATTGTTATTACATATATGTCAATAATACTGGTTAACTTGTCATTACATTTTAAGTTTGAGCTATCAAAATAAATGGTCGCATTTACAAATCTAATATGATACACTGCAAATTCGTGAAATATTTTTGAAAAACTAAGTGAGCATAAGAATTAACACTTCTAAATAAAATCGTTCTTGATTGTCTTGTGAATGTGTTTCGAATGTGCTGTGCCAATAAAAAGATAGTGCAAAAGGTGTTCTTAAAAATTACATAGCTTTTTCAGAAATGCAATTATTGAAATTTATTGATAAATATTAGACTACTCAATCAGTGATCTCTTGATATGTTTTAATAAAAGTAAACTTATTCTTAAATTTTTTTAATTGTGTAATTTTAAAGGCACGACGTTGAAAGTGCTTTGCAATTGTTTCACATGTGTTGTTTCATAGCGTTCAAAATTGCGTGCTGCTTACACTATGTTGTTAATTTGGTGACAGTGTGTTAGGCAGCATAATACAATTGGTGACAAAATGTGTTCTAAATAGTGTTCGTTTTTTGCATGTTGAAAATTTGCAATGAATATTATAATTTTAAAAGAATTTCATAAAAAAATCTAGATCATTTTAAATTATATTCACAGATTTTTCTGTACGATAATAAAATACTGAGAAAGGTATCACTTGTAATTACTCGGACTTTCACACAGAAATTTTTATATTTCATAAAAATAAAATTGCTATTTAAAAAAAAAAAACTTCATCTTTCGAGAGGCAAGTATACCGTTACAAGCCATATTAAACTTGACTCGATGAAACTTTAAAAGCTATAACGATTTTGGCATTTCTTATCATATATTGTTCCCATTTGCTAATTCACACGATAAAAATTTTAAAAACAGTAAACGAGACTAGCCCTTCAATGACAAACTCCCTCTCTATGAAGAAGGATCATTCCATTTTTTAGCAGATGGGGAAAGGTAGGAGGGAGTGATGTACTAAAAGTACATTCAGTAGTACGATTTCTTTTGATTTGGCTCCATTTGATAATTTGATTAAGCCTGCGCTATGTCTAATGATTTTACAACCAAAAGGCCTTTTTCAAGGCCAACTTCGATTAATTTTGATGACGACTCTGAACAGAATTTGGCTAACGAATAAAATATTGACCTCAGAAAAAGATGTTGACGATTTGGAACGGACTTCGGCTAAAGATTGCATGAATACGGATAATGTATTGACGCCAGTGGATAATATTGACCAGGACTCGTCACCTTTGGTTTAATTTCTTTTTTTTTCTTTTGAATTTTTCCATAAATTAGTATTTCATGATTATTACTTAGGATGTATCTGCTTACAAAAAAAAAAAAAAAAAAAAATCAAAACAATTCGAAAGCTTGTAAATAAAGTTGGGCGATTATTAATTTATTTACTTTTTTTGAGAGGGGAGGGGAGGCACAAATGACACAATTTTAAGATATAAAGAATTATGAAATCTAATACAAAAAAATTTCAGTAATGGCTTTAGATATGTTACTTACTTTTATTTTTCGCCAATTTTAAGATTGTTTAAAGTTAAAGAATTATGAAACCGAATAAGAAAAAATTTTAATAATCTGCGTTACGTTACTTTTACGATACGTTATTTTTATTTTTCGCAAAAAAAAAAAAAAAAAAAAAAAAAAAAAAAAAAGCAATCTTGCTCTAATTTTATTTTTTTAATTTTAATAAGGAGAAGGAGCACTGCACTTAAACTAGATAAAATTAGTGATATTTCAATTTTAAAAATCCGATTTCAATTTAAAAAAATTATTTTATTTTAATAACCAAATAATTAATTAAACATAAAACAAAAATAACATCTTCAGTGTTCCGCTAATGTATTTTAATTTCAAGTTGATAGACGAAGCCACTATTTCAATTAACTGCTCTACCTTTCTGTACCGATCACTCCCTCCTACCTTTCCCCACCTGCTAAAAAATGGAATGATCCTTCTTCATAGAGAGGGAGTTTGTCATTGAAGGGCTAGTGTAAACGAGTTTTATTTCATTGTTGACATATTTCGTCTCTAAACGAGTTGTTTTCAAAACAAAAAATAACTGAAATTTCACGGCATTTGCATTGGAGTTATGCACAAACAGTAGGAGACATGTAGTATATTTTTTACATATTGCAAAAGAAGTAAAGGAAGAGGTTAGTACAATATGACCACTGAATTTTTACATCGGATTAATAGTTTCTAAGTACCGTCGAAGTAAGGTTCCAACAGTAAATATTGAATAGAAAATAGGAAAGGATTCCTGCAGCTTATACTTCAAGAATTTTCCTTACAAATATAATAAATTCTCCGTTTTTTTCTAGTAGCAGTTTTCCAAGAATTAAAGTCTTTTTTCACTAACTCTAAAAGGAGATTATCTGAGTTGTCCCAAAACGATTGACAATGCGGATTTAACTGCTGCTGAATTAAACTTCTACATAAAAAAATAAAATAATAATAATAATAATAATTTAACAAATTACAACGACTATTTGGAAAATTATTATAAGCGGTTTACCTAATAACACAATCACATAATACTCGCATCATGCATTGAAAGTTAATTTTCCTATACTAGTCATAAAAAAAAAACAATAGTTCTTTACGCCTCATATTACATATGACACAGATTAAACATTAACATTCCTGGATTCATCAGAAACAATGTTTAAATGCAATTTAAGTTTTAAAATTTTCAGAACTGTAAATTTTTAAACTTCTAAACACCACACATTTTAAATGTTTACATTGTTGCATGGAGAATGAACTTTTAATTGATTTTTTTTTATGTTTATCGCAATTCGTTTTTAGATTATTATTTTGTTTTCATCGTGACAACAATTAGAGGAACGAAAAATAAGTTGAGGAATTCAACCAATAAAAAGATTTGGATATACTTAAAATTTCTCAGTTATCTACCGAGGACAATTACTATTTTCCTAATAATTTATAAATACATTTCTCTGTCATTATTTGTGACAGAAATTTTAAATTTTTAAAGAGAAAGAAGGAGAAAAATTCTGTTTAAAATTACTGATGGAAGTTTGCTCTGTAGGTAATACATCCATGAGTTGCAGTTTCACCATTTTGAGGATATGTCAGTTCTTCTTTGTTAGTAATTCCATGATATTTGCAATGATCTTAAACAACATAATCTATCAGCGTCACATTGTAATTATTCCTTATACATCTTGCTATATTTTTTCCAAGCATGTCCTTTCCGAGCATGCGCATTATTTGCAGAATGCTCCAGTAACAGAAATAGCAATAATATAATTTAGAACCTTGATCAGGTGACGAGATCTTGTCAGGTGAAGATCTCGTCACCTGATCAAGGATCTAAATACGAGATCAAAATCGAGTTTCGCTTGTCGCCCATATAGGCAGCTAGAAAAAAATTCTATAGAAGAGTTAGCAATATAAGATGTCATTACTTTTTAACTCCTTCCATTTTCAACAACGTACGAATGCAAAGAGAATAAATAAAAGTAATCTAGAACAGGCCAGCATAGTAACAAATATAAAAATAATAGCGATATAGATACAATACTGTAGATCTCAGCATGCAGCAATCAAGCGGCTTCTGTCCCGCGGTCAGGTAAAAACACGATAACAGGGCAGAGCAAATTCATTGCTTAAGTATTGAAATTAATGACTGACACCGAAACTGGAAAACAATTTTATTTTTAAATAAGAAAACGCTATACTTCACGCATTCAATAAACCGCAATTTTCTTTAACAAAATTCCGGTGCGAATGTGGCGTTTGGGAATTAAAATTAAGTGGTATATCTATGAAACCACCACCCCGCAAGGGGTTAATCCAAGCATATTGCCCGGCAGGGTGGGGCCTGGTATGCGGTATAACTGTCCAATTATATTTGTTATTTATTATTGTTCAATGTTAAATAAACTTAACTAAAAAATAAACGTTAAACTAATACTAGCTAAAGCTGACAGATAAAATAAAATATATTTCATTTATTTATACAAGAAATGTTTTTTTTTTTGGTTTTTAAAGACATAGGTTCATGTAAAACATCGATTTTACCATTCGATAATAATTATCAGGAGAGCTTTATTGGAGAATCTCGTTCCTAGTTTTTACAGAGTCAGAATTTTTTTACAGAAGGATTTAAATTGCATCGCTATAAGAACTGTTGCGCCTTCGATTTCATGAGTTAAAAAAATTCCAATTCAAGAATGAATCACAGGTTAACAATGCCAAATTTGACAATGTCATTTTCGACTACACTTTGAATGTTGGTTTATTTTATGTATATTTAACTTTATCTTTATCTTAATAATGACAGGTTGTGGAATAACGAATGTTTGGATAACGGCCGTTTGTACAATTATACAATGTTTTCCGTAAAATAAATTCATAACATTCATAAACATGAAGACATATACATTATACAATTCATCGTGTTTAATTATAGTGTACACAGTTTAAAACACTTTTTATCGTAATAAAATATTGTACCTTGATTATTTATATTTTCTTATTTATAATGTCTACACAAAACTTTATTTTCAAGTTTAGTTTTGCTTTACTATTATTTCATGTCGATCATTGTAGATTTTGCTAAAACATTCCAGAAAAAAAAAATCATTATTTATGAATAAAAGTAGATGTTACTTACTTTTGTTAACTATATTATATTTCTACTTAATATATGTTACAACACATTTTTCTTGATTTACACAAAGGGTTTCATTTTGATGTGGAAAAGAACAAAAGATATATTTTATAAAATGTTTGTCTTTTATTTTATTCAATAAAGATGTATTTTGCAAATATATTTTTTTTATTATTATTTATCATTTAAATAAATCTAAATAAATGCACACATTGTAAAAAATAATTAAAGGCAGTAATTATTATATTCAGAAATAAAATTTCTACCGAATCCGTTTTATTTTTTTAATTATTAATGTCCTTTCTGTAATCACCTTCTTGATTAATTAGAATTTTTTGTGTTGTTGAAATATTCGGGAATTCATTCTCACTTAATGAACAAAAAAAAATGAATTCTTAGTGTTATTTTTTTAGAAAAGGTATAAGGTTTACAAATCACTATCATATAAAATACAAATTAATCTAAGCGGAACAAAGAATTATTTTTTTCGCTGTTTGTTTTTTAAGAAATATCCTAACCATTGTTTTATGATTTAATCATGAAAATATAGATTACCTTTTACACTTTATGATATATTAGTTCAGTTCTTTCTCATATTTAAATATCTCTTTTTTAAACGACCTAATAAATAAAAATCATAAGACATTTTTTACTATTCTATTAAATGAATTAATGTATATTTTAAAAATGCGCGCTACATAAAACTTTGTACTATTTTAAATATATTATACAATATATATGATACGCATAGATTTGAATGTTTTATAATGTCATGCAACCAGCCTCCTTCAAGACATTTTTTAAAATATAAATGAAATGAATTGAAGAGACCGATTTTCTAATTGAAAAGGAATTAAAGTAAAAAAAAAGGCGTAAGGAGTCAGCAATATTTTTTAGTTGTGTGAAGAATGTCGGGAATGCATCCAAGTAAAGTTTGGTTTTGTTGAGTGACGATTTTCTTTTCTTTAGGGTTCATATTTCTCGTGTTTATATTTCTCGTTCGGTTATGTGAAGAATGTTTGAAATGCATCTAAGTAAAATTTGGTTTTGTTGGAAGAAGAAATAAGTGTGGTTTTGAGGAAGAATTATTGTCTAAAAACAATAGTTAAAATGTTCATAAATCTTTCCAATTGTAAATAATGTGTATATAGCTTTTTGTGTTTAACAATTTTCAGATTTAAAATTTCAAAAGAGATTAGATTCAAGATTAGCCGATATTCTTTTAACGCGCATTAATTAACTTATAAATGGTTCTTTCATAGCGTTTGAGTATTGCATTGATTTAATATTTTATTCTTACTGTATGTGAGTTATATACGTTATACCGATCATTTCATGTTGAATTTCGCCATCTGAAATTCACTGAGATAAATAGTATAAGAAAAATACATTTAAGCGGAATATTTCATTGTTTGTTTATTTGTAATAAATAAGAATAATTATAAAACAATCAGGGATGTAAAAACAAGATTAATTTTTTTAAAAAGTATTTACTTTAAGCTAAGTAATTTATTTTCTCATGAATATTACTGTTGTTCAAAATCTCGATTTTATTTTCCTTAAGTCGGTGATTAGTTAAATTTATCTATATTTATTGTCTTGGAAACTTATAATATAAAGTTAACCAATGTAAAGCTTGTTGAATATTGTACTTTGATTTTTTTTCAAGCAGTACAGTATCATTTATTAAATGCATCATTGAAAGTAATGTATAATGAAAAATATGTCTTTTCAATCAAACAAAAACTTAATTTTGGTTTCTTTTATTTCTGCTTTCCTTTACTATCTTTAATTTTCGTTATTTTAACATGTCATTCTAGAAATAATTCTATGATATAAATAAAAATAGAATACAAATTTTGGTTTGGGTTTGGGAAAAATTACCTTTTCTTAAAGTTTTCAATTTACAAACTAATAAACAAAATCGAGCGATATTTATGCTCTTAATAAAATATATTTTTACTTCATTCTATCCATACAAGAAGAAAGTATCGGATTCGCGAAAAATTTCGACTTCCGATTTTCGATGGATTTATACGTTTTAGAAAGTCTTGAACGTGATTTGATAGTTTTTAGAAGACGTATGTCACTGATTCTACCGACTAATATGTCATTCTGTTAATCTGTGAGTCTGTATAAGAAAAATATTGTTGGCGCTCTACCTCAAGAACTAAAGCACCAGATTCACAAATCATTAGAATATGTTGCGAGGGTGTGTCTCTAATAAAGGCACTCTGGTGTTTTAAATGAGATCGCAATGTTCTAACATGTGTGGCGCCCTCGATCTAAAGTTAAGTGCGGTGTTTTTTTTTTTTTTTTTTTTTTTTTAGTTTTTCTGCAAATTTCTAGCTCCGTCTTCAGTTTGCAAAGTAAGTTGTGAGTTTGAGTGTGTGTGTGTGGTTTGGTGAGTAGGGAAGAGCGTCCAACGTCGAGTAGTAGAACTGACGTGTGACTCAGTACAGGAGTTCGGTAAGTGTTATTTCAGAGTAATTTTGCACTGTGGTTGTTTAAAATAAAGATATTTGTGCAGCCACGGGCTGTTTGTTTACAAGTTCGTAAAAGAAGACCGCGATCTGAAGAGAAGAGCCGAAGTAGTGATTTGAGCCGGACTTAGTTCTAATATGAGAACAAGTTAAAGTTTATTCTCATTGTAGTGTGTTTAATTTTCAAAATTCCAAACTTTGCTCCATCTCCTCCCCCCATTTTCCAATTACAGTAAATAAAAGTTTTGCGTTTTTAATGTCAGAATATTTCTCCATTAGACCGACACGTCACAATGTGAACCCTTGATATAAACTGAAGTCGATTAGTTTTTGGGTGTATATTTCTCAACGGATGATTCTGCTTTCATTGCGATTTCCACAATAGCTCTATATAGAAAAGGAACTTATGCATTTTCAGAAAACTTTAGATTAAGTTAGTCCTTGATATAGTTTGGTGCTGATTTCTTTCTGATGTAAATCGCTCTATATACGGCAGTGCTATCTGCTTTAATTTCGTGATTCCATGATTATTGCAAAGGTATGTCTCAAGAACTACTGCACCTGAAAAGATATAATCCTATTTAGTTTTTGGTGTATATTCCTCAACAAGTGGCGCAATAACTCTGTCTCAGAAACTAACGCACGGATTTTCATCAAGTTACAGATTCAATAAGAATTTGACACAAGATGTTTCTGACAGGTTTTGGTTGTGAATCATGCAACCGGTGGCACTGATATGCTGCATTTTTCAGAAAATAGTAACATGTATGAGATATCTCCAGTGATATAAAGATAATTTAGCTGCAACTGATTTTTAAATTCTAAAAATATTTGTTATTTATTGCTGTTCAATAATAAATAAATAAAACTAAAATGTAAACTCTAAACTAACGCTAGCTAAAATTGAAAATAAACTATAAGATAAAAAAAATATATACAAAAAATATTTTGATTTTTAATGATATAGGCTCGTTCAAAACTTTTATTATAATATTAGATTATAACTAAATAGAGAGCGTTATTGGCGAACCTCGTTCCTATTTTTTACAAAGCCAGGTAAAATTACAGAAGGAAATAAATTGTATTGTCAAAAGAATCATTGTTCCTTAGACACCACGTACAAAAAAAATTCATGTCAAAAATAAATGTCAACCAAAATTATCAAATTTATTTTCAAGTAATCTTTGAATACTGATTTATTTTACGCGTATTTATCTTCATTTTTACGAGGGCTGCTAGTGAAATGATTAAAGTTTAGTAATGACTTTTTGTATAAATATTCATT
Source organism: Maratus speculifer (assembly GCA_964019185.1). NCBI lineage: Eukaryota > Metazoa > Arthropoda > Arachnida > Araneae > Salticidae > Maratus > Maratus speculifer. The sequence goes on along the minus strand of OZ025294.1, from coordinate 376,298,812 downwards.
TTTTTACACACATATATATATACATTCATAAATTTAAAGATATATGCAATTCATTGTTTAATTTTTGTGTACATGGTTTGAAACATCTTTCCAACACCAAAGTAGGGCTTATTTTTTATTATGTATATATATATATATATATATTGCAGTCAGACCGTGTACTTTATAACACTACCTTCTTGATTTATACAATGACTTTCATTTTATCGCACAAATGAATAAAAATGATATTATAATTTTTTTTTTATTATTCTATTTATTAAGTGCGTATTTTGCAAATATATATTTTTATCATTTATCATTTAGCTAAATTTAGAAAAATACACTCAGTATAAAATATGATTAAAAGCAGTAATTAGTATACTCAAGAATAAAATTACAACCGAACAACCAAATCCGTTTTATTTTTTTAATTATTAACGTCCTTTCTGTAATCACAATCTTGATTAATTAGTTTTTTTATGTTGTTGAAACATTCCGGAAATTCATTCTCACTTAATTAATAAAGAAAGAATTCACGATGTTATTTTTTTATTTTATTTCTTTTTTTAAGAAAAGAGTATAAGGTATACAAATCAGTATCATAAAAAATGAAATAGTCAAAGGGGAACAAAGAAATTTTTTTCGCAGTTTGTGTTTTAAGAAATATCTTAAACATTGTTTTATGGTTTAATCATGCAAATATAAATTACCTTTTAAAAAATGTGATTTATTAGTAGAGTCTCTTTTAATACTTAAATATCTTTGTTTAACGGCGTGATAAATAAAAATGAAAAGATATTTCTCAATATCCTAATAAATGAATTACTGTATATATGTTAAATATGTGCAATACATAACATCTTGCCTAATTTAAAAAATGGAATACGATATAAATAAAACTCATGGATTTGAATGATTTATGCTGTCATGCATCTTCCATACACATTTTTTTAAATATAAATAAATTTAAGTTAAGATACTGTCACTCAAACCAAAAGGGAACAGAAGTAAAGAGAGGGGTTGGGAGTCAATGGTGGTTTTCATTTATATGAAAAATGTTTCCGATAATGCATCCGAGTAAAATTTAGTTTTGTTGTGATAAGAAATGTATGTGGTTTTGGAGAAGAATTGTTATTGATAAATAATAATAAAGACGTAGATAAATCTCTACACCTGTAAATGTGTGCATGTAGTACTTTGTGTTTAGTAAATGTAAGGTTTCAAATTTAAAAAGAGATTGGTTCCAACATTTGGCCGTTATGATTTTAATGAGCATTAAATTATTTATGAATGTTTCATTGTTATGTTCGTTCTTAATTATGTAAATATGTAGCACCTACAGCCGTCATTCAATCTCTCTGTTCATCAGTCAGTTTGTCCGCATATAACAGAGCTATAACTACCCAACAAAATCGTTTAAAATTCAAAATATATCACTTCTGCATAATTTTTTCGAGCTTTTGCATAAACTTTTTGAATATCGGATGCATAGTTTAATTACGTGGGTAATGAATATTATTACATTGTATTACGACAATGAGTAAAACAGTTTCAAGTGCATTTTATTGATGTTTCACTCATTCGAAAATAATAAAACTGATATGAATCTATGACGTATATGCTAAAATATACTTCTGTATAAAAAGAGATTGGTTCCAACATTTGGCCGTTATGATTTTAATGAGCATTAAATTATTTATGAATGTTTCATTGTTATGTTCGTTCTTAATTATGTAAATATGTAGCACCTACAGCCGTCATTCAATCTCTCTGTTCATCAGTCAGTTTGTCCGCATATAACAGAGCTATAACTACCCAACAAAATCGTTTAAAATTCAAAATATATCACTTCTGCATAATTTTTTCGAGCTTTTGCATAAACTTTTTGAATATCGGATGCATAGTTTAATTACGTGGGTAATGAATATTATTACATTGTATTACGACAATGAGTAAAATAGTTTCAAGTGCATTTTATTGATGTTTCACTCATTCGAAAATAATAAAACTGATATGAATCTATGACGTATATGCTAAAATATACTTCTGTATAATCTGTGGTGCAAAGAATATTCACTATTTCTTTAGAGAGCCACATAAAACTATTCCATTACATAATGTTATAGGGAAACATTGTTTCTTGCGCGTTTTAAATATATAAATCTATTCACATTTTATGAAAGTGCTACATGTTTCTGAGGTTTACTAGAAGTAACTTCCTGTAAAAAAAGCAGATAAATTTACAGAGACACTCAAAATAGTTCAGCTACTATATTGTATATGAAGTACTGTATACTGTTAGAGCAAGATCTGAATATTTTTAAAACTTTGTTATAGGTCTTAAACGCCTCATTCGCTGCATTTACTTGTTATTTTTGTTGAAAATATTTAAAACACAGGAAAACAATACTTAACCATAACGGAATTCTACTGAATAAGTTATACACAGTTAAAATATGAATGTATAATACAATTGATGAAGAGTGTGCATTTGTACGAAATACTTATTTATATACATTCATAAAAGATGTCAGAAATATAGGTGCGGTGGAAGATTATGATAATTTTTTCTTCTGCCGGGATTCGCCACATGCATCACGCCCGGGATGATAATTTCGAATGTCTACTTTGATTACGATGTATGTCTCTTTAAAGTTCATTTTTCTTAGATTTTTTGCTTTACCAAGGATAATAAACATGGTTTCTTCTCTTAATCGTGTCCTGACTTTCTTGTGCTATCTTTCGTCACTACCGCTCAGTTGATTCCGACCATGGGTTAATATGCAAATATGAATCCTTGTATTTCCCCTACTTCCCCTTAAAATGTGTCCCAATAATCCTGGGACACCCTAAATATTAAATAATAATCTTATTTTTTTAGCTCATATGCAATCAAAGCCTGAGAGTTTATGTGCTCGCCTGTTGTCTGTTTCTAAGTGCGCGCGTGCTTAACCCGATAATTCATGATAAAAATATCCGATTCAAATGCTATTTTCAATATAGGTTTTTATGATAAGGTGCTTTTCTGATTAGTTTTCAGAATTCATTGGATAAGTATAAGAGTGGAAAGAAGGGCTAATATCTCTCCCCTTAAGTTATATAAATGTGTTTTTTGTAGAATTATTAGTTTTCGTTCAAAATTTAAATTTTGTATCATTCTGATGAGGTTCCTCCATGATTAAAATAAAGTGTTCTTTGGATAAGTATAAAGAGATGCGAATTGTGGCTAATATAGGATTTGGATTTTGGATTTTGGATATAGTAAGTATATCCGTGAGAAGTTTAGGGGGTTCAATGATTAAGTATAAAAAGAGGAAATGGGGGAAGCAACCTCTCTCCTTAATTTGTTTTTCGAACAGCATTAACCCTTGAAAGCATATGGCTGTAATATACAATCAGCACGGGTAGCCTGTGTGCGCAATGCCATCAGTTTAAATGGGCAATATTATTTTTTTTAATTTTAATGTGCATCTGTTCCCCAATATTAATGTTTCTCAGGGAATACAACATTTACAATCTTCTTTAAAATATGATATGAGATTCCCTTGAGATTTTCTTAATCTATCTTTGAGGTTTTTTAAAACCTCTTTTCAAAATGACTCTAAATAGTTTTTATTTGTTAACGCCTCTACTAATATATTCATTGTCGTCAAGCTGTTAGGATGAAAATAATACATCGATATATTCATACTCTCATACTCTACTACATGGCATGTTTCCAACGAGAAAATTAATAAAAACTTAGTAGGTTATAATTTAAGAAAAGAGTGCTGGTGCGATGTAATGATCCGGAAAGACAGAGGTCAAAATGATGCTATGGAGTTTCTTCAATCCATCTAGCATTAAAGTACGAGTACAGATAAATGAATATTTCCTTTTAGGTAGTTTTCGTAAGAAAAAAGAACCAATTGTACTCGTTATTTTAGTACTACTTTTGAACGATTTCTTCATAACTTTTCATTATATAACCACAGAAACCCAAAATGAACCCTCACTAAAAGTTATATATATATATCCATTAATAATATTACAATATATGAACCATTGAATTTAATAAGTTATATAACATTGAACATGGAAGGAAAAAAAAATAATCGTTTAAATTGGCTATTCTAAGCCAAACTCAATATCTTAATATAAGATAATTTAAGATTAGATGTAGAAATAAGTACATCAAGACTTTTAATTTAACACGAGGAATTTAACATATATGAATGTGTGTACAGTGCGTGTAAAAGTTTAAAGTTTAAGCGCAACAGAAAATTTCAAAATAAAATTTTATTAATGGGTGAAAGTTACTTCTCTTTTCACATAGCCTACAAATTGTAGTTTTAAAAAGATAGTTAAATGATTCATTCTATAAAATTTTTCTTAAATAATAAAATTTATCAAAATAACAAAAATGAGTGTGTAAAAAGTTTAAGCACAGTATTTTTTTAGTCCTTAGCAGAACAAGAATAAAAAAAGTAATACTTGATTATTGCTCTTTCTTCTGAATTACTTTAAATGTACGGTCTTCCATCGTTAAAATGAGGTTCTGTATTGTTTCTGGTTCATTTTTAAACCAAGAGTTCTTAATGGCATCTTTCAAATCTTTAACTTAAGAATACTACTTTCCATTTGGATAAACTGCATGATTGAGAATACCCCACATACTTTTTTATATCAGGACTAATAAGTTAAATCAGGACTAATTGACGGCCATTTAAAAACAGACACTGTTTTCGACTTAAGCCGCGATGAAGTTGAGTGTTATGTTATTGGCTAAATACACTCCTAGATTCTTTGCGGAGATCATGCCAATAGTACTTAAACTCATCAGGGCCATCGAGGTTCCATTTTTTTCATCACTAAATATGGCGTTCAGCCACTTTTCACCAAATGAGATATGCTCTTTGGCCCATTGTAATCTAGCTTCTTTATGGTGTCATTTGAGACACAGTAATCGAGCCATTTTACGGTACTTGATGTATTGGAATTCCAAAATTCTTCTATAAACAGTTTTTTTTTTTCGAATTTGTTCTCCAACTGCATATTTTATTTCCGAAAGGGGATAATTACCAGTTGAAGCCAAATTTCTGATGCGGCTATTTTCGCACAAACTAGTCACTCGCGACCTTCCTGAAAACATTTTTCGTTTAAAATCATTATCACGAGCCAAAATTTGATGAATACCTTGTTTTGACCTTTTTAATGCACTTGCAATTTCAGAAACAGAATTACAATTTGCTCTCATACTCCAAATTTTTATCACCTCCTCCTCTGAAAATTCTTTCGACTTGGGCATTTTGTACTAACTCAAAAACAAGAGCAGACTGCTTCTTATGCACCCAGAAATTGTTTGCGTGCGCAACCGTTTACGTCAGACTGTAAAATTTGCATAAAAACGATTCTGTGCTTAAACTTTTGACACGGTCATTTTTCTTCTATTCTTAAACTCCATGGTTTGAAATAAAATTTAAATGTTAATTTAAATGAATATGGTCTATAAATAGATATTATTAACATATACAAGACAGATATTGAAATTAAAGTTAATATTTAAAGTTTTATTTTAAAATTGCTATTGTGCTTAAACTTTTGACACGCACTGTATGATTGCACATTAAAGTTGTAGTAATTTTGCAGATATCGCCATCAAAATTACCAAAAACTTTGATGTGGTTACTATCTCAATGGAGATTGCAAATGGGCAACTACGCCCTAAGAGGTTGGAAGTGGGGGATGAATATTCTGAATATCGTTTTTAACATGGCTCTAATAAAACCAGCACTTACAGTAGAATGGCAGAAAAAAAACATTTTCCACTATAAGAGTTGTAAACAATTAAAAAGAAAACAGAATTGCTACTGCTACAAATACTTTACTATTGCATGGAATTTTCTTTTCCATGTGAAAAATGATAATGCAATAAACAGTTTAACAGATTTTTAAAAATGTGAATAATGCGTCATGTTGAACACGTAATAGATGTCTCTAGATGAATGTATAACAGCACGAGAGTTTTAAAACAACGTAATGAAACATAATAAAAATTCGACTATGGGAATATTGCCTTAATTTAACATCTTGAAGTTCTCTAAATTTGTTTTTGTAATTTCTAAATCTATTCTATTCTTAAATCTGCGTAAGCATGCGTGTATATTAAAATTTTCACAAAACGTTTAAGTCTATAGTGCTTATCCTTATTGTGCAAACTGGACTTAACTTTAATTTTCATTTAGTTTTTAATAATTAAATTAGTACTTCGAAATCTAACTGCGACTGCGACCTAATCAGTATGCACACGAGCCTGCCAGTGGCGAATTCAAGGGAGTTGATAGGGCTGTAGCCCCCTTTGAAATTTATTTAAAAATTCTAATTTAATTACAAACAAATACTACTGAAACTCCTAAGGTGAAATTCAAATGGAACTAATAAAATACTTCCTTATAGAGAAATTAAAGTGAGTTAGAAGTTATATTAAGAAATGCGTTATTTTCTAAAGACAGTGAAATTTTCCATTTCAGCAAAGTTTCAACACTTTTTACATTGTACACCGTAAAAAGAGCTGAATCGGAACACTTTTAAACTTTAATGTAAAAAAGAACCACTAACGATTTATTAATTATTTTTTTTTATTAGAATCTTTGGTCTTGTTTTTTTCTTAAATTTTTAAGCGAAAACGAAATGTTTTTTATAGTTTATATATACATATGTTCCGATCCACCCCGCAGGTACGAGTGAAAGTAAATATTATACGTATATATTATATATTACACTATGTGTATAAAATATATGTATATATATATATTATACCATTTTTAGAATTATTTTGCATTAAAACATTATTACATATTCATATATTTTATATTTTGCAATGTTTTTACAATGCAATAAAGTAAGATAAAAGAAAAAAATATTCAAACATAATTTCAAATAATCTATACTAATAAAATCCGTGCGCCTCTGTCTGTCTGTCTGTCTGCTTGAAGCCGATTACAGTTCGCAACGCGGGCGAGTTGGAAGTCGCGAGAGGTGTCTTTCGATTCGAAAAATTACGGGAAAGTCATTTCGGGCATTTTCGAGACCGTGGGACCAAACTTAAAAAACTTATGAATTAAAATCCGGTCGGGAATCGGAACGGAAAACGTCTAATTTCCCAAGCGGAGCTCAAACGGAGCTCTGAGACAGAATACTGCGCCTCCTTGCGGTGAAGAACAAGAACTTTTCCCCTTTGGCTAAAAGAAGAAGCAGTGGAAAACCGCTTTTTCTCCCGTCATTTTGTCAAAGAATGTATAAGAGAAAAATAACTAATTGGTAAAAAATGTTAAACACGGTTTAATTAATATAATAAGTACAACTATTTAAGCACAGCAAGATATGTTCACTAAGAGGTAATCGTGTTGCTAATTAATATTTTGAGGATCTCAGATGTAACTGGATATTCATATATTTATTCAGTATGTGAGTATTAATCGTTGTAGTTCATTTTCATACTTATTCTTTTTGGTAGCATACACGAATATTGTGTAACCTAAGATTTACGCGATTAATACTAATTTATTTTAGTACAAACGAAAAACGAGCTGCCAAAATTATTTGTTAGTTATGTTGTTTGTGATATTAATGAAATTACTTATTTTTTTTAATAGCAGTCTTTTGCAGTGTTTAATACCGAAACTTTTTTTTTGCGCGTTTTTTCTTAAACCATCATGCAGACAGTTTTTAAAGTAGAAAAAACTGATTACATATTCAGAATCTGCGTAAAAGTCTGCTTCTGATGAACCAAAAAATATGAGAAAATGTCTTATGGGCGCACAGCGCCAACCGTGCAAAACCAAATATTTTTAACGGGACGATGGCGACCATGGCGCGTAGTGCCCACTGTGCGAAATCACATATTTTTAACGGGATAGTGGGCGCATAACAACCATAGCTCTTTAATTTACTTTTTTTGTGCTTGAGGATTCGAACACCAAGACTTGCTTATTAAATGAATTTTTTGTTTATTATATATTGCTTAATATCGAGGTTCGTTTGGAAAAAGTGGCCCAGCTAGCGGGCTTAGCTCGCTAGTGTACTTATTAATACTCGAGTATCGTCAAATTTAATGTACAATAAAATAAATATTAATTTTTTTGCACTTTAGTTTTTCTTGGTTATCAGCTTGTTAACATAAATTCAAAACTGAAATTTAAAAAAATACAAAAATAAACTCTGGTATCGAAAGTGGTTAAGAAGTTTCAATCTTTGTGATTTCCTATTGACAAGCAAATAGGGCTTTAGCGTCTTTGTTAACAAAGGTTTAACATATCTTTTAACTTTATTCTCTTTTAAAAAGTATCCTTTAACAAAATTCAAGCTTCTGAATTAAAAAAAAATGCAAATGCGTTTTCAAGTTATTTAATTTATACACTAATAACAGGATAAAATGAAAAGACTCTTCTTTTCTATGTATTTAGCAAAAAAAAAAATGTCGATCCGGAAAAATACAACAAAAATTATGTGGCTTTAAAAACCCAAAGTGGTAAACATCTTACTTTTTCCCATGTGCTTTAGAAGGGTTCAAAGGCAATAAATGAATAATAAACCTAATTGCATTAATTGCTTTAATTACTGTAAACAACCTTATGCATTAAACAGATTCCATGATTAATGGTACTGTGTTTAAATTTAAGCCAGAAAGCTAATTATTAGCTTTTCAAAAACACACTTTCTTTTAACAAGAATAATTAGTAGAAAAATCATTTCTGTTAAATTGGATTTGCAAATTATCCACAAAGAAATGAGTTTAATACTTAAACCATTTATATGAAGACGAGATTTTTTTATTAGCAATCAAAGAATACTTGATGTGTTTTCTTTTTACAAAATAACTAAATAAATAAGAAAAAACACGTTTTAATATTAATTTTAAAATAGAGATTTTCCTAACAGTGCAAATAAAATCTTTTTTTTCTTCGGGTTGCAGGTTAAGTGTAAGGTAAACGCAAAATCTCTTTTGAGGATATTGATCTGCTTTTATCTGGTACAAAACCTTGACAAATCATAATTAAGAGAATTCCACCAATTCCATCCATATGAAAGTGGATTTTTTTCTAGAAAATTAAAAAAAACTATTTTACTTAGTAGTGATGCGTTTTGTGGTTGCAATTAATGTTGCTTAACGCTTTCCGGCGCGCTACTCTTTAAAGTTGGAATTCAAAGAAAAAAAATAAACAATCTATTTAGGCCTAGAGGAGTACACAGGTATTGTTTTGTAACGATTGCACTAACCATTTTAATTGTACAGCTGTTGCCGAAGTGGTAAACTCCCATAACTAAAGCATTGATAAGCGCAGTGAGAAGAGCATTGCTGTGAAGCGCGTATTAAAGTAAAATATTTTACCTATTATTTAAAAACAGTAGAGTCTGATCTCTGTGGTGCTGCCATCTAGAACTCATTAGAAAGTTTTAAAGTAGCCATTAGAGTAGTTTTTGAAATATTCACGGAGTTTTTGTGTCTCTAAACAGGGGGAACTTTAGGTGTTGCCGACCCGGCAACACTGCGCGTTAGGGGGTTAAGGCGCTACAAATTTTAGCTTTTACTGCTTTTGACAAATGTTTCAGGCTTAATGTTTAAAATTTTAGTTACTCAAAGACCCACAACCAACAACGTAAAGTAGTACCCAAACATGTAATCAAACCCGGAACATCAGCAGAAAATATCGACGTTGTACTAACTAAACCACAATGGCCGAGAAGTTCTGCCCTCGAAACTGATTGACGGGAAATGCTGGGTTCCACACTTGTCGTGAGCGAGTTTTACGTGTTTTTCTTTGAATTTTGAATTTCCTTGTGTAAATACGGGTTAGTTTCTCTTTGAAAGATGGTGCCCCCCCTCTTATCATCTGTATATCTCGTGCTGATAAATGGCCGTCATAATCACAAAGAAGAAACTGAAACATTTGTAAAGCTGTTTAACATGTCACTACAATTCTCACTACCATATTTTGGTAAAGCTGCAACTGCACCAAAAGATGATCGTGAGTCAAGTCACTAAATCTGCAGTATAAAAAAAAATCAGTTAAATTTACGGCAAAATCTACTGGTAACAATGTTGACAGTAGTTTTTGCCGTAAAAATTGCAGTAAAATTAATTTTTTTTTTTATTATTACGTCTAATTTACCTGCAATGTTTACTGAAAAAAATGCTCGCAACATTGCTGCCAGCAGCTTTACCTTAAATTTAACCTAATTTTCAGTGTGGAGAAAACTTGAATCTTTAGAGAATCCAGTATCGATGATGTTGAATAAATGTATATAAATGTTGGAAAGTTTTCTTCAGAAAAAATAGCACGTATTGCATTCCACAACATTTCAAACTTTAGTCACAAAAATTACCGTTCCAAGTGGTTCAATCGGTAGGACGTCGGTGTGCTATACTGATAACCACAGTTAAATTTCCTGCTTGGATATTTTTTCAATCTTTTTGCAATCAATTAGGTTAAAAAAAAAAAAAAAAAAAAAAAAAAAAAAAAAAAAAAAAACATTTTACAATTTTTATTTAAAACAAAGATAAACATAAACAATTATTGAACCATTCACATTGAGATTTTTTGGAAAATATAAAAAAGTGAAAGATATTCCAAAAAAGAGGTTGCACCAAAAGTATAAATAAAGATAATTAGTACGAAAACAAATTGTATTATTTTGCTTTGTTCAATAATTTTGAAATTGCTTTTTCAGAATCAATATTATATGTAATGTGCTTCATTAATGGTTCGAAATAGAATGATTATTAAAATAGCATTCTTTAAATGCCAGGAAGAGTCGCTTAATGTCTTACTGGGATCATTATTTTTCGATAAATTATATTTAACTATAACAGACATCTTAGATGCTTAAACAAATCTATATAAATACAAAACAGTGTTTATAATAACGGAATTTTAAATGTTGGGTTTATTTGTAGGTATTAGAGATATGTTTAAATTAAAAAGGAATTTTTTGGATTAATTAAAAAAAAACATTCTCCTTTACTCTCCTGATCGTTTACCAGAACAAATTCAAACATTTTCTTTATGTTTATGCATGTTATGTCAGAATGCATTCAGTACAGATATAATGAACCTATCTTTATTCTTTTTATGGGAGTATGACATCAATAAAGATATAACAATTTCTATTATTCCATTTATGAGAGAATAATAACAATAATTTAATCCTAATTAATGCATTCCTTTTTATCCTTTTCTCACAAAATTGGCAAATCTACTGTATATTATTTGGTTAGGTATTGCATTAATTTTTTTAAAAAGAACCACAAAATTTATTTTAAATAGACACATAATTAAAAAAATGATTTTGACACATGTAAAAATTAAACACGTTCACTTAAAATAATAAAAATAAATAAGAATTGAAAATTCATTGATCAGATTAATTTCGCAACAAAGCCTTGTACACTGCAAAAAAAAAAAAAAAAAAAAATCAAGGGGTTACTTTTTTTTTTTTTTAAATTTGTATTCCGCAGAAAATTTTAGTAACCATTACAAACTTTTTTTTTGCAAGTGAAACAAACATTTCTTTTATAAACTGAACAAAAGAATTTTTTGTATAACTAACTTAAAACTTTTTAGTATGAGCCACCAATCAAATTTTAGGAATAGCTCCAAAAATATTTTTAATAACCATTACGTGTGCCCGAAGGGCAGGAATTTCTTTCGAGCTGCATCCAGTGGGTAAGAAGACGGACGAAGATTTTCGGCAAATCCGCAATAGATGGCAGCACCAAAAATTGCTACCTGCTCCGACAGGATTTTCACAATCCCTTTATTTACGAGTACTTACACTGCATACATTCGGTGCGTATTTGGCGGTGTCCAGCATCGAACCCGGGACCTTTCAGCCTGTAGTTCGGTGCTATGACAACTAGGCTATCACGGCCACACCAACTGAGTTTTAGTAAAGCTATTCAAAATATAAAACTATTGACGCTATTCGTTGCTAGCTTTTTTACTTGTAATTCTTACAGATTTTCTTGAAACCGAGTAAGATTACTAATTTTTTTTTTAGTAATTTCAAGGACTACTAAAAAATTTTTAGTAGATCGACACTTTTTTTTACAGTGTACTTTAAATATATGTATAGGTTTTCAAATAAAACTTTCAACAGAATTTTTAGTATGTATCTTCAACAATGTGAATGATTTCTAGCAGTAGATTCTAAATGTTTAATACAATGACATCATTTTTTTTTTTGAAGCGAGATATGCGAGATATAGGATAAGGCAAGTAAAATAATATGAATACTAACTACGTGGTTTACCACATTGCTAACTAGCCTAACTAACTAATAGCAACTAACTAATTAGTATAACAAAGGGAAAAATATCCAAGTTGGCAGTTGGCATAGCGCTTCTAGTCCTGTACCATTTAAAATACAAGAATGATAACCAGCTCAGTATATCTCATTTATATGTTGTTAAAGGCTGTAGATGAAGAACAAAATTATTAAATGCATCAGGGTTAAAAAATCAGAAAAAACTTTTTTTTTTTTTTTTTTTTTTTTTTTTTTGACGAAGAAAAGGAAATCTCTAAAAAAACGAAGGTAATGATTTACAAAGGAAAATCTTTGAAGATTTAAAAAAGTTAAACTGGTCTGAAAATGTGGACGAAGAAGCAGTGAAACAATGAATTAATGAAGATACGAAATTAGGATGTTACGAAATTTCAAGAGACGATAATATTGTGTCACGTGCCACTTGTGGTTCAAAAAACAACAACGAGAAATTCCGAAAAAAGTCCTGAAAATGATGAAGAAAGTCCTGTAACTCATAAAAAATAAAACATAATGACGCATTACAAAAGACTGAGACATTATTTAATTCCTTGCAGAGTCAAGAAAAAAGCACACCTGGTCTAAAAATGATGTTGGAAAATATGCTCAGTGAAATTCGTCGAACACTAAAAACGAAAACAAAAACAGACTTTCATCGTGTCATTCTTCAAATTGCAATAATATAATGTATTTTTTTTATATTGTACTAATTGTAAATCTAGCTAGGGAACTGCAAGAAGTGTAAGTCACCGATTTTGACGAAAGTGGTATAGTTGAAAAAATCTCATGCAGAGCAGTAACAACTAAATGGAACTACCAGTCGCAAATGAGCCGTTTTCGAGATACCCGACAATTTATGTCACATGTTGTCACAAAATCCTGTTTCTCATTTTAATCAACGTATTAGTTTATTGCTAGATAGGAAAGAAATTATAGAGATGCAAGACAAAGACAACATTTGTGACAAAAAATATAAAAAAGAGAATGGAATTATCATTGTTCAGAAAAAGGTATTAAAAAAATTGTTGTACCAATGTCATTAAGAAAAAAATTACTCCATTATTACCATTATTACCATATCCACTCCTCTATTAAAAATTTTTATTTGTTAATTAAAAATTTAATTTTTTAATTAACAAATAAAGAATTGATAGTGTTATTTTTTATGTTATTTTTCAAGAAAAAGGTATAAGGTTTGCAAATCACTATCATATAAAATAAAAATTAATTTAAGGGGAACAAATTTTTTTTCCGTAGTTTGTGTCTTAAAAAATATTTTAAACATTGTTTTATGGTTTGATCTTGTAAATATAAAATTGGATTTTATAGAATGTGGTTTATTAATTAAGTTCTAACTAATATTTAAAAGTATTTTTAACGACGTAAAAAATAAAAATCAAAAGAGATTTCTGAAACTGATTAATTTTAATTTACATTGTTTAAAACATTTTTTATGGTAAAAGTTTGTACGTTGATTTTCCTTCTTTATAGTGTCTGTAGTTCTAAACTGTAGTTTCAAGTTTACTTTTAGTTTATTTTTATTTCAGGTCGATTATTGTAGAAATTTTTAAAACATGATCGGAAAAAATCAATTATGTCCTAAAAAACGAGTTACTTATTTTTTTTTTTTTTAAAACACGTTCGGTGTCGCTTAAGTGAAAATGTGATGATGGTTAATGCCGCACAGTAGATGTAAGTTTTTTCCCAGAAGCCTATTTTCTTTTTATTACAAAGAACCAGTGACTGATTTTCCCGCGCCAGGGCGTGAGTGGCTATTGGACATCACCCTGCATCACGCGCTGGCACGTGAATGGCCCCTTAACCATGGCTCCATATCACGCGCTGGCGCGTGAAAGGCAGCGAATGTGTTTAAGTATATTATATTTCTAGGTTATATATTTAACAACATATTCTTCTTGATTTATAAATGAATTGTTATAAAAGAATAAAACTGTTTTTTGTTTAAATATTTTTTTAGTATTATTTTATTCATTAGAGGCATATTAACCAATTTGTTTTGGTGTAATTTATCATTTAGTTAAATTTAGAAAAATATAAGCTACATAAAATATCATTAAAGGCAGAATTTAGTGCATTTAGGAATAAAATATCTACCGAATCAATTTTAATTATTTTTTTTTTTTAATTATGAACGTCCTTTTTGTAACCACATTGTTGATTAATAAATTTTTTTTGTATTGTTGAAACGTTCCGGAATTCATTTAATTAACAAAGATAGAATTCACAGTGTTATTTGTTTCTATTATTTTTTCAGAAAAGGATATAAGGTATACAAATCACAATCATATAAAATACAAATTAATTAATGTGGAACAAAGATTTTTTTTTCCTTTTGTGTTGTAAGAAATATCTTAACCATTGTTTTATTACGCAAATATAAATTACCTTTTACAAAATTTGATATATTAGTTCAGTTCTTTTTCATATTTAAATATCCCATTTAACCATGTAATAAATAATATTTAAAAGACATTTCTCAATATTCTAATAAATGAATTAATGGATATTTTAAAAATGCGCAATAAATAAAACCTTGTATTCTTTTAACACTATAATGCAATGTAAATGGCACGTAATGATTTGAACCATCATAATGATTTATGCTGTCATGTACCCAATCTCATTCCAAACTTTTTTTAAACATATGTAAATTGAACTGAAGAGAGTTACTCTCCAATCGAAAGTGAATGTAAGTTGAGAGAGGCGTATAGGGTCAGTGGAAATATCTGTTATGTGAAGAGTGTTTGAAATACATCTGAGTAAAATTCGTTTTGAGGAGAAATAAGTTTGGTTTTGGGTAAGAATCGTTGTTCATAAAGGACAGTAAATATGTACATAAATCTCTTCACGTGTAAATAATGTGTATGTAGCCTTTGTGTTTAATAAATTTCAAATTTCAAATTGCAAAAGAGATTGGTTCCAACATTAGACGACATGCTTTTAATGCTATTAATTTATTTATAAATGTTTCCTTTCATAGAGTTTGAGTATTGCATTGATTTAAAAAAAAAAAAATTCTTACTGTATGTGAGTTATATAAGTTATGCCTGTCATTTCATGTCGAACTTCGTTATCTCAAATTCACCGAGATCAATAGTATAACAAAAATATATTTTAGCCGTATATTTTTTTGTTTATTTATTTGTTATAAATAAGAATAATTACGATTATAAATAAAATTTGAATTTTAAACGAGAATCTGCATGAAGCTAAGGAATTTATTTTGTCATGAATATTCATGTTGTTTAAAATTTCGATTTCGTTTTGAATTTTCAGTGATTAGTAAAATTTATCTATATTTGTTGTCTTGGAATCTTAGAATAAAAAGATAATCAAAAGTAAGGGTTCTTGAATATTGTATTTAGATTTTTTTTTAAGTAGTACAGTGTCACTTATTTAATACATCTTTAAAAGTAATACTAATACATAATGAATAGTACATATTTTGAATCAAACAAAAGATAATGTTTTTTTTTCATTTCTGCTTTCATGTACTATCTTTAATTTTCGTTATTGTAACATGTCATTTTAGAAATAACTCTAATGATATAAATAAAAAAAGAATGTAGATTTTGCTTTGGATTTCTCAAAAATGTTTTCAGATGAAAAATTACCATTTGTTAAATTGTTCAATTTACAAATTAGTAAGCAAAATCTAGCAATATTTATGCTCAAAATATTTTTTTCTTTACTTTTTTCTATCCATACAAGAAGAAACTACTGGATTCGTCAAAATTTCCGAAGTAAGATTTTTGATGAATTTATACGTTTTAGAAAATCCTGAACGTGATTTGATAGTTTTTAGAAGACGTATGTCACTGATTCTGTCGACTAATCTGTCATTCTGTTACTCTGTGAGTCTGTATAACAAAAATATTGTTGGCGCCCTACCTCAAGAATTAAAGCACCAGATTTCACAAATCATTCGAATATGTTGTGAGGGAGTGTCCCTAATAAAGGCACTCTGGTGTTTTAAGTGAGATCGCAATGTTCTAACATGTGTGGCGCCCTCGATCTACAGTTAAGTGCGTTTTTTTTTTTTTTTGAGTTTTTATGCAAATTTCTAACTCCGTCTTCAGTTTGCAAAGTATAAAAGCTGTAAGTTGTGAGTTGGATGGTGTGTGTGGCGTGATGAGTTAGGAAGAGCCCCCAGCGATGAATTGTAGAGCTGACGTTTGACTCAGTACAGGAGTTCGGTAAGTGTTATTTCAGAGTCATTTTGCACTCTGGTTGTTTAAAATAAAGATATTTGTGCAGCCACCGGTTGTATGTTTACAGGTTACTAAAAGTAGTCCGAGACCTGAAGAGAAGAGCCGAAGTAGTGATTTGAGCCGGACTTAGTTGTAATGTGAGTACAAGCTAAAGTTTTTTCTGATAGTAGTGTGTTTAATTGTCCAAAATACCAAACTTTGCTCCACTCCCCTTTTCCCAATTACAGTAAATAAAAGTTTTGCGTTTTTAATTCTACTCAGAATATGTCTTCATTAGACCGACACGTCACAATGTGAGCGCTTGATATAAACTGAAGTCGATTAGTTTTGGGTGTATATTTCTCAACGGGTGATTCTGCATTCATTGCGATTTCCACAATAGCTCTATTTTGAAAAGGAACTTATGCATTTTTACAAAACTTTAGATTAAGTTAGTCCTTGATATAGTTTGGTACTGATTTCTATCTGATGTAAATCTCTCTATATACGACAGTGCTATCTGCTTTAATTTCGTGATTCCATGATTATTGCAAAGGTATGTCTCAAGAACTACTGCACCTGAAAAGATATAATCCTATTTAGTTTTTGGTGTATATTCCTCAACAAGTGGCGCAATAACTCTGTCTTAGAACCTAACGCACGGATTTTCATCAAGTGACAGATTCAATAAGAATTTGACACAAGATGTTGCTGACAGGTTTTGGTTGTGAATCACGTAACCAGTGGCACTCCTATGCAGCATTTTTCAGAAATTAGTAACATGTATGAGATATCTCCAGGGATATACAGATAATTTAGTTGCAACTGCTTTCTAAATTCTAAAAATATTTGTAATTTATTGCTGTTCAATAATAATTAAAGAAAACTAAAATGTTAACTCTAAACTAACACTAGCTAATTGAACTAGCTAAATTGAATATAAACTATGAGATTCAAAAATATATATATATACAAAACATTCTTTTAATTTTTAATGATATAGGTTCATGCAAAACTTTTATTATAATATTAGATTATAACTATATAGAGAGTATTATAGGGGAAACTCGTTTCTACTTTTTACAAAGCCAGGTATAATTACAGAAGGAAATAAATTGTATTGTTAAAAGAATTGCTCCTTAGACACTACGTACAAAAAAAAAAAAAAAAAAAAAAAAAAAAAAAAAAAAAAAAAAAATCATGCCAAAAATAAATTTTTGGTTAGCAATACCAAAACTATTAATTTTATTTTCAAGTAATCTTTGAATACTGATTTATTTTTCGCGTATTTATCCTCATTTTTACGAGGGCTCTTAGTGACATGACGAATGTTTAGTAATGACTTTTTGTATAAATATTCATTTTTACATATATTCATTTTTACATTCATAAACATGAAGATATATACAATTCATTGTTTAAGTTTTGTGCAGAGGGTTTAAAACATCTTTTATGATAAATTTTTATGCGTTGATATTTATTTTTTCTCATTTATAATGTGTAGACTAAACTGTAGTTTCTAGATTACTTTCAGTTTATTATTATTTCATGGCGTTTCTTATAAAAATTAATAAACATGCGTGAAAAAAATATTCGTGAACCAAAGTAGGACTTAATTTGTTTTCAATATATATATATTCCAGTCAGTCAGTATAACACATTCTTCGTGATTTGTACAATGACTTTCCTTTTTCGCACAAAAAAATAAAAATGATGTTATAAAATGTTTTTTTTATTATTCTATTCAAATTAAGCACGTATTTTGCAAATATATATTTTTATTATTTATCACTTAGCTAAATTTCGAAAAATATACTCAGTATAAAACATGAATAAATGCAGTAATTAGTATACTCAAGTATAAAATTACAACAGAATCCGTTTTATTTTTTTATTATTAAAGTCCTCTTTTTAATCACAATCTTAATTAATTAGTTTTTTATGTTTTTGAAACATTCCGGAAATTCATTCTCACTTAATTACCAAAGAAAGAATTCGCAGTGTTATTTTTTATATTCTTTCTTTTTTTTTCAGAAAAGAGTATAAGGTATACAAATCATTATCATAAAAAAAGTCAGTCTAAGGGAAACAAAGATTTTTTCGCAGTTTGTGTTTTAAGAAATATCTTAACCATTCTCTTATGATTTAATCATGCAAATGTAAATTACCTTTTACAAAATATTATATATTAATTAAGTTATTTCTAATATTTAAATATCATTTTATAACGACGTGATAAATAAAAATGAAAAGATATTTCTCAATGATCTAATAAATGAATTGCTGTATATATGATAAATATGCGCAAACATAAAAACTCGCCTAATTTTAATAATACAATACAATAAATGATACACAATGAATTGAATGATTTGAGCTGTCATGCAACCTCATTATACATTTTTTTAGATGTAATTTAATTTAAGAGAAGACACTGACAGTCCAACCGAAAGGGAACAGAAGTAAAGAGAGGGGTTGGGACTCCATGGTGGTTTTCAATTATATGAAGAATGTTTCCGATAATGCAACCAAGTAAAATTTAGTTTTGTTTTGATAAGCAAAAAGTGTGGTTTTGGAGAAGAATTGTTGTTCATAAATTATAATAAAGACGTACATAAATCTCTATAAGTGTAAATAATGTGAATGTAGTACTTTTTGTTTAATAAATTTAAGGTTTTAAATTTAAAAAGAGATTGGTTCCAACATTGACCGTTATGTTTTTAATGTGCATTAAATTATTTAAGATTGTTTCATTGTTATGTTCGTTCGTAATTATGAAATAAGATTGCTTCATTGTTATGTTCGTTCGTAATTATGAAAATATGTTGCACCTACAGCCTTCGTTCAGTCTGTCCGTCCTTCTGTCCGTCTCTCTGTTCATCTATCAGTTAGTCCGCATTAGGGTGGAGCGAAAAAATTTATTTTTTTAAAATCAAAAACGGGTAGGTGCCAAAAATTGCCTTTATACTAGTACATCAACTGTGTAAAATTTTATCGCTGAAAAAAAATGGCTTGAGTCTGCGCTTTTGCTCCAAAAATCGAAATTTTGTGTAAAATTTGTCATTTTTTCAAAAAAATTAAAAATTTCATATAGAGCTGGTTATTATTTAAAAGTGTTACTTAAACCTTTATATTTATATGCTTAGCATATTTAAACTATAAAACAATATCTATATTCCGTATAGCTGGAGCAAAAAAGACAACTTTTGGAAAGAAAACGGCATTACCACTCTATTGGGACATACAGAGAATTGTTGTTTTTAATACAGCTTTTCTTTTCAAAACTACCTTGAACATACGTCATGGAGGTGGATATATTTCATATACCACCCGTCCCAACTATTCGATCATTTTAGTACAGTGTTTTATTTATATATTGATTTGTGATTTTCTTTATCAAAATTTGCCATGTTTTCGATGCATCCATTTAGTTTATATCCACATGCTGCTGTGACTATCTTAATGTATATTTTTACAGCTTACACAAAAAATGACAAGCAGAGTAATGTACGGGAATATTATTAAAGGGATATATTTGGTCATCTATTATCTTTATCAAACTTACATCCAGTTAATGAAAGTGATTAGAAGTTCTGTTACCACAACATTTTTTCAGTCAATTATACTTTTTTTACATAATGACCTGCTTCAAAGATGATTTCAGATATTTAAACTATAAGTATGCCATCATTTATTCTGCTTTTGCATTTTTTATATGTTGAGAAGTGAGCTGTTTAATGTGATTTCTGGTGATCGTCAGAGAGAATTGCAATGGGAATTTGTCCTGCACGTGCAGAGCAACCGTTGTTGTAAATAACTTTTTTTGCATTAATTTTATGCCGTTTTCTAAGTGTTTTCGTAGCCAGGTAATTTCCCATTAACTTTTATATCCCCATTTTATAAGTGAACAATATTTGATGGTGAACTATCCTGGGCATAAACATAACGCATAGTACTTTTTGAAAGAATTTACAGAGTCTAATCGACTATAAGTACTCATTTAAATTTAGGAGAATTCTATTTGTCGCTGTCAACCATTTTGCATTGGGCAAGGTTAGAATTGTGTATAATAATGGATCATATTATGTTACTTCAACTCCAGTGAACTTCCTCTGCGTCAATTATTAGAGAAGTCGATGTAAAACGTTATAATCTATATGGATTCACTGAATCAATAAGAAAATCTTTGTCTACGTACTATTTACTTCCTATTGCAATTTTTTATAAAATAGATAATAATTTTGAAAAATTATTTTCTTAAATTAAGTAAAAGATACTCAGAACAGACTAGAAATTTCTGTCGAAGATTGCTAAGCTAATTCAAAAGGAAAGCTATTTCTCAGAAGAAATGGGGAATAGGAATTTCGAAAACATCTCGCACAAAAAACAGCTCCTAAAGTGAACAAAATTTTCCGCTTTATATAAACACAGATTGGCAATCAGAGTCTATAGATTCACAAAATATATAATCAAACTTTATACCGCGGGATATTTTATATCACATGTAATACACACCTAAAGAATAGGTCTAAAAACTTATTAGAAAGTACTCAACTACGAAACAATACAGGAAACGACATAAAGCAAATACTAAAACTTCTTTCGAAATATTTTTGCTTTACACGCAAATTTTGTTTGAAATCCTCTGTGACCATCGTCATAATATTAAACTGCTAGCTTCTCAAATATATTCAATGTAATAGGTACAGTAAATGATGACATACTAGAAATTCAATTCATACAAACAATTTTTAGGCATATCATTATATAATGTAATTGATTGAAAAAATGTTGTGGTAACAGAACTCCCAATCATAATGTATTGTTGTATAAAAATTTAATGAAGATAATAGACTGCTGAATAGGTTCAATTAACATCATACCTAATACATTACTCAGCTTCTTCTTCTGTTATGTAAGGTATAAAAATATACGTGCACCAAGTCACACCAGTAGCATCTAATGTCAGTGAAAACAAAGAAGAGATGGACTACTTTGATACATAGAAAACATATGCCCTTCTTCGGGAAAAAATAACAATTCAATGCATAAATAAAACACTGGGCCTAGATTGTGTTGGTGGCTGAGACGGGTGGAATATGAAAGGCAGCAACATCTACGAGTTACATACAGAATAGTTTTAAAAGTAGATTGGTAAGAAATGCATTCAACACAACATTTCGTTGTATGCTCCAATAGAGAAGTAACGCTGGTTTTTACCAAAAGTTGTCAGATTTGCTCCAATTATAAAGACTATAGATATAGTTTTATAGTTTAAATATGTTAAGCAGATAAATATAAAGGTTTATGTAACACTTTTAAATAGTAACCAGCTCTGTTGGAATTTTTTTTATTTTTTGAAAAAAATGTCAAAAAATGACAAATTTTGCCGAAAATTTCGATTTTTGGAGCAAAAGCGCAGACTCAAGCCATTTTTTTTCAGCGGTAAAATTTCACGCAGTTGATGTACTAGTATAAAGGCAACTTTTCGCACCTACCCGTTTTTGATTTTTAAAAAATAATTTTTTTCGCTCCACCCTAGTCCGCATATAACAGAGCTATAACTACCCAACCGAATCGTTTAAAATTCAAAACATATAATTTCTGCATAATTTTGTCGAGTTTTCGAATAAACTTTTTGAATATCGCATACATAGTTTAATTACAAAGGTAATGAATATTGTTACATTTTATTTCGCCAATGGGAAAAATAGTTTCAAGTGCATTTTATTGATGTTTCACTCATTCGAAAATAATAAAATTGATATGTATCTATGAAGTATAGGCTAAAATATACTTCTGTACAATCTGTGGTGCAAAGAACATTCAGTTTTTGTTTAGAGGAGCACACAAAAGTATTCCATTACATAATGGTATATGGAAACATTGTTTCATGCGCGTTTTAATTATATAAAACTATTCACATTTTATGAAACTGCTACACGTTTCTGAGGTTTACTACAAGTTACTTCCTGTAAAAAAGGAGATACATTTACAGAGACACTCAAAATAGTTCAGTTACTATCCTATATCTGAAGTACTGTATACTGTTACAGCAAGATCTGAATATTTTTAAAACTTTGTTATAGGTCGAAAACGCCTCATTCGCTGCATTTACTTGTTATTTTTTTTGAAAATATTTAAAACATAGGAAAACGATACCTATCCATAACAGAATTGTACAGAATAAATACAGAGACAAAATATGAATGTATAATACAATTGATGAAGTGTATGCATTTGTACGAAATATTTATATGCATTCATAAAAGTTATCAGAAATATAGATGCGGTGGAAGATTATGATAAATTTTTCTTGTGCCGGGATTCTCCACCACGCCCTGGGTGATAATTTCGAATATCTACTTTGATGACGATGTATGTCTATTTAAAGTTCATTTTTCTTAGATTTTTTGCTGTACCAAGGATAATAAACATGGTTTCTTCTCTTAATCGTGTCCTGACTTTCTTGTGCCAACTTTCGTCACTACCGCTCAGTTGATTCCGACCATGGGTTAATATGCAAGTATGAATCCTTGTATTTTTCCCTACTTCCCCTTAAAATGTGTCCCAATGATCCTGGGACACCCTAAATATTGAATAATAATCTTATTTTTTTAGCTCATATGCTATCAAAGCCTGAGAGTTTATGTGCTCGCCTGTTGTCTGTTTCTAAGTGTGCGCGTGCTTAACCCGATAATTCATGATAAAAATATCCGATTCACTTGCAATTTTCAATATAGGTTTATTATGATAAGGTGCTTCTCTGATTAGTTTTCAAAATTCATTGGATAAGTATAAGGATGGAAAGAAGGGCTAATGTCTCGCCCCGTAATTATATAAATGTGTTTTTTTGTAGAATTATTAGTTTTCTTTCAAAATTTAAATATTGGATCATTCTGATGGGGTACCTCCATGATTAAAATAGAGTGTTATTTGGATAAATATAAAGAGATGCGAATGGTGGCTAATATAGGATTTGGATGTAGGATTTTGGATATAGTAAGCATTTCCGTGAAACGTTTAAGGGGTTCAATGATTAAGTATAAAAAGAGGAAATGGGGGAAGCAACTTCTCTCCTTAATTTGTTTTTCGAACAGCATTAACCCTTGATAGCATATGGCTGTAATATACAATTAGTACGGGTAGCCTGTGCGCGCAATGCCATCAGTTTAAATGGGCATTATTATTATTTTTTTTATTTTAATGTGCATCTGTTCCCCAATATTAATGTTTTTCAGGAAATACAAATATTACAATCTTCTTTAAAATATGATATGAGATTCCCTTGAGATTTTCTTAATCTACCTTTGAGATTTTTAAAAACCTCTTTTCAAAATGACTCTAAATAGTTTTTATTTGTTACCGCCACTGCTAATATCTTCATTGCCGTCAAGCTATTAGGATGAAAATAATACATCGATATATCCTTACTTTCCTACACTACTACATGGCATGTTTCCAACGAGAAAAGTAATAAAAACAAGGTAGGTTAGAATTTAAGAAAAGAGTGCTGGTGCGATGTAATGATCCGGAAAGACAGGGGTCAAAATGATGCTATGGAGTTTCTTCAATACATCTAGCATTAAAGTATGAGTACAGATAAATGAATATTTCCTTTTAGGTAGTTTTCGTAAGAAAAAAGAACCAATTGTATTCGTTATTATAGTACTACTTTTGAACGATTTATTCATACCTTTTCATTATATAACCACAAAAACCCAAAATGAACCCTCACTAAAAGTTATATACATATATAACCATTAATAATATTACAATATATGAACCATTGAATTTAATAAGTTATATAACATTGAACATGGAATTAAAAAAAAATAATCGTTTAAATTGACTATTCTAAGCTTAACTCAATATCTTAATATAAGATAATTTAAGATTAGATGTAAAAATAAGTACATCAAGACTTTTAATTTAACACGAGGAATTTAACATATATGAATGTATCTACAGTGCGTGTCAAAAGTTTAAGAGCACACACTAGTCACACAGTAATAGCCGAACGCTTATGATAAGTCTATGGGCGCAATCTTTTCAAATATCTCGCTTTATTTTTAATATTTTCAAATGATTTTTTTACAGGATAGCTGAAGAAGATCCACAACCGGTCTAGTTTTTATTTTTTCACTTTTGGTTTTAGATTTTTTTTAAATTACTTTAATTTTCAAAACCGGTTTAAACCGGTTCTGAAACTGAAACTATCATAATATAAAAAATATATAACCAAAATCGAAAAAGTAAAAACTAGGCCGGTTGTGGATAGTCCTCAACTATCCTATGCAAAAAAATCATGTAAAAATATTAAAATTTGAACGAGATATTTGAAAAGAACGCCCCCATAGACTTTACATTAGAGTT
Organism: Maratus speculifer; assembly: GCA_964019185.1. NCBI lineage: Eukaryota > Metazoa > Arthropoda > Arachnida > Araneae > Salticidae > Maratus > Maratus speculifer. The sequence goes on along the minus strand of OZ025294.1, from coordinate 376,273,940 downwards.
CGGCTTTTACCGCGTGACTAGTGTACGCTGTTAAGCACAACAGAAAATTTCAAAATAAAATTTTATTAATGGGTGAAAGTTACTTCCCTTTTCACATAGCCTACATATTGTAGTTTTAAGAAGATAGTTAACATATTCATTCTATAAAATTTTTCTTAAATAATAAAATTTATCACAACAACAAAAATGAGTGTGTCAAAAGTTTAAGCACAGTAGTTTTTTTAGTCTTTAGCAGAACAAGAATAGAAAAAAATAATACTTGATTATTGCTCCTTTCTTCTGAATTACTTTAAATATACGGTCTTCCATCGCTAAAATGAGGTTCTGTATTGGTCTGGTTCATTTTTAAACCAAGCGTTCTCAATGGCATCTTTCAAATCTTTAACATAATAATACTACTTTCCATTTGGATAAACTGCATGATTGAGAATACCCCACATACTTTTTTATAAAGTTTAAATCAGGACTAATTGCCGGCCATTTCAAAACAGAGACTGTTTTAAACTTAAGCCACGATGAAGTTGAGTTCGAGGTATGGATGGAAGCATTAACATGTTGAAATAACCATTTTTCTCTCCCTAAAAACCTCGGCAACAGGAAGCAAATGATTGGAAAGTGTCTCTTGGTAGTTTTCACAGTTTTCACGACCACTTATGAATGCTAGAGATGTCTGACCACTCAAAGAAATAGTCTCCCATACCATTACAGAACTACCATTATGTTATCGGCTAAATACACTCCTAGGTTCTTTGCGGAGATCATGCCAATAGTACTTAAACTGATCAGGGCCATCGAGGTTCCATTTTTTTTCATCACTGAATATGACATTCAGCCACTTGTCACCAAATGATCTATGCTCTTTGGTCCATTGTAATCTAGCTTCTTTATGGTGTCATTTGAGACACGGTAATCGAGCCATTTTACGATACTTGATGTATTGGAATTCCAAAACTCTTCTAAAAACAGTTTTTTTTTTATATTTGTTCTCCAACTGCATATTTTATTTCCGAAAGGGAGTAATTACCAGTTAAAGCCAAATTTCTGATGCGGCTATCTTCGCACAAAGTAATCACTCGCGGCCTTCCTGAAAAAAAATTTCGTTTAAAATCATTATCACGAGCCAAAATTTGATGAATATCTTGTTTTGACCTTTTTTAATGCAATTGCAATTTCAGAAACAGAATTACATTTTGCTCTCATAATCCAATTTTTATCCCCTTCTCCTCTGAAAATTCTTTCGACTTGGGCATTTTGTACTCACTCAAAAACAAGAGCAGACTGCTTCTTATGCACCCAGAAATTGTTTGCGTGCGCAACCGTTTACTTCAGACTGTAAAATTTGCATAAACTATTGCGTTGCTAATTGCATAAAAATTTGCATTGCTTAAACTTTTGACACGGTCATTTTTCTTCTATTCTTAAACTCCATGGTTTGAAATCAAATTTAAAAGTTAATTTAAAAGAATATGGTGTAAAAATAGATATTATTAACATATACAAGACAGATATTGAAATTAAATGTAATATTTAAAGTTTTATTTTAAAATTGCTATTGTGCTTAAACTTTTGACCTGCACTGTATGATCGAACGGTAAAGTTGTCGTAATTTTGCAGATATCGTCATCAAACTTACCAAAAACTTTGATGTGGTTACTATCTCAATGGAGATTGCAAATGGGCAACTACGCCCCAAGAGGGTGGAAGTGGGGGATGAATATTTTGTATATCGTTTTTAACATGGCTCTAATAAAACCAGCACTTACAGTAAAATGACAGAAAAAAAACATTTTCCACTATAAAAGTTGTAAACAATAAAAAAAGAACAGAATTGCTACTGCTACAAATCTTTTTCTATTGCATGGAATTTTCTTTTCCATGTGAAAAATGATGATGCAATTATCATTTTAACAGATTTTTAAAAATGTGAATAGTACATCATGTTGGATACGTAATAGATGTCTCTAGATGAATGTATAACATCACGTGAGTTTAAAAACAACATAATAAAAATCCGACCGAAACATAATAAAAATCGGACTATGGGAATAATGCCGTAATTTAACATTTTGAAGATCTCTAAATTTGTTTTTGCAATGTCTAAATCTATTCTATTCTTAAATCTGCGTAAGCATGGGTGTATATTAAATTTTTCACAAAACGTTTAAGTCTATAGTGCTTATCCTTATTGTGCAAACTGGACTTTAATTTTCATTTAGTTTTTATTAATGAAATTAGTACTTCGAAATCTAACTGCGACTGTAGGCCGAATCAGCAGGGCATGTTTTTAATCTTTTTATTGAATCAAAATTTAACTTTTACTTTTCACTCGATTTCCTAATCCGTATGCACACGAGCCTGCCAGTGGCGAATTCAAGGGGGTTGATAGGGCTGTAGCTCCCTTTGAAATTTATTTAAAAATTCTAATTTAATTACAAACAAATACTACTGAAACTCGTAAGGTGAAATTCAAATGGAACTAATAAAATATTTCCTTATAGACACATTAAAATGAGTTAGAAGTTATATTAGGAAATGTGTTATTTTCTAGAGACAGTGAAATTTTCCATTTCAGCGAAGTTCTAAATCTCTTTACATTGTATTCCGTAAAAAGGGCTGAATCGGAACAATTTTCCACTTTAATGTAAAAAAAACAACTAACGATTTGTTATTATTTTTATTTTTTTTTTATTAGAATCTTCCCTCTTGTTTTGTTCTTAAAATTTCAAGCAAAAACGGAACGTTTTTTATAGTTTATATATACATATGTTTTTTAATGGTGTTCCGATCCACCCCGCAGGTAGGAGTGAGTGTAAATATTATATGTATATATTATATATTATATGTATAAAATATATGTATATATATATTATACCATTTTTAGAACTATTTTGCATTAAAACATTATTACATATTCAAATATTTATTACTTTGCAATGTTTTTACAATACAATAAAGAAAGATAAACGAAAATAAATATTCAAACATAATTTCAAATAATGTACATATTGATACTCGAGTATCGTCAAATTTAATGTACAATAAAATAAATATTATTTTTTTTTGCACTTTAGTTTTTCTTGGTTATCAGTTTGTTAACATAAATTCAAAACTGAAATTTAAAAAATATAAAAATACACCCCGGTATCGAAAGGGGTTAAGCAGTTTCAATCTTTGTAATTTTCTATTCACAAGCAAATAGGCCTTCAGCCTGGCTGTCTTTGTTAACAAAGGTTTAACGTATCTTTTAACTTTATTCTCTTTTAAAATATATCCCTTCCCAAAATTCCAGTTTCTGAATTTAAAAATAATGCAAATACCTTTTCAAGTTATTTAATTTATACACTAATAACAAGATAAAATAAAAATACTCTTGCTTTCTATGTATTTACCAAAAAAAAATCTATGACGATTCAGAAAAATACAACGAAAATTATGTGGCCTTAAAAACCCAAAATGGTAAACATCTTACTTTTTCCCATGTGCTTTAGAAGGGTTCAAATGCAATAAATGAATAATAAACCTAATTGCATTAATTGCTTTAATTACTGTAAACAACCTTATGCATTAAACAGATTCCATGATTAATGATACTGTGTTTAAATTTAAGCCAAAAAGCTAATTATTAGCTTTTCAAAAACACACTTTCTTTTAACAATAATAATTAGTAGAAAAATCATTTTCTGTTAAATTGGATTTGCAAATTATCCACAAAGAAATGAGTTTAATACTTAAACCATTTATATGAAGACGAGACTTTTTTATAAGCAGTCAAAGAATACTTGATGTGTTTTCTTTTTACAAAATAACTAAATATATAAGAAAAAAACACGTTTTAATATTAATTTTAAAATAGAGATTTTCCTAACAATGCAAATAAAATCATTTTTTTTTCTTGGAGTTGCAGGTTAAGTGTAAGGTAAATGCAAAAACTGTTTTATGGATATTGATCTGCTTTTATCTGGTATAAAACAGTGACAATGAAAATCATAATTAAGAGAATTCCACGCTGCAGATGGTAAATATTTTAAAATGTAATATTTATTTCGAAGCAATTCAATGCAATTTAGTGTATTCTTTTTTTTTTGTACATATGAAAGTGGATTTTTTTTCTAGAAAATTAATAAAAACTATTTTATTTAGTAGTGATGGGTTTTGTTATTGCAAGTAATGTTGCTTAACCCTTAAATATTATTATATCATTTCCGATACCATAAGTGTTCCTGATTTATTGGGGGTTTTATTCACATATTCTGTATTCTCACCAGAAATTTAAAACAGCAATTTTCACTTACCACATATGAGGGTGAACATAAATCATTCAGCCCTCGACCCCAAATGTCCATCGCGAGCTTTAGAGGTGAGTCGTTTAAAACGACGTGTCGATTATGGCGACTAAACTAGTTATAGGACAGCAAAATGTGGGCAAGTCTCTGACGACGATGAATGCGATGCAGCTCGACCTCATGGACTACGATATATTGTGTCTTCAGGAGCCTTACATCTCTCATGGGAAAATCGGTGGAATCCCAAATGACATTGTGACATTCTATTCGAAGACGCGGTGTCGCGCCGCTGTCGCTGTGTTGAACAACTCACTTCCGGTGATGGAAGTTCTCACAGCCAGTAACATCGTTGCAGTGTCAATAGATGTGAGCCCTGAAATCAAAGTCGTGGTCGCTTCGATCTACCTTCAACCAGAGGGGGAGGTCGACGCAGAGCTGGACTTGTTGCGGGACTTGCTCCACAAGTATAAGGACAGCAGTGTTCTATTGGTTGGAGACTTTAACGCTAAAAGCTCGCTTTGGGGTAATCCTCTGCACACCGCCGATGTACGTGGTGACCAGGTAGTAGAATTCATTGAGGAATGTGAATTGCAGCTCTTGAATGATCCTTCTAGTGAGGAAACGTTTTGGAATGCCAATGGAAAGTCCTGGATCGACCTTGCTCTGGGGCGTTTCAAGCCTCCCACAAGAGCAGTTGGATGGGAGTTGGAGCCTCGTGAGACGGGCACCCAGCATAGACGTATAAGGACGGTTCTCAGTACGGAGATACCAGTCCCTCGCCCTCGATATCGGGTGAGAGTGAAGGATCTGAACCTCGAGAAACTCCGAGTGGCCCTGTCTCGTGAGATAGGGAGCATGTCTCTGGACTGGCTGGAAGGGAAGTCCGTCAACGAGTGTGTCGAGTCCTTGACAGAGATCGTTCAAAGACTCTGTAACGAATCCATCAAAAGGAAGGGAAGTAGGAAGAGGAAGGTCCCGTGGTGGAGTACTTCTCTCACGATCGAGCGAAAAGGGGTACAGGCAGCGAGGCGCCGTGCCCAAAGATGTAGCAATGAACTGCAGCGAAAGGAGTACGAATTAATTTATCGTAAGCTCAAAAGCAAATTTAGAAGATCGGTCCGCAGGGCCAAGTGGGTTCATTATCGGTCAATTCTTGAAGAGATAAATCCGAATAATCCTTTTGGCCCTCATTTCGACTGGATCAGAGGCCGATCTACGGGTCGCCTCAAGCTCAGTTCAATAATCGATCGGAGTGGTAACAAAACCGCGGACTTCTCCTCTACTATAGATGAACTGCTTAATTATCACTTCCCAGTAGTTAAAGGTGAAGATAACCGCCCTGTTCAGTTCAATACAGAGGACTTGATGCACGATCTCGCTGATGACGACCCGGAATTCACTCTGAAGGAGATTGAAGGGGTTTTCAGGTCATTGAATAGAGGCAAGGCACCAGGGATGGATGGATTACCTCTCGAGATAGTCGAGATGCTCTTCAGGGCAAACAAACCCATATTTAGAGGGATATTGAACCGATGCCTGCAGGAAGGTGTTTTCCCAGATTCGTGGAAACGGCAGAACTGGTTCTATTCAATAAGTGCGACAGGGATCGTTCGGCTGCTAGCTCGTACAGGCCCATTTGTTTGTTGCCTGCTTGGAGTAAGATCCTTGATAGGCTGGTGACTAATAGGTTAGCTTACCATGCCAGACAGTCAGGTTTTCTTCACGAGAACCAATTTGGGTTTACTCCTGGTGTAGGCACGGAGAACGCACTTCATGAAGTGCGAAAGACAGTAGATGACTGTCATAGGAGAGATAACGATTGTTGTATGATCATGTTAGACATAAGGGGAGCATTCAACAACCTGTGGTGGCCGTCGATCTTTGAAGCACTAGCAAAAATGGGGTGCCCTCGTAACCTTTTCCATCTGGTGAAGAGTTTTCTGTCCGAGAGGAAGGTACTATACCGAACTGAAATCTTTTCTATGGTGCATGAGTATAATGTGGGTTGCCCGCAGGGTTCTAATTCCGGACCTTTCTTCTGGAACTTGGTCGCAAACTCACTCCTAGAGCAGGAGTTGGGGAGGTTTGCGCGGCTGATTGCGTATGCGGATGACTTTGCACTTCTCATTGAAGGTCCGAACGCATACCAATGCGGAAGACGAGCAGAACAAGCATTAAGCAGAATTGCAGAATGGGCAAAAGCACACAAGCTCGCTTTCTCTCCGGAGAAAACCACTTCCATCTACTTCCGCCTGATGAGACGGATGGGACAGAAGAGGAACCCCTCTACTGCTCCACGTATACGTTTTCTGGGACGAAACGTTCAGTCAGTACAGTCTGCCAGATACCTCGGTGTCATGGTAGACGCAAAACTCAATTGAATGGCACATGTGGCGTACATTAAGGCAACGATTGCGAACTACACTAGATCCCTACGCTACCTCAGTCAGAGGGATTGGGGCTTGAGCGGGTGTGTTCTGAAGAGATTGTACAAACTGGGACTCGAGAGGATAGCTACGTATGCAAGTAGTTTCTGGTGGACAGGTACACAACGCATGAGGGAAAAACTAGTCTCCGCGCAGAGACCGGCCCTCTTGTCAATAACCAGGTGCTTTCGTACCACAAACACGGAAGCCACACAAGTCCTGGCTGGGTGCCTCCCACTGGATCTACAATGCGAGAAGGAGTGCCTTCTCGCACGCATCCTCCGATTAGATTGTGATTTGGATTACGGTCCGATTCACTTTAGAGCAGACGAAGTAGAAAGGAAAGTGTCTCATTTCAGATACCACCCGGCGAGGGCTCCATCCATAGACTGGAGGGAAGCTTCAATACAAAGTGTGGAATTGGACCAGGGGACATCGGTGTATACTGATGGGTCCAAAACCGAATCAGGTGTCGGTTCGGGGTTCGCAGTCTATGACAGTGGGGCATTGGTGGTGGAGAGGTCTTACAGCCTCCCACCGTACGCCACGGTCTTTCAGGCGGAACTTACTGCAATAATTAAGGCTATCGAGCTGTGTGGCTCACTGTATGAGAGCTTTTCAATTTACACGGACTCAATGTCGTCTCTGTATGCGCTTTCGCTCGCGAATCCTCAGAATCCACTTGTGGTACAAATACACGAGCTGAGGGAGGGTCTGGAGATTAAGTGGTTTTGGATTAAGGCGCACGTTGGCGTCAGGGGTAACGAAGCTGCAGATAAACTTGCAAAAGCAGGAACTGAGCTTGATGTTACCGACACCCATGTTTGCCTTCCACCGAGTGTTGTGAAACACTATGTACACCAGGAATTTATTAGAACCTGGCAAGACCGGTGGGAAGGCGAGGCTCTGGGCAGAAGCGTCTTCGAAATCATACCGCGAGTTTCAGAGAGACGCGCCTGGACATCTCCACTTATAAACTGGGTGGTTACCGGCCACGGCCCTTTTCCGGCTTACTACAGACGTTTCCGGATCAAACCCTTGCCTCGTCCGTGCCCGTTCTGTTCATCTCCTGCTCCAGCATCCAGTCGTCACATTCTGTTGGAGTGTGTGGGAACTCAGCCACTGAGGGAACGTCATTGTCCGAGACTCTCATTACTCTCGGTGCGGAACTACTTTGTGGTTCCAAAGCTCAGGAAGGCTCTTGAGTCCTTCTTGAAGGAGGTAGAGCCTCACCTTTGGTAGGTCTACCTTTTCCCTCGTGGAGGAATCTCATAGTTGAAGGTCGTCTTTCTGGGGGTGTTCTGTGCTCAATGGAATGGTTTAAGTGATGGCAAAAGAGGGCAAGTACCTTATTGTATATATGTAAATAGTTACTATATTCATTATTCATTAATTCCTATTTTAGTCTAACATGCGAATACCGATGTGGAGACACCTATTACTCTAGATGTAAACCGCTCCCGCGGTTCCACCCTGATCAACAGTTCTCTGTTTTGTAGTTTTATTAATAAAAGGAGTTTTGAAATTAAGTGTGAGTTGTCTTTATTTCAGGGAACATAGCCCATGTTGAGGGTGGGGTCGACGGGGTTTGGCAGGCCCTCCTGCTCATGATGAGAATTGTGCTACATCCGGACTTCCATCTTCGACCTAGCAGCACGAGCGGCAACTGGGAGCACGAGCAGCGGCGTTAATGTGCCAAGTGTGAGGTGAGAAGAACAAAGCAGGGCCAGATTTCAGTTCCCCCGCTGAAGTAATAAGTTGACTGAGTGTAGGTAAGGAATTTTCAAGCTGAGGTTGATCTATTTCAACTCGATGAGAACCAACGTCGTTGGCTTTTCTAGGGGAGGTAGCGACCCCTTGTTGAAGTGATCTGATGGTTTGGAATTCGCCTCTCACGGTCCGTGAGTTTCAGCAAATGTGCATATCTGATAGACGGCCAAAGGGGGGGCTCTTGAGCGCCGTGGCGGCCCCGATCATTGATAGACGGCCAAAGTGGGGTTCTTGAGCGCCGTGGCGGCCCCGATCAGAGCACGGTGTGATGACCAGCAATGGTCGCGTACACCTACCCAATTGCTTTACTTCATGACAGACCATTCGCAATTAAATAAAGAAAAATTTACTATTTAGATTTTTCTGGTATGAATTCTGATTCTTTGAATTGCGCATTTTTGGAAAGCGTTCTATCCTATGCATTTAAGGGTTAAGGAGCGACAAATTTTAGCTTTTACTGCTTTTGACAAATGTTTCAGGCTTAATGTTTCAAATTTATTTACTAAAAGACCCACAACCAACAATGTAAATTAGTACCCGAACATGTAATCAAACCCGGAACATCAGCAGAAAATATCGACGTTGTACTAACTGAATCACAATGGCCGAAATGTTCTGCCCTCGAAACTGATTGACGGGAATGCTGGGTTCCACACTTGTCGTGAGCGCCGCCCTAATCTTTCGGAGTTTTACGTGGTTTTCTTTGAATTTTGAATTTCCTTGCGTAAATACGGGCTAGTTTCCCTTTAAAAGATGGTACACCCCCCTTATCGCCTGTATATCTCGCGTTGATAATTGGTCGTCATAAACACAAAGAACCAACTGAAACATTTGGAAAGCTGTTCAATATGACACTACAGTTCTCACTACCATATTTTGGTAAAGCTACAACTGCAACAAAAGATGGTCGTGAGTCACTAAAATTTATCCCGAGTCACTAAATCTGCAGTATAAAAAAAATCAGTTAAATTTACGGCAAAATCTACTGGCAGCAATGTTGATAGCAGTTTTTGCCGTAAAAATTGCAGTAAAATTAGATGTAATTTTTTTTATTACGTCTAATTTATCTGCAATGTTTACCGAAAAAAATGCTCGCAAAATTGCTGCCAGCAGCTTTACAGTAAATTTAACGGAATTATCAGTGTAGAGTAAACTCGAAACTTTAGAGAATCTAGCATAGATGACCTTGAATAAATGTATATAAATATTGGAAAGCTTTCTTTAGAAAAAAAATATCACGTATTGCATTCCATAATATTTCAAACTTTAGTTACGTCAATTACCGTTCCAAGTTTCTCAATCGGTATTACGTCGAAGCGCTATACTGCTGACCACATTTAAATTTCCCGCTTGGGCATTTTCCCACCTTTTGGCTGTGATCGTTTTAAGCAATTAAAATTAGAAATATTATGGAATTCAAAGCCTGTGAAATGAAATTATGAAATTTTCTACAGAAGAATTTCCAAGATTTATAGAGGTTTCGTGATTTACATTTAAAAAGGCGGTAAGAAGTGAATGTTTGATAAAAATTGAACAAAACATGAGAAACGAATTAATCCAATGCTATAAAAATTAATCTGATAAGAATAAAAAATTAGTATTAATGAAAAAAAAAAGATGAATTAAAAATAGCAATAATAAATTGACTATATGAGAAGTCTATGAAGAGAATATTAGATTCAGCTTGTTTTCAATATAAATACATCAAAATCACTTAAAAAAAATTTCACCATGCAAATCCCTTTACTAAATAGGTGCGCTAAAACACAGATGTTTTTAAAATTTTAAAAGCATTTCATGTTTAAATAATCTTTCTCTATTACGGAAGCGAGAATTATTATCAAAGGTTGCGATTTTTACAGGTGTGAAATTTACGTATCTTTCGAAATTTTAACACAAGTATCAAATTGTTGTAACGTCGTTTTCCCATATCAAATTCCACGCTGATGTTTCAATTTACTTGATATTGTTAGAGAGTTTAGTGCCTCGGGTGATTGTTTTTAGCTCACAGGCTACCATAGACTGAGAGCTTATGTGCCCGTCCGTTCTGTATGTACGTGTATATGTGCGTAACGCGATAACTCATGATAAAAATATCCGACCCACTTGAAATTTTGCATATAGGTTGTTCTGATACGGCGCTTCCCTGATTAGTTGTTGATGTTCATTCGATATGTATAGGAGAAGGAACGGGGGGCTCATTCCCCTCTCCTCAATTGATCCAAATGTGTTTTTCATGCAGAATTGTCAGTTTTCGTTCAAATTTAAATATAGGATTATTCTGATGAGGCGCCTCCTTGATTGGTATAAGTTGTTCATTGCATAAGTATAAACAGGGGGAATGGGGGTTCTAATGCCCCTCCCCTTAATTTATATAAATGGGTTTATCATGCAGAATTATCCGATTTCGTTCAAATCTTTGAATAGCTTTGGAAGTTTAATGGTTAAGTATAAGAGAGACCTCTTAAATTATATAAACGTGTTTTATTAAGAATTTTCAGATTTGCTCTGAATTTTGGATGTAGATTTTTTGTATGGTAAAGCATGATGACTCTGATAAGTTTAGAGGATTCAATGGTTGAGTATAAAAAGGGGAAAGAGGGGGGCTGTTTTCCCTCTTTAATGTCTTTTTCAAACGGAATTAATCCTTGAAAATATAAGGCTGTGATGTACAATCAGTATGTGTAGCCTGTGAGCTCAATGCCATCAGTTTAATTGGCTATATTCTTTTTATTTTCTCCACAATTCCCCTTCTTCATCGGTAATACTTACGGGCGCCTTCTCTGTTCTCCATCTTTTCCATGCTTCATCTATAGTTGTTTACGACCACCATCGTATCTACAGTATGTTATTTCTTATCAATGTACACCAGCAGACATCGAGCGTCGGATGCTTTTCGGCACTCATTGCTTCCTCTAATTGATAACAGTTTGTCAGATGCCGAAAGTGCTTGGAGCGTTTTAAATTATTTTAACATCTAAAGATTTTTTAATTAAAACAAAAGTGTACTTTATCGCACTTATGTAGTAACGCATTTTGTATTTGGAATTTTGTATTTTTGTATTTTGTTTTTTTGTTTTTTTCTGAAATTTTTTTACGTATTCATATTAAAAAAAAACAATATGTCAGTTTTGATGTTATGCAGGTCATTTGTCTATGTTATTTTTAAAATAAAAAAAGGAATATTATTTACGTCATATATAATTTAAATGAAAAGTTGTTACCTGATTCACCCATCTAAGTACTGTAAATAAGAATTACGGTATAATTAAATGCTGTGTACCGAATATCGTCTGAATCTATGCATCTTGACAGTCGGCGATCTAATAGAAGCCATTATAAGCTTAATTTTTATTTAATATGTGCATGAAAAAGTACATCTATCTAAGTACGATTCTCGCTTACCTCTGTTCAACATATTTTCCCATAAAACATTCAAAAATAACAACATTTCAATAACAATGTGCACAGTCAAAAAAACATTTCACAATTGTGACGCAACGTGAACAATTATTGAATCATTCACATTGAGATTCTCTGAAAAATATTTAAAAAAAAGAAAGATATTTTAGAAAAGAGTTTATACGAAAAGTATAAATGAAAATAATTAGTACGAAAACAAATTGTATTTTTTTTTTACTTTCTTCAATAGTTTTGAAGTTGCTATTTCAGTATCATTATTATATAACTAGAAGATAGCCCGTCAAAATGACGTATTTGCATTTTTAAAGGATGATGAAAAATCACAACTGTGATCAATCATAGCCACTTTAGGCTGAAACAATTTTGATAAATACAGCAAATAAACTTGGAAAGGAAAAAATCTAACAAAAAAAAGAAAGAAAGAAAGAAAGAAAATTTCAACAGAAATCTTCATTTAAAACTACCGCAATGCTATCTGGTAGATGGGAGTTGGGAATATAATGAAATTTAAAACGCACCCGCGGTTTGCTTAAATAAAAAGTTTTAATTAAATAGTGTTTTTGAAATCATGAAAAGATTTCAAAGCGAAGTAAAATGTAGTGACGTCATTTACTGCTCCCACAGTAAATCTGACCATTGAGAACGCCCCATTACGACTAAGGAACGGTTTCATTGGTCAGAAAATAGATTACCTTTAAAATCGGAGGTAACTTTTCACAATGTTTTTATAGATTTGAAATTCTCAAGAGTTATTCACGGCGTTAAAGAAAAAAAAATTAAAGCAACCCGAATATAAAAATTTTAACAATAATGCATTTAAAACGCACTTCGCTTTCCTTTAATAAAAAGTTTTAATTAAATATACACTGTAAAAAATTTGACTCGTTTGCTACAGCGTCACTCCACCGCTTTTATAGAAAACGGTTACTTTACTGTGTTATGGAGCATTCTCATTGGTCATGAAAGAGATATTCTATAAAAGCTGTGGCGTGCCGCTGCAGCAAATGGGTCAAATTTTTAACAGTGTACTTTTTGAAACCCTAGAAAGATTTCAAAGCGAAGTAAAATGAAGTGACGTCATTTACAGCTCCCTTTGTAAATCTGACCAATGAGAACGCTCCATTACGACTATGAAAACTTTTCATTGGTGAATGAGTTTCTTTTTCTCGTGGATTGGTTGACCCCGTAATTGTTATACACGGAGGGGTTTTATATATATAATGAGCTTTATTAAAGGTTGTGCGAAATAGAACAAATATTAAAATAGCATCGTTTAAGTGTAAAAGGAAGAGTTTTGTTTACTGCGATCATTATTGTATGATAAATTATATTTGATTATAAAAGACATAGCAAATGTTTAAACAAATATGTATCAATACAAAACAGCTTGTAGAATGACGAAATTTTAAACGTTGCATTACATAGTAAGTATTAGAGAAATGTTTAGATTAAAAAGGAATTAACTGCTTTAATAAAAGAAAATATTTAATTTCTTTTAGTTTCTTGATCGTTTACCAGAACACATTTAAACATTTTCTTTATGTTTATAATTGTTATGACATAATGGATTCAGTACAGATATAATGAACCTATCTTTATTTCCCTTTATGTGAGTATGACATCAATAAAGATATAATCATTCCTGTTATTCCATTTATGAGAGAATAATAACAATATCCTAATAATCCCACTTAATGCATTCATTTTTATTTCTTTTGACAAAATTGTCTTATCAAATGTCTGTCATTTGTTTAGATATAATAAACCTTTTAATAAGAACCGCAAAATTGATTATAAAACTATGCATGGTTGTAAAAAATAATTTTGACACATGAACAAATTAAACACTTTCACATAAAAATAGAAAAAAAAATTGACTAGAAGGGCCAGACGAATTTCGCAAAAAAAAGTCGTATACTTTATATATATATAAATGTATTCAAATCAAACTTTTCCATAGAGTTTTTAGTAAATAACTTCAACAATGTGACAGATTTCTAGTAGTAGATTCTGTATCTTTAAGGAAATTATATCATAATATTCTTTTTTTTGTAGCGAGATATAGGATGAGGCAAGTAAAATAATATGAATACAAACTACGTGGTTTACCACATTTCTAACTAACCTAACTAACTAGTAGCAACTAGCTAATTAGTATCAACCAAGTGAAAAATATTCAAGTTTGCACTTGGCATAGCACTTCTAGTCTTGTACTGTTTAAAATACAAGAATGATATCCAGCTTAGTATATCTCATTTATATGTTGTTAAAAGCTGTAGATGCAGAACAAAATGGATAAGTCTTCAAGAGCACATAATCTTGCTGCAAAATATATAGTGTAAACTCTTGATTAATCAGGATCGTATTACCCGCGTTCCGGATTAACCGGACATGTTATATTGTCACAGTTTAAAATGGAATTTATTTTGTGGATGCTTCATGCAAATTTATTAAAAAGCATCACGGTTGAGAAGTCAAAGAGACCATTTTTTTTCTTTTGACGAAGAAAGGGAAGTTCCTAAAAAACGAAGATAATGATTTATAAAGAAAAATATTAGAAGATTTAAGAAAGTTAAACTGATCTGACAATGTGGACGAAGAAGCAGTGAAACAATGGATTAAAGAAGATTCGAAATTAGCATGTTACGAAATTTCGAGAGGTGATGATATGTCACGTGCCACTTGTGGTTTAAAAAAAAAGTAGAAATTTCTAAAAATGTCCTGAAAACGATGAAGAAATTACTGTAACTTATACAAAAACACGGTGACGCATTACAATAGACTGAGGCATTACTTATTTACTTGAAGAAACACGATAAAAGCACATATGGTGTAAAAATGATGTTGGAAAATATGCGTTGTGAAATTCGTCGAACACTCAAAACAAAAACAAAACAGATTTACATCATGTCATTCTTCAAATTGCAATGAGATAAAGTAAATTTTTATTTTTTTTATATTGTACTAATTGTAAATTTAAATAACATTAAAGTTTAGGTTCATTCCCTTTCATTTGTATTAAATGAATTTTTAATTTCATGATATATAATAATTTAACATTGTATATCTTTTCTCCAAAATGTTTCATGTAAAAAGAAAACATTATTAACTTTTAGGAAAAATTTTTTTTCGTTCGAGAATAAATATATTTAGGACACATCTGAATTCTTTAGTTATCCGCATTTTTGATGTCCATAACTTTTTTGATCTAGGAAAAGTAATTTTTAATCAATAGTGTACGTAATGTATGCCTCTGTTATTACTAAAGTCTCGTTTTTATTATCATAAAATTATTTTTTTACTGATTTTTATTAACTGAATGGGAAACATTCAAACATTTTATATTGCGCAATAGATGTCCGCTTTTTCTTTATTCCTTTTTTACAAAATTCGCTATATTTGGGAGAATTTATATATATATTATTTCACTGCAACTAAGCCTTAAAAATGTATTCCTTAGAAATAATATGAAATCAAACCCTAATATTAAGTAGGTGGCCAAAGAAACACGTATTATTTTCCAGACTTTGAGAGTAACGGACCGATACTAATATCATAATCGCATCGAAAGCTTCTGATAATTATTACTTCACTTCATATGTTAAACAAAAACGAATGAAGAAAGCTATCATCTTTACAACATAAAAAAGCATAAAAAAATATTTATTTTTCCTTACTTGAGGGTCTAGACTTATTGATACATATCTCTATATAATGGATTAATCAAGTAATATTCTTTTTTAAGGAAATCGGTTGGGAGAATTCATATTAAAATTATTTCTACTAAACGTCACGTACTAAATGACCTAGTATTTAAAAATACTAAGTATTTAATGTCATCCTTAGAAATATTTATAAAATTTAATCCTTTTTATTGCATTACTGGAAATTCATATTTTATATAAAAGGAAAAGTAACAAAATTATATATGAAACTGTGAAAAAAAATGGTTAAATTTGCGGCATAAACTACTGTCAGCAAAGTTGCCTGCAGTTTTTGCCGTAAAAATTGCTGTAAAATTACATGCAGTATTTCATTTTAAATAAAAATGTTCCCTAAAGACTTTTTTTATTGGATACTTTATTAATGTGTTCCACAAAATACTTCCTTAAGACTATTCACAACACTACACACTGAAAATACCCTTATGATAATTTTAAAGCTATGGGAAGGTTCTTTTCAAATATCTCTCTCAAATTTTAATATTTTTGCATGATTTTTTATTCATACTACAGCTGACGATGATTTGTAACGGTTAGTTTTCGATTTCGTTTATATACTTTTTATAGTGTAATAGATTCCATTTCAGATTCGGTTTTAACCGGTTTCAAAAATTCAAGGTTTTTTTTTTTTTTTTTTTTTTTTTTTTTTTTTTTTTTTTTAACCAAGGTTAAAAAAGTAAAAACTAGCCCGATTGTAGATCGTCCTCAGCCCTCGTCGATCGTCCTATTATGCCAAAGAACTCTTGCAAAAATATTAAAATTTGAGCGAGATATTTGAAAAGTACGCCCCCATACACCTAACATTATAATCCAGGTCTTTTTCAGCGACTGGTATGGGGCTTTAATGTTTTATTATGCTTTTCATAAATTTCGTTCACAAAACTTGATGTCTAAAAAATAATAGTTCCAATCATTTTTTTATTTTTTTTTTTAAACCTCGAAATATATCTGTTTTCCAAGATCAAAGATTGGAGAATTATTGAATATATATATATATATATATATATGTATTGTTTAAATTATAAATTATGAAATCCTTAGAAAGTACAAGTTACAAAATTCTTAATGTGTCAAAAGGCACTTAAGTTCTTTCGTACACCGCATTGTAGTAATATGTATACCATATGCATATTTTTAGATCCATTATGATCTGGAGGAATATGGTAGCGCTCAATTAACCTAACAAATATTGTTACAGAAAGCCAAAAATTTAATTGTGATGATATAAACTTTAATTTAGAAAATTATTTTTAATTTAAATCTGAAAGGTATAATATGACACTTATTGGTATAAATAGTGTCAGAAGTTCTTATATATATAAAATAACGGCTTAACTACTCCAGTCATATGTATACCCTTGAAAAAAATGCATGAATCTATTATCGAAATGGCCAATCCCAATTATAGCGAAGGAATTTTTACCACCTATGCAATTAGATATAACAGTATAAAATTTACATTCTCTTCTCTCACTTCAGAACACCTATTTATATTTTTTAATTAAAGAAATATGCGATTTATGTAAGGCAATGCAGATCGCGTAACATTAGGTTAGCAGTTAAAGGGTTAATATCCGACTATCATTTAGATTAATTATATAGTTACCTGCAAATGAAATTTTAACGCATAGAAGATTGAATTGCAATATTAAAAATCAAAATTTTGTGACAGTTGAATTTTAAGATTAACTTTTTGAATATGGATTAGCACTGCTGATGTCTGATTTAAGAATCTTCTGAATAGTGTGGGAACATGTAAGCATCTACACTGTAAAAAAATCTCCAAAGGTACTAAACCTTTTCTAGGAAACTGGGATTCCAAGAACTTTTCCTGTAACGGTAACAGCAAAAATTCAAGTTTCAGAATCGATTACATGAATTTTTCCTGTTATCGTTACATGAAAAGTTCTTGGAATCCCAGTTTCCTAGAAAATATTTAGTACCTTCGCAGATTTTTTTTTACAGTGTAGAAAAATGTGAAATCTGTTTTCTCATTTCCAGTCAGCAAACTCTTAGAAAGTATTTCCTTTTATGCTGTTCAAGCAAGATGAAGTCGCTACAAATTGAAATTCAAACACATCTCCTCACTCTGACGAAATTATAAACAACAAATTGGAAGTTGCACGTCAAGCGTAGAAAATGAGGTGCGTTTGTACTATAAGGAAGTTTTAAAAATGTCTAGATCACGGTGTAATAGTATACAGTACATAGGATACAATATAGTAGCCGATATCTTTTATATCACCCTATAAATATTATCCGCTTTCTACTATTACACTGTTAAAAATCTTGTTCTAGTTTGAACCAAAAAAGTTTGTTTTTTGGTGCTCAATAGCTGCCACCATAAGATGGTGAAATCTCATACCAACATTTGTAGCTTCCTAGTTCAACCTCGTTCCAAGTATTGGAACTATGCTTCAATAGGAGCTCCAAATTTTGGTTCAAGATTTCACCATCTTACGGTGGAAGACATTGAGCACCAAAAAACAAACTTTTTTGGTTCAAACTAGAACAAGATTTTTAACAGTGTAGGAAGTAACTTTTAGTGAACCGTAGCAACGTCTATTAATCTTATAAAATATGAAACAATTTATTAAAACGCTCGTCAAGCAATGTCTACCCACCTGTAGTATTATGTAATGTAACATTTTTGTGTGATCTTGTAAATTAATAACAAATATTCTTTGCACCACAAATTGCACAGAATGTATAATTTAGTTCATTCTTCTTAGATGTTTATATGTTTTATCGTGTTCGGAAATGTATATTATCATTAAAATGCGCTTGGAACTATTTTTTTCCTTAAGCCACAATGTAATGGAATACGTTTGATTGTTTCTGTAATTAAACTATACATCCGATTTTCATAAAATGTGAAATGAATAGGTAAAATTATGTATGAATTATAGATTAAAATTTTGAAACAATTCAGTTGGATAGTTGTTGCTGTGTTATATGCGGACGGACGGACTGAACGACTATGCATTTACATAATTGCGAATGCACCTATAAACGAAAAATTGCATGAGGTTCTTTTAATGCCCATTTTTCCATTATTGTTATGCGAATTCTCGTTAGTTAAATAATATATATATTTTTATATACGTTATTTTTGTTTAAATTCAGAATTTTTTTATTATAATTAAATATTTTTCCTTTCATCTTTTGTGGTAAAGATTTGTAATTAATCCTGAATTATGTAAATTGCACAAAGACTTAAATTTATTCTGATTTTATTCTGCATAAATTTATTTAAAAAATTAATTGTCTCAATTAAAATTCAAAACTTTTAAAAGAAATACAACATTTCCCGTAAATGAATATCTTTTTATCTCTATATTGTCTTTTATCAAATTAAAAATAAATATCTAAGAATATTATTCTAATAAAATATTAGAAAACAAAGGATCTTTTTCTTTTATGTAGATGGGATTGCATAATGTGAAATACCCAACATTTTTAAAGGGTTTGTTTTACTAAGAAAGTAAAGGTTTAAAAAAATGTATGTTAAAAATTAAAATCTTGGAATAAGTGAATATTCTTTTCATATTTTTTTTCAAAGTATTTTAAGAAGACACCTGGAATCAATGTTTTTCCACATTGTAATGTAATAAAAATATTTACGAAAAATGTATAGACAAAAAATAAATAAATAAATAATAAATATATGAAAAAATGAGAACCAGATTGGGGATTTTATAATTATTTTGTGGAATTTTAAATCTCCGGGGAAAATTTTTGGAGATAAGTAATTCACGGAAAAATGTTTAGGGACCAACAACATTTTTGGGGGGGAAAATTGGGTTTTCACTATTCTGCGTTCATTTTACTTAGCCATCTGACAACACTAAACATGTATAGAACTCTACTTTAATTTCTAAAGCGGAAATGAAATACAGAAATCGGATATGTCAATCATTTTTCTAATAGTCGTGCTCATCATTTACAAATTAAAAAATTGCGCGTACACTCTGAAAATTTTTTTGAAAATTACAAAATTTTTTCTAGTAGAATTATATTCTAAGAACTTTTTATGCAATAGCGAAAGTAAAAAATCATTTAACAGAAAAAGGTTTGTACTTTGAATCAAAAACATTTTAAGGATAATAAGAACATTTTTGGAAAAACGGATTCTTAGAACTTTTTAAGTAACATTAACGAGGATTACACATAATTTTTTTGTAAAATTACCAAAATATTAGTAGATTCTTTTGTAAAGTTACAGATGTCTCTAGTTTTAATTGCAAGTTTTGTAGATTGACATCATATTCTTGTACACTGTACAGTATACAAATAAAATTTTACTAAGCATAACAGATTTCGATAAATTTATATTATTCACCCTCATAGCATGCATAGTCACAGTGACGTCACAGTGAGTCACTTTGGTCATATCACATCTGTGACCAAATTGCCACCACTCAGTGACGTCACATTGCGACTGAGATGTGACTTTTGAAAAAATTCCTTAGAAAATCCTTAGAAAATTACATAAAATTCTTCAAAACATGTTATTTACTTTAAAAAACATGTTTCTGTCAATTTAAATATCGTCGCTTTTTTCACAGTTCCGTCACAATGTTGATGTCAAAGTAGTCACAAATGTTACACAAATTTGTCACATTGTGACCACTTTGTGAAGTGGTCACAAAAGAGCTCTAAAACGGCCATAACGATTTCACATTTCAGTCACTGTGACTTCACATCGACGTCACGTGATGTCACATCGACGATCGATGCCCGTATGGCATGGTGACGTCACTGCGAAGTCGTTGAGAAGTCACATTGTGACTTTGTAACCATCGATTTTCGATGTGACGTCACGTGACGTCGATGTGAAGTCACAGTGACTAAAATGCGAAGTCGTTATGGCCGTTTTAGAGATCGTTTGTGACGTCACATTGTGATCACTTTGTGAAGTCACGGCGTGACAAATTTGTGAAAAATGTGTCAATTGTGACTACTTTCACATTAAAATTGTGACGAACCTGTGTGAAAAGCGACAATATTTAAATTGACAGAAACATGGTTTTTAAAGTAAATAACATGTTTTGAAGAATATTTGTAATTTTCTAAAAATTTTTAAGAAAGTCATATCTCAGTCACAATGTGACGTCACTAAGTGGTGGTATTTTGGTCACAGAAGTGATGTGACCAAAGTGACTCACAATGACATCATTGTGACGTCGCTGTGACCATGCATGCTATGAGGGTGGTCACAAAGTCACAATTTGACTTCACAACGACGTCGGAGGGACGTCACCATGCCTTACAGGCAGGTTACATTTTTTTCTTTTATCGCGTATCACAGGTACATCACGACCTGATTTCAACTATACACACCTAAATTTCCAGATATTGTCCGATAGATTTTCCTAGTCATTGCGGGACAGACACACAAACACTTAGCACATTTCTTTTATTCGTATATATTTACACAATATAAATACAAAAATCTATAATTTTTGTAAGGCTGGTTAGTTTTTGCTTTATGGAATGATAGTAGAGCTTTTGCATACTACAATCACATTGCTACGTTATAAATGAAGATCACCTTGTTATGTAGCTTCCCTATTTCTTCTTACGAAAATTTCAATGAAAACTCTGCTGTCTTAAAAGGCATAAACATTCACATTACTAAATCTCCAGGGTTATCCGAAACGTTCTTTTGCCATTTTGTTTTCAAAATATCTACACTGTAAAAAAACGGACAATTTTACGGAAGTATTACTAGTAATCTGGACGCCAGTATAATATACTGTTTTTTAACGGAACAATTTCCGTAAATTCTGGAAAAAATTAAAAAAAACGGAATATTTTACAGATATTCTTCCGTTAAAAAACAGTAAATTATACTGGCATCCAGATTACCAGTAATACTTCTGTAAAATCTTCCTTTTTTTACAGTGTTTATTATAAAGGCCAAACGTATCTGTGCGTAACGCACCCGTCATTTTGCAAATGCTAACTTGAAATTTGAAATGAAATCTCGTTTTTGCAACTCTTGCTACTGCAAATTTTAAAACTTCTAACCATCCCACATTTACACCATCGAATAAAGCAACAAATGTGCTTTTCAATGCAATTTGTTTAAAAACTGTATCTTAATTTATTTTTAAGGTATTAATTTATTTTTTATTTTTTAATACTTTTTTAATCGTGGAAAGAAAAGTACTCCATTTCTAATAAAAGTGATAGAAAAAGACAGATTATTCTATCATTTTGTTGCTATTGTTTCATAAATATGAAAATAATTGAAATTAACACACGTGCTTTTTCAAGACTATCATCTGTTATAAAATCCATCGTCATTTTACTTTATGTGATATTGCTGGAATATTGCTTATCGTATTTATTGCATACAGATTATTTCAGATATTTTCATTTACACTTGAAAGAATATAAATAGTTTAGTATGTCGCCCAATCCACGAAAAAAGGGACACGAGGATGAAAATTTAAATTTCTTTAAATATGATTGAAATTTTGCATAATAACTGTTAAGAATGTACTATTTCATATTTTATCAAAAAAGAATTAAATTTTTGTCATTAACATACTTATTTTAATTAATAAAGTGACACTATGACTTTGTAAAATAGACTGCGGCAAAAATCTTTACATTTCATGGTCTCGTACAGCTGAACAAACATTCTGAAAAATCTCCAAACTTGGATATATATGATCTGACAGCTATTATTGAGAGTTTTTGTCTGCAGAGAAGTGTTCACTAATCTTCATTACAAAAGGTAAGCATATTTAATTACTCTTAATTATTATGTCACACCCGCAACAAAAAGTTACATTTATATCTTTGCAGAAAAATACTTTTGATTTAAAGTTATGAAACTTTATATTCAAAATTAGTTTATTAAGATACTTTGAATTTCAGACACAAAATAAATTAATTAATATTTTAATTATAATTATTGAACGTTGCGGGCGTGACATGTCCCTGTTGCGGGTGTGACATTTAATTAAAGTCACACCCGCAACGTCTTTTAAAGTTGATTACAAATGCATATTTGAACAAATTATATGTAAATTTATAAAAGAATAATATGCTGGAAAACATGTACTTGGCAGCTTTAACTATACCCTTTGATTTAATAGAGGGAATTCCAGTTAATAAATAAAAATTTGCATCATCTGAGCATGTGACACTGTGTGCAGTTGATTTATTCAGTTTGGATTGATAAAATTGTTGCTTTACTGCAAGAAAATAATTTTATTAGTGATATATGATAAAGAAATTAATTTAAAAAGTAAGATTTTTATAGAAATTAAAAAAAGAAAATTACGAAACAATATTTTAGCAATTTCCTTTAAATTTGTTAATTTTGTTTTGTTTTTATATACATTTTTTAAATTTTGTTATTTGATAGTATTTATCTAATATAGATATTTTTAGTTTTTTAAAATAAGTAAATCAATATTAGGGGAAGATTTTTTCTCTCTTTTAATTCAAATTAAATAAAAAGTAGAAGTAAGAATAATAGAAACTGTTAAAATGTTTATTAAGTTAGCATAAAATGTATATAGTCAGTTTGAAATGAACCAAAATTTAACATAATTAACTTTGTGTAAGATTATAAATTTCAAGGGATAACTATTAAAAATTTCTTAAGCTTATATTTTTGAACTGGAAGTGCTATATTTATTCAATTTACACATTAATTTCGTCTCTTTTGCAGAGAATGAAGAGTACAGAAAGATCACAATATAATTGAAAAAAGATTAAGGAAAACCCTTTTAAATATGAAGCATATCTACAACAAGAGAAGGGAAGAGACAAAGCAAGGAGAGAAAAGAAGAGACTATTTTAAAAAATCATGGTAAAGGATGGCAATCCTTTTGCATTTCATCTCATGGTAAAGGAGTTGTCGATGGGGATGGTGCAGTTACCATGAAAATGGTAACACTAGCAACGCTCTGCAACTATAAATTCAGCTTCAGATTTTGCCATGTGTGTAGAAAAAGTTCTAAAAAATATAAAAGAACTTTGCTGAATGTGAAATTTCAGAACATAGTTTGAAAATTCTTCATGAATGCTGGCACCAAGCACAATCGGAACTCAACTTTCAATCGATGCATCATGTTGTTTTTATTGACGTACACTGTTAAAAATAAAGGTGACAAACCGGTGCCATTTGGGACCCGGAGGTGAAAAGGCGGTGCCATTTGGAACCCTAGGGTGCCATAGGAGCTTGAATATGTGGTTGGGGTGACGACATATCTGTTCCTGGATGATGGGAGCTAAATAAGGTGCCATGCACTTCGTATTGGTAGCAATTTACCACCTCATCGGGTGACTGGCAACTTGCGCATGCGCTATGACGTGTGTCTTTCTGCTTTCGGTGTCGGCAAGTAAAGTTTATGGGTGTGAGCAAAGCAAAACATGGCGGTGTGTAAATTGGCTATATTAATTGAGGACTAACCACTGAGCTACAATAAAACAACAATGAGGACTTAATGATCCGATTTGCGCGACCAGTGACCCCGGGCAGTCTGATTAAAGGTAAGATTTAACTTTATTTTATTTTATTTTATTGTTACGTTAATTTATCGTACATCCCTATATGTAATGTCATAAGAAAACAGTAAATCATATTTTTTTGTTAGTGTGATTGATTGGTAAGTTTATTATGTGAAGCTACAAGCTACACTCTCACCAAAATACCCGCTTGCTAATGTTAAACCTATGAGGCAGTTATTTTACAATTTCTCGTTTACATGTCAATATTTTTAAATGATTTATCGAGGCCTTAGCTACCGAAGAGCAATTGGAGCAAACTGCTCTAGGCACGGGAATCCTAAGGACGCACAATTAGAAAGAGGGAAATGAAAGATTGCAAAAATATTTACATATTTTTTCATTACAAATCAGTTATTTTAGACGCATCTTGTTGCAATCGGAATATTCTATGACCATTTTACCTTGTGTTTAAACTCAACTGTTTAGATTTAACCCTTAACTGCTGTTAGTGGTCTCAGACACCGTGAGTTTTTCATGTTTCACAGTTTAACTTGTAATTTTTAGTTTAAATATAGATACTGGTCAACTGTTTTTAGTTTGGAGTCATATTACTACCTCTAAATACTTTTGAATAGCTGAATCTGATTTATAATATTCTTGTACATAAAGTTTAATGCATAAATAGTATTCTGAGAATTAATGAAACATTTTATTCATCTTCAGATTAAATGGTCTGACAGACAGGTTACAGTAGTTATATAACAATTTTTGTCAGAGCAGTTAAGGTTAAAATATGTTTTTGCGTCTATATACAGTTAAAAGCAATTAATTTTATTCGCGAAGTTTTAATTTTAACCTTTATACGGGATCTCGGACAGCATCTGGCCGGCTTTGTATATATTTTCGGATAGATGCTATCCGAACCCCTCCTGTAAAGGCTAATTCACACCATATTGCAGCCTCGCGTAACTTCTCTAATATTGTTTCAGTATACCTGATTTGTCTTTATTTGAGAGGGGGGGGGGTAACTTTTTCATTTAAGACAATTGAATACTTGCAAATCTTAAAGTAATCAAAACTTATTTACAGGGTTTTCATTATTAATATTTTCCTTATTGACCACCATTATTTCCAAAATAATCTTCATAATAAGATTAGATCGGGGGGGGGGCGGTAGCACGGACAATCATTTAGTCTCATTTAAGGATAAAAATCACGGATAAAACCTCGATTTGCATATTAAAGCGTTATTAGTCAGCCAAGTCATACCTTGGTGGGAAATGCCTAAAAACCCGAATTTAGCGGTATCTTCGGTTTACCATTATGTTTTCTTACTCCCAATTCTTCATATTTTCATACTTTTGGTTTCATTTTCTTTCAAAAAGGTGAGAAAATGTTAGGGAATTGAAATGAATATACCTTATGATCTGATTATCGGCTATGCAGATTTACACCCATTTTTTTTCGAAAGTATTCTTTCGCATTAAACCTTATTTAGTAGCAGAATTTTATGGTTAAATAAAATAAAATATTTTTTTTTCAATAATAGTAATTTAAGTTTGATTAGACCGTAATCAGTCCCCCCCCCCCTTTCTCAATCATCAACATCATCCGATATGACAAATTTTTAGTCATGAACATTCAAATTATAAAAGGAAAACAATCTGTATTTACTCCACTGAACTTTCAGAATAGTTTACAGAAATAGTGTGTGTTCAAAAAATATAACAATGAATAAAAACTTATATCGTAATTTTACACAAATGTGAAATTTTCCCGCTGGTGATGAAGATCTCGTGTTTTGAAGGTGATTTTTGCACTGTCATTTATAAATCTTAAACATTTTTCTAATGATATAATTTTTAACAATCTTTTATTCCACCCGTTCTGAAACAAGACCAATAAACAGGGTTGGCTTTTTACCGGTAAAAACCTGGGGAGAAGGTGGTAAAAACCTAAGGATATACAATAAACTGTTAGCCCTTAAACTGTATTTTAATACTATTGATAAAAATTCTATTTTCATGTAAATGGTGTATTAATATATAATAACTATATAGGGGAGAGTGGGGTGGTGTGGGACTTTTTTTTACAAAAGTAAGATTTTTTTTTTTATATACAAAAAGAAAAATTTCAATTTATAGGATGCAAGGTAAAACACTTTTTAATCCCCCTGAACAATATAGAAACATAACGTACAAATACTATTTTATTTTAAAGAAGACGTAAGTTTCAAAATGTGTCTCATACCTCCTCATTAAGAGTTATGGGACAGCAATAATAAAAAAAAAAAGCTATAAGGCACAAAATAACCTATAGTGTCGGTAAGATAAACAATCAACCAAAGGTTGTAAGTTGATAATGTATGTGCCACAATATAAAATTCCAGTATCTTCATGACTGGAATGAAAATTCAGGATTCTCTGTCATAGGTGTCATTAAGGCCCCACACTAGGCACAGAAAGAGACCCGGATGATAATGTAAAAGTCTATAGGAGCGTTGTTTTCAAATACCTAACTAAAATTTTATATTTTTACATGATTTTTTTGAACAAGACAGCTGAGGATGATCCATAACCGGCCTAGTTTTTATTATTTTTTCGATTTTGCTTTTATATTTTTGTATAACGATAGTTTCAATTTCAGAACCAGTTTAAACCGATTTCGTAAATTAAAGTAATTTTTAAAAAAAATCTGAAACCAAAACTGAAAAAGTAAAAACTACGCCGGTTGCGGATCGCCCACAGCAATCTTGTGCAAAACAATCACGTAAAAATATTAAAATTTGGGCGAAATATTTGAAAAAAACGCCCCCATAGACTTTGCATTATCATCCGGCTCTTTTTCTGTGCCTAGCGTTGCGCCTTAAATAATCACCAATTTACATTTTGAAGTATGAATATATATATTATCAATGTTATAATTAATATATTATCCTCTAAAAATATTTGCATGTTAGCAATTCGCATTATTATTAATTTGAAAAAGGAAACTGGGCGCGTCCCATTCCTCGCCACTTCCTTATTTGTGTTAAACTTCTTGTTCAAACAAAAATGCTGCTTTAGGCTTAGTTTAAATTATGGATAATATACAGTATAATGTTCCATAAATAGGAAAACTATTACATTTATACATAAACAAGCCTTTAACATATTGAAAGCAAATAAATCAAATTTAAATTGGATTTTTGAAATAATTTTTTCTTTCATACATTTGCAAATCTATGCATAACAATATTTTTTGTAAACTGAAGAATGGATTACCATTGCTTCATGTTGTGTGCGATCGATGAAATGTTTAGAATAATGCACAAAAAGAAAAACCATACTGTCCCATTCCACCCGACTTTCCCCCATATAGCAAAAGGGAAAATAAAGAATTAGCCAGTTCCCTTAAGCTCCTGATATACACTATATGGCCAGAGATGACCGTCCACTTGCGATTTTAGACATTTTGTTAAATATCTAGAAAAATGTATGAGGAATTATCCGGAAAATCTTAGTGTATAAATATAATACACTACCTGGCCATTGATTATCGTCCACTTGCGATTTTAGACATTTTGAAAAATATCTAGAAAAATACATGAGGAATTATCCTGAAACTATCAGTGTATAAACAATATAGTACAGGTCATATATTTTCGTGAAGATTTTTTCCAGAAACTTTATAGGGGACCGCCAACAAATTAAACAAAGTATGAATGCAACTCTGTCAAAGTAACTCTGTCAAAACTAATGCATCAAAAGCGCTCAAACTGTAGATTGTAATTAAGTGGCTTATTGTTATAAACTGTGTCCATTTTTATGTCGATGGCATGTATACTCGTAGAGAAATTAAGGTTTTTATAAAAATTCTCCCCATTTTTTCCAAGATTTTTGCTTATAATTTGCAGAGTTCTTAATATAAAATAATAATATTTTCTGAAAATGTGACAAACAACATTGCACATAAAACCCTGTAATTAGAATTAAAAAATAATAAAAATTGTATGAAAAATGAGTAGGTGTACTAAATAATTTTTCACTGCGCATGCGTCAACGATATCAAAATTTCATTTGCATATTATGTTGGCTAAATATATAGAGCAACTTTTGTGAAAGTTGCAAAATCATAGCTTGAAAATTCTGAAAATAATCGTCAATAGAATCACTTAAAAATCCGTTATTTCCAAAATGAAGCAAAAAAAGAGCGGTTGTATCCATATATTCATTGATTAGTATCAATATAGAATACACAATATGGAACTTACTACTACATTTGGATAAAATCCATCTTTTTTTTTTTTTTTTTTTTTTTTTTTTTTTTGCTTTATTTTGGGAACAACGAATTTTCAACTTTTTATATTGACCATTATTTTTAGAATTTTCAAGCTATGATTTTGCGACTTTCACAAAAGTTGCTCTATACATTTAGCCAACATAACATGCAAATGAAATTTTGATATCGTTGACACATGCGCAGTGAAAAATTATTTTGTAAACCTACTCATCTTTCATACAATTTATATTATTTTTTAATTCTGATTACAGGGTATTATGTGCAATGTTGTTTGTCAGATTTTCAGAAAATATTATTATTTTATATTAAGAACTCTGCAAATTATAAGCAAAAATCTTGGAAAAATTTGGGACTATTTATATAAAATCCTTAATTTTTCTACGAGTATACATGCTATCGACATAAAAATGAACACAGTTTATAACAATAAGCAACTTAATCACAATCTACAGTTTGAGCGCTTCTGCTGCATTTGTTTTGACAGGGTTATCCGAAAGATATTCATTCTTTTTTAATTTGTTGACGGTCTCCTGTAAGGTTTCTGGGAAAAATCTTCACGGATATATATGACCTGTCCTATTATGTTTATACACTGTGAGTTTCAGGATAATTCCTCATGTATTTTTCTAGATATTTAACAAAATGTCTAAAATCGCAAGTGCGCGATAGTCAATGGTCAGGTAGTGAAGTACAAGTCATATATTTCCCTGAAGGTTTTATTCCGAAACTCTAATAGTGGACCGTCAACAAATTAAAAAAGAATGAATGCATTTTGAATATCTTTTGGATAACCCTGACAAAACTAATGTAGCAAAAGCGCTCAAACTGTAGATTATGATTAAGTGGTTTATTGTAATAAACTGTGTTCATTTTTATGTCGATAGCATGTATAGTCGTAGAAAAATTAAGGTTTTCTACTAATCCGAAAAACAGTCTCAAATTTACCCAAGATCTTTGTTTATAATTTGAAGAGTTCTTAATATAAAGTAACATTCTTTTCAGAAAATGCGACAAACAACATTGCACATAATACCCTGTAATCAGATTTAAAAAATAATAAAGATTGTTCGAATATTGAGTAGGTTTACTAAATAATTTTTTACTGCGCATGCGTCAAAGATATCAAAATTTCATTTGCATATTATGTTAGCCAAATGCATAGAGCAATTTTTGTGAAAGTCGCAAAATCACATCTTGAAAATTTTGAAAATAATTGTCAATAGAATACGTTGAAAATTCGTTATTCCCAAAATGAAGGGAAAACACGAGGGGTTGTGCCCATATATTCATTGATTAGTGCCAATATAAGATACATAATAGGGGCGTACTAATGAATTTGAATAAAATTCCTTATTTTTTTATTATTATTACTGCTATGGGATACCTCGGCATGTTAGGGAAATTTGTTGCTAATCTGGAATAGACACTTTGTTGCAAAATATGTTTTGTAAATATGGTTAATAATGTAAATAGTTTGTAACTCTTAATGATTACACAGGAAAAGAATAACTGAATGACAAGTATGAGTTACTCAAGTAATTTTCTCGTGCTGTCCGAAAATAGGCAATAAAGAGGAAAGTGCCCAGTTAAACTGATGGCATTGAGCTCGCAGGCTATACATACAACTGTATATTATACTCTTATTTCACAGAATAATACCCTTCCAAAAATAAAAGAAATCAACTGTAAGTTATTGGACAGTAGATTAACTACCACCCCTCTTTATACTTAACGAATGAGCCCCTAAAACTAATCAGGGAAGTGTGTTATCAGAGTGAACCTATTAACAAAATTTGAAATAAATTTGATAATTCTGCATGATTTCTGCATATTTATATAAATTAAGGGGGGTAGCACTCTCTTCTCTCCCCTTCATATTTAACCAATGAACCTCCAATGCTAATCAGTGAAGAACCTTATCAAAGTGAACCTACATATAAAATTTGAACCAAATCTGATATTTATATAAAGAGTTATCACGTTACATACAGAACCTGCGGGCACATTAGCTGCCAGGCTTTGATAGCCTTGTGAGCTATAATTTAAATTTTATTTAAATTGTATTTATTCTTTTTTTGTTCATCTACCATTTTTGCTGTACTTTGATGATACATTTTAATTAGACTGTCTTGTTGTGTGTTTTCCATAATGTGTTATTATTATTATTTCAGATAGTGAACTTACATTTACAGTACTTACATCACCATGTTTGATACAAGAAAAGTTTCCGACTCTTTATTATGAAGAAGATGCAGAAATTTCTGTGTTTTAACCTGTTATTGTGCTCCACAACTCAAGCAACTTGTTAAATTACTCATGCTATGTATTAATTTTATATAAACAGTTAATTACAAAAACTGATAATTTTATAAGCTTAGTTACTTTGTGGCATGCATTATTTTGGTTGTTTAACGTTAAATATAGCAAAAGCCAATTTAAATTTTTATCATTTTTATTAGATACTTATGTCTTCAAAACTTTCTTAGTGGCATCAGTTCCACGTCTTTGTTTAATAATAATTAATACATTCTTGGTGTTTACAATAAAAAGATTATTTGAACTAAAAGGTTGTTTTTTTAATTCAGTGTTTTATTCCTTTCATTATAATTACTCTTTGGATTAAAATTTCAGAAGCAAAAAGTCAAAACATAAAACAATTTCGCAGAAAGTGTTTTGATGTGGATACAGGACTAGAAATCAGCAGTCGTTAGTCGTCAAATGAAACTAAATTATAGAAAAATTATTCCTAGTCGTCAAATCTTGATAGCTAGCTTTCTTTAACTTTAATTTTTGTTTAGCAAATGCTTTCATTTGTATTTTAGCATGCACCCCCCCCCCCCTGTGCACCATGACATCAGCACGTGTCTTAAGAATTTTGAACCTGTCAATAACCTCTAAGTTAACTTCACTTTAACCAATGACTGATAAAACTGGTCCTTGGATATTACACCCCTGTAAACAAGATTTTATTTTATTATGAGATATTTCTGCATCCTTATATATTCCTAAAATAAGAAACTGTATTAAAATTGTTTTAAAATTTTTGTACTCCTTTCCTCAAACAAACAAAAAAAATATGTGTGATTTGGAAATGTTTTAAATGCCACACCATAATTGACAATCAAAGATTCATTTATTTGCTAACTTTTTATTTTCTGATGTACTGTTAGTCTCAGATTTTTTAAAAATTAGCTTATCCCTAGTTATATCTAAAGCTCATATTTTCTTTCTGTGGACATATTTACTTGATTATCTGTTTTGTATGCATATTAGCTTTATAAAAATAATAAGTTTTTCCAGAATCCAAATATTGTAGTTTAATCAGGTTTCATACTTATGCAAAGTCAGTTTTTATTTTGTTTAGTAAGAAAAAGTGTTTAATATATAAAGTTTCCTCTCCACTTCCCTTCAATACATTAAAATTAAATATGCAATGCAATATTATTACTATTAACATGGTTGTGAAAAGAAATAAGAAAATATGAAATGCAGTTGGCACATCGAAAATAATTTGTAGGCATTATTTTGACACCTTACCTACAGTTCTTAATTTCCAATCCTGTATGGATATATGCTATAAAATATGAATTTGCATAAGTTCACTATAAAGGTAAGTACTACGTATAATGTAAAAATGATTTTTTTTTTTTTTTTTTACTCAATTTCATCTATTATTTTACCACAACTATAAAATGAACTTATTTTCTATAATTCATTTCATAGCTTGATGGCTAACTTTCTGTAAGAATTTTAAAGAATATGAAATATTCTTACTAATTTAAAAGTTACACAGCATTTATTACATATTCTTTTCTAATTTGTGTTTTACATTTTTTTAATTAGATACAGCAGGATAGCTGAAAAAATATTGGTGCGTTGTTTGACATTGATATATCACAACTAAAATCTGAGAAATGCTTATTTTAAAATTTGTAGCATTTCTTCTATTATATGAAAATCTTAATCCTCCGAAAAGTTCACAACCGTCAAAATGATCAGCAACTAATATGTTCAACGAAGTGTTGGCCTCATGGAAGCAAAATAATTTTAATGGAACTTCCAGCAGTATTGGGGCCTTCACATGGAGCAAAAACAACATTGAACTTCAACACCCATCTGTGTGGATATTTAATAACAGGTGTATTGCCTTCGAACAATCAGATCTTAACTCACTTGACTTCTGTAGAAAAGTTAGAAATAGAAAATCCCCAGTTTGCATTGTATGTGATGCGAAATTATCAAGGCATAGAATGATTTAAATCAGAATTATCTGCAGCGGACTGTCAATTCTGTGATCTTTCGTTTTCAAACTTGTGTAAAAAACAAAAATCGAGCCAGTGAACAATTTGTTGAAATATTGTTATTTCTTTTATTTTTTTTATTAAAATATGGCATATATTTTACAGGATATAGCATTTTTCTGTGTCCCCATAATTTTCAGTTGCCCTGTATATAAAATAATGAAAATACATGTCAAGCAATATACTATGTGTCAAAAAAGATGGTTACGGATTACTTCTGAAACTATAAGAAAATTATAAAGATATTCATATGAAGATAGATATTGAACGAACTGATATAACTTATACTTTCTCTTATTTTGGAGTCAAAAAACATAAAATTTTTATAATGTTCCTGCATCTAAAAATCCCCAATCACAAAAATTGTTACTGGCCTTTTCTTAAACATACCCAAAAAGTTTGATCCAAACATCTGAGTTAGAGACAGTCAAAAATCATGTTTTATTTCACTTTACAAGAAATTCAAAACATAAAATTGAAAATCGGACTTGAAATTGCATGACAAAGTCACAATATTTGACTCTAACTCAGTAATTTTAGAGGCAGAAAATAAGTGTAGGGGTTGTGTAAATTTTGCGATTTATGCTAACAAAACCTTTTGGGTATGACTAACAATGCAATAGTGATGACTTATGATTGGTGATTTTGAAATGCAAAGACTGTATAAAAGTTAAAATTTTGAATTTTTCTTAAAATAATCTCCATGTAAATGAAAGTACAATTTGAATTCTCTGCCTTTCTATGATTATTTTTGTCATATTATCCCTCTCTGAGTTACAAAAACATGCTACAATTTTTCTTTGGACACCTGATAATGAGTTTAAAAATATAATATCCCATCAATCTAAAAGAAAAAAAAAAGACTCAAAATATTGACTGATCATGATAATTTTCTCTGCAGACTTCAATTTAAAAATGGGTAAACACTTTGTATTTCATGATTCAAACCAATACAATTTCTTGACAAGGGGGGTGGGGGAGGGGGATTGCAACTGTGGGCCATAGATTGTGAGTGATATTTCTTGTAGGATGCCACAGGGCACACTGGATTATGTGTGTCATCCGTTCACCCTCTGGGGCACGCTGGATAAGTGGTATCATTATTCTCCCCTGAGATGCCATTCTTGCACCCCTTAAGGTAACCTGGATGAGGGATACCATTACTCTCCCCTCAGATGCCATCCTTTCACCCTCTGGGACACCCTGGATAAGGGGTGTCATTACTCTTCCCTGAGGCGCCATCCTTTCACCCCCTGGGACACCCTGGTTAAGGGGTGCCATTACTCTCCCCTGAGATGCCATCCTTTCACCTCCTGGGGCACCCTGGATAAGGCGTGCCATTATTCTCCCATGTGGTGCCATCTTTTCACCCTATTGAACACTGTGGATAAGGGGTGCCATTATTCTTCCCTGAAGTGCCGTCCTTTCACCCCCTGAAACACCCTGGTTTAGGGGTGCCATCCTTTCACCCTAGTTAAGGGTGCCATTTTAGCTCCTCTAGGGGTGTCACCAGTGAGACAAGCTTTTCACCCCTAAAAGGTGCAATGTGTCACCATTAGTTTTAACAGTGTAGGAACAATTAATGTAGCAATAACTTCAGAAAGCGATCACAAGAGAATTTGTTTGTTACCATATTTTGTAAAAAATATAATATCCAATGATAAAAGTGCAGTTGGAGATTTTGTAGAAGTTGTTTTATTCTCCACATTAAAATAAATAAATAAATAAAAGTGAAAACTTTGATGGACAAATAAGACAAATGAATGGAGATATTATATAATAAGAGTATCGGAATGAAAATCAAGAAAATGTGTATATTTAGCTCAGTCAGTCAGATGTATCCATACTTTGACAAGGATATAATATCCAACGATGAATGTGCAGTTGGAGATTTTGTAGAAGTTGTTTTATTCTCGACATTAAAAAAGTGAAAACTTTGATGGACAAATAAGACAAATGGATGGTGACGATATAGAATTAGAATGTTTGAAAAAATTTTAAGAAAACGTGCGTATTTGGCCCAGTCAGTCAGATGCATCCTAAAAAAAAAAAGAGCATTTTTGTAAAAAAAGCTACCACCATCAGAAATTATAAATTCAAGATTGGAAATGAAAATTTTTTTATATTTTCCTCTCTAGATATTATAATTGTAATATTGATTAATTCTTTAATTTAAAAAAATCTGCCTTGAAAATATTTGTGTGTGTCATTATTTTATTGGCTATACAAGTCACACCCGCAACGAAAATTTTCAATATTTTCCACAAAAGCAAGAAATGAGTAAGTAATTTAATTTTTTCATAGAATAATTATTTAAGTATTACTGTCTAATATATAAAAATATCAATTCACTCAGTTGTCATAATTCACAGAGTTTTGCATTTTTGCACTGAAAGATGAAAATGCATGTCCTTTTTATGTCACACCCGCAACAGGCGGAAATTATTTTTTCTTATAAATAAATGATACATCGGACAATTTTCAGATTTGGATTAATGTATGTGTAAGGGGTCTACATTGAAATTCATACAAATTGAAACCAATGCTCAAACTTTTTTTTGCTGGTGACTAAATTAAGTTGTGTAAATGTCACACCCGCAACTTTGGATTGGGCGATCTATTTCTAGCTAGTAGCAATCGAGACTTCAAATTTTGAATTTAAAAGATTTTAAAATGAACAAATTAGAATGTAATTTTTTAAAAACTTGAATACGGATATGAGAGGTGTGTATGTAAGTTTCCAGGTGATGAAATTGATTTCGGGTTTAGATTTCAAGTATTAAAACCATCTATGATATCTAAGATATCTATGAATCTATGATATCTGCATCAAGTATTAAAACAATGTATTATTTTTATTGATGAAAGCACAGTGATTGATACAACGCAGTTGCGTTGCATAAAAATAGGTATTTGAGTAAGGATGACAAAAAACATTAAAACAATGATTCATAGCATTGCATAGCATATAAAAAGCATAGATTATGAATAAATTCCAATATATTCAGAATAATGTAACATAACTTCATCATTTAATTAAATGAACGTATCCCATTTAACCCTTTGCGGCGCAGGGCTAATTCATTTCTTAAGTGTTTAAATTAATAACCTGGACCGGAATTTCAAAACAACTGTATTTGTAAATAAGAAAGAGCTATATTTCAGTCATTCAACGAATCATAAATTTCTTCACCAAAATTCCGGTCCCAATGTATCGTTTGAGAATTAAAATTAAGTGGTTTCATAGATATACCACCGCGCCACAAGAGTTTAATCTTTGAAAACGTATATCTCATTTTAAAGATTCAATTTCAAGAACTGCCATCAAAAATTGGTAAATCATCCAAATTCTTCTTGCAGCCCTGTATTATGTATATACATTTGTATCTATTTATTGCATGCATGCGAAAATTTAGTTCAGTTATGAATTACACATACCTTAGTTAAAAATTCTCCTTCAGGAATTTCTGCTAATAAGGGGACTGATAGACAAATTCTTTCACACAGCTTTGTATATGATTTTGAGATTTTATTTCTAACGAAAAAGATGAAAAAAGTTTCGTGAAAAGATTTAAATTTGAAAACGTACGGTAATTAATGGCTATATACTGTACTGCTCAACTACTGTACTTTAACCGATTTCTTTTGTGCGTTTCTGTAAATGAACAAGAAAGGCTATGAAAGTCATATTCAATTGTATTCCACTTGTAGAAACTCAGTGATTTATATCAGATTCAATACGTTTAAAATAACGTAACCTCATCAAAATACTCTTCAAAAGATTTTTTTCCCCCGTGTAACAAAATGTAATTGTGTTTTTAAGTGCTCACTAAATAAACTATTAATACACTTGCTTCATGTACAGTAAAAATCAAGCCTTGGTTACTTTAAATAATATTTATCAGTTGTATAACACATCCTTGTATACTTACGCGATTTAGAGCGAGGACAGACGGACAGACAAACCGAGTGCATTAACATTGTAAAATTTTGTTGGAAAATGTTAAACCTATGCTATATTCTTCTTTGAATTTTTAAATTATTTTCATATTAGAACAATATGTTACAAAGAATCAATGTTACTTGCAATATAAAAATAAATGAATCCCACACTCATATATAATTTTTTTGTAATTTAATTTCACGGAATAAGGTACCCTGGAGTAATAACGCCACGTTAAGGTTCTACCAATTTTCACGGCTCAGTTTTAGATTGTATTTTTCAAACAAATATATGATTTGATACAGCAACTCATTGACTATCTATATAAAAAAAAATTAACAGATATGTATTCATAAAATGTAATGGCGTGATTTCTTGACCAATGCTTTTTGGCATTATTACCCATCAATATGGGTAATAAAGCCATGCAAAAAAACTATGAAATAAGATGGAATAATTGCATGTAGACTGCCCAATTCTAAAAATACAAACTCTACAAGCATAAATTGACAAATTGCATTCTAAGCTATTGAAAATGTTCAATTTTTTGTGGAAATGTAAGAAAAATAAAGGTGTGGTGTGGAGGGAAGGATAAGGCAAAAGAATATCAGACCGTGAGCTTCTTTTTGCTTAAAAAGGACAGCTTAAATATAATTATTAGAAAAATTGCACAGTTTTAACTGTGTTTATTTGAATCAGCATTTAGGAAGTACACTGTAAAAAAAATTAGAGAGGTTACTAAAAATTTCTTAGTAAATTTGTATTCCACAGAATTTTTTAGCAACCATTACAAACTTTTTTTTTTGCAAGTGAAACAAGCATTTCTTTTGTAAACTGAACAAAACAATTTTTTGTATAACTAACTTAAAAATTTTTAGTATGAGCCACCAAGCAAATTTTAGTAATAGCTCCAGAATTATTTTTAATAACCATCACGTGCGCCCGAAAGGCAGGAGCTTTCTTCGAGCTGCGTCCAAACTTCTGAAGCGGAAGATTTCCGGCAAAATCGCAATAGATGGCAGCACCAAACATTCCTACCCGCTCCGACAGGATTTTCATAATCCCTTTATTAACGAGACACTACATACATTCGGGGCGTATTTGGCGGTGGCAAGTTTCGAACCCGGGACCTTTTAGCCTGGAGTCCGTTACTATAACCACTATGCTATCAAGGCCACACCAACTGAATTTTAGTAAGAGCTATTAAAAATATAAAACTATTAACTCTATTCGTTGCTAACTTTTTTCTAGTAATTCTTACAATTTTTTTTGTAACCGACTATGATTACTAAAAATTTTTTAGTAATTACAAGGATCACTAAAGTTTTTTTAGTAGATCGACCCTTTTTTTTTACAGTGTAGCTCGGCCACTGTAGGGAATCAACCGGGGTATTAATGCCAAGAATTGGCGTTATTACCCCGTTGTAGTAATTGCGCTGTACATTTTAAATTACAAATTATCTCGAGAAGATATCCAAAATCTTCAACAACATTTTGAAAGTCCATGAAATGTACTACAAATTTATGTAATTAACAAAGTATTTCCGGATAAAAAAAAATAGTCTTCACATCACAAAACGTACCTCGCAAATTTTAGATCAAGCGTTAATTTTAGTTGCTTGTGAAAACAATAAGACCTAAAAATGAAACAAATTAACTTGAAGTTGTTTTTTGCGATTTATATGACTCAAAACCCTTCTGCGCAGAGCACATGTGTGTCATTTACCAGATTATTCCATAATTATGCATAATATTAGCACTTGGCGTTATTACCCAGCCTGGCGTTATTACACCAGACCACCTTATTTCGAATCAATTTATGCATTTTAGAAATTTAGTTAATTTTGATTTAAAATATGAATTTATTTTTCATTTTCTTTTAATTATTGTTATCTTAATAAAATATTTTAAAAAAATTTTACATATTTTATTTTTAAGCTTCATTTTATGAATCTGTGAGGTAAAGAAAAACATCACTACTCCATACAAATTATTTGTTTAAAGA
Organism: Maratus speculifer; assembly: GCA_964019185.1. Taxonomy (NCBI): domain Eukaryota; kingdom Metazoa; phylum Arthropoda; class Arachnida; order Araneae; family Salticidae; genus Maratus; species Maratus speculifer. The sequence goes on along the minus strand of OZ025294.1, from coordinate 376,235,311 downwards.
AATTTTAAAATAATATAAAATTTATGACATTAAAATTTACATACTAATTAAATATTTGAAAGATTTTTTTGATTATGAACATTAATAAATAATCTTGTAATGAAAAAAGAAATATTGCATTTCAATTTCTTCTAATAGCTTTAATTAAATCGCTTAATTTAATATCATGTGTATTTTTTGTTTTTAATGAATTGTTTTATTATTAAAAGTATTTAAACCAAATCAATATAAAAAAACAAATGTATCTAGTTCTTCCAATTTTAATTGTTAAAATGTTGGATTATAAATTAAGGTCATAGCTTTGCTAAAAATTTCATTAAAACAGAAACCTTTAGCGTATATTGTAAATTTAAATAAAATATAATAATTTTTTTCATGAATTTATATTTATAACCCAATATCCTAAATTGGTTTTAAATATTAAAAAAATGCATCCATTGGATTATTATTTTCTATCAAAATATTTATGAAAAGGAAAAATGGTTTACGTAGATTCTAAACACAAAACAGCTTTATTATTAAATTTAAATAAATAAAAGATCTGCCCCCTCTATGGGATAAGATAACAAACATGTGACTGTAATGGCAGATCACACAGAGGGTTTTGTTTAATATTCATTTCAAAACAGCGTATCCTTTAATTAATGAATTGAAATTGTTAACTTATAATTATTAAATTCTTACATAGATTCTAGCAACAAAATATTTGATTATACAATACAGTAAAACCCTGATCTATCGTTCCCACAGTCTTCGTTTTCCTGCATTGATCGTTTTATTTCTTCGGTCTTTGCACAAATTATATTTAAATAATGTTAACGAAACCCTGATGTATCGTTTTCCAAAATAACTTCGTTCGTTCATCGTTGTAAAATGTTTCTACGCACCGTAAAGAATTTTTGGTCAAGTGCATGGATCCATATGAAATGCAGGCTATTAATTTTGCACTTTTAGCATACAAGAAGCAATCTCTTCAGCCATCTGGAATTATTACGAGAAATGCGTTTTTGTGCGAAATATTGATGAAGAACTCTCAACAGAAAAGAAAGAAAAGAACGATGTTGGTGAGATAATGCAAATGAAGTGTTGTTGCATGGAGTAGTGGATGTTTTTGGAGTAAAATTGAGCTATTATATTTCCCTTCATCAAGATGTTGCGACATACAGTGTCCTAAATATATCAGAAATGTGCGATGATGCCAAAAAAATGGCGAAGAAGTAGACGACAATGTTCATGTCTATGAAACTTAGCTTGCACCAGTGCCAAGACTGTCTAACGAAATTATTGCATTTGAAATTGTATGCATTTTATACATGTATATGAAGTTTATAGAAAATGATAAAAAAAATGGCGTACATCTTGAAAAAATGTTGTTTAGTTTAAATGCAAACAATTCTCCTCCCTCCCCCTCAAAAATTTTTTTTTTTTTTTTTATAAATATTAATTTTTTTGTTGTTGTTATATGTAATTTTTTCCGTTTAATAAATATCAAATTTTTATTTATTTATACTAGCTTTAGTAAATTATTATTTATATTGCAGACATTGTATGCATAAGTAATGCAATACGATTGTTTTTTCGTGTTTTGACATTGAGCGGCACTCATCGTTTTCCTGCATTCTTCTTTTTTCCCCCGTAGCACTTGAAAAACGATGGATCGCGCTTCTACTGTAATTATAAAAGAAAGTTTTTTATTTAAATTAAAATAGTACAAATAATTTTTTTAATGATATTCAAAATTCCAAATCTGTGGAAAATCTAAAATAAAGAAAATTGCAGAAATATAAATAAAATTTTAAATTTCTATATTCAAAACACAACAAAAAAATATTTAACCGAAATTTAAAATGATGAATCATTAATAATTCGTAATATCTTTTATAATTGATGGAAAATTAAATTTGAAAAAGAAATATAAATATCAGTGAGGATTTATCACAGCGTAATAATAATAAAATAATAATATGTACCATTAAATTGGTAAGAATACGAAATTTATCTGTTTATTAACAAGTACTGCTTATATTTCTAGTTTAAAAGATTTCAGAAAAATCTACCGTAAAATGCTTAATACTCCTCTTGTCTTAAATATTCACTGGAACATCTAATTGGCATTTTCTTATTTTATGCAATAATAACAATTGTTAAGTGCAGTCGTGTAAAAAATAAGAAACAACACCGACTATTTAAAATAAATCTCAACAACACTTTGTAAAAATAACCATAATAATAAAACAGTGCGAAGGTTGCTTTTAGAGCTTAAAAATTAATAGCCCGTCATGAGCTGCAGTAAACACATATCCGTAAGAGACAGGTACTATTTTCCGACCTTGACCTCGAAGTCTAGCGATCTCTTGCTTCTCAAGTCACCAAGTAAAATTTAGCTCCCAATTAAAAAACCACGTCAGACAAAAAAATTGAACAAGGACACATCTCATCAGAAACATCAAACGAGGCCAATGATAAGTAAGTAATACTAATAAGTAATACTAATTTACCAGACACGGAGATTTTTTCGTGAATTTGTAATTGAAAGGGATATTTGCATCAGAATGGATATGTTGCAACAAATACAATGCTTCAATTTAGATTAAACTAATCCGAAATCGCCTAAAACCAGAAATATAGAACAAAGACAGCTGCCACATTTTCCGCACAAAAAATATCATTCAGCTTTACACCTTACGAGGACAGGAGCAATATTTTTGGTGGCAAAATTACAAATAACAAGAGGTACGACTGATTCAATCTTTCCTTTAGACTAGATATATCAAACAAGACCGTAAGAATTCGCAATACAACACTACAACAATAATTAAACAAGTTGGAAATTGCACGTGAAGCGTAGCAAATGAGGTGTGTTCGTACGATAATGAAGTTTTAAAAATATCACTCTCATATATCAATCTCATAAAATTGTAAATAGTTAATTACAATTAAAATGCGCAACAATGTTCTCTCTATACTCATTATGTAATGGAATACTTTTGTGTGGCCTTGTAAATCAATAACAAAACTTCTATATTATATTATAATATAATATAGATATATAATATATAAATCTATATTATAATATGTACTTTATGATTCATATCAATATTATTATATTCATATGAGTGTAATATTATTAAATGCATTTGAAACTTTTTTTCCATTGACTGTAATGTAACGGAGTACTTTTTATTTTCCTTGTATTTGATCTATGCATCCTATTTTCAAAAAAATTGAAATGACTTGACAAAATTATGTAATAAGTTTGTAATTTAAATTTCAAACGATTAAAATGCATTTGCAAGTTTTCCCCATTGACCATAATGTAACGGAGTAATTTTGATCGTCCCTGTAATTGATCTATCCATCCGATTCTCATAAAATTTGAAATGACAAAATTATGTAATAATTATGTATTTGAAATTTCAAAAGATTCGGTTGGGTAGTTTTTGCTTTGTTATATGCGGACAGACAGATGGACAGACAGACAGACGGACAGACGAACGGACTGAACGACAATTATAGGTGCGACGTATTTACATAATTACGAATGCACCTAAAAGGAGTATCAAGTGCCCCAACATCGATATGTCAAAAAGTCATGGTAGCCAAGAGCAAGGAGTCATGATCAAGAGTTCTAGCTATGAACACTGAAAACTGAATCGCGAAAGACTGATCAAAGCTAGGTATCGAGGCAAAAATTTTATGGGCATGTTATTTATGTTTATTATCATTTATATACATTTTATATTCTTTTTAAAAACTTTCATAAAAAAAACTACCTCAAATTTTTTAAAATTTATTTTATTTTAACTATTCATCAGAACATATATTGTCATAATCAAATTTTTAGGTAAGTAAATAAATGTAATTTATCCGTGCTAATTAAAATGCAATAATACTTTGTTAAAATCAAAATAAAATCAAAACAATGCATAGGATACAATTCGAATTGAAAAGTTAACAGTCCAACTTTAGCTCCTATAGACAAGTGCCCGTAAGGGATCATTTCTCTTATCCAACATTGCCCTGAAAATGTAATAATTGCCTGTTCCTCAGGGCACCAAGTGAAATCGAGCCATCATAATAAGAACCCGAAGAATAGACGAAGAACATAACCAAAAAGACACCACATCAGAAACTTTAAACGAAGATATTGATAAGACATAATAATTGATCACCAACAATTTTTTCTCATAAATTTGTAATTTAATGAGATCTTTGCACAAGGGTAGATACTTTGCAAGAAATATGACGCTTCCAATTTAGACGAAATTAGTTCTAACTCGCCTGAAACAAGAGAGATAGAACACAGACAGGTACTGTATTTTCCGCACACAAAGTGTCACTCAGTGTTTCACTTTGAGAGGACTGGCCAGACATTTTGGGGGGCAATAGTACCAAGTACTAGAGGTAACTCGCTATTTGGCCTGCATAATGTAACGGAGGTAGGGGGACGAAAATTGTTCCTCTAAACCGCAGGAAACTCCATTATAGATATAACTTGCATTGCGGCTCTAGGGAACAAGACCAACCCTTCACGTTTCAAAACCAGTAAACAAAGGTATCATTGTTAGAGACCTACCATAGCAGAACGATCGATTAAATCTCTCTTCCAGACCAGAAACACGAGACATGGCTTTGAGAAATCAAAATACAGTACCCTTTTGATAATTAAAAAATAGTATCATTTGCCACAACATCGATATGTCGACGGTATAGTGACGGTAGCCGAGAGCAATGAATCATGATTAAGAGATTAAGCTATGAGTACTGAAATCTCAACCAAAGAAAATCGAAAAAAAAATATATATATATATATATACATAGAGAGAGAGAGAGAGAGAAGAGAAGGGGGCACCTTTGAAAAGATTTTCCGAAAATCAATATATTTTTTACTTGAATTATATTTATTGAGTTTTAAATATTACATAATAAAAACAACGCATTTCTTCATCATACGAACCATAAATTAAACATTTTCCAAAGAAATTAAATAAGTTGTGAGGATTTAAAAAGTTGAAAGATTTTTGTTCAAGCCTGCCCCATGTAGGGGTACCTTTGAACAAGCAAGGAGCACCTTTGAACAAATGAATAAAATATGAAAATATTGAGAATTTTTATAAAAAGTTGCATATGTTACAGAAATATAAAGTAATATGAATAAAATTAAATAACTACATTATGTTGAAAGTAGTATTTTTTTTGTTATGTAACAAAATTTAAATCCATCAAAGTTATGTAGTCCTCCAATTATGTTTGGTTGTGAAAACTTTTTTTAACTATCCTTGAAATACACCAATGTGATACCTGATGTTTTTGGAAAATTAAAATCTTTCATTCTCTATTTTTTTAAGAGACCTAATAGAAAATTCCGTTTTATCCGTTACGGAAACCAGAAATAATGAATAAAACCTGTTAAATCATGAATAATTTTTTGTGTCCAGAATTTGCAATTATCCAATAAAGGAATTTAGATTTGTTTCAATTTAGATTTTAAACTTCCCATCACTGATGCATACAGAGGTTGAAACCTATGTGGGCAGTAAGGGAAATTGTTAGCAGTATAAGTCCATGTTCTTTTGCATTCTTAACCCGTCAGTAGTCGCGTGTCGGTCTTTTCGCCGCCCGTATAACTTATCTTCTCCTAACTTATATCAGATTAAAAATACAACGGAGATCTACCATGTAGCTGACTTTGAAGCTTTCTCGACCACATTAGTTAAGTAACAGGACACTTCTGTTTTTCTTTCAGGTACAGTTTTAGAAACAAAGTTGAAATTGGCGAAAAAGTCTACGTAAAAATTACTAATGTCAGTTCTTGTTACTTTTTCCAATTACTCCAGATCTCATGAATAACATGCATAATTTAAGAAAACTGCAAATTTTTATCTTCGTTGTAATGTTATTTTCGTATATTAGGTGAAAAATATTTCTTATTTTACTTATTTGGTATGCGGGGGGGCAGCGGCGAAAAGACCGAGCGCGACCAATGACGTTGTGAAAAAAGTCGCGACTACTCGCGGGTTAATTAACCTGTTTTCACATAAAAACAATTTCAGAAATAAGAATATTTAGATACATTAACAACTCTTTACTTCATAGTTTTAAGTTTTTTATTTAAATTAGTTCAATTATTATTTACCACCAGTTTATTCGGTGTTTGTTCGCTGTTCAATAGTGCCCCAACTTTTTTGTTCAATGGTGCCCCATCACATGGAGTTCAAAATTACAATGGTTTACTCAATTCGGCTGAAGAATTTGAATAAAACAAAGCTTATAAACTAAAACTCACATCTCAGTTTAAGCATTGAATAATAAATTAAAATTTTAGGGATAGAAGTTTGTAAACAAAATTGTTACAACTTTATTTTCTTAAGTTTAGATTCAAGAGGGAGAAAAATACATATCTTGTTTAGACAATACTGTTCATACAAAATAGTACAGCTTTATGTAATTGTTCCCTTGAAGCAGAAGTAATGTATTGAAGGAAAAAATTATTTGAAGGAAAAAATTAAAAGTGTTCAAATATGCCCCCAGTTAAAACGTGCCCCCCTCTCCCCTATATATATATTATATTTCAACAACTTTCAGAAAAAGCTACTTTAAAACTTTCAAAACTTCTTTTATTTTAAATATTCATCGGAATATCTACTGTCATTTCCATATTTTTCAGGCAACTGCAGTCCTGGAAATAAATATAAACAATACTCGCTAATTAAAATACAATAATACTTTGTAAAAATCAAAATAAAATCAAAACAAAGCACAGGATGCGATTCTAACTTAAAAGTTAACAGCCCGTTTTCAGCTACCGTAGAAAAGTTCCGTAAGGGACAGGTGTCTCTAGTCCAGTATTGTCTTCAAGATCTATTGAAAGCTTGTTTCTCACGATACCAACTGAAATCTAGCCATCACAACAACAATCCCGTCAGACGAAGAATATGAACAAGAACACACCACATCAGAAACTTCAAACGAGGACATTGACAAAGCATAATTATTGACCTACGATAGGTTTTTTCATGAACTCCTTATTCAGTGAGATATTTGCTCCATCATCGAGGTTACCGAGGCAAAAGTAGTACGGTTTTCCGAATAGAAGAAGCAAGCATCATTGACTACTTAATGTTTTTAATAAATTTGTATACTTATTAGTAGTTAGTACGTTTCAACAATTAAATTAGACTTCACAAGCCTGAGTTTTTTTCGTTTTAAAAAATATGGAAAATTTGAGAGTGCCATTTTAGAATTATATGAATTCTACTGCAATTAATGTTATGGTTAACAGAAAGGAACATGGGCTAAATATTAAACAAAAAAAAGTTATTATTTCGACTTCTCAGGCATTATTTCACTATTTTAAAAATAATTCATTTCTCAATTTCTTATATACACTGTAAAAAATGTCAGATGTTTCTGAATGTGTATAAATGTACTGTAGTCAAAAACGAAAATATACAGTGACCTCTTCTAACACACCTAAGGTTTCGAAAAACGTTCCTTTACCTCTAAAAATCCCAGAAAGTTGTTTGCTTTCAAAATTTAAATAAGAATTTATAAAAATTAATTTTTATTAGCTGCCCGTCCATTTCGGAAACGTTTCTAAGTAGCTTTTACAGTACAATAATCACTTTTCTCAAATCAAAATATCACTTTTTCGCATTCGATCAATTCTCAAGTAAACATTTTTGGCTGCATAACTGATTTTGTGCATGCAATTGTAGCAAAATAATGTCAATTTTCATATTAATGTTAATACTGTTAATATTGTATGTTTGTCTATTAAACATGCTCTCTCAATATCAAAATATTTTCGTATGAATTGGTAGCATCCGAAAAAGTGATATTTTGATTTGAGAAAAGTGATTATTTTACTGTAAAAGCTACTTAGAAAAGTTTCCGAACGGGGAGCTAATAAAAATTACTTTTTATAAATTCTTCTTTAAATTTCGAAAACAAATAGCTTTCTGGGATTTTTAAAGATAAAAGAACGGTTTTAGAAACCTTAGGGGAGTTAGAAGAGGTTACTGTATATTTTCGTTTTTGATTACAGTGCATTTTTATATATTCAGAAACATTTGGCATTTTTTACAGTTTACTTTCACACATTACACTGTATAACTTATCTATTTTAAAATTAATGTTAAATGCATTTAGATTAAAAAAAATGTATTACAAAATAAAAAAAATTGCAAATCCTTACATTTTTTTTAATATTAGCAGAAGATTTCTGATATTTCAAATCGTTTCATTTATAAATTTTTTCCTTTACTATTTTTTAAAGAGTCTGTTATAATGGGAAAAAAGTGACAAATGTAAATAAAAATTTAAATAAATGCTGCTTAAGGGCTTAAATATAAATCTTTTCATCTTCGCTTCTTGTTTTAAAATTGTATAATACAAATGTAACTTAAACAAAAGAAGAAAGGACTTTTGAATTTATTTTTCTTCACTTGCTAATTTTATATTACTTGGGCTGTACTTAAATATTATGTTTTTAAGTTATTTACTTAATTTTTTTTATATGCTTTATGATTTTTTTTCTATCTCTAGAGTTTTATTTTTAGTTAAAGTGAATTAAATATGTGGTTAATTTAAAAAAAATTCTTTTTTACATGTTTGAGAAGTATTTTTAAATCGAAAAGAGGACAAAAAATGGGAAGAAACGCTTTTCAACAGTGGTAACTGTGTAAGCAATCAATTACATAAATGAGATAAGTCGCAATTTAAATTTTTACATTTAACAAATGTAATTTTTTTATTATTAATTACTATATATATTTCAATTTAATATTTTTTATGCTTTATTTATTTATTTTGCTCAAAAATACGTTTGAACTCCGATTACAGAAGGTTAAATCGTTTGCATTTTAAACAATCAAAATAAATTAAATTTCATTTCCATAAATATAATTAACATGTAATCGAACTACGAGCTTAAAAAGAGCAAAAATTGGAATTATAGGAGATTATATACAACATTTATTGTTTTTCTAATTAACTACGGGCTCATAGAAAAGAACCAAATAATGGGCTACCACCGGTAACTAATTTTATATTATATTAGTATCATGATAAAAAAAAAATACATTTTGTAGCACATTTTCCTTACAAATGTTGTCAAAGGGGGTCACAAATTGGTGACCAAACTGTGCAGAGCCAGATTCTTCGTTAGCAGAACATAAAAAAATACAGTATGCGTTATACGCCATTATAAACATAATGGATTAAAAAGTAAGAAAAAGATGGGCGAAAAAATATTACATTCATACATCTACCGTAAATGCTGTTTCTTTGAAAGAAATGGCATTACCTTTTGATTTTATTAATTTTCATTATTGGGTAACATGAAAAGATCGTTATATTAGTTTTCTGTTCTGCGGATTACATCACTGTATTCTGTTTATTCGTTACCGTTATTGTCATTTAGAATCATAAATTTTCCTTTCTAGCTAAACTGTTAGAAAAACTATTTTTTTTTTAATTGACTTTTGAATTAGCTCAGGTTTAATTTCATTTCATTCTTTTGTTATCCATTAGCACGCTGTTTCTTGAATAGCATGACGTATTTGGCCACATTTTAAAAATGTTTTCTCACCTTCTTTACATCTATGTGTTGCTTGTTACTTAAGGGGTCTCAGGAGTTTTATTTATTCCAGGTACTTCAATATAGCAAAATGTCCCATTTAATTTTTTTTATCAGTACTTACACTGTAAAAAAAAAAAATCTGTAAAGGTAGTAATCATCTTCTAGGAAACTGGGATTCCAAGAACTTTTCCTGTAACGTTAACAGGAAAAATCCATGTAACTGATTCTAAAACTTGAGTTTTTGTTGTTACCGTTACAGGAAAAGTTCTTGGAATCCCAGTCTCCTAGATAAAGTATAGTACCTTTACAGATTTTTTTTTACAGTGTATAAACATAAATGCATATTTTTTTTATATAGATAACTTAGTATATATCCTATTTAAAATATTTTTTTTTCTTCCCTGAAATTTTATTTTATGTTTTTAATGTTTAATTTGGATAAAAAAAGAAAAAAATATTTTTTTGATTTTCCTCTATTCTACGCATGATTGTAGCAAAACTATTAGTTCAAGATTACGCCAAAATATTGATAATGATATAAAACTAATGTATCTTGAACTTATACTTCATTTGAAAGCAATTTATTTATTTATTTACTCAAAATATTTATGTTAATTTTAAAAATAATAACAATATTTTTTTAATTGGAAAATTGTCAATTTTAAATACTAAATCTGAAGTATACGTTATTCGTTAACATATTTACTACGTTTGATGCAAATTGTTTTTATTTGTTTTTGAGAAATGTTGCACGCGGTCTAAGAGAAATTTATTTTATTTTATTTATAAATAAAACATAACAAAATTAAATCTAAAGTTTAAAATAGAATATTAAAAAATATTTTAAATAAAAGAAATATTAAGTTCTCTGTATCAAAAATTATATGCATTTATATTTCATCGTCCAATAGTATTTATTTCTAGGTAATTTTTCCAGCAAAAAATAGGATTGCGCATCTAAAACCCTGGGTTACTTTTCTTCTTACACATATTTCTTATGTTATAATGTGACTGGAACACATAACGCAGCATATTAATTTCTGCATAAAAAATATAGATTTATCTTTATGTCATGTTATAATCTTCATATTGTGAATATATGTAACGCACAGACCGTGTCATGTACAATTTATATACCGTACAGTAATGAAATTTCAAACCGCATCATTATAATTTTAACATACACCCCATTTACATACATACCAACCTCCGGCTATAAATAAAATCAAACCAGATTTTTTTAAGAAAAAAATTTAGTACAATGTATATTCCCAACAAATAAATTTAAACACATTTTAGATAAATTTTTGTCGCCAAATATAAAAGACATTCATTTGTTTTGAATTTAAAAATGTCATATAAAAAAGACTGTTGTGATGCGATTGTGTTCTTATTATATTTAAAATGTGTTGCTATTTAGAAATGAGTTCTACAAATAGTGTTGATAATTGTGTTGAAATAGTGTTGTGATTAGTATTGAAGAAAATATTCTCTTACAATAGCGTTGTGCTGAACAACACTTTGTCACCAAATTAACAACACATTGCACACTATAAAATACTATAAAATAACAAACGTAAAACACTTTCTATGTCGTGGCTTTATAATTGCAATATTTAAAAAATGGAAATAAAAGACAGTTCGCTTTATAGAAAACAAACGCAGGAGATTACTGAGTGAGTTGACTAATTTCACCAATAAATATCAATAACTGCATTTCTGAAAAAAATTATGTAATCCTAAACGCACATTTTACACAATATTTTTCCTAGCACAACGCATTAGAAAACTCATACAGAAAACTCTTTTGGTATGTGACTGTGTTCTTATTATATTTCAAAAGTGTTGCTATCTAGAAATGAGTTCTAAAAGTAGTGTTGTTAATTGTGTTGATATAGTGTTGTGAATAGTATTGATGGAAATAATTTATTTCAAAAATGTTGTGCTGAATAACACTCTGTCACAAATTAACAACACATTGCAAACACCACACACTTTAGAACACTAGTAAATAAGAGATTACTGTGAGAATTGACTAGTTTCACCAATAAATATCAATAATTGCATTTTTGAAAAAAAAAAGTAATCTTAAACGAACTTTTTACAAAATATTTTTCCTAGCACAACACATTAGAAAACTCATACAGAAAATTCTTTTGTGATGCGCTTGTGTTCTTATTATATTTCAAAAGTGTTGCTATCTAGAAATGAGTTCTAAAAGTAATGTTGTTAATTGTGTTGATATAGTGTTGTAAATAGTATTGATGAAAATAATTTCTTTCAATAGTGTTGTGCCTAACAACATTTTGTCACAAATTAACAACCCGTTGTAAACACCACACAATTTAGAACACTAGTAAACAGGAGATTACTGCATGAAGTCACTAGTTTCAAGAATAAATATCAATAACTGCATTTCTGGAAAAATTATGTAATTTTTTAACAACACTTTTTACACAATATTTTTTCTTGCGCAATATATTAATAACACATTTACTAGAGAATCTAAAACAATTTTAGTTAGAATTGTTAACTGGTTATTTTTAGTTACTGTTATAAAATTATATGAAGAATTTGCTGTGTAGATTTAAAATGTCTATTCTACTTAATACAAGGCCCGGTTATTTAAACCTATCTTCTGGATGAAAATATTTTTCTCTATTTTTAAAAAAGGCTGATGTTGCAATGTATGCAATTAAAATAAATTGTTGTTTTCATAGCGATGTACCATATAAAACATATTTGATCTGATGTGAAAATATGAACATTTTACACTCTATTTCGATAACTCTTTTAGTGAATTCTCATTAGATATAATTCTTAAAAAAATGTTTAGCACACAGACTATTCTGCCTATTACTCTCGCTGTCCCTTCGATAGAATTAGATCACTGTAAGAGGAATCTAAAAGGTTAGAAACAATTTTGTAAGAAACTGATATGCCTAGAAATCTTTATGTAACTGAAAAAAAACTGCAGGTAACAAATTGATGTTAACATAGTAAAAATACCTATGACGTTACTGAAAAATTTCTAGTAAACTGACAAATACAGAACGTTTCAAGGAGCTGCAACAAAGACAAAAAAATTATGTAACTGATTCACGTTGACAATGTAAAAAAATCCGGTCGGTTATTAAGAATTTTCTATGAAACTGGGACACCTGGAATTTTTCATATAACCATCTGTCTATACATATCATGCTCTCTCTCTCTCTAATTTTTTCAGGTTACCCATAAAATTTAATTAAGTATACTTTTCTCTGTAGCTTTACAGAAATTAGTTTTGTAGATTTACTTTTTTTGTCTTTACAATGTATATAGATAAAATTTTCGTAAGCATACATATTCCTCTAGATTTATATATTTTTTTATATATGTGATCAACCCGGAAAATATATATATAGAAACAAAGTAACAATAACAACAAAAAACAGATCTTTGGAGAAAGCTAAAGGGTATTAACTTTTTATCTACTAAATTGATTACTAATTGATTGATGATTTCATGAAAATTTTATCTATCTTCTAAAACATTTCTAGTGAATTATTTAAACTGCTATTTAAGATTTACATAATCATTTAACAAATTAAAGATGGATTTCAGAAGGATTAAAGAATGAGAAGATTAAGCAAATTTCAATTTATGGGAATTTTGTATAAAATTTATAACTAAATTCAAATAATTTATTTCTAAAATTTTAATGTACAAATATGACGTTCTTGCAATAAAAACCGAGAACTATCTTCAAATTGAAAATTCTCCCCGGCTACCCACCCATCCCCTAATGTCGAAAAAGTAAAAAGATGAAAAGACAAAAGAAATCATATAAGTACCTTCAATAAATATATGGTTAACTGACTTATAACAAAAAGTCAAAGGAATTGCTGCTGTGCGATACTATTTAATTCTAAGAAACTTTTCAAGCAAAGAACTGAATTGCTCTTCTAAATCTCTGGATTATTCTGCTTCTTAATGACGTTTCTTATATTATAATGTGATAGAAGTAGATTACATAATAATGGTATTTATCGATGACAAATATAGATTTATTTTTATCTCATGTTAAAAACGGAAGTCTTTATATTATGGATTTACTTATGTGATAAATTACACCCTATGAAATTTCAGAACGCAGCATCATAAGTTTTGAATTAAAAGATATTTCCCTTTTTTTGCCCATATCCTTTTAAAATCCGACTAAAACAAATATATATACCGGGTGATTATAATTAAAGTCCCGATTTTAAAAATCGATAATTTTAAAACTACTGGTCAGAATGACTTGATACTTTAGCAGAACAATCGTAAGGCAATGGAATTTTGTTTGGCGAAGGAAAAAAAATAGTTCCAAAATGTGCCGATAGATGGCGCTGTCAGTGTTCACATTGTCTAGATATATGCAAATTACTAATATGTGACATGCGCACATGAGACTTAGCTGCCATAAAAATGCAGAGCACCAGCTCTTTGCCTAAATGCTTCATCATGACTCTGACTATGAAGGATCGCGCTCTGCTCTTGAAGCTTTTTTATAAGAAGATGACTGTGCACTTACAGCTATTAGGAAGTTTCGGACATTAAAATCCATTAAATTGGGTCCAATAACCACAAAAGGTCTGCGAAAAATGATTGCTAAATTCGAAGAGACCGATTCATTTGACGTTAAACGGGGTAGAGGAAGGAAACCAGTTTCGGCTGTGGCAGTGGAAGATGTGGCTACAGCATTACAAGAACAGACTAACAGTGATGTTGGAATCAGCAGTGCACGGGGAATTGACCGAAAGCTGGATATGCCGAACAGCACGGTGCGTAAAATCCTACGGAAGATCTTGAGCTGTTATCCGTATAAGATAACTCATGTGCAGGAGTTGCTACCTGCTGACCTGGAAGCACGTCAATCTTTTGCACTGCAATTTCTTGCCCGGATGGAAGTGGACATGGAACATTCTGTGGTCTGACGAAGCCCACTTTCATTTGCAAGGTTCTGTAAACACGCAAAATTGCAGGATATGGGCGACCGAGAATCCGTCCCAGCTACAGCCATTACAACTCTTCAGTCTGAAAAGCTTACTGTGTGGTGCGGAATAACGGCAGCGTTTATCGTTGGTCCGTTTTTCTTCGAGGAGATCAGACCTGCGGGTCCCGTTACCTGCACCGTTACTGGCAAACGGTATGAAACACTTTTGCGTAACCATGTCCTTCCGGCACTTCAGCAGCGTCAGTGTGTGGATAGCACTATATTCATGCAAGATGGCGCTCCTCCGCACATTGCTACTCCTGTGAAGCAGCTACTGAGTGCTAATTTCGGAGATGACAGGATCATAAGCCGTCATTTTTCAACAACGTGGCCGCCAAGTTCCCCGGACTTTAACCCGTGTGATTTCTGGCTTTGGGGGTACCTGAAGAATGTTGTTTACAGCGGTAGGATTCAGAATCTAGCCGACTTGAACGCAAGCATCACACACCACATCCATTGCATCAGTACAGATACCCTCCGATCTGTTGTGGAGCATGCCGTTTTGCGCTTCCAATTAGTAGCGGAACAAGGCGGAGGGCATATCGAACAACTTATGCTTTAATTATCAGCAAGGTGTTGATTCCATGAAGCTCTTTTTTTTGTCATAATCGCTGTTGTCGCTGTATTATGGTCTTTTCGCTAATAAATCTTTAGTAAATCACTGAACTCTAATTTTTTTTCTTTTGGCTAACAGCATTTCTGTGTTTAACGAATACATTTTTGGTCTTTCCTCCTGATATTACCCAGACAGCGCCATCTATCGGCACATTTTGGAACTATTTTTTTTTCCTTCGCCAAACAAAATTCCATTGTCTTACAATTGTTCTGCTAAAATATCAAGTCATTCTGACCAGTAGTTTTAAAATTATCGATTTTTAAAATCGGGACTTTAATTATAATCACCCGATATAATAAATAAGTACATCCGTACTATAATAAAGTATTTGAATTAAAAGATATTTGATCCTTTTTTGACTACTTTTTTAAATATTTTAACTTTTTTATTTTCTTCTATATTTACAAGAAAAAAGCTTTGGATGTGTAAAAATTTTCGCAATCCGAATTTTGACAGATTTACACGTTTTAGGGGTCAGAGTTTTCAAAAAGCATATTTTTATAAATTAGTATTCTTTAGTGTTTAGAGTAAATGACACAAAAGAGGGCGTTTTCATCCAGTTTTTATACAATTTCTGTTATAATTCTACCTCAAATACAAATACACGAATTTTCATCAAATTTCGGATTCAGCTAGAACTTGAAATAAGTTGTTGCTGATGAGATTTTGCTGTGAATTACTTAGCCGGTGAGGTCGC
Organism: Maratus speculifer; assembly: GCA_964019185.1. Lineage (NCBI taxonomy): Eukaryota > Metazoa > Arthropoda > Arachnida > Araneae > Salticidae > Maratus > Maratus speculifer. Next base: position 376,219,398 of record OZ025294.1, on the reverse strand, counting down.
AATGTTTTATTTTTCGGGAATTATTAACATATATGTGATATAAGAAAGTTTTGTGATTGCCACATCCGACTAGTTTTTCTAGTATTTGGATGTAATCTCTCCTTGGATACAAGAGAGTTGGACTTCTACCATTTTAATTTCCATTCTGTTTGTCACGTTTTGTTTTCAATATTTAATCTTTTATCTACCGCATTACTTACAAGAAATTGCTTCATCTCAATATATTTTTTATGTATCTGAAGATAACACTGGATTTTTTAAATAATAATTACGTGAAATTTATATATATTTTATCATTAAAACTGATTAAATATATTGATAATTATAGCTAATGTTTTGAAAATATTTACAAAAATAATACGATTAATTAACAAAAATATTCCTATGGAAATACCACAATTCTTATAAAAGCAATGTATTCGAATGTATTATGGCTTTTGTAGTTGAAAATATTTCATACAACTTTTTTTTCAAAGAAAGAAGAGCCGTGCCCATTAAAATTATTAAAACATTTTTGTGAATTTAAAAAATTTTTGCCACTTTTGGAAAATATTTAGTTTTGACTGTTTCTCTGTTCTATCTAAATTTGATCACACAGAATATAATGTGTGAAAAGAAAGAAAACATATTAATAGACTGAGTAAATATATTTTACATCTCAAACGGTACTTAGTGCATAAACAATTAATCATTTTTTGCTCAAAATATGAGCATATATGTAGGGATTTTAAATATGCAAAAGTATCCCTTGCATTTGCCTTTTTATTTCAACCTTCAAAAGGTATAGCTTTCAATCTTAAACTTATCCTACAATATATTCATTGAATGCATATTTCGCAAATATATTATTTATTCCTTATCTCTTTACTTAAGACATCCGCGCAACTTCGGGAGTGATTTATTATTATTATTATTTTTATTATTATTTGCTTATTTTTCTTATAATGACCTTAATTTATCTTAAACTTAAAAAAAAAAAATTAAAATTACCAATTAACCAAAGATATTTCTGTAAGAGAATAATAGTCAAAATTACGTCAAACATTGATATTACCAACAAAACGTGATAATTCAAAAACGAAAATATGTATTGACATTTTGTAAGTTGTATAATAAACAGAAAAATTTTCTCTAGTACTTAGACTATGCCTATTACAATTGCATCTATATCTGAGATGATATGGTAGTTAAAGTACTAATGTAATGGAAAACTACCAAATTTTGTCTCAAGTTTCGTTATATTTATACGAGTATAAATATAAAACTGTTAAATATATTATTAGTAGTCTAGTCCCTCAAACGACATTTGTAAAAGAAGTACAGAAAACTTCTGGCATTTTATGAACACATTTTTGTTTTAGGATGTTTTGCGTATAATAAAAATCTGAAAAGCTAAAAATAACTTTTAAATACAACTCAAAAGTTGTAATTGTTGTAATTTAAAACGGCTGTAACTTTGGTTATAATTAAAATACAAACACAATTCAAGCAGAATTCGACAGATAAAAGAGTCTTATATAATATGACTGCATTAATTTAAAACAAAAACGATATTTTGATTGAAAATTACGTTTTAAAGATGTTCGGTTACCTTAATATAAAAAGCAAAAAAACATAAGCAATATAGAATATCATTAAATTCAGTAATTGGTACATACAAAAGTAACATTTCTACTGAATCTATTTCATTAGTTTGTGAATTTTTAACATCCTTTTTGTATTCACACTCTTGATTCATTAGGTTCTTTTTGTGTCGTTGAAGCATTTCAGAAATTCATTCTCACTTAATTAACAAAGATAGAATTAAGAGCGTTAATTTTTATACTATTTTATATTTTATTAAATGTAAGTATACAAGTCAATGCCATATGAAATAAAAATCCTAGTGGAACAAAAAGAAAATTGTTTTTCCCATTTTTTAAAGAAAATATTTGACTCATGTTTTAATATACAAATATAAATAATATTTACCAAAATGTGATTTATTAAGTTATCTTAGCTATTTAAATATGTATATTTTATCAAATACACGTTCATAAATAATAATCAAAAGACGTTTTTCCCTATTTTAGACAATGGTTTACTGTATGTTTTAAAATGTGTCGTAAGTAAAACCTCTTTTATGTTATACTTTTTTAATACGATCAAAAATTGAGTGTGCCTATGAAAATTTTATCTTAAAAGATTTTCGCTTAACACATTTCGCTTTTTCACATGTTCGAGAAAATTACTTTAGTGGGTCATTTTGAGTCATAATGAGTCATGATAGAGCTTATTATATCTATGAAATCTCTAAATAGTTTTAAACTAAATTTTGTATCCGATCGTTTTAGAGAAGAAGAAAACTATTGGGCTGCGTCATATGTTCAAGATATTTTGAGTAGTGGGACATTCTTCAATCGCAACGGATGATAGTAATATTGTCTAGAAAATAGCTTTAATAATTTTGATTCAATTTTATATAAGGTACCCTGGGGTAATAACGCCACGTTAAGGTTCTACCAATTTTCACGGCTTAGTTTTAGATTGTATTTTTCAAACAAATATAGGATCTGATACAGCAACTCATTGACTATCTATATAAAATAAAATAATTTAACAGATATGTATTCATAAAATGTAATGGCGTTTTTTCTTGACCAATGCTATTTGGCGTTATTACCCACCTATATGGGTAATAACGCCATGCAAACAAAACTATGAAATAAGATGGAATAATTGATTTGTAGATAGCCCAATTCTAAAAATACAAACTCTACAAACTTAGAAATTGACAAATTGCATTCTAAGCTATTGAAAATGTTCAATTTTTTGTGAAAGTGTGAGAAAAATAAAGGTGTGGTGTGGGAGGAGGGGATGAGGCAAAAGAATAGCAGATCGTGAGCTTCTTTTAGCTTAAAAAGGACCGCTTAAATAGAAATATGAGAAACATTGGACAGTTTTAACTGTGTTTATTTGAATCAGTATTTAGGATGTAGTTCGGCCACTGTAGGGAACCAACCGGGGTACTAAAGTCAAGGATTGGCGTTATTACCCCGGTATAGTTACTGCGCAGTACATTTTAAATTACAAATTATCTCGAGAAGATATCCAAAATCGTCAACAATATTTTAAAAGTACATGAAATGCACTACAAATTTATGTAATTAACAAAGTATTTCCGGATAAAAAGATAGTCTTCACATCACAAAACGTATCTCGCAAATTTTAGATCAAGCATTAATTTTAGTTGTTTGTAAAAACAATAAGACCTAAAAATGAAACAAATTAACTTGAAGCTGTTTTTTGCGATTTATATGACTCAAAACCCTTCTGCGCAGAGCACATGGGTGTCATTTACCTGATTATTTCATAATTATGCAAAATATAAGCACTTGGCGTTATTACCCCGCCTGGCGTTATTACCCCAGGGTACCTTACTATCATTTCCAGGCTGGAGAAAAATGTTTGGTTATGTTGCATATTCGAAAAAAATCGATTATAGAATCATTTTGGATCAGTATCGATTCGGGTCAAGCTTGCTGTATCTAAAAAGTCACAAAACCGCCCCCTAATCAAATTTTCTTGAAAATACGACAAACTGGAGTAGTCTTCTTTAGGCGCAACACTAGTCACAGAAAAAGACCCGGATGATAATGTAAAGTCTATAGGAGCGTTCTTTTTAAATATCTCCCTCAAATTTTAATAATTTTACGTGATTTTTTTTCGCATGGTATAGCGGAGGACGATCTACAACCGGCCTAATATTTACATTTTCGATTTTGCTTATATATTTTTAAGTTATGATAGTTTCATTTTCGAAACCGGTTTGAACCGGTTCTGAAAGAAATATATTTTTTATAAATCTGAAACCAAAATAGAAAAAGTAAAAATTAGGCCTGTTGTGGATCGTCCTCATACTTTTTTTGTTAGCTTTAAAAAAAAAAAAAAAAAAAAAAAAAACGCAAACAATTGGAGTGTATGAAAAGTTAAAGAAAAAGTATGATCACACATGGGTTACAGGTTATTAGAGATAATATTTTGATTCTTGACTTATTTTTCACTTTTATCCAGATTAATTAACTATAGTAAGATTTGAGCGTTAAAATTTACACATGAAATCAATTGTTCACATACTCATCCAGTGTTACCGCTAAAATAAATTAAAATACTTCAAACTATTCAAATACCCCATAATAGAGTAGAAAAAAATTTCAAGTGTAAAAACTCCAAATTATACTGTATTGTTTTTTTCAATACAAAGAATAAAATATTTTTCTATGGAATGAACGAAAGTAACCTCGTAAGGATCAAAGTATCCATGGTTGAAAGTATGTTACATGTCTAAGTATGTTGTATGTCTAAATAAACTGAAATTAAAAGTTATTTTTTATTGTTGAATTTTTTTTCATGTCATTATACTGTTGACATTTTCGAAATTTTGTATTAGTTAAATATTACTATGTATTAAAAATATAAAATGCTTTGAATACATTTTTTTAGGCTTTTTTGTAAGCACCAAATTTTTCATTCAATTTGCAATATTTATTTCTGGCTCGTCAAATGCCAGACAATTTGGAATCCCATAAACATTTTAATTCTGCATCTTTTTATTTTTAATTTTTGAAATGTAAGAAATTACTTATGCATTTCATGTTAAGCAAATAATTTCATGTTAATTTTATACTAATTCATATTAACAATAATTTTAATAATAATTCAGTTCATTCATTTAATTCTTTACTGTTATTTTTATCTCCTATTATATTCATTAATTAAATTTTAATATTTCTTATCTATACCCTTTTAACTATAAATTAGTTTTAAGTCATTGGTTATCATATTGTAGAAGGGACAAAATTTTTGAAAAAAATGTGTGGAACTTCTACTTAAACTGAATATGTATACAACATGTGTATACATATGTATAATACAATATTGTACTAAGTTTAGGTTCGAAAACAACAAATTGTGTAATCATTTGTGAAATAATTGTATTTTTTTTAAAATAAATTTTACTTGGGGCTTGTTGAGCTCAAGCCAATTGGTTGGCCATCCCCACCTAGTTTAACTTGAACTTGTATTTTATATGAATAAGAATTGGTTTTTAAAATCATACATATTTTAAGACATTAAATGTTAATTATAGTCTTAAAAAAAATTAACAAGTGCTGAGATCGCTTAATGAAACTGGCCATAACACAATCTTACACATATACAGGTTGTCCATGAATTATTATGGCAAAGATTAAGGGGAAGTAGAATGTATCCCAAGGATTCTGGTTTGCATAGCAAACCATGGTCGGAAACGTCTTCCTGGCGCGGTAGTAACGACACTAAGAAAACAAGACAGAAAGGGCATGAAAAGGGAGAAAAACATGTTTATTATTCTTAATGCATCAAAAAATGCCAAGAAAATGCTGTAAAGAACTGAGGAACTTGTTGCTCCGATTGTGGAGGCTGAACGAGAAGTCCGGGAAAATCCCGGAAGTTTTGAGAACTTTAGATTTGTTATGCGCCGGCTATGCGCTTGCATGCAATATTGCACTAGGTCAAAATTTCGAACACCTATTTTAATTACAATCTATGTCTTTTTAATGTGCTTTTTTCTTAGATTTTTTGCGGTTCTAAATATAATAAACATGTTTTCTCTTATTATTCGTGTTCTGTATTGCTAGTGTTTGTGTCGTCATTACCGCACCAGGAAAACATTCTCGACCACTGGTTTGCCATACAAATTTGTATCCTTGTGAAGTCTTTTGCCTGCCATTACAGTTTGTGCCAATATTTCTGGGACACCCTCTATATAAGTACTAAGCTATGTTTTCTTTTTCATTGTATTTCATGCATGTGGATTTTAAAAAGTTTCTTCTTTTCTTCCGACACATTAGATTACGTTATTTGAGAAATTCGCAATGTTTCTTACAAACAAAATAGGAGAATAACAAATCTGTAAATCTCTTACTACTACTGAAATCGAGAGATTTGCAAATGTATATTGTATATTCGAATAAAAATTTCATGTTCTTTTCTGAAATGAATTATTTTTACTTATCCTTTCTCCCCTTTTGCAAGTAGAATTTATTTTAAGCGGATATGGAATGTGGATAAGAAAAATAAGGTATTTGAAACTAATGTTACCTTAGTGATAAATAATATTCAAGTTTCTTGAGCAAAAGCAAATTTACTAAGTCCTTTTTTCCATAAGAAAAGCGGTGTTTGATAAATATTTTTGCATATGTAACTTGAAATTATTTTCATGATAGATTTTTCTAAAGGGACTTATTTTGGTTACATCAAGTAATTTGTTTCTATTTATTTATTAACATCTCCAATCCATCTCTTTTCTTTTATCTCACAGGCTACCAAAGTCTCAGAGTTTATGTACCGGGTGTCCCAAAAATGACTGATGGATTTTAAAATTCAATAACTTGCAAACGTTGACAGCTATTTAACATTTTTTGCAAGAGGGTTATGTATAATGTCAGGAGTTTTTTTACCGTAATTTTTTATCTGAGTTCGAATTTCAAAGAATAGATTGCGCTGACGGCGAGTCGACGCTTCCCTCAGCACTGATCACCTGGACTTCAATCGCCGTCAGCGCCACCTGTTGTTTGAAATTCGAACTCAAATAAAAAATTACGGTTAAAAAACTCCTGACATTATACATAACCCTCCTGCAAAAAAAATTTAATTGAATTTTAAATTTGATTGAATTTTAAAATCCATCAGTCATTTTTGGGACACCCGGTACCATCAGGCTCTTTATGTACGTATGTATGTATATAACTCGATAACACGTGGCAGAAATAAATTGTTTTCTTGAAACTTTCTTCTTTGAACTTTGGTTCATTTTGGTAAGGTGCTTCCCTGATTAATTTTGGAAGTTCATAGTTAAGAAAGACAATGGGAGCTAATACACCCTTAATTTAGCTATATGCTTTTTTTCATACAGAATTATCAGATGTCTTAATGTGCCCTCAAGTTATATATATACGTATGTATATACTTAACGTAATATCTCTAGATAAAAATAGCTAATTTGCTTTAAATTTTTGATATAGATTCATTCTGATAAAATCTTCCTCTAATTAGCTTTCGGAATTCATTGGTGAAGTATATAGGTGGTCCCGTAATTTATACAAATTACGGGAAATTCTTTCCTCTTAATTCGTATAAATGGTTTCTTCTTACATAATTACCCAATTTGAGTCAAAATTTGGGTATTTTCATAAGGCACTTCCCGTCAACCTTTACCGTCAACATCTGTTCCGTTAGGGTGAAACTCCTTTTATTTTTCAGTAAATAAGTAGTTTGTGGCCCCATGTCCAACGGTATGTTTTCATCCTCTTAAATTTATCGCTGCTACAAACTTATATAATACCGTATTTACTCGTGTATAACGTGCAATTTTTTTTCAAAAAACATAGGACAAAACTCGTAGGTGTGCGTTTAACACGGAATTTTTTTTACTGTTGGATGTAATCACACGATATACATATGTATCAAGAAATGTACTCAAAGAAGATATATTTACTCGGAAAATCTTATTTAATTTAAGTATCACTGTATCTTTATTTCACTCATTTCACATTTTTATACATTAATATTATATAAAAGCTATTTATAAATTCCCATTGCTGTCATTCATTTTACCCCTCCCTCATCCACTCCCTACACTCGAACTCAAAAAATGTATTTTCGCCTTATTTTTGGCCTGGTGAAATGTTTGTTTCAACTTTCTATACTGAAATTCATTTAGTCATTCATTCATTTGCAGTGCACTGCACATTATATACTCGATTTTAAAAAATCACCATTTTCCTTGTTAAATACAGGGTGCTCGTTATACACGCGTACGCGGTATACACGAGCAAATAAGGTAGTTGAAGAAGCTGCCGATTTCACTGCGATATTAGTATTTTTTAAATTAATATAATTCTTTAGATATCAACCAGTGTAAAAAAAAATAAATTATGCTAAATACTCTGGAAGTTTATATACCTATACTTAATAAAGTAAATTATATTATGTTCGAAAAAAAATCCTTTTTTTAGCATTTAAACAACTTACAGAGAAAACAACATTGCAATTTTGCTATTTTGCTTGGCGTTAATGCCTTCTATCACTCCTCTTTATCTGTCAGATACAGATTTGCACTGTGAATCAAGAAAAAAATGTAAAAGGTTCCTAAGATATTTCATGGAAAATTGGATTCCTAGAGCTTTTTTAAGTAACGGCAAAACAGGTTAGAAATAAAGTTTTAGTAAAATCACTGTATATTTAGAAGATTATTTGCTAAAGTTACAGATTTATGTAGCTTTGCATACAAGTTTGGTACATTTATTTATTTATTTATCTATTTATTTTTTGCGCAGTGTAAAAAGAAAATTTTACTGAGCATACATATTTCGGTAATATTAGATCTGTAGAATTACATTTGTTTTTTTATTTGTTTGTTTGTTTGCAGGTTCATAAATATTGAAATTTTAAAACACGTTTCCTCAAATTAGTAAATTTAGAGATTGAAAGCTCACCTACTTTTAAACTACACAACCTACAAGTTTAAAAAAATAAATAAAAGCGCATTATTTTTTAGTCCCAATATACAAAAACAACAAAAAAAATACACATTTTGTTTTCGTTTTTTTTTTTTTAACTTAATAAAAAATGAAATATTTTTATTTCTTTGTGCTAAAATTAAATTTTAAACAATATATTTTGTGTATATTTTGGTTTTTATTAAGAATTTTTACTTTATGCAGAAAAAGATAAAAGTGTTTTTATTAATTATTATTTATGCTTTAATACTTTGAAAAACACGATGTTTCTGTTTGTTTCCAAAAAGTCAAAGTTAACTCACTGAGTTATTTCCTCCTTTAACCTTCGAGCCATTGTAAATTGATATATAGGTTCACTCAAGTGCAGGTTTCACTTTTATAGAGGTATCACTTAAATTAATATAATTAGTCAGTATTAGTATAATATATTTTTTAAACATGCAGTAACGATCAATACTCTCAAATATTATACTTATATGCAAAATTATGTTTCACTTAATGTTAGAAAAATTACCTTTTTTTTAAGTATAGAAAAAGATGTTTCTGTTACAATTTAGTCCTTTTGTTGTGCACTCAAGGGGTTAACAAAAACTACCCAAAAGTACTTCGAATATTATTTATTATGTTATAATTGCTAGCAGTATCATCATTACCGTAAAGCTATTGGAGAAAAAATAATGCATTGATATATTATTAATTTTTAACTTTTCTCTACTATATGGCATGTTTCCAATGGGAAACGGTAGCAGACAATTTAAGGAATGAGTGCTGGTGCGATGCAATGACTCGCAAACACAGAGGTCAAATGATGCTATAGAGATTCTTCAATCATTGAAGTATTAAGGGATGAGAGTCTATAAATCAGTGTTGTATTCCTTTAACAAATAAAAATAGTTTTTTAAAAAAGAAAAGTAACGTTATATTTTACAAGTCCTTTTAAATCAAAAATCTATACATTTGCACATTTCAGTTCAAATGATAATCACGATTCTGATTGATCATACACGCATAGGTTAAAAAAAAAGCATTTGGTTGAGTGCAGATTTATAAAGTTTTTCATAAAGAATTTTAAAAATGTATTTTTTAGAAAGGAATAAGACGAAAGTTTTAATTGAAAATTAATACGTTTTCAATTATTCATAAATTAAAGGATAAAGGTATATGAATCACTGCTTATTTCTTGAAAAAAAAATTCATTGAAAATGAAATTTAACTTTTATATTTTAGATGATTTCTTAAATCGAGAAAGATTTCAGAATTTAATAGCTCAGTTCTCAGAATTATTTCCATTATGAAGGATCATGCCTGTGTAATCTAGAAAAACGTAGTAAATGGAAATAATATGGATAAAAACTATTGAAAAAATATTATTTTTTATTTATTTTTATTTTATTTATTTATTTAATTAAAGTACAGAACAAACCGTTTCAATTAAATTTTTTCCTTTTGGATGTGTGATCAAGAAGCTAACTAACAAAATATTTTCAAAATGATTTCGAATACTATTTATTCTGTGACTACCACTATTACTGTCATTATTACCGTAAATCTGTTAGCGTAAAAAGAATTCATCGATATATTATTACTTTCTAAGTCTTCTCTGCTACATGCCATGTTTAAAACCATAAAAGGTAGCAGAGAATTTAAGGAATGAGCGCTGGTCAGATGTAATGATTCGGAAAGAGAGAGGTCAAATGGTGCTATGGAATTTCTTTCAATCACTTTAGCTTTAACACTAGAACGCCAGGAGGGTGTCAGTTCGACACCGATCACTGGATTAATTGCTGATTCGAACCAGAAAAATCTTCAAGAAATAGGTTATATTTAAGTTGCAATAAAATGAGCTAAATAAATAAAATAAATTATTTCAAATTATTTTTCTGGTTTTAAATATATTTTGTAAAACTTGCTTAAAATTTCCCGGCGTTTTAGTGTTAAGGAATGGGAGTATATAAATTAGTATTGTATTCTTATACAAAAAATAGTTCTTATAAAAGAAAAGTAACAAGTAAAAAAGTAGAATGCTATATTCATCTTTTAAAAAGGTAAACTTAAAACTGCACTATGTGTAAATTACTTAAAGATGGCAAAAGTATTTTAAAAGGTGTTAAATTACTCTTAATTTTTAGTACTTTCAACTGTAAACAAAGCCATCGACCGAGAATATAAAATAAAATGAAATAAAAACATTAACATCTTAATTTTCAAATGTCACGTAATTGGAGTGAAAGTTAATTATTTATTTTCAGGATCTAAAAATTGACTTTCAAATTCAGTCCAATTACATGACATTTGAAAATTAAGATGTTATTTTTTTTATTTTTATGTTATTCTATATTCTCGATCAATAGCTTTGTTTACAGTTGAAAGTACTAAGCATTAAAAATAATTTAAGACATTTTTAAATATTTTTTGTCATATTTACTTAATTAATACATAGTGTAGTTTTAAGTTTAAGAAAACTAACGTTGTCTTTCTATGCGTCCTGTTAAATTAACGTTAATTACGTCCCGTAAACTTAAAACGGCACTATGTGTATAATTTTATGATGTTTTTTGCGAAGAATATATATATATATATATGTATATATTGTTGAAGCGTATATGGGGTTCTTTTGATCTTATGGTTAGAGAACTTCAAACTCTTGTCAGAAAAGTAGAAAATAATTTATTTACAGAACTTCAGAACAACAGAGTCTTCGAAACTCACAAATATTTCTAGATATTCAAAAATAACTGCTCAAATATATCGTACAAGTACAGCTTTAGATCCCAGAGACTCTTTATGCAACGTCTCAACACTTAATAACATTCAAAACAACATAAATGAAACTCAAGCAAACTCGCTTAACAAACGCCTTGTTCACTCAATGACTGACTGGTAAATAATAACAACAACAGCTCGTATTGCTCTACTTATATAGGCTCGTACTATGTGGTGGAAATTTCTAGAACCTACTCGAAAAAATCCACGGAACAACAAACAATGTATCAGTATATCTAAAAGGGGGGTTACCATTGAGAGGGAAGGGTTACCATCGCCAACAATCGCCAAGTTTGTCGCCAACTTGGCGATATCTTTATTATTTCGCCAATCTGCCGTAGACATGCACTGAAAATAATGGACAAGTTTGCTTGATAACAGAGACAATGTAACAAAAACTAATATTAATAAAGGAATGGAGCTTAATAAGATTATTTACATTATTTTATAGTACAAACACTATTTATTTACAAAATTCGTAACACTACCCCCTCCTCAAAGACTGCACGTCTCGGGCAGTGCAATCCTTGAGTTAGAGGAAAACACTTAAAATAAATAAATAAATAAATAAATAAATAAAAATTATAATAAGATTTACATAAATAAGAACTAATTACTATTTACATATTTACAAAAAGTGACTTTCATGACCATGGTCTGAAATTCAAGTTTCGAATTTCTAATCTTTTTCGCCAAAATAAGGCGATAGCCGGGTTAATAATGTACGACCTTGGGCTTGGTGTGTGGCGATTTTCGTATGCGTACGACGACGTCATTCAGCCTGTTCACGACTGTGTAAGGACCGTCCCAGTTTCTTTGTAATTTTGGCGACAGTCAATTGCGACGTATGGGATTTCACAACCAAACTTTGTCACCTTCGTTGAACTCATGTCCGTGTTGCCTTTATGTCGTACCGTGTCTTCATCTTTTCCGACGCCAATCCGATTCGGTTCCTCGCTAGACAATGAATCTCCTCAATCCGTGCCTGGAGTTCATCCACGTACTCCTCGGGCGATAAAGGAGCATCAGGAGGACGGCCAAATAAAAGATCCGCAGGCAGACGAAGATCACGACCAAAGAGCATTTGAGAAGGGGAGTATCCAGTGGCCTCGTGAGTGGCACTCCTGTAGGCAAGCAGGAAAAGAGGCAATTTCTTGTCCCAGTCCTGTTGGTCTCTAGACACCAGGAGAGAGAGGCTATTTAAGATTGTACGATTGAACCGCTCCACCATGCCGTCCGATTGCGGATGTAGAGGTGTAGTTCGAGTTTTGTCCATGCCGAGTAGTCCGCACATTTCCTTAAACACAGCCGAATCAAAATTTCTTCCTTGATCGGAATGGATTTGAAGAGGAACTCCGTATCTGGAAACCCAGTGTTGAACCAGTATGTCTGCTACGGTTACCGCCTCTTGATTAGGAATGGCGTAGGCTTCAGGCCACTTAGTGAAGTAGTCCATGACAACGAGGATGTACTTGTTGCCATCAGATGTTCTAGGAAGTGGACCCAGGATGTCTAGAGCAATTCGCTCGAAAGGAGCTCCTACATTATAAAGTTGCAATCGTCCACGGGTGCGCCTCTTTGGACCTTTACGTGCTACACAGGTGTCACAAGTTCGAAAACAACTTCTCCACGTCACTGCGAACATTATTCCAGTAGGAACGCTCTCGAACCTTTTGCAGGGTCTTCATTACACCAAAATGACCTCATGTGGGACTACCATGCAGTTCTTGAAGGACCATAAAAATTCTCGACTTAGGGAGTAGTAGTCGCCATCTACATGTCTTTCCATCGTTAGACTCCCATTTTCGGTACAAAATACCGTTCTTCAAATGTAGGGAATCCCAAAGAGCCCAATAACGTTTAGTCGTAGGATGGTAATGTGCCATGTCTTGCCAGCTGGGCTTCCTGTTGGACTCCTCTTTCAGCTCTAGAATTGGCTTAATTTCAGGATCGGCAAGTTGATCTTTACGCAGGCTCTCGTCACTCCACAGATCTTGCGATGATGTAGACTCAGTTGTAACTTGTCTTACTATAGGACCTTTGACATTAAATTTCTTCTCAACCCGGTCGCAGTATCTACAATTCTCTGAGCAGGGTCTTCTTGAGAGAGCATCTGCATTTCCATGTGATGAGCCTTTTCGATGGCGTATCTCCATATCGTACTCTTGAAGCTTTTGTATCCACCTGGCTATCTGGCCTTCTGGGTTCTTAAAATTCTATTGCCAAGTTAGAGAAGCATGATCAGTTCGGATCAGGAATTTTCGACCGTAAAGAGAGTGATGAAAATGGTCTATGGCTTTCACTACAGCAAGAAGCTCTTTTCTTGTTACGCAGTAGTTTCGCTCTGCTTTTGACAAGCACTTGCTGAAATAGGCGATAACACGCTCCTGGCAGTCGATTTCCTGGGACAGTACAGCGCCAATGCTTTCATTACTTGCATCCGTATCAAATATAAACTGTTTATCGATTTGAGGATATGACAGAATCGGAGTGGATGTTAATGCCTCCTTGAGATCTTCGAAAGCAGCATCGCATTCCTGTGTCCACATAAATTTTTGATTGGCTTCTGTTAATTTATGAAGTGGTCTTGCAATCATCGAGAAGCCTTTGACAAATTTTCTATAATAGGTGCATAATCCTAGAAAGCTTTGAAGCTGGTGAACATCTGCTGGACGATTCCAATTTTTCACGGCCGATATCTTCTCCGGATCAGTCCTAACTCCTTCCGCCGAAATGATGTGCCCAAGGAAGGAGACTTCATTACGAAACAAACTGCACTTCGAAGGGCTTAACTTCAAATTAGCTTTCTTTAACTTTTGTAGCACCCGCCTGAGGTTGTTCAGATATTCATCAAAAGATTTTCCTATGATTATGATATCGTCTAAATAAACAAGACATGCCTCACATGACAGTCCCCGCAGAACCGTTTCCATAAGCCGTTCGAAAGTTGCAGGTGCGTTACATAGACCAAAAGGCATTACCTTGAATTGCCACAATCCTTGTCCCGTTGTGAAGGCAGTCTTCTCGCGGTCGTCGGGAAGGATTTCTACCTGCCAGTAACCTCTCTTCAGATCCAGAGTCGAGAACCAAGTGTTGCCCGCAAGTGTGTCGAGAGTGTCGTCGAACCTTGGTAGAGGGTAACTATCCTTTTTAGTGACGTCATTCAGTCGGCGGTAGTCTACACAAAATCTTGTTGAACCATCCTTCTTTCTTACTAATACAATGGGAGACGCCCATGGACTTGTCGATGGTTCGATGACGTCATTTTATTCCATATCTTTAATTAAATTCTGCACCTCTTCTTGTTTGGCAAAAGGTAACCGTCTAGGGTGATGTTTAATAGGAGAGTGATCTCCCGTGTCAATTCGGTGTTGCGCCATTTTAGTTCGTCCAAAGTCTTCAGATGTTTGGGAAAATAAACTTTGGAATTCTCTAATTAAACTTTCAGCAGCATCTCTCTGGTTTGGATCTAAGTCCGTATATTGTAGCGAATCCTTGACTAAATTATCTGAAGATTTCTCAGAGTGACTGGAATTTTGACTTATGCACGTCACAGGAGCGCATGATGCTATCACCTCTCCTTTCTTGATAGTCCTCGTCTTATCACCGATGTTAGCAATTCTGACTGGAATGGTCTTCTTCGAGATGTCCACTATAGATGAAGCCACCTATACTCCTGCTTGTTTACTATTGTCTTCTGGATAATCTATATGGCCAAATCGGTAATTAGTTTCATTTTTAATTACAGCTGGAACTAAAAATTCTGTTCTTGGATCTAGATTGATGTCTTCTTTGGCTATTACTGCGTTCAATTTCGTTATTTAATCCAAAAAGACTGATTTCTTCAAATTTTGAGAGCATTTTGTTATTTTTGAAATCAAGTTTGAAGCCAAACTTCTTCAGAAAATCTAGCCCGATTACGCAAGGATCTGTTATGTCAGCCACATATGCCGTATGGTAATATTTTGTTCCTCCAAAGTTGATAGTTAAATTTGCCTTTCCATATATGCCTATCTTGTCGCCCGTCACAGTTTGCAGGGTAACGCATGGTGGAGTCCAGATGAGTTTACATTTCAATTTTCGAGCCAAATCTTCTCTTACTATTGTCACATTGGCTCCTGTATCGACAATCATACGACACTGAATTCCGTTAATAAAGCCTATCACATATAATTTGTTATCACCGCCGCTCATTTTTGATATCTGGAGGATCTTCAGGTGGGGCTTTTCATTCTCTGGCAACCTCCGCCCCGCGAGATGGCCAAAATTTAGTTTCCCTGCTGACTGTTTGAATTTATCTCACGTTCGTGGATTTTGGGGCAATTTCTTCGGAGATGTCCTGTATCACCGCATCCCCAGCACATGAGATTCTGTCTTCTTGAGCTTGTTCTTCCATATTTTAAAGCTTCAATCTCTTGATTTAATTTCCTAATTTCTGTTAAGACGTCGTTCTCAGCGTCTGAGCTTTTGTTCACCGTTGCCCCTCGGACTGAATGACGATCTCTTCGGCTGGCTTGTGTAGCTGCTTCCAACTTTAAGGCATATAGTAATGCAGCCTTTAAATCCTGCACATCTGCCATTCGTACCGCTCTCTGCACTTCTGTATCTTTTATTCCGTCTACAAAATATTGCAGTGAGAGCATTTCCTGTACATTTGTTGGACAGTCAATGAATGCTAAATTTGCAAGCCGTTCAACTTACGAGGCAAACTCTTGAAGGGTTTCACTCGATTTTTGATGGCGGTTCTTCATTTGTATTCTCGTATAATCCTTGAAGAATTTTTCTCCGAATCTCATTTCAAGTGCACAACTTAGAGTGTCAAAATTGAGTTGCGTCATATCGGGCAATGTTTGCAGCACGTCGGCGGCTTCTCCTCTCAAAGACGCTGCCAGTTGACAAGCTTTCACTTCGTCACTCCATTTGTTCGCTTCGGCTACAATGGTGAATTGGGTCTTGTAAACTTGCCAGGAACTCTTTCCGTCGTATGTCGACAGCTTGATGTGCACGGGAGAAGCAGTCGGATTCATAAATTCTTCATATTTACTATTGGACGCTGAAAGCTTCTTCTCAAGATCTTGTATTTTTTTATTTAGCTTTTCATCTACTTCACCTAGTATTTTCTCTTCAACGTTACAAACTTCATTCTGAATTTTCTCTTCTACTTCCGCCATTTTCCTTTCCATTTTCTGTTCAATATTACTAACTTCATTCTGAATTTTCTCTTCTACTTCCTCTATTTTCTCTTCTACCGAGCCTATTCTTCTCTCTACCGATGAGAACTTTTCTTCCAAAGTTTTCTTCATTTCTTCCGTGCTTTTATTAACTTCCTCCTTTAATTCTTCCATTCTCTCTTGTCTTCTTTTCATTTCTTCAGTCACATCTTCTTGGACTTTGTCGATTTTATTCGATAACTCTTCTTGGCCTTTGTCAATTTTGTTTGTCAACTCTTCCATTCTTTCTTCGTTTTTATTCATTTTTTCCGTCAACACTTCTTGGCCTTTAATCATCTTTTCCGCCAACTCCTCTTGGCCTTTATCTATTTTATTTGATAATCCATTAATAGCTTTCAACAACTCATTCAGTTGCTCTTCCGTTGGTCTCGTTTTCGCCATAAGATTCCAAATTCTGACACCAAATGTTGCAGCGTATATGGGGTTCTTTTGATCTTATGGTTAGAGAACTTCAAACTCATGTCAGAAAAGTAGAAAATAATTTATTTACAGAACTTCAGAACAACAGAGTCTTCGAAACTCACAAATATTTCTAGATATTCAAAAATAACTGCTCAAATATATCGTACAAGTACAGATATAGGTCCCAGAGACTCTTTATACAACGTCTCAACACTAAATAACATTCAAAACAGCGTAGATAAAACTCAAGCAAACTTGCTTAACAATCGCCCAGTTGTTCACTTAATGACTGACTGATAAATAATAAGCATATCAGCTCGTATCGGCTCTCCTATATATAGTCTCGTAGTATGTGGTGGAAATTTCTAGAATCTACTCGAAAAAAACCACGGAGCAACAAACAATGTATCAGTATATCTAAAAGGGGGGTTACCATTGAGAGGGAAGGGTTACCATCGCCAACAATCGCCAAGTTTGTCGCCAACTTGGCGATATATCGCCAAATTTGGCGACCAAAATTAGTCGCCAAAAGTGACGCCAACTTGGCGATATCTTTATTATTTCGCCAATCTGCCGTAGACATACACTGAAAATAATGGACAAGTTTGCTTGATAACAGAGATAATGCAACAAAAACTAATATTAGTAAAGGAATGGAGATTAATAAGATTATTTACATTATTTTACAGTACAAACACTAACTATTTACAAAATTCGTAACAATATATATATATATAAGGATAATGGGTAATTTTTTAATAGTAAATTAATACGTTTTCAATTATTCTTGGATTAAGGGATAAATATATATGAATCACTGTTTATTTCTTATGTAAAACATTGAAAATAAAATGTAACATTATTTTATATGCCTTCATAGATCAACAAAGAAAGATTTCGGAATTTTATTTGCGAATTCTCAGAATAATCTCCCTTATAATGCATCATGCAAGCTTAATCTAGAAAAACGTGGTAAATGGAAATGATATGGAAGGATATTATCGGAAATATAATATTTTTTTTATTTTATAATATTCTTTTATTTATATTAAGTACAGAGAAAGCCTTTTAAATTACAATTTTCCCTTTTGCAGTGTGATCATAGGGCTAACTAAATATTTTCGAAATGATTTCAAATATTATTTATTCTGTTACTACCAGTATTACTATCATAATTACCGTAAAGCTGGTAGACTAAAAGGAATGTATCGAAATATTATTACCTTCTGACCCTTCTCTGCTACATGGCATATTTCCAACCTCAAAACGTAGGAGAGAATTTAAATAATGAGGGCTGTTCAGATGTAATGATCCGCAAAGCTGAGGTCAACTAATGCGATTGAGTTTCTTCAGTCATTCTTGCATTAAGGGTCCTTAACATAAAATGTAGTTCTTTTAAAAGAAAAGTTACTTTTTCTTTTTACATGTCCTCTTAAATCAACACTGGGATACTAATGATTTCCAATTTTCAGTTCCAATGATCATTACTATTATCATTGATCATACACGCATAGGTTGCAGAAAAGCATTTGGTTGAGAGTATATTTAGAATGTTTTTTACAAAGAATTTTAAAAAAGCTAACTTTTAGAAAATAATACGGCGCAATTTTTATAATAGTAAATTAATACGTCTCAAATTTATCGTGTATTAAAGGAAAAATGTATATGAATCAATGCTTTCGTCTAGAAAAAAATATTTACAATGAAAATCAAACGAAACTTTTATATTTTACGTGTTTTCTTAAATAAAAAAAACAGGTTTCGGAATTTAATATCTGAATTTTCAGAATGATTACCATTATGATGGATCATACATGTTGTAATCTAGAAAAACGAAGTAAATGGAAAATGATATGGATGAAAATTATTGGAAAGATAATATTTTTTTTATTTTATTTATTTACTTATTTAAAGTACAAAACAAACCATTTCAATTGCATGTTTTCCCTTTTTCTTGTGTGGTTATGGGATTAACTAAATCTTTTCAAAATGATTCCGAATATTATTTATTCTGCTACTATCACTAGTACTATCATCATTACCGTAAAGCCGTTAGAGTAATAGAAATGCACCGATATATTATTACTTTCTGACACATCTCTGCAACATGACATGTTTCCAACGAGAAAAGATGAAAGAGAATTTAAGGAGTGAGAGCTGATCAGATGTAATGATCCGCAAAGACAGAGTTCAAATGATGATGAAATTTCTTCAATCTTTCAAGCATTAAGTGGAAGGAGTATATAAATCTGTATTGTACTCTTTTAACAAAAAAGTTCTTTTAAAAGAAAAGTTACTTTGTCTTATTACGTGTCCTCTTAAATCAACAATGATTAATTATTGATCTCCACATTTCAGTTCGAATGATAATCATGATTATAATTGATCATACAGCATAGGTTACAAATAAGCATTTGGTTGAGAGCAGATTTCTATTGTTTTCCACAAATAAAAAAAACTTTTGGAAAAGCATAAGGTGCAATTTTTTAATAGTAAATTAATAAGTCTTCAATTATTCGTGAATTAAGGGATCTATCCGCGGATTAAGGTATCTGAATTCTCAAATGTTTTCATTATGTTGGATCATGCATGTATAATCTCGAAAAACATGATAAATGGAAATTATATGGATGAAAGACGCTGGAAAAACAATATTTTTATTTTATTTTATTTTATTTATTTATTTATTTTAAGTACAGAGAAAATCATTTCAATTACATTTTCCTTTTTGCTGTGTGGTCATGCGGTTAACTAAATCTTTTCAAAATGATTCCGAATATTATTTCTTCTGTCAGTAACACTAGTACTATCATCATTACCGTAAAGCTGTTAGAGTAATAGAAATGCACCGATATATTAATATTTTCTTATTCTTCTCTGCTACATGGCTAGTTTCCAACGAGAAAACGTAGCAGAGAATTTAAGGAATGAGTGCTGGTGCGATGCAATGACTCGCAAAGCAAGAGGTCAAATGATTTAATGCAGTTTGTACAATCATTTTTGCACTAAGGGATGGGAGTATATAAATCAGTGTTGTATCCCTTTAACAAAAAAAAATAGTTTTTTTAAAAGAAAAGTAACGTTGTCTTATTACATGTCCTCTTAAATCAACAATGAGAAATTAATGATTTCCACATGTCAGCTCTAATGATAATCACGATTGTGATTGATCATAGGTTACAAAAAAGTACTTGAATGAGAGTAGAATTATAATGTTTTTCACAAAGAATAAAAAAAATAGAAAAGAATAAGGCGCAATTGTTTTATAGTAAACTAGCTAAAGCCATGCTTTGTTTGGATTCGCGAAGTATTATGCTAAACATTTGAAAGTTATAATATATTTTTAAAATTATTTTTGCATCTTTAATAAGCAAAAATGTAATTTTATGTTTCGGCGCATTTTAGTTTTAAAATGTATTTCAACCAAATAACTAAGAATTTCCTCAGATTGTTTATTTATGATATAAGACTGGTATAAATAAAAATATTTTCGAAATAGAATTATACAAAATATTAATTAATTTTACTTGTTTACAATTCTTTTATTGCCACTCCACAAAAACATAATGTAATTCTTTTAAAATTCATAAATATCGTCTGCTTAAATGATTTCACAAAATAAGAATAAATTGTGTATTTGAATTTCTAACTCAGAAAAATACTTTTATAATTGAATGTTAATAAGAGAATTTTCACAAATTTTAATTCATTAAAAATATGCTATAATTTTTCTAAAAAAAAGTATTTTATACATTTTATGAAACAATACATAGTTAAAGGAATGAGCATAGTTTGAAAATCTGAAAGCAGCTTTTGAGATAATTTATTTATTTATTTAATAATGATTCTAGTTATAATTACTGACCCCATGATTTAAGTTTTTCTTCAGAAAACGTACGTGTTTCATTTTTTATTTGAAAAAATGCGTTCGTAATGGAAAAACATGTAAAATAAATGAATTAAAATAATATTTTTTGAAAAGTATTTCTGTAAAAAAAAATAATATTCTGCAAATCTACAAATCATAATTTATATTTATGTTTAATTTCAAGTAAAAATACTGTATAGTTTTTTCGTAAAGTGTACGACAAACTGTAATTTGAGTGGCCTAGTAGAGGATTCGCTTTGCTCATCCTAATGAATACGTTTTCAATTATTCTTGAATTAAGGTATATGAATGACTGTTTATTTCTTGAAAAAACAATTTTCATTGAAAATGAAATGTAACTTTTAATTTTTAGATGACGTCTTAAATCAAAAAAGAAAGATTTCGGAAATTAATATCTGAATTCCCAGAATTATTTCCATTATGATGGCATGTATAATATAGAAAAACGTGGTAAAGGGTGAAAATTTCAATTTTTCGAAAGTTTATTTTATTAATATTTTACTCAACTCAAAATTAAATACGCATCTCTCACTTTAAACAGTTTATTCTGATGAGTAAACTCAACTCAGGTTCTTTCGAACATTAATAATTTAACAAAACACAACTCCAATAAAAACCGTAACATTTTTACACATATTCTCATAAAAAACATTCTAATCAAACTCAAAAACAAAAAGAATATTGTTTCACACAGCTTAGGTAAAAACTGAAGAAATAAACAGATAATGTATTTATCACAAATTATCGTTTGCACAGAAAACTTTTACATTTTGAAATAATTAGGTATATCTTGGTTGCTAGGTGACAAAGCCAGTAGAAAATTAAATAGCATTTTATCAAACATACCGCCCCTCTTGAAAACTCCGAGGGGGGTTTCAAACTAAAACACTGCAATTACAACCATTGTAAAAAATATAAATAACAATACAATTAAACACAATATAAATGAGTCACAATTATCACAATGAGTCATTAAGTTAAATGTAAGCAAATATTTAAAAAATTTTACATAATACATAATACATAAAGAAATTTTACAATAATGTACACTTTCTTATAAAAACTGAATTACTTTTCAAGAGGTAATACAGCAATTTTGGATACTGCCCTTTTATATATTCCATTAGGGGTTTTTATATTTACAACTCTTATTCTATTATCATTACCAAAAAATACCTCTACAATTCTCCCTAATAACCATTTAGACACTAGAATATCATCTTCCTTTATTACAACCATATCTCCTATTTTGAGGTTGTTTTTTGATATCATCCACTTATGCCTTTGCTGCAATGTACTTAAATAACTATTTTTCCACTTTTTCCAGATTATCTGAACCATTTTAGTGGTATTTTGCCATAAGTCTATTATCTTCAATATTACTCAGGTCAGATTCAGCAATGACATTAAGTGGGCGACCAATAAGAAAATGTCCCGGGGTCAAGACCTCCAAGTCATCAATATCTGTACTCAAGGGAGTAAGCGGGCGCGAATTTAAGATACCTTGAATTTGGACAATTATAGTTAACATTTCTTCATAAGTTAATTTAGAGTTGCCCACAACACGTTTAAAGTGATACTTGAAGGACTTGACTCCCGATTCCCATAAACCTCCAAAATTTGGAGCTTTAGGGGGAATAAATTCCCAAGCAATACCTTCAGATATCAAGTAATTAGTAAGGTTCTGGTCTGGTTTGTTTACCAATTCATGCAACCTTTTAAGCTCTACATTAGTCTTCACAAAATTGCCTGCATTATCACTGAAAAATTTTCGAGGTTTGCCTCGTCTGGCAAAAAACCTCTTTAATGTGGCAATAAAAGCCTCAGATGTTAAATCATTGACTAATTCCAAATGCACTGCCTTTGTTATCATACAAATAAAAATACAAACATAAACTTTATGATAAATACCTTTACGTTGACCTCTATATCTAATCAAAAATGGACCACAGAAATCAGTTCCTGTGCAATTAAAAACAAAGTCTACATTTATTCTTTCCTTTGGGAGCTCGCCCATAATTTGCTCTAAAAATTTAGGTTTGGCCCTAAAGCATGTAATACATTTATGTACAATTTTTCTACAAATAGCCCTACCGTTTAAAGGCCAAAATTCTCTTCGAACACAATAAAGTAAATTTTGTGGTCCTATATGTAGATATTTTTGTGATAAAACTCGATAATTAATTCTGTTAATTTGTGTTTAGAGGGCAGTACAATTGGGTGTTTTTGAGCATAATTTACCGTGATATTTTGGAGACGACCTCCAACTCTGATTAAATTATTTTTATCCAAGAAAGGATTTAATGAAAGTAATCTACTATTTTTTGGTAACTCCTTACCCTTAGATAACAATGTGAATTCAGAACTGAACTCTTTTTCTTGAACAGATTTTATGATAAACTGCTCAGCTTTCTTCAATTCAGCAGATGTTAACTTACCTGAATATCTTTCTTTTGGCTTCTTGACATTCTAAATGAACCTGAAAACATAGCTAAGAATTCTTATTAATTTAGCATAATTATTACTCAATTGCAATAAATAGTCAATAAAAGATGAACAGTCTGATATTAAAAGTGTAGTCTTTGAAGCTGTATGTTTAAGTTCACTTATGTATAGATCATTATCATTTTGCTCAAGTTCAACAATATTTGGCGAATGTTCAGTTTGTTGTGTTAGGAATAGTGGACCCTTCCACCATAAGCTACTCTGGAGAAGTTTGTCTGGATCTACACCTTGTGACACAAGATCAGCAGGATTGTCAGAAGAAGCCACATGTCCCCAATTACTGATATCAGAAAGATTCTGAATCGTAGCCACACGTGATGCCACAAAGGTTTTTAAGTCACTCGGCTGTTTTCGAATCCAACATAATACAATAGTACTATCTGAATAATAGCAAACAGATTCTTTAGGAACTTTTAAGGTTTTGGCAACCTTATTCATCAATTTGGCTAATAAAACTGCACCACAGAGCTCCAAGCGAGGAATAGTGATTGTTTTGATTGGTGCAACTCGACTTTTACTGCAAAGCAACTGAGAAATTTGCTCTCCTGAAGAATTTGAAGACACAGCATACAATGCCACACCGTAGGCTTTCTCCGAAGCATCTGAAAAGCCACAAATTTTAATTTGCACTGGATTATTTGTAAAAATGTATCTAACAGCACTTATATTATTGATGGCTCTTAGTGATTCTAAAAACTGCAACCAATCATCAAGCTCAGCTGTAGGGAGATTTTCATCCCAATCAATTTGCAGTCTCCACAGTCTTTGTAGGAAAATTTTTGCTTTAGTCACAACTGGTCCAAGTAAACCCAAGGGGTTGAAAATGCGAGCAATATTTGACAGCACACTTCTTTTAGTTACCTTGGTTTGCTCACTGAATGATACACTAAAAGTAAAAGTATCATCATTGGCATTCCAGCAAAGTCCTAGTGCCTTAGTTTCACTCATATTTTCAAAAGTGTAATTCTCATTTTTAAAGACTGGCTCCATTAATTCTGGATGGTTACTAAACCATTTATGTAAGTTCATGCCGCACGTATTTAATAGTTGAATAAGCTCAATTTGCAGTCTCTTAGCCGATTTTAGGTCAGCTGCTCCAGTCAGGACATCGTCCATATAAAAGTCTGATTTTACCACACCAGAAGCATACGGAAATTGAGATTCACTATCTATACCAAGCTGTTTAACCTCCTGACTGCCGCCGGCTGATTTTTTCACATACTAAGCTGCAGGTTTCACTGCAACATAAGCAATATTTAAATTAGTATAATTCCACAAATAAAACCCAGTTCTGAAAAATTAAGTTAGGATTGATGCTATCAAAGTTTATACACCGGTACTAATAACATATTTTGTATCAGGTTGGAAAAAAACACCTTTTTTTTAATATTTTTAATAAATTACAGAGAAAACAACATTACAATATTACCCTTTGGCTGGGCAGTCAAGGGGTTAAGGCAGCGCATGGCTAAATAAGGGGCACTAGTTGTTCCACATGTGACTGTACATAGTCTGTAATATTTCATCTCACCATTTACAGAATCTTTCCAAACTATGTGCTGTAAATCCCGTTCACTTTTATCGATAAGTATCATGCGATACATCATTTTTACATCTGCTGTAAATGCATAGCGGTGTGTACGAAATCTAAGTATTATGCTAAACAAATCATCTTGAATGACACCTCCATTCAGCTGTATGGAATTTAGGGATTCTCCTGATGAAGTTGCATGTGAACCATTAAAGACAACTCTCAATTTTGTAGAACTTTTATCTGAGCGATAAACAGCATGATGAGGTAGATAATTCGCATGTATTGGCTCATCTGTTTTCTCTACTTCCTCCATATGGCCTAACTCTCTATACTCTGCCATAAATGCGCAATATAACTCTAAAAGATTTGGATTTTTGACTAGCCTATTCCAAAGTGAATTTAATCTATTTTCCGCAAATTGCTTTGATTCTCCCAAAGAACTAGGATCTTTTTTCAACGGCATTTGTACTATGAATTAGCCCGTTATATCTCTCTGATGTGTGTTTGTAAAGTAGGTGTCGCATGCTAATTCTTCTGTATTTCTCAATGGTGTACTTTCTTCTACTCTTTCAATTTCCCAAAATTTTTTCATTTCGAAATTTAAATCTGTTTCAGTAATTAACCCACAATGTATTTGTTCCTGATCATTACAATCGTAAACACTCCCACATACTATGCAACCGAACACCGTATTTTGCAGTATTAATTTAGAATTTGGTAGCTTCATACGACCCACCTTTATCAATTCTAGAAATACTTCAGCTCCTAGCAAAAGATCTATTTTCCCTGGTCTATTAAATTCAGGATCAGCAAGAATAATAGACGCTGGAATTCCTAGCTCTGAAATATTAATATATTTCGAGGGCATAATTTGCGAAATCCTTGGTATGATAAGGAAATCTAACTCTCGGCTATAATCTCCCGAATTATTACTGATCAAGGCAGTAGTTTTATTTTTTACCGCTACAGAGGATCCACTTAAACACGATACCGAAATATTACTTTTTTCTTTTCGAATTCCTAATCTTTCAACTAACTGCAATGTTAAAAAATTGCTCATTGAACCATTGTCCAATAAAGCACGCACCGGAACTTTATTTCCGAATTTATCTCTCATATAAACAATAGCAGTGGAAAGAAGAACTGTTTTAACATTATTCGATCTCACATTTGAAGTACCAGTGAAATTTTGAATTTGGTTATTTAACTCAAATGGTATGGCGTCAGCATTCAATGTTGGTTTACTTTCATTTGTTGACAATGCATTTGGCACTTCCTTATCACTATAATTTTTTGTGTTTCCCACCGCATTGGAAATTCTCTCACGCCTATCAAAACAAAGAAGTATATTGTGGCGTTTATGGCATTTTGAACACGAGAATGTTGAGTTACATTTTTTGACGCAGTGGAATTCTGAAAGACAGTTAAAGCACATATTGTTTTTTTTAACAAATACTACTCTTTCCTGTACATTAAATTTTTGAAATTTGGGACATTTAAAAACACTGTGATTTTCCTGGTTATATACAACACATTTGCGCATATTTTTCTCATTTAAACTCGCAACCATGGATGTTACCTTTGAAAAGCTATGCTTTGTTAGGCTTTCGTTTTGAAAATTTCGCTTTGTATTTACTTGTTTGGACGCACTTAGTGTACGCGCGTGGTCTCTCAAGAATTCTAGCAATTCAGGTAAACTCGGTAAATTATCCCGCTTAAGATGTCTTTCCCACCACATTTTTGTATTTACATCTATTTTTTGAGCCAAAATATAAGGAAACATAGTACTAGATAACCCCTCAACTTTTTGTTCTAAAATATCTAACGACCTAATACATTCATTTGTTATATCTATTACATTTAATAATGCTGCTGGGGACTCATTCTGAATAACAGGAATATTTAAAAAACGTTTTAAATGCGCGTAAACTTGTTCTCTCGAATTTGAAAACCGTTCTTCCAAAAGCGACCATGCAACTTCATAATTAGAATCCATGAT
Organism: Maratus speculifer; assembly: GCA_964019185.1. Taxonomy (NCBI): domain Eukaryota; kingdom Metazoa; phylum Arthropoda; class Arachnida; order Araneae; family Salticidae; genus Maratus; species Maratus speculifer. The sequence goes on along the minus strand of OZ025294.1, from coordinate 376,192,535 downwards.
TGAAATAGACTGGATTATACGAAAGGCATCTCCTCTCAATGAACACTTCAAATATTGTAATTTCATTGCCCCTGACAAATTTGAATTTTCATGTACAGTAGCCTTAAATATAAGTGTAAGTAAGCTTTTTTGTAAGTTCAAATTCCATTATTTCTAAAATTTCATTAATTTCTTCGTTTTCCTTAATAAAATCCCCAATTCCATCTTCTTTACTTATCTTATAAATAGACTCAAATAACTCAGCAAAGTTTTGCTCTAATTTATTCCGTTTCTCCTTTATGAGAATTAATTCATTTAATTCTAGCTCAGAATTCGATAATTTTTCTTTTAGTTTTGTTAAATTGGTTTTGAAAATTTTCTTTTTTGCTTTTAATTCTTTCATACTCATTTTTAACGAATAAAAATTAAATGGGTGCACTTACCCCTCTTGACTCTTTATAATATTATCTCTAACGTCGAAGAAATAGCAAAACAGCACAAAATATTCACCAGTTATCCTTCAGTCATTGACGTAGAATAACAACTCGCTGATTTTTCTCCGTATAAGACGGACCATATGAAGATTTCAATTTTTCGAAACTTTATTTTATTAATATTTTACTCAACTCAAAATTAAATACGCATCTCTCACTTTAAACATTTTATTCTGATGAGTAAACTCAACTCAGGTTCTTTCGAACATTAATAATTTAACAAAACACAACTCCAATAAAAACCGTAACATTTTTACACATATTCTCATAAAAAACATTCTAATCAAACCCAAAAACAAAAAGAATATTGTTTCACACAGCTTAGGTAAAAACTGAAGAAATAAACAGATAATGTATTTATCACAAATTATCGTTTGCACAGAAAACTTTTTACATTTTGAAATAATTAGGTATATCTTGGTTGCTAGGTGACAAAGCCAGTAGAAAATTAAATAGCATTTTATCAAACAAAGGGAAATTACATGATAAAAATTATTGGAAAAAACAATATTTTTATTTATTTTATTTTATTAAATTATTTATTTTAAGTATATATTAAGTATATATTATAACTTTTCAATTACATTTTTTCTTTGTTGCTCTATGGTCATGGGTGTAACTAAATATTTTCAAAATGATTTCGAATATTATTTATTCTGTTACTACCACTATTACTATCATCAATACCGTAAAGCTGTCAGAGTAAAATGAATTCATCGGTATATTATTACTTTCTACTACATAAAATGTTTCCAATGATAAAAGGTAGGAGATAATATAAGGAATGAGTACTGCTCAGATGCAATGATCCGCAATGAGAGAGAGCAAATTGTGCTATGGACTTTCTTCAATTTTTCCACCACTAAGCGGAGGGAGTACATAAATCAGTATTGTATTAATTTAACACACACAAAAAAGTTCTTTTAAAAGAAAAGTAAGGCTTTTTTTTTAACATGTCCTCTTAACCTTTTATCTACCGAATTCTGAATTCCTGAAAATTTTACATTCTAAAGCATTTTACGTAAGTTGTTTAAACTAAATTAAAAAAATACATAATCCTTTAATAATTTTGTGAAAGATTTTAGAGGGATTGAAGGATTTAGAAGGATTGATTAAATTTGAATTTACAGGGATTTTGTGTAATATTTATAACCCTACTCAAATCTTTTATTTTAAATTGTTTTCATAGTATTTTGTAGAATTATAAAATGTACAAATAGAATGTTCTTACAGAATAATTATAGAAATAGTTCCCAATTGAAAAATCCCCACCCCCCTACCTCAGCGCCAAGAAAGCTAAAAAGATACAACGAAAAAATTCCTTAAATATATATTTGTGTGTGTAACGAAAAATTTTGTTGGAATAAAATATAGTAATGTATTGGTAACTCAATCAAAACAGCATTAAAACTAATTGACATATTAAAAGAATTTTATATTAAGTAATTTTAATGGTACTTATGTGGGAGCGATTCGTTCTCCAACAGCCAAGTATCATGTCTTGTAAGGTTCTTCATATCGCAACTCTGATAGACAAGGTCTTTAGAAAGCAGACGATTTTCTGAAAAAACTCCATTCAGACGAAAAGCCGAAGAAAAAAGAAATGAACGGAAGAGATCGTTGGATGGAATGTGGGGAGAGTTGGTGTTGACTTTAGAAGAATGTTGATTAAGATGACGCGATTAAGATGTTTTAATTAAAGTTTCCTTTTGAATGTTCGAATTGTAAATATTAATGTGTAAATATCTTTTTTGTAAATATTAACGTGTAATATAAGTCATTTAAAAGTTTAAAAACGGTGTCAGAATTTAATTTACCTCCGAGTTTATTTACTTATGTGTTCGAAAGAACTTTTATAAGAAGAATCTCCATAAATTTTGGTGTCAGAACCGAGACAAACGAACGCCCACAGAGAAGAAATATATATATACTTTAAATAATCTGGAAGACGTTATTATTTAGAATTGTGATGGAATCCTTGCTGGAAATTATTATGAGGAAATCTTTTTTGAATATATGTTTAATGATATGAAGCTGTTGGCTACTGCGACAACAATGCTGTTTAAATGTGTGAAGCTGAGCATCTGATTATGAAGTGAGTTTATTATTTCATTTTCTTTTCAATAATGAAAAAATTCATTGATTTAAAGGAATTAGAGTTTTTTTTGAAAACTGAAAAATCAGCTAGTATTAAGATATTGCACAAATTAATTTTTGGAGAAATCGGTGACAGAAATAATCGACGTAGAATTCGGAATTTTACTGGGTTTACGTTTGAAGTAGATTCCGATGAATATCAAACTAAATTCAAAGACATTAAAGATAATTTTTCTGTTAACGACTTAATTACCATTTGCAATGTTTTGTGTATAAATAATTCGGGAACTTTTGATGAAATTGCTGCCAGAATAATTTCTAGTTTATGTGATTTTAATATTTTAAAAATTATTATGATAGCCGATGTAGGTACTCTTAGTGATGACGAAAGTGTTGATGAATTTAATGATGATTTACAAGATAAAACTAAAAATATTTCAACTGTTTTTGAGAATAATATGAGAAATGATTCTGGTAGTTCTAATTGTGAAAGTAATGAAAATCAGAAAATTCTAATTCCTGATTATGTTATTAAACCAAGCATTTCTATTAATGATATTGAAAGCATGATTACAATGTTTGAAGGTACTCAAGTACAAAATATTAACAAATGGATTGCCGATTTTGAAGATATTGTTTCATTATTTAACGTTAGTGATTTGCACAAATTGATTTTGGCTAAACGCCGTATGACAGGCAAAGCAAAATTATTTCTTGAAAGTGAAACAAATATTAATTCGTGGTCTAAATTAAAAGCCCTACTCATATCTGAATTTGGTCAAACGTGCAATTCAGCTGAATTACACGAATTGCTGTCCAAAAGAAAAATTAGACCACATGAATCGTTAGATGAATATTTTTTAAATATGAAACAATTATGCTCAAAAGGCAATATTGAAGATTCTGCCCTTATTCAGTATGTAATAAATGGAATTAATGACCCCATTTCTAAAAAATCTTTTTTGTATGGTTGTCCCAATATTGCTGAATTTAAACAAAAATTAAAGATTTATGAAAAAATAAGATCGGAGTATGAAAATGCAAAATTTCATAAATATGAAGGAGCTAAGCCTAAAATTAAATCCGAAGTTGAAGTTAAGAACAAATTTAAGCCTGTAAAGCCAAATTTGCGTTGTTTTAATTGTGGCGGGAATAATCATAAGAGTATTAACTGTGTAAATAAAGATAAAGGGCCGCTTTGTTTTGCTTGTAACGCTTATGGTCGTAAATCATTTCAATGTAATAAATCTAAAGATACAAGTGTTAAAAATGCTCAGTCACAAGTAAACATTATTACATCCCAAGATTTAATTCTGAAAGAGATAAAGCTTTATTCTTTGCGTATAATCTCTTTAATAGATACTGGTAGCCAAAAGACTTTGTTAAAGAAAAGTATTTATGATAATTTGAAGAACTTTGTAGAATTAAAACCTACGAGTATCTCTTTGACCGGTCTAGGAAAAGCCTCAATTAAACCAGAAGGTTGTTTCAATTCAGAAATCGAAGTAGATGGTTCAAAATTTAAAGTTACTATTTTTGTCGTTAAGGACAGTTGCATTAATTTTGATTTAATTATTGGCACTGATGTTATTCATCAAGGTACATTAACTATTTCTGAGAATAAAGTGAAACTGTTTAAAGCTGAAGTTCAGTCTAATGAATTTTTAGTTAATATTGTAAATGTTTTGGATGAGCCTAATATTGATTTAACTCACATTGCTGACAAAAAATTACGTTCAGAGTTATACTCTTTAATTGAAAATTATGTACCAATTAAAACTAAAACAGTAGATGTTAAAATGAAAATTAATTTAACTGACGAAATCCCAGTTTGTTCTTCTCCTCGAAGATTACCGCCATGCGAGAAAAAAATAGTCGAAAACCAAATTGAGGAGTGGCTAGCTCAGGGAATAATTCGAGAAAGTTCTTCTAATTTTTCTTCGCCGGTTGTGTTAGTCAAGAAAAAAGATAACACAATGAGACTTTGTGTTGATTACAGATGTCTTAACAAAAAGACAGACGCTTTTCACTTAATTTTTGTTATATAAATGCAATAGTCCTAACTAATAAAAGGTCTTTTTCTGAATCACAGAGATTATCAATGTAGTCTATTTCTCTGTTATTTCTATAGCTAGTTTTGTGACATTCTAAACCAGTTAATATTACAATACTGCAAGCCTGAAGACTACTAGAAGGTTTAATATCAGGCTCCATATTAAAACAATAAAGCAAAAATATATTTATACATATCATAAACTATAAAGTATGTAACAATCAGATTATATTTTTAGTAGCACAGTAAAAGTTAGATCATTCTTCTATGATAAGAAACAACAGAATGAGAATAATTTTATTAAATTGATTTCAAAACATCTGCTTTCATACTAACGAACATTACCCTGCCTTTATCAGAAGGTGTTTATACAAGGCAGGTGCAATTAAATCTTTCAGACTATAGAAACAAATTTAAACACAGATAATTAATATATAAGCATCCGAAAGAAAGAATGGAAATGTGAGGAGAAAAAATTATCTATTTTATATTTTACAAAAAAAAACTGTTTTGAGTTTAATTATTGAAAATAAAAGTAAGAGATTCTTTAGATTAGCAAAAAATGCCCATTATTAAATAACTACATGAAACATATGGACCACTTACTAAATTTGATGGGGAAACATATTACAGTCAGATTTTTTTATAATCAGAAAAAACAAAGTCTAAATTTTACTTTGCAAATTAAAAAAAAACATGCATCAAATAAAATTAAATTCAATAACTCATAGAAATTCCAGTAATTATTTAAGTACCATAGCTAAACTAAGTCAGATTTTTTTCCTCTTAATTGATGCAGATTCTCAAAACAAGACAAAATTTCGTACTTTTCGGTTAGACGGGCACCAGTGTTATACATATATATATATCAATATACTGTATATATACATACATATATACATGTATAATACATCTGCATTTATATAGATCTATACATATGTAGTACATATGTAAAAATAAAACACGCATCCGGCTAATTGGAAAGTACCCAAAATTTTTGCATAAGCCATGCGAAAGACATCATTTTTATTTCACAGATAGAAAGCCCAAAGTGTAAACTTTTATTTAAAACAAAAAGAAATTGGAAATTTCATTTGCCTTTATGTGTGCATATGTACTATGTAAAAATAAAACATGCATCCGGCTAAGTGGAAAGTACCCAAAATTTTTGTATAAGCCATGCGAACGGCATCATTTTTATTTCACAAATAGAAAGCCCAAAGTGTAAAATTTTATTTAAAACAAAAAGAAATTGGAAATTTCATTTGCCTTTATGTGTGCATATGTAATATGTAAAAATAAAACATGCATCCGGCTAAGTGGAAAGTACCCAAAATTTTTGTATAAGCCATGCGAACGACATCATTTTTATTTCACAAATAGAAAGCCCAAAGTGTAAAATTTTATTTAAAACAAAAAGAAATTGGAAATTTCATTTGCCTTTTTGATTGCATATGTAATATGTAAAAATAAAACATGCATCCGGCTAATTGGAAAGTACCCAAAATTTTTGCATAAGCCATGCGAAACACATCATTTTTATTTCATAGATAGTAAGCCCAAAGTATAAAATTTTATTTAAAACAAAAAGAAATTGGAAATTTAATTTGCCTTTTTATGTAGAGCCTTTTTGGTGAAGTCACAAAAATTTGGAAAAATAACCATAACTCTCAACTTTGGCTAATTTTTTTTATCCTAAATATTGCAAATAACTTTTTTAAATAATTTTTTATTAAAATATGCATCTTTTTATATTCTTACAGTGATATTTTTAAGATGATTCACGTTTTAGATCCAGAGAAACCATTTTTTGAAGATGGAACTGCAATCTCAAAATACAGACTCAGAAATGTGCGATTTGAGAAAACCACAAGAATTGGACCCCCCCCCCCATATCTCACAAACTATGAGATCTAGGAAGGTAAATTTTCTGATGGAATCATTTCATGATAAAATTAGTGTGTACACAAAGTTTCATCAAAATCCCTGTGGGTCGGGTTACAAGGTCTGGTTGAATTGACATGGAATGACCCTGTTGTATTTCTTTAGCAAAAAAAAAGTTCTTTAAAAAAAGTACCTTTTACATTTTACATGTCCTCTTAAATCAACATTGAGAAACTAAGGATTAATAAATTTCAATTATAATTACGATTATGATAGATCATGTACGAATATACTACAGAAAAAGCATTTGGTTTATAACGGATTTACTACGTTTTCACAAAAAATAATAAAAAATAGAAAAGAGTATTGCGCATTTTTAAATAATAATTTAATAAACTTTCAACCATTCTTGCATTAATGAATAGAAGTATATGAATCATTTTTTTCTTTCAAAATATGTCGCTGAAAAAGAAAATGTAACTTTCATTTTTTACAAGTCCTGTTGAAAAAAAAAAAAAAATCGGAATATAATACCTAAATTCTCACGATAATTTTCATTATGAAGATCATGCATGCATAATATACACAAAAGTGATAAATGGGAATGATAAAATAGTAAAAAGGTTTTGCGAATAATTAAAAAAAAACTCTAAAATCATATAAAAAAATCAATTCAATAAATAACATGTTCATAAAATATATGGCATGTTCAAAAAATGTCACATGTTAAAAAAAATTTTTAAGACGGAAGAAATTTCAACATGTAATTGAAAGAATAAAACATCTGCACAAACGAACAAAAAAAAAATACAATCGCCTGTATACTTACAATTTTGCCCCTTTGCTGTGCAGTCAGGGTCTGATCTTTCCAAAATAACTCCGAATAGTATTCAGTTACTGCCACTAGTACTATTGTTATTACCGTAAATCTGTTAGAGTAAGAATAATACATCAATATGTTCTTACTATCCAACTTTTCTCTGCTACATGACATGTTTATAACGAGAAAAGAAATAAAATCAAGGTAGGGAAGAGTTTAAGGAATGAGTGCTGGTGAGATGTAATGATCCGCAAAGACAGAGATCAAATGAAGCTTTAGAGTTTCTTCAATCATTGAAGTATTATGGGCTGGGAGTATATAAATCAGTGATGTATTCCTTTACAAAAAAATAGTTCTTTTAAACGGATTAGGTACGAATGTTTACAAAGTAAATATTTCAACTATAATGAAACTTTTGGTGCTTACTTATACTTCAGATAGTGATAATTAGCATGCAATTAAATAAATTTTTATTTAATGTATTTTTATTTTTGTAATAAAAAGTTCGTATTTAGCTAAAAATATTTTTAAAATTTCACAAACATAATATTCTAATTCTTTTTTTATAAAAATAAAAGGTAAATTTTAAATTTATTTTATAAAGATTAACATGAAATGTATGTTTTGAAAATTTTACCGAATAACATCTTAATTTTTGCGATAGCGTACGCGTTATGTCCATAAGCGTCACTTAGAGGAAGTTGACTCCAAATTTCAGAAACGCCCCTTTTCTTTTAATCGAAGACAATTTTAAAACACATATTTTTTTCTAAATAGAATTTCATGGAAACAGTTAAATTAAAATATTCAGAAAACATGAGAGTTGAACATGTAAAATAATATAAATTTCGAAAATTTTGATGCTTTAAGAGTCCTGAGAACCCTTCAAAGAAAAGTATCTTTTGTTTTTTATATGATCTTTTAAATCAACACTGAGAAACTAAGGATTACTACATTTCAGTTTCAATGATAATTACCATTGTGACATATCATGCACGCATATGTTACAAAAAAGCATTTGTTTTTTGTAACATATGTTTGCAACGTGTGTTTGGCAGCAGAACAGATAGTTTTCAGAAACAATTAAATGGAAAACTTTTAGAAAAGTATATTGCGCAATTTTTTAATAGTAAATTGATAAATTTTAAATCATTCGTGCATTAATTGGCATCTGTATATGAATCATCGTTTATTTCTTAGAAAAAAATATTTCATTGAAAAGAAAAATATAACTTTTATTTTTTACACGTTTTACTTAAACCAGCAAATGAAAACTTCGGAATATAATATCTGAATTCTTGTGATAATTTCCATTGTGATACATCATGCTCTCATAATCGAGAAAACATGATAAAAGGAATCCATAAATTAATAAAATGTCTTCGTAAACGATTTTAAAAATAACTTTTGCTTTTTACACTCACTTTTAACACTCAAAAACTAAAAATTAATACATCTCCGTTCCAATGATAATCACGATTGCGATTATCATGCATGAAAAAAAATTAATTAATTAATTCCATAAGATGATTTCGATAATAATATATAATGCACTCATAACCTAACAAAACATAGTAAACGGAACTGATAAATTAATAAAGGATTTTCGCAAATAAATGGAAAAAGTGTATAGAAATACTATTTATGTATATAAAAAAAGTTGGTGTAGTTTCGTAAAATTCGAAAAGTTTTAAGAAATATATTTTGGTGATATGTTCATAAAGTGTTTTGTGTTGAATTAAAATTCCACATATAACTTAAGAAATATATTTATTCCAAAAACATTTTATATAAAATTTAAAACACATTGAAAGCAAACATTTTATAATAGTTTATCTATGCACAAAATATGTATTTTTAGCTTTATGGATATTGTTTCAAAAATATACATTAGAAATGTTAATGCACGCACTGGGGACTAAGATAAGCAGATTTCGTATTATAATTTTTTTTACAATACACAGTAAAAAAAAATCTAGATATGGTAATATAGTTTGGTTTAGAGATTTACAAAACCATAAATTTAGGCGTATGCCCTCATGCTAAAGGTTGTGTATTTCTTCTATCATTCAAGCATATCGCTCAATATCAACACAGGCACTTCATGTACTTTCGAAAGTTCCTCCATTTAAAATCAAATTTAAAAACTCCCTTTAGGAACGTTGATACGGTTATCCAGGGTTGAAACAATAGAGGGTAATGTTATGTTCAGGATTTAAATACGTTTCACTAAGTTGAATTGCTTGGGTTTTAAGCACCATGCATCGTAAACTAATTCTGAAATTGTTGATGTACATTTTACTTATATCCATTGTACATGAGTCTGTGAAAGGAAATGTCTCACTTCCAACGCACAACGAACATCTCTTGATTTTGTCGAAAGACAGTCCTCTACTCTGCGGAGTATTGCTTCTTGCCCTGCATGAATTCTGTGATAAATTCCCGTGAATGTATTACAACTCAAAGTATGAAACGATCCATTTGCACAACACTCCTGATGAAGATGCTAAAATGCTGGAAAATCCCTATTGTAAAATCCTTCCACGTACAGTCATGGAAAAAAATTAGCATCCTCTACTAACTCTGCGAATACAATTATCGTAGAAGAATACTAGTAGTACCAAACGATTGAAAATAATATCTTTTTTGAAATGAAAAGCTTATAAAATATGCTTAAGAGACCATCTACACATTTAAACGAATGTAGAGAAACTTTTATGGTGTATTTAATAAGATTATCGTGTTTAAAAAAATTCTGATATTTATTTATATGATTGAGGTGAACTACAGAGCGCTTACTGTTTAATATCGTATTCATTGAATACAACATTAATTTACAGGGACACATAAAAATATTTGGCTACAAAAGAAATTGAAGGATTGATGTCTATGAACAAGAAGTGCGTTTCCAGTTGTAGTATGCGTTTTAAACTGAAGGTTTTTTTTCTTTTTTTTTAAAAAAATATTTTTAGAGTGAATAAATTCTATAGATGAAATACAGGCTGCTTAATATTTCTCAACTATATTTTCATTTGATCACAGAAATTGCTTAATGAATTTTTGCAATTTTTACATTAATGTGCTTTTTGTTTCAATGAACTAACTTGTAGCATGCTATGTAGTATTCATAAAAATTCGTTAAACAAATATAGATCTCTATAAGAAAGTAAAAAATAGTTACAAAAAATTATATTTTGCTGAATATTTATTGTAATTAGTAGAAGAAATTATGTTTTCAATTGCTTGATGACGTTTTCAAATTGTTTATTCAAATTTAAAGGACGTTAATTTTTCTTTTTTTTTATTTTCATGATAGCAATATGAAATGTTGTGCATATATACATTTCAACAAAAGCCCATAGGAACTTTTAAATAAAAATTTTTAAACGAAAATTTAAAAATTTTAATTATTTAAACGAAATTTTAAAATTCTCCTCGTATTTTAATTTTTGAGACATTGTCTTGCTCTTTCATTTTTATCGCTTAAAACTCTATTATAAACACATTTGTGAAAGATTTTCTTAATCTCTTGAATTTCTAATATTTTACAGGATTTTTTCTAAATTCCATATCGATTTTCATCATAATTTTGCCTTTTAATAAGTAAGAAATCAAATTTGACTATCTTAATAAAGACGAATTTTAAAAAGCTTACACAATTTCTTTTTAAACAATATCAGAATGCTTCCTTTTATATTTCATAAATATTGATTAAAAATTACGAAAAAATTAAAAAGGAGCATTTAAAAAATCTAAAAAAGCTGAAAAATTAGTTTTGAGAAAAACAGATTTAAAGTATATAAATACAGTTAGCTTCAGTATTTACTTCTTAAATTTTTCATAAATGACATTTTAATAAAAAAACTGTTTTGTTACTAATATACCATAGAAATAGACCTTTTTTGCGACGATTCTGCTCAAAAAAAGTCCATCGTCCCCTTAGTAAATGTGTAGTTTTGTTATGATATTATGCATGTATTTGAAAGTGATACACAATCTTATGTTTTACGCCTGATTATATCTTTCAATTTTTTTCTGTACGCATGCACTAGTGGATTCTTCGCTGCAGTAACTGAAAACGGAATCCTAAATTTCATACTTTTGACTTTCGAGCGCCACGAAACACATAAAGAAATGCGAGTTTTAAAAATTAGAAGAGAAGTTTTTAAAAATTCTACAAGATGGGGCAAAATAAAGTGTTAGTAAAGAGTGAGTATGATTTTAGACTTTATGCTCACAGCAGGTGATAGAAACCGGTTCAGATTGTAGTGCGGATTGTGTAAGTTACCAGTGCAAAAGAGATGATCAGAATGGCTATTGGTCAGGAAAAAATACAGTTAAAATGTGATAAATCTAAGTACTCTTTTCACCGGGCCACTTTTATTTGTCACTCTATATTTTGTGTGGAATAGGGGTCGGGGTATATCTAATTTCGGTACTATCATACTCAGGGTTGTAGTTGTAAAAAACCACTAATTATATGATCGACGTAGATGGTATACACTTAAGCAGAGGGTACACCTTACAGATTATACACTATGGCTTTAATGAGAAACATAGGATATACGGTGTTCCATAAAAATCCAGAAGGCATACGGCGTGTACCCCAGTATAACCTATACTAACCTGATGGTACAACTGTCAGAGGTACGGCATAACGAAATACATCAACTGAATCCAACTATAAGTTTTATCAATGACAAAAAAATTACTTTTAAAATTCGAGTATTAACGGTTTAAAAAAAATTCATGACTCCGTGAAATTTTTTTTATTTAGGTTAAGGGGACAGTGGACCTATATTTGAGCAAAATCATCTATAGCAAAATCGTCAGAAAAAAGATCTATTTCTGGAGTATAATAGTACCTAAACAGTTTTTTCTTATTGAAATATCATTTAAGAAGGTTTTAAGGAGTAAATAATAAAGATAAATTTATTTATGTACTTTAAATCTGTTTTTCTCAAAACTAATTTTTCAGCGTTTTTAGATTTTTGAATTGCTCCTTGCGTCTTAATTTTTGATCAATATTTATAAAATTGATAAGGAAGTATCCTGATATTATTTAAAAAGAAATTGTGTAAGCTTTTTAAAATTCGTCTTCATTAAGATAGTCAAATTTTATTTTTTACTTATTAAAAGGCAAAATTTTGATGAAAATCGATAAGGAATTTAGAAAAAAATCTGTAAAATATTAACAATTCAAGAGATTTAAAATATCTTACACAAATTTGTTTATAATATAGTTTTAAATGATAAAAATGCAAAAGCAAGAAAATATTTCAAAAATTAAGACACGAGGAGCATTTTAAAATTTCGTTTAAAAATTTAAATTTTTGTAAAAAAATTACAAATTTTAATAAGGTTGGAAATTTTTGAAGGTATTCTATATGCTTTTGGTGAAATGTATATATGCACATAATTTCATATTGCTATGATAAAATTGAATAAAATAAATTTTTAACGTCCACCGTTCCCTTAAGAGAGCTAGTCCCGTTAAGAAACTCAAATACTTACATCAACATATGGGAGAAATGTTTACAATTTTCCTTCTTGCACGAGAACTTTATTATTTTCCCTTCGTTCATTTGCGCAAGATACCAAAAGTTAATACGTAATGTTGTGCTTCAGTATTGTTAAGATTTTGTTTACACTTTTTAGGTGCGTTCGTAATTATGTAAATACGTAGCACCTATAGTTGTCGTTCAGTCCGTTCGTCTGTCCGTCTTTCTGTCCGTCTGTCTGTTCGCATGTAACAACGCAAAAACTACCAAACCGAATCTTTTGAAATTTAAAATATATAATTATTACATAATTTTATCAAGTCATCTAAAATTTTTTGAAAATAGGATGCATAGATCAAATACAGGGACAATCAAAAGTACACCGTTGCATTAAAGCCAATGGAAAAAAAAGTTTTAAATTCATTTTAATGGTATTACACTCATTCAGACATAATAATATTTATATGCATCATAAAGTACATATTATAATATACATTTTGCATAATCTGTGGTCCAAAGAACGTTTGTTACTGATTTACAAGGCCACAGAAAAGTATTTCATTACATAATGAGTATAGGGAGAACATTGTTTGGTGCGAATTTTAATTGTAATTATTTACAATTTTATAAGATTGATATATGAGAGTGATATTTTTAAAACATCATTATCGTACGAACGCACCTCATTTGCTGTGCTTCAAGTGCAATTTCCAACTTGTTTATATGCGGATACTTTCACTATTTAACCGGTTCTGACATGCCTCCAACCGACATTTGATATATACAACGACACTTGCATTATATCTTTGAATTCAATATTCTTGTATACAAAAATACATTCTAAAGATAGAAAATTCCACAATTTTTTCAGACATTATATTTTGCAAACGATAAAATACCATAAAAACCAAACGTTTTTCCTATTCATTTTGTATAAAGCAACTTCTGTTGAAAGACAAAACACAAGAAGATTTACATGAACATAAAAAACAAAATGGATAATCATCTCCGCTTTTATTATGTTCTTTATTAGTGGTCTAACATAATAAATGAATAATTCGCCTAATAGCGTTAAATACTTTAATTAATGCAAACAACCTATTGCGTTAAACAGATTCTATAAATAACGATACCTCGGTTCAATTTCAGTCAGAAAGTTAATCATTACTTTTTCAAAAACACTATCTTCTATAGAAAAAACTATTTATGAATTTTTTTCTCTTAATTTGGATTTAGAAAATATCCTCAAATAAATTAACTCTGATTTTTCTAGAGTTGGTAATTTTATAGGAAATAAGAATACTTTAGTAAAAAAAAATATTAATAAAAGAAAAGTAATTTTAGTACGTAGTACTTTTTAATTTTTTTTTTACATATACATACATCTTTACAATAATTAAAATCAACGTTTAACACACAATACACAAACACACACCACATACGCATACGTTTCGCGAGCACCAGGGCTCGTTTCCTCAGTGTATAAAAGTTAAAATGTTAAAAACAGAAAAAAAACCCCAACTGACAGCAAGTCAGAGACCCAAATGGGTCTCTGACATTTGGGTCTCTGACTTGCTGTCAGTTGGGGGGTTTTTCTGTTTTTAACATTTTAACTTTTATACACTGAGGAAGCGAGCCCTGGTGCTCGCGAAACGTATACGTATGTGGTGTGTGTTTGTGTATTGTGTGTTAAACGTTGATTTTAATTATTGTAATCTTCCACACAAGGTTTTAGCTATTACATACATCTTTATATGTATAAATCTTCTGTGCGTGTGTATGTCACTGAACTCCACCTAAACGACTTGACCGATTTTAATGAAATTTTTTGTGTGCGTTCCAGTGGATTTGAGAATGGTTTAGATTCACTTTTCATCGAAATTGATTCAGTACTTTTTTAGTAATTAGCAAAAACTAATAGTTAGTGATTTTTCACTAATTAAAAGTGTTGAATAAGTTCGCTGAATAGAGTACGGAGAGAATGGCTGAGTGGTTTAAGGCGCCAGATTTAAGCTCTGGTTCTCGAAGGAAGATACAGTGTGTTCGAACCCTATTCTTGATATACATGTATGATTTACAATATATTTTCCTGTATTATAATTTTAATTAGCAGACTTCAGAAAATCGTTAACTTTTAACTAAAAAGTGAGAAATAAACTTTTCTAGCAAAAATTGAACCGACTTCAAGAACTACTGCAAAGTGAAAAATAATTTAATTACATAATTGTAATAAAAAATTAAATTAAGAGCGTAGTATTTATCATGCGTATTATTAAATTTATGTACATTAGGGTGGAGCGAAAAAAAATTTTTTTTGAAAATCAAAAACGGGTAGGTGCCAAAAGTTGTCTTTATACTATTTTATCAACTGTGTGAAATTTTACCGCTGAAAAAAAATGGCTTGAGTCTGCGCTTTTGATCCAAAAATCTAAATTTTGGGTAAAATTTGTCATTTTTTGACATTTTTTCAAAAAAATTAAAAAATTCCTACAGAGCTGGTTAGTATTTAAAAGTGTTGCTTAGATCTTTATATTTATCTGCTTAACATATTTAAACTATAAAACAATATCTGTAGTCTGTATAATTGGAGCAAATCTGACAACTTTTTGTGAAAAATCCGCGTTAACCTCTCTATTGGAGCATACAACGAAATGTTGTTTTGAATGCATTTCTTACCTAGTTGCTTTCAAAACTACTGTGTATATAACACATAGAGGTGGTTGCATTATCCCACCCGTCTCAACCATCCAATCATCTAGGCCCAGTGTTTTATTTATGTATTGAATTGTTATTTTATTCCCGAAGACGAGTATAAGTTTTCTATATATCAAAGTAATTTATCTCTTCTTTATATTCACTGACTTTGGATGATTTGGATCATGTTGGTGTGACCTGCTGCACGTATATAGAAGCTGAGCAATGTATTGGGTATGTTCTTAATTGAACCTATTCAGCAGTCTATTATCTTCATTAAAATTTCATGCAATTAGTACATTATGATTGGAAGTTTTGTTATCACAGCTTTCTTTCAATCGGTTACATTTTATATGCAATGATTGGCCTAAAAATTGATTGTATGGATTTAATTTCTAGTATGTCATCATTTATTGAACCTATTACATTGAATATATGCTGAGAAGCTAGCTGTTTAATATTATAACGATTGTCACAGAGGATTGCAAACAAAATTTGCAAAAACTACTTGTTGTAAAACAACAATATTTCTAAAGAAGTTTTAGTATGCTTTATGTCGTTTCCTGTGTTGTTCCGTAGTCTAGTAATTTCTAATAAGATTTTAGATCTATTATTAAGGTGTGTAGTACATTTGGTATAAAACATACCGCGGTATAAACTTGGATTATACATTTTGTGAGTGAACATATAAACGCTGATGGACAATCTGTGCTTATATTAACTTTATGAGCTGTCTTTTGTGTGAGATGTTTTCTAAATTCCTATTCCCCATTCTTTCTGAGAAATAGCTTTCCTTATGAATTAGCTTCGCAATCTCCGACAGAAATTTCTAGTCTGTTCTGAGTATCTTTTTCTCAATTTGAGAAAAAATTTTCTCTATTTTATAAAAAAAAAAAAATGCAATAGGAAGTGAACAGTACGCAGACAAAGATTTTTCTTATTGATCCGGTGAATCCATGTAGCTTAGAACGTTTTATATCGACTTCTCAAATAACTGACGCAGAGGAAACTCACTGGAGTTGAAGTAGCGAATGATTCAATATTATACACAATTCTAAGCTCACCCCATGCAAAATGGTTCACAGTGACAAATAAAATTCTCCTAATTTTAAATGAGCACTTATAGTCGATTAGAATCCGTACATTCCCTCATAAAGTACTATGCATTATAAGTTTATGCCCAGGACATTTCACCATCAAATGTTGTCCGCTCATAAAAAGGGGATCTAAAAGTTAATATGAAATTACCTAGATACGAAAATACTTAGAAAACGGCATAAAACTAATGCAAAAAAAGTTATTTACAACAGCGGTTGCTTTACACAAGGAGAAAAATTTTTCATTGCAATTCTCTCTGACGATCATCATCACCTGAAGCAGCGCGCTTCTCAACATATAAAATATGTAATAGTAGAATAAATTATGGCATACTTATAGTTGAAATCATCTTTGAAGCAAATCATTACGTAAAAAAATACAATTGACTGAAAAAATGTTGTGGTAACAGAACTTCCAATCACTATTTATCAACTGAATGTAAGTTTGATAAATATAATAAATGGCCGAATAGATCCCATTAATAATATTCCCGTGCATTACTCTACTTGTCATTTTTTTGAATAAACTGTAAAAATATACATGAAGATAGTTACAGCAGCATGTGGATGCAAAGAACAGATGAACAAGGTGGAAGCGTGGAAAACATGCCAAATTTTTATAAAGAAAATCACAAATCAATGTATAAATAAAACACTGTACTAAGATGATCGAATAGTTGGGCCGGGTGGTATAGGAAATATAGCCACTTCCACGACACATGTCTAAGGTAGTTTTGAAAACAAGAGCTGTATTAAAAACAATAATTCGTTGTATGACCCAATAGAGTGGTAATGCTGTTTTCTTAGTAAAAGTTGTCTGTTTTGCTCCAGCTATAGGGAATAAACATATTGTTTTATAGTTTAAATATGTTAAGCAGATAAATATAAAGGTCTAAGCAACACTTTTAAATACTAACCAGCTCTGTAGGAATTTTTTAATTTTTTTGAAAAAATGCAAAAAATGACAAATTTTACCCAAAATTTCGATTTTTGGAGCAAAAGCGCAGACTCAAGCCATTTTTTTTCAGCGGTAAAATTTCACACAGTTGATGTACTAGTATAAAGGCAACTTTTGGCACCTACCCATTTTTGATTTTCAAAAAAAATTTTTTTTCGCTCCACCCTAATGTACATCTATTTGATTTTTTTGAGTCTGTGCCAGCTAAACCAATTTCAAAATTAAAATTAAGAGCCCAATGCAAATATTTATATATACAGGGTGTTTCGCTACCAGACCGACAACTTTGAGCGATGATAGTAGACATGAAAACAAACATTATTAAATAGGGAACCATGGGGCGCAAACGTCTACATTAGGAGCTAGCGTCCATTAAAGTTTGAGGTCCAAAATTTCAAACGATTATAAAAAACGGAAAAAAGGGTCGATTCGTTTGCGGTTTTCACTAAAACATTCTTTATATCACGTTTTTCTTAGAAAAAAATTTCAAAGGTTATGTTCAAAAATTGTCGATAGAGGGCGCTTTAGACTTTAGAGTAACGAACAGTTACTTTTTACCGCTATTTTGTGTATGGGGTTGAAATTATTCTAAAGTTTAGACTTTAACTTAAATTTTAAGCCCAAAATCGGAAACATTGGGATTAGGTAACTAGCGAAAATCAAACTGTGAACAGAGGGGGAAATTTTAAATGCTCATAAATATTGGACAAACAAATCGGTTTTGTTGCAGTTTGTGTGTAAGTCATTCCCTTGGTAATTATTTTATTCAAAATGATGTACAGCTTTGGTGCCCTCATATTTTGATAGAGGGCGCTTCCGACACATCTCTGACATTTCAGTGGCATTACTCCTGCGTGTTTTGCATCATACTTCCAGGAAGTGTTAGGGATACAAAGACGACTTGCAATCACATAGGAATGTAACGTTGGAAATGCATTTTTTGCAAGTTACGGTTAAAGGAAGCAGAGAAAAAGTAACAGAAACAGCAGAGAAAGAACGACACGTTAATGTGACAGAAAACAATTTATTTAAAGGTTTTACGAGAAAAGGTGTTCAAAATTACAACCAGAAGTAGTCCGGTATGCTTGACAACAGCGTCACGTGGAATTCCTCACGCTTTGAAAGTTTCCTGGCAGCTACAGAAATACCTGCTGCGAGGTCTTCAACTGATGATACGGGAGTCTCGTACACCCAATTTTCTATTTGACCCAGCAAAAGAAGTCCATACATGATAGATCCGGCGATCTGGAAGGCCAATGAACCGGGCTACCACTACCTATCCACCACTGTCCATATGTTACTTTGAACTGTCGGTAAACGCCATTGGTAAAATGTGGAGGAGCCCTATCGTGCTGTTTATCGTTCAAATACTTCATTCTCCTACCTTTGGAACCGGTTCGCGAATGCTCACTTCAAAGTGATCTTTGCGCATGCGCATTACCTTTTAGTGCCATCTACCGTCGCTGTCAAACTTGCCGGACTACTTCTGGTCGTAATTTCAATTACCTTTACTAGTAAAACCTTTAAATAAACTGGTTTCTGTGACATTAACGTTTCGCTCTTCTCGCACTAACGTGTCTCTCTGTTTCTGTTACTTTTTTCTCTGCTTCCTTAAACCGTAGCTTGCAAAAAATGCATTTCCAACGTTACATTCCTATGCGATTCCAAGTCATCTTTGTATACCTAACACTTCCTGGAAGTATGATGGTCTGGTAGTAAAACACCCAGGAATAATGCCTTTGAAATGTCAGAGATGTGTCGGAAGCGCCCTCTATCAAAAAATGAGGGCACCAAAGCTGTACATCATTTTGAATAAAATAATTACCAAGTTAATGACTTACACGCAAACTGCAACAAAATCGATTTGTTTGTCCAATATTTATGAGCGTTTAAAATTTCCCCCTCTGTTCACAGTTTAATTTTTGCTAGTTACCCGATCCCAATGTTTCCGATTTTGGGCTTAAAATTTAAGTTAAAATCAAAACTTTAGAATAATTTCAACCCCATACACAAAATAGCGGTAAAAAGCAACTGTTCGTTACTCTAAAGTCTAAAGCGCCCTCTATCGACAATTTTTGAACATAACCTTTGAAATTTTTTTCTAAGAAAAACGTGATATAAAGAATGTTTTAGTGAAAACCGCAAACGAATCGACCTTTCTTCCGTTTTTTATCATCGTTTGAAATTTTGGACCTCAAACTTTAATGGCCGCTAGCTCCTACAGAAGACGTTTGCGCCCCATGGTTCCCTATTTCATAATGTTTGTTTTCATGTCTACTATCATCCCTCAAAGTTTGTCGGTCTGGTAGCGAAACACCCTGTATAATTCTTCTGTGCGTATGTGAATGAACTCCTCCTAAACGACCGGAGCGATTTTAATGAAATTTTTTGTGTGTTTTTCAGTAGATTCTAGAAAATGGTTTAGATTCACATTTCATCGAAATTGATTCAGTACTTTTTTAGTAACTAGGCAAAAACTAATAAAGTTAGTGATTTTTCGCTAATTAAAATTGTTGAATAAGTTCGCTGGATAGCGTGCGGACAGAATGGCTGAGTGGTCTAAGTCGTCAGATTTAAGCTCTGGTTCTCGAAGACAGAGGAAGTGTGCTCGAGCCCCACTCTTGACATACGCGTATGATTTACAATAATATTTCTTGTATTATAATTTTAATTAACGGATTTCAGAAAATCGTTAACTTTTAACTAAAAAGTGAGAAATAAACTTTTCTAGCAAAAATTGAACCGACTTCAAGAACTGCTGCAAAGTGAAAAATAATTTAATTACATAATTGTAATAAAAAAAATAACTTAAGAGCGTAGTATTTATCATGGGTATTATTATATTTATGTACATTGATTTGATTTTTTGGAATCGGTGCCAGGACAGCGTCTGTCGGTTTCGCTAGGATAATATAATACACAAAAGTCAGGTATAAGTTCTGATTTTTTATACACTTAATGAAATGGACAAGTCTGAAATTTCACATCAAACTTAGCAAATCAAGGCCTTTTCTACTATTAGAAAGTTTTAAAAATATTTAGATCTTCGTGTAATAGCTGTTACATAGTTATGCAATATTCCATGGATACAAAATCTATTACAAAAATATATCTTATATTTAGGAATATAGAAAAAAATGTATTATCACGGAATATAATACGGAAATAATCATCATGGCTGCTTAAAATTATTACCTATCATGGGATACCTTTGAATTATTTACGTATAATAGGATTTCATAGAAAGAATAAAACATTTATTATGTTTTTATTTGATTTTATTAAAATTTGTAATGAGATAAGATAATAGATCATAAAAGAGGAGACAAAGGTTTGCCCATGGCCAAAACTTTGTCTCCTCTTTTATGTGACATTTATATGCATTTTGTGGAAGAAAGACTCTTCAGTTTATATGGTTTTCCCTTCTGGTGTAGGTATGTTGATGATACTTTTATCTTAATTCCTTTTGAGCTGGATCTACAAAATCTCCTTTCTCTTGTCAATTCTGTTGATCCTTGCATCCAGTTTACTCTTGAAGTCGAAGAGAACGATTCTCTTCCTTTCCTTGATGTCTTAGTTACTAAACTCCCTTATCGGTTCTCTACCTCTATTTATAGAAAACCTTTTGCTGTACCTCTTCCTCCGCATGCTTTTTCTAACCATCCTCCACAGCATAAAGTGGCTTCCTTTTATACTTTTGTTTACAGAGCACTTCGCATTTGTTCTGACTCTTCTGCTCTTAATAATGAAATTAGTTACCTTTAATCTCTTGCCCTTGCTCGTGGTTATAATCCCTCTTTGATTGACAAAGCTCTGTATAAATTTAAAAAGCCTAAACGTCTTCTTACTGATTCTAATAATTCGTCTAATATTAACTCTATAGTTCTACCTTTTTCTTCCCCTCTTTGTTTCAAAATTGCTGAAATCCTTTCTCGTTTCAATTTTAAAGTTATCTTCAAACCTATGAATAAAATTATATTCTCGTCTTTGAAAGATCCTATTCCTGTTGAGAACAGGTGGGGTGTTTATTTTATTCCTTGTTCTTGCAATTTGGGCTATATGTGTCAGACCAGAAGAGCGTTGAAGAAAAGATTGGATGAACATCAGAGATACATTAAAAATCAGGAATTATCTAGGTCTTCGATTGCATCTCAATGTTGGTCTTCCGGTCATTATTTCAATTTTTCCATGGCCAGAATTATTTCTAATCCTGCCCCTCCTTCTCATTTAGATATTCACGAAGCTTATTTTATTTCTAAAAATTTTAATACTCTAGTCAATGATCTCTCATCATCCCCCTCCCTTTCTCCTGCGTGGAAATTAATTTTGTAGTTTGTATTATTATTATTTTTAATTTTTACTTTTTAATTCATTAATTATTTATTTTATTTACTATTTTTACAATTATTTTATTATATTTTTTATTTATTTTATTATATTTTTAATTATTTTATCTTTTATTTTATTTTATTTCATTTTTTTCCACTGTTTTCTTTCCCTTTTATTAGTTCATCATCATTTTTCTTTTCCACCTGGGCTCTTTTAGCCAACGCCACCTGTGGCGCTCTTTGTAATCTCCTCACTCTTTCTGTAACTTTATCTTTATTTTTCTCTTCCTCCTTGGTGTGATGTAGAATCACATATAGTTTTCTTAAATTTTACATTTTTCTAAATTACAGTTAAAGCTAATCTTTAATTAAATAGCTATTTGATCTTAATGGTTTTATTTCGATCCCACAATAACTTTCGTTAAAAAGTAAAGAAAGAAAACATATGTAACATCTGCTGTATCATTAAAACGGTTGTCAGATAAAGAGAATTCATTAAGATGCGTATTTCACCCTTGCTGGAAACAAATAAAAAAAAGAACAAAGATCAAATATGTTTGCGGTCAGTGAAATTTCATTTTCCTCTCTGCGTAATTTTAAGTCTAACTTATTCGTTGCTTAAGAGTCTTTTCATGTACATAAAGTTTGTTGTGTCTTTTGATAACATTCTCCCTAAACAGACCTATAACGTACGATTTTGGCGCGAATTCTTTTTGGCGTATTTTTTTAGGACTACCCATTTCTGGTTGCCCTGCATTAAATTCAAAATCATCTTAATTGTTGAAGCGTAACAGAAAATTTCATGGGTATGATATCATTCACTTTTCATATGTTCCTTGTCGCCAATTCTATAATGCCAATGTGTAAGTTGTGAATGAGGAATTAATTGCCTCGCCCTCGCTTCTCGCACTCAGTCATGTAAAGAAGGCTCTTGAAAAATGCTTACAGGCACCATCCCTAACTATTTCTGTAAGAAATGATTTAATTTTTATAACTCTACTTCAAATAAACGAAGTTTTCAAAAGGCATTTATTTTATTGATCACAGCCTACAAATCTAGCGAATGCATTTTAAAAAGAACCTGGTCACAATACTTTAAATTACAGATCTATAGTACACTTGGCTCTGTCAGGTAGCGCCACCGGTCTCACTCTTTATAATCTCCTCCCTCTTTCTCACACTTTATCTCGACTCTGTCCCTTGTGACACGTGTTTGGATTAGCTGATGACGAGCTCTTATTTTTGAAGCTCGAAACGCGTGCTGTTTAATTTTCTTTTTATAGTGATTTTACAAAGTTATTTAGCTTATTTATCAATTTATCGCCAGTGTTTACGGTGTTTTTCAATCAATTTTACTTTGTTAAGCTATAATAATCCTCTCAAATTAAGTATAATATTGTTATTTTTTATGATAGAAGCGTATTATTCAAAGCAATAATCACGTTTGAGAATAAAACGGTTCTACCATTTTTTTTTTAATTTAAAGAACTCCACGAAAATATTAGTTACGAACATTGATTTTATAGAATTGCTGTCTATTCTTGCATATGAACATATTAATACCAAAAGTTTTTTTTTTCAAACTTCATTAGCTGCACCTACATATCATGATGATTATCAAATAATCGTTTTAACAGCAAAATGAGTTTTAGCCAGATAAAATCATCTTATTCTCAAGTGACGAAATACATGCGAAATTGCATATAGTAAGCATTACAAATTGAAGTTACAAAAAAAAAAAAAATTAAAAAATTAAAGATTAATGTCCCGTTAAATTTCAGGATATGCTTTAGATAGGAATTGCAAATAGAAATACTTCATTTATTTCATTTTATTTTATAAAAAAATAATGGAACAATAAAAATAAAATTACTCTTTGTTTTTACGAAACAATTAAATTTTTATTTTTAAATTATTATCACACCTGAATGTATTGTTAAAATGCTTACTCAAAACAGGTATAATAATGCAAAGCTTTTAAAATATCTATTTTTAATTAAGTAGTGTAATTATATTTTTTGTGAGTAAATGACATGCAAGAGAAATATTTTTCAGGCTTTAAACAGGATTACTTGTACGCAAAACAATTTATTGCTTCATGAATATTTATGTCCTTTCAAATCCTTAATTTCAGTTTCTTTAATGAGTGATTAACAAAATTTAATTCGTATTTACTTGAAACAGCGAACATTCTAAATAAATGGAAATTAAAAACTAATCTATTTACAACAAGTTTCATTATTTTCAATAAAATGACTTTAAGGTTAAATAAGGTTAATATTTAAGGTAAAATAATATGTAACAAATATAATTTTGCAATGTATAAATATTTACAATGTCTTTATAATTTAGTTTTTAATTAATAATTTTAAATGATGGGAAGTTCATTCCCATTATATTTTAAAGTAATAATCATATTTAATTCAGAAATTTAAATAAGAAAATCGAACAAAATACTAACCTAACCAAAAATGCTAAAAATATATTTTTTCTTAATACTCATTGTTTTTAACAAAATAATTTTTTTTTTTCCTTAAACATTTTTACGCAACATTGTAGTTTATTTGAGTTAATTTTCACAAGATGATATTGAGAACTTAAAAAATATATATTTATAGCATAAACCTTTTTCTTGAGACTAAGATTCGATATTAATATATTTTTGTTTGCGTTTTCTATTAACTGCCCAATAATTTTCTTTTTTTACGACTCATTTTAGACTTTAAATAAATTCACTGAAGTCCTTGTAAATATTGTATACCACGTTTTTTTTCTGTTAAATTAGATGTTTTTGTCTCTTTAGTACTTAAATATAGTATGCAATACAGATATTTATAATATAAAAAACACTAAAATATTACGCAGAAGTAATAAAAATGAAATTGTTATGCATTATTTGTGTGCATGTTTTTCTTACAATATATAAGAGATACCTACATTTAAATGAAAACGCTAGTTAGAGAAATTTTTGGAATTAAGAGGTATTCAATAGAGCCAAAAGCGCTGAGCAGACAAAAGCTAAATTGGAAACTAAATTCACAAGTAGTAAATCCTTCATTAGAAAAATAATCGTGTTAGTTTTCTAGAGAAATACATTATTTGTGATGATAAAAATGAAAATGGAAAATAAAAATACTCTGGTAGAATTCCTTGAGGGACATCAAGAAGAATTGAGAACTAAAAATAAAATTCTGTTATTATTTATTTTTGTTATTATTGTTTTCTGTAAGTTTGTTATTATTACATTTTTATATGTAAAAAAATCTGATGTGCCAAGTTAACATTCAGAAAAGCTCTTGAAGATAACTGTTGTAGAAACAGATTATACTAATTGGATGCGAGAGTGCTAAAACTTTCTTCTATCTTATGCAGGTTAATACTTCCGGAAAATAAAGCTTAGTAGCACCACCGGTTAGGTGATTTACACAAAAATGTAGTCAGCAAACAATGTATATCAGCCTTTAATTTAATCTGAAGCACGATGAAAATCCGTGCATTAGTTTATGAGATAGGGCTATTGCAGAAATATAAAACAAATTCTGCATAACAACACCTGCTAGAGAATCAGCATTATGCATACATTATTTTTGCTCAAAATCACGCGATCAGCAAAGAACAGTGTAAAAAAATTAAAAAGAGAAAAAAAAACGTTGAGTTAAATTGACATTTTAATATTTTGTTTTATTTGCGCGTTTGTATGTGATTGTCTCGTGTTAAAAAGAAATTGAGAAAAACCAGGTTTTGATGTATTTTGTGGCAACAGCCTTTTTTCTTGTATTCGAAGATAGAAAAATTAAAAATGTTGTTAGTTTTTTTAATATACGTTTTTATTGTTTAGATTTAGTGTTTTCTCACCGTAGGTGTTGTGATTTTGTTGCAGCAATACGAGTACAAAGGTACTAATTGTGAGTAATATTTTCTATTAAAATAAAAGTTTATCAAAAGATATTTAATCGTAAAATTAAAGTCGATAACAATTACTATCGTGTTACGTATAGTAGATTGTACAGAACCACTTTATAGTAATTGTACGTCAAAAACAAATCAGGAGTTCGATAAATGCCCACATGCATTAGTTTTTGAAATATAGCTCTTGCGGAAATTGAAAAATGCAGCATAACATCGCCATCTGCAGGGCAATTTAAACCAAAAACTAAACAATATATATATCGGACTAATTTAATCTGAAATATGATGAAAATTCGCGCAACAGTTCTTGAGAGAGAGGCTACTGCTCTAATAAAAAATAATGCAACATAGCAGTACTAACTGTTGAGCGATATACATTAAACAGTTATCAGTATAAATTATATCAAGGACTAAATGAATCCAAAGTTTTTTGAAAATCCGTGAATTAGTTCCTGACACAGATCTGTTGTAAAAATCGTGATCAATTCAGGGTAACAAAGACACTTATTGAACGATATATACCAACAAGTAATCAACTCTAGTTCATTTCAGTTTCATTAACATAATCTAAATTGAAATTAGGTGAAATTATTTTGTGGAATTCTGTGCTTTACATCTTGAGATAGAACTCCCCCAAAAAATGTTTGTCACATACGGACTTGACAGAGTTAAGAGAGACCGACAGCCTTACTCTCTTAAAATCTCAACCTCAAATTAACTCAAGTTGAAACGAAATCACTCTCTTAAAATTGCAGCTGCAAAATATCTCAAGTTGAGCCGAAATTCTCTCATTTTACGATTTGAAAGTCATCTTTTCAAAAAGAGTTGAAACAACTCGAGTTAATGTGTTGTTTTTAAGCAATTTAAATCAAGTTGAGTAATTTAAATAAGCAATTTAAATCAATATGAGGAAAAACGGTTTTAAATCAATTCATTAACGATCCAACTAATTACAACTCTTTCCCTAGAAGCCAAATCAACTCTTTCTTTTTAAGAGTGTACAGACAGACTTTCAAAAAACCTCATATATTCAGGACCTTCTAAACCATCAAAAACCATAACTCCCTATTGTGATGTAACACATATTCTATTATATATATTTCTATTAATTTTTCAAAGGTTAGTCCCCCCCCCCCCTCTTTTAAAATTTAATTTTAAAAGAAAAGCATTTTTAATAGTTATTGTTATTGTGTGTTCGTCTCCAATTGCATATAAAATAATAATAATAAATAAAAAAACAAAGAATAAATTAGTTTTAAAATATCATTTCATTTCTAGATTTTTCTTTCTTGTTCTTCAGTTGATTGAATATCAAACGAATTAAATATTTTTTTCTGTTTTAAATAACTGCCATTTTTTATTTCCCAACCATTTCATTTTGTCTTGTATAAAGAACTTAATTTGTTACCGGTTGTGTAATTTCGTTTAGGGTTGTCTGGTGTTGCGCATTTTCGCCTCTGGCGATAAATGCTGTATTCTTGACAACACTCATTTTTAAATTTTCGCGATTCCTTATTATATAACGGTCCTTTTTTCCTGTACATTTTCTGCTCGGATTGGGAATCTATTCTATGCCAAAAGACTTTTTTTGGAGTTTGTGAAATGTGAAAATTTTGTCAGTTTTACGTTTTGTCTTCGTGAAGTAAACACACACTCTCGCTGTTGTCGAAAATGACAAATATTTTCATTATTATGTTCTATGACATTTATGTTTGCGTGCTGCATTCTTATGTGGACGATTATTTAGATTACGTTGTATTGCGGACATGTCAACATGCATAATCTGTAGTCGTCGAAAAAATATGATGTTTCTTTTAATACCGATTGTGAACGTTTGGTGTGAGTACACTGCATTCCAAGTGTTTTGGTACGCTCTTATTTCTGGTATTCTTCAAAAATAAAAACAATTTAGTCAAGATGTTTGTGAACTGAGTTTTTCTTCATCAGGAAATGAGTGAATCACTTCATTCCAGAAAAAAAGTAAAATGTGAACCTGGTATTCTCCACAATATTGCAATACGATCCGGCCAATCTCATTAATGGTGGCTTTATTCTCACATTTTGCCATCATAACTATTTTTCACGAATCCGATACTTTCTTCGCATTAAGATACACGAAAGTAAAAGGAATAGAAAAATCTTACTGCTGAGCCAATTCAGAGATAATTCGAGATGCCGTGATTAATAAGTTTGTGAGTGAATTGTGTATCCACATAGATTATTCAGAATAGCTTAGTCTATCGACTAATCGAGCATTACTAGCTTAAGCCGAAAAATTTCTGTTTCGAAGCCTAGCATGTACAATTTTCACGATTTTGAAATTTTAGAACTCTTTGCGATACATTTACCATTTACAATATTTATTCTAAATTAATCTTACATTACAAATGTATTTTTAAAAACGGAGGAAAAAAATCTCAAGTAAATTAATTGTCCGCAAGGGACATGGTGACAAAAATCTTGTCTCATTATAGACAAGTGTTACAGTAGTTGATGACGGGCTGTAATATTTTTCACCTCGAAACGTGTTCCATGTTTTGTTTTGCTTTTATGGCTATTTATATAAAATATTTATTATTTTAATTAACAAGGTAATAATTCTTTTTTTGTTGAAATATTTATACTAAACTAAATTTAATAAATTATCTTGAAAATTTACTTGCGGACACGTATTCGGTTATCTGATACACGTTAATATGCCAAAACGTGCTGTCACAGTATCAAAATTAAATGGTAATCTCTTCCCGTCATGAGAGTTCTAAAGCTACGAAATTCTTTGAACATTAGATCTTTATATGAACGTTAGTTCTTGATATATTATGATCGCTAAAACAGTATAAATCGTACAAAATGCAGCCTATCAGCGTTAGTTATTGGATAATTAACACAATAATTCTATCAGAAGCAACTTTTGCAAAATTCTACTCGAATCTTATGTTAGATGAAAATTTTTTGCATTAGTTATTAAGAAAGAGCTCTTGCAGAAATCATTGTAGCAGAAACAAATGCATCTTTGCAGAGTCATTTTTTGAGCGACTTACACCAAAATTTAAAAACCGTCAATCTATGTTAAGGACTAACTGAAAATGAAGTTTCATGAAACACCGTGTATTCATAGAACTGTTGATCTAGTGTCGAACTATTGCAGAAATTACAAAAATACGGCATAGCAGCACAAATTGTTGTATAATCTTGTTATACCAACTAAATATATTTTTATTAAATCCCATGTATTTGTTTTTGAGAGAGAGCGCCATCAAAATTTGTGTCACGTATTGACATACAGACAGATTCATAGACTGACTCAAACATAAAGATTCTGTAAAAACATGTTGTTTTTTTTCTATCAATATTTTATTAAACATGTGAATGCGTTCAAAACCCGAGTTCGAAAAATTTCATGATTCCAATGCTCTTTTCTTGTAAAGATAGAAGAAATGTAAAACTATACTTTGTCACGTAGGACATGTAAGAGCACAGGACAATGATCTTTTCTTGTAAAGATAGAAGAAATGTAAAACTATACTTTGTCACGTAGGACATGTAAGAGCACAGGACAATGCTCTTTTCTTGTAAAGATAGAAAAAATTTAAAACTATAGTTTGTCACGTAGGTCATGTAAGAGCACAGGACAATGCTGTTTTCTTGTAAAGATAGAAAAAATTTAAAACTATAGTTTGTCACGTAGGACATGTAAGAGCACAGGACAATGCTCCTTTCTTGTAAAGATAGAAAAAATTTAAAACTATAGTTTGTCACGTAGGACATGTAAGAGCACAGGACAATGCTCTTTTCTTGTAAAGATAGAAAAAATTTAAAACTATAGTTTGTCACGTAGGACATGTAAGAGCACAGGACAATGCTCTTTTCTTGTAAAGATAGAAAAAATGTAAAACTATAGTTTGTCACGTAGCACATGTAAGAGCACAGGACAATGCTCTTTTCTTGTAAAGATAGAAAAAATGTAAAACTATAGTTTGTCACGTAGGACATGTAAGAGCACAGGACAATGCTCTTTTCTTGTAAAGATAGAAAAAATTTAAAACTATAGTTTGTCACGTAGGACATGTAAGAGCACAGGACAATGCTCTTTTCTTGTAAAGATAGAAAAAATTTAAAACTATAGTTTGTCACGTAGGACATGTAAGAGCACAGGACAATGCTCTTTTCTTGTAAAGATAGAAAAAATTTAAAACTATAGTTTGTCACGTAGGACATGTAAGAGCACAGGACAATGCTCTTTTCTTGTAAAGATAGAAAAAATGTAAAACTATAGTTTGTCACGTAGGACATAATAGAGCACAGGACAATGCTCTTTTCTTGTAAAGATAGAAAAAATTTAAAACTATAGTTTGTCACGTAGGACATGTAAGAGCACAGGACAATGCTCTTTTCTTGTAAAGATAGAAAAAATGTAAAACTATAGTTTGTCACGTAGGACATGTAAGAGCCCAGGACAATGCTCTTTTCTTGTAAAGATAGAAAAAATTTAAAACTATAGTTTGTCACGTAGGACATGTAAGAGCACAGGACAATGCTCTTTTCTTGTAAAGATAGAAAAAAATTAAAACTATAGTTTGTCACGTAGGACATGTAAGAGCACAGGACAATGCTCTTTTCTTGTAAAGATAGAAAAAATTTAAAACTATAGTTTGTCACGTAGGACATGTAAGAGCACAGGACAATGCTCTTTTCTTGTAAAGATAGAAAAAATTTAAAACTATAGTTTGTCACGTAGGACATGTAAGAGCACAGGACAATGCTCTTTTCTTGTAAAGATAGAAAAAATGTAAAACTATACTTTGTCACGTAGGACATGTAAGAGCACAGGACGATGCTCTTTTCTTGTAAAGATAGAAAAAATGTAAAACTATAGTTTGTCACGTAGGACATGTAAGAGCACAGGACAATGCTATTTTCTTGTAAAGATAGAAAAAATTTAAAACTATAGTTGTTCACGTAGGACATGTAAGAGCACAGGACAATGCTCTTTTTTTGTAAAGATAGAAAAAATGTAAAACTATACTTTGTCACGTAGGACATGTAAGAGCACAGGACAATGCTCTTTTCTTGTAAAGATAGAAAAAATTTAAAACTATAGTTTGTCACGTAGGACATGTAAGAGCACAGGACAATGCTCTTTTCTTGTAAAGATAGAAAAAATTTAAAACTATAGTTTGTCACGTAGGACATGTAAGAGCACATGACAATGCTCTTTTCTTGTAAAGATAGAAAAAATTTAAAACTATAGTTTGTCACGTAGGACATGTAAGAGCACAGGACAATGCTCTTTTCTTGTAAAGATAGAAAAAATGTAAAACTATACTTTGTCACGTAGGACATGTAAGAGCACAGGACAATGCTCTTTTCTTGTAAAGATAGAAGAAATGTAAAACTATACTTTGTCACGTAGGACATGTAAGAGCACAGGACAATGCTCTTTTCTTGTAAAGATAGAAAAAATGTAAAACTATAGTTTGTCACGTAGGACATGTAAGAGCACAGGACAATGCTCTTTTCTTGTAAAGATAGAAAAAATGTAAAACTATAGTTTGTCACGTAGGACATGTAAGAGCACAGGACAATGCTCTTTTCTTGTAAAGATAGAAAAAATTTAAAACTATAGTTTGTCACGTAGGACATGTAAGAGCACAGGACAATGCTCTTTTATTGTAAAGATAGAAAAAATGTAAAACTATACTTTGTCACGTAGGACATGTAAGAGCACAGGACAATGCTCTTTTCTTGTAAAGATAGAAAAAATTTAAAACTATAGTTTCTCACGTAGGACATGTAAGAGCACAGGACAATGCTCTTTTCTTGTAAAGATAGAAAAAATTTAAAACTAGAGTTTGTCACGTAGGACATGTAAGAGCACAGGACAATGCTCTTTTCTTGTAAAGATAGAAAAAATTTAAAACTATAGTTTGTCACGTAGGACATGTAAGAGCACAGGACAATGCTCTTTTCTTGTAAAGATAGAAAAAATTTAAAACAATAGTTTGTCACGTAGGACATGTAAGAGCACAGGACAATGCTCTTTTCTTGTAAAGATAGAAAAAATTTAAAACTATAGTTTGTCACGTAGGACATGTAAGAGCACAGGACAATGCTCTTTTCTTGTAAAGATAGAAAAAATTTAAAACTATAGTTTGTCACGTAGGACATGTAAGAGCACAGGACAATGCTCTTTTCTTGTAAAGATAG
This sequence comes from Maratus speculifer, assembly GCA_964019185.1. Classification (NCBI taxonomy): domain Eukaryota; kingdom Metazoa; phylum Arthropoda; class Arachnida; order Araneae; family Salticidae; genus Maratus; species Maratus speculifer. Next base: position 376,160,514 of record OZ025294.1, on the reverse strand, counting down.
AAAAAATTTAAAACTATAGTTTGTCACGTAGGACATGTAAGAGCACAGGACAATGCTCTTTTCTTGTAAAGATAGAAAAAATGTAAAACTATAGTTTGTCACGTAGGACATGTAAGAGCACAGGACAATGCTCTTTTCTTGTAAAGATAGAAAAAATGTAAAACTATAGTTTGTCACGTAGGACATGTAAGAGCACAGGACAATGCTCTTTTCTTGTAAAGATAGAAAAAATGTAAAACTATAGTTTGTCACGTAGGACATGTAAGAGCACAGGACAATGCTCTTTTCTTGTAAAGATAGAAAAAATTTAAAACTATAGTTTGTCACGTAGGACATGTAAGAGCACAGGACAATGCTCTTTTCTTGTAAAGATAGAAAAAATTTAAAACTATAGTTTGTCACGTAGGACATGTAAGAGCACAGGACAATGCTCTTTTCTTGTAAAGATAGAAAAAATGTAAAACTATAGTTTGTCACGTAGGACATGTAAGAGCACAGGACAATGCTCTTTTCTTGTAAAGATAGAAAAAATTTAAAACTATAGTTTGTCACGTAGGACATGTAAGAGCACAGGACAATGCTCTTTTCTTGTAAAGATAGAAAAAATGTAAAACTATAGTTTGTCACGTAGGACATGTAAGAGCAAAGGACAATGCTCTTTTCTTGTAAAGATAGAAAAAATTTAAAACTATAGTTTGTCACGTAGGACATGTAAGAGCACAGGACAATGCTCTTTTCTTGTAAAGATAGAAAAAATGTAAAACTATAGTTTGTCACGTAGGACATGTAGGAGCACAGGACAATGCTCTTTTCTTGTAAAGATAGAAAAAATTTAAAACTATAGTTTGTCACGTAGGACATGTAAGAGCACAGGACAATGCTCTTTTCTTGTAAAGATAGAAAAAATGTAAAACTATACTTTGTCACGTAGGACATGTAAGAGCACAGGACAATGCTCTTTTCTTGTAAAGATAGAAAAAATTTAAAACTATAGTTTGTCACGTAGGACATGTAAGAGCACAGGACAATGCTCTTTTCTTGTAAAGATAGAAAAAATGTAAAACTATAGTTTGTCACGTAGGACATGTAAGAGCACAGGACAATGCTCTTTTCTTGTAAAGATAGAAAAAATTTAAAACTACAGTTTGTCACGTAGGACATGTAAGAGCACAGGACAATGCTCTTTTCTTGTAAAGATAGAAAAAATTTAAAACTATAGTTTGTCACGTAGGACATGTAAGAGCACAGGACAATGCTCTTTTCTTGTAAAGATAGAAAAAATTTAAAACTATAGTTTGTCACGTAGGACATGTAAGAGCACAGGACAATGCTCTTTTCTTGTAAAGATAGAAAAAATTTAAAACTATAGTTTGTCACGTAGGACATGTAAGAGCACAGGACAATGCTCTTTTCTTGTAAAGATAGAAAAAATTTAAAACTATAGTTTGTCACGTAGGACATGTAAGAGCACAGGACAATGCTCTTTTCTTGTAAAGATAGAAAAAATGTAAAACTATAGTTTGTCACGTAGGACATGTAAGAGCACAGGACAATGCTCTTTTCTTGTAAAGATAGAAAAAATTTAAAACTATAGTTTGTCACGTAGGACATGTAAGAGCACAGGACAATGCTCTTTTCTTGTAAAGATAGAAAAAATGTAAAACTATAGTTTGTCACGTAGGACATGTAAGAGCACAGGACAATGCTCTTTTCTTGTAAAGATAGAAAAAATTTAAAACTATAGTTTGTCACGTAGGACATGTAAAAGCACAGGAGTTAAATCATTTTTGCAAACGGTTGGCTATAAAACTGCTGTTTTAAAGAATTGAATAATAATTTGAATTATACATTAAAAAATCATAAAGTTATCAGTTTTAAGTAAAATACTTTAAAATAAAGTTACTATAAGGATATGAGAACGGAAAATATATAATTTTTATAAGAAATAGACTCCGAGAAGATTAAAATTCCAGACCAAAAATACATCTGTTTCCTCAGAATTTCAGCCAAGGTAAAAACAAATTATCTACCTTGCGATATATTTTGAAAATAATAAAAATAATTTTACTATTAAGAGTTCAGTACTTTAAACGTACATAAAACTACACTTCCAAATTATTTCTTACTTGATATCAAAATGTAAAATTAAAATATGATTTAAAAATTAAATAGTAATATAAAAATTTTACAAGCATATCTACAAAATTTATTGCACGACAGTAATGTATATTCATTTTCTGTCACAATTTATTTTCAATATCCATTATTTCGACTCTCAGAAAGCTGCAATATATTGAGATGTTTGTCCTACTTCTGTAAAATAATCCTACTATATCATGACAATTTAAAAAAAATGGGTACTTTGTATTCTGTATCACATTCATTTGCGACTGGCTAATTTGTAAGAAAATTGTTCCATAAAAATAGGATTACAAAAGAAAGAATATCGAAATATTTTTTTTTTAAATCATATATCAAATTAAAAATTTATATGGGGAAACATAATAATAATATTTAACTTTATATAAAACATTTCGGTCCGATTTTTTAACATTTAACAATAACTATCCTAATAGATTAGTTTGAGTTTGTAGAATATTTTACTATCGGAAACATAACGAATATTGTTGTTTTGTGTGTCATTCATTTCATATACATATGATAATAGGCTAACGAAGATTTTTTGCGGACGTTCTGACAATGTTATATTCCAACAGGATTTAGCTGATGTCACAACTTTCTAATACTTTTTGCGTTTGATTTCACGTGATTCTTTTAGAAAAGTAACTTTAAATTTAAATTTAAAGAGTTTGTAGAGTTTGTAGTTGAGTTTGTAGAATATTTCACTATCGGAAACATAACGAATATTGTTGTTTTGTGTGTCATTCATTTCATATACATATGATAATAGGCTAACGAAGATTTTTTGCGGACGTTCTGACAATGTTATATTCCAACAGGATTTAGCTGATGTCACAACTTTCTAATACTTTTGACGTTTGATTTCACGTGATTCTTTTAGAAAAGTAACTTTAAATTTAAATTTAAAGAGTTTGTAGAGTTTGTAGTTGAGTTTGTAGAATATTTCACTATCGGAAACATAACGAATATTGTTGTTTTGTGTGTCATTCATTTCATATACATATGATAATAGGCTAACGAAGATTTTTTGCGGACGTTCTGACAATGTTATATTCCAACAGGATTTAGCTGATGTCACAACTTTCTAATACTTTTGACGTTTGATTTCACGTGATTCTTTTAGAAAAGTAACTTTAAATTTAAATTTAAAGAGTTTGTAGAGTTTGTAGTTGAGTTTGTAGAATATTTCACTATCGGAAACATAACGAATATTGTTGTTTTGTGTGTCATTCATTTCATATACATATGATAATAGGCTAACGAAGATTTTTTGCGGACGTTCTGACAATGTTATATTCCAACAGGATTTAGCTGATGTTACAACTTTCTAATACTTTTTGCGTTTGATTTCACGTGATTCTTTTAGAAAAGTAACTTTAAATTTAAATTTAAAGAGTTATAACGAAATGCTTACCTTAGTTAATGACTTAGTTCCTGAGAAAGTGCCTTCCTTAAATTTCGACAAACCATAGATTGCGCTATTTCCGTTTTCGGCAAAATATCTTGAGATATTTTGCCTTTTGTCTTAAAAAACATGAAGTGAAGTAATTTGGCGTTGAGAGTAGATTTGTGATATGTGTTGGAATGTTTTCTCAACCCGAGACGTTTCTTGTGGTGTAATAAGATTTATGAATCTGTTACGCATTTTACCGAATACGTATGTAGTGTTGTAAATAATAGTGTAGATCTTGTGATGTCTTCAATAAAAATGTGATTGTTTAAGAAGTGTTTAGTATTTACCCGACGAACACCTCCCACAGAGTGAAATATATGTTTAAAATAAAACAGTCGAAAACGTTGCAATAAAAAATAAGCAAGTATTTATTATTATTATTATTATTAAATACCTTATTATTAATGAAGTCATATAGTAAATCCATAGCTATCCATGCTAATAACATTACTACATGCAAAGTGTAACAAAAATATTTGTTAAAGGAAAATAATATGCAATTAAAAGACATACACAAATAATATTACAACAGACCCGAATGGGTTAAATGAATAAAGTGATAATCTTGGACAGACGTTTTATGTTATATATGAAAATAAAGGAAATGATTTTTTCAAAGACTATGTTTATTTTAAAGTAAAATGAATTCATGTGTAAAAACAGATTTTTATCAGTAAATACTTTTTATCAGTAAATACCAATACAACTTCTTGCATAGTGACAAAAAATATTTTTAATTTAGCATTAATTAAACAAACAAGCCTACTTTATATATGATTTTATTTCTTTGTAAGAAATAAATATTTACACTTATTTATTTCTTCGCTGAAAATAGATTATAAACAGTTTTTTAGAAAAACAAACGTTGGAAAAAAAATAAAACTAGTTCTAGAAAATGTTAATTTAGAGAGATTATATTTTAATAAGAGATCAGCTGAGTAGAAACAGTGTCCAGAAATTGAAACGTTTTTTTTATAATGTCATTTTTTCATCGTCAAAACAAATAATGAAAAAAAAAGTATGTGATTCACATATTATTGATAGGTTGATAGGAAATCATTAAAGAGAGGAATGAGTTTTTTTCAGAGAACAATATAGTGGACACAGGTTGGAATTTTAGGAATGTCGCTATCTAAATGTTATACGCCAGGGCTTGTCAGAGATTGTCTTTGTTTATTCTGTTATTTGACTATTGAGAAAAATGTGTGGAATAAGGAAATTCTAAGAAAATACAAGAGATATTACTGTTGTATTTGTTATTTTGTTATTTTTATGTGTGAGTAAAAGATGCGATCGGTTATTTGATCAAAATACCAACATTCTCAATATATATATATATATTTGATTAGAATGTGCCAGTGTTATACTTAATAAAATTAAAAATTAACAAACTGTAAAATTAAACATTTTATTACAGTTATTATTAAATGACTCAACATTAAAGAAATCAAATATAGTAAATGTACAGAAACATACAATGATTACTACATATACACAGTAACAAAAAATATTTGTTAAAATAAAATAATATTCAATTAAAAGACACGTAGTAGTAATAGTACTTGATACCCAACTGTGCTTAATGGATAAAAATAAACCTTAGACGAACCTTTGATATTATACAAGGAATTAAAGGGAAAGAATTTTTAAGACAATTTTAAATAAAATCATATTTTACTTTTTTAACAGTAAATACAAATATAACTATAAGATACAGCTACAAAAAAGGCTTTTAATTTATTATCAAAATGAACAAACAAGTCTATCTTATGTTGACTTTGTAATATACTTGGATACTGTGTGGATTTTGTTACTTTGTGAGGAATAAATATTTACATTTCTTTAACTTTTCAATAAAAATAGATTGAAAACAGTTTTTTAGAGATAAACAAGGCTAAATAGCATAAAAATTCTTATTCTACAAAGTGTAAATTTAGACGTTTTTTTTAAAAACATCAGATGAATAAAAAGAATGATAAGAAATTAAAAGATTTCTTTATAATGTCATTTTTTTATATCTTGAAAACAAATAATGGAAAAAAATATGAGATTCACATTTTATTGATAGGTTGAAAGAAAATCGTTGAAGAGAGGAATAAGTTTTCTTCAGAAGACACTATAGTGGACCCAGGTTGGCATTTTAGGAATGTCAGTAATGTTATCGAAATGTTATACGTCAAGGCGTGTCAGTGTTTGTCTTTATTCTGTTATTTGCCTATTGAGAAAAATGTGGAACAAGGAAATACTAAGACAATAAAACAGATATTTCGATTGAATTTGTTATTGTCATGTCTGATTGTAACATACAATAGATTATTTGATCTGAATATCAATGTTCTAAAAAATACAATATTTGATTACAATGTGCCAGTTTTACTCATTGAAAATTTAAATTAACAAACTTTAAAATTTGTCATTTTATTATAGTTATTATTAAATGCCTAAACATTAATAAAGTCGTATGGTAAATGTATAGACATATACTAACATTACTACATGTATACAGTCACAAAAATATTTGTTAAAATAAAATAATATTCAATTAAAAGACATGTACTAGTTAAAAGTACATCAGATCCGAATGGGCTATTTGCATAAAGAAAGAATTTTGTACGAACATTTGGTATTATACAAGGAATTAAAAGAAAGTATTTTCTTAAAGACTATTTTAACTAAAAGCAGGTTTTACTTTTTTAACAGTAAATACAAATATAACTTCTTGTATAAGCACCAAAAATCATTTTAATTTATTATCAAAGTAAACAAACAAGTCCCGATTATGTTTGATTTTGTTACTTTGTAAGGAATTAATATTTATGCGTCTATACTTTTTTGCTGAAAATAAATTGAAAACAGCTTTTTGGGGGATAAACCATGCTAAAAAACATTATAATAAATATTTTGCAAACTGTAAATTTAGATTTTGTTTTTCAGTTGAGTAAATAACGTGCCCAGAAATTAATTTTTTTATAATGTCATTTTTTATACATTGTGAAAACAAATAATAAAAAAAAATATGCGATTCACATTTTATTGATATGTTGATAGAAAATCATTGAAGAGAGGAATGAGTATTCTACAGAGAACATTATAGTAGGAGTTTAGGAATATCAGTAATGCTATCTAAATGTTATACGTCAGGGCTTGTCAGTATGCGTCTTTATTCTGTCATTAGTCTATTGTGAAAAAAGTACGGAACATGGAAATGCTATGAAAATACAGGAGATACTATGATTGTATTTGTTATTGTCCTGTAAGACTGTAAAATACAATAGGTCATTTGATCTGAATACCAATGTACTCAAAACAAAGGGAGAACATTATTCGATTAGAATGTGGCAGCATCAAACATTGAAAATAAAAATAATACACAGTTAAATCACATGTACTCGTAATAGTACACCAGACTCAAACGGGTTAAATGAATAATGTGATATTCTTAGACAAACTTTTCATTATATCCATGGAATTAAAGCAAAAGCTTTTTTGAAATGCTAAGTTTATTTTAAGTGAAAGGTGATATTGCTTTATATAGCTTAATGGGATATTGTTTTTATATTGTTTACAGGGCTATTGCTTAAGACTATTTTAACTAAAATCAGATTTTACTTTTTTAGCAGTAAATACAAATATTACTTCTTGTATAACCACAAAAAATCTTTTTTAAATTATTTTCAAAATAAACAACTCTAGCTTATATTTGATTTTCTTACTTTGTAAGGAATAAATATTTAGACTTCTATACTTCTTCGATAAAAATAGATTGTAAACAGTTTTTTAGAGATAAACTGGGCTAAACAGAATAAAAATACTTATTCTACAAAGTGTAAATTTAGATTTTTTTAAAGACATCAGATGAATAAGAAGAGTGACAAGAAATTGAAACTTTTTTATAATGTCATTTTTTTACATCGTGAAAACAACTAATGAAAAAAAAAATGAAATTCACATTTTATTGATAGGTTGATAGAAAATTATTGAAGGGAAGAATGAGTATTCTACAGAGGACATTATAGTGGACCCAGGTTAGTATTTTAGGAATGTCAGTAATGCTATCTAAATGTTATAAGTCAGGGCTTGTCAGTGTCCGCCTTTATTCTGTTATTTACCTATTGTGAAAAAATTGCGGAGCAAGGAAATGTTTACAAAAAACAGGAGATACTACGATTGTATTTGTTATTGTCATGTCAGATTGTAAAATACAACAGGTTATTTGATCTGAATACCAATGTACTCAAAACAAAGGGAGAACATTATTCGATTAGAATGTGGCAGCATCAAACATTGAAAATTAAAATAACACACAATTAAATCATATATACTAGTAATACTACACCAGACCCGAACTGGTTAAATAAAAAAAGTAATATTATTAGACGAACTTTTCACATTATCCATGGAATTAAAGCAAAAGCTTTTTTGAAATTCTAAGTTTATTTTAATTGAAAAGCCAAGGACAGCCAATTGCTTTTTTATCAGTAAATACAAATACAGCTTCTTCGATAACCCCGAAAATTCCTTTTTAGTTATTATCCAAATGAAAAAGCAAGCCTACATAATATTTGATTTAGTTTCTTTGTAAACAATAAATATTTACACATTTTTACATCTCGGAAAAATAGATTGTAAACAGTTTTTTTGAAAAAAAGTCGAAAAAAACGTAAAACTACTTGTTCTAGAAAGTGTAAATTTAGATTTTATTTTTAAAGAGATCAGTTGAATAAAAAGAGTGCCAAGAAAATAAAACTTTTTTATAATGAAATTTTTATACATCGTGAAAACAAATGATGAAAAAAATGTTTTATTGATAGGTTGATATAAAATCATTAAAGAGCAGAATGAGTTTTCTTCAGATGACGTTATTGTGGACCCATTGGCATTTAGGAATGTCAGTAATGCTATCGAAACTTTATACGTCAGGGCTTGTCAGTGTTCATCTTTATTCTGTTATTTGCCTATTGAGAAAAAAAAAATGTGTTGAACAAGGAAATGCTAAGAAAATACAGGAGATACTTCGATTGTATTTGTTATTGTCATGTTACATTGTAAGATACAGCAGTTTCTTTTATCTGAATACCAACATTCTCAAAGAAAACAAACACAATATTTAATTAGAATGTGGCAGTATCAAACACTGAAAAAAATTAACATTTTAATAAAAAACAATAAAAGAGGCCGCCCATAAATGATGGCACACTTAAAGGTGGGGGGGGGGTTGTGAAAATAAGAAAAATGTGTTATCACACATTTTGGTTAAAATAAAAATTAGCAAAAAAAAGCAAATTAAATTTTGATGTTATTTTCAAGTTAAAGTATTTTGTGTTGAAAAGTAAATATAAGATTAAAGACAAATATATTAAGTTCTATTCCAAATTACAAAATACAAAATACCACTATTTTTATCTGCTCCATACTAATATTTTATTACTATTGTATATTAATTATGTTTTTGTTGAAAACTTGAATCTTATTTCATACAAATTAAGTACATGAATCATTTTATTGTTATTCTTACAAATGTCAATAAAACGCATTATTAAACTTTAAAAATAAAATTTAAAAGACGTTTTATAAAATAGTACTTTGTTTCTGAACCGGATATATATGTTTATATAATATAGCGTGACTTGTGACAAATGAGGCGGGGTAATGGTGAAGTGTGGCATTTTGTGACAAAGGTTTGGGGGGGGAGAGAAAAAATATTGTAAAAAAGTGTGACATCAGATATGCAGAAATAAATTAAAATATAATAAATATATAAAAATATAAAAATAAATTGATTTTTAGGTAGCTTTCATTACAAAAAGTAAAAAGCTACATATTGAAGCCGTCCGGAGGAAAGCACTTCCAGAAAATTTTGGTATATTTTCACCGATCATGAACCCCAGACCCCAAAATCACCCTCCGTTTAAATGTTGACATATATGTATATATATATATAACCATATATATATATATATATATGTATATATATATATATATCTGATTTTTGTCATGCGATAACTAACGTATTTATGACCGACATACAAATTTCTCGACCGAGTTCGTTGGCCAACATCGTCCGGCTTTTTGTTTCAAAATGGCGGCCATTTTAATTTTTAAAAAAAATTTAAAATTTAAAATTCAATGCGAAAAAATTAAAAGTTGAAAAATATTTTTCTTTTACGTGTTAGAACATAAAATAACGATTCCAAAACACTTTTTATTTTGTCTATATCTCAAAAAATGATTGAATTATAGCACTTTGAATTTTTATTATGGCTGACATTTTGAAACGATTTGATTTTTGTCACGCCATAACACGCGTATTTATAAACCGATTTGAATGGAACTTGGTATGTACATAGTACATACAAATGTCTCAACCGAGTTCGTTGCCCAGCATCATCCGCCATTTTGTTTCAAAATGGCGGCCATTTAAAATTTTTTTAAAAATTTAAAATTTAAAATTAAATCGGAAAAAATTAAAAGTTGGAAAATATTTTTCTTTTACGTGTAAGAACTTAAAACAACGATCCAGAACACTTTTTATTTGTCTATATCTTAAAAAAATGATTGAGTTATAGCACTTTGAATTTTTCTTATGGCTGACATTTTGAAACGATCTGATTTTTGTCACGTGATAACACTCGTATTTATGAATCGATTTGGATGTAACGTGGTGTGTACATAGTATATACTGAGGCCGGAATCGAGTTCGATACTCAGTTCCATCCGCCATCTTATTTCAAATCTTATTTCATGGCGGCCATTTAATTTTTTTATAAATTTTAAAATTTAAAATTAGGTACAAGAAAGTGAGAAATTGAAAAAGATTTTTTATTTATGCATTTGAACTGGAAACAAAGATTCCAGAGCATTTTTTGGTTAGACTGTATCTTAAAAAGTGGCTAAGTTATCGCATTTTTAATTTCTAGTGTTGCTCATATCTTGAAATGATCTGATTTTCGTCACGTGATAACACGCGCATTTAAAAACTGATTTGGATATAACTCCGCGTGCACATAGTTCATAGCAATGCCTTGACCACGTTCACTGTCCAATTTCTTCCGTCCTCTTGTTTCAAAATGGAAGCCATTTAAGTTTGTGAAAAAATCTTTTAAATGTATAATTATGTAAAAACAAAAAATTAGAAATTGAAAAAAGGTTCTTTTTTAAGTATTTATCTCAATAATGAATTCAGGAGTATTTTTTGCTTTATCTTTAACTTAAAAAACGCCTGATCACTTTGAATTTCTAACGTGGGGGACATTAAAAAAAATCAATTTGCCCGCGACAGCACTCGTATATATTAATCGATTTCAATATGAGTGTGCATGTGCACCGGAGATTAAGATTTCAACCAAGCTCATAATCAGGTTCCACTAATTTGAGCTTCGTATTTTTGAATGCTATAACTTAATTTAAAATAAATAAACAAATATATAAGTATATGAAAGCTACCTCTTCCTCCCGGCACTGCCGGAAGGACTATTATATTTTTGAAAACTGAAGCGATTTAAGGTATCCTTTGTTAAAACTGTCTTTGTAAAATACTTTTAAAAATAATTAGATTAATAAATAAAAATATTATTTTGAAATTTCACAATTTTTATACGATCATGTTAAATAAATGTATAGTGATTACTAATATGGCAGAGAAATGAGTTATATATGTCAAATTTCGTATGTCTTTTATTAACCCGCCGCTGCACGATTTTTTTCAATTTTTATGAAAAAATAATTTAAAATCTATATAATAGTTAAATAATGGTAAAAATTTTAAAGAAAAATTAAAAAAAAAATTCAAATTTCATATTAAAATTTGACATTTTCTGGCGTGTACCCTATATACCCGTGCAAGTATTGGGAGCTAGTTCCACTGTGGGTAATATTTATTATTAAATGTGTTTATTGATTGTTAGAAATATATAACTTGTCTCCAAGATTACATATATCACTGTGTTCTTTAAGATTATTTAAGATCAGGAATTTCCATCAATTTTAGAATTTTTACCTTTTTTATGGTAAAAACTTGAACTTGTTAAAGTGACATAGGAACCAATTTCTTTCTTAATCGAAATAATTTGTTAAAACAATATTTATTAACTTACATTCTTTCAGAATCTCAGAGCAATTGTGGCCGCAGGTTCTGTGTGTAGGTAACATAATAGCTCTTGATAAAAATATCCGATTTTCTTAAATTTTTATAGAGGTTCATTCTTATAAAGTGCTTCAAAGATTAATTTTCGGGATCTTAGGTCAAATGAAAGGGGAGAATTCGGCGCTAGTCCCACCCTTAATTTGAGGGGGTTTATGGAGAATTAACTGATTTGCATCAAGTTTGGAACACTGTGTTATTCTGATAAATACATCCTCTGATTATTATAGGAGATTCTTTTTTCTTATTTGAACTATATTTGCTTGTATAATAAAAATAAAACAAAAAATAAATACAAATCCGCACATTTTTATATTTTTTATTGTTTTTATTGTTTTTCTTTGAAATAGTAAGTTTTATTTTATGAATAATGTGCAAAAATAAGAATATAATCTGCAATTAGTCTGTTAGCTTTCTACCGTCAATTTTAGAAAACATTTTTTTAGATAATTTAACTGTATTTTGAATTAAATATTCTCACTCAATTATCTATTTTTGTTATTTTTGTTTGCCAGTCAGTTTCTCATTAAGACTCTTCTAGAAACTTACGTCAATCAACCCAGAAAACTCTTTATACTATCGTACGCGGAAAGTCCTCTTCCTGTATGAGCATAATAAAATAAAAGCAATAACTCTTCATTTTTGTGTGACACTTCAGTATCAGTCTTACCCAATCTCAATATTTTACTTATCATCTTTTGCATGTCTTAGCTCGAGTGCAGAAATCTATCATCGATTATTTTCCTCAAACTTCATTACTTATTCAGTACTTATATGCATGACTTAGTCATAAAATATTTTGACGTACCTCAGTATTTTTTCAAAGAAAAATAATTAGTTTTCTAAAAGGCTCGGAGTCCTATATATATATATATATATATATATATATATTTTTTTTTTTTTTTTTTTTTTACGGATACAAATATTTCATTTAAAATTGACAATAATTACATTTGCGCTTTATATTTTGAACTATTGTACGGAAAAGAAAACAAATATTCTGTAGAAAATGTAATAAGAATAGTGCACATACGATTCATCACTATCAGGACGTGCAGTATCTGAGGCTACTGCTTTAATTGTGATTTCAATGTTCTTAAAAAATATCCGAAAAAAGAAAAATTTCTTAAAATATGTAATTGCTTAAAAATGAGAATTTCTAGTCGCAGGAAAAAGAAAATGTGGGGTAGTTTTTGAGGAAACGAGTCTGAAATATTGCATATTCACAATAGAATATCATCTAGTCTTGTTTTACCTTAATCAACAGACAGATATTAGCTATTTACACATTTATTAAAATCAACGAAAATACCGAAGGAATGTTAAGTAAATTACTAGTCTATTAAATATTTTTATATTATCCTATTTAATCATCATAATATAAAAATGTAATAAAAAATATTTAGTCATAAAGATTAACTTTATAAAGTTTCTATTTAGAACATGAGTAACAGCAATTATTCTTTAGAGTAAAACAAATGCATGAAAAAAACTAAGATAAAAATTAAATAAAAGATTAATAATATTGAGAGGTAAAGCCAAAAAAAATGTTGGAAATTCTTTTTTCTTATTTTAACTATACTTGTTTCTATTGTGAGGATTTTGCATTTCTATATACTGTTTAGTAATTATTTTGGTAGCGATGAAGTGATGCAAATCCTTTTCATCTTAAATAACTTTTATTCAAGATATGATAAAGTAAAATACAGTTGTAAGAACTCAGGGTTCTTTATGATAAAATAATCCACACGCCTTTTACAGCGAGCTGCGTCCTCGAGAATCATCTCCAACTCTCCTTCTCATCCTCATCAAGAGAGCTTCCTCTCCTTCGGGCTCCTCCCAGATCAAAGTTATTGGCTCTGCTGGGATACGCCTCGGCGCCAGGTTGCCATCGTCCGTCTGGACCTAGTGAAACTATTTCAACCGATTTTTAGTTCTCAAAGTGGTCTGGTGATTAGTCAACGGTAGCCGTAACTAATATGCTAACGTCACATGAAAAAGGCCGCGCTAGACTTGCTGTCTACAGGGAAAAAAGGACCTTAATCCTTTTAAGTGCATACACAATTCACGCTTCCACAATCGCCAGACTTCGATGTAGCAGTCCATTGTCTAGCATTAATTAGCCAAATTGTTAAATCCTTACAACCATCCCCTCCTGTGACAGAGATTTTTCACATGTGGAAAATCTTACGTCGAGGTACAGTTACTCTTAACTTAGTTCACTACAGAGGTTAGCACCAGTTAATTTTATTAATTTAACTTGTAAGATAAAACACACAATTTATTACAATACAACATTTTTATAATCCAGATACACATTTTAATTAATAATATAATATAGAAATAATTTGAATGCAAGCTAATTAAGAATTTATATACAAATATTATCTACAGCACACATTCATTCTATTCTACTCAAACAGTCCACGTGCACTATTTCTTTCCCTTTACAACCTTTTTCCTGAAAGAGTGATGATAAGCTCGAATTATTTTCGAATTTCTTCGCGTAATTCGGCATCTCCCAGATCGGATTTTCGTTCACCTCTTTCGATGTGAGGAAGGTTTCCTCCCTTTCTGGATTCCAATTAAGTTTAGTTTTCCGATTTTTTTCCTCAAAATCGGGCGTCTCAGATTTTATTACCGAAGCATAATTTTGGATAAGATCGGGCATCAATTTCGAACGACTAAATTTTGACTTACATCCCGGCGAGGAGAATTCCGTTTTATTTCGGGTTTTAACTCCCGTTGAGTTATGACCTCTGTCACCTAGCCTTCTTCTCAACTCATTAATCTTATGCAGTGCTGATTTTCCCTTCGTAACCTTAACTTTCAAATTTTCCTTACGCCTCTGCGAATTCCGACTCGGGCGGAGCCTCACCACTTTGTTAACATTTGATTCTCTTTTTTCCGAGTCAACTTCTTTCGGGATACGGATTAAAGATCTAGTAGCGAAATCATCCCTCGTTACATCAGATTCCGATGCCTTTTTACCCAAGAAGTGAACTTCTGACTCTTTTGGAACACGCATTTTAAGAAAATTTTCCTTATTGTTTTGGGAAAACTCTCTGCGGTTCGACCGACTAGTGACATTATCCGTCTCGGTTAATTTTTCCTCCACCGTACCTACATCATTTTGCTCCGTCTTATTCTCAGACGCCTTTGTCATCGTTTCCCCTAATAATCCCTGATGACCTTTCATGCGGTTCATCAAATCAAAGGCACATTCGATTACCGTATTTTCGGAAATCTCACCTTTCTTCCATCGTTCGTATAATTCTTTCCGCTCCTTTTCGGCATTTGGCCAAAAATAATTATCCCCTATTTTGCTCTCAATTCCTTTCATAATTTCCGGTTTTTCTAAACCATCACGGTCGTCAGATCCGATATTTTTCTCAATATCCATCCGGCTGTGATTAGTTTTTCCTTTTCGCTGATCCGTTAAAACTCGGCATTCCCCTAATTCTCCTTTCTCTCCAACGAGCGATATTTTCTCGTCAAGTTCAAGTTTAGTACATTCTACTTTCGCTTTCGATTTAAAAACACTAACGGCGCTCTGATTGCCCCAGGCCATCATTCCTCCTAAACCTTCTCTTTCGCTCTGCGAGAAAATTCCCTCCTTCGGACTGACCATCTTGGCGCTCTGGTGTATCGTTCCTCCCGACACAGGGGGGTCGAAATGGGGGGACGCTCTTCCTCCCTCAGCGCTGACAATTCCCTCTACTGCGGAGATCTTGAAACCGGTTCGCTCGTCTAACGATTGAGATTTTCTCTTCTCACGTTCGTTGCTAGTTTCGGTATTCGAAAATACGCATGATTTCGGAATGATATGTCCTTCTAATCTCGCGCTTGCCCTCTGTTTATCAATTAACGCTTGGGTTTTGTTTCCTAATAAATAATGGATCATATCCGTTTCTTTATCAACTGCAGCCGCTTTAGTGCGTATGAAGCTGCCGTCACTTAGCCTAATTTCAACATTTACCACTGGTAAACAACGAAGTTTGTTGTCCAAGGCTTGTTTTAGCCAAACCCTTCCTTTAGTAAATTGGTCCTTATTTACATCGTGAGCAGAAATTAGGTCAAAAGTAGATCCTGTATCGCGTAAAATTTTCATCTCTTTCCCATTAATTTTCCCTCGACTGACATAGGGACTAAAATCTTCTTCCAAATTTCGTAGACCCGCGATATGATAAACTGTTTCAGTATTTTCAGTTTTTGATTCCGTACAATTAATTTTATAGTGACCTGATTTCTTACAATTAAAGCAAGTAATTTCTTTTCTCTTATCGAATATCCCATTTCGATTTTTAGAGTTTTCTTTATCCCTCCAATTTATTTTGGTCTCATCCGTTCTAGTTTCGGTTTTAGACTTATTACGCTCAAAAGGTTTAGCGGCGCTATGAATTTTAGGGGATCCTTCCCGCCTAATATTTTTCCTCGCCACCTCGTACGCGTCTAACTTTTTAGCTAACTCGAATGGTGTAATTATCGCGCTCCAAACATCAATAAAATGTTGCTTCGCTTCCGGGTTAATTTTCCGTTTCAGTTGATCAGTGATTATCAAATCTCTGAGTTGTTCGAACGTCGTTATTTCTAAACCACTTAACCATTGGTCAAAGAAATTGGAAGCTTCGTACACGAAATCTTTCCATGTTTTGTTCTCGGGCTTTTTAGAATTTACGAATTTTAGCCGAAAGTCTTCTGCTGAAAGTTGAAATCTTTCGAGAAGCATTTTTTTAATGTGGTCGAAATCATCTGAATCAGAGGGAGATTCGCGTAGTATCAATTCCCCTAAATCGGTAGGCAATAGTCCTAACAAATGAGTAACCCACTGATTTTTATCGATTTGAGCTTTACGGGCTTGTCTTTCAAACAAATTCAAATAAATGGAAATCTCGGAGTTCTCTGAATCAAATTTAGGTAGAACAGACTTTAAAGATATTTTTGGTTCTCTCTCGCTCTGGCTAGAGGCCAAACTCATTGTATCCGTCTCCCGTTCTAACCTTAGTTTCGCTAATTCATGCTCCCTTTCCAACGCTTTAGTCTTTTGTTCCCTCTCATAAGCCTTTAGTAATTCTCTCTCAGCCCTTTCTTCATTTTCCCTGTCTAGCCTATCCTTTTCAATAATTTTTAGCTGGGCTAATGCCAAAGTCTCATCATAATCAGGTGCTTCAATTAGTTTTTTTATGATTTTAGGAATATTATCCGAATCCTCTACATTTGCGCCAAATTCAACAGCTAATACCTTTAAATCACATTTTCTCTTTCCTGACCACGTCATTCTGAACGGTGCGTGATTATGGAAAAAAAAAACAATCTATACTAGGTTCACTCCGTAAATGAATGCCTCTCAATTATTTCCCGTAATGTAAATATTCACAATCATAATACGCGACATGTCAATCACAATACAAAATACACTATGAGAATACAATACAAATACTCAACAATATGCTAAATAGCACTTATCATTACTCAAACAGGAAAATATTTCTAAAGCACTTTACCGAACCCAATGTTAAACAATCAACTGATTCTTAAAAAATATTAATTTTGATTAATATGCAAATAAGAGATAGAAATTTCTTTAGTTAATCGCAAAACTCTAGTATAATATTTAAACTTTTACTACACATAAAGATTTAAATCCTAAATCACAGAATTATATTTATTCAAAATTATTAAAATGCATTTCCTATAAATAATTAGTTATTCAAATTACTGCATGCCAATTTGTACCCTATTTAAACTTTTTAATTTTAAACTTTGCAAATTTAATTTAATTCAATTTTGAATAATCATAGATAACTGCCGATGATTTTTTTTTTTGAACGAACACACAACCTACAGTGAAAACCTCTGCAATGAACAATTAAAGAGCACTGACCTGTATTCCTTTCGGATGTCCACAGCTTCCACACTTAGGGTAATCCACTGTCCACTTTCCCCGGGCGTCCTTTTCTGGATTATCTCGGGCTCCAAGCTACGTCTGTTGATTCTTTTTCGTCTCAGGTCTCCGGCTGCACGTCCGACCTCTCCTCGGCTCTGGGTCACGTCGCTTGCGTCTGGGCTAATTTCCTTCAAGTCCCCGCTGCACGTCTGGAGTCCTCGGCTCTGAGTTACGTCACTTGCGTCTGGGCTAATTTCCTTCAAGTCCCCGCTGCACGTCTGGAGTCCTCGGCTCTGAGTCACGTCGCTTGCGTCTGGGCTAATTTCCTTCAAGTCCCCGCTGCACGTCTGGAGTCCTCGGCTCTGAGTCACGTCGCTTGCGTCTGGGCTAATTTCCTTCAAGTCCCCGCTGCACGTCTGGAGTCCTCGGCTCTGAGTCACGTCACTTGCGTCTGGGCTCTTTCGTTCCGGTCCCCGCTGTACGTCTGACTCTCCTAACTCTCAGTCACGTCGCCTGCGTCCGGGCTCCACTAGCGATTTTCATCATCGTCCGCTGCGTCTGGGCTTCAGTGGCTATTTTTCATAATCTTCCGCTGCCACCACTGTGAGGATTTTGCATTTCTATATACTATTTAGTAATTATTTTGGTAGCGATGAAGTGATGCAAATCCTTTTCATCTTAAATAACTTTTATTCAAGATATGATAAAGTAAAATACAGTTGTAAGAACTCAGGGTTCTTTATGATAAAATAATCCACACGCCTTTTACAGCGAGCTGCGTCCTCGAGAATCATCTCCAACTCTCCTTCTCATCCTCATCAAGAGAGCTTCTTCTCCTTCGGGCTCCTCCCAGATCAAAGTTATTGGCTCTGCTGGGATACGCCTCGGCGCCAGGTTGCCATCGTCCGTCTGGACCTAGTGAAACTATTTCAACCGATTTTTAGTTCTCAGGGTGGTCTGGTGATTAGTCAACGGTAGCCGTAACTAATATGCTAACGTCACATGAAAAAGGCCGCGCTAGACTTGCTGTCTACAGGGAAAAAAGGACCTTAATCCTTTTAAGTGCATACACAATTCACGCTTCCACAATCGCCAGACTTCGATGTAGCAGTCCATTGTCTAGCATTAATTAGCCAAATTGTTAAATCCTTACACTATATTATAAAAAAAAACGTTGTTTTTATGATTTTTGTATTTGTTGCCTTGTTCTAAAAGAGAAAGATTTTTTTTATGAATAATAGACATAAAAAAGGCTATGGTGCTCGGTTACTGTGAAAGATGGTTAGCTCAAAGACGTCAGTTTAAAAGTGTTCTTTAGTTTTTTTTATGTATTTTGGATTAAACATCCTCGCATACTTTACTTTTGTTTTGATTATTTTTTCCTTAAGACTTTTTGAAAAACTTACGCCAATCAACCCACAAAATTCTTTATGCTATGATACATGTAAAGTTATCTTCCTGTATAAGTATAATAAAATAAAAGCAATAACTCTTCATTTTTGGGTGACACTTCAATATCATTCTTACCCAATCACAATATTTTACATATCATCTTTTGCATTTATTAGATGGAGTGCAGCAATCTATCATCGATTTTTTTCCTCAAACTTCTTTACTTATTCAGCACTTATATATATATGTGTTTGACTTAACACATGAAATATTTTGACGTATCTCAGTATTTTTCAAAGAAAAAAGCATTAATTTTCTATAGAGCATGGAGGCCGATGTTTTTTATTGATGTAAATGTTTATTTAAAAACTAAAAATAATCACATCATGCTATTTTTTAGGTTTCTTACGAAAAAGAACAAAAATATTCTAAACATAATGTAATAGGAATAGTGCACATATGATTGATCGGTATCCGGACCTGCAGTATCTAATAATACTGCTCCAATTGCGATTTTAAAGCTCTTAATCAATTTAATTAGTTTCAGAAAAAAAAAGATCTGAAAAATGGAAAATTTCTGAAAATATGTCATTTTCTAAAAATAAGAATTTTTATTCCCAGGTAGAAAAATTCATGTTATAATTTGAGCATAATACAGTGAATATGAATTCAAACTTTCATAAAAATCTGTCAGGTAATTTTTGAGGAAACGAACCTTAAATCTCGCATATTGCGACACTGTAAAAACATCCATTAAATTTACGGCAAAAGCTGTTGGATGCAATAATGCCAGAAGTCTTTGCCATAAAATTGCAGTAAACTTAGATGTAAAATTTTTTATTGCATTTACTGCAATTTTTAGCTAGAATAGCTGTTAACATTGCCGTAAACTTAAAGGTTTTTTTTTTTTTTTTTTTTTTTTTTTTTTTTTTTTTTAAGAGTGCACTGAAATACCGTTCAGTCTTGTTTTACCTTAATCGATAGACATATATATTCAAATTAACAAAAATTCCAAAGGCGTGTTACGTACATTACTAGTTTTTTAAATATTGCTATACGATTCTATTTAATCATCAAAATATAAAAATGAAATACAAAACATTTAGTCATAAAG
The DNA here is from genome assembly GCA_964019185.1 of Maratus speculifer. Classification (NCBI taxonomy): domain Eukaryota; kingdom Metazoa; phylum Arthropoda; class Arachnida; order Araneae; family Salticidae; genus Maratus; species Maratus speculifer. Next base: position 376,140,386 of record OZ025294.1, on the reverse strand, counting down.
ATTATCGTTTTAAAGCTTCTATTTAAAAAAATGAGTGACAATAATTATTCTTTAGGGTAAAACAAATGCAAGAAAAATCTAGGATAAAAATATACATAAAGATTAATGATAATGATAGGCAAAGACAAAAAAAAAGTTGGGGATTCCTTTTTTCTTATATGAATTATACTCGTTTGTATAATAACAAAGAAAATTCGTTTTTTATGATTTTCATTTTTATTTTTTCGCGCTAAAAGAGTTCATTTTTATTTTATGAATAATAGACATATAAAAGTCTATAGTATGCGGTTAGTGTGAATAGCTGATTAGTTCAAAGCCGTCATTTTAAGAGTACACTTTTGGTTTTTTTAGCTAAATAGAATTTATTTTGGGTTACATATCCTCGCACACTTTACTTTTTTTCATGAAGATTCTTCCAAAAACTTCTGTCAATGATATCATAAAACTCTTTTTTACCAAAATACATACATGCCAATTTTTTTTCCCGCACAAGCATAATAAAATAAAAGAAATAACTCTTTATTTTTGGGTCAAACTTCAATGTCCGTCTTACCCAATCTCAATATTTTACATACCATCTTTTGCATGTCTTAGCTGGAGTGCAGCAATCTATCATCGATTATTTTCCCTGAAACTTCATTACTTATTCAGTACTTATATATATGACTTACGCATGAAATATTTTGACGTACCTCAGTATTTTTTCAAAGAAAACAGCATTAGTTTTCTAAAAGGCTTGGAGTAGTATGTTTTTTACTGATACAAATATTTCTTTATATAAATTGACGTATCTCAGTATTAAAAAAAAAAAACACTGATTAGTAAAATGTGTATTTTTAAATTTACACAAAAAGTGAGCATTCTGAAAAATTTCACTCCTAAGTTCGTTCAACATATTGACAAATCGTTTTTGTATCATCGATATATATGTTTTTATGTGTAAATTTCCCCATTTATTTTCTTGAGCGTGCAGTTATAGGTGACTATTTCGATTGTTATCATAACGAGAAATATCCATCATCAAAAGCATTATTTAGGATTATTGATGTTTAAGGTTGTTGGAGATATGTAATTTATCTCCAAAACTACTTATGTCTGTATGTTCTTTAATATTTCTGATGATTTGACATTTTTAATTTTGCCATGTCAGAAATACGAACACAATAATTTTATATAAGAACCTATTACACTTTTACACAAAAAACAAAACCAATAAAACCATGTTTTCGGATAATTGAACATATTAATTTAATATTCTCACACACTTTACTTTTTCCGTTTATTTTTTCAGTAAGACTCTTCCAGAAACTTACGTCAATCAACTGAGAAAACTCTTTTTTACTATTATACATGCAAAGTACTCTTCCTGTAAGAGTATAATAAAATAAAAGCAATAGTTCTTCATTTTCGGGTGACACTTCAATACCATTCTTACCCAATCTCAATATTTTACTTATTATCTTCTCCACATCTTAGCAGGAGTGCAGCAATTTGACCTGAAACTTCTGTATTTATTCATCAAGTGTATCAGTACTTTTATGTAAGATTTAGGCAAGAAATATTTACATAGTATTTTTTTTAACGCATTAGATTTCTAAAGTACATGTTAGTGTATGCTTTTTTGCTGATACAAATATTTCCATTAAAATTAAAAATAATTAGATCGTTCTCCTATTTTTTAACTCTATAGCAAAATGAAAAGGAATTCTTAGGGTAACACTGTATAGAGACTTTCTTCTTGTTTCTACAAGAACACCTAATCAGTAGTCTTCAATAACCTTTTATATATTAAATGTTATATAAAGGTACAATGAAAATAATATTTTAAAAATACTGGTATAAATAATAAAATTTTCCCTATAGAGACCAACTTGTAAATACTTTAAAGTATATGCTATAGGAATACTGGCAGGTAATTTCAAAGTTTCGAGATTTTTCTGTGCATTAGGATACTGCTCCAATTGTCATTTCAAGTATATGTTTAAAAGTGCACCTTTATTTTTATTTAGCTAATTTGAATATATTTTTGATAAAGTATTTCCGCACAAAATATTTTTTTTGTTTATTTTTCATTTTATAAATTTTTCCAGAAACTTCCGTCAATCAACTGAGAAAACTCTTTCTACCAAGATACATGTAAATGTCTCTTCCTGTATGAGTATAATAAAATAAAAGCAATAACTCCTCATTTTGGGTGACACTTTAATATCAGTCTTACCCTATCACTATATTTTGCACATCATCTTTTGCAATTATTAGCTGGAGTTCAACAATCTATCATCGATTATCTTTCCTCAAATTTCATTACTTATTCAGTACTTATATATATATATGACTTAGGCATGAAATATTTTGACGTACCTCAGTATTTTTTGAAAGATAAACGCATTTTTTCTAAAGTGCTTGTAGACATATGTTGTTTTACTGATACAAATATTTCTTTAAAAAAATAATTGTATCGTGCTTATATTTTTTAATTCTCTTGCGAAAAAAAAAGAGAAATTCTTAGGGTTAACACTGTATTGAGAAATGATAATTTTTCCTACAAGAAACCCTAATCAGCCTTCTTCATAATTATTTAATTTATTAAATATTACAGAAAGATACAATGAAGGTATTATTTTAAAAGTACTAGTAGAAATTATAAAATTTTCAATATAAAAAGTAACTTGGGAATACTTTAAAGTAAATGTAATAGGAGCGCAAGTAATTAACCAAGTTTTAGGAATTGTTGTGTATTAAGATTCTGCTCCATTTGTCATTTCGTGTGTCAGTTTAAAAGTGCAAATTTGTTTTCATTTAGCTAATTTGAATATATTTCAGATTAAGTATCCCTGCGGAGATTTTTTTTTTTTTTTTTTCATTTTGTAACTTTTTCCAGAAACTTCCATCAATCAACTGAGAAAACCTTTTTTTTACCATCATACAAGTGAAGTTCTTTTCCTGTAAAGGCATAATAAAATAAAAGCAATAACTCTTCATTTTAGGGTAACACTTCAATATCATTCTTATTCAATCTCAAAATTTTATATATTGTCTTTTGCACGTTTTAGCTGGAGTGCAACAATCTATCATCGATTGTTTTTCTTCAAACTTCATTACTTATTCAGTACTTATATATCTGTTACTCATGATTTATTTTCACGTTCCTCACACTTGTATAACTTACATATCTTGACATATCTCAGATTTTTTTAAACCTATTATTTTTACCTATTATATTTAAGTGATTGGAGGCATATGTTTTTTTTTTTTTTTTTTTTTTTACTGATAAAAATATTTTTAAAATTAAAAATAATTATATCATTCTTCCATTTTTAAACTCTTCTGCGGAAAAGAAGAGAAATTCTTAAGGTTAACACTGTATTGAGAAATGTTTATTGTTCCTACAAGAACAGCTAATCAGTAATCATCACGATCATTTTATTTTCACCACAAACATTTGTATCTTTATACAATCAAGTTTTGTACATTAACAATTTTTTTTTACCTTTTTTGTACAGTGTACTGCTAAATCTTAAGTAAGCATATATATTTGTGTAAGTTTGCAAATAGTAAAATTTTGTTTATTTAGTCGTGAAATATTTTGACGTATCTCAGTTTTTTTTTTTCAAAGAAAAACGCATTAGTTTTCTGAAGTGCTTGGAGGCATATGTTTCTTTACTGATACAAATGTTTTTCTTTCAATTAAAAATAATTATATCGTGCTTCTTATTTTTAACTCACTTACGAAAAAGAAAATAGATTCTTAGGGGTAAAATTGCATAGATAAATTTTTATTGTTCCTACAAGAACATCTACTCAGTTACCTTCATTACCATTTTATATATTAAATGTTATAGAAAAATACAATGAAAATAATATTTTAAAAATGCTAGTATAAATAATAAAATTTTCCATATAAAAAGCAACTTGTAAATACTTTAAAGTAAATGCTATGGAAACAATGTCCAACTAATTACAAAGTTTCGGGATTTGTTATGTATTAGGATATTGCTCCAATTATCATTTCAAGTATCAGTTTAAAAGTACACCTTTGTTTTCATTTAGCTAACTTGAATAAATTTTAGATAAATTATTTCCGCACACAATACATTTTTTTGTTTATTTTTCATTTTATAAATTTTTCCAGAAACTTCCGTCAATCAACTGAGAAAACTCTTTTTACCAAGATAAATGTAAAGTTCTCTTCCTGTATGAGTATAATAAAATAAAAGCAATAACTCCTCATTTTTTGGGTGACACTATAATATCAATCTTACCCATTCTCAATATTTTACATAACATCTTTTGCATGTCTTAGCTGGAGTGCAGCAATCTATCATCGATTATTCTTCCTCAAATTTAATCAATTATTCAGTACTTATATTAGTGAATAAAGGATGTAAATATTATGACGTATCTCAGTATGTTCTGTTCAAAGGAAAACGCATTAGTTTTAAAATGCATTAGTACTAAAGTGCTTGGAGGCGTATGTTTTTTTACTGATACAAAAATATTTTTTTAATTAAAAAGGGTAGTATAATACAAATAATAATAAGTAGTACAATAAATTTAATATTAAATATAATAAGTAATAAATTTAATATGAAAAAATAATATGCTAGTAATATAATAAATTTAATATGCAATTAGTGTGAAATAGTCTGGTACCTCAATGCAGTCAATTTAAACGTGCACTTTTTTATTTTGCTAATTTAAATGTATTTTGCAGAGTTACATTCTTTTTGTTTATTTTTTCACAAAAACTCTTCGAGAAACCTTCGTCGATCAACTGAGAAAACTATTTTTTAACATATTACATGTAAAGTTTTATTCCTGTATGTGTATAATAAAATATAGGCAATAACTCTTCATTTATGTGTGACACTTCAATTTCAGTCTTACCAATTTCAATATTTAACATATCATCCTTTGCATGTCTTAGCCGGAGTACAGCAATCTATCATCGATCATTTATCTTCAAACGTCATAACTTATTCAGTACTTATATTTATGACTTACGCATGATATATTTTGACGTATCTCAGTATTTTTTAAAGAAAACCTCATTAGTAAAATGTGTATTTTGAAAGTTACTCAAAAAGTGTGTAATTTGAAAATTTACACGGCTCTTTCAACATATTGACAAATCGTTTTTGTATTATCTATATGCCTGTTTTTATGTGTAAATTTCCCCATTTATTTATTATGTGAAAACAGTTATAAGTGGTTATTTTGATTTCTATCACATCGAGTTTTATCAATTTTCAAGAGTGTTTCTTGATTGTTAAGGATGTATAACTTAAATGCAAAACTACTTATGTCTCTGTATTCTTTGATATTTCATGTGATTTGACTTTTTAAATTTTTCCATACTAAAAACACAAAAATGTTTATGGTATATAAGCAACGATTGCACTTTTACACGCAAATTATAATCATTCTTTCTCACTAATTTAAACACATTTTGAATTTAATATTCTCACACACTTTACCTTTATTATTATTATTTTTTTTTTCATTAAGACTTCCAGAAACTTCCTGCAATCAACCCAAAAATCTCTTTTTAGTATGATACGTGGAAAGTCCTCTTCCTGTACGATTATCTATATTTTAAAGTCCAAACGAATCTGTGCGTAACGCATACGTCATTTTGCGTAAGGCAAAACTTTTCCCTGTAATTTCGGTTTTTCAATTTTCGCTACTACAAAATTTTACTCTTTTATATATCGCACATTTTAAGTTTGTACACCGTCGTATAGAGAAAAAAATGTACTTTTAAATGCGATTTGTTTAAAAGCTGCATCTCAGTTTCTTTTTCAGATACTATTTTTTTATAGTTTTTAATACCAATTTTGTAATTGTGGCAACAGAATCACTTTATTTTCTCTTAAAAATGAAAAAAGAAAAGAATTAAAATGCATATACTATTATAAAAATATCGTCCTTTATAAAATCAAATTAATTTCATTTTATTTTGTTTAATAACTTCGATAACTGAGTTTTATAGTATTTTGTTAACTTTTGTTTAAAATAACATTTTTTTTAGAGTTAGTCTGACCAATATAAGATGCATTTTTTTTTACTGTAACTAATTTTGCAGATTTATTATAAATCAATGAAATAGTTCTTTTTTAAAGATTTTCTTTCATCGAATTTCGACAGGTTCCACCTCCTAATAAAGTAAAAGCAATAACTCTTCATTTTCTGGTGACACTTCAATAGCAGTCTTACCCAATCTCAATATTTTGCATATCATCTTTTACATTTCTTAGTTCGAGGGCAGCAATCTATCATCGATGATTTTTCCTTAAACTTCATTACTTATTCAGTACTTATATATATGACTTAGGCATGAAATATCTTGACATATCTCAGATTTTTTTTTTTTTTTTTTTAAGGAAAAACCTATTAGTTTTCTAAAGTGGTTGAAGGCATATATTTTTTCATTGATACAAATATTTATTTTTAAAATAATTAGATCATTCTTCTATTTTTTAAATTCTTTTGCGGAAAAGAAGAGAAATTCTTAAGGTTAACATTGTACGGAGAAATTTTTATTGTTCTTACAAGAATAGCTAATCAGTAATCTTCATTATCATTTTATTTTCACTACAGAAGTCTGCATCTTTATACAATCAAGTTTTGCTCATTAACATCTTTTTTTTTTTTACCTTTTTTGTACAGTGTACTGCTAAATCTTAAGTAAGCGTATATATCTGTGTAATTTTGCATGTCTAAAATTACAGTTTATTTTATTTTATTTATTCATATTTTTATTCTGTACTTACGGATTTTTAGACTAATAACGAGAAAATGCAGTGATTCTCTTAGCTCAAACGGAAGATATGTTTTATTTCGGATCAACAACACCCATCGGCTTTAGGAACAAAGAATAGTCTAAAGTTGCTTTTTCTGTGATATCATTGAGGGTACAAATTTTAATATTGATATGGGGATAAAATGGATGATATTAATACTTGCTATGGCCAATTCCTAAAAAAAAAAAAAAAAAAAAAAAAAAAAAAAAAAACCAATGTGTTGAGTGTGAAATTTTCTAAATTTATTCGAATTTGCAATTTATTTTTAATTTTAAGGGTTAGTTATTTTAAATTTGGCATTGCTGTTACTTTAATGGCGCAAATTTTTGATAATGAGAGTCTTCAAGAAATTAAAATTTAAAGAGTTGCCTGAGCAAAAAACTTTCAAAATTACCTTTTATATAACACTATTTGCACTATGTTCTCTGTAAGCGGTTTTGAAAAATAACTGAAATTTTAAGGAGAGGAATAAGCAGAGGTCTTTATAAGAATATTCTAAATAATGATTTACTTGAAATTGTTTCAGCTAGAAACTTGAAATTTGGTATGACTACTGTTCTAAAAATACGAATTCTATCCTAGAAAGATTTTCTAACAAATTGAACATTTAAAGATTGTAGTAATAAAAGCTTTCAAATGAATAACATAAAATTGAATTTTATGTTATTCATTTCACATAGCTGTTTTGAATTTGGTAGTGTGGATACGTTTAGATTCATATTCTAGCTAAGAACGGTTTCTAAAACAAGAGAAACTGATAAAAAGGAGAAATAAGTAAGAATACATCTTAAATACACTCTAAAGTGCCATTCAAGAGAATTTGTGTGAGCTAGAAAATTGAAATATAGTTTTATGGCTGACGTGTCGAAGCATAGAGCTGATTAAAAATTACAAATATAAATGTGTGAAATGGGCAAAAAACATGCTAAATCACAGCTTTTTAAAAATTGTTACGGATAGAAACTCATGAGTTATCGTTTTCTTTTAATTTTAAGACATAAATCCTCACACAAAGCAATATTTATAAAATTCGCAATTTCAAAAGATAGAAGAATAAAGCCTATTCTAAAATTATGATTTTTGTTAAAGTGACAATTAGGAGCGAAATTTGCCATGTTGATTATATTTAACATTAAAGTGTTGGCTATGAATTTTCTAGACTCTAATTTATCTGAAGTTGTCACGGATAGAAAGTTCAAATTTTTAATGACTGCTATTTTAGAGTCTCAAATTCACTAACAAAAGACAGAACAGTTTCTAAAAATTTAGAAATTTTAAAGTACCCAAAAACACGAAATGTTCTAAAATTGCAAATCTTTAAACTGTTAAAAAAAAGTAAAAACTTGTGTTAAACGCTGAAAAAAAGATGATGAAGACAAAATGTACCTACATTGTTATTATTTTAAGTTTTTTTTCTCAAAGAATTTAATTCAAAGAAGAATTGAACATTAAATCAAATTTAAATCCACCAATAATGGGAAATTGAAACTAAAATAATGTATAAAGATTGCATTTAATGAATAATCTTTAACATCCACGCATTCGTTATGTAACAGATAAAAATATATGTAAGTTGTGACCTATAGACAAAACTGAAGCAAAATTAACAGATATGTTAGAATCTAATATGTTTTTTAATCTAAAATTTCCACTAAAAAGAAAACTTTACTAAATTTACTCAAAAATTTCACTAATGTTAGAAGATTTTTCTCTATTATTAAAATGTCTTTATTAATCTTAATATCTTAAAAAACTTAAATATCCTTTTTTTGTCAGAATTTTTTTACATTTTTTATTAATCATAAATCATCTGGATTTTCCAATTTAAATCGCAAGAAATATGCCTTGATTTGGCATAAAAAATAATTTATTTAGTTGAAATATAGATATTAATATGCATGGTATATAAATTCATAAATTAATTGTGATACCATACAAGCAACTTATTTTAAAAAAATCATTGACTTAAATTCACAGTTTTATTGTAGTACGTAAACAAATATGTACCTCGTTACTAATACTTTTAAATATTAATCGGAGCCTTCTTCTGTAGTTATTAAATTATATGAATAAAATGTCTGAAAAATTACGTAGAAAAAATTAATTTATCTATGGTCTATAGACCTCAAATATAGCATGTCTAATAAGCAATGTAATTAAAATACAAATTGTTTGTGCAAAATGTTTTTATTTCGAATGAATTGTACGTGATTACACAATAAGTACGAAATATTCATAATTTTATATGAAAAATATTTTTTAAAATATTTTTAATAAAAATAAAATTTTAGAAACTTTGTAAATGATAAAATGAAATATTTCGTATCATTTAATGTAGTAGCATTTATATAATAAAAAAATTATATGTCATCTCTCAAGCAGCGTCTACTTCGAAAAAGACTATTAGCAGTAGGGGGGAACTGGGGCACATTGATACACCCCCTCTACAGCTCACAGGATCATTACGGGAAATTTCACAACAGCTCCAAAAATTCGATGAAAAAGGACGGGTAATTTATTGTTTTTGTAGGTCAAAAGTAAATTTGGGTTGTACAATTGAAATGCTATTATACAACTGTTCCAGCATTTTCAACCAAAAATAATACTCTCCCTGGCAAGTAAAACTACTCTTTATCAGTTCCTCTTTCTTTATTGTTAGATAAATTATGAAGTGTTGGATTTGAGACTCATTTTATTCAAAATAGCTGTATGGGGCACATTGATACAGTCTTTGTCGGGGCACATTGATACAACCTAAATACTTTTCTAGTTCATTTTTTAATTACCTTTTATTATTTTTTTACCATACACTCCTTAATCCAACCATTTTTCGCCAAAAAGTTCTAATATTAGTTTTGATTGAAGTGAAATACCTCTAATTTCTTTATATTAGAACATTTTATAGTATTTGTGCAAACAGAAGACGTACGAGCTTACCCAACAACTAGTGATAGTAGAAATAAAGTAGGGAAAGGACGGTAGCCTGGAAAATCTTAAATTTATATCGATTCTCCAGAGAAAAAAATATTTTTGGTGTGAGAAATTTTAAGTATGAGAAACAAGCTGCAGAATGGCACAGGATAATTATATTATAAACAGAATTTTTAATATAATTATCCTTTATTTTCTGTTTATAAACCAATTTATAAACAGAAAACCTGGTAACTTTTTCATCTTTAACAAGAAAGGGGGTTGAAGTGCCAGTTATGACAAAGGTATCACAACCAACAATCAGACAAGGAACGGCCATAACATCAGGTCACTATACATTTGCTTTTCATTCCTTTAATACTGCTTACAAATAAATTGTGAGTGATTTGAATTTCTATAAATAAATATAAAATGATTTGCTAACTATTTTTCTATGAAAAATATGCATTGATGTCTTTTGCATCATTTTGTCTCCATTTTCCCCAGACGTATCAAAGTTCCCCATGAGGTGTATCAATCTACCCCGGGGATGAGGCACATTGATACAAATGACATTTTTTGGTTTTTTTAAAATTACATACAAAAATAATATGTAAAACAACGATTGTAAGTTTTTATATCCAACTACACAAGTTTTGCTGACACCATATGAAAAAATAACTTAAAATTTCTGCTTTCGGGACACCAAAAAAATTCTTTAAAAAAAGCTGTATCAATGTATCCCAGTTCCCCCTACTATCGATTATTTAGCGATATATAACAGTAAATGATGATTCCCGTGTTATGAAACAATTTCTCTTTCTCTCTGTTTTTTTCTTTCTTTTTTTCACTGATAAATTTCACCAACCGCTTCTCTTTTACTTATAAGGTAATTATTACCAGAAGCTTCAATGCAATTATGATATTAGTTTCAGACCGTTACTTCGAAATCTAGGAAGCATTAATTTCAGAAATTACCAATTATTGGGGTGTGTCTTCACGTTTTTTCTTTCTCAGGAAGGGTTCTTCAACTTTTTGGTCAAGTTTTGTAAAGGATATTATTTTCTGTGAAAAAAAAAAAAAAAAAAAAAAAAAAAAAAAAATGGGGAACAAAAGCCAAATCTCGGATGTTTATAAAAAATCACAATATGCTTTTGTGATTTTTTATTGTCCATAAATACTGGAACATAAGGCGAATAATTTAATCTATGAAAATCATACAAATCATATATAGTATCATACAAAATCCAATAAGACGCTAAATATTTATCTGCGGACTGATTAACTCAGAAGCCAAAGATGGCAATAGATTTTTTTCTAACATGCGTTTTATTTTTGCACTGACATTTTCAAATAAATTATTTATTTTTATATACTCTTATTTCGAAACGAAATTATGTATATGCACTTTAAATAGCACTTAAGAAACCTCCTTGAATGATTTAAAATAATTCTTATTAAGTTTCATCCTTTTTTATCGTATTTTTGAGAATGTGATTTATGTAAAACATGAAATACATTAATAAATAAACTTATCTTTTGTAATTATACCTTTTACTTTTCCTAAGCTAAAATTAAAAAAGAAAGAAAGAGACTGTAAAAATTTTGATAAATTAAATTTTATTAATCCACAAGGTTACAAAATATCAAATAAAAGAACGATTGGGATATCAAAAACAGACGGTGATTTTATTTGTTATTTTGTATTTAATTTTGAGAAAGAAAAATATAGATACCAATATTAAACAAATGCTTTCTCTATTTAATCTTTTAAGAGTTTAATTTTATTCTATATGATGCTGGATTATTTTTTAGCAATATGATTTAATAAAAAGGATAATAAATTTCTGAAATGCAGATTTTTTGTAGAATTAAATTTTTATGTATATAGTACTTCGAACAAACATATAAAAAACTTAGATAAATGAGATATTAAATGAAATATGTAGTATTTTATTAAAAAAAGTAATTAGTTTAAAATTTTAATTAAATCTGCATTGATAATATAAAATGTCTTTTTTACTTTACGTTAAATATATTTCGAATAGTTTTATTTAAAATTTAATCGTTTTTGTATCGTTTTTATTTGAATCTGAAAGCACTTTATCTTTGATTAGTAATAAGCTCGTTGTTTAAAACGTTTGTATATAAATATACTCAAAAAGCTAAATTTATATATATGGTTCACCATATTTTGTTCTCATTAAAAAAATAAATAAACAAGAGGAAAAACATGCATAAGACACGGATATTCAAACACATTCATTTAGAATATTATAATAAAACTTATAGTTTAATAAGTAACAATTACGTATAAATTAAAAAACTAAAAATAAGTTACGATAAAAAATAGTTCAAAATAGTAAAGAAAACCCAAAATAAATGAAAATATTTCAAAATAGTAAAATATATGTATATATATATATATATATATATATATATATATATGGGGTTTTTTTCTGAAAAGTGTTGTGTATGGCCTGATGATGTGTATATATGCTATTTTCATTGTTAAAATACATAGGATTTAATACATAAGTTTAAATACATAGGACAAATGAAAATACACGTTCAACAATTGCTGCAGATAAAATGACGTTGTAGAAAATTTCTATACAGCCCTATATACGATTTACAGTTACACTGGAAGCAACATTGAAAATGTAATGTAATTTACAAATGTATACCACAACTAAAGATGCACTCCCTGCAATTATTTGTTTTAAGCTTCAGCTCTTCCAATTAATATTAATTTTTTCTGCAGCCAAACGCTTTTATGCTAAGTAAATGAACGATAAATAGTATGCTTGGCATGCTGTATAGTAAAAACCTTATACGACATTTCAATGATAAATATTAATTTCAATGTGTTTTAAAAGAGTGTCAGTGTGTTACTGTAATATCTTTAATGAGATCCGGAAACGATTTTTACCCCTAGATCTTAATGTAACGGAGTTCTTTTGAGTGATTTTGTTAAAACACCGTAAATGCCATACACTTAAGTTTCAATACCGAAATCTATACACTTTGAATAGGGTAATTCTGATAAACATAATAATTTAGTAAACAACAAGTAGAATGGAATTCGTAAAGGCTTCAAAGTAATACTTTTAAAATCATGTGAAAAATAGAAAGTTATATGAATAAAACTTCTTGCTGAATTTAAAGTGAATGATGAAAATGAAGATGATAATTTGGTTTTATGAAATCCCATGTATTAGTTTTTGATATAGGGTAATTGCGGTAATCATATAAAAATCTACGTAACACCACAATCTGTTAGGGAATTTACAAAATAAATAAATAAATAAATAAATTAAAATTAAAATTAAAAATAAAAAAGGTAATTGTGGCCAATTTATAACAGAGACTGAATGAATCTTTAGATCTTAAAGAAAATTCGTGTTATTGTTCTTGAGATATAGCTACAGTAATTATGATGAATAATGCAGTATAACAGTTTACGGTGATCAACACAAAAATGTAACCAGTACTAAATTATATTAATGATAACTGTGGTATTTAACACTTTTACTTTTCAGGTAAAACTGTAGAGGGCGCCACTTGTCTGTTTCCATGGAATTATGTAAGGAACATAAATGTACCTGAGTTCCAGATTAATTGTTCTACGTTGTGAATGTTTGTATGTCGTGTGTAGTGAATGTCCGTATTATTAAATATGTTTTGTGTTTGCAATCGTCCACCTCAAGTTAATTTGTAATGTGCTATTCTTTACTCTAATATCGCTATACACAGCAATAACTAAATTTGAACTTTTATGAAAATCCGTGCACTAGTTCTTGAGATACAGCTATTGCAAAAATCGTGCAAAATTCAGCACATTAGTTCCAACTTTTGAGCGATTTGTTGAAAAAATAATCGAATATTTATATATATTAGAGAATAACTGAAACTATTATTATTTTTTAATTCTGTTCATTAGTTTTTGCGATGAAAAGCCAATTTTTTTTTAACATAGAAAGACCGAGAGGCAGACATATAGAGTCACGGACTGACAGACATTTTGAAAAAAACTTATTTTTCGGGATCAACAGCCGGACGTAAAAACCAGAATTCGGAAATTTGTACGAATCCAATACTTGCTTCTTGTAAGGTAAGTGTACCAGTAGTGGGACACGTACCAATAGTGGGCCACCAACTTTCAAAGTTAAAAAACAAGTTTTCTATTCACACCTGTCAGATAACAAACTTACTGCTGATTGACTATAACCCTTATCTGTTATCAGAGAAAGGGACAACTTCACTATTCTGATAGTTTTTGAGCTAGAAGGATGTTTTTCTTCCAGTCTTAAAATACAAGGATTTTGTGGCTTATTCATACTGCTTTCCTTAAGAGGTAAGTTTTAATTCAATATTTTTTCTTTAAAACTATATTGTACTTTATATTAAAATGTCATATTTCTAATACACTGTATAAATGAATACATTATTCCCTATGCTTAAAAGGTATAGAGTTAACACATTATTAAGTTTACGGGGTGTCCCACTTCTGGGTCATTAAATTTCAAGTTGTTCCAGTAGTGGGCCAGGAGCCCAATACTTTATCCCAGAAGAATCTGAAGTGAAAAAAGGACAATTTAAACTTGTCTCAATAATCGGAGGAAAAAGAAATACAGAAAAATATATGTATTTGTGTAGTGTAGTTCAAGAAATTAAAGAAACAATAATATTTAATAATATTTGTTCAAGGACTGAAGTCAACTGGAAATAAAAAAGACTTTGTTATTAAGGAAAATGATGCCTTTCGCATAAATTTTTCTGATATAGTTGGAGTGGTACCGCAATCAGAACTCAGACAAACAAATCGTCAAATTTGTATTATTTTTGTAAAAAAAAAAATGGCTGTAAAAGAAAAATAAATGCAGTTAAATTTAAATCCCACTCACATTGTTTTTTTTTCTTTTTTCTTTTTTTATAAATATATAATATAGTTTTGCAATCATTTCAGCATTTAATTACCCTTTTTATTATGCATATCTTATAATTTATCACTACTGCAAAGTAACAAATAGGACATATATATTTTTTTAAGTTATAAAATATTACAGACTGTTCGAAAAAACTAAAGAGAAGCTGAAATTATTTTACGTAATCATCAAAACTTCTAAATATGATTTCATTATTGTGTATATTTAAGTGTGGAAATGTTAAAAAAAAATTTAACCTCTGTACAGTACACATTAAACTCAAGAATGAATGGCCCCCTTTCAGGGGGGCTCACTACTGGAGCATCAAAAATTTACTGTGCCCACTACTGGAGCATAGAGGAAGGTAACATTTTTTTTTCATTTTTTCTAAAGAATATGTTTTTAAAATTTGAATGTTTATTCTGATACATGAAGGCTAATAATATATATATATATATATATATATATATATATATATATATATATATTGGAATTCACTAATATATTAATAATAATTTGACAAATGTCCTTAAGTGGCCCACTACTGGTGCGTTTACCTTGAGCATAGAAAAAACTAATAAAAATAGAGCAAAGATATAAAAACGGAAGAACAAAACTTTAAAGCTTGAAATAAAAATTTAAAAAAAAAATAAATAAATTTATAAAACAAGAAATGAAGAAGTTTTCATGTTCTCTTTGTCACTAATACAAATTAAAAATCCATTAATTTTTTTATACCTCTAATCATTTAATTATTCAATTTTGTTAACCATTTTCCTAAATTTTTGTATCTATTCGTTTTAATCCCCTTTTTAATGTTCTTTATGATAATTATAAAGTATGCGTAATTTTTGCTTTAATTTTAAGAGTGAACTTTTAATGAACTTTTAACGAAGTACTATTATAAAACGACATGAACATGTATTTTTTTAATTTTTATACTTGAAACAGATGTACCGTAGATTTACATTAATATAGAGAGCGGCCCAAAACTAGATATACAATTACATATACAAAACTGATTATAATACCCTTTCTTCTTATGAAGAAAAATAAAGAATAAGATTAGCCCGACGGAGAACGATATTAAAAAAATTCATCAAGAATGTATTTAAGGAAATTTGGTCGAATCGGAATTTGTGTCGGACTGTGAGTGACATAGTCTTTGAGCCATGTTCTCATATGGTGTCATGTCTGTCATATCTGAAGACCTGATAAACTATATATTTTTGGATTCACTACAACAAAGCTCCTCATTTATCCATGATACTTTGAAAACCAGGGAATATATGGACGCAATATTGGAAAATGGTCGTGGTCATTAAGCCAGGTTTTCGTGTGGTTTCTTGTTAGTGCTCTTGTTAAACCTACATTTTTGGATTCACACAACATTAGAATAATATTTATGCGTGATAATTTCAAGTGGATACGATGTTTCTAAATGGCCACCAAAAAAGAGAGTGATAGAACAGAATTTTTTGAATTCGCATATTATTAAACTAATAAAGTGTTTGAAGATAAAATAAGTAAAAACAGGTAGGGGTGAAACTCTACAAACAAGTTCAGTTACAAACCTATCGCAGTTGAGAGATATTTTTTATATCAGGGTAGTATTACTTCACATGATTTGTGAAAGAACCAAAATTAGTTTTTCTGAAAAATCTATCACTGAACAGGATTCAGAAAATGAATATGATATCTCATATTTACAGAACATGATTATCAATGAATTCACAAATCTAGACATGGTAGTTAAATCAACTGGAGCAATGGCAAAGTCAAAGTTTTTAAAGGTGGGTGATGAGACTTACCATACATTTAAGACAGAATATATGTCTTAAGTCTCAAAGCCAGAAGGGTTTTTCAAACTCCAAAGATAAAGAAATTATCAATTATCGGGGTGTGTCTTCACGTTTTTTTCTTAGTTATAGTTCTACATGTTTGTGGTCGAGTTTTGTAAAGGCTATTATTTTCTTTTTTATTACAAAACATGATTATCTAATATAATGACTATCTATGAACTAATGGCATTTACTGACTTGAAGAAGAAATAAAGAATAAAGTTTAATAAATCACAGTCTGTTGCCGTGGCAGAAAGACATATGTTTTCTCAGATGACGATCATTGCAGAGAGAACAAATTCCGATATGAGAACTGTCTTTCCTACTATCTAGGGCCTCGTCCATGGTCCTTAGCAATACAATATAGTACAATGTGATTAACTGAAGAATGAAGAAATAAAATAAAGAATGTTCTGCAAAATTTCGAATGCTGAAAGAATACATATGATGGTGTTATTATCACTGACGGAATATGCTTTATTCTAAGCTACTGCAGGAGCTACTGTCATTTGGACTACTATGTCACACGTGTCATATGTGTCACATCATTATATGCATGTTTTTTAATAACATAAAATATAAAGCATATGCTAATACAGAACGGCACAAAGAAGATGGCAGTGATTTGGATACAGGAAAGTCAATCGATGATGATAATAGCAAATAAAAACTATGATTTCTGTAGTCTATTAATCCATTCGAAACCAGCATCTTTTAAATGAATTTTATTCGATTGACACTATTTTTTTTTTTAATTTCCTGATACCCCCATGAGTGCGATTGAAAATTCTGCTATGCTTTTGTATTCATCCCGAACTCTTAATTTAGCCTAAAACGCATTTTAGATGAAAACGCGCCAGGTACGAAACTTGAAGGAAACTGTCTATATTCAAAAATATAATTGCTTCCGTAGGTATTTATAAACTTTATTCATAGATTTGAACTCTATCGACATAAATGAGATAGACTTTATTTGTAATTATGAACTGCTTAATTCTTACTTATCTCTGACTCATGATGTAAGTGCAGAATATAAATCAAGTAATGCATATATGACTAATTTTTAAAGAAGCAGCTAATATTTCGAATATCTTTTAAGATTTTTTGTACACCAGGTGACTTAATACAAAAGTCACTATAAAAGGTAAATCACTGTACACATATATCTAAACCATTTTCTAGTTAAATTCGAATAATTATACACATAATTATTTGACGTAGATGAATTAATTACAATTTACATCAAAAAAAAAGTCTTGGTCACAGATACACAGAAAAAATTTGAGTCAAACCTATTATTACATGGATAAGTTATTAATATTTCTGGGTATTTGTGCATATACCGTATTCTCCGGCATTAAATCCTGGAAAAAATCGAGGTACACCAGTATTCCGGAAAAACCCGTATTTACTGACATGCTGTAAAATATGAAGTTTCTCTACATGAGGATGGACTGCGGATTTATTTAGGCTTTAAAAACAAAATTTATGGCTTAAAAAACCCAAATATTGATAGTTCTCCCTGTCTCCTTCTATATATACATTCTTTTATATTTAATTGATTAACAGGTTTTGACTTATTATTAAGCAAATTTTTCATATATGACATTTCTACTAAGTTAATTAAATTATCGTATAAAATAGCGTTTTTGATGTACCTTAGCAATCACAGAGCCATCGGTAAACAATCGGCCCACAGCCGCTTTGCCTTTACTGACGATATCGGCACGATACTGTCACGCCGTATCGGTTACGTACCTTTTTTGAAACGCCGGGCGACTGCTGCCCGACTGTTTGGCACTTAGGCACACAGCCGGTCCACTATAGCTTCCCCAGCATAAAATGAAAAAAACCCAGTGTTGCTGGCGCCATCTATGATTCTTCTTGGAAATTTATTTGTTAAAAATCCTCCAAAATGTTCTTCAACATAGGATGACGTTGGGATCGACCTCAAATTCCTAAGGACGGAAGTTGAGTGTTTTAACCAATACACCACAGAGCCTCATTGTGAGTGATTATATGGGGTTACATCAGGAAAGCATTTCGTCAACGGATGCGTTTGTCGTTGAAGGTAAATATTTGATGGAATAGTTGCAATTTAGATGTGTTTTTATATTATTTTTTTATTTGTGTATTATTAATTAATGTAGTATTATTCATATTTATTATTTATTTATTTATTTCGTAATTATCTTATGCTAAAATAAGTTAAACTTATTTTTATATTAATATTAAAATGTATGAAATAATGATCATAGTGGAATAATTAAAGCAAACGAATTGTTTTTTTTACAAATTTAAGAATTTAACAAATCGTGTACTTATGAATTATTTTTAGAGGTTTTGTATTAGTTAATATTTTTTCATTAAGGATTCATAATGTAACTACATGCATTGCATTAATTTATAAAACATATATTTTAACATGGAAAAACTTATTTTCATAAATAGTAAGTTGGTAATTTATAAATTTTAATTAGATTAAGAATTAATTTTATGTCACTTGTTATTTATTAATATTTTTAATGTAAAAATAAAACAAAAATTATAATTTATATCAATATATTTTCTTTATATAGATAATTATTATAATGCAGGATACTTCATAATATATCTGAAAAATTAAGAATACTTTAGTATTTAATAAAATCGGTGAATTTAGAAAGTTTTTCGTTGATACAGTTTTTGTGTTTGGGAATTATAATGTAATAAAACGTGTTAGTTCAAAGAATATGTATTTGTAACAAAGAAAAAATAATAATAAGAAAATAAATTTGTAATTACACCCATTTTACTAAAAAAAATATTTTATGTAATTATTGATGATTTACTGTAGAATATATTTTTAGTGAATATATATCAATATTATTTATTTTCATTTGGTAATTTTTTAAAAGGGAAGGGAGGGGGTCAGAATGTTTCTTTTAAATTTTAAGGCTAAAAAGCTGGGTGAAATTCTTATACTTGTATAGCTTGTAAAAAATTATAAACATTTTTTAATAATTTGTTTTTTAAACAACAAAAAAAAACTATTTCTTTTAAGGGGTCAGGTACCCTTTGAAGAATCCAAAAATCGATTTTTTAAAAAATAGTTTATAATTAAGTATGATTCTTTATGAACATTTAAAAACAAACCGCATTAGAAGAAGAGTTATGTTTAAAAAACTTTACGCTTTTCCTATACGATCAATGGGTGATTAAAATTTTAACGTCAATTTTCTCAAAACAGCGATTTTGATCATTGCGCGCACGATTTCTGAAAAATGGTTGGATAGAATTTCACAAAATTTTCGCTGAATGTATTAAACGTATACAGGCACAAAATGACCTACTATTATGTTCCTCAAATAAGAAGTTTAGAATTCACGACAACTTTTGTGTAAAAAATATCACGATACTTCGATTTTTTTTTTAATTTTTTTTTCTGTATCTATAAATTTTATTTTTTTTATCGTAGGTCATTTTGAAAACACATTATATATCTACTCATAAGAAAAAATCTTGGATTGTTTTAGCCATTCAAATTTGAAAAATCGTGCGCGCAAGGCATACAAGAATTATTCATTCGTAAAAATTGTATTATCTTTAAAAATCATTTACAAATCATTGCATATGTGTATTTTTTTAACAACTTTATCTAATAAAATGAATCCTTCTTAATATGTGTTTTCAATTTTATAGTTAAAAGTCAATTAGATACAGAGTGACTGCAGTTCTTACAGAGGTAATTTTTTTTACGTATTTTGTTAGTTCAAAGGGTACTTGACCCCTTAAAATTAATACAAAAATAGAAAATAATTTTAAGATTTCAAATAATTGTAAGTTCGTTTTTAAATGAAATAAAATAAATATATTAATAAATATTGGCTATCTGTGAAATTTTTTCTGCTAATGCCTGATAGTATATTATATGAAATACATGAATTGTAGATATCTTGTCGAAATAACTCAAACAAAATTTAGAAAAAGAAAAACAAAATTCCGGTTACGTGTAAAAATTCTTAATTCGGTCTATTGTTGGCAAATCTAATCGGAACACTATCTGAAATCACGTACTGGTCCTACATCACTTGCTGGTATAAGTCGCTTCCCGATATAAAATCATAAAAGGACCGTTTATGATAACCGGCAGATGTAAAAGCAGATTCTTATGTTTCAGTTGACGGCATGCTGCCGACACTTTACCGAAACCACTGTGTCCATGCTGTCACATAACCGAAATTGCCAGTTGCGGTCCGATTGTGTGCCTAAAGGTATGTGTTTGCTGGGATGGTAATAAGATATTTCTCTCTTTATATATTACGATAATTATTATATTTTTCTTATTTTATGTATAAATATTGCAAGTAGGGGGAACTGGGGTACATTGATACATGGGGCACATTGATACACCCCTCTACCGCTCAGAGGGTCATTACAGGAAGTTTCACAACAGCTCCAAAAGATGATGCTAGTGTATTCAACTGCATACAGAAAATCTTGGAATGATTCAGTAGTTTGATGAAATGGGACGGGTGATTTATTGTTTTTGTTGTTCAAATGTAAATATAAGTTGTACAATTGAAATGCTATTATATAACTGTTCCAGTATTTTCAACCAAAATGAATACTCTCCCTGGTAAGTACTGCTACTCTTTATCAGTTCTTCATTATTCATTGTTAGATATATTTTGAAGTGTTGGATTTGAGACTCATTTTATTCAAAATCGCTGTATGGGGCACATTGATACAGTCTATGACGGGGCACATTGATACAGCCTAAATCCTTTAATAGTTCATATTTTCATTATCTTTTATTATTTTTTTTTACCATACACTCCTTAATCCAACCTTTTTTTTCACGAAAAATTTCTAATATTAGTTTTTATTGAAGTGAAATAGCTCTAATTTCTTTATATTAGAACATTTTATAGTATTTTTGAAAACAGAAGACGTAGGAACTTACCCAGCATCTAGTGCTAGTAGAACTAATAAAAGAAAAGGACGCCATTCTGGCAAATCTCGAATTTATATCGATTCTCCAGAGAAAAAAGTATTTTCGACATGCGAAATGTTAAGTAAGAGAAACAAACTGCAGAACAGAAAATGATACTTATATTATAAACAGAATTTTTAATATAATTATCCTTTATTTTCGGTTTATGAACCTATTTATAAACAGAAAAACTGGTAATTTTTTCATCTTTCATAAGAAAGAAGATAATGCTGGGGTTGAAGTGCTAGATATGACAAAGTTACCACAGCCAACAATCAGACAAGAAACAGCCAGAACATCAGGTCATAATATATTTAATTTTGATTGCTTTAATATTGCTTAAAAATAAATTGTGGGTGATTTGAATTTTTATAAATAAATATAAAATGGTTTTCTAATTCATTTTCTATGAAAAATATGCATTGGTATTATTTTGTCGTCATTTTTCTCAAACGTATCAATCTGCCCCGGGGATGGGGCACATTGATACAAATGACTTTTTTTGATTTTTTTAAAATTACATGCAAAAATACTATATAAAACAATGATTGTACATTTTTATAACATACTACACAAGTTTTGCTGTCACCTCATGGAAAAAAAAAACTTGAATTTTCTACTTTCTTGACACCAAAAAAAATCTTAGAAAAAAACTGTATCAATGTACCCCAGTTCCCCCTACATTTTTTATCGTGCCCCAGTAGCCAAACAATATTGGGACAATATTGGCTACATCTTGGAGCAACATTGGCACATTGGCGCAATACTGGTATGAAATATTGCACCAATGTTTGGGTGTTTACATTTTGACCTTATTTAGCCAATATTTACAGCCAATATTATGCCAATTTTGGGGTTTCATTGTAAATATTACCAATAAAACGCCAATAATTGATTAATATTGGGGGTTCATTGGAAATATTTCCAATGTAACGCAAACATTTGTACAATATTGGGAATACATTGGAAATATTTTCAATGTAACGTCAACATTTGAACAATCTTGGGAATTTATTGGTAATATTTCCAAAGAAATGCCAATATATCATCAATATTGGCGTATTATTAGCAATATTTCTAATAATTGAAATATTGGCGCAATGTTGAACCAATATTGGTTTGCTACTAGGGTGTAATCATATATGGAATGATCTCTTTCTACATTGTAAATATCAAATGGGTGCTGAGGATAAAGGCTTCTGGGTAACTATGTGAGACACATGAAACACTTTTGCATTCTCTCGAATATTCAAAAAAGGCAGAATAAAAAAAATAGAAAATTGGGGTCTATATTGCACCCCTACTAAACAACAGAAATCACTGCTACTGAATACAACTAATGAACGTCATTTCTTTCTGTTTACGAATATCCTCGCTTTTTCAGGAATGCCTGGAAAAAATCAGGGATTAATATTAAAAAATTTGGCCTTCCCCTGAATTTTGCGCTATGACGGCTAATGCGGGGAAATACGTTATATATGTTAATTATTAGCTTGAAAATCTTTTTTAGATATTTTACTTTTCACTTGTGGCCGAAATTAGATAGATTATCAAAATTCGGCTTCTGGTTCGGTCTTAGAAACCTGTATTGGTTGGTCCTTACTTTTTTAAATTTAAAACAAATATTTGTATGTCTATAACCGAATTTCAGCCTCCTAGAGATTTAGAAATGTAATGCGTTTTTCTTGGGGAAAAACTGAAATCCTTCATAATGTTTCAAGACATTTTTATATATATAAGTACTGAATAAGTAATGAAGTTTGAGGATAAATAATTTATGATAGATTGCTGCGCTCTCACTAAGAAGTGCAAAAAATGAGATATAAAATATTTTCATAAGGACAGACTGACACTGAAGCGTCATCCTTAAATGAAGAATTATTGCTTTAATTTTTTTACACACGGATAGCATCTTACATGCACAATTGCAAATACAGGTTTCTGATTTCTTAGTCTGGAGTTTATACAAGTCATAAAATGAAAAACAACACAAACAAATAAAAATAAAATTCATTAAATACATTTTTAATTATATTTCATAAATTATAACTAAAAAGGTACTGTTTACATGAATTGTTGAACCTAAAATAGTAAATACTATTTTTGTTTAGTTTATCTCTTTAGAACTTGAAACATAAAATGTTTTTAGAACACATATATATTCATAAATAACGCCTGCAAATCATAGTCAGATGAGAGTCTTAATAAAACGACATTGTAAAGTCACCTGGCAATTTGTACTGTATACTGTATGTTACAGATTTTTTAGGAAATGCGTTTTTAGTCGTGATATGAGTTTTAATGTCTAGCTACATTTTTGCATAATAAGTTGTGTGTATAAATGCCGTATATCATATGCATAGTAAAAAAACCGCATCTGTAAGAATTATAGAATATAAATAAAAATAGTTTAAAAGGGATTTTCGAATGAGTTACGCTTTTTTACGATATCCAATGATAGGTAATTATTCTAGGTTTGCCACATTGATTACGTTCTTTTTAAGTCCTATTATTTTTGTATTACATACAGTCGGCTGCAAAATTCTTCGAGCACTCTAATCCCTCTGGATTTTTTTCAAAACGAAAAAAATATGCAAAAATTGGAACATGTATAAAATAAATTTTTTAACGTCGTTAAAAATATATATAAAATTCCACTGTTTGCGTTTATTTACACAATGGTACAAGCGAAAAACAACGTGAATAAAGCGAACCCAAGTTCCAAAAGAGCACAAATTCCACAAAATGTGTCTTTCCACTTCATTTCTTTACTTGATTTTTTTTTAAAAAACCTGCCCACCAAAGGGTAATATTGTAATTTTCTGTAATTTATTAAAAAATATAAAAAAAAAGATGTTTTTTTCCCCCAACCTGATGCGTTATTAGTATCGGATCTCTGATAACCTAACTTAATTTTTTCAGAACTGGGTTTTATTTGTGAACTAATTTAAATATTGCAGTGAAACCTGCAGCTTAGTGTGTGAGCCGGCGGAAGTCAGGAGGTTAAAAAAAAAAATATCTACCAACATTGGAGTATTTATATGGATTGGAAAAGAAAGTCCTGTGTTGAAATTTAGGCGCGACCTTGCGCAACAATCGGGTTGCACGTGGCGGATTAAAAATAAACAAGGCCGGCTTCTCGGAAAACAGGATGCTGGTAAATTTATCTACGTCAAAGAAATACAAAAACAGGTCGAGACTCTTATGTAACCAGTTTTTCCTTGACACATGATTATTTTAGTTTGTTTGTTTTTCTACGACCTATTTTAACGGAATTCTGGTGAAGCAGGAAGTTCTAGAAAGATCTTTCGAGGTCGAATGCGAGTATAAATACGGGTCTGCCTGGCCGAGCAAGCTATCATTTGCTTGAGCTCCTGCTGTTGTTCTTCATCTCCAGTCATAATGTTTTTCTATTTAGTCAACGATCTGCTTTCTTTTCCGATTCTGGTAGTGTTGTCATCCGATGGCTTGCCCTTTGTCCGGGCAACAGATATTGCTCGAATATTTGAATACAAAAATTTACATCAGTATGCATCTGCACACGCCCATCTGAGGGTGAAAGATATCATTTATAAGAGAATGGACTTGCCCCGTGGATCTCTGAAAATTCGAATTTTTTCAATTGGAGAGGCCGTGAAAATTTTGAGAGCATGCAAGAGGCGAGCAGCTGAATATTTGGTTTACACTTTTCAAAACCCAGAGGTGGCCAGGATCCTACCGCTCGAACCTATGAGAATCACGACGGAACATAAGAAAGCGATTCGAGTAAAAACAATGGCTGATGATTATTCAAATTCACAGACTTTCAGTCAATTTCTAAGCGACTTTAGACGCAAAACTTTTGATCTGTACGAGGACTTGGCTAATGAATATATATTAAAACGACGAGAAGTTCACTTGTATGAAGAAAATTTAGAGAACTTGAGAATGTCAGGACCCCCGAGAAAAGTTTTGATTCATTTCGGAGAAGAGGTTTATGAATACAGTTTGTGTTAAAAAAAAAAAAAAAAAAAAAAAAAAAAATTGTAATTTAAGAAATTACAACAACCATTTGAAAAATAATTTTTTTTTTTTTTTTTTTTTTTTTTTTTTTTTTTTTTAATAGTTGTTACAAATTCTCAAATTACATTTTTTTTACTAACGCCTTGAGATTGATAGAGCGGTGTTTTCAAAAGATATTGGGCCGCTTCAAAAACGCGTTTGGGATGAATGTTTTGAGACAGATAATGAGATTTATGTGTTAAACGTTTTTTCAACTTTACGAAAATTGTCTGCGAGTCGTTGGGATTTTTTAGGCAGGTGTGTTACGGTTTGGTGGAGTTCAATTGGCACATTGACAATAGAACCTTTGCAACCAAATTGCCGAGTCGATCCCAATTCTCTAATTTGCATAAAAGGAATTCGAAGAGACACCAAGCGTTCTTCCAAATTATTTAAATTGGCAAGGCAAGGTGGCAGAGGTGCATATTTGAATCCGTAATTGGCTGACAAAGGTGGAATTTGGCCTTTGCGAATGTAAGAATAACACGTTTTGCAAAACGATCCAACATTATAAACATTTTCCGAAAATACAAAACTGTAAGAATTTGGTATATACTGTTTGATTTTACAGAGCGGAATTTTGGTGATGGAAGTTTTAAACCAAAGTCGATCGCAACACATGCATCTGTGAATGGGTCCATCAGACATTGAATCAAAAAAGTTTTTTTCCAGTTTTTCCCAAGCCGATAACTTTTTATTAGTTTTCTTTTTAGGTGGTGGAGAATCAAGAGTATAATAGCTATAACATTTTCCGGCTTGTTAGAATCATTTTTCATATTCAAATTTCCCTGGTTAGAACCGACCGCTTGTAAAATGCCATGGCTAGTGGTTTGGTCGCCCTCGAGGCATGGAGTTTTACGATTAATCGGTTCGACATCAGATTGCTTCCTTTTTCGTGATCGTCGAGCCCTCTGTAATTCGTTTTCACGGGCTAGATAATCATTTGAAGACCTCAATTCCTGCATTTTGAGACGTTTCTTCAAACGACGTTTTTCCTTGGCTTCGGCTTTTTCCATATCAGTTAATTTCCGTCTACCCATTTTTTAATTTGTTAGTTTTCTCCTTTATTACAATGATTTCATACATTTTGATTTCTTATTTAATTAAAAATTCTTCTAAAACTAAAGAATTTAATTTAAATTAAAAAGTGACCACGTCAAGGGGCCAGTCCGTCAAGGGGCCAGTCAACAACAACCATTTTTCAAATGGTTAAAAAAAAAAAAAAAAAAAAAAAAAAAAAAAAAAAAAAAAAAAAAAAGGGTCGAACGAGGCATGTGTTATGGAAAGACTTTTATAGTCTTTATCCATACATGCCTCGTTCGGCCCATTTTTTTGGGTTAGATATAAATCCAATATTGGAAAACTTGCATTTTTTCGAAAAAAAATAAATTACACATAATCATTGTTGGAGCCCATTTTTTTGGGGGGGGGGTTAAATCCAATATTGTAAAATTTAAAATGATAGAAAGACTTACCCATTTTTTGGGTTAGATATAAATCCAATATTGGAAAATTTAAAAAAGCAAAACTTGCATTTTTTCGAAAAAATAAATTATACATAATCATTGTTGGGGCCCATTTTTAATCATAATGTAAGGGAAATCTTTTGAGATGTATTTAAAAAAACAGACCCCATTAACCATAATGAAAGGGTGTGCTGTATTTAAAAAACAGTTTTTTTTTCGCCATTGATTATAATGTAAGGGAAATCTTTTGAGCTGTATTTAAAAACTAGTTTTTTCGCCATTGACTATAATGTAAGGGGGAAATTCAGTAAAAAGCTATTGATGTATTTAAAAATAGTGACCATAATGTAAGGGAAATCTTTTCCTATAAAATATTAATGCATTTTAAAATTTACTTGTCGCAAGTTAGAACTTGTTAAATATTGAAATATTCGAGGTATCAAAAAAGATGATATCAAGTAAAGATTTTACAAGGAACTTGTAATGACCGTAATATATTTTCCAAAAATTCTAAAAATAAACTGAATGTTCTAGAAAATAATTATATAACTATTTTTTCTCGTGATCAGATAAAAAAAAAGGAATTGCATCATTTCCTTTCCGAGAATTTAATCTCATGACCTCCGAAAATAAAATGTTCTAGAAAATAATTATATAACAATTTTCTCGTGATATGCATCTGTTTAAACAGATAAAAAAAGGAATTGCATCATTTCCTTTCCGCTTCCGAAAATAAAAAATGTTCTAAAAGTTTCTTTCAGAGTTGGTTCTGATATTTTTTTATACACTGTGGCTTCCTGTTAACCGCGATAAAATAGCTACATCCTTTCTGATAATTCTATTTCAGTCCGATTGTTTTGACAAGTCTTTTATATAAAAAGGAGGTCGCGTTGTGACCAAAGCATCATTCTGCTCTTGTCAGAAAGCCTTGCTACCACTTTTTATCGACTAGTTGGAAATTTTCTTTATCTGAAAACTTTGTCTTTGAACCATGAGCCTTTCAAACATTTGCATGGTCGTTGATTTCGACGGATTCCGCATCGGGGGAAAATTTTACTGCCGAGAACTGGGATTTGCCTCACTGACGAAAGGCGATAGCGGCATGTACACCTTCAGATTGAACCACCTGGCTAAACAAGCGACTTGGAAAGATTGGAAAACAATCAATTATTGTACAAACAACCTGCACGGCCTAACTCTTGAACCCCTGACTAACGAAAGACATCTTTTTGATTTCGAATTTTTTGAAACCATTGTAAAGGCCGAGTATGAGTGCCAAAAAACTGATAAAAAATATATAGTAGCCTATAAAGGTGGCCACGTTGAAAGGGACGTGCTGCAAGACCTAGGGATTCCATATCTAAACTTGGAAGATTTTGGATGCCCAAAATTTGATGCAATATCCCACCCATTGAAATACATCCTAGTAAACGGCTGTGGAATTCATAGAAGACTGCTTAATGATAAAATGCCACATTGTTCGAGAATTGAATGTATTGTTTTCGCCGATTGGATTCGAGATAAACTTTAGAAAAAAAGAGACTTGTTGATTAAAAAAAAAAGAAAAAACGGGTCGAACAGAAACATGTTTATAAGGTAAAAGACAATAGTCTTTTATCCATACATGTTTCTGTTCGGCCCGTTTTTTCGCGTCAGATAGGAAACCAATATTGGTTTATTTTTTTTTTCTAAAAAAAAAGAAACAAAGTTTATAAAGTGATGAAAAAAATGAATCGTGTTATCAGATATATTGGAATAATTTTTTTAAAAAAAACTTGTTAAATTCTAAAGAAACATTTTTTTTACAATCAAAATAAAAAAAAATTCAAATCTTAAATTGCAATCTTTTAGCGCCAAAACACTACTTTTTTCCCCCAGTATACTCACGATTCATTTTTTCCCCCAAAAGACTAAAAGTCTTTACATTAAATTAATAATCAATAATTTGACCAAGATTTCAAAATCACTTCTTCGCGAAAAAGATCCTCGATAGGCACCTCTGGTGTACACAAGAGGATTAGAAAAATCTTTTTATATGAACACCATTTCTTAAATATTTACACAACTTAATAAATTTGGTTCCACCCAAGTAAGAGATTAGCAGCTCACATAGCTATGAATGTATTCCAAAATATCTATCACAGAAAGTTCACACAATAAGGCGGAAAATATTTTGTTATTTTTTTTCAAAAGTCACCAGATATCTATACTTATTCATTTTCAATTAATACAGAGTTGAAAGAAACATGTCTCACTGAAAAATTTGGTTCAATTCGATGCATAACTTCATATACTTTTGGTCGGTGGAAAATGGCACAAAAATCGCGATTGCAGCGCCCCCTTCCGGCGGAGTATTTCAAAACTTTTTGGCTGTGGCAAGCATGACCTGCTTGCCACAGCCATTCACAAAAATTTGGTTTAATTCTATGCATAACTTTA
The DNA here is from genome assembly GCA_964019185.1 of Maratus speculifer. Taxonomy (NCBI): domain Eukaryota; kingdom Metazoa; phylum Arthropoda; class Arachnida; order Araneae; family Salticidae; genus Maratus; species Maratus speculifer. The sequence continues at coordinate 376,110,983 of OZ025294.1, read as the reverse complement.
TACACTTTTTGATGGTAGAATGGCGACATACAGACAGACATTTTGGAAAAACATGTTTTTAGAATCTCTGACCCCGTCCATCGAAAAGCGGAAATCGAAAGCGGCCGAATCAAGTTATTAAACTGGATGTAAAAAAAAAGAAACAAAGTTTATAAAGTGATGAAAAAATGAATCGTGTTGTCAGATATATTGGAATAATTTAAAAAAAAACTTGTTAAATTCTAAAGAAACATTTTTTTACGATCAAAATAAAAAAAAATTGCAATCTTTTAGCGCCAAAACACTTTTTTCCCCAATACACTCACGATTCATTTTTTTTCAAAAGACTAAAAGTCTTTACATTAAATTAATAATCAATAATTTTACCAAGATTTCAAAATCACTTCTTCGTGAAAAAGATCCTCGATAGGCACCTCTGGTGTACACAAGAGGATTAGAAAAATCTTTTTATATGAACACCATTTCTTGTAACCCGAACTTCTTAAATAAAATAGATATCGAATCAGTTTAAAGTTTATATTACTCCTCAAAAATGAGCTGCATGACAGATTTTTGGTAAAGTTAAAAATGGGGGGGGGGGCGAAAAAAAAACATGGAGAAAAAAAAAATCACAACTTTGTCAATTCTCAAGATATCAAATCCAACTAAATTTTTTATATAAATGTACTCAACATTATCTGAAACTTTTGTATATATGGGTTTTTTGACAGAATCAACTTTTACCGACGAAAAGAAAAAAGAAAAAAAAATTCATAACTTACTCAATTCTTAAGGGTGTTCTTAAAATCAAAAAGGGTAACTTTGTGACACATGCATTAATTTATTTTTGTTTGGAAATGCATAAAAATAGCAGGTGTTGTTATTCAGAAACTCTTTAATTGCACTCATTCTTTTGTTTTTTAAAAAAAAAACACAATAGATTTTTCATAACAAGCCTTCAAAGTTGACACTTTTGAGCATATTTCCCGACGAAAGCAGAAAAACCGGTCGAAAAGGAGGAGAAAAACGGGTGATTGCGTCATCGAAATAGCTTATAACTCGATAAGTAATTTAATTATCATAAAATGGAAAAATAAGTTCAATTCGAAATCGCTTTCATAGTCAGGCATTAAAATTTAATAACTTTTTGTTGAAAAATGAATTTGTAAATGTGTCAAAACGTTTTTCGCTTGTTGAGCGGATCAGTTGAGAACAACACCCTTAAGTAATCAAATATAATTACATTTATTTTACATCTTCTCAATAATATCTACAATTTTTATATTAACAAGTTTATCATAGGACTAATTTTTCTAGCAAAAATAAATTAAACAAAAAATAGGAGTTGGAGGAAAAAAAAAAAAAAAAAAAAAAAAAAAAAAAAAAAAAAAAAACTCAAATCCAAACTGCTTATTTTTCAGACTCATTTTTAAATTCAATTTTGCTCGCATCCAAATGACAAATTCTCTTATTTAGCAACTGTGGCGAATTGGTCGAGTTTTCAATAAAGTCAGAATATATTTTTAAAAAGGCAGCCAAAAAAGGTATTTTGAACAGAAATTTCTGACTTTATGGTGATTGAAAGATTGAGAAAATATAACAAATTGCGTTTTTTCAGACTCATTTTTAAATTCATTTTTTGCACTCAAACGCATCTAGGGTCGACTTATTTAGACTCTGCATTAGTTCTTGAGATATAGCTATCGCAAAAATCGTGCAAAATGTAGCATAGCAGCGCCACCTGCTGGCCAATTTACACCAAAACTTAATCAGCGTCTATTTATATCAAGGGGTCACAGAATCTGAAGTTTGGTGAAATTCTGTGCATTAGTTCTTGAGATATAGCAATCATGAAAAACGTGGCACAGCAGCGCCACCTGCTGGCCAATTTACACCAAAACTTAATCAGCGTCTATTTAAATCAAGGGGTCACAGAATCTGAAGTTTGGTGAAATTCTGTGCATTAGTTCTTGAGATATAGCAATCTTGAAAATCATGAAAAACGTAGTATAACAGCGCCACCTGCAGGCCAATTTTCACCAAAAACCAATAGGCACTAATCCATATCAAGGTCTAACTGAATATAAAATTTTATTAAATTTCAAGCATTAGTTCTTGAGATAGAGCGCCCACAAATTTTTTGTCACATACAGACAGACGTATAAATCCGTCGAAAACCGGAAGTCGAAAATTTTCATGAATCCAATACTTTCTTCTTGTAAAGATAGAAGAAAGTAAAAAGGCTGCTAAAAAAGGTATTTTGAACAGAATTTAGCTTAAGATGATTTTGATAAAACTCGTTTCTACAAAAAAAATTAGATTAAATTAATGCAAGTTGCTCATTTTTATTATAAAATGTAACATTATTGTGTGTCATTATTATATAAAAATAGAATCAATGCATGAATAAAACAAAAAAAAATCTTTTCCTGCTCGCTCATGTTGAACGAAAACCAACTTTTCTAAAAAAAGAGTTACAGTTAAATGACCTTGAGTTGAGTTTTAGTTTGGAAATTATTTTTAGCGAAAAAACGATGATGTAAAAATATTCCTTTTACGCAGTTGAATGACCTTGAACTCAGTTCAAGTTAGATGTTTCACTTTTAGTTAAATATTTCAGTTTAGATTTGAAATTTGACGTCATCCTAGCATATAAATACAGCCACCGATTTTGTGCGAATTAGTTTGGATTCGGCGCCGAAACCAGTGGCTACTAAACCTGCAGATGGTGTTTCAATAAGTTTTTGGGGTAAGTCAATTCAATTAATTAATTATTTCATTTAACAAATAAAAAATAATGTGACTCTGTTGTATTGAAAATAATGTTTTATTAATATTTTACTTTGTAATTGTTTCAGAAACGTACAGTTTTTTTTAACACGTATAAAATTTTGTAAATTTAATAACAAAAATGTCAATAGTGGGGACCCCCTGGTCGATCCATAAAAAATAATGTTTTATTAATATTTTACTTTGTAATTGTTTCAGAAACGTACAGTTTTTTTTTAACACGTATAAAATTTTGTAAATTTAATAACAAAAATGTCAATAGTGGGGACCCCCTGGTCGATCCATAAAAAATAATGTTTTATTAATATTTTACTTTGTAATTGTTTCAGAAACGTACAGTTTTTTTTTAACACGTATAAAATTTTGTAAATTTAATAACAAAAATGTCAATAGTGGGGACCCCCTGGTCGATCCATAAAAAATAATGTTTTATTAATATTTTACTTTGTAATTGTTTCAGAAACGTACAGTTTTTTTTTAACACGTATAAAATTTTGTAAATTTAATAACAAAAATGTCAATAGTGGGGACCCCCTGGTCGATCCATAAAAAATAATGTTTTATTAATATTTTACTTTGTAATTGTTTCAGAAACGTACAGTTTTTTTTTAACACGTATAAAATTTTGTAAATTTAATAACAAAAATGTCAATAGTGGGGACCCCCTGGTCGATCCATAAAAAATAATGTTTTATTAATATTTTACTTTGTAATTGTTTCAGAAACGTACAGTTTTTTTTTAACACGTATAAAATTTTGTAAATTTAATAACAAAAATGTCAATAGTGGGGACCCCCTGGTCGATCCATAAAAAATAATGTTTTATTAATATTTTACTTTGTAATTGTTTCAGAAACGTACAGTTTTTTTTTAACACGTATAAAATTTTGTAAATTTAATAACAAAAATGTCAATAGTGGGGACCCCCTGGTCGATCCATAAAAATTTGTCACATAATTTCGCGTGCCTAATAGATGTCGATGATAGACCCCCATGGGATGACCTTGAAATTTTTATATCTCTGACCCTAATTATCCGAAGCGGTTCAAATTTTGTACACAGTACTATGTTTAATCAAAGTTTGCCCCCCATGGTGTAGTATTAAAAATCACGTTTGCTCATAGTTTATGATCCAATCGACTTGATTTTTTTAACATTTGTTGAGAATTGTACACAACAAAACTATTGATGTGGGCCCGATAAAATTTTGTCGCTTGACTTCAAGCCTGGAAAATGGAACCCATGAATGACATTGGGATGACCTTGAAATTAAAAACTTTTATATCTTTGACTGTAATTGTATGGCGCTTACATGTAATATCCTATTATGAAAAAAAAAAAAAAAAAAAATTTTTTTTTTTTTTTTTTTTTTTTTAACCTTTAAAACTTACTAGAAGAAACGCAATCACTTTTAAAAGCCATGGCTTTTTAAAAGCCATGACAAAAAGACTTTTTAAAGCCATGGCATGGGTAGCCCGCGGCATCACAAAAAGGCACCGTGTCATTCACCTTCACGCTCAATCCTCTTTTTGGAATAGGCGTCATGTTGCTTAACAACAGAGGATTCTTAAAACACCCCATAAAAGAAGATACATCTCAAAGTTTTCGGTCAATTTGAAAAAAAACTTTGGTGAATCAGAAGGTGTACTTTCGAGATTTCATTAGATTAGGACTGAAAATAAGCAAAGAGTGTGTAAGGAACATGAGATTCGTATATATATGAATGTAGTAAAAAAAAAAAAAAAAAAAAAAAATTTTTTTTTTTTTTTTTTTTTTTTTTTTTTTTTTTCATGTTGCAAGATTATAAAGCTTGTGGCTTCACTTGTAATTTTTACATTCTCCGCTTGTTGAAACAAAGTATCTTTTCTTCGCAAAATGTCTAAAAATTTGCTACTTAAAGCAGTTTTTTTGCGTGGGGAAATTGATGAGTGTGAAAAGAGAATTTATAGCAAAAAAGATATAATAAGAACAGATTGTTTTCTTGAAAATGTATTTTCTTTTCTACTGAATCATTATGAAAATTTTCATGCAGACAGTCCGATGAATGAAAAAGAAACCAATCTCATTGAAAAAACTTGCGAAATTCTTAGTGTATTTCTCGACAAGTATGGTAATGAAATAAAAAATCTATGCTGTGAAATAAAAAATATTGATGAAGATAATATAAATAGTCTTTCAACAGGTGTATTTAATGAATTGTTTATCGAAGGTATTACTTGGAGTCGAATAATTGCATTTTTCGCTTTCGTCGGGGAATTGGCTGTAAAATGCATCCAAGATAAATTACCTAAAAGCATTATAGATGTAATGTATGAATGTTTTTCAAGATTGGTACAGGAAAACTTATTATCATGGGTGGAAGATCATGACGGTTGGGAGGGTATAAAAAAAGTTGTTCCTGAAACTTTCTCATCAAATCCAAAACCGAATTGGGCGAGGAGCTTATTACATTCCACAGTTAGAATGGTTGGTACCTTAGCATCTATAGCAAATGCTATGGAAGAAATTTGCCGCTAAAATGTTTTTAAAAATACTCTGGGGAAAATCATATCACTTTAGCTATTATAATTTATCATAACTTATCTTGGTCTTTTTGTAATTATTTTTAATCTAAAGTTAAAGTGGGAGATTTTTAAAAGTATTTATTCACTAAATAAAGGTTTTTTTTAGTTTGGAGAATCAAAAGATGCACTTTCGAGATTTCATTCGATTAGGACTGAAAATAAGCAGAGAGTGTCTAAGGGACATGAGATTCAAATATATATGAAAAAAAAAAAAAAAAAATATTTTTTTTATTATTTTTTTTTATTTGATTTGACAGTATAAGTTTCGGATGAAACCAAGACTTTAGCTTTCCGCTCTATCGCTTCGCTATTGTTCGGAGCAACTGGAACCTTGCGGTGTTAACGTAACGTTGCTTCGATCCCTTTTCCTCGCTGCCTTTTTGCATTTTTTTTTACATCTTTTAAATGTTTGCTTTTAATGTTTGTTTTTTTTTACATGTTGTGTTTGTATTGTCCGGGGAGGGGGGTTAAACTTTGCTTTTAATGTTTGTATTTTTACATGTTGTGTTTGTGGGGGGGGAGAAAAACTTTGCTTTTGATGTTTGTTTTTTTTTCATGTTGTGTTTGTGGGGGGGGAATCCGCGGTAACATTTGTTTGTTTTTTTGTCATTTTCGCTTTAAAAGGAATCCGTGGTGGTAAATTTTTTTTTTTTTTTTCAGCACAAGGGAAAATAATGGTAAGTATAATTTCTTTTTCAGCACCCTTCGAGTTCAAATTTCTTTTTAAATAGAGCGCGTTCAAAAAAAAAATTTTTTTGTTAAATTTCACAACACACAATCCAATTGCGAGGTGTAGGCAAGTCCACATTATCTTGGGTTTGTGGTGAAGATAGTTTTGTCAGAGCGCGTTCAAATTGTTATTTTTTTTAAAAAAAAACGGACACAAAAAAAATCCCAGAAGTTGGAGAAAAAAAAAGTCCTTCCTCGATCCTGGGCTTGGAAGGCAAAATATTTATTTCAGGCTAGTTTTTAACAAAAAGAAATTTGTACTCGAAGGTCATCGAAGAAGCCAACCTGTTTTTTTCTCCACTTTCTCTTTTTTTTCGGAAGCGGGCTTCCCGGCTTTGAGAAATTGATGGACGAGGAGTTATCCGAATCCAAGCCACGAATTCCGAAGGATCCTCTTGTCTCTCGGCGAAGGTTTAAGGAAGCACCTCGAAATAACGCCCCTTGCGGGGTGTTTCGCAAAGCCTCTGGAATGGGAATTGGGGGCCTTCCGATCCCTGTTGCAGCTGCGATGGTCTGACGTGGTACGCATCGTAGACAGGCCAGCGGTTAGAGACTTTCAGCTCGGTTTAAAACTGACGGCCTCGTGGGGAGACAAGGGGCGAACTCCCTTTTTTGTTTTAAAAAAAATTGGAGTTTCGAACTGGTTCGTGAGCGAGCATCTTTTCCACTTTTTTTACTCCGTGCTGATCCAGATAGAAATTTTTTTCCCCATGTCGACTTTTTTTGTCGTCCGTGCATAAAAATCTATTTCTGTTTATTATGGCTCGGAGTGGAAGTGAAAGATGTCTACACCTGTTTGGTAAAGATCGGGCTCCTTCGGCAACTATTCTACTTTTAAAACAAAAGCTCCTAAAAAAAGCTTGAAATGAAAAAAAAAGTGTCTAGTTGTCGAATTGCGATGGACCGGTCGTAAACTCGCAAAGCGGGTGCCCCATTCAGGAGTAGTGCTGCGTTGGGCGGATAGGAAACTCGCCGGATGAAGCAAAAGTATCACCGGGTCACCCAAAACCGTTGAAAAAAGAGAGGTGGAGGAAAAGGAAACGAAGGAGTTGAGAGAAAAATTAGGTGAGTATGAATAACTAATAAAATATTTTTCTTTTTCAGAAATTGTCTCATTTATTGGAGTCTTTGTCTCATCTTATTTCACAGGCACGCAAACAATTGCAACCCGTCGGGCAGGAGCAGAGCAAGAAAAAAAAATTTTGGATAATAAAAAATGCTGGCTCTTCCTCGGTGGGTTGTTTTTTTCCACACATCTTTACACAAAAATGAAGGATTCCTTTTAAAAAGCGAAACTTTGTCGGAGCAAAAAAAAAAAAATTTTTTTTGTTGAATAATAAAACATGCTGGATCTGTTTGTTGTTTTCTTTTCACAGGGGGCTTCCTTGAAAGCAAAGTAGTATAATTTTTTTCTGTTTATATTATTCTTGTGCTGCGAAATAATTTTCTTTTATTGGGCGTTTTGTTGCGATTTCTTTGATTGGGGGGTTGCGATTTCTGGGTGATATTTTTTTCTTTCGTTTGGGAACTGTTTTGTGTACATTTTTTCTGGGTTGCGATTTCTTTGATTGGGCTCTACGCTTTGTTACCTGCGAAATGTTTTGCGTACATTTTTTTCTTTCGTTGGGGGATTTTTGTTGCGATTTCTTTGATGCGAAATGTTTTGCGTACATTTTTTTTCTTTTGTTGTGCAACATTTTTTCTTTGATCGAGCGAAATGAGAAAGTTGTATGAACATGAATCATGGGGGTGACATTTTTCCCGAGGGTCCGTCGGCCTAACCGTTCGAAGTTTTCTGTGGTTTCCTTCGAACCTAGCGTGAATACGGGTTAGGTTTTCTTTTAAAAGTCCCGCCACAGAGGGCAACCCAACTCAAGTTTCCAAAATCATGTTCCACATAAAAATTTCATAATCATTATTTCATCATCATTTCACCATCATTTCACCATCATTTCATTACCATCATTTCATTATCATGATTCCATAACCATCATTTCATTATCATGATTTCATAACCATCATTTCATTATCATCTCACAAAAAATTCATCTCATAAAAAAAATTCATCATCACACAACATTTTTTGGAAATTTGAGTTTTAGTTGTAAATATCTATTTTTAGAAATAATGACGTCATTATATAACTTTGAATTTTTTAATATTAAACAGGTATGAAATTAAAACTTCCAATTTGAAAAAAAAAAAAAAAAAAAAAATAATAATAATAATAATAATAATAATAATAATAATAATAATAACATTGTTTGAACATTTAAAACTTACTAGCAGAAACGCAATCATGTTATTATAAAAATTTAACTTGACCAATATTGAAAAAATTACGAAAAGGCACCGTGTCGTTCACCTTCACACTCAATCTTCTTTTTGGAATAGGCGTCATGTTGCTCAACAACAGAGGATTCCTAAAACACCCCATAAAAGAGGATATACCTCAAAGTTTTCGGTCAATTTGAAAAAAAACTTTGGTGAATCAGAAGGTGTACTTTCGAGATTTCATTAGATTAGGACTGAAAATAAGCAAAGAGTGTGTAAGGAACATGAGATTCGAATATCTATCAATGTAAAAAAAAAAAAAAAAAAAAAAAAAAAAAAAAAAAATTTTTTTTTTTTTTTTTTTTTTTTAACATTGTTTGAACATTGCTTAAACATTTAAAACTTACTAGCAGAAACGCAATCATGTTATTATAAAAATTTAACTTGACCAATATTGTAAAAAAAAAAAAAAAAAATTTAACATTGTTTGAACATTGCTTAAACATTTAAAACTTACTAGCAGAAACGCAATCATGTTATTATAAAAATTTAACTTGACCAATATTATAAAAATTTAACTTGACCAATATTGTAAAAAAAAAAAAAAAAAAAAAAAAAATTTTTTTTTTTTTTTAACATTGTTTGAACATTGCTTAAACATTTAAAACTTACTAGCAGAAACGCAATCATGTTATTATAAAAATTTAACTCGACCAATATTGTAAAAAAAAAAAAAAAAAAAAAAAAAAATAATAATTTTTTTTTTTTTTTTAACATTGTTTGAACATTGCTTAAACATTTAAAACTTACTAGCAGAAACGCAATCATGTTATTATAAAAATTTAACTTGACCAATATTGTAAAAAAAAAAAAAAAAAAAAAAAATTTTTTTTTTTTTTTAACATTGTTTGAACATTGCTTAAACATTTAAAACTTACTAGCAGAAACGCAATCATGTTATAAAAATTTAACTTGACCAATATTGTAAAAAAAAAAAAAAAAAAAAAAATTTTTTTTTTTTTTTTTTTTTTTAACATTGTTTGAACATTGCTTAAACATTTAAAACTTACTAGCAGAAACGCAATCATGTTATAAAAATTTAACTTGACCAATAATGTAAAAAAAAAAAAAAATTTTTTTTTTTTTTTTTTTTTTTAACATTGTTTGAACATTTAAAACTTACTAGCAGAAACGCACTCATGTTATTATAAAAATTTAACTTGACCAATATTGTAAAAAAAAAAAAAAAAAAAAAAAAAAATTTTTTTTTTTCTTTTTTTTTTTTTGAACATTGTTTGAACATTGCTTAAACATTTAAAACTTACTAGCAGAAACGCAATCATGTTATTATAAAAATTTAACTTGACCATTGTTAATCATCCAACTAGTTCGTTTCTAAAAAATAAGATACAAGTGTAAAATAAAATTTATTGTAGTATGGATTACATAAAATCTCCGAAATCGAAACACCTTGAAAATTTCGATCTACTAGAAAAAGAAAATCCGGAACCAGAATGTTTTAAAAAATTACCTCGGAAAAAAGCAGAAAGAAAACAATATCCAGGTAACCCGTGTTCCGATTGCGAGGAATATTTTAATACTCTAGGTTTAAATGAAGAAGAAATGAAAAAAAGAATAAATGATGTATCAAGACACAGAGGAAAACCACGGCCAAAAACGCCTGATTTTTATTACGAACTAGAATTTCCTGATGAACAGGAGTGTTTAAGACGTGGCTATATAGAACCTCCACAACCGTATTCTTTCAAAACTGATACTTTAAAAAAATACGGTTGAAAAAAAAATAAAATGCTGTCAAGTTTTATTGTAAGTCTTTTCTGTTATCAAAATTATTTAACTTGACCAATATTGTAATAAAAAATAATAATAATAATAATAATAATAATAATAATAATAATAATAATAATAATAATAATATTTTTTTTTTTTTTTTTTTTACACAATTTCAATTTTTGTTCTCCAGCAAACAGGAAGTTAAAAATCTGAAAACTAATTAATATTCAAAAATTCGAGTTTGTAACTAACGTCATGATTCTAAAAATAGATTTTACAATTTCAATTATTGTTCCCCTAATTAATATTCAAAAATCCGAGTCATAGTTTTCCGGACTCAAATTATTATTTAAAAAAACTCGACCTTTCTAAAAAAAAAATACGTATTATCCTAATGTTCAATGTGATCATAAAATATTTCAAAAATTTCCGAAAGCAATGAAACCGCTATCCATCTGTGACAGCGTTTAGAATGGCAATAAGCGCATTCCATATCCAATTTTTTCAAACTTCTCACCACGATCACATTTTCCAACAGATGCGAATAGGATTTCCGGAGGTCTTCGATTTTTTCCAAAGTTTTTTTGTCGTAAACGTGTAATTTTCTCACACCACTTTTTACAATTTCACGAACCAACTTGTCATTGTCCACGCTGCATCCTTCGTAGACCACGCTAACTCTTCCGTCAAACAGAGTAAATCCGTTGGTACCGACTGCCAGAGAGGCTACGCACCTGGAATGTTTGTGTTCGGACCGGATGGCCGACTTGACTTTGTAAGAAGAAGAGGAAATGAACAGATCCATTTTGTGAGCGAGCAAATGGAAAACTGCGTGAAAAATATTGTTGGAGCGATTAAGTTGAACTATATATGTAAGTTGAACATAATCTTTAAAAAAAAAAAAAAAAAAATAATAATAATAATAATAATATTTTTTTTTTTTTTTTTTTTATCTCATGTCCCTTAGACACTCTCTGCTTATTTTCATTCCTAATCGAAAGAAATCTCGAATGTACACCTACTGATTCACTAAACTTTTTTTCAAATTGACCAAAAACGATAAAGTGTATCTTCTTTTATGGGGCATTTTAGGAATCCTCTGTTGTTAAGCAACATGATACCTATTCCAAAAAGAAGATTGAGTGTGAAGGTGAAAGACACGGTGCCTTTTCATGATGCCTATGTTAAATATCTATGTTTCTTTTTTAAAAACCTATATTGGTTTTCAAAGTGTTATAAAAATATTAGGAGCGGAAAACCCGCTCCCCTTTTTTTTTTTTTTTTTTCAAACAATTAATTATTTTTTGACAATACATATTCAAACGCTTGGCTTCCAAAATAAACTAGTATATGTTTTGGAGGTGTTTGTTCTGACAATTTAAAATTTTCCAAACTCTCGTGGAAAAAATTAATTTTAAGCAATTTCATTTTGTAATCGTTGATCATAGTATTGTACATTTCCAGAGTTTTCATTTTGAATTTGTCTAGAAACTCCTTGAAGCTTATCGCGTTTTCTAGACTAATGGTATCCATTTCCATAGTGGATTCTTTCAAGTTCCACGTGTTTTCATCATTTTTATGAGTTATTTGTATTTTCAAAGCTTTTTTCGGGTTGCTACAAGCCCTAATTCCGTCAGAACCAAATGTTAATATTTTTGTTTCGTCGACATTTCTGAACCAACGTTTAATTAGCGAGAGGCTTATTTTCGCTTTGCAATTTTTCAACATATTCAAAGTTTCATCAATTGTAAAGATCCTCGTTGACAAAATTTGAGGAGACAAATCAATCTTTTCGGGTACTACATCTTTTACTATCAATTTGGCATATTTTCTTGCAAATTGATAAACATTTTTATAATGACAGATGCGGCCAATATCAAGCGCCCGTAAATAAGGCAACCCGTTTTTTGAAACAATAACTAAAATTGGAATAGCAAGAGGATCTGTCGCAATCCAGAACAGCATGTTGAAATGATTTCTTTAATCGACAAACGGAACCATATATATATGCATCCGAATCTAAAAATTTCCTCTCCCCACGTGATTTTCAAGGAAAAAAACAATTGCATAACATCCTGTCCTTCTAGATAAGAGCCCTGAAAATGACATTGCAAAACATCCTGTGACCTCGATATGATTTTCAAAACCAATTGCATAATATCCTGTCCTCGTTAAAATTAGCACGGATTGCACAACATCCTGTGACCAGAATTTTGTATAAAAGCCCGTGTGTTTGAGATTGAAAAATCATTCTCATTCGTTTGCTAAACGAGTTTACTCTGTTGATAAAAAAAATTTTCTTTTCAATTTTTTTTGGAGGTAATGGACTATAAAAGATCAGTTAGGGCAATTGATGTTTTCCCTAAATTTATTTCCAAGTCTGTCGAAAAACTAACTTATCCCGAAAAAAATTTCAAGTTTTGGGCTTCCAACGAAAATGTTAAATGTTTTGTTTTGTTCATGGATGAATATCATAAAATATATTTTTGCAAACATCCCATGGACCAGAAAACCATGGATACAACAAAGAAGATGGGGCGGGAGTGTCAGATTTTCGAAAAATTTCACCCAGAACTCATCGATTGGAGTCGAATGATCACTAGGTATTCGAGAAACCCACAACCTGCGTTCAAAAAAAATTCAGACGTGAGGATGAGTTTTAAACTCAAAAACATGTTTCTTGTAAAAGCATGGTTTACCTTTGGTTTGAAAACCGTGAAAAAAAATACGATCCATTTTATTCAGACTCTAAATGTACCCCTGTTATTTTATTTGCTTCCAAAAACCATGCACAAAAGATTGAGTGTTGAAGATAAAATTTTCCACTACGAAAACATTCATTTATTCGACAGGCGGATCTTGTTGCCCAATGGCGCGTACAAGATCCCAGAGGGTACAACTTACATGTTATATACCACTCAAAAAGTTTTTTTCAGCTTAGATGTATTACCGAAAAACTTTGAATTTCCCTTTCCCGTGGACGATCCGGTAGCCCATAGAATTACTAAACTACAAAATGTGTTTGATGTTCCTCCTGAAACGCCATATATTGATGATGAAAAAGATGAGGATGATTTTAATAAAATGCCACCCCCTCCGCCGCCAAAAAAAGCAAGAACGGAAGAGGAAAAAGATTTCGCAGATTTTTTTAATTTAGATTCCTCGACCGTTGCATGTCCAAATACTTTTTCTGACAGTCAACAGCAACAGGAGCAACAACAACAAATTACATATTGGTTAATTCCGAATCCACCGATATTAGAAAGAAATGTAGTAACAACACCTGTCGATTTTGTAAAACATTTTCAAATTCTAACTTCTAAAATAATGAATAATCCAAAAGAGGGATATTTTCCAAACGTCAACTCGGAGGATCCGGAACCTCTAGATTTAACTTTTCATCATGAAAAAACAACAAACTTGCCAAATGCAGCAAAGTCAAATTTTGAAATGTCCAGCCCGATAAATACAGAAATGTGTTTAAATTTTGGAAATGATATCAACTCGATAAGTACAGATATGTCTTCAAATTCTGGAAATGATATCAGCTCGATAAATACAGAATTGTCTTCAAATTCTGGAAATGATATCAGCTCGATAAATACAGAAATGTCTCCAAATTTTGAAATGATCAGCTCGATAAATACAGAAATGTCTTCAAATTTTGAAATGACCAGCTCAATAGATACAGGAATGTCTTCAAATTTTGAAAAAAATGTAGATGTAATGGAAAATTCTTATTCCGAAAGCACAAATTTCAATTTAAATTTAGAGGAAATATTAAACACGCCTTATGACCCAACAGAAAATATTGATATTGAGAGCTTAATTTCCGATTTATTAACTCCAACAGTTTGAAAAAAAAACAGTTTTATTTCTAATTTTTTTCAATTAGAATGACAAAAAAAAAAAAATAGGAGCGGGTTTTCCGCTCCTAATTTTTTTATGACACTTTGAAAACCAATATAGGTTTTTAAAAAAAAAAAAACATAGATATTTAACATAGGCATCACGAAAAGGCACCGTGTCGTTCACCTTCACACTCAATCCTCTTTTTGGGATAGGCGTCATGTTGCTCAACAACGGAGGATTCTTAAAACACCCCATAAAAGAAAATACAACTGAACGTTTTCGGTCAATTTGAAAAAAAATTTGGTGAATCAGAAGGTGTACTTTCGAGATTTCATTAGATTAGGACTGAAAATAAGCAGAGAGTGTCTAAGGGACATGAGATTCGAATATATATGAATGAAAAAAAAATTTATTGTAATTATAAATCGTAATTAAGGTTCGTAATTATATAAATACGTAGCACTCAACCGAATCGTTTGAAATTTAAAATACATAATTATTACATAATTTTGTCAAGTCATTTCAAATTTTATGAAAATCGGAGGCAATCAAAAGTATTCAATTACATTATGGAGGGATCAAATGTATTTTATAAGTTTTAAATTTAAAACGCATAATTATTACATAATTTTGTCGAATTATTTCAATTTTTTGATAATTGGGTCAATCAAAAGTATTCATTGTAATAAACATTTTACATAATTTGTAGAAACATTTGTAATTGATTCCACACAAAAGTATTCCATTACATAATGAGGAGCGTGTTTTAATTGTAATTTACTATTTACAATTTTATGAGATTGATATATGAGAGTAATATTTTTAAAATTTTGTTATCGCGCACCTCACGTACAACTCATTTTTTTTTTTTTTTTTTTTTTTTTTTAAAGAAAAACATTGTTACATTATCATTGATTTATAAGTTTCATTATCAGTCAAACTTTTAAATGGAGCTCTCAGATAAATGAATGTATAAACTTGTGTGTTTTGTTTTCAAAATATCCATTATTCCAAGTCAAAAAATACATTTAGTATATCAATTATTCCAAGTAAAACTAGTTTGTTGGGGGCCCATCTTGGTTAGGTATATGAAAATAAAACATGTGAAAACTATTTATACAATGCATTGCAATTCCAAAACAAAATTTATATATTGTTATTATGCATAGTAATGCTCTATTAATGAATTGCTGATGCAACAAATTATATAAAACGCCAAACTACTCAAGTAATACCAAACTGTGTGAATTGTGTATCAGCTTTGTTTTCAAAATATCAATTATAGAGATGCAAATGTTTCGAATTTTGTAACTACATGGATGAGATTCTAAAATGAATTATATAAAAAAAAATCTGTGTCATGGTTTACTGAAAAGTTCAATTTTTGGCATCAGTCAAACTTTTAAATGATCCTAATATTGTGGTTAAAAACAAATTGATACAGTCTGCACATATTTTACGGACAGTTCAAATGTAGTTTTATATCATACATTTTTTTTTGATTTGTAATTTTTGTTAAGGAAATTCATGTTTTTTCATGAAGAAAGAATAATTTATTTCATGAAGAAAATCAAGATATTGCTGATATCATTGGCCAAATATATTTATGTCAAGCTTTTTAGGTGCGTTCGTAATTATGTAAATACGTCGCTCCGACCCAACCGAATCGTTTGATATTTAAAAACTTATAATTATTACATAATCTTGTCGAGTCATTTCAAATTTTATGAAAATCGGATGTCAGGGACAATCAAAAGTATTCCGTTACATACAATGTAAATCCCACATACAAATGTGGGATCAAATGCATTTTAATGGCTCATTTTAAAATAATAGAATTGGTCTTTGAAGTATGCACAAAAATATACATTCTGTACAATCTGTGATGCAAAAAATATTTATTATTAAATTACAGGATCTTTTGTTATACGCATTGCTTGGCTTAAATTATTGTTACTTTTATTATTAAAAAAATTTTCAGAAAAAAATATATACAAATTTCATTAAAAGATTGACTCTGTGGCTAATTTTATTCCAGACCTTTTCCGCTGTTCCGCGAATTGAGTTACATAACTTCCTGACTGTGATTTCTAAAAACGGATTGCGCAAAACATCCCGTGACACGATTCCTTTTATTCTATAATGAACTTTGTTACGTAATATCCTTTCTCAATAACTTTGATATACGATTATTTTTATCTTAAATTTCCTGTTTTTATCTTTCAAATGACCTCGGTGATTCGTATAAAAAGGCGGTAATCGACGCCATTCGCACATTTTGGACGCTGATCGCTTTTTGTTGCTGGTGGATTTTTTTAAAAATGGCTACTTTAACTGAAAAAGATCTTGAAGATTTGCTTAATTTTATAGATGCGAATGTTTCGCATCTAATAGAAGATCCATATCAGAAAGTTTTAAATACGCCTCTCATAACTTATAATGATAGCTTTCCACGACCTCCGACTCCGATGGAAGAAGATATGATAACAGATTTTGCCTTGCCGCCGCTGCTAGAAACGAAGAAATCTGCAGAGAAGACAAGTGGATTTAAAATGCCCTCATCACCAGTCGTGACTAATAAGTTAAACTTTCCTGTAACAACTCTTGCCTCACAAGTGAAAACAACTCCAGCCAAGCCCGTGACAACACCCTCTCCTGCCAAGAAACAGCAAAATTTTATAGACTTTCTTCAATCTTCAAATACGAAAATGAGAGAACAGTTAAAATTATTTAAAATTCCGAAGAAAACTCCTAGTAACGAGAAGAACTTTCCTGTTTCGAAATCTCATTTAAAGAAAAAATCAAAAACTTCAAAGGGAAATCATTTGAAACTTGATGGGGAAAAGAAAAAAGCTATGGACAAAAAAATCAAAGTGAAGAAATTGGACGAAAAAAAGGATAAGGAAATGGATTCAGATTCAGTATTAATTCTGTCACCTGATCTTGAAGATTATGAATATATATTTCAACTAAAAGGTGACAAATTTTTGAAATTTAAAAAACAATACGAACTAAAATTCGCTAAACTTGAAATTTCACCTCATGTTTTTCTTTCAAGAAAAATTATTTAAAGGTGAAAGTGAAAAAATGGGTCAGAGGCGGTTGTCCAAACCGCCTCTGACCCATTTTTTTGCGAAACGTTACATACCAATATTGGTCAATTTTAAAACTTTAACTTGTCATTTTTTTCACCAGAAAAATTATTAATGGTGGCCCATTTTTGACGAAACGACCAATATTGGTTAATTTCAAAAATTTGTACTTTTCAAAATTTCCATAAACTGAATTTTCTTCCGACAATGTTTTTGATATTTATATACTCGTTTCTTTAATTGTGTTATATCAATCATTCATTGATTTCTCGTTTTTAACGATGGTCAAAGTTAAAAGTCAGTTAAATATAGATTTTGAAAAATACTGACTGTAACAAATCACCTACGTCACAAAATTTAACTGAAAATTCTAAACTTCTTCCACCAAATTTTGTGGTCAATAGCGGACCGTGCGAATCAAAATTCAAACTACCAGCCACAGTTATTCGAAAAAATTTTGACAAGAAAAGCTGAGAAATCTGATAGTAGCGTCAACCAACCAATCTCTCTACCATCTTCAACCACATCATCAACCACATCTGAACCATCCAGATTAATAATTAGAAGCAAAAAGTAACTGTCCAGCTAATGAAAAAATGTTGCTTGACGCTTGCTTTGAACATTTAGAATACGATATAATAATTGTATATTTTTCTGCTGTTTTAAACACTTTCCAACATAGTTGAAAAAGCTTTATGAATTGTGTTTTTCTATCCATGCTCTAACTAGTGTAAATATATTCGGATTCTTCAACCACATCATCAACCACATCTGAACCATCCAGATTAATAATTAGAAGCAAAAAGTAACTGTCCAGCTAATGAAAAAATGTTGCTTGTTCGCTTGCTTTGAACATTTAGAATACAATATAATAATTGTATATTTTTCTGCTGTTTTAAAAACTTTCCAACATAGTTGAAATAGCTTTATGAATTGTGTTTTTCTACCCGTGCTCTAACTAGTGCAAATATATTCGGATGCATTTGATGTATGTTAATGCAATTTACTACTTTGTATTCGGCATTGAAAATGAAGTTTGTAGTTTTATAGTTTATTTACAAGAACATTCAAAAGAATTGACATTTATGGTCAATAGGGAAAAACTGTTTGCAATGTATTTCAATGATATGAGCTAATTTCAAATATAATGAAACTGATAAGAATGACAAAGATCAAACATTTTACAGAGATTAAAGTAAGTTATAGTTCGAGGTACATAAAAGAAATCCATTATTTTATTGTCTAATATGGGAAAAATTCGTTTGTTGTGTATTTTAATGATGTTACACTATTTCAAACATATTAAAATTGGCCACTGAAATGCACTAGAAGAGATTTGCTAGTACAATGAGCTTATCATTCATCATTTATTTACGGGCAATGATTCACTTGCCGTACTATCCAAGAATAATAGTTGCAGGAAGTATGTTTTCGGTTTTGGAAAAAAAACCAAAGGGTTTAAGGTGCTCGAATAATTTTACTGCCGACTGTAATTGAAGATACATAACCGTCTCAAATTTCGTATTCATGCATTTTTGCGTCAGAGTTCAACAGTTAATGTATCAAGCACTGAATATTTATAAATTTAATTATAGTATAAATGCACCACATCTGCCACATTTGACATGCAAGTTCCAACTTTTTTTTTGCTGTAAAAATATTACACTAAATCGATTATTTCCTGCATAAATTACTTGTGTTAGATTTTAGATTTAAGTCTTATTATTTTTTTCCATATACAGTGAAACCTTCAAATAAGGGACACCTGTGGGACCGCAACTTTTGTCCCTTAAATAGAGGTGTCCCTTATTCGGAGTTTCTTACATAGTGAAACCTCCAAATAAGGGACACTTACGGGACCGCAACTTTTGTCCCTTAAATAGAGGTGTCCCTTATTTAGAGGTTTCGCTTTATTCCCATACTTTACCTTCTTTATTTCATTTAAAAAAATGGTTTTGACCAACATTTTACTTGTGAAACAAAATTATAATACATAAAGACTTAATTTGAATTTATCTTAATCATTTTTGTTATATTTTAAAATGCATTATTAAAACATCTATATATTTAGAAAAAAAATTCATCGATAAATAAAGAATTTGATTAGCTTTATAAAATGATATTAAAATATATTTAAATAAACATTTCTATTACTTTTCTCTTTGTTTCCAATACATTTGTAAGACTTTTAATTTATGTATTTAAAAAACCTTCACGAATAATATAAATTAATTATTACTGGTTTTAATGCTAAAAAATATTTTTATTAAACATTGATTTATATAATGCATACGATGCATTATATGAAATAGATTGAAATAAATAACCTTAATTTCTGTAAACATAACTTTTACTTTTCTAAATCAAAAAATTAAAATTAAAAATGCTAGAAAAATTTTAAGGAATTAAATTGGATTAAATATCATGGATACAAAATATTAAATAAAAGATTCACTGGGATTATATCAAACAAACCTTGGTTTTATTTAATATTTCTTCTTTATTTTTGATTGGAAAGAAAAAAATAAAGCTTGTAAAATTAAAGCAAATACCTTCTCTATGTAATCTTCTGATATTTTAATTTTATTTCGGGTTAAGCTATTGTATTTTTGCAACTATACAACTTCTTTCAAAAAACGCAAGCATATTATTTTTTGTTAATAAAGATATGGATTTATGAAATAAAATTTATTCGTATGCTACAAATAAATATATAACAGTGTATTTAAGAGAAAATGAAAGGTGTAGCATTTCATATAGTAAGAATAATTTGTTTCAAATATTACTTAAAAATGCATTAATAATTTAAATTGTTTTAAAATGCTTGTTTATTTAAGTTAATTCTAATTATATTTATTTAAGTTATTACAGCTCTTAGTAAATGTATTTATTATTTAATTATATTTATTTAAATTTATTAAGTTTATTTAAGTTAAATATAATTTTTCATTATATTGTTTAAGATGTATTTATTTTTGTGGTGTTTTAAACTACATCAGAAATAATTTCTCGTAAATTAATAAAAATCATCTACGTTATTATAAAGTAACCTGAAGTGAGATTCGTGTTGTGCAAAATGACGCATCACATACATTTCATATTCGTAGGTACTGTAAAGAAACTACGTTCAATTATATGAAAGAGGGTACCCTAAGGATATTTTAATTTACGCATGCGTTATTTTTTAAAGAAAATTTAAATGGTGCTTTTTTATTGCTACTATAATTTAACACTTCTGGTAGCCGATCAAAGTTTTTTCTGATTTCTTTGTTTGTATATATAAATTTAGTTTAATCACTATAGATATAACGCTGATGTATTTCAAGAGTGCTGCAACTTGGCCTTTCTTCAAAGCATATGCTGCCAGGTGCCGTTTCTTCATGTCATTGATAGGCACGGTATCTTGCCCAATATTTCGGGGCTAAGTCGATGATAACATTGCTGAACATACCACTATTTTTGCACAATGTGATCCGTAATACCTTAAAATATTGTTTGATACAGTTCGAAAGTTTAAGGCAGTTTGTAATACATACTATATATTTTTTTAAGATTTCAGCATCAAATACCACTAATTTCAAATAGTGTTTTTTTTTTCTTTGTATACTGCAAAACATTTCTGCAAAAATATAAATTTTTGTTTTAAAGCTCCACTCTCTTGATAAATAAATCTACTGATAGGTTATTCAATGGATTTTCGTAAAAAATGTGATTTTGTTAAGAATGAAGTGCGCTCCCTATTGGGTAAATTTGAAATTAAAAGAACCCGAATTTGTTAAAATTAACAAATCTAAGAAGGCGATCTTCTTAAAATTTTCAGATCCATTATATACTACATGATAAATACTTATGAAAAATGTTGCTGAGTAATATACCACTGTTTATGAACAGTCATTTTTGTAAAATTCCTTAATTCTTAATTGATCTGTTTTAAAATTTAAGATATCTTATGACATGTAAAAAAATATTTAAAAAAAGCATCGTCAATTACCATTTTTGTCTAATAATAATTTTTGCAAACATTTTAAATTCTTGAGTTACACATCAAATACCCAATCTTCTGGAATTGCCTGCCGAAACGACAGGAACACCACCCAGCTCGAAAAACTAAGTATTCCTTTGGCTTGATTTTCGGTTCACACGGCGTTTAGCTGGAATCGGAGAGTTACAAAGCCACTGGGGACTAAAGCCCACTAAACGATGCCGAGTACTTCAAAAAGGCAGTTTATTTACGGAACCCTCCTAAGATAAACTGCTATAAAAGCAAATAGGTTTAAAAAAAGCTATAGGAGAAGTTGTTGCTACTAGCCAAATTTGAAAATACGAGGAAAACTTTCCTGGCGGCATAGTAATCGCATCGTTCAAAGAACTGCAAAAGGTGTAGCGACTTGCTAAAAAAAAAAAAAAAAATCTAGACAGTGAAATTTTTCTCAAATTCCTTATAATCTGCGTCTAATTGCATTAATCATAGCATCAGACCTTGTCATTTTAATTTATGGTGTTACTTAAAAGTGACATTCTATCGCAATTTTGTCTAGTGTCTAGCGTATGATTTCCAACATTTGTATTCAGGCTTTCTATTGGAGTTAACTAGAATCTGAGTTCTTCATACCGATAGAATCACAACGTAACACTACTAATTGAAAATGATCTGTTGCACTTGCATCAACAGAATTCGATGTTTAAAATCCGAATAGCGACAGTTTTTGTCTATTTGTATCTAAGCTGTTTCTAAATATAAAGATACTTTTGATGTATACAATAAAAACATTCATTAAAGTTTAACATTAACATTTTATTTAAATTTTTATTAATATTATTTTTATCATAGAGAATTCTAAATATACCTGCATTTACAATCATATGTGCATATATATACATATATTACAATAGTCCTTAAAAAGTTAACATTTAAATTTTGCATGGGGCACCATCATATTTTAAAGTAGAAACAGCAACATCCCGCTATGAAAAATAGTTTTTCGTAATTTTTAATCTTAAATATCTAAAATGCGTAGAAATTTATAAGATTATTTTTAGAAATTATAGAATTTGACCTTTTAATGTAGTAAAATATTGTAATAAAGGGCCATATTGGTGTCAACAGCCGAGGAAAGAGATGCCAAAACTTAAAAAAACCTTTTCCGTAAGCGTTTCTTTGACTGTTAAGTATAACAGAAAAATTTTAGATATTTCCAGACTGTATACAGCTAGCTCAATATTGTTTCAGTTAAAGATATTAATCGGTTATTTGTTGTTTAATAACGTCAATCAGGAAATGGTGAAGATGATAGCTACTACGGTTATCTAAATTTTCAATTTGTCGGGACTACAGAGAAGGAAAACTGCATGAATTTGATATAACCTTTGCTAATACCTGAATATTAAAAGAAACCTATTCTCTGCTCAAAGAGAATATGAATAAAGAAATGCTTTGGCAGGCCAGCATTATACATCCTTTAAATTATGCATGAGGAAATTCTCGTTACACCACTCGGTGTTTCAAGAAGATGGAAAGCGGAGTTTCAACATAGTGTTATTTAAATGTTTTCAAATGTCTTTGATGTATATTAATCATGGCATATTTAGACTCAAAAAACAGTTAAACAAATTAAAATAAAAAGAATATTGTCCAGTTAAACTGATGGCATTGAGCTCACAGGCTACGCACACTAATTGTCCATTACAGCCTTATATTTTCAAGGGTTAATTCCGTTCGAAAAAAAATTAAGAAGGAGAAACAGCTCTCCCCTTTCCACTTTTTTTATACTTAATCATTGAACCTCCTAAACTATCTAGGATATGCTTTATCATATAAAAAATCTAACTCCAAAATTCAGAACAAATCGGATAATGCTTAATAAAAACCCATTTAGCATTTATATAAATTAAGAGGAGTTATCCCCCTCTTTCATACTTAACCATTAAACTTCCAAAACTATTCAGAGGTTTGACCGAAATCTGACAATTCTGCTTGAAAAACCCATTCATATAAATTAAGGGGGGGGCATTAGAACCCACTTATATACTTATACTTAACTTTTTTACTAATTCAATGAACACCTAATAACAGTCATGGAATCGTCTCATAAAAATGAACCTATATCTAAATTTTGAACAAAAACTGTTAATTCTGCATGAAAAAACCGTTTATATCAATTAAGGGGAGGGGCATGAGCACCACGTTCCCCCTCTTATACATATCGAACGAACTCCAAAAACTAATCAGGTAAGCGGCTTATCAGGATTTACCTATATACAAAATTTCAAGTGGATCCGATAATTTTATCATGAGTTATCGCGTTACGCACGTACGAACGAACGAACATATATACATACAGAACGGGCGGGTACATAAGCTCCCAGGCTATGATAGTCTGTGAGCTAAAAAAAGAGAGAATGCATTAGAAATCATAGAGTTTGCTCAAAATCAGCTGTATGATTTTAAACCAAGGAATAATTAGAAAGAACTGTTTTAGTTTGCCATCATTTCCTTATTCGCGAATGAATATCCGAAAGAAGTATTTACTTTACAGCCCCAAGTATTTTACATGGAGCTCTATGGATGGTGACGACTATGTACTCGCTAAATAGTAATTTATTTAGAGTGCAACTAAACTTTGAAATATGTCAAGTCAATTTGTTTTAAATTTTTTGCAACACTTCTCTCAAGTACTATAAAATTTTTATTAAAATGCTTTTTATTTAAAAAAAATTAAATCAATTTTTTATGTACTTTAAAGTTTCTAAAGAATTTCTGTACTTCACAGAAATATAAGCTCTTGCATTATTTAATGATGATGAAGTTTTTGAAATTAAAAGAAAAATGGTTCATGATTTGAAAAATAATGTAAATTATGAGTCCTTGAAACGTACACGGGCTGATTCTGATGTCATTCTCCAAACAAATTTGTAATATTTTCTAACAAACAGAACGCTAAGTTTTTTTTATTATTATTATTATCGATTTATCTTCAGACTTTTTTAAAAAGATGTGACTAATTGGAATGAAAATGAATCCTACAAGACATGTAAGTCACTAGTAACTTCAGACAATGTTGTTAATGGTGTAACCGAAAACAGGGCAGCACTCATGGAAGAATAAAATAAATTTTATACAAAAGATGAAGAGCATAAACAGGATTTCAATAATGTGATTATAGCAAGCCAAAGCATTTCTTTGATCATAATCTGCTCCTGAAGAATCCCATTTTCTCTTTATAAAACGGTACATATTTTATTTTTTTCTTTAGTCCTCATGACACTAAGTTTAGTTAAGAGAAGATATTATTGCTGTCACCTATTCCTCATTGAAGTTTTGGAACAACAAGTAATTGATCAATGCCTTTACCTAAAACAATAATGGGTAATCTGTCTACAGTTTCAGATTCTAAATAACTTCTAAAATTTTACCATTCCAATGACCGGCCAAATCAACACCTGCCAAAAACTGTTTTTTTTAAAGTTTAGGTCTCTGTTTGCTCAGCTTTTGATACGAATCAGGGTATTTAGTACGATATTTTACTAATATCAAAAAATCAAATTCTATGATTTATCTCTACTTTTCAAAATGCCGCCAGTTAAGGTGAAATCCAGTGTATATATAAAATACTCTGGTATGTGCTTTGACAAAAATTTGTGTAAATATGTTGAAACCTAAAACAAATGATGATGCCTAGAGCCCAATATAATACAATCTTTTGTAATAACTATGTTTTTGTATCAAAAATGTATAATTATATTAAAAAATTTTCAATTTTTAAAGCATTTAAACCCTAGTAAGCGACCTTTAAATAATGTTTCAAAATTTTTGAAATTTTTGGGTGAAAGTCTTTATTTTTTACATAGAACAAAATATTAGGTACTCCAAAGTTTTAATTTTTTAAGGATCACCCATATGCACATATAGATAACAGAGAGAGGGGGAGAGGGAGACTGAAAGAGATATTTAAACCTCTTTTGAATATTTCTAGAAAATAATATGATGGAATCTGCTAAATTTTAAATATTATTAATCAATGTATATTAAGAAAAAACATAATGATCTAAAAAATTCTCTTTTTAATTTATGCGCGGAGGTTTTCAAAGTAGAGAAGTAAGTATCTAAAGAAGATTGTAAATATTTGTTTTCGAAACATAAAAATTATTGAAAAGCATTTTAAAGTGTGAGGATCACATTACATGTAAAAATAGAATATTGATAAATAAAACTGTATTTAAATCTCAAACAGTGCGAAATCATTCATGCATTTGTTACAATTAATGTTCAGATACATTTCTATGAGTGGAATGAAATTAATTTTTCTTCCATTTTTACTATTCTCACGTATTAAAATTATTTGTTTGTACTATTTTCTTTTTATTTCTAACAGAATCATAACAAGATAGTGATCCATAAAAATATATTTCTTCATTTTAAAGGCATGGTAAAAATATTTTTAAACACATTTTCTAAACGTAATTTAAAAATACTTTTATAGAATAAATTAATGCATCACTTCGGCGATTTTGAGTACATGTATTATTTAAACAAATGTAGTTATTTCCTTTTAAAGACTTATACTGAAAGAGATTTATAAATCTTAATAAATTACTTCCGAAACAAATTAATATGATGTTTTCAGTTTAATTTTGGATAGAAAACAAGTAACTTTATCACATTTTTCATGTTCATTTTTTTATTAAATTTTTTGAAATCGTGGGATTTTTTTTATAAATTTTTAATAAAGATGAAAAAGGTTTTATTTAATGTGGTTTTCCTAATTCGCAAAAATCACACTAATCATCCTGTTACTGATACAGTATTAATAAAATTAGTTTTATGGCAGAAAAGTTTATATATATCAGTATAGAAGTTAGTTTAGTTTATTATATTTAATAGATGTATGTGTATTGATTACAGTGAACATAATTATCTGTGTCCTCTTATGGCTTTTACTGGGTTCTATGTATCTTCATCTTTATCAGATATGAATGACAGCTTTTATACACTTGATATCTCTTCTTCAGATCCAGACGTTCCTTTTAAATTAATATGATGTCATACACATCATAATCACTGAATTTTTTTAAATTTTTTCTGCTCCATTTTTTCTTCAAGCGATGGAAAAACGTATGCAGTAGGTGCCAGCTGCTAAAGTTGGACATGTGAAGTATGTAACATGTATAAATATCTTTATTGTAAATGTAGCATTGTATATCCAACCAACATTTAATGTAGTACAATAAATAAACTTCTAGGCTGATATACAGTGGCGGTCATATGTTTCCGGCCAGCAAAAATTTTTCAGTTAATTTGTAAATATACCCATATGAAAAGGAATCTCAAAGTGATATTTATACATTTTATTGACATAATAGTTAGGAACTTACTTATGGAAGAACATGGAAATGTCAATAAATTTAACTGACAAAATTAAGTATAATGGAAAACGCATGTTCTCAAAAGTTTCCGGCCACCTTCATAAGTTTGTTAAAAAAGTGGTATTGTAATAGAAAATTACAGTGATCAACAACATTTACGATTAGTATTTTATCGTATTACTATTTTATTAGCTTTAGCAATAAGTGTTGCGGCGCAGCAACGTGACATTCATACAATCAAGGGTTAAAGATCGTCTATGGCACGTTTTTCCCACATATCTTGCAATTTTCGCGAAATTTCGGCTGAGTTGGAATATTTATAGTTCCGTAGACTTTTGTCAACTTCTTTTCAAAGATTTTCTATTGGATTCATGTTGGGCGCTTGGGCTGATCATTTCAAAAACGAAATTTTTTGTGCGAAAATCATTGCTTATCGAGGTTTGCAAACATTATTTATGTCGTTATTATGTTAAGAAAAGTATATGCGACTAAATTTTTTCTCTAATAAGGCAGAAAATAGTCTTGCAAAATATCCTTATACATTGTATAATTCACCTGGCTGTGGATTTCAAATAATGGACCGACACTTTTTGAGGAAAATACTCCTCATGGAATAACGTGTCCTCCGCCATGCTTCATTGTAGGAATAACATAGGTCGAATCATATCGTTTGTTGTTAGGTCATCGGACGTTGTGTCTGCCATCACTTTCAAAACTGTTTCGAATTCGATTGATGGAAAAATAGAACTTTTTTCCAGTTTTCACTTGACCAGACTTTGTGTTCCTTGGAAAATGAAAGTAGGGTACGTCTGTATTTTTTTTTACATCTGAAATTTTTTTAACAAAGACTCTTCCATAAAGTTATGTATCACATCAGCGTCATAACACGGTAGATTAACTTATTTCAGCAATATTTTCATTCCGTAAATCGTAGTATATTGCAACGTAATTTTCATGCGGATTATCAATGGTATTTCTCCTGATAATTCTGTCCACAGGAATAGTAATTTTCCGGGGTCGTTTACAGTCGATTTTACTGATCGATAACTTAGCCGCAATATCTCGAGAAGATTGGCCTTTTAACGACAAACTAATCGCTCATTTATGAATAATAATTATTGAACTTTTCAAATTTGACTTAAAACTATGCTATGCACGTTGATTCATTCATAAACACAACCAAAAACATTTTACGGATAGTAAAAATCTAAAGAATGATGAGTGGCCGCAAACTTTTGAGAACATGAGTTTTCTTTTGTACTTAATTTTGTCAATAAAATTTATTGATATCTGCACGTTCTTCTATAGGTAAGTTCCTAACTAATATATCAATAAAATGTATAAGTATCGCTTTGAGATTCCTCTTCATATGGGTATATTTACAAATTAACTGAAAAATTTTTGCTGGCCGGAAAAACAATACCACCACTCTATATATAAATTTTCCTGTCACCATAATATCTCGACCAGTACTGTTTATTACATTAACGTTGTACTAGATTATGGGAATATGTTTAAGAGTCCGGTATAGTCGTATATTTTTTCAAGCGCAAGAATTGCGTAAATATACACGTGGAGTTATCATGTAATTGATATAGCTTTTTGAATTTTAACATGACAGGGATTAAACTTCAACTCAGATGATAACTGAGGGAACGCTGCCTCTACAAAACATGCTTGAAGAACACGTGTCACTAATAGAAGAATGCGTGTTTAATTTCTTAGGCCCATTTACCAATTACCAATAAATTGTTCTTCTAAAGCTATTACAGAAAGTACAACGAAATTTTCCCAGAGTGTCGTATTGAATTTATTTCACTGTTGGCATTGGGATGTGATCAGATTGA
The DNA here is from genome assembly GCA_964019185.1 of Maratus speculifer. NCBI lineage: Eukaryota > Metazoa > Arthropoda > Arachnida > Araneae > Salticidae > Maratus > Maratus speculifer. Next base: position 376,082,699 of record OZ025294.1, on the reverse strand, counting down.
ACTGAATACTGGAAATAATAGTGATGTTTTCAGCCGTATCGCACCGTTTTGTACAATGTACGCCGTATAGAACTGGCTTATGTGCTAGGTTCATGATCATCAGCTACTGCTATCTAATACAGCACTTGAATGGCGATGCAATTGATCTTGAAACGTACTGTGATTCAATTGAAAATTTTCAATTGTAAACTTTTACATGTTGTATAGAATAAGAAAATTAATACCGCACTCTTTTCTGCATTAAAAAATGATCTGGGCACAGAAAAAATAACTGAAAAATATCTACACTTCGATGACAAATGATTTTTTTTGAGAATTTCTCTCACAAAAATCCTGGAAAACTTTCCAATGCGCGCTGGTTGACAATGGCAAACTAAATCTTACGTGCTCATCTTAGTACACAGGATCCCTCAAATGAACTACAAGCTTTCACTAAATTTATCACAAATCTTTGCGCTCTTGTGTGGTTTTCAATAAAATGGTGTGCCAATTGTGCTGACAGAGCATGTAATCTTCGAGAAACAACTTAAGCTTGATTTTAAATTACAGATTATCTGAACGTACATTGTTAAAAATTTTGATCTAGTTTGACACAAATTTTGGTGCTTAATAGCTTCAACCATAGGATGGTGAAACCTCGTAACAACATATGGAACTATTCATTTCGACGTCGTCGTTCCAACTATTGGAATTATGCTTCAACAGGAGCTCCAACTATTGAATCAAGATTTCACCATCTTACAATGGCAGCTATTGAGCGTCAAAATTTGGTGGGAACTACGAAAGGATTTTAAGCAGTTTAGTTGTGAATAGTGGCTTCCATAAGAAATGGTTTCTTTCGTCATTTAAAACAATAATCGTTACAATTGTTTTGTGACTCAAACCAGAATGGACGAGAACTTTCATTTCGCAAGATTTTGAAATCAAGGAAAAAAAAACAGTAGCAGGAGATTTGTGTTTAAAAATCCTGTACTTATCTTTAAAGGTAAATCATTCGTGAGTATCGTAATCTTGCAAAGTTATCTATCTAATGAAATCTTCAATTACCACGCACTTGCTGAGAGAAGACATAATGCAAATGATAGAGTTTGGCTAATGTGCAGTACCTGCATTGGGAAACACTCAATGTGTTGAATAAGTAATTAAACTGACAAGAACTTAACTTCCAGTCGTTGGAATAAGCAAGAGTAAATGCTACTTAGGTCACAGAATGGGGTCGTGGAGTGTTGAGCCATCTTTAAAATCCAAAAACAAATATAGTTTGAAAAATATGGAAACAAATGAATGAAATACAGTAAATTAATGTAGATTAGCAATTTTAATTCTATAACTCTAAATGCACTCTGTTAAGCTAAGTATGTTTATTGCGTAAGTAATAAAATTTATTGTTTAATGCCCGTAATTATTATTTACAAATAGTATTAAATTTGTATACAAAAGTTTTCTATTAATGTTTCCTATAAAAGTTTTTTTTTTATATTATATTTGGATTCTTAATTTTTTTACCTTTTTTTTCTTTATTTACATAATTTATTTTATTAAAATTCCAAAGTGGAACTGGAAAATATTTATTAATTGATTTAAAATTTCGAATTTAAGCTTTTTACACGTTTCATGTTCAATTTCGGTATGCGCTCTTAAATCTAATAAATGTTTTGCAAGTTACTCGTTATTTACAAACTCTATACATCGAATACAGCGTTCCACAAAAAAATTCACGTACATTTCCCCTTATTAGTAAAGTTCCTAAAGGGGGATTTTAGAAGGAGGTATGAATTTCGTAACTGAAGAAAATTTTCAAGTGGATATTGTTAATAGACGCAAATCTATGTATAATATTCAGTGCTATTCAAAGAAATTTCAGGATTTTCCGATTGTAGATGAAAATTGCTGCAATAGGATTTTGAAGTACGTAATGAGTTTTCGTATAGTTGAATTAGACATCATACTTCAACTTACACTGTAAAAAAATCCTTTAAATTTACGGGGAAAATGCTGGCAGCAATGTTGCAGCAGTTTTTCCCTAAAAAATGCAATAAAATTAGATGTAATTAAAAAAAAATTACACCTAATATTATTGCAATTTGTATGGTAAAAACTGATGGCAACATTGCTGTCAGCAGAATTTGCCATACATTTAACTTTTTTTATTTACCCATCATACGTAGTATAGGGTAAGTCTTGCAATCGTTTTGAAAATCGAAAATTTTTTTTGACGGATTTACACGTTTTCGACACTGAAGATTTTGAAAAACATATTTTTAGAAAAAAAATTTGCCGTCCGTCTGTCTGTCTGTCTGTCTGTCAGTCTGTCTGTCTGTAAACGATGTATCTCCCGAACGAATTGAGATAGAGACTTGAAATTATGTATGTACTTAGTATGTAACAATGGGATGAAGCCTATTTAATATCAGCAACCTCGATTATCCGGAACTATTTTTTTCGGACTCTCGAAAAATTCGTTCTGATGAAAGGTACATAAAAATGTTCGATTTTTTTTATTTTAATGAGTGATCGTAAAAGACAATAAAATAACACAAATTTTGCATAAAGAACGAAGTTGATCGAATTATTAGTTGCTGAGATATCTGTAATCCTGTTTTCCACATTCTTCGGGTTTTCATGACCCTGTATTTCATTCAAATTTCAATTCAAAGATATATTTTAATTGGAAATGAGACGCTTAATCCGACGCAGTAAACTGTTAGTTAATAAGATTATTATTTTTGGAGCTATAAGGATGTTTCTTTTTCGCAATTCAACACTACTTGAGTAGTTAGGCGTGTTGTATAATTTATCGAATGAGATTCATCAGCAACTCATTAATACAGCATTACTATGCACAATAAAAATATAAATACACGTTTAAATTTTGTTTTGGAATTGCAATCCATTTATAAATAGTTTTCAAATCTATTATTTTCATATATTACATATGCATATATATGATGGGTAAGTATTACGGTGGCCCCCAACGACTAGTTTTATAGTGTATTAAAAGGTGCAAAATTGTCACATTATTCTGAATGTATTGGAAAGTGTTTCATAATCTATGTTTTACGGCTGAATTCTCCCTTTCTATTTTTAAGTCCTTTTTTTATTAAATCGAATTTATCATCCGCATGAAATACTAAAAAAGAAATAACTTAACATGCGTAAATAAAATATTTACTTTTACAAAGCAAAGTATAAAAAGTAATAGAAGTTATAAAGATTCCAATAAATTAAATTGGATTAAACCGTAAGCGTGCAAAAATTTAAATAAAAGATCCACTGGGATAATAGTAAACAAACAGTGATTTATTTCGATTTTTTTTTGTATAATAAAAAAGTAAAATAAAGAAATATAAGTTCTAACTTTAAAGCGAATAAACTCTCTGTGTAATCTTTTGAGAATTTAATTACTTTGGGATTAAACTGCTGTATTTCTTTAGCAATGTGGCTTCTTTTAAAAACCTTATACAATTTTAATTATGAAGAGTTTTTATGAAATTAAATGCAAGTATATTCTTTTTAAAATATTTATAAACGTATGTAAATGAGATTTATGCATAAAAGATTAATCATTTCGTAAAATAAGGTTAATTTGTTTCACAATTTAATTGAAAATGATTAATATTTTTACCCCCTTTTTAGAATTTTCAATATGTTTATCTTTTGAATATTTCACAGTGTTTTTAAATGAATCAGAGAGAACTTTCTCGTGGATTGGTAATAAACATTTTAACTCTTTCGGGTCTCGTGTACTATTAATAGCACATGTCTTTTATTTAAATATTTTCTTCGTTTTAACAAATACATTTCTTGCCGTTTACATGCAGTAACGTTAATATGTGTCTATGCATTTTCTATGTGTCTTCACTTACGTTTAAGCATTTAGTAATAATATTAAAATAATAAATATTTGCTTATTTCTGTTTGGACTGTTCACGATTCTTTATTTCAAACATATACTACACTCTTTAAATTTAAGATAAATATTATGTTTTTAAAAGGATCATGTGTCGTAAATTGCAAAAAGCATTACAAAATTGTAATAGAAGTTAAATCTTGTAATAGATCATTTTCTAAACATCTCCCAAAACTTTTGCTTAGCCTATTGTCATAGGAATATGAATAGAACTGCATGAAAAACAACAATAATTGTTATGTTTCAGGCAATGAAATATTCGTTAATCACTAAGTAATCTGTTTAAAAATCTTCTGTTAATGCTATTTAACGTAAAAATAATTTTTTCTAAAAACTGAATCGGACCAGAAAGATAATTATTAGACCTGATAATTACTAAAGCGCTGTTATCTACAGGAGAGGTAGCGTCGTTTTTACCCGATTATTTACATATTTTTTTCCATTGTTGGTCCTTCTTATTGAATATAAGTTCTTCCTTCAAGCTATATTGTTAAAAATTTGAAACTTTTGATGCATCGTCACTCCACCGCTTCTTCAGAAAACGATTATTTCACTGTATTATGGAGCATTCTCATTCGTTTAAAATAAAGATATTCTATGAAAGCGGTGGAGTGATGATGCAGCAAAAGTTTTAAATTTTTAACAGTGTAGATATATTTCCAAATAGAGATACATACATATGTTTATAACCACCTGATATAATAATTTTAAAAATTAATCCTAAAATTATTTCTTTAGTATATTATAGTGTACATCAGAATGATCATAATATCAGAAGATTCACAATAACGAGATATTTGTAGTGCCAGGTTATATATATGTGTGCGTGTGTGTGTATTATTTTTCAAAAGAAGTTAATTTTTAACATTTCGAATACAAGAGTACTAGTGTCGATAAATATTAACTGTTTACATTCATTGAAAATCTGCATGCATATTTCATATTTTGCATATTATAAATGTTCGAGTATCGATACACATTCATTAATCATATTAATTAAAATTTGAAATACATGTTTCACATTTTGAGCATTTATGAATATTCTAGAGTCGGTAAAAAATCATTGTTTATCTTCATTAAATTTTTTATACATATTTCACATTTTGCGTATCGTTAATGTACTTGTTTTATACATGGCGATATTCAAAATTTATTCAAATTATTTTTAGAACTGTTTTAAGAAAATTATAATCAGTTTTAATGTTATACTTGGTGCTACCTATGATTAGAGTTACATTAAATATTATTAAAATGTTTGTAATATAGTCTTGATGTTCTATCCTCATGGCGAGGGTGCAAAGTAAAATTGTGATTTAGAAGATTGATTAGATTTATATTACTGACATGTCTTCACTGCATTTCGTGAAAGCAAACTTACAAGGGTAAATTTCATTTTTCCTTATGTTGCGTATGTTTTAGAAGCATTGTTTATTATAATTATTGTTTATTATAAATTTTATGCGTTTGTGTTAATGCAGTTAACATTTTTAAGTTAATTAATATTAAATTTTAATTGAAAAGAGAATATTCAAATCTTTGAATATGGCGTTATCCATCTGAAGGATTAATTTGTAAATTTTTATGCTTAATAGTGGTCAAAAGTTTTAAATATATTGTTTATCTATTACCGAATTAGACAAAAAATATATGTTAGATTAATTTTAAACACGATTTTTCAATCGTAAATTAATTATAACACATGTAAATTTTCCATTTTTTTTTTCATTTTTGGGTGAAAAAAGTCCGGGTCACTGTTGATCCAGAGTATCAGACCAGATAAAGTGATTGTTGAGGTTAATTGGGTGAAATAGTCCTCCAGTGTTCGTGTCCGGGATGGCTCAGTTGGAAGAGCATTGGCGGCTTCAGCCAATATATCCCTAGTTCGAATCCTGGCCCGGACTTTTTTCACCCAAAAATGAAAAAAATGGAAAATTTACATGTGTTATAATTAATTTACCGATGGAATAAACATGTTTAAAATTAATCTAATGTAATTTCGTATGCAGCGATTTTCTGTAGTTCCATATATTGACCTTCGGTTTATTCTGTTGAGCTGATCCAGAGTATCAGACCAGATAAAGTGATCGTTGAGGTTAATTGGGTGAAATAGTCCTCCAGTGTTCGTGTCCGGGATGACTCAGTTGGAAGAGCATTGGCGGCTTCAGCCAATATATCCCTAGTTCGAATCCTGGCCCGGACTTTTTTCACCCAAAAATGAAAAAATTGGAAAATTTACCTGTGTTATAATTAATTTACCGATGGAATAAACATGTTTAAAATTAATCTAATGTAATTTCTTATGCAGCGATTTTCTGTAGTTCCATATATTGACCTTCAGTTTATTCTATTGAGCTGATCCAGAGTATCAGACCAGATAAAGTGATCGTTGAGGTCAATTGTGCTAAATAGTGCTCCAGTGTTCGTGTCCGGGATGGCTCATTAGGAAGAGCATTTGCGGTTTCAGCCAATACATCCCTGGTTCGATTCCTGGATCGGAATTTTTTCACACAAAAATGAAAAAAAAATGAAAAAATTACATGTGTTAAAACTAATATATGTCTCTTACGCTTGATCAAAAGCATTGCTATGCTATGTAACCTTTTTTAAGTCCTTGTAAAACTTTTCCGAGATTTATGATGGTAAATGTAAAGTGTGTGTTATTCCGTAATTGTCTAGTATAATTTTTGATAGCCAATATCACCGAATTAAAATTGCTTATATAGTTATCACCTTTCACATTAATGTACTGCAATGTTTTGTTATAGCATTCTAAATGTGTAGAAAAAAGTTTCATTATCTGTGTTATGTGTGTCATTCTCGATTCTTTGGATTGTTTAAGAATTAGGTATGAATAATATATACATTAACTTACCGCCATAATACAAAGTATAAAATCAAATAATATATGATGTACACTAATAAAAATGTATAAATATTGTTCAAATTGTGAAAATTATAAAAATATATATCAATTACCGTAATTTCTGGTGTATAATCTGCGGATCAAACAATTCTTTTTCGACCCAGAATTTGTATTTAATAATTGAAGTCAAATATTTACCGCGATCTAAAATGTTACATTTTATTTCAAAAATTTTCCGGGTCGAAAAATACTTATTTGATCCGCGAATTATACGCCGAAAATTACAGTACTGTATGTTTTTTTTTATAACAACAATTCATAAAATATATGTGAAACAATAGTAAATCCTTTAATTAGTAGGAAATGTTTTGTACAAGCTTGATTGTTTCCTATACAATATGAATTTTATGCACTGTAAATCTAAAAAAATGAATACATTATACTGCAATAAAATATAAAATATAAAATATCGGCATATATTTATAATCACACCAATTAAATTAAATCACAAAAACGGGTAGTCATGGAAAAAAAATATGTTCTTCACGGGAAATTTCGTGTAAAGAATTGAACTGTAATTGCTACATGTAAGTAAAGACTTTTTTCCTAAAAACGAAATGAGGTATATTTTTAATAGTAGAAAAAATGCAATCATTCAGTTTAATTAGTAGATTAAAGTTAGTAAGTCTTGTCTTTTTTTCTTGACGGAAAAAAATATACATTAAAAGGAATTTTCTTATTCGGATGATTTAATTTTAATTTATATGTAGCATATACTATGTAAAAAAAAATCAGTAAAAAAGTAAAATTCAAGTCAAATAAAAAAATAAATTTTGCCTTTATATAATTTGTAATTTTATGCAATCAAATATATTCAGTTAAGAATTTTCCACAAAAAAATAATTTAAAACTAAAGTAGAAAACATACCATAAATTTCACTATTTTGGATTCGTGAGCTGGAAAAGGCGTATCATTTAAAGTTTAACACGTTCGCTGCCGCTTACATGAAGATGTGATGATAGTTAATGCCGCACTGTAGATGTGGGTTTTTCCCAAAAGCCGATTTACTTTTTATAACAAAGAATCAGTGAAAGATTTTCCCGCGCCAGCGCGTGACTGGCTATTGGACATCCCTCCACATCACGCTGGCGCCCATCAGGCGCTATTGCTGCTAATGCTGCTTAGTGTTCCAGAGTAGAAAAATTTGTATAACAATGTAAAAAAAAAAATAATAACGATGATATGTTCATTTTGAAAAAAAATCGGGACATACTAGAGTTTATAATTAAAATCTCTTTTCATTAATTATGTAGTCAAGGTAGTAATGTGGCCATCTTTAATTTGGGTAGCCTGATGGATACCAAAGTAACAACAAGAATTCCTTTTATGCAACTAAAATGTCATATAATTGGTTTCAAGTCACTTTAAATTGTATAACAAGAAAAAAACGAAGTATGTGTTAATTTGTTTTTCAGTAGCTCCGAGTGTGACTCTTTTACTCAAAAATGGACCAGAAAATGACCACAACTCCAACTCCGCTGCCCTGGTTAACTATTTCACATGAAATCCTGTTTTTTCCAGGCATGATTACTAAGAAAAATTTCAACTAAACAAAAATTTCTCATTTTGCACTAAATAGGTTTCAGCGTATGCTATAAAATTTTGCTATTATATGTCAACGTTAGTCAGAGTGATCTATAAATTATCATTTTTAATTTTTGACTTTTTTTTTTTTTTTTTTTTTTGAGATTTTTAAATTTTTTTCCGAAATTTGATAAACATTATTAAATTTATCTAATCCACATTAAGAATATTTATCCATTTCTTGTACCTAAAAAAAATACATTTCTTGAATGTTGTAGAAATACGATGTTTAGATATGAGTAAACGTTTATTAATTTCATTCAAAAGTGATTGTGGTACAGTTTAAAATCGATTTCAAAATTAATGTAAAAAATTTAATTGAAATGAAACCTAATTTATATATCATAGCAATATCATATTTCTAAAACGCGCCCTTTTTATTAGGTGTGTTCGTAATCATGTAAATACGTAGCACCTATAGGTGTCCTCCAGTCCGTCCGTCCGCATATAACAACGCAAAAACTGCCCAACCGAATCGTTTGAAATGTAAAATATATAATTATTATATAATTTTCTCGAGTCATTTCAAATTTTATGAAAATCGGATGCATAGATGAATTACAGGTACAATCAAAAGTGCTCCGTTACATTAGGGTCAATAGGGAAAGAAGTTTCAATATAATTTTAATCGATTGAAATTTAAAATACATAATTAATACATAATTTTGTCGATACATTTTCAAATTTTATCAAAATCAGATGCATAGTTCATTTACAGGGACACTCAAAAGTATTCCGTTCCATGACGGTCAATGGGGAAAAATGTTTCAAATGCATTTTAATGGTGTTACACTAATTCGAACATAATAAAATTGATATGCATCTATAAAGTACATATTATAGTATACATTTGCATAATCCCAAGTATTGCAATACATAATTGTATAGGGAGAACACTGTTTGGTGCGCATTTTAATTGCAATTAACTATTTACAATTTTATGAGATTGATATATGAGGGTGATATTTTTAAAACTTCGTTTTCGTATGAATGCACCTCTTTTGTTGCGCTTCACGTGCAATTTCCAACTTGTTATTTTTTTAAATCGCTATTATCTAAGCTTAAAAAAATGCAAGCACGTTTTTTCTGAGGAAGTATAATAGTAAATATTAAATTCTGTTTATTATTTAATATGACAAAATGTATTGAATTTACAACAAAGGAACTTTAAATATATTTTTAATCGAAAATAAGGGAAAGTTGTATAAATCGTCTGATCTTAAATGGGAATAGTAATTGCAAGATTAAAGATGATGTCACATCAATAATGGTCACACGCCACGTAATGGACGGGGTGAAACTACAGGAACTCATCCAATTATTTTCTTTTTAATACATAATCTATCAAATATACTTCTATGAAATAATTGCGCAAACTCTAAGATGGTGTTTTTCGAAAGTAGAATTGCAGTTTTTTCCTATGAATGCACTGTAAAAAAAAAAAGGTCGATCTACTAAAAAAACTTTAGTGATCCTTGTAGTTACTAAAAAATTGTTAGTAATCTTAGTTGGTTACTAGAAAATCTGTAAGAATTACTAGAAAAAAGTTAGCAACGAATAGAGTTAATAGTTTTATATTTTTAATAGCTCTTACTAAAACTTAGTTGGTGTGGCCTTGATAGCATAGTGGTTATAGTAACGGACTCCAGGCTAAAAGATCCCGGGTTCGAAACTTCCCACCGCCAAATACACCCCGAATGTCTGTAGTGTCTCGTTAATAAAGGGATTATGAAAATCCAGTCGGAGCAGTTACGAATGTTTAGTGCTGCCTTCTATTGCGGTTTTGCCGAAAATCTTCCGCTTCAGAAGTCTGGATGCAGCTCGAAGGAAGCTCCTCCGCTTCGGTTGCATGTAATGGTTATTAAAAGTAATTTTGGAGCTATTACTAAAATTTGCTTGGTGGCTCATACTAAAAATTTTTAAGTTAGTTATACAAAAAATTCTTTTGTTCAGTTTACAAAAGAAATGCTTGTTTCACTTGCAAAAAAACAGTTTGTAATGGTTACTAAAAAATTCTGTGGAATACAAATTTACTAAGAAATTTTTAGTAACCCCTTCAATTTTTTTTTACAGTGTGGCCCTGCAATTGTTTTGTTGTTAGAATGAAATATTATTTTAAATAATTGGCTCGCTATTGCGTAGAAAAAAATGTAGATTTGAAATATTATTGTAAATATGTGCAATTATTTGTATTCAGAGAGATTAAATTAAGTAAACAAATGAAATAAGACTAAATATTAAGATAAAGTTCAATAAGAAAAATTATTATTTAAATAGATAATCCAAATGCTGCTGATTTAAATGCGATCGATTTTAATTATGTTTTTTATTGTAATGAAAAATGACGCATAAAGATTTGTAAGCACTTAATGTGTTAAGATAGAATTTTGTAGTCTGATATTTCATTCATTATGTAAGTTTTTATTCCTTCATGTATTACTGATGAAAATTCAACGTTTGTCAAAATTTAAAAAAATATATAGAATTTAATAATAAATTAATGTTCGTGTTAAGGAACTATATGGGAAATAAAATGGGATTAAAATGTATATAGTCTAACCTACGGTTTGTAATTTTGCAAAAACACTTAGTTTTTAGTTTATTTTTCAAGAAACAAGATAATGATTTAATCATGATTGTTTTTATGTGCTGCAGAAAACTTTTAAATTACGCTACATAAAATGTGAAAAAATTAAGAACCATTCTATCATTCACTCTCTTCTATAAAAGATGAAAATTTATGTTGTAACATAATAAAAGCATATACTGTAAATGTTCATTTTAAGCTATCTATGAAATGTTATCTTGAATTCTTAATTTAAAAAATGTCTAACTTATCTTGCTTAATTTTGCAATAACTCATAATTTTCTGTTTCTATTTTTCGGAATACGAAAAAAAACGTGTATTATATGTGCTTGATTGGACTTGATTGAGATCGTGTACAATTATGTAAAAGATTGGGAATATTTTAAATTACTCTACGTGGAATGCGCTAAAATTAGTAAAATTTTCTGTATTCTTTACTCTCTTTAGACCCAAGCTGCACATTTGTGTACCTCTGGTTTCAACTGCGTATCTCACTTATTATTTGAAATTATTTTATTGACACGAGATGATTTCATTTGTGTACGTTAACCCTTTCTAGTTTCAGCAAAAAATGGCGCTAGCAGTCTTAATTCATATTATTTTGGAGGAAATAAATGAGCAATGGCGAAAAATATAAGATATAGAAAAAGTAAATACATTTTTAAAATTAGAAAATTAATATATATACACATTAATTTTTTAGAATGCTTATAAACTCTTCAGTATTGCATAAATCATTTCAATTTTTTAGCTGGATCTTAATATCTATTTAAATTACATGTAATTTGTAAGGTGCACGTGTGTGCACCTCCGGATTCAATTCTTTGTTTTTGGAAAGAAGTCATATCATTAAAAAATTGTAGTGAATGATATCTAATTGGTGCAGTGCTAAAGTTGTTGAATGATTCAAAAATTATACATAATTATAAATAATAATTCATTTTGCTGATGTTTTAAATGAAACATTAATTTTTAAAAATCATAATTATTATATATTTGTAAAGATAAATAAACTGATGATGCTAATGGTGATGATGAGTCTTCTGACAATGAAAATTTACATAACACAGATATAACCATTTAGGATATTGCTCCAGTTCCTATTCCGAATCCGTGTAGCAATAAAGTTTAGCCTAAAAGATCTCTGTTATTGAAAGTTTAAAATAGTACATTGTTAAAACTTGCTTTACAGCAAACTAGAAATACTAGTATAATGCTGAGAACAAAACCTTATCTTTTCGCAAATATCTTTAATTTTTTAATCTTTTTTTTAATGGTATTCCGAAGACCCTTGATTAATGAGGATTATCTAAAAACAGATTCCAGCATCGTAAATCCTTTTGAATCATTTTTAGATTAGTTAAATGAAGATTTTCGGAAAAAAGTTTCGTATGAAATCAATTTATATCCCGTTCAAACACGAAACCGTCGCTCAATAAAAGCATCTAAATATGAAATTATGGAAGTTGCAGGAGTATGCATTGCATATGGGAACTTTAAAATATCTCCAATCAAGCTTCTGCTGGCAAAAAGACTTTCCAGTACATAGAATTGCAGCTACAATGTCAGGTGAAAGATTTTTTGAGATTAGAAAATTTCTTCATTTTACAGATAAATCAATTAATCATTAAGCAAATGACAAATTATTGAAAGTAAATCATATACTGAATGCAGTAAGAATTAAATGTTTGTCCCTGTCCCAGCCAAAACATTTATCACCAGATGAACAGAGATCACTAGATCCCATTTGCTAAGCGTTGCGGATTTAGACCGGTATTGTACCATTAAAACCTAATCCGTTGGGATTTTCTGTAATCTGCCAGCGATAGCCTTACTTTTGACAGCCAAGTATATCATAGAAAAGGAATTACATCAGCTGATGATTCCAATTAATGACGATTAGTTCTAAGTGGAGGCATTATGAAATTGCTTTTTAAATTTATACCAAAAGACAACACACGGTTGATTTACACGGACAATTTTTTTGCTAGTGTAAAATGTGCCAACTTTTCATGGAGGAACAATGTCTACTAAACTAGAAGGATTGTGAACAAAAGACTTGAAGAAGCAGATAAAAAAAAATCAAGAACGATCGAGATTTGTAACGCGGAGTGTGGGATGAGAGACTAAAGGAAGAGTGCATATGATGTGTGCATACTTAATACTAAAATGGAAAGATAACAAATGCATAACTTTGCTTTCGACTTGAATAGATAGCGATCCCAAAAGCAGTTGTGTTAAGTGGTCTAAAGATCAAATCTGTAAAATTAATGTAACATTAATTTTACAGTTACCTGCAATTGTGAAAACATACAATGCGTGTATGGGGGTACAGATTTAAACGATAGGTTTTTAGCTTACTACCGTTGTGCTATTCGCAGAAAAAAGTAGTCAACAAGAGTTTTTGAACATTTTATAGATTTGGTTATTTCCATTTGTTGGATAATGTATATAAGAAATTGCAAAGCAGGTGAAGTTACTCGAAAATACAGATTGTCTCTCTTACGGTATTTATAGAGAGTGAATAAGTACTGTTAAATTGAGACAAGGGCAAATGATGATGAGGACAAAGTAAAGGAAGAACAGCGAGTAGGGAGACAATGCAAAATCTATTCAACTGAAAATGACTCTGAAAACGATTCCGAAAATAAACCACAGCGAAAAAAAAGCAAGGGCATCCAGCAACCAATTTACTATATTAGATACGAAAACATTTGACAGTTTCCTCGTTCAACAAATGATAACTTTACTTCAAAATGTAAATATGAAAATTGCAAATCAAGAAAAAGAGTTATTTGTACAAAGTTCAATATACATCTCTGTATCAAAAATATAATATTTTTGATAATAGGATGTAAAATAAGCTTTTATGTATCAATTTTACACCAAATTCCTTGTTTATTAATTCCTTGTATTTTTTTTTTTTAATAAAGTGTTTTTTTCAGTATGAACCCGAAGTGCACATATGTGTACCTTCTAGTAAATAGAAACTATTAATAATTATTCTGTTTTTATTACAAAATTATGTTTCTATATGTATAAATAGATTGAACAAACAGTGAAATAATTTTATGGTGGCTTAAAACGTGTCAGGTCTAAAGAGGTTATTTGAAACTATTCTATAAAAGCTGAACATTAATTTGGAAAAGATAATATACTTATTTACACTTTATAAAACGGAACTAAATATCTGCCACCATATAAGGGACAACTCTATTTTAACTAATCGTTATTTATCTATCGTAGAGATGAATTTTTCGGTAGCGGCAAATAGCATTATAGCCCCCCCAAAGAAATTATTATGCTCAAGCATCATCACTTATGTCTTTTTTTCTATATCCTTTATTATCCAATTACGGATTCCTAATCTATATTTGACTAGGGCTGTGGCTTTTGTGTCTAGATAAAAAGAGAAGCCGATAAAAAAGTCCTTTTTATCGAAATGGAAAGTTGTTTTTGAACAGATATATTCCATCGTCTAGCGATTTGTTATATTAAACGTTTATAGAAAAATAAGAATACATATATATTTGACGGTTCCATCTCGTATTCTGAATTGCAGCCTAACCAACATATAAAGTGATAAATGCTAAGCTGGGCATCATACTCGTAGCTTAAGTGGTAGAGCACTTGGAGCGCTATTCGAAGGGGTCTGGGTTCGATAATCGGCTTGGACATTTTTCAGTAAAAAAAAAAAAAAAAAGTTAGTTTCTACGCTTATTATAGTAATGTGAAATTTCATGTATTAAATCTTCGAAATAAGTATATTTTAGAAAAATTAAAAGCGGAACTCATTGCAAGATTTTATATTTAATACTTTTTTATAAGAAAGCATTTCGTTCGATTTAACCAACCTTGTTTTATACGTGCTGTCTTTTAAATTACACTACTTAAGATACACTTAAATTGAATAAACATTCCATATTTAACAATCTTAATTAACAGATTTAATTTGGTAAGATAATATTTGCATTTATATTTAATAATTTTCATTACAAGAATTTCATTTGGTAAATATATGAAAGATCTTTTTAAGAACACTGTTAAAAAAGTTCTGAAATTCACGAACATTTTTTTCTTGAATTTCACAGAAAAGGTAACTTTTCCCTACAAAAGGGCATTTTCCATTACAAATCACAAAATTCCACTACATTTCCTGAAAATAACGAAACGGACGGAAATAGAAACAAAAAACGGAGACACTCAGTTGTGTAAAGGGCTCCATGGCCGTGTGGTCACGGCACCGCCGCCAAACACCTGCAATCGCAGATTTTGAGTCCGGGTCCCACTGGGCCATGGAATAATGAAGACATAAAAAATCCCTTTTAAATTACATTTTTACGGTTTATTTTTCTCTTATTTCTTATTAAAAAAACCTTTTAATTAGTCAAAAAAAAAGAATAAATAGTGTACGACAATATCAAAAAATTGTCTATACTATTTTTTTTTTAAATTGTTAATAAAAACTTTTTTTCATTCATTCATTCAAAAAAAATACTGGTTTTAAACAGTGATTTTTTTTTTTATTTAAACTATTTAAAAAATTAAAATTGATTTAAAAAAATAATAAGTATTATGCATCTGTCTAAAATAAAATAAAATATACCGTTTACAAATATTCTAAGGAATATATTTAAAAGGAAATCTTTAAAAAGCACAACAGATTTTCCCACTAACTCATAAAAGACATAATTTGTACAATCCGGCATGAGCAACTTTGGCTCAGTTCGTAAGGATTTGTTCCGCTATTAAAAAGTCCCGAGTTCGATCCTCAGGACGGCGTGAACTAAATTATATAAAATAATAATAATAATAAAGAAAAATTACATAGCAGCTTAAAATCACTCGGTAATTTCGAATTCTTTGATGCTTAATTGATTTATTAATTTTAAAAATTATATTAAATTATTATTATTAAAAATCCAACTTTGTAACGGACAGTTACTGCTTCTTCAAACGGAGTTCCCCTTTCTTGTATTTCCCACAACGGAAAATCTACTAATGGAACGGTAAAAGTTCGGCTACTTTGCTGCCAGTAGTTTCACCGTGAATTCACAGATTTATTTTTAACAGTGAAGCTATACATTAAATATTATGTTAAGTTCCTAAATAAATATAGATACTCTAACCTATAATTCGTAATTTTGGAATAACTCCTTTTTTTTAGAAAACAAAACTAAACTTGTGTTATATGCCCTTGATTGGGAGTTTTACATATGCTTGAGAAGACTTGATTGGGACCATGTAGAGTAATTTAAGATTGGGAATCATTTAAATATCGCTACATAGAATGAGGTTAAATTAACAAGCTTTTTTTATATTCTAAATTTAAAATTCTTCTCTAAAAGCTGAACATTAATTTGGGAAATCTATATATTTAAAACGCTAAGAGTTTTCTTTCGACAGTCCGTGAGCAGAAACTACTGTATCAAATTATACATTCTTTTTTTTTTAATGAAAGATATTTGTCCACAGATTTGTTATCGTACAGTCGTTTGATCAAAAATGTTATTAATTAGTTGTAATTATCAATTAAAATTTTACTTATGCGAATGCGTAATCCATAAGCACAATCTGTGCCTGAGAGTGAAGCTCTACCCATGCGTATAAATGCTAGCTCTGTTGAATTACAAAAAGCCGTGGAAGACGGTTGTGTTTTTATCAGCATGTGCGATTGTTTGGTTGTTGTTATATTATCTGATTAAAAACTATAAGTTTTTTTCACGAGGTTAATATTATTGAGTTTTTAAATATTTTTTTGGAATGGAAAACTTTGTTGTACCGATAATAGGCGATGAAAATTGTAGGAGGTTTTTCGTTTAGTGTATACCCGCCAACTTAGAATTTTTTTTTTTTTTTTTTTTTTTTTTTTTTTTGAAAAGCATTGGCGAAAACTCGGATTTTTTGGAGATGGTGCCATCTAGCGTTTTTATTGGAAATAAACGTATGCTTTTGGTTTTTTATCGTAATATATGCATGAGTCCTGACACTTATTAATGAAAATAGAAAAAAGGCCTTTGCACGACTTTAATCTATTTTCGTCCAAAAGTTTCGAAACATAAGAATTATTATGAGAAAAAACAAAGTGCGAAATATAAAACATACCGTTTTGCAAATAAAAATGGATCGGTCGAGAGGATTTCAACGCGCTTGAAAATTAGATCTTAATTTAAAAAAAAACAACCTTTTAAATGACGTACTTTCTTCTGAACTGAAAAATAAAGAAAGGGAGGAAAAAAAGAAAGAAAAATTAATTTTGTATGGTCAGTAAAAACTTGATTTTTCAGAAATAATTAAGTTTTTTTTTTCCTAACCGACTTAGTTTAACATTACAAATAATACAATTGATATTGCAGATATGTTCAGGATCATAAATTTATTATTCAAGGAATATAGGAATTCTCTTAACATACATGTATCTTTATCTTACTTCAAATCTTTAACCAAATTTATTCTTTATCATAATTATATATTATTTAATAATGCAATATTTAAACAAATAGTCGGTCTTCCACAAGGTGGGATTGTATCATCCATCTGTGCTGATCTCTACTTACATTATTATGAACGTAATACTTCTATTGTTAATTGTTTTCTATACAGGTATCTTGATGATATAATAATTTTATATTCTAAAAAGTCATCTAACTATTCGCTACCAATCAAATACCACAAAAATTTAAAATACAGTTATAATGATATGCATAATAATACAATTAACTTTCTTGATCTTAATATTACGCTTTCAGATAATAAAATTCTATTTGATATTTATGACAAACGTAATGACTTTCCTTTTAAAGTAAACCCCTTTACTCATTATAATTTTTGCCTACATAAATCTGTCTGTTAATATATTACTTAATTTTGCCCATAGAATTAAAAATATTTGTTCACATAATTTTAAAATGCATAATTTAAAAACTGTACAAGAAACTGCTATAAGATATGGTTATCCTTTACATTTGGTTAAAAAAATATTATCTGTATAAACATTTATTTAGTATTAACTGTCTATTTTCTCTTCAACCAATATTGCAAAAATTAACAAGCTAATTTATGCAGCACCATATGATGTTATTGATAAGAACTCCTATAGTCTTTAATATATAATAGGTTATTACATGATCTTAAAAATAATTAACACATTGCGTAAAAAAATGTTTAAAAAAATTATAAAAAATAAAAATAATACAAAAAAATAAAAAATACAAAAAAAAAATATGAATAATAGGAAGGTTGGGTGGGTTAGATGTTAGATTACGGAGGAGGACGGTGTTGTCTGGATAATACGCAATGGTTAATTATTATATATTTAATAATTTATTAAAAAAATAATAACTTTACACATAGTATTTAAGTTTATGTTTACCGAAAAACTAATATGCATAACTTAAAAATGATCAAGTTATTGAGATAAGATATGGTTGTCTATTGTATTTGTCTTAAAGAAATTATTTGTAAAATATTAGAATAGAAATTATTCTTGGAAATTCTTAGCTAATAAATAATTTATTTTATTCCCATAATAGAGGGCAGCACCATAAGCATATGATTTAATTAATATATTAATCCTTTAGATGGCAGCACTAAAATAATTTTCTGCTAGAAGTTGTTGTAATATATTCTAGTTAATTAATTAATATAGTAATATTAATAATTGATTAAAAATAAAAATATAATATTTCTAATAGTAGCATCTATTTTTTTCTAAATATATTATGAATTATATAGTATAATATATGTTTTACTAATTTTTATAATTATTGTTACAACTTTATTTTATTATCTATGTGATTTATACTATGACCATAACCTTGACTGTTAGTAAGTCACATGTAGTTTGTATCTGATTGCACTACAAATCTTGCTAGGATATGGGTAATGGTAAATATTTTAGTATATATATCCTTTTTTTTAAATGGAATATTGTATTATTGTTATTTTGTAATATTGATTTTATTTTCTTCTATGTGTATCTTTCTACTAATTTGTCATCTGAATATCTTCCAGCCAGTCGGGTGTATTGTGAGTCGAATTCTTAGCTTTCAGCACGACTCATAACAGAAACTGGTTGGATGTTTTTGCTTTTTTGTTAAACTATACACCCCTGAAGAAGTAGTTTAATAGAAAAGCCTTCTACTGCCTTTTTATCCATTTATCTTTCATTATTTTGGTAATCTGCCTTCTATCTCACTTCAAACTTCAACTGTTTTCAATAAGATGATTGTAAAAATACTGGTTTCATTGGTTTATTGTATGGTAATATATGAATCACTCTGGTTATATAATGTCCATTTATCCATATATTTCTTAGTAATTTGGTAATCTGCCTTCTATTTCTCTTCAAACTTCAACTGTTTTTAATAATATGATTGTAAAAATACTGGTTTCATTGGTTCTTTTATTGGTATTGTCTGAATAACTTTGGGTGTACTTATAAAAGTATTTATTTATATATATATATGCATATATATATTCTAAAATAGGAATATAGTTTTCAAATGGGTGTCCTTCAAATTTACGAAATATTTTAGAACTAGAAAAAAATTAAGAAATATGTATTACCTAAAATTTCAAATTATTATAGTTATCGAAGTTTTGAAGTTTCGATATTTTTATTTTGAATTATTAATACTTTAAACATCCAGGGGAACGAAAAAAAAAATCTATTATAGTAAAAATCTTTTTCCTCAAGTTTTGACGGGTTCGATCTAGTATATTATAAACATTCAAATTTATTAATACTTAGCTACAAATTCGTCACAAAATAAGGAATATTTTACGAGTATTTTAACAAACCTCTTTTTCTCTATCATAGAAATGAATTTTTCGGTAGCGGCAACTCAAATTATCTATCCCCAGAGAAATTTTTATGCTCAGAGATCACTACTTAACTCTTATCTCTATATCCTTTATTATGCAATTACGAAACCCTAACCTATATTTGAGAAGGGCGGTGGCTTTTGTGTCCAGATGAAAACAGAAGTGGAAAGTTTGTCTACAACAGATATTTTCCAGGGCGATCGATTGTGAATAAAATTAATTTAAGGAATTTTGATATTTTTGGTAAATTAGAAACTGAACTGTTATTTCGTTAACATATTACAAGAATTCATATTTAATACTCTTCTTTACAAAATGACATTTAATTTAGTAAATATAATATAAATGAATTTAGGAAGCTATCTCTGAAATTTCATGTTGAATTCGTAATTAAAATGCATATAATCAAACCTATAATTCGCACTTTTATTATAACACTTTATTTTCTGATTGTATTTCCTGAAAACTTCTCAATGATGATGATTTAAACAAATTTCTTTTATATGTGTTGTAGGAAAAATTTAAATTACTGTACATGGAATGTGCAGAAATTAATAATTTATTCTATATTCTATATTTAACAATTGCCTCTAAAAGCCGACTGTAAATTATTATTTGTAATTCTAAATTAAAATTTAACTAAAGATTGACCGCACTATAAATAACATAAATAACTCTATTTCAATAAACCGTTAATTTTCTATCGCATATATTATTTTCTCGGTTGCGGCAATTAACGTCATTCATCTTCAGGCAAATTATTATGCTCAAGCATCATCACTTATCTCTTTTATCTTTATCTTTTATTATACAATTACGGAACCCTAATCTATATTTGAGTAGAGCGGTGGCTTTTGTGTCTTGATGAAAACAGAAGTCGCTAAAAACACCTTTTTTATTGAATTAGAAAAATTTCGATAAAAAGAAAAAATCGAAGAAAATGGAGGTAGACGATATGGAGAAAACATCGATAGAAAAAAGAGATCGATTGTGTGAAATCTTCATTGAAGATTTATAGATATTTTAGATAAATTAGAGGCTAAGCTATTATTTCGTAAATATAATACAAGCATTTATATTTAATACGCCTAACTACAAGATTACATTTCATTTGGTAAATAAAGTATTAATGTTCTTTTTAAGAAGGTATCTGAGAAATATTATGTTCCACTTCAAATTAAAATGTTTATCGCCTAACCTGTAATTCGAGATTTTGCAGAGATATTTCTGAATTTTATGTTTATTTTTTCAGAAATATCTGAAAGATGATGTGTAAACCAAACTTGTTTTATATGTGCTATGAGAACGTTTTAAATTACCTGACATGGAATGTGATTTACTATTAAATTTATTAAACATTCTTCTCATAAAGCTGAACTTTAATTTGGTAAATATAATATAAATATTGATGTTTAATAAGCTGTCTGCGAATTATTATTTTAAATTCTAAATCAAAGTTTAAGTAAAGATTTGCCGCAATATGAGGAACAACTGTATTTCTATAAACCGTTATTTTTTCTTTTCTATTGATGAATTTTTCGATAGCAGCAAATAACATTACCCGTCACCAGGGAAAATATGAAGTTCAAGTATCATAACTTTCTCTCTTCTCTATATCATTTACTAAACAACTGCGAAATATTAATCTATACTTGAGTAGTGCGGTGGATTTTGTGTCTTAATGAAATCAGAAGCCGACAAAAACACTCTTTTTATCAAAACAGAAAAAACAATTCTAGAACACATATTTTCCCAGCTAAAAAAGAACTGCAGTTTTTTTGAAGAAGTAAAGTATTTTTGAGGTTTTTCTAAAGTTAACTATAAATTCTCTATAGAGCAATCTCAACTATAAAATCACTATAGTTATTTTAAAGTTAATTTGAGGTGATTTTGTAGTAATTTATTTTACATATACTGTGAGCTGTTAACTTTAAAAATACTGTAGTTCTTATGAAGTCATTTTATAATCATAAATTAAAAAATATGTGAGACTTTATAACCTCAGAAATACTACAGTAAATTTGAAGTTGTAATCCAATCATTAATTTAGAAATATATTTTTTGATGTATCTCCACTATAACTCTAATTATCGTCCAGTAAATTGACAGACTTTAATCGGATAAAAGTAAACTCAATTATATTTCGAAATCGAAGGAGGGATTTTCCACCGCCTCCACCCACTTCCTTAGTGAAAAATTTATTAGTTCCTACTTTATTTCCTTACTCAAAAATTACATTTTTTATTACAAAAAAAAGAAAAAAGAAAAAAAAAATAAATTAAATTTAGGCATGGGCGTATTTTCTCTCCCATCCAGATGACATTTTCAATCCCTCCTTTATCTTTCAAAATCGAAAAAATGTTATCACTACCCTATCCCCTTCGCACCCCCCCCCCGCTTTAAACGGGGAATTTTTGATTCCCTTAATTTTAAAGATACCCGCAACTAATAAATTTTTCTATGCGTTTCAAAAGAGAAGAAAAAGAAAGTTGTGCAACTTATCTTGAAAAATCTAGGAGAGGGGGGGGGGGCAAATGACTGTCCCATAATTCCCCCCCCCTCCCTTTTAACGAAAAATTCTTTGTTACTTTTTTTCTAGCTACTTGCAAAGAATAAATTTTATTGTGTTTTCAAAATTTAGAGTGGAGTCATGTCCCCCCCCCACTCCTCCCCTTATCGGAAAATTCTCGTTTCCTTTTTTTGAAATTTTCGTAAAGAAAAAAGTCCTTGGAGGGACATCGGAACATACTTTCCGCTGAAATGACTTCCAGTTTTTATGAAAATTACTTTTACTTTATAAAAACAAACAAGGAAAACGATAATTCTGATTAAATAGTTCATTTTAAATTTACATTTGAAAATTTTATTATTTTTCACGCAATGGACGCTGATTTCTAACTTTCACTATTTAGCAAAACGAGATTGACTAATCAAAACCCAGCAGTTTTGCCAAGAACCAACAGATCATGAAGATACAGGCCTCTGATTGGCCAATCCCGTTTCGCTAAACAGCGAAAAATCTCTGTTTCCCCACCATTATTTTTAGTTGAAGACATGAAACTACTCAACTTTGAATATCTTGATTGCTTTAATGTTTACCATGTGAGACTCGAGACTCGCGTGTCACCCTTTCCCGTTCGGTCTTGTAATAGCGATTTGGCAATGTTTTATTATTATTTTTATATACTTTCGCTTAATTATTGTGTTTGAATAGAATCACGTTAAGATAAGATCGTAAATTTATGCCCCGAGTTAGATTTATTGGCGTATTATTAGTTTTACCGGCATGTATTTATTGTTCGTAATCCATTTTGTGTGCAAATTTCTTTTATTTAATTATTTATTTATTTTATATATATAGCCATGAGTAAAATTATGCACCGAGCTAGATCTATCTTTTTGATTGGACTAAATAATTAACAAAACACTGAGCCTTGTTTTAAAAAAATCATAATTAATAAAAATATTTCAAAGGAGGGTATCTACGATCGAAAGATTATTAATGTTACCTTTTTTAGCCTTTAAATAAATGATAAAAGAGGTGCAGTTAACAAATAGCTATTTATTATAAATTTGAATAATTCTTTATGACTATAATAAAGAAAAAGCGTTCAAGTATCAATATCAATTTTTTATTGATTGCTATTTTTGTGTATGTTCGTGTTTTTTAGTATAATTTTGAAGTTACTGCTGCTATGGTTTTAAACAATGCAATGTTTTTAACTTAGATTTAAAATTTATCAAAAAGAATCTGCATGACTTAGTAAAATTTGGAATAAAAGCTAATTTTAAAAATAAACAGGAAATGTATGCTTCCAGACAGTGCAGAAACTTTTTGTCTATTTTTTTTCTTTGAATTAAATCTGCCCACTTCTGACTGTTACTGAACATTAAACTTGGAAGTCGCGAATAGCATCTGATGGCCTTTACCTAACCCTTTTACTTTTTTTATGTCTTTAATCTTGTTTTTTTGGTCTGGTGATGTCAGTTCATTTTTTCTCTTCTCCAATCAAATGGTCCTTGTTGAACTGGAAGTAAAAAGACCTTCGATGGACACACAAACCAGAGCACTGTTCCACGAATTTTGCTGTGATCGGCCCACCTGAATGTCACAGAGGCTAAGTTTAAAACTTCATTGGTCATCTGATGGCTTCAGGGCCCAAACCCAACCTTTCCTGCTTATCGATGTCTTTAATATATTTATTTTAAATTTGATGAGGTGGCCTTTTTTTTTTTTTTTTTTTTTTTTTTTTTTTTTTTTTTTTTTAATATCTTGCTTTGGACGATTATCGGAGAATGGTATCATTAGAAAGTAAAATTATCTCAGACAGACACGTATATGGGCTGCAATAGTGGCACAACTCGAACAATACGAATTTTCAGTTAATGCACTCTCAACATTGCAGATTGGTATTCTTTCCAGCAGCAACAGTGGCACATCTTGTAGTTTAGTATTTCACCAACAGATAGCAGAAGTGCCACTCTTGCCTTCCTTACTTTCATTACAAGGCGAAACTTAAAACCCATTTATCTCAGAACCTGATTTTTTGAGTTGTGCCATTATTGCAGTCCACAACTGATATATTCAATTAAGATTGTAATATTTTCTCTAAGCTTGTTAATTTGTGTGCATATGAATGTTCTTCCCACGCTTATAGAAGTATTTGTTATTTTCAAAATTCAATAACTATGATAAAATTATACTCAGTAAGACTAACTACTATTGGCACATTACATTACAATTTACAAAAATATTTGGAAATATTTCTTCACTCGCATGAAAGCATACGCGTTGTCATTTTAATCTTATAAGACATTTTTTTAGATATTTTGTTTGTACTTCCATACTTTTAAAAGATTCTTTATGCTAGCTGAGGTCAATCTACGATGCTCATTTTTTACTATTTTCATTTTGTTTGCAGGATTTTTTTTGTTTGTCTGAAAATAAGTATAACTTCATCATTTAAAAAAAAAAAACTATTGTACAGATCAGTTACCCAGCGAAAGCAAAATCGTTTAAATTTATGGAACTGCAAATGAGATATTTAAAAAAGATTCTCCTTAGATTAAGATTAGCAAGTGGGTGTCTGTGCATATCAGTGAAATAGCAAAGTAAAATGGATTTCACTATTTTTAAAATGGTCAGGATGCCAATTTAAAGAAGGGTAGGCACTGCATCTGTAAAAAAATATTCTAGAGGGAACACTATACACTAAATAATAAAACATATTTTGTGTTTAAAAAGCATTATGGCTTTAAGTATAAAGTTGGATTACCATTTCACCAGTAAGTAATTTATTTTCTTTTTTCTCTGTTGTTTACATTGCTTAAATCAAAATACATGTGTGGTGTTTATATTATGTGAGTCAAAAATATTTCCTTTATTTATAAGTAATTTGCTTAGTACTTTGAAACTAAAGTTTCTCTCTTTGTTTTAATTTTTTTTTTTTTTTTTTTTTTTTTTTTTTTTTTTTTTTAACCTATGTGTACTGAGAGCTGTTTCAATGATTATGTTTTTGATAAATATGTTTTTAATACCTTAAAAACTATTTACGTAATTGAAAAATTTCACAATATACTTTAAGAATTCTGAAGGCAGGTCATGTTTATTGCTATTGATAAATTGAAATGAGTTAGTGTTACTTCTAAAACAAAAAAGCCATCACATACAGTTGTAAAAAAAAGTTGTCAACAAAATTTGCGGTTTTTCCAGGTCTTCATCGATAAAATTGTGATTTACAAAAACGTGATGAGAAAATTCATGTTTTTCAATGCATAAACAACAAAATTTGAAATTTATACTTTGCCGATTGGCAAAATTCACAATTTTTCGGCATATGGTCAACAACAAATCACTATTTTTATAAAGCCAATTGAGAAAGTTCAGAATTTTTACGAAGCTGATTAAGAAAATCCCCAATCTCACTGCTTCTCATCATTCAGAACAAAAAAATTTTATGAAACCGATTAAAAAAAATTGCGATTTTTAAAAAGCTAATCGTAAAAATTCATAACTTTTATGATGCTGATTGAAAAAGTTCACGATTCTTACGAAGCCAATGAAGAAAATCTACAATATTTCTGCGTCTGGGATCAACAAAATTCACAATTTTTGCAAAACCGATCGAGAAAATTCATTATTTTTACAAAACCGCAGAAGAAAATCCACAATCATTCCATGTCTAATCAACATGTTTCAGTATTTTTGCAAAACCGATCGGGAAAATTCATTATTTTTACAAAATCGATGAAGAAAATCCAAAATATTTCCATGTCTGATCAATATAATTCACTATTTTTGCAAAAGGGATCAAGAAAATTCATTATTTTTACAAAATCGGTGAAGAAAATTCACAATATTTCTGCGTCTGGTCAACAAAATCCACAATTTTTGCAAAACAGGTCGGGAAAATTCATTATTTTTACATGATCGATGAAAAAAATCCAAAATCTGTCTGCGACTGATTGACAAAATTCACTATTTTTGCAAAACCGATCAAAAAGATTCATTATTTTTACAAAATCAGTGAAGATAATCCGCAGTCTTTCCGCGTCTTATCTACAAAATTCACTATTCTTGCAAAAGCGATCGAGAAAATTCATTATTTTCACAAAATCAGTGAAGAAAATCCACAATATTTCTGTGTCTGATCAATAAAATTCACTATTTTTGCAAAAGCGATCGAGAAAATTCATTATTTTTACAAAATCGATTAAGAAAATCCAAAATCTTTCCATGTCTGATCAACAAAATTCACAATTTTTGCAAAACCGATCAAGAAAATTCATTATTTTTACAAAATCGGTGAAGAAAATCCACAATCTTTCCACTTCTGATTGCCAAAATTCACTATTTTTGCAAAAGCGATCAAGAAAATTCATTATTTTTACAAAATCGATTAAGAAAATCCAAAATATTTCCATGTCGGATCAATAAAATTCAAAATTTTTGCAAAACCGAACAAGAAAATTCATATTTTTACGAAATCAGTGAAGAAAATCCACAATCTTTCTGCGTCTGATCGAAAAAATTCACTATTTTTGCAAAAGCGATCGAGAAAATTCATTATTTTTACAAAATCGATGAAGAAGATCCAAAATATTTCCATGTCTGATCAATATAATTCACAATTTTTGCAAAACCGAACAAGAAAATCCATTATTTTTACAAAATTGGTGACGAAAATCCACAATCTTTCCGCATCTGATTGACAAAATTAACTATTTTTGCAAAAGCGATCAAGAAATTCCATTATTTTTACAAAATCCGCGAAGAAAATCCACAATATTTCTGTGTCTGATCAATAAAATTCATAATTTTTGCAAAACAGACCGGGAAAATTCATTATTTTTACAAGATCGATGAAAAAATCTAAAATCTGTCCACGTCTGATCGACAAAATTCACTATTTTTGCAAAAGCGATCGAGAAAATTCATTATTTTTACAAAATCGATGAAGAAAATCCAAAATATTTCCATGTCTGATCAATATAATTCACAATTTTTGCAAAACCGATCAAGAAAATTCATTATTTTTACAAAATCGGTGAAGAAAATCACAATCTTTCCACTTCTGACTGCCAAAATTCACTATTTTTGCAAAAGCGATCAAGAAAATTCATTATTTTTACAAAATCGATTAAGAAAATCCAAAATATTTCCATGTCTGATCAATAAAATTCAAAATTTTTGCAAAACCGCACAAGAAAATTCATATTTTTACGAAATCGGTGAAGAAAATCCACAATCTTTCTTCGTCTGATAGAAAAAATTCACTATTTTTGCAAAAGCGACCGAGAAAATTCATTATTTTTACAGAATCGATGAAGAAGATCCAAAATATTTCCATGTCTGATCAATATAATTCACAATTTTTGCAAAACCGAACAAGAAAATCCATTATTTTTACAAAATTGGTGACGAAAATCCACAATCTTTCCGCATCTGTTTGACAAAATTAACTATTTTTGCAAAAGCGATCAAGAAATTCCATTATTTTTACAAAATCCGCGAAGAAAATCCACAATATTTCTGTGTCTCATCAATAAAATTCATAATTTTTGCAAAACAGACCGGGAAAATTCATTATTTTTACAAGATCGATGAAAAAAATCTAAAATCTGTCCGCGTCTGATCGACAAAATTCACTATTTTTGCAAAACCGATCAAAAAGATTCATTATTTTTACAAAATCAGTGAAGATAATCCGCAGTCTTTCCGCGTCTGATCTACAAAATTCACTATTCTTGCAAAAGCGATCGAGAAAATTCATTATTTTTACAAAATCGATGAAGAAGATCCAAAATATTTCCATATCTGATCAATATAATTCACAATTTTTGCAAAACCGAACAAGAAAATTCATTGTTTTTACAAAATCGGTGAAGAAAATCCACAATCTTTCCGCGTCTGATTGACGAAATTCACTATTTTTGCAAAAGCGATCAAGAAAATTCATTATTTTTACAAAATCAGTGAAGAAAATCCACAATATTTCTGTATCTGATCAATAAAATTCACAATTTTTGCAAATCCGATCAAGAAAATTCATTATTTTTACAAAATCTATGAAGAAAATCCACAATCTTTCCACGTCCGATTGCCAAAATTCACTATTTTTGCAAAAGCGATCAAGAAAATTCATTATTTTTGCAAAATCGGTGAAGAATATCCACAATCTTTCCGCGTCTGATCAACAAAATTCACTATTTTTGCAAAAGCGATCGAGAAAATTCATTATTTTTACAAAATCGATTAAGAAAATCCAAAATCTTTCCATGTCTGATCAATATAATTCACAATTTTTGCAAAACCGAACAAGAAAATTCATTGTTTTTACAAAATTGGTGACGAAAATCCACAATCTTTCCGCATCTGTTTGACAAAATTAACTATTTTTGCAAAAGCGATCAAGAAATTCCATTATTTTTACAAAATCCGCGAAGAAAATCCACAATATTTCTGTGTCTCATCAATAAAATTCATAATTTTTGCAAAACAGACCGGGAAAATTCATTTTTTTTACAAGATCGATGAAAAAAATCTAAAATCTGTCCGCGTCTGATCGACAAAATTCACTATTTTTGCAAAACCGATCAAAAAGATTCATTATTTTTACAAAATCAGTGAAGATAATCCGCAGTCTTTCCGCGTCTGATCTACAAAATTCACTATTCTTGCAAAAGCGATCGAGAAAATTCATTATTTTTACAAAATCGATGAAGAAGATCCAAAATATTTCCATATCTGATCAATATAATTCACAATTTTTGCAAAACCGAACAAGAAAATTCATTGTTTTTACAAAATCGGTGAAGAAAATCCACAATCTTTCCGCGTCTGATTGACGAAATTCACTATTTTTGCAAAAGCGATCAAGAAAATTCATTATTTTTACAAAATCAGTGAAGAAAATCCACAATATTTCTGTATCTGATCAATAAAATTCACAATTTTTGCAAATCCGATCAAGAAAATTCATTATTTTTACAAAATCTATGAAGAAAATCCACAATCTTTCCACGTCCGATTGCCAAAATTCACTATTTTTGCAAAAGCGATCAAGAAAATTCATTATTTTTGCAAAATCGGTGAAGAATATCCACAATCTTTCCGCGTCTGATCAACAAAATTCACTATTTTTGCAAAAGCGATCGAGAAAATTCATTATTTTTACAAAATCGATTAAGAAAATCCAAAATCTTTCCATGTCTGATCAATAAAATTCACAATTTTTACAATACCGATCAAGAAAATTCATTATTTTTACAAAATCGGTGAAGTAAATCCACAATCTTTCCACTTCTGATTGCCAAAATTCACTATTTTTGCAAAAGCGATCAAGAAAATTCATTATTTTTACAAAATCGATTAAGAAAATCCAAAATATTTCCATGTCTGATCAATAAAATTCAAAATTTTTGCAAAACCGAACAAGAAAATTCATATTCTTACTAAATCAGTGAAGAAAATCCACAATCTTTCTGCGTCTGATCGAAAAAATTCACTATTTTTGCAAAAGCTATCGAGAAAATTCATTATTTTTACAAAATCGATGAAGAAGATCCAAAATATTTCCATGTCTGATCAATATAATTCACAATTTTTGCAAAACCGATCAAGAAAATTCATTATTTTTACAAAATCGGTGAAGAAAATCCACAATCTTTCCACTTCTGACTGCCAAAATTCAAAATTTTTGCAAAACCAAACAAGAAAATTCATTATTTTTACAAAATCGGTGAAGAAAATTCACAATATTTCCGCGTCTGGTCAACAAAATCCACAATTTTTGCAAAACAGATTGGAAAAATTCATTATTTTTACAAGATCGATGAAAAAAATCCAAAATCTGTCTGCGTCTGATTGACAAAATTCACTATTTTTGCAAAACCGATCAAAAAGATTCATTATTTTTACAAAATCAGTGAAGATAATCCGCAGTCTTTCCGCGTCTGATCTACAAAATTCACTATTCTTGCAAAAGCGATCGAGAAAATTCATTATTTTCACAAAATCAGTGAAGAAAATCCACAATATTTCCATGTCTGATCAATATAATTCACAATTTTTGCAAAACCGAACAAGAAAATCCATTATTTTTACAAAATCGGTGAAGAAAATCCACAATCTTTCCGCGTCTGATCGACAAAATTCACTATTTTTGCAAAAGCGATCGAGAAAATTCATTATTTTTACAAAATAGATTAAGAAAATCCAAAATCTTTCCAAGTCTGATCAATAAAATTCACAATTTTTGCAAAACCGAAGAAGAAGATTCATTATTTTTTAAAATCGGTGAAGATAATCCGCAATCTTTCCACGTCCGATGGACAAAATTCACTGTTTTTGCAAAAACGATCGAGAAAATTCATTATTTTTACAAATACGATGAAGAAGATCCAAAATATTTCCGTGTCTGATCAATAAAATTCACAATTTTTGCAAAACCAATTGAGAAAAATCATTATTTTTAAAAAACCGATGAAAAAAATCCAAAATCATTCTACTTCTGATCAATGGAATACACAATTTTGCAAAACCAAACAAGAAAATTCATTATTTTTATGAAGCCAATGATGAGGATCCAATATCTTTCAGCATCTGATCAACAAAATTCACAATTTTTACTAAGCCAATCAAGAAAATTCATAATTTTTGCAAAGCTGATCGGGGAAATTCATGTTTTTTACAAAGCTGATCAAGAAAGCTTACAATTTTTTACAAAGCTGACCGACAAAATGTGCAATCTTTCGTCGCCTGATCAACAAAATTCGCAAGTTTTTCTCTCTTAATTGATAAAATTAGCAAATTTTCTGCATCTGATGTAAGAAATTCAAATTTTTTCCATTTCTTTTGCGATAAACCGAGAAAATATGCTGTTTTTCTGCATTCGATGAATTTAATCAGGGATGAGATTCTTCGGACTTTTCTTCAATTTTTAAAGAAATTTCACCAGTTAAATTTTTGGGAAAATTTTATATTTTACACCATAGATGAAAATCATTTCTAATTGAAAACTATAATCGATTCCAAATTATTTCCAACAAGTTAATTTTTGTTTTTATATATAGTTTTTTTTTTTTTTTTTTTTTTTTTTTTTTTTTTTTTTTTTTTTTTTTTACTTTTCATGAAAATTTCCTTTTTTCCATACAACAGATCCAAAATCGTAAAATCCTTGTTTTGTTTTTTTAGTTTTCGACAGTTTGATTTTCTAGGTTTGTGAGAGGTGAAATTGAAAAAAATTCTGTAAAGCAAATCTGCATTAAAGAATCTCAGCATGTGCTATTTCAATCAAAGGATCACGAAAAAATGTGATTTTAGCCGAAATATCATAGGAAAAAGCCCAAATTTCATTAAAAGGATACCGAGAAACTTGATTTGTAGAGAAAATGAAATTTACATGAAAAAATGGCAGAAAAAACTGATTTAAGTCAAAAAATTTCTTAAAAACCCAATTTATGTCAAAGGATGAGATTTACTTCAAAAGATCACAAAAAGACGGGAATTTCAGCAACACACCATTGAAAAAAAAGCGAATTTTGTAGAGAGATCTGGAAAAATACTCAAATTAACTCAGCGTCAAAATAATAGCTAGAATTTTTTAGCTACTATTTTGGTGCTAGAGTTAATTTGAGTATTTTTTCTGATCTTTCTATGAAATTCGCTTTTTTTCAATGATGTGTTGCTGAAATTCTCGTCTTTTTGTGATCTTTTGAAGTAAATAATCTCATCCGACATAAATTGTGTTTTTAAGAATTTTTTTTTACCCTGGCAATATTCAAGGTTATTACATTTTCATATGATTGTCAAGTTAACCAAAATATTTGTTGACATGAAAAAGAAAGATTTCAATTAAGATTGATTTTGTAAATCGTAGAAGTGTTTAGCTTGTAACAAAAAGCTAAAAAGTTTTCTTCCAGCGAGCCTTGATAGAAATGAACTGCAGAAAAAACTGCAGTTGGAAGACTACGGTGAATTGGCCGATTACACTACAGAATTTTTGAGGTTGATGCAACTACAAAATAACTGCGGTATTTTTTAGGTCGATATAGCAACCACGAAATTACTGCAGTTTACAAACTACAGTAATTTTGTAGTTGTATCAACCTCAAAAATTCTATAGTGGAAATGGCCAATTCACCGCAGTCTTCCAACTGCAGTTTTTTTGTTAAATTTCTGCAGTTCATTTTTAGCTGGGTTCTAGTATAATCAATTGTGTAAAATGTTAGTTGGCAAAATATGAATTTTGTATGTAATTTCATGTTTATATTAACTGAATAACTTTATTATTTTCATCGTGAAAGTATATTTTGTTCTTTAAAAAAATAATGTGTAGCTATGTCTTCATCAGTTTAACCTTTCTTTCCTGGATACTTCCTACTTTTTAATGAGGTATAAACATCTAGTTCTGATGATATGATATTCAATGATAGTTAAGACTAAAATTCTTTTATATTTAATCATTTTTGTGACATTTTTATAGATTAAAATGATATAGTTTCAGAAACAGTATGTGTAGGATATTTTTTGTAAATTAATTTTATATGTCAGATCGTGTAGTTGCGAATCTTGTATATTTTCACTCATTATCAATTATATAACGTTTCCCGTTAAAAATATGCTACAATTCGTGAACATTCTATATTTAACATTCTTCTCTAAAAACTTAACTTTAATTTAGTAAACATTATGTAACATTTTTTTTAAAAAGCCGTCCGCAAATATTATTTTTAACTCTAAATTAAAATTTCACTGAAGGTTTGCCACAATACAAAGAACGACTGTATTTCAAAAACTGTAATTTATCTATCGCAAAGTTGAATTTTGTGGTAGCAGCAACTAACATTATACGTCCCCAGAGAAATTATTATGCTCAAGCATCATCACTTATTTCTTTTCTAAATATCCTTCATTACACAATTGCGGATACCTGATCTATATTTGAGTAGGGCGGTGGCTTTTGTGTCGCGATGAAAACAGAAGCCAATAAAAACACACTTTTATCGGAATAGAAAGTTTTTCTACAACATATATTTTCAAGTGATCGATTGTGTGAAATGTTCATTCAAGATTTATAAAAATTTTAGATAAATTAATTGGTAAGCATTTATTTGGTAAATATAGTACAAACATTTATATTTTATACTCTTTTCTACAAAATAACATTTTATTTGGTAAATATAATTTAAATGTCCTTTTTAAGAAGGCATCACAGAAATATCTCATAAAATATTGATATAACATAATACACTGATAAATACATTCATAATATAATACATTGATATTACATATACATTGATCTTACATAAAATACTTATATTCCACCAACTAACATTTTGCACAATTGAATTTCCTAGAAAATATGTTCTAGAAATTTTTTCTATTACTATAAAAAGAATGTTTTTATCGACTTCTGATATCATCTTGACACAAAATTACAATGTATACAATCTAATCTCTAATTCGTAATTTTCTAGTAACTCTGAATTTTATTCTTATTTTTTCAGAAAACATCTGAAATATGATGCGTAAACCAAACTTGTTTTATATGCGCTATGAATCCTTTGAAATTACTTGATACAGAATGTGATAAAAGTAATAAACTTTTCTCTATTCTGTATTGATCATTTCTCTCATAAAGCTTAACTTTATTTTAGTAAATATAAAATAAACATTAATATTTTATGAGTCGTCTGTGAATTTTAAATTAAAGCTCGAAATTAAAATTTAACTAAAGATTTGTCACAATAAAAGGAAAAATTCTATTTCAACAGACCGTTATTTTCCTCGAATTTATCGTAAAGATAAATTTCTCGGTAATGGCAACTAACATTATCAGTCTCCAGAGAAATTATTATGCTCAAGTATCATCACTTCTCTTTTTTCTATATCCTTTATTATACAATTACGAAACCCTAATCTATATTTGAGTGGGGCAACGGCTTTTGTGTCTAGATGAAAACAGAAGCCGATAAAAACACCCTTTATATCTAAATAGAAATTTATTTTAGAACAGATATTTTCTACAGCGGTCCATTGTGTAAAATGTTTGTTAGAGAAATATCAATATTTTAGTTAATATCATGTTTATATTGATTGAATTACTTTATTATTCTCATCGTATAAGTATATTTTGTTCTTGAAAAAAAATGTCTTCATCTGTTTAACCTTTTTTTTTTTTTTTTTTTTCAGGATGCTTCCTTATTTTTCTTCAGACAAAACTATATAGTTGCCATGTTATATTATTCAGTTACAGATAAGATAATGAAATTAAATTCTATTTAATTATTTTTGTGACTTTTTATCATTTTAAATAATATAGTTTCATATACGGTATGTGTAGGGTTTTTTTCGTAAATTGATTTCAAATGTAACGTCGTGTAATTGATAATCTTAAGTATTTTAACTCTATATCAGTTATATAAAATTTTTCAATAGAAATATGCTAATAATTACAAACATTCTATATTGAACACACTTTTCTGAAAGCTGAACTTTAATTTGGTAAACATGATGTAACAATTTATATTTAATAAGCCTTATGTGAAATATTATTTTTAATTCTAAATTAAAATGTAACAAAAGATGCGCCAAATATAAGGAACATATCCATTTTTACAAACCGTTATTTCTCTATCGGAGAGATGAATTTCTCGGAAGCAGCAACTAACATTATGCGTCTAAAAAGAGATTATTATGCTCAAGCATCATTACTTATATCTTTTCTCTATATCCCTTTTATAAGATTACGGAAGCCTAATCGATATTTGAGCAGGGCGGGGGCTTTTGTATCCAGATGAAAACAAAAGTTGGTAAAAACAGAAGCAGATAATAAGTTCTATCGTGATAGAATGTTTTTCTAAAACAGATATTTTCCAGTGCGATCGATTGTATAAAATGTCTGTTGGGGAAATATCTATATTCTACATAATTTGGTATTAAAATTTATTGAAGAATTACTTGATTGATCTCATGTACAAGTAAGTTTTGTACTTTAAAAACATAATGTTTAGCTATGTCTTCATCAGCTTAATTTCTCATTCCGAGATGCTTCCTACTTTTTAATGAGGCATTATCATCCAGTTCTCATCTTACGATATTCAATAATAGATTAGATAGTGAAATTCCTTTCTATTTAATTGTTTTTGTGTCATTTTCATTATTTAAAATAATATAGTTTCACAAACAGTATATGTACGATTTTTTTTTCAGAAATTAATTTTATAAGCCATGTGGTGTAATTGATAATCTTATGTATTTTAACTCAAAATCACTTATGTAACATTTCCATTAGAAATATGCTAATAATTACAAAAAGTCTATATTGAACACTTCTTTAAAAGGTGAACTTTAATTTGGTAAATATAATGTAATAATTTATGTTTAATAAGCCGTTTGTGAAATATTATTTTAAATTCTAAATTAAAATTTAACCAAAGATGCGACAAATATAAGGAACAAATCCATTTTAACAAACCGTTATTTCTCTATCATAGAGACGAATTTCTCGGAATTTGCAACTAACATTATGCGTCCCCAGAGAGATTATTATTCTCAAGCATCTTCACTTATACATTTTCTCTAAATCCTTAATTATACAATTACGGAAGCCTAATCGATATTTGAGTTGGGCGGTGGCTTTTGTATGCAGATGAAAACAGAAGCCGATAAAAACACTCAGTTTTATCGAAATAGAAAGTTTTTCTAGAACAGATATTTTCCAGTGCAATGGATTGTATAAAATTTCTGTTGGAGAAATATATATATTCTGATAATTTGGATTAAAACTTATTAAAGAATTACTTTATTTTTCTCATGTACAAGTACTTGAAAAAAATAATGTTTATATATGTCTTCATCAGCTTAACTTCTCATTACGAG
Organism: Maratus speculifer; assembly: GCA_964019185.1. Classification (NCBI taxonomy): domain Eukaryota; kingdom Metazoa; phylum Arthropoda; class Arachnida; order Araneae; family Salticidae; genus Maratus; species Maratus speculifer. Next base: position 376,046,484 of record OZ025294.1, on the reverse strand, counting down.
ATGCTTCCTACTTTTTAATGAGGCATAATCATCTAGTTCTCATGTTACGATACTCAGTAATAATTAAGATACTGAAATTATCTATATGTAATTATTTTTGTGACTTTTTTCTAGCTTTAAATAATATTGTTTCCTAAACAGAATGCGTAGGGTTTTTTCGTAAATTGATTTTATATATCACGTCGTGTAATTGATAATCTTATGTATTTTAACTCTATATCAGTTATATGACATTTTCCAACAGGAAAATGCTAATATTAACAAACATTCTATATTGAACAATCTTTTCTAAATGCAGAACTTCAATTTGATAAACATAATTGAACAATTTATATTTAAAAACACTTCAGTGAATTATTATTTTTAATTATACATTAAAACTTAAATAAAGATTCCCTATTATAAAAAAAACCAAATTTATATTAACAAACCGGTATTTCTCTATCGTAGAGATGAATTTCACGGTAGCAGCAACTAACATTATCCGTCCCCTGATAAACTATTATACTCAAGCATCATCGCTTATCTCTTTTCTCTATATCATTTATTATACAATTATGAAAACCTAATCTATATTTGAGTAGGGCGGTGGCTTTTATGTTTAAAGGAAAATACAAAGAAGCCGATAAAAATACCCTTTTTATCGAAATAGAAAGTTTTTATAAAACATATATTTTTCAGATCGGTCGATTGTGTGAAATGTTTATGTCAAAAATATCGATATTTTAAACAAATTAAAAGCTCAAATATTATTTAATAAACACAATACAAAAATTTATTTTTAATATTATTTTTTACAATAGAGCATTTAATTTGGTACATATTTTACTCTACATGGAATATCCTAAAATTAATAAACGTTCTATATTCTAATTTTAAGATTCTTCTCTAGATATTGATCATTAATTTGGTAAATGTAACATTAACATCTCTATTTAATACGGCTTCTCTAAATTGTAATTTATAATTTTCTAAATTAAAATTTAAATAAAGTTTCGTTACAGTCCAAAGAACAATTCTATTTCAACAAACTGTTACTTATCTCCGTAAAAGATCAATTTCTCAGTAGCGGCAACTATATTATTAGTCCTTGGAGAAATTATTATGCTCAAGTATCATTACTTATCTCTTTTCTCTATATCCTTTATTATACAATTACAAAACCCTAATCTATATTTGAGTAGGGTGGAGTCTTTAGGGTTTTGATGAAAACAGAAGCCGATAAAAACACCCTTTTATCGAAATAGAAAGTTTATCTAGAACAGATATTTTCCAGAGTGATCGACTGTGTAAAATGTTTATTGGAGTAATATCAATATTTAAGAAAATTTCGTGGTTTTTTTTATTGAAATAATAATCATTATTAAGTATTCTTGCATTGTAAATTCGAAACGATAGATAAATAGCATTTTTTCAAAAAAAATTTTGTATGTATATGTGGGCTTTTTAATTTTAAGCTAAACGAAAAAAAATAAGGATTATAAAAAAAAATCTTATAAGAAACAGATATATTTTCAGAATTGTATTGCTTTTATTCATATTTCTAATTTTTCAAGCTATAAGTAGTACAAGCAGAACTACCATAATTAAATTGAAGTAATACCATACCTACCTTAATACCTACCATAATTAATTTCTTTGTTTCCTGGCTAATAATTTTTTTACGTATATTTTTTATTTGTGTTGAACTAATACGATTAAACATGAAAACAGACAAAAAGAATACCAATATCCGAAACTTTGTACCACTTTGAAAACGATTAAGAGATAATAATATGACGAAAATCTTCCAGATTGATTACGTACCTTTATAATATTGGTTTGGTATAGTTTTTTTAGGGTCATATCTTTAGGGATTGTTTTTGCAAACTAGGAAAAAATGGAACAAAAACTCTAATTAAAATGGAATTTTCACCACTACTAACAGTCGGAACTTTTTATTGATTAATTTAGCCATATTCTTTATTGTCCTACGACACAATAGGTACATATTATAAGAAATACACGCTGATAAAAAGATTATTAAATCCAATAATTTTTTTTTAAAATAACCAGATTTTAAAAGATTCACCTTTTATATAAACATTTTAATAAAAATTTTATTTTGCTTAAGAAAGGTGTTATAATAATTAAAAATAAATGACATTGACTTGTTTCGGATCCCTCTAAAAAGATCCATAATCATAATATAATTTTTTATAAATTTTAATAAATTTTTTATTATGATTTTGGGTTTTATTAGACGGATCCGAAACATGCCAATGTCATTTATTTTTAATTATTATAACACCTTTTTTTAAGGAAAATAAAATTTTTATTAAAAAGAAATACACTCTATTACAATATCCCCTTTGTTGGAATTTCTGAAACATTTTTGATGATCTACGCCGATCATGATCCTTAGACTTGGAAAACCCGGATTAATACTTTATCTATGTATCTATATAGGCATGTGACTTTCTTATGGACCTGATAATTTAAATATTATCAAAATCCAGAATCTATCTCTTCCAAACACAATCATAAAATAAAAACTAGAAAATTTTGATCAAATTCGTAAACGAGCGAAATCAAAGGAAAGGGGTAGAAATGTGAATTGGTTTTGTGAAAAAAATACATATGTTACTTGTTAATTGAGGTACATTTTGAATCAATTTTAAGTTATTATTACTTCTAAAATAAGAGTAAAAAAAAAAACTATTTATGACATATTCTAGATGTAATTTAAAATGGCTTGAAAGTACAAAACAAAATAGGATTTTAAGAAAATATATATATATATATAACTTCGTCAATTCACAACACATAAATACCACTGTAAATCCATTAAATTACTATATATCTTCATAATATTATGTACAACTTTTATAATGACGGATCTTCGATCGAACCGAGAATTACAGACCAATATATATATATATTGGCTATATATATTGGTCGTAAAGATAAACTGTGGAGGGAGGGCAATTTGGAAGAAAAAAATTACAGCTTCGAAAATTCATCAAGCAAACATTTTATAAAAATGATATCAAAAATATTTAATTTAAGATAAATCTTCTTAATAATATCTGTAACTTTCATATTGGCAAGTTTTTGAATAAACTAACTCTTGCAAAAATAAAAGGGGGAAGGGGGAGGTAAAATAAGAAAATCATATCTCCGTAATTCGCCACGAACGCGATAAAAATCTTTATCTGCAATCTAATGTGATTTTAGTATTCTCCTGTCTGACACTCAACATGGTACTTTAGTTGTATTTCTTTTCTTTTTATTCCTTCATGGTTAAATAATCACTTCTTAGAATCTTTGTCGTACCGGGGTGGTTCGACCGCGCGACCGTTATTCCTTCAAAGTTTTATCATTCTAAAAAATGCAAACTGTAAAAAAAAAAAAAAAAAAAAAAAAAAAAAAAATGTTAAATTTGCGGCAAAAACTACTGGTAGCAATGTTGCCAGCAGAATTTGCCGTAAAATTTGCAGCAAAATTAGATGTAATAAAATAAATTACATCAAATTTAAAAAATGCCGTAAATTTAATGTATTTTTTTACAGTGCAATTTTCAGTTATGGAGTGTTTCTATTGTTTTGATCACTTTTCATAATGAATTAATTAATTTATTGTTTGTATACAAATGATTTTTTCTAACTTATATGTACATTTTTGTGTAAAACTAATTGGTTTGATTCAGTCGCCCCGACTGAACTTCAACGTCACAGTTGAATGCGCACTTTCAAACTTAATTAAATGATTCTCAACTAAAGAAAAGTGCTTCATAAATGAACTCTTAATAAGTAATAGATTTACTGTTTATATTTAAAATATTTTTTTTCCTTATTTATTGTACATTTTTGTGCTTTTGTGTGCGTGTCACAATTGTGTGCGGGGTTAAATATGTTTTTCTCAAAATTGATTTTTCAACACGTATGATATTTTATACCCTATGCGTCTTAATTATTTATCAAAATTATTAAAATAATAATCATTCTTATATTTTTACAGAGAAACTAAACCCTTAATAAGTATGTATTTAGATTGCATAAACATAATTAAAATATGATTTTTAACTTCTTAAAAATATATTTACTTTTTTAAAGAAAATTGATATGGAATTCACTAAAAAATTGCTAAAAGATTAACTATTCTAGGTATTAAAATATACATAGATTGTTTTGTAGTAAAATTTAAGTAATTAAAGCATAAATCTAAGAAATTTCTAAAAAAATAAGAAATATGTAACATTTAAAAAAATATTTTTATCTTACAATTATAATAAAATCGGAAACATCTCTTAATATTTCTATTTTCCATGTACTTATGATGAAATGTACATTTTGAAAAAGTTTTGCATCTCTGTGGTAAAATCTAAAATAAATAATAATAATAACATCCAGCGTAACTTTAGAAAACGTAGTTTGCAATTTACTCAAATCAACAGACTAGGATTGAAAATTAAACATATATACAATGATTTAAATTGATTAAAAAATTTCTAAGTTATTTTTACTATGAATTTACAGTTATCGTGGGTCCGTCTCACAAAAATCTTCGAATTTTCAAAAGTAATTTTATTTCACGAATTTTCTAAAATAATGTTTAAATTATGCTTCTGTCTAAATTGGAATAAGATTTATTTAGTTTTCTGTTTAATTACTTTCCAATATGTACCTTTCAAGCAATGGTTACCTTGATACTACTTTTTACAAAAAGACGTTTATCTTCATGATGGTTTTTTTTTAAACATTTCTAATATTAAACTTATTATAACTCAAAAACCGTTAAAGATAAATAGTTCATACTTAGAGCATGTCTTTTTCAATATATATATATATATATATATATATATATATACTTTTGAAACTATGATTTTTTTTTATTTACAGTACTTTTTCAAAGAATTTTACTTTAAACAGTTCTAATTTTAATTTATATTATAATTTTTAAAAACTGAATCAAAGTTAAAACTTATATATTTTTGTTTATTAAAATTAAAAAAAAATCTACTCATACTTTTTTCTTATAACTGTTTCAAATTATCCAATTTTTAAAATAAATTTTAATTAAAAAAATCTCATGTTATTTTGTTTAAAGACTGTTTAGTTAATCATCCCCCAAAAAATTAATATTTTAACTCAATAAATAAAAATTGTTTTAAACTTTGTCCCAGACACCTTTAAGATAGCAAAACAATAGCATTTATACGCATTATAAACACATTTTTACAGTCATTCAGAACTGGAAAAACGTGAATTTTCACTCGCAATGAGATTAAAATGGCCTAGACAAGACAACAGGACCAACGCCCTTCTCAAAAAGACTGAGAATGATGATAATTGTATGGCTCTGGGGTTGTATCCAGACAGATCAGAGATCGCACTGGATTACGCCTATTTCCCAAGAGAGCAAAAATGCCACGTAGCCACAGGGTGTGTACCCAACTTCCTAATAATATGCTAAAGAAAGGTACAAAATGGCCTAGACAAGACAACAGGACCAACGCCCTTCTCAAAAAGACTGAGAATGATGATAATTGTATGGCTCTGGGGTTGTATCCAGACAGATCAGAGATCGCACTGGATTACGCCTATTTCCCAAGAGAGCAAAAATGCCACGTAGCCACAGGGTGTGTACCCAACTTCCTAATAATATGCTAAAGAAAGGTACAAACATGGCTTAGTAATACAAATGGGGAAAAGGTTAACGACACATGATAAATTTAAAGTATTTTTAAATTTAAAAAAAGTACAGATGCATTGTTTTCTTTTCTTTTTTTTTTTTTTTTTGGTCAATTGTGATTGATTTTATTGCGATTTAACATAGTTATTTTCATAGGAAATTTTCCAATACATTTTATTTCTTATATTATTTAAAAGGAATCTAAAGTAAAATATTAAAAACATAGATAACAAGTAGTGTCACTTTGTTTATTTAAAAAGATAATATCTTTAATCGGTCAAAATGTTTTAAAATAATAAAACACTTGCATACATGTGAATTATAAACTTGTTTTTGTACTCATTTAAAACTGGAAAAACTAGAATTTTCACGATTTCTGTATTCGTGATTTCCGAAATTTCTGATATACTGGGATTTTATAGGTGAAAACTTTTTTTTCTGTCATTACTAAAGCTTCTGCTGACATTCTAATAATTACATAAAGATACAAAATTTTTCTTTAATATATGACTACATGCATCACATTTATTTACCGTAATTTAAATGTCTCTCAGAAAATTAAAAGATTGTAAACTATTTTTGCTAACTCTGTAAGTCTACCTATCAAAAAATCTATGCTAATCTATCTGTATGTCGGTTTATCTATATATCTAACTATCTGTCTTCATATATATATCATGTTAATTTCAATATGAATATATTTTATTTTGGTTTTTATTGAAGACTATAAGAATGCTATATGTTTAATTCCTTTACAAATTATTTTTCTGAAAAAAAAAATAAACAAAGGAAGATTGCAGAAGAATTTAAAAAAGCAATTATTTTGGCAGTTTAATTCCTTATTCTATTATTTTGCTCTTAATTTTATATTTATTTTTGCATTTAAATCTGCTAACGTAGGTATTCTCCGTAGATTTTAGATGCTGTCAGTTTCGGAAACATTGGATAGTAAGATATTTATGAGCAAACTTAAATATTCTATTTCACAATCCTCTTAGACGGCAAATACAAAAAGACAACCTTATATTCAAACAAAAAGGACCGTACAAAAACAATAATAAAAATCTTCTTTCAACCTCGCAATAAAATAATTTGAATTTATTTGATGGATACAAGTCTAAAATAAATTAAACCTAAAAAATTCATGCAGTATTTCTTCAAATAAAACTGAAGGAATATATATACATTTATATATTTCATTGTATTGGATTTAGTCATTGTCCCATGTTTTCTTTGAAAATGTATATTCTTTCATATGTACTGTAAAATATATCTAATAATAAATAACAAATGGTTTTGAATACTTTTAACGGACAATAGAATAAGAATACAAGAGAACGAAGGTTATTTCGCTACTCACAGAGATGATAAAATTTTTATACAAAATGGAGTTAAATTTCCTTATTTTATCACTATCTTTTAACACAATATCAATCATCCATATTCACCTCACTGCAAAATTTTTGAAAAGGTTTTATTGGTAGATTTATTATAATTTTTTTAAGGTACAAAATAAATGTGTTAATATGTCAACAAACTCATTAAAAAATTGGTTGTTTTATCGCTGTTTTGTAGCAGTTTCGTTCACGTTTGGCAGTACAGATTTGAAAAATTAAATTGCCCAGAAAGTAAAATAAAAAATAGTACGTACTTTCAATTCAATATATTTTTAGCGTAATTTCCATTTGAAATTGTGAGGTCAGACAAAATGGAAGTTAAATATGTAAAATCATACAAATTTGAGTTTCATTCGACAGTTATTCATAATTCGCTCGATAAATACCGGTCATGTCACTGGTCGTATTACAAAAGAATAACGTATTTAATAAAAATACAATGTTTACATTAATAATTTTAAAAGTAAAGATTTTCCCAAGTCACTTTTATTAATGAATTAGCTGCAATTATTATTTCATTATCATCATGTGGGCGTAAATAATCGATATATATGAAGAACTTTGGTAAACTAAATGACTATGATGTTGTAAAATGAGCATCCGTAAATTTAAATCGATACCTGTTGAAACCTTAGTAAATATCTCCATCTGCTACATCCACCAGTCAAAGCACTCATCTTTATTTGATAACAATCAATCAGCTGTATTGCTACTGGTTCAATTACTGTGTTAGAGATTGATAGTTAATGTAAGTACATCAAGAATGCTGCTCTTTGATATATAATACTGTTGACATTGTAAACGTACAGAAATGTAACATTTATTTTATTTAATTCCCTATTCAAGGAATAGTATAAGTAATATAATTTCTATTTTCATATATTTATAAAGATTTTTTTTTTACATTTATAAGGAATGCTAAAAAACTGCTCTGAAATAAATAAAAAATTCAAACTAGTAAGATAAATATATTTCCATACGTATTAAAAAGAAGTTAAAAAGTGGAAATTGTAATATACATAAATAAAGTTGGATAAATGGGTAAATATCTGTTATTCCAATTTTATTGCGATATATTTTTAAAAATATTATTTAAACTTCAGTTATTCTTTAAGGTGTGGTGTGGTGTTATTTATGATGACCGATCGAAATAATTCATTCTTTTTTCGTACTTATTGGAATTCTCAAAGAACTATGTAAAAAAAATCTAGATTTCGAAATGAACGGTACATTTATTTATATATTTGTTTTAAATATTCAAAATAAATGTGTAAAATTTCGACGAAATCGTTAAAAAATTGAGTGTTTTGTCATAGTTTTGCTCTATTTCGGTAGTATAAACTCCAAAAAAAAAAAAAAAAATTTAGAAAATAAAATACCATATATCATATACTTTCTATTCAATATTTTTTAGTGGAATTTTCATTTAAAATTATAAATACAGGAAAATTAGAATAAAAGATATAAAATCATACACATTTGAATTTCATTTGACAGTCATTCATTATTGGCTCTAGAAACACCGGGCAGGTCAGCTGCTTATTAATAAAGAATAAAATAATTAATACACATACAATTTTTACATTTTTTAGTTTTAGTTGTAAGGATTTTCCCAAATCGCTTTTATTAGTAAATTCACTGCAATTACTATTTCATAACATACATCTGGGCTTTAATAATCGATATATATAAAGCACTTTGGTAAATTAATGACTATGATGTTTTAAAATGAGCATCCGTAAATTTCAATCGATACCTGTTGAAACCGGAATTAATATCTCCATCTGCTAAATCCATCAGCCAAAGCACTCATCTTTATTCCATAATACTCAATCAGCTGTATTGTTACTAGTTCAATTACTGGGTTAGATATTGATAGTAAATGTAAGTACATCAAGAATGCTGCTCTTTGATATTTAATACTGCTGACATTATAAACGTACAGAAATGTAGCAATTCTATATTTATTTAATTTAATTCCCTAGCTATTCGAGGAATGATATAAATAATATAAATTCTATTTTCTTATATTTATAAGGATTTTTTTTTACATTTATAAGGATTGCTAAAAAGCTGCTCTGAAATAAATTAAAAATTGAATTTAGTAAAATAAATATAATTCCATCTGTATTAAAAAAGAAATTAAAAAGGGTAAATTGTAATATGCATAAGTAAAGTCGGATGAATTGGTAAATATCTATTATTCCAATTGTATTGCGATACATTTTTAAAACATTATTTAAACTTCAGTTATTCTTTAAGGTGCACTGTGGTGTTATCTATGACGGCCGATCGAAATAATTCATTATTTTTTCGTACCTATAGGAATTATCAAAGAACTATGGTAAAAAAAATAGATCTACCTCCCCTGTAAAATTTTTTAAATGGATGGTAGATTTTTTAATATATATATACAAAATAAATGTATGGAAATTTCGACAAAGTCATAAAAAATTTTCTATTCAATATTTTAGCGGAATTTTTATTTAAAAATATAAATATAGACAAAATAGATTTAAAGATGTAAAATAATATAAATTTGAGTTTCACATGACAGTCGTTCATCATTGGCTCAGGAAACACTGGACTGGTCAACTGCTTATTAATTTAAAAAAAATTGTAATTTTTTAATTTTAATGGTAAAAATTTTCCCAACTCATTTTTTTAAGCACATTCAGCCCAATTATCCTTTCATTAAGTGCATGTGCATGTAAAATATTAATCCTTACTAATATTATAAATCGGAAAGTGAGTTTTTTTGTTTGTTTGTTTGTTCGTTTATTCCGCTTTCACGCCATAACTACTGAACCGATTGCTTTGAAAATTTGCAGACGTAAAGTGAGAAGTCCGGATTAAATAATAGGGTACTTTTTATCCTGGAAAAACAAAAATATAGTTCCCGAGGGTAAACAAAAATATAATTTGCTTGATGGATGGTTTGGAGATGGCGCTGTGTGTCGTTTAAAACAAGATAAAATATTGCAAGCGAATATAAACATGTAAATTTAGAAGCTAAATGATACGATAATGAATCCCCGAAAATGAGGAATTCCCGAGGGATGACGTACAATTTGTTTTATCGTCTAAACTGTTTTTTTACATCTACTTATATATTGCAAACGAATATGAACATGTAAATTTAGAAGCTAAATGATACGATAATGAATCCTCGAAAATGAGGAATTCCCGAGGGATGACGTACTTTTTGTTTTATCGTCTAAAATGTTTTTTTTTTACATCTACTTATCCTGAAATAACTATAAGTCAACGAATTACTAATTGTTATAAGTATTAGTTACGTTATTTAGTTCTTGAGGTATGCGATAGATGGCGCTGGGTGTTTTTAAAACGTGGTAACGATGTGCAGTAGCTGTATAATAGTTAGGTTAGGTTAGTTTAGTGCTTTTTTTCTAGGTAGATATCTAAAGTAGTTATTGTTTTTTCGACAGGTAATTACGTCGCTTTGTTCGTCGTTTAGATTGTTATAGTTTAGTTTGGGATTTTAGTTTAGTTTAGGTTTATAGTTTACTCATATTTTCACAATGCCTCGCAAACGTAAATCTAATTTGTCGAGCACCTCATCTAAAGCTCGGGCAATAAAAATAGCCCGATTTTAAGAATCGTCTCTCCATGCTGAATTAAGAAGGCGCGAACAAGCAGAGCGTCAGGCTGCTTCGAGAGCTGCTGAGCTATCATCTCAGCGCCAGCAACGACTTGAGGAGCAAGCCGCTCGCCAAGCTTCTTTGAGGGCTTCTGAGAATGATATTCGTACTCAAGTCCGTTTATCGAAACAGGCTCAACGTCAGCATGGTCAGCTCTATGTAGCGTGTTCCCGGGTTTCCAGTGCCCAAAATCTGCATGTTTTTTCTCCACAAGGGAAAACAAATAATATAGTGTACCATTCAGTTTTGGTTTAACAACTAATCGTATCCAGCGTTACATCGCGCTTCTTACATTTTTCCGTGGAAATGGGAAGTTTTCTTATAGTTGTGCTTTATACCGCAATATAACCGAATTCCACGCGGGCGAAGCCGCGGGCGGAAAGCTAGTATATATATATAAAGCACTTTGATAAATTAAATGACTATTGTGTTGTAAGATGAATGTGCGTGAATTTCAATAAATACCTGTTGAAACCGGAGTAAATATCTCCATCTGCTACATCCATAACTCAAGCACTCATCTTTATCTGATAATACTCAATCAGTTGCATTGTTTCTGGTTCAGTTACTGGGTTAGATATTGATAGTTAATGAAAATTAATGAACGTACATGAAGAATGTTACTCTTTGATACACAACACTGTGGAATATAAACGTAAAGAAATGTAGGAATTAAGTATACATTCACTGTTCGAGAAATGGCATAAGTAATAAAATTTCTAATAAAATTTCTTGCAATAGAAATAATTGGTTTTTCCCATATTTATAGGGATTGTCAAAGAATTGGTTTTTCCGATATTTATAGGGATTGTCAAAGAACTGCGCTCAAATAAATGTAGAAGTTATTATCATAAAATAAAGGTATCTGCATGTGGATTAAAAATAAGTTAAAAAGTTTTAATAGTAAAGATATTCCCAAGTCACTTTTAGTAGCGAATTCACTGCAATTATTATTTCATTATGTGTATGTGAGCGTAAATAATCAATATCTACAAAAGCACTTTGATAAACTAAATGACTATTATGTTGTGAAATGAACATCCGTAAATTTATATCGATACCTGTTGATACCGGAGCAAATATTTCCATCTGCTACATCCATCACTTAAGCTCTTATATTTATCGGATAACACTCAATCTGCTATATTGTTTATGGTACAATTATAGGGTTAGAGATTGATAGTTAAGTAAATACATCAAGAATGTTACTCTTTGATACTCATGGCATATAAGCGTATAGAAATGTAGCAAACCAATATATATTTAACATGATTACCTTTTTTTAAGAACGGTGTAAGTAATATAATTTCTAATAAGGAAATTTACGGATGTTTATTTTACGATATTATAGTAATTTATTTTATCAAAGTGATTTATAGATGTCGATTATTTACACCCATATGCATATAATGAAATGGCAATTGCAGTGAATTCGCTATTAAGCTCTAAAACCGTACAAATCTGAATCATGTTTATGAGTCATTCATCTCCGACTCCAATAGAGCCGAGCGGGTCAGCTACTATAAAAAAAGAATAGAGTAATTAACACACATAAATTATTTACATTTTTACTTTTTAAAAAATAAATATTTTTCAAGTCAACTTTATTAGCCAATTCACTGCAATTATAATTTTATTATGTGCATGTGGGCGTAAATAATCGATTTCGGTAAAGCAATTTAATAACCTAAATGACTATTTCATTAGATAATTTTTTTTGAACACGATTATTCAATCGGTAAACTAATTATAACAGATGTAATTTTTCCATTTTTCAATTTTGGGTGAAAAAAGTCCTAGCAAGGATTCGAACCAGGGTTGTATTGGCTGAAGCCGCCAATGCTCTACCAACTGAGTGAACACTGGAGGACTATTTCACCCAATTAACATCAACGATCGCTTTATCTGGTCTGATACTCGGGATCAGCTCAATAGAATAAATCGAAGGTCACTATATGGAAATGCAGAAAATCTCTGCATACGAAATTACATTAGATTAATTTTTTGAACACTATTATTCAATCGGTAATTCCCTGGTTCGAATCCTGGCCCGGACTTTTTTGACCCAAAATTGAAAAATGAAAAATTACATCTGTTATAAATGACTATTAATTTGCAAAATAAACATCCGTGAATTTCAATCTATACCTGTTGAAACAGGAGTAAATATCTCCATCTGCTACATCCATTACAGCTCATATTCAAAATATTAGAATAATTACCTTTTTTTAGAAATTGAAAATATCGTTTGGTAATTTAATGTTTTTTAATGAAAATATGCAAACGATATTTTTATTAAGAACTTATTGTTGATTAAACTTACTTGTTATCTTAAATTTAATATCATTTTTGAAAAGATTAATTGCAAAAAAAATTATTTTGAAAAGTCAAAATATTAGAATATTTATTCAAGTGGTTCAAAATATTAGAATATTTCACATTAATTCTCCTTTAATTATTACCAATTCTTAACTGGTAGCATCACTGATTAAATTCAGACTATTTTATTTAAAATCAGTATTCTTTTTTGCAGTTTGTTTCTTTTTCGTCTTAAAATGGGCCGTGTGAGTGATATTCCTGAATCTACTAAACTTCGTATGGTTGATTTGTATCGGCACGGTAAAAATCAATGTTTTATAGCGAATTATTTACATTGTTCGCAATCGAGCGTTAGTAAAATACTAACACAATATTCAAAAATTGGAAATTTTCAAAATAATCGCCGAAATGGTGGCCGAAAACCAAAAACATCTGCTAGAGATGACAGGAAATTGAAGCGTATAGTTAGGAAAAACCGTTTTAAAAGTGTGCGATTCTTGCACCGAAAATGAAAAGAAGAAGGAGTTGAAGTTTCTGCATCGACAACATTAAGACGTCTCCATAAATTTAAATTTGAATCTCGTGTACCGAAAACAAAACCTCTCATGACTGCAAGACAAAAGCGTATAAGATTGAATTGGTGTAAATCAAGACGTTTATGGAGCAATGAAGATTGGAAAAATATATTATTTAGTGATGAAAGTATGTTTTGTGTTTCATATGGTAATCAAGGTATTCGAGTTTGGAGAATGAAGCAAGAAGCATTTGATAAAGAATGCCTTAAACGCTCCGAAAAATTTGCTGCTAGTGTCACGGTTTGGGGTTGTATGAGTGCAGAAGGACCTGGAAAGTTATGCATCGTCTACGAAAAGGTTAACTCTCTGATATATCAAGAAATTTTAGAATATTACATGATTCCATCATCAGAAGATTTATTTGAAGATGATTTCATCTTTCAACAAGATTTAGCGTCCCCGCATACCTCGGTGTCAACTAAGAATTGGTTCCGCCAACGCAACATTAAGGTACTTCCTTGGCCACCAAATTCACCAGATCTTAATCCCATCGAAAACTTATGGTGTATAATGACGAAAAAACTTCAAGAAAACCCTCCTTCAAGTAAAACTGGGTTAGTGGCACGTATGAAGTCTATTTGGGCTAATATTGATAGAAATGTTTGTAAACACCTTGTATATAGTATGCAAGATCGATTGTACGCTGTTATGAAAGCTAAAGGGGGTGCTACAAAATATTAACTACCATTTACTTCATATTCATAAGGTAATATTGTTGCGTAAAATAAAATATTCTAATATTTTGAACCAATCTAAATTTTATTCTAATATTCTGGTGTGTTTAAGGAAGCTGTATACCTAATTTATTTTGCTGTATTTTATATTTTATAAATGTTAAAATCTTATCTAAACATTCCAGATTTAATTTATAAGAAATTTAATTGCATTTACTTAGTATAAAAAATAAATAAATGACAAATAATTTTTTCTTATTACTTTTTCTCAATTATTCTAATATTTTGAATATGAGCTGTACTCAAAGCACTCATCTTTATACGATAATACTCAATCAGCTGTATTGTTACTGGTTCAATCACTGGGTTAGAGCTTGATAGTTAGTATAAGTACATAAAAAAATACTCTTTGATATATAATATTCCTAGCATACAAATGTATAGAAGTCTATCAGTTCTATACAAATTTAATATGATTCCCTATTCTTGGAATGGTACAATTAATATAATTTCTATTTTCTTGCGATTGAAATAATCGTTCTCATATTATAGGGTTTGTAAAAAACCTGCACTCAAATAAGTGAAGAAATTAATAGCGTAAAATAAAGGTATTTCTATGCGGATTAAAAACAAGTTAAAAAGTTTTAATATTAAAGATTTTTTCAAATCACATTTACTAGACAATTCACTACAATTATCATTTCATTATGCTCATGCGGGCGTCAATAACCCATATCTGTAAAGAAATTTAAGAAACTATATGACTTTTATATTGTAAAATGAGCATCCGTAAATTTCAATCGATACCTGTTGGAACGCGAGTAAATATCTCCATCTGCTACATCAATCACTCAAAGCACTCATCTTTATCCGATAACACTCAATATGCTGTCTGTTTCTGGTTCAATTAATGGATTAGAGATTGATAGTTAATGTAAGTACATCAAAAAGCTCTTTGATATATAATATTCCTGGCATATAAATGTATAGAAGTCTATCAGTTCTATACAAATTTAATATGATTCCCTATTCTTGGAATGGTACAACTAATATAATTTCTATTTTCTTGCGATTGATAATTGTTCTCATATTTATAGGGATTGTCAAAAAACTGCACTCAAATAAGTAAAGAAATTAATAGCGTAAAATAAATGCGGAATAAAAACAAATTAAAAAGTTTTAATATTAAAAATTTTCTCAATTCACATTTACTAGCCAATTCACTGCAATTATCATTTCATTATGTGTACCTGGGCATAAATATTCGATATTTATAAAGTCCTTTCATAAACTAAATGACTATTACGTCGTAAAATGAACATCCGTAAATTTCAATCGATACCTGTTGAAACCGCAGTAAATATCTCCATCTGCTATATCTATCACTAAAGCATTCATTTTTATATGATAACACTAAATCCGCTGTATTGTTTCTGGTTCAATTACTGGGTTAGAGATTGATAATTAATGTAAGCACACGAAGAACAATACTGTTTGATATATATAATCTTCCTGGAATATAAACGTGTCAAAATGCTGCAATTCTATTTATAATTAATTTGATTTCCCAGTTCAAGGAATAGCGTAAGTAATATTTCTATTGTCTAAATATTTGAATAATTCATTTTTTCATAATCATAAGGGTTGTAGGGGTCTTCAAAAGATTGCGCTCAAACAAATACAGTCATAGATCTATACTCCGCACACCCATAATCCACTGTTTTCTATAATTCACATTATTTTACGAATGTAAACAATGAAGTAAATAGTTAAAAAATTTAAAAATTAGTGATCCCAAAACGATTTTTTTCAAAAAAAAAAAAAAAAAAAAAAAAAGAGAAAAAAAATGAGAAAACAGTGGATTATGGGTGTGCGGATTATAGATCTTTGACTTTAGAGAAGTTAATATCATAAAATAAATGCATCTATATGCGAATAAAAAGAAAAATAAAATGTGAAATTCGTAATATAAATAAGACAAGTACGGTGAAGCGGTGTCTTTTACAATTTTTTGAAATATGTATACATTAAATATTATTTAAATTTAAATTATTCCTTAAGGAGTGGGGCAGATTCAACAGCTGCTATAATTTAGTGTAAATGGTAACTCAAACGAAGATAGATATCATATTTAATGAGTTTTTCCAGTTAAGTGAAAAAAAAATCAAAACACTTGAATTGATTTGAGATCCTTGGGTTTCATTGGCAATGCTATATCATTTACACTAAGAGGCCAAATTAAAATTTATCCTTTTCATTAGTTATAAGTGAATGAAAAAAATTGTAAGCACCCGGTACACATGGAATTATATCCAAATTGGTTCATAAATATGCGTATTATCGCGTGACGAATTTCAGGCAAGATGGCGGATGGTACTGGCTAACGAAATAAGTCAAGGCCTCAGTATGTACTATGCACACTCTATGTTGCATTCAGATCGGTTCATAAGCACGCGTTTTATCACTTGACAAAGTCAATATATATATATATATATATATATATATACCAGGTGTCCCAAAAATGACTGATGAATTTTAAAATTCAAAAGCCCAAATTCAAATTCCAATTCAAATTTAAAATTCAATTAAAATTAAAGTCTTGTATTATTATAATCGCCATATTCTATTTCTACCGCAGTTTTTTCATTTATTTTTATATACCGGGTGTCCCAAATATACTGATGGATTTTAAATTTCAATAACTTGCAAACGGCTATTTAAAAAATTTTTGCAGGAGGGTTATGTATAATGTCAGGAGTTTTTTTACCATAATTTTTTATTTTAGTTCGCATATCAAACAACAGGTGGCGCTGACGGCGATTGAAGGAAAGGTCGACGCTTCACTCAGCACTGATCAGCTGGCCTTCAATCGCCGTCAGCGCCACCTATTGTTTTAGATGCGAACAAAAATACAAAATTACGGTAAAAAACTCCTGACATTATACATAACTCTCTTGCAAAAATTTGTGTATATATGTAAATATTTATATATGTATATATGTGTGTGTGTGTGTGTGTGTGAACATTCGGAAGAAAGGTGGTTTTAGCTTCTGGGAGTCATGATCGGTGAAAATATACCAAATTTTTCCGAAAGTGACTTCCTCTGGACGGCTACAATTGTTTCCTTACTTTTTGTGAGGAAAGCTACTAAATATAGGGTGTTTCTAAATTAATATGGGGTTTTAATACTTGATAGCCTTTATTACATAAAACTTAAATTTATAATTAATAAATATAATAAATGGGAAATTCAAACAATTCTACCCACAAGCTTACAACAGTTCAATGTGAGCATCTTTCGACATCAAGTCGACAGCTCAGTTCTCCTCAAACATTGAAGTGAAAGAAGTTCTTTTCAGACGCTCACACAATTTGACGCCATATGATTTATTCATATAGGGGTTCATAAAGGATCGTGTGTATCTGCCTCAACTACCAGCTGACCATTGAAGCTTTTGCAACAACGATTCCACAAACACTAATCAAGCTTGTGAATTTCTAGGCAAAACTGTTTGAGTTGCTGCTTTATTTTATGTATTTATTATAAATTAAAGTTTTATGTAATAAATACTCCTAAACGTTAAAATTCCTATATACATTTATAAACATACCGTATATTTAACTTTTTCAGTTAAATATACTAAGTAATTAAATGTTTTAGTAATTATTTGACATAATCATGTCACCGTATTGTATTTGATTATTATTGCTATACAGCTAATATAAAGGAAATCATGACCTAATATATATTTCTATCCAGTCTTCGGCAATATGTTCTATGTGCTAGTTTCATTGCCATATTGGAATTTACTGTATTATTTTCACACAAAGCCGTATTCAAATTGTAATCAAGTGAGACGCATTTAGTACTATGGTACATATTACACGTGAATATGGGATTAGTGAGAGTTTGTATTATATCTATGAATGTCAGAATTTAGGAATTTAAATGACCAGGCAGAGGTTATGAAAATAGCAATTGTTGCCAGAAATGTGTTTCTATTATCTGTTTTAGAATTAAAATAATTTAATACACATAAGTACGCTGAAGATTTTATAGATGCTTTACAGCATCGTTGTAATTTTATCGAATATAAGTTTTGAGCCCTACACTGTAAAAAATGTCAGATGTTTCAGAATATATAAAAATGTGCTGTAATCAAAAACGAAAATGTGCAGTAACCTCTTCTAACTCACCTAAGGTTTTGAAAACCGTTCCTTTACCTTTAAAAACACCCGAAAAGTATTTGTTTCCGAAATTTAAAGAAGAATTTATAAAAATTAATTTTTATTAGCTGCCCGTCCTTTTCGGAAATGTTTCTAAGAAGCTTTTACAGTACAATAATCACTTTTCTCAAATCAAAATATCACTTTTTCGGATGCTACCAATTCATACGAAAATATTTTGATATTCAGAGAACATGTTTAATAGACAAACATACAATATTAACAGTATTAACATTATATGAAAATTGACATTATTTTTCTACAATTGCATGCACAAAATCAGTTAGGCAGCTGAAAATGTTTAGTTAAGAATTGATAGAATCCGAAAACGTGATATTTTGATTTGAGAAAAGTGATTATTGTACTGTAAAAGCTACTTAGAAACGTTTCCGAAAAGGACGAGCAGCTAATAAAAATTAATTTTTATAAATTCTTCTTAAAATTTCGAAAACAAATTGTTTTCTGGGATTTTTAAAGGTAAAGGAACGGTTTTCGAAACCTTAGGTGAGTTAAAAGAAGTCACTGTACATTTTAGTTTTTGATTACAGTGCATTTTTTATATTCAGAAACATTTGACATTTTTTACAGTGTATTTTGCGCATATTTCCATACTTATATCTTTTAGAGGCTGTAATAGTAACATTACTAAGCGTAAACAGTAACAGAGTTATTAGTTAAATCAAAATAATACTTAACACTTTAAGTGTCCTAACCGGGGTTTTCCATCACATTATTTTTGGAATCAAAAGCTGACTTAACATAAAATCTCTTTTACAGCTAATTTTTTTTAAATGAAAGAGAAAAATAACGATGTTAAGTTACCAAAAAAAGTATTCTCGTGCCAATACTTTTCTTAGCTACTATTTTATGAATTGATAAACATGAATGAAAAATTTTGATGGACGCTTAAAGGGTTAATAAAAGACATGTACTATTAATACTACAGCAAACCCAAAAGGGTTAAAATGTAATTGTTTTCATTTAATATTTTTTAATGTGTACTTTATAATTTAAATTTGTGAGGGAGTGACCTTTAGTCATAAAGGCACTCTAGTGTTTCTGAGATCGTGACGTCAATAATTTAACATTTTGTAGGCGTAAAAGTGACATCTATCCTCTCTTTTACTTTAACTTTCTAGAGTGTGTGTGCTCTTTCGAATTCCGCAGTTAGCTCGCGGTTATTAGTATTATGTTAATGAGAAGTATCTCAGTTTGTCGCGTATAAAAGCTTGGGTGTGAGTTTGTGGTGTGTGTTTTCTGGCCTTGGCCAGCGTCTGTGTGTTTCTGGCCTTGGCCAGCGTCTGTGTGTTTCTGGCCTCAGCCAGCAGCCAGCGTCTGTGTGTTTCTGGCCTTAGCCAGCAGCCGGTGTCTGTGTGTTTCTGGCCTTAGCCAGCAGCCAGCGTCTGTGTGTTTCTGGTAGTAGCCAGCAGCCTCTGTGTGTATTCCGCCATTGGCCAACGAAGTTGATGATTGTTTAGTAAGGTGCTGACGATTGGAAAATAGCTACGGCCTCCAGTAAAGCGAAAAGGAGTTCAGATAGTGGATTAAAGGTTCGGCCTTGGTAAGAAAGTTTAGAATCGTTTAGTTTTGATTATTTGAGCAAATAAAGAAATATCCACAGCCACGGGCTGTGAAATTAAGATTTGTTTAGTAGATCAGCCAGGAAATAGTGTCAAGTGTTAGACGGTGCCCCGACTGAGCTAGACCGACGCCTGTGAGTATGATTTAGCTTTTTATAGTGTTCTCAGTGAGTGAAATTATAGACTGGCTCCACTTTCCTTTAGCCCTTATCATTTTAATAAACTGTGTTGTTTTAACCTAAATTAATGAGTATGTCTGCATATAACGTGACAAATGACACCCAGCATGAGTATACCGTCACAAATGGCGCCCAACGAAATGTCGGACATTTTGAGATTGTGCCACGAGTGTATTTCCCCGGTGAGGGTGATATTAGTGAATTTTTAGTGAAATTAGATGATTATATTTTGTTCAATAATATACCTGAGAAAAACAGGTACGTAGTGCTTAAATGCTCGTTAAAGGGCGAAGCACTTTTGTGGTTAGAAAATATAGGAAAGTTTTTGATTACTGAGGAAGCGAAAAGATTTGAACAAACTGTAATTGAGTTAAAGAAGGCATTTCCTCCCGTTAAAGATAAAAGTATTTTGAGAAAAGAGTTCTATTGTAATAAGCAGAATATTTATGAGTCGGCGTCAAAATTTTATCTTCGTAAGCTGGAACTAAGAAATAAATTAGATTTAGATATTACATTTGAGGAATTGTTGGACATTGTTTTTCCTCTTTTTAATCCAAATATACAGGACTTTATTGAAGTTAGAGCACCGATGAATTTTGCAGAAATGCACCAGATATTATCGAAGTATGAGTCTCGGCATAGCTCGGATCAACGGGATTTGCGTAACCCTCGGCAGAGACCTGTCACGGATAGTAATTTGAGAAATGAGGGGGAACGTAATTTTGTGAGAGGGGGACAGCGATTTCCGGATAGTAATGTGCGTAATAGAAGTGATGGATTTGGTCGTAATATGTCGAATACGAGTAATGGTAATAGGAATGGTGGTGGTGCTAATAATTTTAGAAGTGGTGAGAGAAATATGCATGGAAATAGACAGAATAGTGGTTATGATCGTAGTGGGGGAGTACGGGACAGGAATGTTTCTTCGCAAGTAAGGAGGTTAACTTCGGATGAGAATGTTGAAAATAGGTCAATGCAAAAGAGATGTGTTCAGAGGTTAGAAAAGTCGTCTTTGAGGTTGAATAAAATTACTATTAATCCGGTTGAGTTACCTGAAGTGTTAATTGTGTTAGATGGTATTGTCGTTAAAAGTGTCTTCGATACAGGGGCAGATAAGTCGTTCATTTCTTTTGATTGTTATCGGAAATATTTTTCGTATAAGAAGTTGAAGAGGTCAAGTCTGGTGGTTCAGTCGGCACAGGGAGTAGCTTGCGATAATAAAGGTTCAGTAGAATTGGAAGTTGAAATTCGTTCGGTTAAGACATGTTGGGAGTTTTGTGTGTTAGATGGATTAACAGTGCATTGTATAGTTGGTGTGGATTATATGAAGGATAGAGGAAGTAGTTTGGATTTCTTTAAAAGGTCGTTAATCGTGAATAATGATGAGAATGTGAGTAAGAAAGAGCCTGTTTCAGTGTCAGTTAATTTGGAGGAGTCGGGTTTAAGTGTGGTTAAGAAAATGGAGGTTAATAAGTCTTTAGTCGATTGTGGTAAAGTTTTTTCAGATAAACCGAGTTTAACTAATGAAATTTATATTGGTTTTGACGCACTAGTTGCTAGTAAACCATTTCGTTATGATTTTATGTCTAATATTTTTTTCTTTTTGTGAAAAGTTGGAGACTGAGGTCGGTAGGGAACTTCCTCAGTCTAATATGGCTGAACGTGTAAATCGTACATTAATTCAAATGATTTCTTCTTATGTTGGTTCTCATCATGCAAATTGGGACCAGTTTCTTCAGCATTTTGCGTACGCACTTCGTACGGCAGTTCACGAGTCAACGGGGAAAACGCCTGCTGAATTGTTTTTGGGTAGAAAAGTCATTACTCCATTCCAAAGGTTAGTTATGGTGTCAGACGCGAAAAGTCAGTACATGTGTCAGGATATTGAGAGGTTGGTTAAGGAAGCTCAGGTTCAAATGGGAAAAGCGCAAGAAAAGCAAGCTCAGTATTATAATATGCGTAGAAGGGAGTTAGAAGTGAAAGTTGGAGATTTTGTGTTAGTAGAAAAGCATTGGTTAAGTTCAAGTCGTCAAAAGAGAGTAGCTAAGTCTGGTCCGAAGTTTGTAGGTCCGTTCGAGGTTTTGGAAGTTCGAAATAATAATTTGGTTGTTGATGTCAATGGTGAAAGAATGACTGTTAATCTGGATCAGGTTAGAGTGTATAAGTTTAGAGAAAATGGTAGTGAAGGTTCTCATATGTCGAGTGGTGTTTCGCGAAATTCCCGATCCAATGAGTGTCCCGAGTCCAGCACTTCTTCGTCTAATTCTTTTCATCAATATTCAAGAAGAAAATTTGGTCAAACAGCTCCAAAGACTGTTATTGAAAGTCGAAAGCCTAGCAATCCGAGAGCAAAGTATAATAAAAATAAGAGAACTGTGTCAAATACATCGGACTCTGTGTGTCATAAAAGACAAAAAATTATAAATTGTCCAGTTCCTCCATCTATTAGACAACAACCTCACAAGCATAAATTAACTAATAGTTCACCATCTTCAGTGATTACTCCCCAGAAAAGATTTCGTTTGGACACTCGTAAAACTGTTAAGCGAACTTTAAATGCCGAATTTTTGCCTAACAAGAAACTACATAGGTCCGGAAAGAAACGTGGCCTAGGATCTTCGGTAACTTCGGGTGCGTCTAGAAAGAGGAGGCAACTCTCAGATTACCGGCAACAACAGTGTGAGCCTCGCCATGGAGTGAACCCAGCGAACCGGCCAGAGCAGAGTCGTCGAGTGGAACCTACAAGTATCCCACGGCATCCATTCAGAACCAGGCTGCAGGAACGACAGTCAACTGTGGCGTCACCGTACAGTTCTGATGACGAGAGATCCTTCGTACAAGCCTTCTGGGACAGGAGGAGAAAGCCATCTTGCAGTATGAAGCCTGCCAGCAGCGAATCGTCTCTATGATTGGGTGATAATGTTCTTTATTAAATTTCTATTAGAGTGCATATATGTGGTAGCAATGTGAAGGAATAGAAAGCAGAGAGACTGTTTGGTACTTTTGGCCATTTTTGGAATTTTTTGACGGACTCACGTTTAGTGCTTAATTGTGTTCAAAATTTGTTTGCAAAATTGTTAGTTTTATGTATGTTGGAAATTTTGGTCTTAACTGCTTTTAAAAATTCTGGATCTATTGTTAAATTGTTATGTTATTTCTTAAAATGTTACTATATTGTTATTGTTCATGTGTTATAAAATGTATGTTAATGTATGTTTAAATTTTCAGAAAGTACAGATAGTAATTTGAGTTATTTTGTACACGCGCCGCGGTTCAGGCGCGCACGTGTTTTGCGGTCAAGAAGTCCTTGACACGCGTTTCTATCTCTTATACTAACATTTAATGAATTAACTTTCTTCTTATCGTTCGTGTTTTATGAGTTGCGTTTTGTACTTTAGTTGGGAATGGTTTCCGCAAGTTGCGAAGTTTTAAGCTGCATTTGAATTTGAAATTGTATTGTATTAAAATTGAATGTTAATGTGATTTTCTTGCAGGGAAGTATACCTTTTGTTATGTATTGATTCTGCTATTTTTCTTTTAGTTAATACAGATGAAGAGATTGATGACGTCATTTTGTAAATTTTTGATATTCTTTGATTGTTGCATAAGCACAGCGATATGCCGCTGTACGTATGTGCCCCAATTATTGTTCAAGTGGAGTTAAGTCTGAAGAAGTTTGGGAGTTAGTTCATTGGCTAATGGGGATGTAGGTGTTACGTAGTAGCAGAGTTAGTTTAGTATGAAGTAAATGTAATTTTAGATGAAGTCGGAATTTGGATGAGGAAAGTTTTTGCGCATTGGGTTTTTTGGACTTGGTGCGAATTCTAGTATATTAAAAGTTATGGAGAAATTTTTGGGTAAAGTTATAGTTGCATTGCAATATTGAGGAAAATTTCGGAAGGTTAGTGTTTTGAGAAATTTTAGCACTCCCAGTGGAGTGGGTTGTTTTGAGAGAAGAAGTAATTAGTTTTGAAAGTTTTACGAGTTTTTGGAAGTTTTACGGAGGCTATTTGTAAGATAGAAGAATGATTGGATTGAATATGTGATTATTTGAGGCAAACTGAGTTTTTTTTTTTGGTTGTGATGGGTTAAAGTTAATATTTTAAAAGTTATGTTTCGGCGTTAAATTTCACCCATCACTGTGTTTTATTACGGCTCTAAATTTATAACAAGAAAAAGTTCTGGGCATGCATTTAGCCCAGCCCTTTTTCTCTGCGGAGTTCGAGGGGGGGTTGTGAGGGAGTGACCTTTAGTCATAAAGGCACTCTAGTGTTTCTGAGATCGTGACGTCAATAATTTAACATTTTGTAGGCGTAAAAGTGACATCTATCCTCTCTTTTACTTTAACTTTCTAGAGTGTGTGTGCTCTTTCGAATTCCGCAGTTAGCTCGCGGTTATTAGTATTATGTTAATGAGAAGTATCTCAGTTTGTCGCGTATAAAAGCTTGGGTGTGAGTTTGTGGTGTGTGTTTTCTGGCCTTGGCCAGCGTCTGTGTGTTTCTGGCCTTGGCCAGCGTCTGTGTGTTTCTGGCCTCAGCCAGCAGCCAGCGTCTGTGTGTTTCTGGCCTTAGCCAGCAGCCGGCGTCTGTGTGTTTCTGGCCTTAGCCAGCAGCCAGCGTCTGTGTGTTTCTGGTAGTAGCCAGCAGCCTCTGTGTGTATTCCGCCATTGGACAACGAAGTTGATGATTGTTTAGTAAGGTGCTGACGATTGGAAAATAGCTACGGCCTCCAGTAAAGCGAAAAGGAGTTCAGATAGTGGATTAAAGGTTCGGCCTTGGTAAGAAAGTTTAGAATCGTTTAGTTTTGATTAATTGAGCAAATAAAGAAATATCCACAGCCACGGGCTGTGAAATTAAGATTTGTTTAGTAGATCAGCCAGGAAATAGTGTCAAGTGTTAGACGGTGCCCCGACTGAGCTAGACCGACGCCTGTGAGTATGATTTAGCTTTTCATAGTGTTCTCAGTGAGTGAAATTATAGACTGGCTCCACTTTCCTTTAGCCCTTATCATTTTAATAAACTGTGTTGTTTTAACCTAAATTAATGAGTATGTCTGCATATAACGTGACAAATGACACCCAGCATGAGTATACCGTCACAAATTAAATCAATTATCGCAGTTGAATGAGAGATAAAATGTATTAAATATAATACCAATAAGAAAAAATTCTTTTAAATTTTATAAAGTTTCTAATTTTTTTCATGGTGTGATACGAATAATATATATATACAAGTGTTAAATGCAATAAATATGAAAATTAATAATGTTCCGTGTTTTAATTTAGCATTATACTAAGCTTTATTAAAAACATACACAACTATATAATTTTACTTGACAGGTAATAAATTTTGTTTTTAATTATTTCCTTTGAATACAATTTAAAATGCTAATAAATGATCTCAAGACATGCAAAATTTCATAACACACAAATCAAGGATCTATTTAAGTATATGAAGTTTAAATTCCGTTTTTCTTACAATCATAATTCATTTTATTTTTACCCCTAATGAAAACGTGTCCTTAAATTACTTAGCTCTTTTAATCCGTATTGTTTTCTTTTAAAAATATAATATATGATGTTTCAAAAAAAAACTTCATTTACAACTTAAATACCTTTCTTAACATAATTAAAAAAAGTGAACCCGAGAAACAAACAATGTAAAAAAAAAAAATGAATTTTTGATTTTTTTTCTTAAACTTTTATTATTTATAATAAACTTCACTATTTTTCACAGATAGCAATATGCTACGTTTCTAAAAATAATTTAAAAAAATTTATTTTAGCATAATGTATTATTTTTTCATTTCCCAAAGTTACAGTTACATAAAAATTTTTAGCATCTCATTTGTGTAAACAAATCTTAGTATTCTTAGACATTTTTTATTTTCGGTGCAAACGCGTATCTGCTAAAAGAATTTTTCTTTAATCATATTTTTCTAGAAAATATTTAGTAAGATTTTCAGTGTATAAAAATGTTAAACGGCATGCTTATAGGTATAAGACGTACACTTCAAACTGATAGAGTCAAACACATTTCAGTTTGGGAAAAAGAGTTTTTTTTTTTCTAAAATTTACTATACTACTGTCCCTAGAAAAACAATAATACTTTGTAAGTTGATCAACATACTATTCATAATAATAAAAAAAATGAAAAATTGAGAATATTTAATGGCAGTTGGGCCCCCATGGCGGGCGGGACAGTTAGATTTATCCCTGTTGAACAAGCCATTTGGATTTAAGGCGCAACACTAGTCACAAAAAGATCCCCAGATGATAATGTAAAGTCTATGGGAGCGTTCTTTCAAAATATCTCGCTCAATTTTTAATAATATTACATGATTGTTTTAAATAGGATAGCTGAGGACTATCCACAACCGGCCTAGTTTTTCTTTTTCAATTTTGGATTCAGATAAATAAATACTTTATATTTCAAAACCGGCTCAAACCTGATCTGAAATTGAAACAATCATAATATAAAAAAATATCTAAGCTAAATCGAAAATGTAAAAACTAGGCCGGTAGTAGATCGTTTTTAACTATCCTGTGCTAAAAAAAAAAAAAAAAAAAAAAAAAAAAAAAAAAAAAAAAAAAATCATGTAAGAATATTAAAATTTGAGCGAGATATTTAAAAAGAACGCTCTTATAGATTTTACATTATCATCGGGGTCGTTTTCTGTGCCAGGTGTTGCGCTTTAAGTCCATCCATGATATTTCACAGTGCACTTGGCAATAGAAAGAAAAGGTTTTATAGGGAAAATACAGATTTGACATAAAGCACTATCTCCTAAGTCCTGCACAATGATAATTACAGGATTTTCTGCTAGTTGACGAGTCGGAGCTATTAGATAACTCACTTGTACATGCATTTAAATCAGTGATTTGTTTAAAAAATCGTTGTAGAGTTTGGTATATTTTTCCACGGAAAAAGCATTTCACATTAAACTTCCAATACATTTGTGTATGGCCTAGTGATGAAATTACTGATATCTTACATTAATAACTTTAATAACGTATTTCAACTAAAAAAATTGCATTAAATCGCATATTTTAATTATATATACATTATTCCGAAAGTTCCGGGTTCGATCCCCGGCTTTGACATTTTTCACTCTGTTGGTTTTACGCTTTAATTAATTATAATTATATAATTATATAATTAATATATTAATTTAATTATATAATAATTAAATTAATTATAATTAAATGTATATTCACTAATTCTGGGTTTATTTGTATCTTGTGTTATGGCACAGATTCGTGTGTTCATGTTAAACAATTACATCTTGTGAAGTAGTAGCAGCCTTACGTTCAAGTTAAGAGTGAGAAGTGACAAGCTGGGCATCGTCCTCGTAGCTTAATTAGTTGGACAATTTTCACTCCGTTGGTTACGCTTAGCTAGAAATGTGCTAATCCCATCTTAAATATTAAAAAAAATGTTACATATAATTTTTCAACATATAAAATGAGTTGTAAACAATTAACATGTATATATGAAGCAAATGATATGGTTTTACAGTGGCAATATTTTATTTACATATTTCCTAACTATCTTTAATATTTTGGAAAAATGTAGCCCCACCTGGGAGCTAGGTGGGTCCACTTACTAAGTTTTATATAAATTGAATACACTTCATATGTTTGGTTACTGAAACTTCTAGCAATAGAATGATTTGACACTGCAACCTCGATAAAAAAAAAAAAAAAAATTAAACATGGCATTTCGAAGAAAATTGTGATACTTCGATCCAAAGTAGGCCTTTCGCAAAATAGCCTGAAAAATTATTTTTTATCTTAGCTTTATGAAAACATAAGCATTTCTGATAAAAAAATTAATAATTGTGCAGGTAAAATTATCAACACACATGGGATAAAAGTTACTAAATGTTATAGTATGACCTTTGCCTTATTTAAAGAAGAATAAACATTTTTTTTAATTAATGTAAAGAAGCAAGGTAAACCCTCAAGGACAAAAATAGCTCCAGTTGACGATATAAAAAGAACTGATGTTGAAATCATAATAAACATCCCTGCAGAGTATTAAAATATGTATGATAGAGTTAGTTAGAAATGACAGAGAAGTAAAAAAAATAGATGGGAAGCGAGGCGATTTTTTTTGCAAATTCTTGAGAATGAGATGTTTAAAAAGAACGTGGACTGGAAACAAGAATTAAAGGTAAGATGATAGATACAATAGATTCATGATAATAGACAAAAAAAATTAAATAACATGATAATATATAACAGGCCAAGTGCGAATATTACTGGCACGCAGATAATTCAGTACAATAGATATATGAATCAGTAAATAAACATTCCTCTACATAGATATATCAAAGTTGAAAAGTTGTTTTCTAAGTATTAAAAGTGAATAATTAATGGCGTATAGATTACGCCACATGTGTCTTTGAGTATGTCCAAACCTACCATGCCTTTAATTATTAAAGATATTAATTTTCCAAGCGGGTGAAAAAAAATCGGGCCAGGATTCGAACCAGGGATGTATTGGCTGAAGCCGCCAATACTCCTAAAACTGAGATATCTCGGGCGCATTTTCAGAAAGAATCACGTTTTGAGCACCTTATCGCAGAACAACGATTGGCGCGGAGATGAAGTTAATGCTACGCACCCTTTCTTGTTTGTGACGTCAAACGCCTCGGGAACAGCAACCCTTCCTTCAGCAAAGAGATCGCGCTTATTGTTCATTTGCTTTTCTGTAAATGTTATCATGCAAAGACTATAATATGAGGAAAGGTTATTTACCGTTGTTTGCGATTAAAACATAGTTTAAAACAAAGAGCATTATCAGATTAAAATGCTTTAAATTTCACAGGACATCTAAACAGAGTTTTTTTCCTCAATTCAAAAATATTATTTTCTAAACCCGCTATGTTCGAAGAAATTGAGGTTAATTAAAAACGGTAGTAAAGATTCTCTTGTAATAAATATAATTATATTAATCATATGTTTTATGACATGTTTGAACTTTGTTTATTTTGTGTTGGGTGATGCAGCTAGCCGAACGTTCACGCTATCGCCAACTCGCCAAGGCTGGTGCTCAAAACGATTCTTTCTGAAAATGCATCCCGGACTAATTCACCCAACTAATCTCAACGATCACAGAATCTCGTCTGATAAAAGAAGCTCTAGAGAGATAAAAGAAGTCAGCTCTATAAAAGAAATTTTAGGTCAATATTTAGAACTACAGAAAATACTGCATACGAAATCACAATAATAATTTCTATTAACCCGTCAGTAGTCGCGCGTCGGTCTTTTCGCCGCCCGTATAACTTATCTTCTCCTAACTTGTATCACTTTACAAATACAACGGAGATCTACCATGTAGCTGAATTTGAAGGTTTCTCGACCACCTTAGTGAAGTAACAGGACACCTCTGATTTTCTTTCAGGTACATTTTTAGAAACAAAGTTGAAATTGGCGAAAAAGTCTATGGAACAATCACTAATGTCAGTTCATTTTTACATTTTACAATTACTCCAGATCTAATGAATAAAATGCATAATTTGAGAAAACTGCAAATTTATATCTTCATTCAAATGTTATTTTCGTATATTAGGTGAAAAATATTTCTGATTTTACATTTTTGGTATGTGGGGGGCCAGCGGCGAAAAGACCGAGCGCGACTAATGACGTTGTGAAAAAAGTTGCGACTACTCGCGGGTTAAACTGATCCATAGTATGAGACCAGATTATGGGTTCGTTGATCTTAAATGAGTGAAATAGTCCTCCAGTGTTCCTTCGGGGTGGCTCAGTTGGAAGAACATTGGGGCTTCAGCCAGTACATGCCTGGTTCGGACCCGGCCCGGACTTTTTTTACCCACTTGGAAAATTAATATCTGTTACAATAAATTTACCGATTGAATAATCGTGTTTAAAAAAACAATCTAACATGTCTTTAATTGTTAATATTTCAGCTAATTACAGAGAATCTTTAAAAAAAAACAATTATCAACGGCCCTTTTACATATTCGATGATAGATACATAATGTGCTTTACAACTTTTTTGCTAAATGCCCGTAAATCGAAATTTGCGTATAACTTAAAAATACGATTTCTTCAAAAACTATGTGACCTAGGATGATTACTACAGTTATTTGCAGGGTATCAATTATTTTCTACAACGCCAATTTTGTTTCATAATTTTAATTTTAATATATCCGAACTTAAAGTCAAGGGGGTGTACCTTTGCATTACATTTTCGACGATATATTTTAAAATATAACGCTTAAAATGAAAAGAAATGCATTTTTGAGTTCGGCATTTTGAAAGCTCTCGCACAATAACCCATTCAATATACAAATGAAGGATTTATTTCCAGTAATCTAATTAACCCCTCTACATTTTCACTAAATATATTTTTGAATGTTTAATAATCTCTAAATATGTAACTCAGCAAACTTCACAAACTTAGTCTGTTTGAACTTACCACGTTTAATATTTTACGACTCAAATAACAATAACATATGAATAGACAGACACGGGTATATTATTATATTGATTCCTTTTTAGCTCACAGGCTATCATAGCCTGAGAGCTTATGTGCCCGCCCGTTCTGTATGTATGTTCGTACGTAACGCGATAACTCGTGATAAAAATATCCGATCCACTTAAAATTTTGTATATAGGTATATCCTGACAAGGCGCTTCCCTGATTAGTTTTTGGAGTTCATCCGATATGTATAAGGGGGGAACGGGGGGCTCATGCCCCTCCCCTTTATAGAAATAAGTGGGTTTTTCATGCAGAATTAAGTTTTCGCTCAAAATTTAGATATAGGATCATTCTGATGGGGCGATTCCGTGACTGTTATTAGGTGTTCATTGAATAAGTATAAACAGGAGGAACGGGGGTTCTAATGCCCCTCCCCTTAATTTATATAAATGGGTTTTTCAAGCAGAATTGTCAGATTTCGTTCAAATTTCTGAATAGTTTTGGAAGTTTAATGGTTAAGTATAAAAGAGGGGGATAACTCCTCTTAAATTACACAAATGCTAAATGGGTTTTTATTAAGAATTATCCGATTTGCTCTGAATTTTGGATATAGATTTTTTATATGATAAAGCATGTCCTTGATAGTTTAGGAGGTTCAATGATTAAGTATAAAAAAGGGGAAAGGGGAGAGCTGTTTCCCCTTCTTAATTTTTTTTTCGAACGGAATTAACCCTTGAAAATATAAGGCTGTAATGTACAATTAGTATGCGTAGCCTGTGAGCTCAATGCCATCAGTTTAACTGGGCAGTATTCTTTTTATTTTATTTAATTTTTAGGTAAAGAATCCAAAGAAATGACAGCAATCATATAAAAGGAAAGTTGCGTTTAAATTCCATGTTACACATTCAAGATTTATTGCTTAGATTTTTTTTTTAAACTGTACAAATAGCTTTTTCTATTCATGGTAATCGAAATTTTACACTAGAAATTTTTAGAATTCGTTTAAAGAAAAAAAAAATTAACTATAAAAATTAACATTTTTTTTAAATAAAGGAAATAATAGTTCGTGAATAAACAATAATTAAATAAAAATAATTTACCAGGTAGAATCAAGTAAAATATATACTAGCGAATTATATAAAAAATATCACGATTTTTTCAGCTCTTAAAAATACATATGCCTATTTTAATAAACAGTCAGTTTGTGAAATCAGCTTTGTAAATTCAGCTTACATAAAAGAAAATGAATTGCTGCTTGAATTATCTTTACAAAATTCTAAAGAAATCATTTTATAAACGACAATAAATCACATCAATATGTACATCAATAACGCTACAGAAAGATTGCGTGCAGTATAAAAGTGCTATAATACCGATGTACATGCAATAAACATCGAATTGGGTTTGAATAAAGTGAGATTAATTCCACCGGGATGTTAATATTTTTTTAAATAAAAGAAATAATAATTCGTGAATAAATAATAATTAAATAAAAATAAATTACCGGGTAGAATCAAGTAAAAAATACACTAGCGAATTATATAAAATATATCACGATTTCTTCAACTCTTAAAAATACGTATGGCTATTTTAATAAACAGTCAGTTTGTGAAATGAACATTGTAAATTCAGCTTACATACAATCCAATGGATTTAATCCTTTAATTACCTATTACAAAATCCTAAAGAAATCATTTTTATAAACGACAATAAATCACAGTATGTACATCAATAACGCTCCAGAAAGATTGCGTGCAGTATGAAAGTGCTATAATAACGGTTTACATGCAATAAACATCGAATTGGTTTTGAATAAAGTGCGATTACTCCCAGCGGGATGCGTTTTATGAGCATACATATTTCCTACAATCGAATTAGCAAAGCTGCATCTCTGTAATTAATCTTGCAGAGTTCCCTTTGGATTAATCTTCATCGTTAATCTAATTTCAGAAAGCGAAGGATAAAAAAAAATATTTTTGAAAGATAAATATGGAATATTATCTTTTTGTCTACATGTACGTGTAATTTCGTTTTGTGATGTTTTCAACTGAAATAATTTTTAGTACAATTTTTCCATTTTATACATAAGGTATTGTTCTTCGTTTATTAATATTAGATTAATCGTCTGTTCAATTGTTCTTTTTACAATTATGATAAAAACAGTACTTATAAAAACTAGTAAAAACAGTAATAACAGTAATATCTTATTAAAAAGATATAGCGTAGTAAAAACAACTACATGATAGAATGAAGTTGAACATATGCTGACGAATCGTAAAAGAAACATCAAGATTTTTTTTTTCATTTTTTTAAAAGTATGTGTACCTATTTTAATAAGCAGTAAGTTTAATACCTTCTCGACAGAAGACTTTTAGGAAATTTATATTATTTTGTCACCGGTTTTTAAAAACAGAAATTTTTGACGTCTTAAATCGAGTTAATACTCCGATTAAAGAAGATAAATTTCATAGTATAATTTTACTGGTGGGAATAAACAAGGATTTTTACGCTACGTCGCTTGTCCCCAATATCTTAAGAAATTAAATTTGTAAATTCAGCTGTCGTGAAGTAAAATGGATTGAAACCTAGAATTACAATTTACAAAAATCCTAAAGAAATAATTCTATGGACGTTAATACATCATGATATGTACGTATACTTCGTACGCACGTACTTATCACATTCCGTAGTATACAAGTCAAACAACTGTGACAGGTGGACAGAAGCAGGTATTTGCTTATAATAATTTAGTTTTTACTTTTTAAGTACGTAATCCAAAAAGTGACACAAAGTATATAAAATAAAAGTTGTGTTTAAATTTCATGTAACGCATTCATTTAAGATTTACTGTTTTGTTTATGGTAAAAAGCTGTATCTTTTCTATACATTCCGTTCGTAACTTCAACATTAGAAGTTTTAATACTTGTTGAAAAAAAACGTTAATAACAGTAATTATTTAATATTGCATTTTTTTGTTATAAATGCAAAATTTAATGTTTCGGGAGTTGAAAAAATAAAAATAAATTACTTGATATAATCAAGTAAAAAAAAGCTCACAAATTACATAAAAATATAACTATTAGGTAGATTTCGTAAGAAATACTATCTATTACAGTCGTTACCATGGTACGACTTTTGAAAAATTTCTTCATAACTTTTCATTATGTGACACCAGGAGCCCAAAACCACCCCATCTAAAAATATTTTATACATATATATATATATGTATGCATTTATGTATTTACTAAAATTTTTTCGAACGATAAAAGTTGCAATATGAACGAATCGTCTTAAAACTCGCCAAATACATTCATAGGATTAATACATCAGTGGGGATTGCAAATGGGCAAAATCAGCCGAATGGGATGGAATGGGATGGGTTCAAAATATTGAATACCGCCTTAACATGTATCTAAAAAATCAACTCTTACAGAATAACGACAGGCAAAAATAAACAGTTTTCGTTATAGCAGTTGCCAACAGTTAAAATAAAGTACAATAAAGTTACTGTAATAATTATTTTACTATTTCAAGATTTGCAAGTGAAAAAAAATAGTTTCAAGAATTTTAAAAAATAACATTACGTCATAACTTTTCTATAGAAAGATTTCCATATGAAAACGGGAAATGTAATAAATAAGGATTTGATGATGAAATATAGGATTTTTCTTTTTAAAAGCGAATATTGCGTTATTATTAAAAACATGATTGACAAAAATTAGGTGAATAGCTTTATGTGAGTTTCTAAAACGTATTGAAACATGATAAAAACCAAACGCTAGACTATGGTAATATTGGGATAATTTAAAATTCGAAGTTCTACAATTTTGTTTTCGCCATTTTCAAATCTATTCCACATATACATGAGTGAATATTTCTTTCTTTCTAACCGATGACCAGGCCGCTACCTGCCGAGTTACCTCAGCTTAACGGGTAAGATATCTGGTATCGGGGCGAGTGACCTGATTACTTCCCTTCCCACGTCATCATATCTGAAGTACTCGGTTCTTATTTGAGCATATTTTGTATTGTCGGTTGCTTAGCGTTACATCCAGTTGTTTGTACTGCAAATGGTCTCGTAATTTATACTTTGGTCTCGTAATTTAGAATCTTGGTCAGAAGACGAGACCTTCCCCTGGCAAGGCAGAATAATACAGAGGTATAATTTACAGGTAACTTGGAGGATTTTGCACCCACGGCGGATTTTAGATGCACCAGGTGCCATTAGCGTACATGATGGAATTTTAGTCAGCAGATAGCCTGAATCCTGCAACCAAAAACTATGAGTATAATGTTCTGCCAACTTGGATGCCGTTGCCCTATGAACTTGAGTTAGTCTGGAGTTTTTGATGTCTAATTGCTGATGCATACTTGTCAAATGAAAATAGAAATTTAGTGGGGAAGAAGGGGGAGAAAAAAACAATAGAATTTTCATGAAACGTTTGGGTTCCCCATATCTAAATCTTAGTGATGAAAATGGGTTTATCTTTACTCTTGATTTCTGTTTTGTTGGTGAAATTCGTACCTCCACCTGTAGACCGAGCCGATAAAGTATTTTTTTTTCCTTTATTGAAAATATGTATGTCTATTTTAATAAACGGTCAAATTAAATAATTAAATTTGTAAATTCAGCTTACGTAAAAGATAGCGAATAGAAAATTTGTATTTTTTCTGCAAATTTCTAAAGAATTTTTTTTTTATAAACGTCAATCAAGCATGGTTTTTACGCTACACAAGAGAATTCGTGCAGAATGAAAGTGCTATAAACCGGTTTACATGCAATAAACCTAGAATTCGGTTCGAATCCCACCGGGATGCGTTTTGTGATTATACAAATGTATGAAAAAATAATTCGATGAGCTGTTCCTGCGTTTTCATGTAATTATTCTTGCAACGATTCCCATTATTTAATCGCTATAGTTTATCGAATTTTAGTATACGAGAATGTGAAACAAATATATTTCTGAAAAAGAAATGTAAATACTCGCCTTTTTTTCTAGGTTTACGATTAATTTCGCCTTTAGATTTATTTGACTAAACAAATTTAAAAGATATATATTTGTTTATCTTATACTTCCGCTGTTGTTATTCCTTTATTAATATTAATTATAAAAAAATATTAAAAAGATTTGGATAAGCTGCTCCTGTAATTATTCTTGCAAGGGTTCCCATTGTTTAATCGATATAGTTAATCTAATTTTAGTATACCAGAATATTAAAAAGTATGTATTTCTGAAAGAGAAATGTTAATACTCGGCCATTTGTCTAGGTTTACGACTAATTCCGCATTTAGATTAATTTGAGTGAAATTATTTTTAAAATATACGTTTGTTTATCTTATAATCTGCTATTGTTATTCCTTTATTCGGTTAATCGATTGCTCGACTATTCCTTTTTATAATATTGATAAAAATGGTAATTAAAAAGTTTAAAAATATATTTTTCCTGGAAAATAAATAAAGTTCACTTCTTCAAAATATGTATAATTAAAATATGTATATTAAAAAATATGTTAATAAGCCCCAATTTAAGAAATTAAATTTGTAAATTCAGCTTGTGTAAAGCAAAATGGAATAAAATCTTGAATTACTTGTTACAAAAATGCTCAAGAAATTAGTTTAGAAAACGACAACAAATCATGATACTTATATCCACAAAACTAGGATAAGATTGCGTGCAGATTTCATGAGCTGTAAAATGGTTTACCTTCAATAAAAATCGAATGGTTTCGAATAAATGGCGCTTAATCTCACCGGAATGCTTTTTATTGACATACATATTTCCAACAATCGAATTGACAAAACAACTTCTGTCATTTTTCTGTCATTAATCTTGCAAGGATTCCCAGTGGAGTAATCTGTTCTGTAAATCTAATTATAGTATGCCTAAGAAGAAATATTTTTGTAAGGAAAATGTCAAAAAATTTTGCGTTTAAATTTCATGTAGATAATTCTCTAAAATTTAATGTTTTGTTTATGGTAAAAATTCTGTACAAATTTCCTTTTCTATACATTGCTTTCGCAACTTTTACATTAGAATTTTTTAATATTCGTTAAAAAATATATAATAATAATAGTAATTATAAAATCTTACATTAAAGTACTAAATTTAATGGTCGTGAATTAAAAATTAAAAATTCACTACCTGGATAAATAAAGTGAAAAATATGCTAATGAATTATTTAAGAAATATCATATATATCTATTACAATAAACATGCATTCAGATTAATTAAATAAATTTGTAATTTCAATTTATATAAACAAAGAATGAATTGAAATCTTCAAATACTTTCTACAAAATCACAAAGAAATTATTTTATAAACGGCAGCAAATCATGTTCTATATGCATCCACAACACTACAGGAAGATTGCCTGCAGAATGCAAGTGCTATTAATCAGTTTGCAGCCAATAAACCTTGAATAAAGTGTGATTAATCCCAATGGGATACTTTTTATGATCATACATATTTCCTACAATCGAATTAACAAACATAATTCTTGCACTTTACTCTAACTAATCTTGCAGAGGTTACCTTTTGTTTAACCCATTTCGGAAATCTAATTTTAGTATACGAAGAAAAAAAATATTTATAAAAGATAAATATAAATCATCATATTTTTGTCTAAGTATACGAGTAATTTCTTTTCGATGTATTCAACTGAAAAACTTTTAAATATATTTTTACCAATTTATACTTCTTACATTATTATTTGTTTTTAAATAATTGATTAATCGATTATTCGTTTTGATATAATGAAAGAAATAGTACTTATGAAACCTGATAGTAATATTTTAAATTATAAAGTGAATTAAAAAAAATAAAAATAAAGTACCTGATATAATATAGTAAAATATATTCTGATCAATTCTATAAAAATATAAGGACTTTTTTTTAGTTCTTAAAAATATGTATAACTATTTTAATAAACCGTCAGTTTAAGAAAAGATGATTATAAATTCCGCTTACGTAAAAGAATATGGATTGCGACCTTATATTACTTTCTACAAAATCCCAAAGAAATTATTTTACAAACGACAATAAATAATGATTTGTGCATCCACACACAACAGTGAGATTGCGTGCAGAATGCAAGTGCTATAAACCAGAATGCATGCAATAAAACTCGAACTGAGATTGAATAAAGTGCGATTAATCCCAGTGGAATACGTTTTATGAGCATAAATATTTTCTACAATCAAATTGACAAAGCTACCTCTTCGACTTCTGTATAATTATTCTTTCAGAAGTTCACATTGATTCAATCCCTATCGGAAATTTAATTTTTGTATACAAAAAAAAAATAATAAATAAAAATAAATAAATTCTTTTCAAAAGAGAATTGTGAATTTCATTTTGCGATGTATTTAACGGAAATACTTTAATTGTGTTTTCATGTTTAACATCTACTATTGTAATTCTTTTATTAATAATTGATTAATCGATTATTCGTCCGTATAAAATAGTATTTATAAAAGTTAATAGTAATGACTTCTTAAAATAACCTAATGTAGTTTAAAAAAAAGAAAAAACTAGAATCAAGTAGAATATATGTTGACGAATCTTATAAGAAATATCATGATTTTCTCTTCCGATTCTTAAAAATAAGAATACTTGTTTTTAAAACTAACATCCTATTTAAGAAATTAAATTTGTACATTCATCGGTAAATTCAGGTTTCGCAAAAGGGAAATGGAATAAAATCTAGAATTACCTGCTACAAAAATTCTTAAGAAATTACATTTAAACGGCAAAGAATCTCGATACGTACATCCACAACACTACAAAAAGATTTAGTGCAGAATGCAAATGGTAAAAAATGGTGTACATGAATAAACCTCGAATGGGGTTTGAATAAATTGCAATTAATCCCTTCGGGATGCATTTTATGAGCACACATATTCCTTACAATTGAATTAACAAACTGCACATTTCTGTAATTAATCATTTAGGAAATTCCAATTGTTTAATCTCTCTCATAAATCTCTTTGAAAAAATGTTTTTGTTTAGGGAAATATCAATTCTATCTCTGGTTTTTACTTAAGTTTACATGTAATTTTGCCGTGCAATTTATTTAACTGAAATACTTTTAAGTGAATTGTTTTCTATTTTAGATTTCTGTTATTATTATCCGTTTATTAATGTTCGTTTGATAGAATTTACATGCTGTGTGAATGATAAAAGATAGTATTTGTAAGAACTTGTAATAAATCTTGTAAAAACTTCTAATAAATTCTTAAAATTATATTGTGCAGTACAAAAAAAAAAAAAAAAAAAAAAAAAAAAAAACATAGTAAAATCAAGTATAATGTAAGATGAGAAATGCTATAAGAAATAGCAATATGTTTTTTTTCTTCTTAAAAAAAAATATATTTCAATTAGTCGCTAATTTAAGAAATCGAATTTGTGAATTCAGCTGTAGATGCATCTTACATAAAGGCAAATGCAATAAAACTTTGAATTAGCTCTTACAAATATTTAAGAAATTATCTTATAAACGGCAATAAATCATGATATGTACATCCACACACAACAAAGAGATTGCGTGCAGAATGCAAGTGCTATAAACCGGAATACATGCAATAAACCCCGAATTGTGATTGAATAAAGTGCGATTAATCCCAATGGAATACGTTTTATGAGCATACATATTTTCTACAATCGAATTGACAAAGCTACTTTTTCGACTTCTGTATAATTAATCTTTGAGAGGTTCACATTGGCTCAATCCCTATCGGAAATCTAATTTTTGTGTACAAAGGAAATAAAATCTTTTCAAAATATAATTTTGAATTTCATTTTGCGATGTATTTAACGGAAATACTTTTTTTCATTTCAATATCTACTATTGTTATTCCTTTATTAATAATTGATTAATCGATTATTCGTCCGATTAAAAATAGTATTTATAAAAGTTAATAGTGATGATTTCTTAAAATAATTTAATGCAGTTAAAAAAAAGAAAAATATAGAATCAAGTAGAATATATGTTGACGAATCTTATAAGAAATGTCACGATTTTCTTTTCAGTTTCTTAAAAATATGAATACTGGTTTTTAAAACTAACATCCTATTTAAGAAATTAAATTTGTACATTCATCGGTAAATTTAGCTTTCGCAAAAGGCAAATGGAATAAAATCTAGAATTACCTGCTACAAAATCTCTTAAGAAATTATATTTAAACGGCAATGAATCATGGTACTTACATCCACAACACTAGGAAAATGTTGCGTGCAGATGTGTTATAAAATGGTTTGCATGCCATAAACCTAGAATTGGGTTTGAATACCGTGCGATTAATCAGTCCGGGATGCGTTTTATAACCATAATATTTCTTAGAATTGTATTAACACAACTACTTCTTGCACTTTTCTGTAATTAATCTTACAAGGATTCCCAATCTTTTAATCTCTCTCATAAATATCTTTGAAAAAATGTTTTTGTTTAGAGAAATATCAATTCTATCTCTGCTTTTTACTCAATTGTCTGCTTTTTATTTAAGTTTACATGTAATTTCGCCGTGCAATTTATTTAACTGAAATACTTTTTTGTGAATTGTTTTCTATTTTAGATTTCTGTTGTTATTATCCATTTATTAATGTTCGATTGATAGAATTTACATGGTGTATGAATTATAAGAGATAGTATTTGTAAGAACTTGTAATAAATCTTGTAAAAACTTGTAATAAATTCTTAAAATTACATTGTGCAGTACAAAAAATAATTACATGGTAAAATCAAGTAGCATGTAAGATGACAAATGCTATAAGAAATGCCGATATGTTTTTGTTTTACTTCTTAAAATTATGTACATTTCAATTAGTCGCTAATTTAAGGAATTGGATTTGTTAATTCAGCTGAAGATGCATCGGAATGGAAACCAGACATTCCTGTAATTTCACTCCCCCTCCCCCCTCTTGTTCTCTTTGATTTGGACTCGTCCAGTAAGATGTGACATATGATTGGTCTCCTCTGGGTGCGCGTGCCAGCTTATTTTCACTGTCTTTTCTAGTCAGTTCGCCTTAGCGGCGAGCTCAGTTACACGACTTATTTTATTTTGCGATGTGACTTTCTTTTACATTTTACACTTTTAGCACTGATGATGGGACTTAAGAAGTCCCGAAACATGTATGCTTTTAACATCTTTTAATATCTTTTATTTTATAATATTTGTGCTCTTGAACGTTGTTTATTTATTTAGTTATATATAAGCACAAAGTACAATCCTCCCCCCCCTTCTTGTACTATTATCTGGTT
Source organism: Maratus speculifer (assembly GCA_964019185.1). NCBI lineage: Eukaryota > Metazoa > Arthropoda > Arachnida > Araneae > Salticidae > Maratus > Maratus speculifer. Next base: position 376,005,491 of record OZ025294.1, on the reverse strand, counting down.
TACACGCAATAAACCTCGAATTGGGTTTGAATCAAATGCAATTAATTCCACTGAGGTACGCTTTATGAGGATACATATTTCCTAAAACGGAATTAACAAAAGTACTTCCTGCACCATTCTTCAATTAATCTTTCAGAGTTCCCCTTGGATTAAACTCTATCCCTAATTTAAACCTTCACTGCACGGTGTGACATTTATGGAACATACCGATAAAATCCTTCTATTTCGATCGTAAGTTTAGGTTATCTGAACTTTGTGCCATATCTAGAACATTTAAACAAAGAGTTATGTACCAGTTTTTCTCACTTGATGTTAGTGCCTCACTAGCTGTTAAATTTTTATTTAAAAAAAAAAAAAATCCAGTCTGCATCCTATACAACAGTACAATTTGCTTCGACTTTTTCACCCAAAAATATTGAAAGTATCGCAAGATAAAATTTGAGACATTCCAGTATATCATATATTTGTAATTAAGGTGGTTAAAAACTAAAATATTTCAGTACAACAACTTAAAATCGAGTTTTTGAGTTTGTGTCAGATATGGAACATAGGACATAAAGCTTATAAAGCATTATACTGAAAAGGGCTAACGCAAGATTAAATCAATGCAATATTATTTGCAACTTATAATGATGATTAGTCTTTCGAAGTCTGATGAGAGCTGGGAAGATTCAACATACATCAGAGCTAAATATAGAATTGAAAATGCTATTTATTAATATGAATCAGACGTTGAATACACGATAACAACAAATGTGATCCAAAAATTAAATGTGGGCTAAAAATGGAAAGTTTTTATAATTAAGATTAAATTAATTTTAAAGTAATTTTAAATTTCACTAAAAGTACTACATAAAAGTTAAAATCAACAAGTGAAATTCAACAATATTGAAGTCAGACTTTTTACGCATCAGGGACATTGTTATGTGCCGGGAGTGTGTGTGTGTGTGTGGGAGGATTGAATTTCTAAACTAAACAAATTTTCCATTTATCTGTGTATTACATGTAAATGTTCTTGACGAATGCCCCTCCACCCCCGGATACTCTGAATTCAACATTGGACATACGTATATAATGATAAACATCAATTTAGATAAAGATTGTTTCTTTCAGATGCTGCAGATATCCCTGCTGAAATTAGTGTTGTAAGAAAACAATCACATAGGAAAGACAAATCCTGAAGCGCAAATAAAATATAGAGAAATATGCTGAAATTACGGCACTGGATCTTTCTAATCATTTCTCCCTCTATTATTTTTATTTATTTATTTTTTTAGCCCTAAACGTTTGACTCTTATTTCATATTCATTCATTATTGAAATTCTTATTCATTATTGAAAAATAAAAACCCTGGAACAAAACTAAAATAAGATTTTCATCTTTAATCAAAACTAAAGTAAGATTTTCATCTTTAATTACAAAGAAAGATATTGAAATCCGATAAATAATTTTTCCAGTTATAACGATTTTTAAATATCTCATTTAAACTAGTACTAACCACGTAAAATTTTTGTAAATTTTATGAGAAATTTTAGGACGTGATTTTCTTAGCAAATTATATGGTTAACCATCACAAAAATGGAAAAAAAAATATCAAAATTCTAACTCAAATGTAGATTTTTTACACAATTCCTAGAACTGTTCAAGTAACATTGTTTTTTTTAATTGCGCGCATTTCAATTTGTGTCTAAACCCTTAAAACCTGATGAATTATTTAAACGGCTATAACTCTGCGAGTTTTGAAAATATGAAGATGCAACTTTTTGTGTCTTATTCAGGACTGTATAAGGAAAGTTTTCCAAATTGGAATTTTTATCCTACGGGAACTGTATAAAAATTTAGTTTTCGTATTTTTTCAAATAGACCCAAAGTAGTATTTGTAAAGATCTAGAAATAATTTTTAGAAGAACATTTTTAAAGGCATTTAAATTAATTTAAAAACTGTTTTTTAGTGTCTCCTCCAGGCGGCATCAAAACAGAGGAGTTAATGGATAAAAAAAAAAAGTTTCTCAAAGAGAAATGTAAACTCTTATCCTTTTGTAAAGTTTTACAAGTAATTTAACCTTGTGATACATATCTTGGTTTTCGTTGAACTTGGTTATTATTAGTTTTGGCTTTCACCAATTTTTTTTCGAGAAAACTTTCTCTCGGTTATTGTCAGTTGTCTCGAATTTCGTCGGTGTATTCCAGTGATTTCATAAAAAAAATGGCCGATGATACGTTCACCTGCACAGCGTGGCCTTTTTTTTTTGTTTTATGCAAATTATCCTGTGCATCTAGGCACACTTTCAATGCATAATATCAGTTCCATGTTATTTCTCGACATTTTTGTTAAGGGGACAAGGGACCTTTGAAATCCATTTTTTTATATTTTTAAAATTGCAGTTTAAATATTATTCAAAGGGTATATTATGTGAACTATAGCATATATTTATCACAAAGAATGTAAAAAAAATTTTTTTTTTTTAAAAAAAAGGGAAATTTTTGTAATCTTTTTGATTTAACAGGAATTATTCAAAATGTCCCATGCGCATTCCATATCAATAAAAATCTCCAATAATATTTATACAAGTTTGATTTACATATATAAATAAAACTGTGCTTTGAATTTTATATATCTGAATATAAAGGTAAAAAAAAAAAAAAAAAAAAAAAATATTTTCTCAATTTTTCTGAAATTTTGAGCATTTTTGATTTTTACAATTAACTACTTATAACTTTTGCAATTATTTTTATTTTCAAAAAACCATGCACAGATTTATGAGATATATTGTGATAAATAACTATAAAAAATTTCAAATCATTCAGAGAAAAAATAACTTTACATTTTTTTGTGATAAATATATGATATAATGCAATAATCTACCAATAAATAATATTTAAAGTGCAATTTTAAAAATATAAAAAATAATGATTTCAAAGGTCCCTTGTCCCCTTAATTGCGAGCGTTTCATTATGGGACCAAATAATGTTTTCAAATCCAGCAGAGCAAAAAAAAAATGGTGCAATCAAATATGGATTTTGGGAAGCCCCTGGGTTTCAAGGGAAGTTGTGAGGCTATGGAAGAGTTAGATTATGAACCCACTATAGAACTCACCACTGAAAAGTTGCAAAAACATCAGCATGTATAACATATGACAAATGAAGAGAAAGAGATATATAAGCATTTACTTATTTAGAGATTAAGTTGTAAAAAATAACTATTGCTGTAGACTAAGCTATTGCAAACCATGTCGCGTCTGCAACATGTTTAACCCTTTGCGGCGCAGGGCAAATTCATTATTTAATTGTTGAAATTAATGACTGGCACCGGAATTTGAAAACAACTTTATTTGTAAATAAGAAAACGCTATACTTTATGCATTCAATAAACAATAATTTTTTTAAACAAAATTCCGGTGCCAATGTGGCGTTTGGGAATAAAAACTAAGTAGCATATCGATGAAACTGGTTAATGATAATGTTTTTTTTTTTTTCGTTTTAGGCAAATCTTAAAGACGAGATAAAAACAGACCACTTTTTCAAGAAATCTGTATCTTCAAAATCTCAAGCTAGTCACGTTCTCAAAACAATAAGGGAAGTGTCCTTAGATATAATACTTTGATGCCATACGCGAAGAACACTGTATCAATTTCTCAATTTTTTTAACATTAAACGCTATTCTTATTCTCTAAAAATGTGCTTCTGGCACGCACGTTAGAGTGTTTAAAAACAATTAGTTAGATTTATATAGATTCATATGGAAATATGTCCTCTGTTTTCGTCGTTTTCAGATTTTTGCGATTGTTTTCAGACTAATTATTGACAAAAACCGAGTTTTCATTAGATTAAAAAAATTTTAAAGATCATTTTTGTATTATATATGTTACAGGCCAAACCCGATTTTAGGCCAAACCCGATTTTAGGCCAAACTAGATTGGCCTAGGCCAAACCGGTCTATCCTAACGCCCATCGGATAAACTAGTTTTTCCTAGGCCAAAACGGTTTATCCTAACGCCCATCGGATAAACTAGGTTTTCCTAGGCCAAACTAGTCTATCCCAAGGACCATAGGACAAACTAGATTTTCCTAGGCCAAACTAGTTTTTCCTAACTCTTATAGGATAAACTAGTTTAGACTGCTGGTTATTGGTCTGAACTAGTTTATCCTAGGCCAATTCAATTTGCGGGATTTTATTAAATTCAATGACCGCCTCAACGCCAACATTCTTGTTTGTCCTAGGCTGATCTAGTTTATCCTAAGCCAATGTAGTTTTACGTGTTTTTAGCTCAAGGGCGTCAAAGCCGGAGAAATAATGGGCTCACAGGTTCTGTATGTATGTACGCATGTATGTACGCACGTATGTACATACGTGCGTACGTATGTACGTAACGCGATAACTCCTGATAGAGATATCCGATTTGGTTCAAATTTTGGATGTAGGTTCATTCTGATAAAATACTTGCCTGATTAATTTTGGGAATTCATTGGATAGGAATAAAGGGGGCGAACGGGAGGCTAATCCCCCACCTTTAATTTAGAGAAATGGATTTATCATGCAGAATTATCAGTTTTCATTCTAAATTTTAGATATAGGAACATTGTGGCAAGGCGCCTCCGTGATTAGTTGTGGATATTTATTGTTTAAGTCTAAATTTTAGACTTAAGCAATAAAAATCAACAACTCTAAAAGAATGGGCAATGTAGGTAACACAACATAATTTAGAGGCCTAGCGGCCCGGTCAGGCGGGATGGCCTGTTAATTCCGGCCCGTGCAAACCTCTGACAGTATTCTACAACCCTTCGAATAAAATACATTATATAACGGTGAAAACAAAACCACTTTGCACAAGGTTAGCTATGGAGCAGTAGTTGGGATCAATATTAAAAAGAATATTGCCCAATTAAAGTGATGGCTTTGCATTCACAGGCTGTTTACACTAATTGTGTATTACAGCCTTATTTTTTTAAAGAATAACACCCTCGAAAAATAAAGTAAATTGGATTACTTTTTCATATTTCCCTCAATTATACTTAACCATTGAACCCCCAAAACTAATCACAGATAAGCTTTATAAAATTAAACAATTATTCAAAATTTGAAGCAAATCAGATAATTCTGCTAAAAAACAATTGTTCTGATTTAAGGAGGATAATCCCCCATATCTCCCTTTATAGTTAATCTTAAACCTTCAAAACAATTCAGGGATTCGCCTTAAAAAACTATATTCAAAATTTACGGCAAATCGGATAAATTTGCATAAAAACCTATTTATCTAATTTAAGGAAGGCGATAAAACGTCCACTACCCCATTATATTTAAACAAAAGAAAAATTCAAATTAATTAAAAAGCGTCTAATCAAATGAATTCATATCCAAAATTTTAAGCAAATTGGATAATTCTGTATTATAACCAATTTATCTAATTTAAGGAAAGAAATAAACGGTAAGTTTCTCCCTTATATTTAACCGAAGAACCATCAAAATTAGTCAGTGAAGCACTTCATTAGAATGAATAAATCCAAGTTTTGCAGCAAATCGGTTAATTCTGCATGAAAAACACATTTGCCAAAATTAGGCGGGATGCCATCGTTATTCCCGTTGTTTTTATCTAATGAACCCCAAAAACTAATTAGGGAAGCACTTTACCAGAATGAATTTATTTCTAAAATTTGAAGCAAATCAGTAAATTCTGCGTGAAAAAAGCATTTACATAAATTATGGGGCGTTACTCCAATTCCCCCTTCCCTTTATACTTAAACAATGAACACTCACACCTAATATGGAAGCCCCTCAAGAGAATGCTCCTATATCTAAAATTTCAATAAAATATGCTAATAATGCATGGAAACCCATTTATTTTAATTAAGGGAAAGGGCGAATCAGCATCTCGTCCCCCCCCTCCACACACACACACACTTTTTCTTCACCAATGACCTCCAAAAGTAATCAAAAAAGCTCCTTTTAAGAATAAATCTATATTGAAAGTTTGATGCAAATCGATTATTTCTATCAAGAACAATTGCGTTACGTACTTACGTACATACTTAGATACAGAACCTACGGGCACATTAGTTCTCAGACTTTGGTAGCCTTATGAGTTAAAAACATGTCAAATTACATTATTTCTATCAAAAGTTATCGCGTTACGCACATACGTACATACATGTGTACATACATCCAAACATACATACATACAGAACCTGTGAGCCCATTATTTCTCTGGCTTTGACGCCCGTGAGTTAAAAACACGTAAAACTACATTGGCCTAGGATAAACTAGATTAGCCTAGGACAAACAAGAATGTTGGCGTTCAGGCGGTCATTGAATTTAATAAAATCCCGCCAAATTGAATTGGCCTAGGATAAACTAGTTCAGACCAATAAACAGCAATCTAAACTAGTTTATCCTATAAGAGTTAGGCCAAACTAGTTTGGCCTAGGAAAATCTAGTTTGTCCTATGGATCTTAGGATAGACTAGTTTGGCCTAAGAAAAACTAGTTTATCCGATGGGCGTTAGGATAAACCGGTTTGGCCTAGGAGAAACTAGTATACCCGATGGGCGTTAGGATAGACCGGTTTGGCCTAGGCCAATCTAGTTTGGCCTAAAATCGGGTTTGGCCTGTAACATATACATCTCCTGCTAATTTATCTACTGTAAGTAAATTAGAATCCGTTAAAAGGAAAAATGTTGAATAATTCCCAAAAAATTAATTAAAATTTATTGAACATGTATGACATACATTTTAGTGATTTGAAAAGTAGCACAATTTTAGAATACTTTAAAAATTAAAGAACTGTTACAAAATTTTTAACAGATCTACGATTTACATGTTTTTGAAATGAAATGGCATTATCCAGCTGCAAGATGCTTTTGTATAATGGCAAAGCTTTTTATCATCTTTTGTAGTATACATTCTTTGAATAGTGTTGTGTTTAATACAGGGAGGTCATAAAAAATCTTTGCCGATATACGGAGCTCTAGCGGCCAGTCCGCTCAACCGATCGAACTGAAATTTCAGATATAGCTATTCAGAGGTATGAGCTCGAGATTCTGTGAACGACAACAAAATGGCGCTCACGGTTACGGTTATAGTTACAGAAACTTGAAAATTTCCAATGGCAACACCCATTTTTTTCATCGCAAAATGCTCAGCGCATGCTAAAACCCTAAAGAGCTTTGTAACCGTATGTGTATCGCAAGAAACGGACATGTTATGCACGCACAAAAAACCGTTCTGCGAATCCTCCCCCCCCATAAAAAAACTCGATTGGGGCGCAAGGAGGAAATTTGCGTATGACACAGAGTCAGTACACTAATCTCTGATTACAATACAGATCGGAGAAACTAAAACTTTTATTTTGATTACACTTTTTCCACATGGGTCTCATCACAGGCAATTAATGGTGATGGCACCCATGTGTGTACCTCTGAATAGCTATATCTGAAATTTCACCTCGATCGGTTGAGCGGACTGGCCGCTAGAGCTCCATATATCGGCAAAGTTTTTTTATGACCACCCTGTATATTTATGATCTTGGATTATTCCAGAACTTGGAGTTCTCAGCAATACAGACTGCTATCCATGAAGAATTTTTGGGCTTTTTTACAACTTCTTTACGACATATTTGCCGCTAAATATATTGACGTAAGTCTTACTTTTCTCTGATTGAGGCAATTATACATACTGGATGGTGTATTACAACAATATATTATTTATGTTGTTTGCTCTTTTTAAGAATGCAAAACATTAAATTCTATTATATAAATGTTTACAGGTAGTAAATCAACCTTATATTTGCATTTCTCTTTGCTAAGAGCGTGGTTCTTAAATTAAAAAGCCAACGCCATCAGAAATACAAATTTATCTGTTATTATTATACTGTAAGGGAAAGAATATTAGTCTAAGACAATAGAAGAAAACCACAAAGGAAAACGTGCAAAATGATTTCCTAATTTGTCCTTGATTTCAAAAATGTTACATTTTTAAAACACACATACCCACATAAATAAGTCTGCATTTACAAATTAAAGATATTTAAAAATATTCTACAGGCATACATACAATAAACAATACTTTATATGTTATTATTATACTGCAAGAGAAATAATCATAGTCTACGACTGTATAAGACATCTACAAAGGAAAACGTGCAAAATTTATTTCCAAGTCTTCCTTGATTTCGAAAATGTTTCATTTTTAAAGCACACATACCTACACAAAAAAATCTGCATTTACAAATTAAAGATATATAAAAATATTCTACAGGCATACATATAATAAACCCAACTGCAGTGAACATTTAGCCAGAGCCAGGTATCAAAGCCAGCACCGCGGCGTGCTTGTCTTTTGCTCTATCTTTGAGCCACTCCAGCCGATATCTGTGACAATTTGATGGTTTTAATATAGATTGTTGATCGATGTAATTGTAAAATGTCTTCATCGTTGTCCTGTCATCCATGGCTGTCTGGATGTCTCATGATTTTCCTCAACTTAGTTTATTAGTGTAAAATTGCAGATTCAATTATCAGTCAAAGAGGCTCAGCGGAAGACAACAGCTTATTAATCTGTCCAAATGCAGTGTTATCATTTTAGGAGTGAGGGAGTGACTGGTAAATGGTATCGTAAGAAACCGTTAGGGGGAGGGAAGATTTGTCCTTTGATATCGATATATATATATATTTTTAATTTTAAACTTCACTTTTATTTGTAACACTGTTTTTAGTTCAAAATAGTAGTTTAATTCAAAATAGTCGTTTTTTAGTCAGTTATCTATTTTTATGGAAATACAAACTTTTTATTAAAATCATTAAATTATTATAAAAATATTTAATTATAAAATATGGAATACCCTACCATTTGACCCAATCGCGGCTGTCGGCCTAACCGTTCGGAGTTTTTCGTGGTTTTCTTCGAACCTTGCGTAAATACGGGTTAGGTTCCCTTAGAAAGACCCCCACGAAGGGCACTTCCTCCCCTGGGCCTATATCCCTAGTGTAGATAATCGGCCGACAAAAACTACACCACCACCACCACCCTACCATTTGTCTTTCTTTTACTACTTCATATTGCATGCATATAAAATCACTTTTCGAGGAACCATATGTGAAGCATATTTGAAATGAAGGTTGTGTTTACTAATAAATAATAGAGAAACAGAAATAATGTTGCCTGAGGGATGAGTCATAGATCCGTTGCAAACGCATGAGTATGTTGCGTATGTACAAACTACAAATACCTCTGAGAGACTGATAATTGATGGAATATGTAAGTACTCTACTCTCTTTAGATTTCATTATTTAAATAAATAAAGATTTTACAGCATAATATTTTTCAAAGGTATTATGCTTCTCATGTTTTAGTAATTTAAACCATCGCGTTTTTTGTTCTATTAGATGCCACACATTTCTAAAATTTTACTTATTTAGTACTAAGAGAATCTTAAATGGTAACTTAAATAATTATTCAAAACATACCTATTAATTGATATATATGCAGCATTATTATTTACGATATTATCGAATTGATGTATTAAATGAAATAAAGTAAATGTACAATAGGCATATATATATATATATATATATATATATATATATATATATATATATATATATATATATATATATATATATATATATATATATATATATATATATATATATATATATATATATATATATATATATATATATATATGTATATATATATATATATATATGTATATATACACTATTACCGTATATTTCAAATTTAATTTGCAAGAAAACTAAAATAACGAAAAAAATATATATATTTATTGTGTCAACAAAATCTCTTTTTTTGTAATCTCTTTATTTTATAGAAATAAAAAATAATATTTTTGCTAACACGCTGTATACGTTTAGTAAGAAAATCAGCTGCAATTAAGAAATACGTGTAAATAAATCACTCTGTCGTTTCGGTTAATCCTTTTGATTTATGTAGATTTTCCTTCAACGCAAACGTCTTTACGTTCTTTTGTTTCAAGTTGGAAAGACATCATGCAGCATTAGTGCATCTGACACCTTCAACGCCTATGGATTGATAAACGATCCTTATAAAATAAGTTATTGTAAAACGTCATTAATTATTACACCCTGCTAGTGCTGGATCAGATACATTTCTCCATTAATAGAATATATTTTCTGAATAATTAGAATGAGTGTGAACTGACGCTTTTGCACTTGACTAATTTTTTTTTTCCTGTAAACTGATTTGCTCATTGGAAAATACCATATGTATGCACTTTTTTATTTATAAATTTAACATTTTTAAATAAAAAAAATAATCGTTTCTTTGATATAGTTTTAGGTAGCTTTCATTACAAAAAGTAAAAAGCTACCTATTGCAGCCGTCCGGAGGAAAGCACTTCCGGAAAATTTTGGTATATTTTCACCGATCATGACCCCCAGACCCCAAAACACCCTCCGTTCAAATGTTGACATATATATATATATATATATATGTATATATATATATATATATACAACCATATATATATATATATATCTGATTTTTGTCATGCGATAACTATCGTATTTATGAACCGATTTGAATGAAACTTGGTATGTACATAGTACATACAAATGTCTCGACCGAGTTCGTTGGTCAGCATCATCCGCCATTTTGTTTCGAAATGGCGGCCATTTTAAATTTTTAAAAAAAATTAAAATTTAAAATTAAATGCGAAAAAATCTAGATTTGAAAAATATTTTTCTTTTACGTGTTAGAACTTAAAACAACGATTCCGGAATATTTTTTACTTTGTCTATATCTTACAAAATGATTGAGTTATAGCACTTTGAATTTTTCTTATGGCTGACATTTTGAAACGATCTGATTTTTGTTACGTGATAACACGCGTATTTACGAACCGATTTCAATGAAACTTGGTATGTACATAGTACATACAAATGTCTCGACCGAGTTCGTTGGCCAGCATCATCCACCATTTTGTTTCAAAATAGTGGTCATTTTAAATTTTTTTAAAAATTTAAAATTTAAAATTAAAGCGAAAAAAAATTAAAAGTTGAAAAACATTTTTCTTTTACGTGTTAGAATTCAAAACAACGATTCCAGAACACTTTTCAGTTTGTCTATATCTTAAAAAATGATTGAGTTATAGCACTTTGAATTTTGCTTATGGCTGACATTTTGAAACGGTCTGATCTGAACGATCCACAATGTTGCTTTAAAATGGCATACACTTTATGATATCGTGGAATTTGGTGTCTCTCTAAATCGCTTAAAATAAAACCAGATTGAATAAAAGATGACTAATTTCTAAAAATTCCTATTAATATTCAGTCTTGACAAAAACTAGTATTCAATCTTATAAAATCACTAATTTTATAAGATTATTTCGACTAATTTGAGATTAGTATTTTTGAACAATGTAACTTCTTTAAGATAAATAAATAAATATATAAGTATATGAAAGCTACCTCTTCCTCCCGGCATTGCCGGAAGGACTTTCTTTTTCTTCATTTGTTTAAATTGTTATTTTTTTATTTTAATATTATGAAAATACCAATATAATATGATAAGTAAATATCAATAATTTTCATTTTAATATATGCACAAGAGTTTTGCGCAGTTAATATTAGATGAAATAAAAATAAATGTACTATAAGCAAAAAATATCATATGGAAAAATATATCTGTGTATTTCAAATTTAGAAAAAAATGCTATGGGAAAAAAAAAAGTTTGTATTTCTGATATCAAGAAAAGCTTTTTTATCTCTTAATTTTATCAAAATATAAAAACTGCAATTAATAAATGTAATAAAATTAATCACTCTATCGCTTCCGTTAATCCTTTTTACTTATGCATATTTTCCTTCAACGCAAACGCCTTTATGTTCTTTTGTTTCAAGTTTGAAAGACCTCACGCAGCATTACTGCGTCTGACACTTTCATTGCTTATGGATTGATAAACGATCTTTATTAAAGAAGTTATTGTAAAACGTCATTAATTAATACCAATTGTTAGTGTGGGATCAAATGCATATCTCCATGAATAGAATATATTTTCTGGATAATTAGAATGAAAGAATTTGTCATTGCAAAATATCATATGCATTTTATTTACTCATACATTTATTTTTTTTTTTAAATAAAAAATAATAAATAGTTTCTTTCATTCATTTTATTAATTTATTTTTCTCTAAGTATTTTTTTCTATTATAATATTACCAAGATATCAATATAATATCATAAATAAATAACTATAATGTTAATTTAGTTATATGCGCGCGAGTTTGCTTAGCTAAAATTAAATAAAATAAAGTAAATGTATAATAGGCGGAATTTACATACATGACAAATTAAACCACTACATATTTAAAATTAGATTTGCATAAAAAATGAAACATGGAAAAAAAGGTTAAATTTTCTTTTTCAAATTGGCAAAAGTATTTAATTGCTTTAAAAGGTAATTTGTTAATGTTAAAAGAATAAAAGTAATTATATAAGAGGCTAATATTAAAACATATATATATTCATAAGATAAAATGCTTTAATAGGTAAATTGTTTATGTGAAAAGAAGAAAACTAATAGGCTATTATTGAAACACATGTATATTCATAAGATAAAATGCATCACTGCTTATTGCAAATTCAATTTGAGGGAAAAAATAGAAATATAGGAAGAATGCTAAATTTTATTTTTGACATCAACAAAAGCTTTTTTATCTTATAAATTTATAAATTATAAAAACTGCAATTAATAAATATATGTAAATATATCCTTCTGTCTTTTCCGTTAATCCTTTTTACTCATATATATTTTTCTTCAACGCAAACGCTTTTATATACTTTTGTTTCTAGTTAATCACGTAGATTTTTTTTCTGCCTGACAATTTCATCGCCTAAAGGTTGATAAACGGCTCTTATTGAAGAAATTAGTGTAAAATATGATTAATTATTACAACCTGTTGATGCTCATCAAAGGCATTTCTTCATGAAAAGAATATATTCCCTGGATAATTAGAATAAGAGGGAATGCACTTGTCTAATTTATTTTCTGTATGCATATAAAGACTGAATTGCGTATTGGAAAATATCATATGCATGTATTTTTTATTAGGTAGTTTTTGCATGAAATATTAGGTAGTTTTCGTATGAAATACTACCTATTGCGGTCGCTCCAATGTCGGAATGTCTGATAACTTTTTGCAAATCTACGCCGATCGTGACCTCTAGACCTTAAAACTACCATTAGTAAGAAAGTTTATCTATCTATCTATATATATATATATACACACACATATATATATATATATATATATACAGCCTTGGCCAAAAGTATTTGCCACCTTATAAAATTACAATAAACTTGAAAAATACTTGAAGTTTGAATTGAATAAAAAAAACATATGTTTAAAATACATTTATTGATCAAGTTACATTAATATTTTGTATTGAAACCCTTTGCTTTAATTACTGCTCTGATTCTTTTGGGTAATGAGGAAACTAACATTTTACATTCTTCAGGCGTTATAGCATTCCACTCCTGTATTAAACAATTCTTTAAAGTTTCTTTGGAAGTAATTGAATGTTCCCTTATTTTGCGCTTTAAAATCGACCATAAATGTTCTATTGGATTGAGGTCCGGTGACTGAGGGGGCCAACTTAGAAGTTCTATGCCATTTTTCTCAAACCAACTCATGGTGGCTCTGGATGTGTGGCAAGGCGCGTTATCCTGTTGGAAACGGACTCCATCTAGGTTAGTATCACCGAACATCATGTCTAAAGAGGGTTCCAATGCTGTTTCCATCACTTCGATATATTTTTTCGAATCCATTCGGCCTTCACACACGACCATTTTTCCTATTCCTGACGCAGACATGCAGCCCCACACCATAATACTGCCTCCGCCGTGTTTTACAGTAGGCACCACACACTCCGGCTTGAATTCTTCGCCAATTCTGCGTCTTACGTAGGTGGCACCTGCAGTACCAAATACCTGAAATGTAATAAAATAATAAGTTTAAAAAAAATAAGTCTAAAAATAAAGCACTGACATTAATATGTCTCAAACATGATTAAATAATGTTATGATTGTTCAAATAACATGTGTACCTCAAACTTTGATTCATCCGACCACACGATACTGGACCAATCTTCCTCGGTATAATGTTGGTGTTCTAAACACCACTGCAAACGTAACTTTTTGTTCTTCTCAGACAACCACGGCTTCTTTCTTGCCTTGCAACCTTTGAGTCCTACATCTAGGAGTCTTCTTCTTGTAGTTCTAGCAGAAATCTTTTTTCCCAACGTCTCACTTAATTCGGCAGCCAATTCAGAAGATGTTTTCTTACGATTTTTCAAAGAGGTTCGTATTAAATGGCGGTCTTCTCTATCAGATGTAACCCTTTTCCTTCCACTTCGTTTCATGTTTTCGTGACTTTTGGTCTTCTTGTAGCGGTTCAGGGTATATCTCACAGTACTATGAGGACATTTCATGATCCTCGCAATTTCACTTTTATTTTTGCCTTCTTCAGCTAACACTTGAATTTTTAAACGTTCTTCTTTACTCAATTCACGGCACTTGGGCATTTTTCTAGTCTTTATGAACTGCCTAAAGGAAAGCAACAACAATTTTACAATAATATACCGACACTTGTACACACTGCGATAGATCGTGGTAAACTGACACATTTGAAAAATTTCATTTACCTGGGAATAGAGTCACTTCTATTGTGTTTATGGTTTTATGATATGATGTGTTGTTTTGATTGGCTCATTTTAACCTCTACAGGTGTCTTAGTTAACAATAGACTCAGTGCAGTTCAACAGATAAGAGATTTCTAAGAATTAATAGGATGGCAAATACTTTTGGCCAAGGCTGTATATATGTATATATATATATATATATATATATATATATATATATATATATATATATATACATATATATATATATATATATATATATATATATATATACACACACATATATATATATATATATATATATATATATATATATATATATATATATATATATATATATATATATATATATATATATATATACACACATATATATATATATATATATATATATATATATATATATATATATCCCACTTTCTTTCTTATGGACACGATAACTTCTATATTTCTGCTCCAATCTCTTCCAAAGTTATACATAAAACCAAGAGGTATAAAATCTCGGCTAAGTTCGTTAATGAGCCAAATCAGTCCGAGGGGTGGGGGTGGGGGGGTGGGGGGGAATTGGGAGGGTTTTGTGAAAACCGAAAAAACGCCATAACTTCTTAATTAAAATAGATATCGAATCGGTTTAAAGTTTATATTACTTCTTAAAAATGAGCTAAAAGTGTATGCGTCGCAGATTTTTAATAAATTTAGAAATGGGCTCAAGGGGCGTAAAAAACAGGGTTTATTGATAGAAAAAAACCCATAACTTCGTCAATTCTCAAGATATTAAGTCCAACTAATTTTTTTATAAATGCTCTTACAATTATCTAAAACTTTTGTACTTACAAGTTTTTGATAGGACCAAACGGATGAAAAAAATTAAAAACGAAAAGAAAAAGAGGAAGTGAAAAAAGAAAATTCCATAACTCCGTCAATTTTTAAGCTATCAAATCTAATTGAATTTACTTTACATCTTCTCAATAATATCTCCAACTTTTGTATTGACAAGTTTTTCATAGGACCAATTTGTATAGCAAAAATAAATTAAACAAAAAATACCAGTATCAGAAAAAACTTCAAATCCAAATTGCTTATATTCTGACACATTTTAAAATTTATTTTTGACTTTAAACGCACCCAAATGGCAGATCCTCTTATTTACGAACTATATAATGTGACGCATTGGTCAGGTTTTTGATAAAGACATAATATATTTCAAAAAAGCTTGCTAAAAAAGGTATTTTGAACAGAATTTCTCGAAGTGATCGTGATCAAGAATATAGGTTGTATTCATATAACCAATTGCGTTTTTTCTGACTTATTTTTAAATTCAGTTTTGCTCTGAAAGACATCCAATTTACAGGTTCTCTTATTTAGGAGATGTATAATGTGCCGTATTGATAAATTTTTTGATAAAGGCTGAAAATATTTTTTGAAATGCTGTCAAAATGGGCACTTCGCACAAAATTTCTCGAAATGATCATGATTAAGAATATAGGTTGCATTCAAATAACAAATTGCGTTTTTTCTGACTCATTTTTTGATCCATTTTTTTTTTCAAACGCATTCAATTGACAGTTTTTTGTTATTTACGAACTATAAAATGTACCGTATTAATCGATTTTTTAATAAAATAAGAATTTATTTCAAAATATGTTGTCAAAATGGGCATTTGAGCCGAATTTAGCTTAAGATGTTTCTTATAAAACAAGTTCTTAGAGAAAAATGAAATTACAAAATTTTTCAAAATAGGCCAAATGCATGTTTTAAACTAGGTTTATATGTAATGAAATTTTAGGTTTTGTTATTGAAATGAGCACTCTTCGAAATCTACCTCCGCCTATAGGCCAAGCCAACAGGGATTTTTTATAAATTTATTTTTTTAAATAAAAAAAATAATGGTTACTGTTATTAATTTTCTTTAATTTAATTTTACATTATTTTTCGTTAATTACTTGTTTTTTGTATTATAATAATACCAAATTACCAATAAGTTACCGTAAAAAATACAGATTACGTTTATTCAACTATATGCACAAGAGTTTGTTTAGTTAAAATCCAAAGAAAAAATAAATGTACGATAGGCCAAAAATACGTCTTTTTGAATTACAAATTCAATATTCACGGAAAATGTTATACATGAAACATATTAATGTTTCCTTTAAAAATCAACAATATATTTTTTTAATGTCTTAAAAAAGGAATTTGTTCATTTTAATTTTTAAAATGTAAATGTACATTAGGCTTATATATATATGTACATATGAGAAGGTACATCTCTCTATGTTTCAAATTCATTTTCCACAAATAATAAAGTATAGTGACATTCATTAGTTTTATATATATATATATATAAGCGAAAAAATTTTTATATGTTAATTTCTTAGAAAAAAATGCAATTAAGAAATATAAATAAATAAATCACTCTATTGTTTCCGTTAATCTTTTTTACTCCTATGGATTCACCTTCAATGCAAATGCCTTTATATTCTTTGTTTCAAGGTTAGAAAGACCTAAAGCAGCATTGTTATGTCTAACACCTTCATCTTCTATGAATTGATAAACGATCCTTATTAAAGAGGTTTTGTAGAAGATCATTAATTATTACATCCTGCTGGTGAAGTACGAAATACATATTTCTCAACGAATTGAATATATTTCTTGGATAAGAATAAGTGAGAATGCACTTATATAATTTCTTTTCTGCATTCATTTAAAAACAGAATTGCTCATTGGGAATTAATCATATGCATTAATTTTTTTTTTAATTTGGCAGTTTTTTCAAATGAAAAATAGTGAATGTTTTATATTTTTCTACTTATTTTTGTATTATGGTGCTGTCAAAATATCAATTTCATATCTCCAAAAAATATCGATTTTGTTCATCTAACTATATGCACAGTTAAAATTCTTAGATAATATTCAATTAAATACTATACGCTTGGTTATGCATAGATATATTAATGACTATATGCTTAGTTATTGTTAAATGAAATAAAACAAATTAAGATATGTAATAAAAATATAAGAAAATACAACTGTGTATAGTTCAAATTCAATTTCCACGAAAAAAAAATAATGTATATAAATTATATATGCCTCCATTTTGACGAACAATTTTTTTTCTAATCTAATAAAAGAGTAACTATTTAATAATAAATGTAATAAATAGAAAAAAGTAAATATACAATAGTCTAATAAATATAAATGCGAAAAGATATACACTATATATTTCATATTCAATTTGAGCGAACAGTGAAATTCAGAAAAAATACTTTTTTTCTTATATCAACAAAATATTTTTTTTTAATTTCTTAATTTTTTCCACTTATAAAAATTACAATTAATAAATATAGGTAAATAAATCACCTTGTCGTTTCCGATAATTCTTTTTACTTATATGTATTTTCCTTCAATGCAAACGCCTTTATGTTCTTTTGTTTCAAGTTGGAAAGACCTCACGCAGAATTACTGCACCTGACATCTTCATCACCCATGGCTTGATAAACGATCCCTATTAAAGAAGTTATTGTAAAACGTCATTAATTATTGCACCAAGCTGGTGCTGGATCAAATGCATTTTCCTCCATGAATTGAATATATTTCCTGAATAATTAGAATGAGATAGAGCGCACTTCACTAATATTTCTTATAAAGAAGGAATTTCCCTTTGGAAAATATCATATGCATGTATTTTTTAAATATGTATAAATTTATAAATTTAACTTTTTTTTAAATAAAAAATAATTAATTTTTTTTTCATGTAATTTCTTTATTTTACTTAATTTTTCTTAAACTATTTTTTGTTTGTCTTTTAATATTACAAAAACATCAATATCATGTCATAAATAAATATCGATTGTATTCATTTAACTCTATGCATAACAGTTTACTTAGTTTAATATAATATATCTTTAATCTTTCTTTGATTCTTTATTTTATATGTTAAACGATTATTAAAATATCAATAGCATATCGTAAAAAATACCGAATATCTTCATTTAACTATATGCACAAGAGTTTCTTTATTTAATATTAAATGAAATAAAATAAATGTACGATAGGCTAATATGTATCTTTATGAAAATACATTTTTCTATATTTTTTAATTCAATATTCGCAATCACAAAAAATGGAATACATAAAACATGTTAATGTTCCTTTTAAAATCAACAAAAAGTTTTTTTGTATATATATATACAAATATTTTGTATATGTATATATATTTTTTGTATATATATTATATATATATATATATATATATATATAATGAGAAAACACATCACTGTATATTTCAAATTCAATTTGCTTAAGTTTTTTCTCTTATATGATAGAAAGTTATTTTTATTTTCATATTCTCTTAATAAATTCTCTTAATTTAGAAAAAAATTCAATTAAATAATGTATGTATATAAATCACTCTGTCGTTTCTGTTAATCTTTTTCACTCATATGTACTATTTTCCTTCAATGCAAGCGCCTTTATGTTCTTTTGTTTCAAGTTGGAAAGACCTTGAGCAGCTTTACTGCGCCTGACATCTTCATCGCCTATGGATTGATAATAAACGATCTTTATTAAAGAAGTTATTGTAAAACATCATTAATTATTACACCCTGCTGCTGCTCGATCAAATGCATTTCTCTATGAATAGAATATATTTCTTGGATAATTAGAAAGAAAGAGAATGCGCTTGGCAAATAAATTTTCTGTATTCTTACAAAGATGGAATTGCTCATTGGAAAGTATTCCTAAGCTTTATTTATTTTTAAGATTTTATTTTTCAAATTAAAATAACAAATTTTTTAATTTCATTTTCTTTTACTTTTCCTTTTACTTCAACGCAAACGTCTTTAGGTTCTTTTGTTTCAAGTTAGAAAGATATCACGCAGCTTTACAGCGCCTGATATCTTCATCGCCTATGGATTGATAATAAACGATCTTTTTTAAAGAAGTTATTGTAAAGCGTCAATAATTATTACACCCTGCTTCTACTGGATCAAATTCATTTCTGCATGAATAGAATGTATTTTTTGGATAATTAGAAAGAAAGAGAATGCGCTTGGCAAATTAATTTTCTGCATTCTAACAAAGATGGAATTGCTCATTGGAAATTATTATTTATAAGTATTATTTTTTTTAAATAAAAATAACTAATTTCTTAATTTCATTTTCTTTTACTTTTCCTTTTACTTCAACGCAGATGTCTTTGGGTTCTTTTGTTTCAAGTTAGAAAGATATCACGCAGCTTTACAGCGCCAGACATCTTCATAGCCTATGGATTTATAATAAACGATCTTTTTAAAAGAAGTTATTGTAAAACGTCATTAATTATTACATCCTGCTGCTGCTCGATCAAATTCATTTCTCCATGAATAGAATATATTTTTTGGGTAATTAGAAAGAAAGAGAATGCGCTTGGCAAATTAATTTTTTGTATTCTTACAAAGATGGAATTGCTCATTGGAAATTATTCATAAGCATTATTTTTTTAAATAATAATAACTATTTTTTTAATTTCATTTTCTTTTACTTTTCCTTTTACTTCAACGCAAATGTCTTTACGTTCTTTTGTTTCAAGTTAGAAAGATATAACGCAGCTTTACAGCGCCTGACATCTTCATCGCCTATGGATTGATAATAAACGATCTTTATTAAAGAAGTTATTGTAAAACGTTATTAATTATTACATCCTGCTGCTGCTCGATCAAATTCATTTCTCCATGAATAGAATATATTTCCTGGATAATTAAAAAGAAACAGAATGCGCTTGGCAAATTAATTTTCTGTATTCTTACAAAGATGGAATTGCTCATTAGAAAATATTCATAAGCATCATTTATTTTTTTTCAAATAAAAATAACTATTTTTTTTAATTTCATTTTCTTTTACTTTTACTTTTACTTCAACGCAAACGTCTTTAGGTTCTTTTGTTTCAAGTTAGAAAGATATCACGCAGCTTTACAGCGCCTGACATCTTCATCGCCTATGGATTGATAATAAACGATCTTTATTAAAGAAGTTATTGTAAAGCTTCATTAATTATTACACCCTGCTGCTGCTCGATCAAATGCATTTCTCCATGAATGGAATATGTTTCCTGGATAATTAGAAAGAAAGAGAATGCGCTTCGGAAATTAATTTTCTGTATTCTTACAAAGATGGAAATGCTTATTGAAAAGTATTCATAAGCATTATTTTTTTTTAAGATTTTACTTTTCAAATAAAAATAACTAATTTTTTAATTTCATTTTCTTTTACTTTTCTTTTTACTTTAACGCAAATGTCTTTAGGTTCTTTTGTTTCAAGTTAGAAAGATATCACGCAGCTTTACAGCGCCTGACGTCTTCATCGCCTATGGATTGATAATAAACGATCTTTATTAAAGAAGTTATTGTAAAACGTTATTAATTATTACATCCTGCTGCTGCTCGATCAAATTCATTTCTCCATGAATAGAATATATTTCCTGGATAATTAGAAAGAAACAGAATGCGCTTGGCAAATTAATTTTCTGTATTCTTACAAAGATGGAATTGCTCATTAGAAAATATTCATAAGCATCATTTATTTTTTTTCAAATAAAAATAACTATTTTTTTTAATTTCATTTTCTTTTACTTTTACTTTTACTTCAACTCAAACGTCTTTAGGTTCTTTTGTTTCAAGTTTGAAAGATATCACGCAGCTTTACAGCGCCTGACATCTTCATCGCCTATGGATTGATAATAAACGATCTTTATTAAAGAAGTTATTGTAAAGCTTCATTAATTATTACACCCTGCTGCTGCTCGATCAAATGCATTTCTCCATGAATGGAATATGTTTCCTGGATAATTAGAAAGAAAGAGAATGCGCTTCGGAAATTAATTTTCTGTATTCTTACAAAGATGGAAATGCTTATTGAAAAGTATTCATAAGCATTATTTATTTTTAAGATTTTACTTTTCAAATAAAAATAACTAATTTTTTAATTTCACTTTCTTTTACTTTTCTTTTTACTTTAACGCAAATGTCTTTAGGTTCTTTTGTTTCAAGTTAGAAAGATATCACGCAGCTTTACAGCGCCTGACGTCTTCATCGCCTATGGATTGATAATAAACGATCTTTATTAAAGAAGTTATTGTAAAATGTTATTAATTATTACATCCTGCTGCTGCTCGATCAAATTCATTTCTCCATGAATAGAATATATTTCCTGGATAATTAGAAAGAAACAGAATGCGCTTGGCAAATTAATTTTCTGTATTCTTACAAAGATGGAATTGCTCATTAGAAAATATTCATAAGCATCATTTATTTTTTTTCAAATAAAAATAACTATTTTTTTTTAATTTCATTTTCTTTTACTTTTACTTTTACTTCAACTCAAACGTCTTTAGGTTCTTTTGTTTCAAGTTAGAAAGATATCACGCAGCTTTACAGCGCCTGACATCTTCATCGCCTATGGATTGATAATAAACGATCTTTATTAAAGAAGTTATTGTAAAGCTTCATTAATTATTACACCCTGCTGCTGCTCGATCAAATGCATTTCTCCATGAATGGAATATGTTTCCTGGATAATTAGAAAGAAAGAGAATGCGCTTCGGAAATTAATTTTCTGTATTCTTACAAAGATGGAAATGCTTATTGAAAAGTATTCATAAGCATTATTTATTTTTAAGATTTTACTTTTCAAATAAAAATAATTTTTTAATTTCATTTTCTTTTACTTTTCTTTTTACTTTAACGCAAATGTCTTTAGGTTCTTTTGTTTCAAGTTAGAAAGATATCACGCAGCTTTACAGCGCCTGACGTCTTCATCGCCTATGGATTGATAATAAACGATCTTTATTAAAGATGTTATTATAAAACGTCATTAATTATTACACCCTGCTGGTGCTCGATCAAGTGCATTTCTCCATGAATAGAATATAGTTTCTGAATAATTAGAATGAAAGAGAATGCGCTTGCAAATTAGTTTTCTGTTTTCTTACAAAGATGGAATTGCTCATTAGGAAGTATTCATATGCATTTGTTTTATTAAGATTTTATTTCATTTCATCTTACTTTATTGCTTTATTTCATTTCATCTTATTTTCTTTTTACTTTAACACAAACGTCTTTATTTATTTTTATTTATTATTTTTTATTTTTTTTCAAGTTGGAAAAACATCACGCAGAATTACTGCGTCTGACATCTTCATCGCCAATGGATTGATAAACGATCCTTATTAAGGAAGTTATTGTAAAACGTCATTAATTAATAAATTCTGTTAGTGCGAGATCAAATGCATTTCTCCATGAATTGAATACATGTATTCAATTATTGGATAATTAGAAAGAGAAAAAATGCGCTCCACTAATTTTCTTGCATACTTATAAAGAGTGAATCCCGCTTCGGAAAATATCATATGCATGCATTTTTTTATTTCAATTTAATATTTTTTTAGAATAAAAAAATAATTAAAGTGTTTTTTTTTTCATTTAATTTCTTTGTTTTGCTTGTTTTTTTTTAATTTATTATTTTTTTGTCTTATATTATTAGAAAAATATCAATATCATGTCATAAATAAATATCGATTATGTTCATTTAATTCTACGCTCAACAATTTCTTAGTTTTATTTTATTTAACTTTATTTTTCTTTGATTATTTATTTCAATACGATTTTTAAAATATCAATAACATATCGTAAAAATAATGAAATATTTTCATTTAACTACATGCACAAGAGCGTCTTTGTATATTTTAAATTCAATATTCACGAAAAATGTAATACATAAAACATGTTAATATTCCTTTTAAAATCATTAAAATAATTAATTTTAAATGAAAATATGTATATGTACAACAAGCTAATATATACATACATATGAGAAAATAGATGGATATATATTTCTAATTCAATTTGCACAAAAAATGATGTAAGTTTCTTTTCTTATATCATGGAGATATTTTTTATGTCTTAATTTCATAGAAAAAAAATTGCAATCAAGAAATATATATAAATAAATCTCTCTGTCATTTCCGTTAATCCTTTTTATTCATATTTATTTTCCTTCAATGCAAACGCCTTTGTGTTCTTTTGTTTCAAGTTGGAAAGCCCTCACGCAGCATTACTGCATCTGACACCTTCATCGCCTATTGATTGATAAACGATCCTTATTAAAGAAGTTATTGTAAAACGTCAATAATTATTACAACCTGCTGGTGCAGTATCAGATGCATTTCTCCATTAGTAGAATGCATTTCTTGGATAATTTGAAGGAAAGTGAATGCGCTTCACTTATTAATTTTTTGGCATTCTTATAAAGACGGGATTGCTCTTTGGAAAGTATGCATTTGCATGTATATATAAATATATAAATTTAAGGAATTTATATCAACAAAAAAACATTAACGGCTACTTTCTTTTCTTTCAAATTTTTTGTCGTGTTTATATTTGTTTATTTATTTAATTATTTATTTTTTTTTGCATAATAATATAATAACAATATATTTTGATATAAAATATTATTTATGTTCATATTTAACTATGTACACAAGAGTTTCTGCAAGCAACTGCGGACGAATTGTTGGTTTGTCTCTTTAGGTGCGTTCTTAATTATGTAAATATGTAGCATCTATAGCTGTCGCTCAGTCCGTCCGTCTGTCTCTTTGTCGGTCCATTCACATATAACAACTCAAAAACTACCCATCCGAGTCGTTTGAAATTTAAAATGTATAAATATTGGGTAATTTTGTCAAGTCCTTTCATATTTTGAGAAAATCGACTGCGTAGTTCAATTACAGGGACAATCAACAGGATTCTGGTATATTACGGTCAATGATAAAAAAAGTTTCAAGTGCATTTTAATGGTCTTAAACTCTTAGAACGTAATACAGTTGATATGCATCTACGAATTATATACTATAATATACATTCTGCATATAATATTTCTCATTGATTTACAAGGCTACACAAAAGCATTCCCGTTGCATAATTGTATATTGAGACATTGTTTGATACGCATTTTAATTTATTAAACTATTTAATGTTTTATGAAATTGATGAACTTTGCACTGGGTTACCCCGATTTAAATTCATCGTTCAGTCTATCCGTCAATTCGTCTGTCTGTCCACATATAATGCAGCAAAATCCACCCAACCAAATCGTTCGAGATTTAAAATGTATAGTTTTTGTACAATTTTGCCGATTCAATAGAAATTTTCTGAAAATAGGCTATATAGTTACATGGATAATCAGAAGGATTCCATCACATTAAAAAAAAACTACAGGAAAAATTGTTTCAAGTTCATTTTAATGATGTTACACTATTTCGAATATAATGGAATTGACATGAATCTATGAGTTAGATACTAAAATATTCATTCTGTATAATTTATATTACAAATAATATTTATTATTATTTTACAGGGCTACTCAAATGTATAACAGTGCATTATGTTATACGGAGAAATATTGTTTGGGGTGTGTTTTAATTATATTAAACTATTTCATACTTTATGAAATTGATATACGTTACTACGGTATAATACAAATTACTCCCTGTATAATAAAACGTAGATACTATTTACAGGAACACACAAAAGATTTCGACCACTATACTGTATCCGAAGTACGGTATACTAAAGCAGCAAGATCTGATTATTTTTAAATTTTGTTGAAGTAAGAACGTATATATGTTTTGATTGTTCCATTCCCTTCCAGTTGTTTTTTCAGAAGAATCGATCAAAGGTCAATCTAAGTGAAAAATACATAACATTATAATTTATGTCTTTAAAAGACCAGATTAATTATAATCCGGAGTCTTAGGTTTCTTTCTTATGTAGATTTTCGATACTTTAAAATGTATATATCTTAGGAAAAATGGTCGCGTTACCACAAAGCATACAAAATTTTATGCCGTATATTGTTGTTTTGCTGGGTATGTACGGGAGTAATGAACGTTTTCTTCTGCAGGCTACCAGTTTCTCATCTACAGTAGTGCACATTTCAGGATTGGATATCATAGGTGACATTTCCATCCACCTGTCCACAATTCTCTTTTGGCGGCAAATTTGGTAGTTGTCCGCTTTCTTTCCAGCTCGTTTAATTCGTTTATATAATCGAAAAAATTTCGAAATCCTTCTGAATTTTTCTAAGGACGTAGTTGGCCCTGAAAATATTTCGTTTAGTTGTAGCATTTCAAAGACACTCTGTTGACTCGTTACGAGAACGCCAAACTCGTCACTGGAACAACAACAAGCCAAAACTTTTTTTTTAACTCAATAGTATTTAAATTATTCGAACTATTGCAAAACACCTATTTTCATTCTGTGTTTCTGTTTGTTAGTTTGATGTACACTATTTTTAGAGGAAAAAACAACATGAATGCAGAATATTCGGTTTCAATTCTAGTTAATATGTTTCCTTTTGGCACTGGAGTCACTTTGAAAACATTTACGCCTTCCACATAAGGCTTGTGATGCTGATTTCTACTCAGTTTTACCTTCTTTATTAAATAGTATCAAGACCAAACATGCTACATCTTCGTCGACTTCGGGTGATAGTTCTTTCGAAAACAGGATCGTCAATTTCTGAAACATCTTTTTCTGCGTCCAAAGATTCTCCCATTATTTCCTCGATTTCTGAAACATCTTTTCTTGCGTCCGACGATGCTCGCATTATTTCCTCGACTCTTTCCTTAGTAAATCCACGTTTTGCACAAACTGATGTATTTATATTGTCCAAGTGCCGACAACACAAGCAGCCTATGTTATCAAACACAAGATAAAATAAAGCCTTTTTTTATGAAATAGTAGAAAATAGCGGAATCTAAAGATATATGTCTGCCAGAAGTGAAGTAGTACACAAGCCAGTGGTTGACTCGTAAGTTTATCATTGTGTTTTTCTTCTCCATGTCGTCTATGTTTTCATAATTTGGCTGAAGAAAAAACACAATTAAAACCAACGAGTCAACCACTGGTGGTATTAATTTTTAGCTTAATCACCACTTCACTCTCGGCAGACATTTATCGTCAGATTCCTCTAAATCTACTCTTCCAGGAAGTTTGATGCGAATTGCTTTATTAGTTTGTGAGAAATTTTGCGCGCAGTCAAAGAACAATTTTAATTATTTTACAAATAAATAAATAAAAATTAAATTTAGAATGTAAAAAAAAATAATAATAAAAATAAATAGAAGAGATGTTACGCTGTCTATATTAAAAATTTTATGCATTTATGTTTTATCAGGGCTGAGAAATAAAAATAGATGTGACATTTTGCTAAATTGCACTACGAGATGAAAAGTAATAAACATGAGAGCCCTTAAGTTCTGACACTGAAATTTGTCAAGCGGTATATTTCTTCAAAAATTTAGCGAAAGAAATCTTTAAAAACATGAATATTTTCTTTTGTTAAGAACAACCAACAAAATATACAGGGAGTCCGCGCTGAACGGTGGAGAATAGCGCATTTTTAACTGTAAGACATAGACATACATTTTCATTTACAAAAATGTTTTAAATGAAATATAGAAATATTTAAAAAGTGATTAGA
Source organism: Maratus speculifer (assembly GCA_964019185.1). Taxonomy (NCBI): domain Eukaryota; kingdom Metazoa; phylum Arthropoda; class Arachnida; order Araneae; family Salticidae; genus Maratus; species Maratus speculifer. Next base: position 375,978,302 of record OZ025294.1, on the reverse strand, counting down.
GTCACTAAACATATTTCTTTAAATTTATGAAATTAAAATTTTTATACGGTCCGTCGGTACTATAGATATTAAAATTCTAATGTTACTCTTTCAAATAAGATAAACAAAGTCCCATTCATATAACACGAAATTTGACAGTGTTATTAAACTTTAAAAGTACATAGTTCGTTACATTTTTCTACATGTGATCACAAATGAGTTCGGCCTGCTTTGAGGGGTCATATGCCATGTGCTTAAAGGATTCGAAGAACTTATTTTTTGTGTATCTGCGCTTTGAAAAAAAAATCGTACAAGTTTTCAAATGAGTTAATTGCATCATATTATGAATTGTCTAAAATATTTGAATTAACATTTTTTAGTATTTAGGACTGATTCTTCGCAAGAATTCTTTTAGCAAAAATTGCTATATTTTTATAAGTTTTAATTTAACTTCAACGATCATACGTAATTTTTTTTTCAGTACAAAATTGAAACCCAAACTTTTACTCAATTTCAAATATCCCAGTGACATTTAATTTTACATACTTGCATAGATCCGTTGACAATCAAATATGCTTATGATTTTCGAAGGTTACAAAGCATTTTACAGGATAATGCTAACAATTTTGGATAAAATAGCACCGATAAATTTAAGAAAATGTTTTCAATTTTATAACACAAGACTGCGATGAACGTGCTTTTTAATTATTAAACACGTTTTATCGCTAAATTTGAATTTTGTCTCGTTTTTTGCAAATGATAAATTATCAGCATTAAAAATAACAAAAATTGTATATTATGAGATAAATATGATGACTGTGTTTTCTAACTTTTGATAATTGATTTTTATGCACATTTTTAGGGCTAAATCTGAAAATGTCCTTCATTTTTAACCGTCATTTCAGAGATTTTTGAAAATTATAATTCACAAACTTATAGCGAAAATTTAATACTATATAATATATGTATTTTTTTTTAATTAATAATTTATAAAATGTTTTGGCTTGCAGTCGGATCCTTAAAATAAAAGATATGAGAAGGTGAATAAAAAAGTTTAATTTTAAATTTGAATTTTATAAATCTACTATTTACATTTTACAATATATCTTGAGGTGATGGTTGAAAATAAAAATCGTTTTCAGATTCGGTGATAAAAAAATACATAAAAATCAATTGGGAAAAGACAAAAACATTACAACCAAATTTATTTTATGAAATAAATTATATTTCTATTAACTGACTGATCCCTAATTTGAAACAAAAAATATGCCCCAACTTCAAATAGCTATTACTGTATGTGTCAGTTTTATTTAAAGAATAACGGAACTGTTTTTGTCTTACTTGTCAGTGTAACAGGTGAATTTTACTTCATATAACTTATAGAACCGGGAGAACGTATACAAATTTACATTTCGTATTTTTTTAAGAAATGCATTATTATGAATTAAGAAATGTGTAATGATTAAATATTTCATAATTTATAATTTCAGATAATTCATAATTTAATTATGAATTAAATATACGTTAAAGTTTTATTTTGGAATTGCAATGCATTTATAAATCATTTACACATGTTTTATTTTCATATTTTATATTAAGTATAGCCAAGATGGGTAAGTATTAACAATCAAAATATAATAACAATCAAATAACAAGTAATAACAAACGCTTCTCCAATGGGGAGTTTTTTCTAAGGCACTTCAAGGGTTCTATTATTTGTTAAACTTGTCATATAAGGCAATATTTCATTAAAATAATTATGATTTTTTTAGAGTTATCTATTTTTAGTCCTCTGTATATATCTTTTTTTGTGAAGAAACTTAAATATTAAACAATATTTTTCATGGTTTTATATTTATTCAATACAGACAACTTTATTAAAATTCGAACGCGTAAAAGTTATTAAAAATGTATTTCTTTAATTAATATAGATTTAAAAAATACTTTTTATGCTATATCATACCGATTTATGCTAATATTTATGCATGTAAAAAAAATATATAAAGAGTTTGTGTGTACCGTTAAGAAGAAAATTTCAGAAAATATAAGTGTTTTATTTGTGTAGTTATTTAAAACATTTGTACATTACCCCACTTATTTGAATTTTTTTTTTCGTTTTATGATATTTTTTAAATATATCAACAACATATTTTGTTGTTATATCATTAGAGTAAAATTTTCTACTTCTCTAGTAAAATTTACTTGCGAGTATACTCATATTTATAACTATAAAATTATCATAGATTTACACACATTTGTAGTTTTAATCTTTAATTAAACGATAAGATAATACTACTGTTAATATTAAAATTAAACAATGAATAAAATTTCAGTCTATTATGTGTATATTTTAACCCGGAAGGACGCGAACTGGTCCTAAAATACCCAGAGTGCGTATGGTTTTTACAATTGTGACCACTAATTTTCTAAAATTGATTTTCAACTTATTTAATTGCAAAATTTGTAAGAATTGTCTCCGTCTGAATAAAGTGACTATTATAATTTGATTTTATTGGTGACAAAGTTAAAACCATTCATATACTAATTAAGCGCGCGGTCTGCCGCGTTAAACAATATATTTGATACATTTTTAGATAGATAAGCGTAAAAAGTATAGTCATATTTGTTATAAATATGTAAATATATACATTCAAATATTACTTCTCTTAAAACAGAATCTTTCTCCTTTGCGTTTAACTTCTTCTAAGCTGGTTTGTTTAAGTAGAATATTTTCTAAAATATTTCTTTTTATAATAATTAACCCTCTCGTCACCAAATTATGATAAAAGTAGAGAAAATAACCCATCTAAATTTTAATATTGCTAAAATATCTCTATAAATCACTTCGAAGAAGATTTCTTTTCTGAGCCTTATATCAGGTCCAAAACACTTCCACATATTTAAAAAAATCTGTTATGTTTAAAATTCATTTGAAAGCATCACATATCAAGGGAAGGTTAAAGAATAATAAGACATTTTTTACCTCTCAAAAAAAATTAATCAAATCAAAAAATTAGTTCAGTTCTCTTCTAAAACAATAAAGCAACAATTGTAAATAATGCTAGACACCATTTAATACTGACATCTAAGTACGACTAAAACAACATTTTAGAAGCCTTCTTTGTACTCTACACTGTAAAAAAAAATCTGTAAAAGTACTAAACATTTTCTAGGAAACTGGGATTCCAAGAACTTTTCATGTAACGATAACAGGAAAAATCCGATTCTAAAACTTGAGTTTTTGTTGTTACCGTTACAGGAAAAGTTCTTGGAATCCAAGTTTCCTAGGTACACTGTAGTATCTTTACAGATTTTTTTACAGTGTAGATGATATAATGGTATCTAGAATCAGAAACTAAAAAGATCATCTTTTTAAAAAAAGAACATTGAAATTTGAAGTAGGAGCCTAAATTGAGGATCAGGATGATGAAATAATTAAACTATGTAGCGTAAAGTTTTTCTGCCTATTAAAAAACTGTTCATTTCCTTGATCAAATATTTCAGTATAAAATAAAGCGGTTCAAGCTAACCATATTTGGAAGAATTAACCTATTATTTTCTCATGATTAAATTTAATCCTTTTTCAAAAATTTTATGCATTAAAATTGTGCAGAGTTTTATTTTAATAACTGATTGTATATCAAATAAAATAAAATATAACGCTTTACTCTGCGTTCAATATTTAAAAAAAATACAAAAATATGTCAATACTGCAAAATTTCCCCTACACTTTTTCTATAAACACAAACGCCTCCATGTTCTTTTGTTTCACGTTGGGAGGATATTAAATAGTGCTATTGCCTCTGACACTTTTGTTGCCTATGCGTTGATAAACGATCCTTATTTAAGACATTATTGTTAAACGTGATTAGTTATTACGCCCTGCTGATGCGAGATCAGATGCATTTCTTCATGAATAGAATAATTTAAAAAGCTATTCAGACTGAAAGAGAGTAAGATTAAGTAATTTAACAACTGTCTTTGCGTTTACAAATGGTGTTTATTCATTAAACAACTTTAAAATATATGCATTGTATTCTGTTTTTAATATTTAACTAATTATATATAAACGAAAAACATAGCAAACACACACAATTTTAAAAGTCACTATTTTTTCATTTATTATAAAAACAAGCAAACATTGGCTACATATATTTCTGTACATAAATGTGTGCAAGTGTTTGTACTTTATGAGAGTTCTCTTATTTACATATTCAAATTAAAGCAATAACTAATGTTTTACTGCCGTATATTAGAAACAATATGTGTGATACATTTTTGCGTGGCAATTTTGTAAATTTTCCTTACACCCCTGATGTGATATATTGCTGGAAGCTCGCTGACATTTTTTGCAAATTATTCACCTTCCCCACTTTGCTCCCAAAGGGGTGACACTTTTCTAAATTTAGTCGACCCCCTTATGAGATATATTATCCGAAAGTTCTGTGACCACTTATATATGTTAGGCATTGTCCGTGACCTTCCCCCTAATTAGTCCCTCTTGGGAGGTGCATATATAATTTTCCATCAGTAGGTTTTCCGAAAATGGAAAAATTATCGAACTAATCTCATTGACGAAGAAAAGTCAATAAAAAATGTTGATACCATTTACTAACAACTTAGTTCCTGTTTTTGCTACCAGGTGGGTCTTTATTTATTTATTTTGACATTTTACTGCTAATAGTAAAAAAAAAAGTTCTAGGCTTTACTTCCTTTCTTCAACTTCCTTATCTTTTTGTAATTACTTTCGTATTTTCAAGTTTTTGCAAGCAGGAAACCGTCAGATGTGTTACTGACTATTGTGAATCTTTTTTAGCATTTCTTCGGTGTGTTGTGTTTTAATTTCATCCATTCTTGGTTGCCATGTATTTGCTAAAATCATTTATAAGGATGTAAAAACAATTATTCTAATGATCGATTGTAGGACATATTCTTGGTAAATCCATCAGTGTAAAATAATCGATGGCTGTATCTATTTTGTTTTTTATGATGATGTATTTTTTCGATTGATAAATTTTCGAAAATCGTCTATCAATATCCAAATCTTAGGAGCAGTTTTAGGTAGAAAAGTGAAATCAATATGATAAACATATTAAAAAATTATTAAACATTTGTTCCAGTAACATTAGATATCCCTCCCCTTTCAAAAGGATTAACAAGAGATGCGAATATTTAAGCCATTACGACATGCTTCAGCAGCAGTTTTATATAGTGACATAAATTTGAGATTACCTAATCTACTAAAATAAGTTTTTAGATGTATTTTATCTATTTTAACAATTCCCACCTGTGTGGGTTTAATGGAATCATTGCACATTTAGTCCATTTCACCATATCTCATCAGCAGGTTTAGGTAGTAGTGATAAATTCGTAATAACAAACCTACTACAAAAATTTTTAAACATTGGTATTTTATATATAGGTACATAATAGGTATTTTAGTCATTTTAGACCGATTTTGTCCATTATGTCGTCAACATCGACTATGAAGGGTGTAATGTGCGATCATCCGAATAAGACTGTATTATGAATGTTTGATTAGATATTATAATTTTTTAAATCTTCACTAGATGTATTTCGTTTGGTTCAAGATTCCTTTAGATAAACCAACCAGCGCACAGTGGGGCTGGAGGCCTCCAAAGTTGTCAAAAAATAAAATTTACTTTGAACAAAAAAAGCACATCACGGATTCTTTTGTAGAAGAAAAGTAGTAAAATTTTAAGCTTTTACATAAGCTAAATAGTAATTTATTAATTAATTTACAAACCTTTTTCAATATTTTTTGTAGAAAAATGAGTTAAAAACAAGAATTTAAGATAGTTTTATACTAATTAGATATTTATAAATCATCCATAATATCGCATTAAAAATGTGAACATAATTAGTAATTTTAATTATTCTCGAGCAAACCTTATAATGAATATTAGCGATTCGTTTTGAAGGATTGGATCAACCTTTCTCAGGCAAAATGTACGTATTACTATAAAGACAGCAGAAGGAAAACTGTTTCTGTTGTTTTAGTGCTAACACACACTTTTTGTTTTCCTGTTTTTCATATCTTAAACTCATACATGTCACGTACACTAACGAATATGTAGAACTAGAATTGTATAACCGTTTTTCTCTTGATATTTTTGATCGTCCAGAACAAATTCAGGTGGAACATGAAGATGGGCACGTTTGCTTTTCATTGACGCTTCTGTTTGTTTTTCAAATCGAGGAAATGAAAGAGATTTGCCAAGCCACTCTTTGTTAATTCTAAAGGATTTCCCTTGTTTCGCCAGGCTTTTGCTCATCGGAATTTATATTAAACTTTAAAACATTTAATCTTCTTTTCATTTAAACTACTTGTTCGTAGTTTCTCCGATTATGAAGCTCTTATACCATAAAATCACATTACTTTTCAAAATTTTTTTGTTAAAACGTTCCATGATAGTCAGTTTCATTTAAATACATTTTTTTTGTGATAAACAATGCATTAAAATTCGTATTTAACAAAGAAAATATTTATAATCATGTTTGGCACACCCGTACACTAACAAAAATTTAAGGATGATTAGCTGTAAAAATGATCATACAATTAAAAATGTGGCAAAAAGGAGCAAGATTTTCTGGCATATTTGTCCTTTTAAAACTCATACTTAGTAGAAAAAATTATAATTAACACTTAACTCGCCTTAACTCATAACTAAAACCTACAATGTTTGTAGACAGTGTTAATTTTTTTTATAAATTTCACTACTATATATTCTAAGCGTCTGTATATATATCAGTTCAAAAACCCTTAACGGGTTAAAAGTTTGACGCAGCACTCTACTTTATCATTATACAAATCTGAAATATGAGTCTTAAAAATAATGATATCAAATTTTGAGTGACGCTATGCTATTAAAATGAATACATGCATATATATTTAATTTTTCTTTTTGTTATCAGTGATGCATTTTCATTTATATCTCTCATGCATTCTGTGTATGTGTTTCAGAAGATTTAATATCAAAATTCAAGTTATGCTGTGATCCAACTTTAAAAGAATTATTTTAAAACTGTTTTACACATTTTTATTTTGTCTACTAAAATATATTTAGGCATTCAAATGATTTTTCAACCCAATACACTATCAAATATGTCTCACTTTATCTGAGCCAATGTTATGTATTAAATAGATTTAATTCAATCAATTCATTTATTGTTTGCGTCACTCTATCCAGAACCATCCGTAAAATTTATGTAAACGTTTACTTTGCGTCATAATATGTATGCAAATTAGCGTTATGCAAAGAAAACTTTTACACAAATTTTACCGATAGTTCTGGATAGAGTGACGCAAACAATAAATGAATTGATTGAATTAAATCCATTTAATACATAACATTGGCTCAGATAAAGTGAGACATATTTGATAGTGTATTGGGTTGAAAAATCATTTGAATGCCTAAATATATTTTAGTAGACAAAATAAAAATGTGTAAAACAGTTTTAAAATAATTCTTTTAAAGTTGGATCACAGCATAACTTGAATTTTGATATTAAATCTTCTGAAACACATACACAGAATGCATGAGAGATATAAATGAAAATGCATCACTGATAACAAAAAGAAAAATTAAATATATATGCATGTATTCATTTTAATAGCATAGCGTCACTCAAAATTTGATATCATTATTTTTAAGACTCATATTTCAGATTTGTATAGTGATAAAGTAGAGTGCTGCGTCAAACTTTTAACCCGTTAAGGGTTTTTTAAATTATATCATTACTTTTTTTAGGTTAAGGACCAAAAGATACAAATGATAAAATATCACTACAAGCAGTTTATAGTACTGTCCAAAAAGTACACTTTAACTGCTCATATTGGATTAAGCTTTCTTAAAAACTAACTGTAAAATTACAAAATTTTACAAAAAGTGCAAATAAAAAATAGAATATTCTTTTTAAGGAATTAAACACATAACTTTACAAAAACATTTGAAAAAAAGTAAAAAGGTAATTGTTAATATACAATTTTTATTGACTTACATTAAAAGGAAAAATGTCAAATTATGAAATTAATTAGAAATAAAATAAACATTATGTATATTTTTCATTTATTCACATAAGAATAACAAAATTCATTTTATTAAAATTAAAAAAGGGTAAAGAAAAATTTAAAACATTCAAAATTTTCACTTTGAACTCTATTTTATACAGAAATTCCTCAAATGTACAAGTTCAATATTGAATAAAAAATAATGAAAATCTGTATTATATCTTGAATAATAATCCAAAAATTAATACTATTTGAATGCTTAGAAAATTAAACCTAACATTAAAAACTCAAAAATATTAATTAAAAAATATTTTTTTTTTCCCACTCAATGAACACCTGAACATAAGATTGGTAATGTGGGTCCCCGGGAGATAATTAAAAGTTAATTTTATTTAAAGTAAATATTGTAATACATGTTCTGTACAGAAATTTAAAGTTCCCTGATTTTTCTATAACTAATTTTAAATACAGAAGACACCCTCAAATCCACACAGCTTGGAACGAGGAGCTGTGCGGATTTTAGAATTTTGTGTAATTCTGATCATTGTTTTGTTTGCATTTTTTAAACTGTAATTTGAGTGCAATTAATAGTGCAACCAGAACTTTAATGAATGCTTACAATGTAATAAAATATTTATATGAGTAATAAACTAAAAAAATAATAAAAATTTAGATAAATTTTAAAATGATTAAAGTACTAATAGCAAAGGTCAAGTTAATAATCAGTAGTGTATAATTAAATATTCATTATAAAAACTAAATGTATTTTTCCAAAATTATTCAAAAAAACTCGCCTCGTAAAAGTGCATTACCAATTCACATTAAAATCATAAAATACAGATTTTTTTCTTTCAAGTTTAAACTGGCTTAATAACCAAAAATCTTGATTAATACATAAGTATATTTCATAAGAAAATACTGATTGCCAGTAATATCAGCAATATCTTAATTTTTTTCCAAAAAAATTAATCTTCCTTCATGAAAAAAAAAACAAAAAAAACATGGAGTATTATTAAGAAAATTACAAATTAAAAAATACATAGAATTGATACAAAATTTTAAAAATCGAATTTTGTCCCAATATCCGAACTGAAAGTTTCATTGTTTACATCCATAAAATATGCACGGATTTCTGGTTTGCGGATTTGAGGGAGTCCACTGTATATGCTGCTTCTGTATAAATATTTATAAAAAAAAAACATTATCTCCCTATTATCCACAAAACAAGGTGGGAGTGTCACCGTCACCAATGGAACGGCTCGCTGTTGCCCACTTCGTTCAGGCAAAAAAAAAAGAAAAAATAAATAAATAAAATAAAATAAAATAAATAAATAAAAATAAATAAATATTTATGAAAATTAATCATGCATACATATAAAGTAGTTGACAAACAATTTAAACTCATGTTTTCCTGTTTGGCATTTTGCACCGGTGTATCCCTGATATATAACATTTGAAGTCTATTACACTAATTAAAGATTAGGTTTTTTTATAAAATAAAATGTAAATATCTTTACTGTTCTTTGGCCAACGTATTTGGCCAACTTTAGTATCATCTGCTATGAACCACTTTTTGTTTTTTCGAACTATAGCTGTATAATGACCCATTGATGTGGTTGCACCATGATGAAATATTGCACCTGATAATGTGTAGTTTTTTTCGCAAAATGTTATTTTAGTTTGTGAAATTCCTGGCAGTAACAAATCTGTATTTTTTCGCATGTTTGGTTGTATTAATTGCAGTGAAAAAATTAGAACATTTTGTGGATTTTTAATTCTATATCTATTACTTAAAACTTCAACATTATTACAAACAGGACATTTTGCTTCGCTACATAAATCTGAATTCCAACTATTAAAATTATAATCAATTAACTCTTGAAATTGAAACTTCTCTTTACCTGGTGGTATCATCAATTTTCCTATATGTGTTTGAATTACTTCTTGTTTTTCATAATCACAATTTTTACATTTATAATTAATTTCAGTATCAAATGATATAACACGTTTTAAAGAATCATATTTATGCAGAAGTAATAGTAAAAATTCTGTGCTATCCTGCTGTTGTCTAATATCAAAATCTTCACTATCAAATTCTTTTAGTAATGTATAGCAATTTAAAGCAGAATTGGATGTGGGATTTGAAAATTCAGAATGTAGTTTTTTTAATTCTGAAGGAGCAGATAATTTTATTGCAGAGTTTATACATTTTATATTAAAAAGACATTGAAAGATTGAATTGGCATAACAAGAAACAGCATGTGGATTAATAAAACCGCGAATTTTTTCTAATGATTCTAATGTGTCTATTCCATGTTTCTCAATTTGTGCATTTTCTATATCAATTAATGGAAATGTATGAATGTGTGTTAGGTAGTTATTTTTATCTGACACATTTTTATTATGAGTTGTGTGAAGTGAAAACAATGTTAAATCAGGTTTAAAAGTAGATTTCAATCTATTATATTCCAAAATTGCAATATTCTGAGCTTCAATTCTACATGGATTTAAATTAATTATGTGTAAACCATCTAAACATTTAACTCTGGATAAAGCAACATATGCCTGACCAGGTGAAAATATTGAATTCCCTATATCTACTACACAAGTATCTAAAGTCAAGCCTTGGCTTTTATGAATTGTTATTCCATAAGCTAAACAAATAGGAAACTGTTTCCGAAAGACAAATGCATTTGCAAATAATTGAAATTTTGCTGTTACTGGCTGTATGTCAAATTCTCCAGTTTCAAATTTTATTCTTAGTTTACTGAAATTTTCATTTGAAAAATTATCTTCATAAATTTTAACTATAAAACCTATTGCACCATTTACTAAACCGTTAGTTACATCTATATTTCTCAATAACATAATTTTTGCTCCTAATGTAACTTCTATTTCATCTTCTAAGCCTGCTGTTTGACTTTTATCGTTAATTTTATTTAAAGATTTGCATGCCTTATCTTTCTGAGCATTAGTTTTTGCTTCTATTATGTCAATAGCTTTGAGAATAAATTTTGGTTTGTTTAAGGACTCCAACATAGCTGCATTAAAGATACAGCACTGGTGCTTTGTTGGAAATAAACAAATAGTTTTACATTCTAATTTTTTAACATATTCAACTAAATATTTAATACAATCAGATGGATTTTTTGAATTTAAATTAATTTCTCTGTTACGTAAAATCAACTCTTGAGCTTCAGTTAATACACCTACTCGAATTGAATCCAATATGGATGCATATATTTTATCTGTTTGTTGCCTCATGTTAATGGTCAGTTCATCATAGGTAAATAAATCTTGCCAAATATTTATAAAATGTAATCCAGCGAAATGTTTAGTGATAGTTTCTTGAGAAATTTTTACAAACGGAGAATGTCCCATTACAGGTGGAAGTTGTAATAAATCACCAAAAAATAAAATGTTTATACGGCCAAACCAACCATCATTTTCATCCATAGTATCAAAGATTTCTGATAACCTCATGTGAATATGCATTAACATTACATTAGATACCATCGAGACTTCATCTAAAATAAGCAGAACCAAATTATTTAAATCAACACGAATGGAATTTAATTTATCATCTGATAATTTAGTATATTTAGGTGTATTCCCATGTTCCACTGGTAACTGCAATAAACGATGAATAGTCAAACCGTTTATGTTAAAAGCAGCAATGCCAGTTGGTGCTGTTACAGCAACTTTATATTTAAATTTTTCTGATATATAACACCGAATAGCTTTAATTAAATATGATTTACCTGTTCCTCCAACTCCAGACACAAACTTTCTCAAAATTGAATTTGGAATTAATCTGTTATTAACATTATTGGATGTGCAAGTGTTTAATTCCTTAATATATTGTTCTAAACAACCTACAACTTCATCGAAAACACGCTTTTGGTCAACATTTAAATGTTCAATCATATTATCAATATCTTCCTTACACAATAACTTATCTAAATCATCTATTTCATTTCCTACTGGCTCTACATAATTAATTATATTTAAGTTATCATTATCCTGAGTGTTTGAAAGCATTTGTTTTTCTATAATTTCAATTTTTGAATCCAAATCTATTTTAGCATGCTGTATTTGCTCTAAATGTTCATGATATTTCATTGCCTCCAGTAAATTATCCTTGCAATCAATAAAAGACTCACTATATGTATTGAAATGACCTTTTAGCTCCGAAATAGTTCTCCATGGTTTAAACAAGATTAATAAACAAAAATATTAATTTTCTGGCTCTTGTTTACAATTATAATTGAAATGATTAATTAAATATGGAATTTTTCGTTTACGTAAATGTTTATCGCCAAACTCATACGAAATCACGGTGTTAGAAGAAGGTTTTTTGTCTACAATATCATACCACCTGGAAAAATCAAATAAAGAGAGACTTTCAAGTTGCTTTGGCCTTTGTGGGTAATGGGTATCGATCCAACTTGAACAATATATATCAGTTGCATCATTACTTAGTTTCAGTAATTCATTTTTGTTTTTTAATTTATGAGATCTGTTAATTTTAACATCTAACCATCGAATAATCGTTCCTGAATCTGTTCCAAATAATGAGTGTGACAATAAAGTGTCAGCGGCTTCTAAAGCTCCGCATTCCCGATTTGACAATGCTCGTAAACCGAAATTCCATAAACGACTATATAAAGGTTTTGAAGAGCAAAAATCACTAAAATCATCAGATGCAAATGATTTTTCAGCTTTTGTTTGATATTTTGTTATGTATGTAGTTAAACATGCTGACTTTTCGCCAATAAACTGAATATCAATATTACCACACCAGGCTAGCATAAGTGGTGCATTATAATCATTAATGTTTTTTTCTTCTTCATTTCGTGGCAAATTATACAAACGGGTTTTTGTTAGCTTTCCGCGACCTATTACTGCATCAGCAACATCATTAACATGCAAATATTCAGAAATTTCACGTGGAAAACCAAACCTACAAACTGAAATTGGTTTATTTTTACCCTTTTTAACACGCAAACAGTAAGAATTATGACTATGTTCTTGATATCTTTTTACACGATCATGAAGTATTGGGAAATTACATTGGTTGGGTATTCTACAAGTTATATAATTATTTATGAATTTAGCAATAGAATCTGAATTTGCTTTTCCTAATATTGGGGCATCTTTAATCCAGAGTAATAAATGAAAGTGTTGTAATCCACGAGACTGATACTCACGGCGCAACGCATAATGTTCAACTATACCTAATGGACCGTTACTAGAAGTTATAAAATCTAACATAGCCCGAAATTTATTTTAATTAAAACGTGAAGTGTTTACTGGGTCCAAAGCTATTAAATGTGATAAAGGTTTATTTTCATATTTTGGATTAGTTGTTTTTAGATAAATGTGCAAGTCTTCCCAATGATATTCACTTGGACTCAAAGTTAAAAAGAAAGTAGCAGGACCATAGTTTTTCACCATATAGTTTAATTCATTACGTGGTTTTGACCAAAATTGTTCTGTATTTCGCAATCTACTAAAAATTGTGGATAAATTAGCCTCCAAATCCTTGTTCGCAATCCTATCTAAGCAGTCTTTTGCAGTAAGATTTGATGTAGAATTTGTAATATTTAACTTGTGATAAATTCCGGCTTTTAATTGTCTGATATAGCATTGTTTAATAAATAGAACAAATATTGTAAATTAAGCCGAAACTGTGAATGATGAGATTTTAATAAACATTTAATAAATTCAGCTATAGGTAAATTAATTGGCCGTGTTTGAGAATTACCATTTTCACCATAACAAAATAAGTCTGGAAAGCATTTTAAATCTAATTGTTTATCATGATTATCTAAACTTTTTTCCATAATTTGTAAAAACTGATATATTGTGGTAGAGTCCATGTTGATCCTTTTTTCAAATAATGGATGTATTGTCATGTTATTGTAATAACCATCTGGCAATTCTTTTTGAGTCAACATAGCACCACCAGTTTCTGGAATTTCGTTATCACAATGTGACTCAATATCACAATTTTTTATATTTTCTAACAATTTATCAGCTGAAGTTGGTATATTAATGTGATAATATAACGGATTATTTTGTTTAAGCCAATGTAAAGCTTTAAAAATTTTATTTATGTTAATTAACGATTGCCAAATATGATTCTGTTTAGATGGTACACTACGAGCTAACACATAAAATTCCTGATCTGCAATTAGTGCATCGGATGGATTTGGCAATTTTTTAAGTGTCTGTTACAATGGCAATGGTAAATGGAAAACCCTACCTATCACTTTCTTAACAAGACCAACTTGTGTTTTTATTTTAGGATCTCCTTGAACTGTACTCATTCTAGTGATAACTTGAAAAGCTTTTGCACGTTGAATTAAAATTTTTTCAAATTCATTTAAAGTAGAAATACACTCTGGCACCGGTTTGAATATCAAATTGTTTAATATGCATCTTGGAGGCATTTGATTAATTTTAAATTTATTTACACAATATAGGCAAATGTATTTCATATTTCCAAATGTCCCCTTATAGTAATCTACTAATTTTTTCCACTCTGTATTTAGTGACATATTAGAAATTGGACGAACATTCCGTTTATAACAAAGTTGTAAGCAAGATACACAAATATTAACTGGCCAATCTGTATCTTTTGTTTTGAATTTACAAAAAGCTTCATGAAAATGGTCGAAAATGTCCCCTTCTTCTTCAAATGGGAATGAATCGACAATAAAAGAACAACTTTTAATGTTAATTTGGCTACAGATATCTGTTAAACGTAATAGATCTAAAGTTAAGAGACAGGATTCATAGTAATTTATATTTTTTTCAGCATGTAAAATTTTGTAAATTAATCTTACAATTTGGCGAATATATGGAAAATGTGGGGCAATTGAACGCAAAAATAATAAAACCGAGTCACAGTTATCATTGATATAGCAAAAAGATGGATGACCTAGCTTAAATTTGTTATAATCAATATGTTTTTCAGTTTCATTGCAGTCAATAGAAAAATTTTCAGCACTAAATGTTTTCCTTACTTCAGAATTTCGACAATTATCAATATTTTGAAAGAAATGTAAAATTTGTGAACATTGTAAACCTAGTATGACTTTAGTAATATCCATAAGACGATCAAATATTTTTTTTTGTTAAGCAAACATATATCACTGTTACAAATCCATTTGTTGCATTTATCACCTAATTTAAATAAGTTCATAATTTTTCCATCACTATTACATTCTAAATTTGTTTGATAATTTGTAGAAAGATTAGTATAAGTGGAATCATTAAAAGAACTCTCTGATGTTGTAGTATGAAGAGAATGTCCAACTAATGCATTAAAATTGTGCTCTAAGTCAAAAAGAGGATTAACTTTTAATTGGTTACTTCTTAATTTATCTTTTAAGGAGGTAAATGCTTTGCAAAATATATTAATAAAACTTTCCCGATAATTACAAATTTTACTTACAACTTTTTCTGCCTGTAATCGACTATCAATATTTTTGTTATTTCCCAAAATTCTTAGAATTAAACACTCTTTATTTTCTAACAATTTAAACAAATTTTTGATGGCACCAAATTCATTATTTAAATCACCTTGATTTTTTTGTGCCAATGAAGTTTTTCTGCGCTTTTTCATATCTGTTTTTGTCAATGAAGTTTTTCTGTGCCTTTTCATGTTTGTCAATCTATTTTGCCGTTGAATTGGTGTCTCTGATAAAATGTTTTTCCTTCTTTTAGTTAAGAGTCTTTGACGTTGGGCTTGCGTTTGTGAATTTCGATACAATTTTTGACGAATTCTGATTTTTCTTAACCTTTCTTCCCGTTCATTTTGTGTTTCTGAATTAATCATTTGCTGCCTTTAAAAATTTTTTTTATCGATACATTTTTTACGTTTGGTTTGTTTTAGTGAATTCCAATATAATTTCTGGTTGATTTTCAATTTTCTTAACCTTTCTTTCTTTTTAATCCTTTCCAAACAAAATGTGATTTTTTTCCGTTTTTTAGTTTTAACTACTATTTTTGTCTGTTTTGTATTTTGTAGGTGTTTTGTTATTCTTTTTTTTGTATGTTTTTTTTGTACATTTGTTTGATTCTGTTTTACACAAACAGACATTAAAATATATGGAGACTTATTTTTAACAGTATAATTGTGATCACTATCATCAATTATAAAACAATTGCTTAGTAACTGATGAGCTAACCTTTTAATTGTACTTATTCGACACAATACAGCAGTACCTATTCCATCCAATGTTGGATATCCATCAGAATTGCGTTTATGTGAGTCAAAAAAATAATACTTTGATTTAAATTTCATAACGGCAAATGTGTAGCTGTTGCATGTAAAAATTCCTGCTTTGTATTTATTTATTTCAAAAAAAGAGTTTAATGATTGAATCAAATTATTTACTGTAGAATCTCCTGTCTCAATATGTTTCAGATTTTCATCAGTGTTTAAAAAAAAAAATAAATGTTTCGCCACTTAAATGAACTGTGTTAAAAACTTCATCAAATGTAAAGTAATCAAAACAGGGCTTTTTTTTTAATAAGTATGTGTTTAGAAGTTTCATATAACTGATCTCCGATGTGTAAAATATAATCAATATCTGATGAACCCCATGTGTCAATATCTTTTTGGTGAAAATAACAAATAGCTACACAACAAATTGGTGTACACTGTTTACCAGCATTATCTCTAAATTTGTCATCACTTTGATCCATATTACCCATTATTACTTTAAATTCACTTTGACTTAGTAAATTTGTACTAATTGATTTCCGTGGTCGACCTCCCCCTAATAAAGTACAAGAGCGAAACAAACTGTGAGAATCAGAATGAAAAAGAGTGTTATAAGAGGGAGACAAGAAGGGGTGATAAGGAGCATGCAAGTGGGGGCGAAGAGGGACGCGCAAGAAAGGGTGAAGAGGGGCACGCAAGATGGGACGACGAGGAGCAGGCAAGAGGGGACGACGAGGAGCATGCAATTGGGAGCGAAGAGGGACGCGCAAAAAAGGGCGAAGAGGGGCGCGCAAGATGGGACGACGAGGAGCAGGCAAGAGGGGACGACGAGGGGTGCGCAAGAGGGGACGACGAGGGGCGCGCAAGATGGGACGACGAGGAGCAGGCAAGAGGGGACGACGAGGGACGCGCAAGAGGGGACGACGAGGGATGCGCAAGAGGGGACGACGAGGGATGCGCAAGAGGGGGGGAAGAGGAGCAGGCAAGAGGGGGGGAAGAGGAGCAGGCAAGAGGGGACGACGAGGGACGCGCAAGAGGGGACGACGAGGGACGCGCAAGAGGGGACGACGAGGAGCAGGCAAGAGGGGGGGAAGAGGAGCAGGCAAGAGGGGACGACGAGGGGCGCGCAAGAGGGAACGACGAGGGACGCGCAAGAGGGGACGACGAGGGACGCGCAAGAGGGGACGACGAGGGATGCGCAAGAGGGGGGGAAGAGGAGCAGGCAAGAGGGGGGGGAAGAGGAGCAGGCAAGAGGGGGGGAGAGGAGCAGGCAAGAGGGGGGGAGAGGAGCAGGCAAGAGGGGGGGAAGAGGAGCAGGCAAGAGGGGGGGAAGAGGAGCAGGCAAGAGGGGGGGAAGAGGAGCAGGCAAGAGGGTGCGACGAGGAGAAGGCAAGAGGCTGCGACGAGGAAAAAGCAAGAGGGTGCAACTAGAAGCATGCAAGAAAGGGGGACGAGGAGAAGGCAAGAGGGTGCGACGAGGAGCATGCAAGAAAGGGGGACGAGGAAAAGGCAAGAGGGTGCGACGAGGTGCAGGCAAGATGGGGAGACAAGGTGCAAGGAAGAAAGCAGGAACAGTTGCAATGGGGCTAGCAGGGACAACAGTAACAGTGCATGCAGGAACAGGCACAAGTGGACAAGCAGGAACAGGCGCAATGGAACAAGTAGGAACAGGAGCAACGGGGCTAGCAGGAGCAGTCGCAACGGGGCTGGCAGGAACAGACACAAGGGGACAAGCTGGAACAGTCGCAATGGGGCTAGCAGGGACAAGCGCAACGGAGCAAGCAGAATGAGACCCTACAGAGACCGCTGGCAAATTTGGTGTTGGAACAGACTTGACACTTTTCGCAGATTGCTTGAACACACGAAAGGTGAAAGCCCATCGTCCATTGCCAGTCTTTTCCACGCCATCAATGCCATGATAAAATGATCTCTGATCCCTAAAGACATAAAAATCCCCACCTTCTAACCATTCGCGCGCAACCTCTTGCTTGTTGTTATCAGCTATCACAAGAGTGGCTCCAACACCATGGCATAAGGTAATAACCTGGTCACATGCGTGGATAGGTTCATCATCCTTATGCAAGTTAAGGCCTGAAGTCCCTCTTGGGTAGTATACTAACAGACAAGCATTAGGTTTTGCAAGCTGCAAATCCCTAACAACCCCTGCACACAGATGCTCTACGTCTGAGAAGGTCCCACACGGCTTAACTGTTCTACGCCTCTTTTTTCCATAACTATAACTCCTATTTGCAAAGAGCCATTCATAACGACCATCCGTTACAGTACTATCTACAAATGAGCCTTTAAACCTATACTCAACATTGCGAACAAAATTGTTCATTGCTACCTTCTCAGATACGCAAAGCCGGCCGCGCTCTACACCAGGGAAAACAGGAGAACATGCAGGACGAGATGTTACAGAAGGAGAAGTTTTAGAACACGATGGATAAACAGAATCGGAAGCAGAATTATGAACAGAGTTAAAAAAAGAATTAGTAGGTGAAAATTTAGGGAAAGATACTATGGGAAGATACTTACCTTTACTTCTACCTGCTTTAAAAGTCTCCACAGAAGTGCTGAATTCAGACACCTTGACAGACGAATTAAAAAAAATTCTTGATTTTGTTGTGTTAGCAGTCACCTCAGCATAAGTTCGCCCATCGGTCTTATGCATATTTAAATCTAAATTAAGGCACAATAATTATCCATTAACCATATATATAAAGTAATAAAAGAAAGTTATGGTATGTGTGTGCTTGTATGTGATGGTTATGAAAAACTACAGCATATGGATAAGACAAACATTGTATGAGAATAGTAAAAGCTTTGAATGCATCTGATACTCAGAGTTTTAAATGTTTATAATTAGCTGAATCAGAGTTTCCCCCAGGTTAAAAAAAGGGCAGGGCGCTACTGTTCTGAAAAGGGCACTTTTTACATTTTTCAGGGCACTTTTTCATTTTAAAGGGCACTTTTATAGAGTTGAATCTAGAGTCTAGCGGCTCAAAAAGTTATGAAAAAACAGAAATTTCATCAAAAATTTTAAAATAAAAAAGGTAAATTTTATTTATTTTTTTAAATCACGAAAAAACGTCAAATTTCGTAAAAAAAATCACGGAAAAAATTATTAAGATTGCAAAAACAGCAGTTTTTGCTAAAAGATCGCAAAAAACGGCATATTTTGCTAAAAAAATCGCGAGCAAACAACAAATCTCATGAAAATATTGTGAAAAAATGGAACTTTTCACAGAATTTTCCGTTTTATTGCGATTGTTGGATGAAATTAGCCTTTTTTCCCAAATCTTTTGACGAAATCTGCCACTTTATCGCTATTTTTTGACGAAAATTGCTGTTTTTTGCAACTCATCCAACAAAATTTTCCGTTTTATTGCGATTTTTGGAAGAAATTTGTTGTTTTTCCACGATCTTCTGAGGAAATCTGATGTTTTGTGAAATTTTGTGACGAAATTAGCCATTTTTAACAAATCTTGCCGTTTTTTGCGTTCCGTCACTGATTTTTTGCGCAATTTATGCACTCGTTCGGATCATCGCTGGAGGGCTGCGTTTTTTTTCAAATGTGGGCAAGAAGGGCACTATTATTTTGAATGAATGACAAGAGCGGCGCTAGTTTTTTGATGAGAGGCAAGAGGGGCGCTATTTTTTAAACTAGAGGGCAGGATTTTTTAAATCATTGATTTAAATCAGTTTTCCTTTACAGTTACTTTTCAATAAATTTAAGATGTAAACAACACATAAATGTACTTTTTAATGTAATTTATTTTAATATAATTCAGATAATCAAATAGTTTTGAGAAAGATAAAGCTTAATCTTTGTCAAAAATAAAATACAAAAGTTGAGAATAAAATGCTTTCAAAATAATCTTGCAACAGTAAGGAAATCTATGCAGAGACATATTAAATATTGGAATATTTAGTTATTAATATTTATTTTATGTCAACTTGCAGAAGTTTTTCAAAATACTAATAACTAAATATTCCAATATTTAATATGTTTCTGCATAGATTTCCTTCCTGTTTCAAGATTATTTTGAAAGCATTTTTTTTTTTCTAAATTTTGTTGCGTTATATTTTTTACAAAGATTAAGCTAACCCATTCAAAGATTTTCGTTTTGAATCTTACGTAGTAGATCTTAGTCTTTTTATAATGGTGAAAGGTAAGGTATTTGTTGCAATTATTAAAAAGTCTGATACTCAAAAACTTATAGAATTCACGATGAACTAACTTTTTACTGTAATGGCTTCATTTACTTCAGTGAAACAAATGTTTATTGTCTTTGGTTTGGTGCATTTGAAAAGTAGAAATAGGTTCAAAAAGTTGCTAAACTGTTTTTCTGAACCAGCACTTTAACAAAACAAAAGTTAACAACTAAATTTGCAATTAGCTTAAAGTTCGTTTAAATTTTTATGTGCTGCAGTTATTTTTATTTTAACTAAAATACTGAAGGTTGAATTGATTTTTGACATCTGATTTATACTTTTCCAAGCATTTTGTGTAATAGAGATTTTTCCATAGCTTAAAATTTTATATCTGAATCTTTTATGTAAATTGTGTAACATAAATAAAATATATTGATACAATACTTATAACATGCATGTGTGTGTATGTATGATTTATATTTTATAAATTAAAAGACAAGTCATATAAAACCAATAATGTGTGATTTTTTTTTTAATAAAAAAATCTGATTTAAATAAAAAAAAAAATCATAAACCCTGTTTACCAAGCAGGCAAAAATATTTGCACATTCTCATAATCCCAATCTACACATCTTACAGAAAATGAAGAACCGAATACAGCAATTTGTAGAAGAGGAGCAGGAATGTACTGGTGTCTTTCAACCTTGATCTAACTAATTTAAAATAACTAAAGCAAAAAAAAATAAAAATAAAAATAAAAATAAAAAAAAAATTAAAAAAAAATTAAAAAAAAATATATGAAAAATATATTTTTAAACAAAGCATCTTTGCATCTTAAATGCTGCAATCACTATATATATATATATATATTTAATGATTTTTTCTAACAATATACATAACAATCATATTTACAGGGTGTTTCATATAGGACCCCTAACTTTAAAAATCTATAACTCGGAAACGGTGGTAGATAGAAACATGAAACCAGTGGTGTGTTTATCAATAATTTTTTAAGTTTAAAATAATAAAAGTCAATCAATAATGTATAGTTAAATATTCATTATAAAGATGAGATGCAATTTTCCTCAAATATTCAATGAAACTTACCTCCTGAAGGTGCAATAATTCACATAAAAGTCTTAAATAAAAAAGTTTTTTTGGTACTTACGTATTAACGCCACCACAGCAGAAGTGACTCTGTATCGGCCCATTATCCACCGAAATCCGATGTTACCTGTTATACTGTTTTGAATTCTGAAAGTGTTTTAATTTTAAATAAAGTGTTTTATTTTATGATTTGTCACAAAAAATTTAGGTGTAGATTGAAAATCGCCAAATCTGTAACTGCGGTGGCGTTAATACGCAAGTACCCTTTTTTTTATGTTTAACTAGACTTAATAATAAAAAAAAATTTATTAATACATAAATACACTTGGAGTATTTTCACAATTTTTTCACAAAATTAGAGTTTTTTTTTTTTGCAACCTGTTCACAAAAATTGCATTTTCCAGCAATCCTTTGACGAAAATAGTCTTTTTCGTGATCCTTTAATGAAAATTACACTTTTTCCCCACAATACTTTCATGGAAATTCCTTTTTCTCACAATTTTTTGACAGAAACAGCATTTTCTCCTGCGATTCTTTGAAGGAAAAACCATTTTTTTCTGCAATTCTTTCAAAATTTATAGGGTTTTTTCCCCCAAATCCTTTGAAGAAATTTGCAGAATTTAGTGGTTTGTACTAACATTTTAGTTGTATTTCATGTGTTACCTCCCCCCTCCTAAAAAATGAAAAAAAAAAATTAATGCTAAAGAAGTAGAGTTCCACATTTCTGCAGATAAGTAACATGTCTGATAGTTACGCAGCTGTTGGTTTTACGATTTTTGACAAATCGTGTTTGTTTTGATGGTTTATTTTTGACAAAATTTGTAAATCTTTGAAATAACTCGAGTTTTACCCCCACCCCTTCAGACTAATTAAAACTAAAGTATTCCAATGCTACACAAACATATGAAAAATAATGTTTCATCAAAATAATGCATTAAAATATAAACTAAGAATGGATTAATTTAGATTTTAACTTAAGACTTTTTTTTTTCCTCAGACATAAATAGTGAATCAGTTACAAATAAAACACAATAAAATGTTATTTGGATTTTAATTAATAAATAAGTGTGTTTTTAATGCACTGCACACATCAAATACAGTTGGCATCTATACTGGTGAGTGTATTTTGCTTCATTAAACAGTATATCTTGGGGGGGGGGGGATAATACAAGAGCTGACCATGCAACAGAAATTGAATACTGAAGATATTGAAATGTCCTGAAATGAAAAAAAAAAATCCAACTGAAATAGATAAAAGAATGTGGCAAAGAAAACGAAATATTGAAAATACAGCCATGTCATTGAAATCTGTTTGCATCCAGTAGGAAAAAGAAATAACCACTTTTCTAATTAGATGTAATCTATGTAAAGATGTATATTTCCATGAAAAAAACTGCATTTCACTTGGCGATTGAAAATAGATTTTTTAATTGCCATTTGGTGAGTGACGACTAAGGTGGCGATCGATGTCCAATAAATCTACTTGAAATGCATGTGAAATCTAACCTGATGAATTAATATATTTTCCAAAATAAAACTTTTATTTCTTGGAAAAATAATTCCAACTGAATACACTAAAAGAACATGACAAAAAAACAAAATATTGAAAATACAGCTAAATCATTGAAATCTGTTTGCATCCAGAAGGGAAAAGAAATAACCACTTTTCTAATTAGATGTAATTAATGTAGAGATGCATATTTCCATGAAAAAAACTGCATTTCACTTGGCGATTGAAAATAGATCTATTAAATTGCCACTTGGCGAGTGACGACTAGGATGGCGATCAATAGCCAACAAATTACTTGAAATGTGTGTGGAATCAATGCCGATGAATATATTTTTGCAAAATGAAACTGCATTTCTCGAAAAAATTAATCAAACTGAACACAGTAAAAGAACTCTGCAAAAAACCAAAATATTGAAAATACAGCTATGTCATTGAAATCTGTTTGCATCCAGAAGGAAAAAGAAGAAAACACTTTTCTAATTACATGTAATCAATGTAGAGATCCATACTTCTATGAAAAAAACTGCATTTCACTGGGCGACCGAAAATAGATTTTTTAACCGCCACTTGGCGAATGACAACAAAGGTGGCAAACGAAGGAAATTTTTTAATTGCCACTTTTACATTTTTAATATCCACATGGCAAGTGACCGCTGCTAATTTTAAATCAAATCCTACTAAATGAATTTAACACCAGCTTTCAATGTTTTTCTTAAATAGTCTTTTTCTTAAATCGCCTTTTCTTAAATCGAAAACACTGAGGTTTGTGATGTGTGTTTAAATCGGATCCTCTAAATCGATTTAACACCAATTTGCTCTGTTTTCCCTAAATCGGAAAGCATTGAGGCTTGCAAAGTTTGCTTAAATCGATTTAACACTAGTTTGATATGCAAACAGTATATACATCAAAGTAGATAACTCAATTTTTTTATGTTAACTCTGAATCATTATTTGAAATCGATTTAAAACCAATGGCTAAATCATGATTTAAGACTGACTAAATTGCGATGTAAGGCGATGGCTAAATCGCGATGTATAACAATGGCTAAATCGCAATTTCTGATGTATTGATTTAAGAAACTGACTAAATCGCGATTTCCGATGTAAGCTTTAAATCGATTTAAGAGATAAATCGATTTAAGGCCCAGGCCTACATGTAACAGCAAATAATTTAAAATAATTTTTCTCTGAAAACTTTTTAAAAAATTATAAGTCGAAATTATATTGAATATGTATAATTAAAAATATTTCTTTATTTTTAAAAATGAATCAAAAGAAATTTTCTACAAAATGCTGAAATGTGCAACGTTAAAAATGTAATTTTCTTTTTTACAAAACATAAAAACAATATATTTTTGGCCCAGATGTCACATACGCACCACATTTGCGCGTGCATTTTTTTCTTGCCAATTTGGCATTGCTCATCTGTGCCAAGGATAAGATCAGTTTAATAAGTTTATAATAATTGTTAGGGAAATAAAATGGAAAAAATTAAATATTTTAGTGAAATGCGCTGATTAAATAATGCAACTGTATGCATTCAATATAGCTATAAGTATTAATATTTACGATTTATTGTGAAAATTATACTTACTGTTTTATTACTTATTTGTTTATTTATAACTGTTTATTTATTGTTTCCTTTTTTATTAAATTCATGTTTGTTTACTATTATTTTTTATTTTAATTCTTTAAATTATTTTTACTACATACCATATCAATTATTATCTATATCAAACTATCATTTAATTATTTTTATTTTCTTTTTTTAAACACAAGAATCTTTTTCATTTTTTCACATTATTTTTATATAGCAATAAAAAAACACATGCTGTTATTGCATGCAATTTTTAACTTATATTCAAAAACAAAATTTTCGCCAAATTGGCAGGAAAAAATGCACGCGCAAATGTGGAGCGTATATGACATCTGTGCCATATTTTTTTACATTTGAACCAGCGTATACACTATTTCACAATATTATTAAGTTATAATGATTATTCAACAATTTGTATTCAACACATGTTCAATTTGTGTAACAAAAAATAAATTAATCCTACCTGAATGAAAGCTGCTTTAAATGTTTTAATAATAATGTTCTCAAAATATTTTTTCCACAAAATGCAAAAATATCCAATGTAAGAAACGTAATATTTTCTTCTTACGAAAAATAAAGGCAAAATAAATAGAAATTTGATTTAGTATATATTTATTGAATGTTTTAAAGCACATGATAAGATATTTTTGTAGTTTAAAAAACATTTATTGCTTACCTTATGATAATCAATATCAATTAACTAATAATAAAAGAGAAATAATATAAAAAATTAGCAGCTCAAAATCTAAAGCGCAAGCCACGTTTTTTCTGAGAGCCAAGTGCCGGCGATCGGAAATGCTTAGCTTACCGCCAATTCCGAATCAAAACAAAACTATCCAAATGCGTATGAATACATTAAAATCTAAAACAGCAAATTATTAAAAATAATTTTTGTTTGAAAACTTTAAAAAAAATCATAAGTCGAAAGTATATTGAATATGTATAATTAAAAAATATTTTCCTATTTTAAAAAAGGATTCAAAATATTTTTTCCACAAAATGCAAAAATATCCAATGTAAGAAACGTAATATTTTCTTCTTACGAAAAATAAAGGCAAAATAAATAGAAATTTGATTTAGTATATATTTATTGAATGTTTTAAAGCACATGATAAGATGTTTTTGTAGTTTAAAAAACATTTATTGCTTCGATGCGGGTGTTTTAACTGTCACCATAACTACTTTTGCCTGCTTGCAGTGTCTCCGTCTGCTAACCCATAGAATAACATGTAATCCGCGAGCTAATATAGTCCGATTTTCCAAGACCAATATATAACAAACAAGAGTTTTCCTAGAAACAAGGCAAGTCTTATTACCTCTATCTTAAAGAGATTCATATTATATATAAGTTTTAATAAAATCTCTTAGCCCGTTTCCTAGATCTCATTATCAGGAACAAACACCATCGATTACAGTTTTAAAATGGTTATCGAGATCTAAAAATATACGGCACGTAGAAATGTAAAAATTATAGGATAGGATTAGACTGGGAATATAAGACTATATTAAAAAAATTGGACCATTCTGACCAATATTTGCTGAGTTATTAGAAGGCGGCTTTTCCGATTTTCTTTGATGTTGAGTTAGCTGTATATATGAAGTTCCGCATCTACCCTTATGACGATGGAGGGTTTTGACGATGGTAGGTTTAAAGCTGCGTCACTTGAAGGCTGCCGCCTTCTATGATAAAAATCGTATTAAAACAAATTGAAAGTTAATGAATTATTGTTACATACTTGTAGTTAAAGGTTCCATAGTCAAAAAAATTATTTTTTAATTATTATAGCGAAATTAACAAACGAATGTTGAAACAAAATTATTGATTTTTTTTTCACTTATTATCAAAGCACAATATGCAGTTTAACTTCTTTCTCTAGTGACGAGCAAAATAACTTTGCGCAAATTTTAATACTAGGAAGATGTGTACTGGCATCTGCTCTATTAAAGTGACGTATGTCGGTAGTTCAAAATAAAATTTCATTTTTTCGATTTTTTGCCAGTTTTGAAGGCTTTTTGCCCCACTGTGCAGCGTAGCGAGCAAAGACTGCTTGTATTTCTATATATGAATATGTGCAGTTTTTGTACTTTGTAAGAGTTCGCTAATTTACGTAGTAAAATTAAAATAATAACTAAAATTTTACTGTCGTATAATTTAAACATTATGAGTAACACATCATAAAATATAAATAAGTGCAATGTTTATGTTTCATATTTATTATAAATAGAAAATTACACTTTTTAAAAGTTAATTCTATCTTCGTGCAAATGTGCTTGTTTAAAATAGTTGAGACCAGGGAGCTTAAAATGAAAAATAAATAATTCTGTGGTATTTTTTAATCAGTTTTTATAAATATACTTTTTTTATTTATAAATATATAGGCTTTAATGCTCTTTTGTTTCTAGTTGGGAAGATATTAAATTTCACTACTGCCTCTGACAGGTTTGTTGCCTATGGAATGATAAACGGTCCTTATTTAAGAATTTACTGTAGAATGTCCTTAGTTATTACGCCCTGCTGATGCGAGATCAGATGCATTTCTTCATGAATAGAATATTTTAAACAGCTAATCAGACAGAAAGGGAGTGAGTTTAAGAAATTCAACTAATGTCTTTGTGTTTATAAATAACGTTAATAAATTGAATAAGTTTAAAAGATATGCATTGTATTCTGTTTTAATCATTTAACTAGTTACAGTTAAACGAAAAAAAAATTACCAGAACAGATATCTCCAATTTTCTGTATGCGGTCACATATACTTATCTAAAAAGGAGAAAGAAAGAGCTTCAAGTAAAAAATAAATTATACTGTGATTATTTTTAAATGTATTTTTTTATATAAAATTTAAGGATTTTAATGTTATTTTGTTTCAAGTTGGAAGCGTCTCAAGAGCCCTCTGACACCTTTATTGGCTATGTACTGATAAACGATTTTTATTTTAGAAGTTACTGCAAAACGTCACTAGTTATAACGCCTGCTGGTGTACGATCACTAAGTTGAATATTTCGTAAGGAAGAAACAAGAAGTTCGAAATAGAGGTACATTCGGTCCAGTTTTCCGTCCGATCAAATTTTCATCAGCATTTTCACCGAAAAAAAAAATTAGACGAAAGTCAGATTTCTGAGCTAAAACGAAAATGAAACCGAACATTAAGTGTATTTCTAATAATAACTCAAGAAATAACGCTACTTTATGAATGGTGTTATTCAGATATTTCGAGAAATAAAAAAAAATAATAATAATTTTAAAAAAGCTGTTTTTTTTTCTTTAAGTTTAAAGGACATTGGCCACTTGAAAAGGAATAGCCACTTTAATTATGAATTGGAGAATTTCACCTTAAATTATACTAAAATATGTACTAAAATAAATACAAATTACTAAATAGTACACTTATGAAAAGTGTATATTTAAAATACACTTAAAATTTTATCAACGTTTCATTCGCTTCTGCGAACATCATCAGGATACAATAGAAAGTTGTTAAATGTCAATTAGATGTCATACGTATTTATTTTAGTACATCTAGCACATCTTTTTAACAGCAATATACTTCGTCTATACTTAAAGCCTGTCACGATTAAATTTGGATTGGGACTTGGGGAATTCTCATCAAATTATGCAGCTGACTTTGCTTTCGATCTTTTCAGCCATGCGAAGTTAAATGCATCGTTTAATCTGTTGTATTTTATTCATTTTTGAGTTTCAGGTAAATATATTTTGTATTTCTAACTACTTATTTTCCACGTGCTTACAAATGTGTAATGTAGTTAGGTATTTAAATCAATTTATTAGAAAGTACGTTAATTTATAAATAAAATGTATATAACTTCATCTTTTTAATTTTATAGTGGGCAATAACTAACAGATATGTCTACAATCGGAGCTCTTTTTAAGTGCGTTCGCATTTCTGTTAGTTTGTAGCAGCTATAGTCGTCGTTCTATCTGTCCGTCTGTCTGTCTGTCCGAATAAAAAATAGAAAAACTACCAAACCGAATCTTTACAAATTTAAAATACATAACTATTACATAATTTTGTCAGGTAATTTCAAATTTTATGAAAATTTTATGTATAGTTCAATTATAGGGACAACCAGAAGTATTCGGCTACACTATGATCAATTGGAAAATATTTTCAAGTGAATTTTAATGATATTACACTCTTTTGAACAATATACAATTCATATGCATGTATGAAATATATAATAAAGTATACATTCTGTACAATCTGTGATGCAAAAATATCATTTATTATTATACGTGGAAATATAAAAGTATTCTGTTGCACAATGGTTTAGCAGAAAGCATTGTTTCAAGCGAGTTTTAATTATACTAATCAATTTCCCATTTTATGGAATTGATATATGTTGCTCAGGTTTATTACAAGTTATATCATGTATAATAGAAAGCATTCAATATTATTAATATACGTATTTGCATTTCAATGCAATATAGAATGATGGAAAAAGTCTATCTTCATAATTTTTTAAAAAATAAAAAGAAACGGAAGGATAAACAACTGAGTGCATTTTCGAAATCTATTTCCAAAATACGACTGAGCACGTTAAAGTGTTCTTTATCTATCTATTTTATAAAGGTCAAACGTATCTGTGCGCAACGCAAACGTCATTTTGCGAATGGCAACGCTTTCCCATGCAATTCGGTTTTGAAATTTTCGGTACTGCAAATTTAATACATCTAAACATCACACATTTTCAATTTTTACACCAATAATTAATAATTTTTAATAAAATTATGTACTTTTAAATGCAGTTTCTTTGAAAGCTGTATCTCAATTTATTCTTGACGTATTAATATTTTTTTTATAGTTTTTGGTACGAATTTTGCAATTGTGGCAACATAAATAAGCTTTTTTCTTTTAAAATTGATAAAAATCTACATTGAATCACATGTAAATTTTGAGAATATGAAAATTATGACGGGTTTATATTTCACGTGAAATTCTAAGATCGTGTCATTTTTATTTTATTTTTTTCATACGCACTTATACCAAAAATAAGAGCATCAATTGATAACTTAATAACAGATCTTCATTATATTTTGCTTTATTGTTGTATTCTTACCTATGAGATTAAAGCTTAATTTTAATAATTTGGACAACTGAGTTTTATTGAAATAGTATTTTTCTCATTTTAATTTTAGCTTCAAGTAATGTTTGTTTGAGAGTTAGACTGACTATTGTAAGATGCATTTTTGACTGTAGCTAATTTTGTAGGTTTATTATAAATCAATGAAACAGTTTCTTTTCAAGCATTTACTTTCGTCGAAATTCGACGTGTTTCACCTTGTTATTTCACCTTGTAATAATCATATTCCAATGTTATTAAAGGAATGATAATAATTATTATTCGGCAAAGTAACTGTTGTATGTGCAAAATATTTTTTTTAATTTTAAATTTAAAAATTCATCTCACTAATGCTTAAAAAAATATTCTAGAGTACACTGTTAAAAATAATAATAATAATAAAAAAAATCTGTAAAGTTACCAAAAGTTTTCGTGGAAACTAGGATTTCTAGAACTTTTTATGTAACTAATTACAAATAAAATTTTAGTAAGATAACTGTAATTTTAGTAGATTCATTTGTAAAGTTACATATTTCTATAGCTTTACAAAAAGTAATTTAGTAGATTTACATCTTTTCTTGTAAGGTGTACTGAAAAAATATTTGTAAGCATACAGATTTTGGACACTTTACATTTGCTGGATAACAGATTTTTTTACAGTGTACAGCCTGCACTATAAAACTCTAATTATGCATATACAAAACAATTTTTGTACAAAATACAATTAAAACACCTATGTCTAAATTAAAACTAAAATACAGACAAGAATATTTATTTAAATATTATTTTTTTCACAAAATAACGAAAAATTAAAAAGTTTCAAAAAAGTTTTTTAGAACAATTAAAAGTAAATAAAGAATCAAAATAGTTCATTTTTTATGTTTCTGCTTGAGAACTTTGTAAAATCGTACATTTTTTTATTTAGTAAATCCGAATTTAATAATTGGAAAAAAAGGTGTCTTAACATTTTAACTGATTTGACCGTAAAACGTACGAGCAAGAACAGTTTGCTTAATCCGTCTCTTACAGCTTTGTGACATCACTAATTATTTTAAATAAAATTTCATACTATATAATTGCAGATATTTTTTTAACTAAATACTAAGAATATTTTAACTTAAAATAAGTGGTATTTACCCCATATTTTCAATTTATTGCACGTAAAAAGAGAACCAGTTTAATGGTTAAAATTTCAATAAATTTGTAATAAATTTTAAATAATTTTATGATAAAAAATAATGCTGGTTTAGGAGTATTTTTTTTATATTATCAACAAGTTAGATATATATGTATGTATACACATAATAAAAGAAAATCGAAAACGGATATTTTGAAAGTTTAAAGATCCTGTACCAGCATCAAATATTCAAAATACAATATTCATTGTTCCGTGGTATTATTGCAATTACTTGAACATTTTAGTTTGAACAAAGCATCGCTATCTTCTTATAAAAACAACATGGATCTTTCTGACATCGCTATACTTTCTCTATACTTAAAGCCTGTCACGATTAAATTTGGATTGGGACTTGGGGAATTCTCATCAAATTATGCAGCTGTCTTTTCTCTTGGCCTTTTCTGCCACGCAAAGTTACATTCATCGTTTAATCTTTTGTGTTTCATCTCTTTCGGTTCAAGTAAATATATTTTGTACATGTAATTACTTATTTTTCGTGTGCTTGCAAATATGCAGAGTGGTTAGGTTTTATATTAAGTAAAAAGGCAGTGAAATAATATATATTCGAAAAAAAATTCGCCATTTTGACCGCCCTGAGTTTATTCTAACGTTTTATGGAACATATTTTATTCTCAGTTTCCGTAATGTATTAATATTTTAACGGCTAAAGTTCTTTTTATTTTTATTTAATTTAGCATAATCTATTGATTATTTTCTTAAAAAGAGCTAGAATGATTCTCGAATGCCAATATCTTATTGCGAAATTTTAAATTCATTACACAAATCCATTTTCTTTTTAGAATTAAAAAACATTTATCGAAACTTTAATTTTGTTTTATTATTTAATTAATCGTCTGCTAGTGATTCATACGCTTTTCGCGTGGGCAAATTACACTAGTACGTGGTTCGTTAAAGAATCAGTCCCTTTAGTCACTCCTATCGGCCAATGGTAGAGAGCGGTAGTAAAAATATTTTCTAAATCTTTCTGAAATTTTGAGCATTTTTGAAGCTATTTTTACAATTAACTACCTATAACTTTTACAATTATTTTTAATTTAAAAAAACATGCACAGTTTTATGACATATATTTTGATAAATAATTATAAAAGTTTCAAAGCATTCAGGGAAAAAATAATGCGCATGCAGCATTTTGAAAATTTCATGTTAAATGTAAAATATTACAAAAATTTCCCTATATTTGTCAAAAATTTTTATTTTACAGTTTTTAATATAAATATATGATATAATACATATATAGTGTATCCCTCAATAATATTTAAAATGAAATTTGAAAAAAAAGGATTTTAAAGGTCCCCCTCCCCTTAAATATAGATATAGACAGAATACAAACTGCAAAATTCTACATTTTAGTTTTCAGGGAAATATAATAATAATAAAAAATAATATAAAAAAAATTATATATAAAAACAGAGTTGCTTTATAAGAATTATTATTTATATCATTATTTTAATTTAACCAAAGCATAAAATGTTACCTGTGTAAATTACACATAACTTTATACTTTATCGATGCGTGAAAATTGTCACGACTAAATTTAAGCTGGGACTTTGGGAATTCAGTGTAAATTATGCTGCTCTGTTTTCATCCTCTTCTAAAATTTACTTCCAAAGTTTACTCTGTTGTGATTTTTTTTTTTTTTTTTTTTTTTTTTTGATTTCATACAATCTTTATTGTAATTGCTAATTTCCCCTGTGAGAAAAAAAATGCTCTGTACGACTGCATAATCAAACAATTTTATAAGAACGTAACTAAAATAAATAGTCTTCAATCATAGAAATAGGATCCAATAAATAAAAAGTTCATCTTTTAAAAGGTGTAAAAATGCGAGAAAAAATGCATTTAAAAGTGAAAGATGTTATAATATTTTTTATTCTGATTCATTTTTGAGTATGGAAAAGAAAAAAAAAACATTTCGGTAGATTTGAACGCGTGTTATAGGGTAGATAATTAAAATATAATTAAAATAAAGTAGTATTACAATTTAGGATTTTGAGTTTGTTAAAATTTCTATTCTCCTTTGCATTAAGTTTATTTACAGTCTGAGAAAAATAATTAAAAAAGGCTGGAATAGGTCAGATATCAGTGTCGCTTCCGAAAACACACACTCATACAGAAAAAAAAATTATATTTATAACGTAGTGTAAGCCGACGAATTTCGAAGAGAGTGAATATTTATGTTGGAAATGTTTCATTAATTTATAGTACCATGGCCCATTAATTACACTAAAATAAAGATATGTTATCTACGTATAGAAATTGTAACATTCGTTAAAATTTAACCACTTCACCGTCTGCCCCGAGATAAGTCGTGGGTAAAAGCACTGTTTCCCCATACCCATCGCCGGTTAAGTGGAACTACTGGCGAAGTTTTGGCATCGAATTTCATTTCTTCGGTGCATATAACTTTTCTTAGCTCTGAATATTGCATGGAAAGTGATTCAGACGACTATTTTCAAAATTATTAATATTTAAAGTGAGGAGGTTCAAACATTAATCTCGTTTTTATTTTCTTTTATCTTTATTAGAATAAAGCATTGTAATTATTTTTTTTACTTTCGGGTT
Organism: Maratus speculifer; assembly: GCA_964019185.1. Classification (NCBI taxonomy): domain Eukaryota; kingdom Metazoa; phylum Arthropoda; class Arachnida; order Araneae; family Salticidae; genus Maratus; species Maratus speculifer. Next base: position 375,944,841 of record OZ025294.1, on the reverse strand, counting down.
TTTGCGAATTTACACTCATTTAACCTCAAAGAATAAATTTACGTGAAATATCTCCGTTTATGTGTGTGTATTTTTAGTCATTAGACCATTGAGAAATGTATGAATTTATTCTTAGAATTGTATTAACTTTCAAATATATGGCATCATATTCAGATATGTGGCGGCATCAAACTCACACTCTAAAAAATAAAAGTGTAAATTAGACAAATTTACATATATATGTGTGTAAATTCCTAAAATTACACTCCTGACATGAAAATTATCCACTTTTTGCAAAGTTTTACCTGTTGTTATGTGTATTTTAGCTTACAAAATTAAGCATGTATTTTGTTATCACTTGAAAGGCACAAACAAATGTGTAAATGCTGAAAAATGCCTGAATTTACTTATATTGGTATTTTATTGTAATTTACACATAATGCTATATACATAGGTAAGTGTGTAAATTTATAAAATCACCCACTTGGCAAAAAAAATACACTTTTCCTATGAAAAAAATACCTATTTTAATATGTGTTTAGTTTATGGCATTACGTTTGTAAGTTGTTATCAGTTCATAAACTCAGAAAAATGTGTAAATGTAGATAACTTCTGAAATTACACTAATTAATGTGTTACAAAAATTATAAATGCGTGAATTTTAAAGTAGACGTTACGAAATGGATGGCAGGTTTAAATATTATTCAGAGCTACACTTTTTATTTCATTAACCCCATTCCATAAATAACATGATTTCATTGCATTGCTTAACAGCATTTTTAATTAATAGACCAATATATTTATTTATTTTTATAAGATACTCTGACCACCTCTCTCACTTTCCCAGTTTCAGCAGCATATGAACATTTAAAAGAAGCTAAAAAATTAATCTCGACAAAAGTAAAAAAATTTCGTTACATGTAACGTAAAATTTTATTCCTTTAATTAGTTATTTTCGTTTTCCGAATTACCTTCTGAAATTTGTACATCAAATATAAGAATGTTTGATTTTATAATTCTAAAATTTGGTTAAATCGTAATTTCTTTCAGCCGTCTCGCTGACCGCTGTTTTTTTCACAATTTTACTTGTAATTTTCAGTAATAGTGTTAGATTTCATTCTTAAAGTGAAATTAGAAAGACTTCAGAAAGAGGATTATAATAGAGATATAATTCCACTTTATGCTTATTCATAAATTTAAGTTATATTTTTTGTACTGGAAATTTTTCTGCTGCCCTCCCCCCCCCACTTAATTAAAAGGACAGTAGTTTATCCTTCAATAAAATCTAAAAACTATTTTGAATTCATTTAATATGTAACATAAAATATAATTCATGTAATTAAGATAATTCTAATTTCGTATCCTGAGTTATTTTTACATTTAGCATATCGAATATAAGTATGCTTGATTTTACCCTAAATTATTAAATCAAAATTATAAAGTCTCATAGCTTGTAACCATTTACCCATTTCAAATTTAACTTGTAATTTTAGTTTAACTTTAGTTCGCTGTACAATTTATGGTTCTATTCAGGAACTAAGCGAATCTAGCATCAAAAACAAAAATCATAATAATCGCCGACTTGGCTTCATCAGGTTTAAGTTGAAAACTAATGATGGGTCCAGTAACTTGACCTTGATCACGCCGGGATCGAAAATGAAACTTCTCAACCTAGCACGCATAGAAAGCAAATCACATACAATGTGGTGGCAAACTGAATGCAAGCACTCGCGTTGAGAAAAACATAGAAGTTATTCTCCAATAAAATATAAGGTACTTAATCTCATACTTTCGTATTACCTCCAATTCTTTTTATCTGATTTGTTTACATTTACGTATAAATGTATATTCTATATGTTGGATTGTTTTTTTTGCATATAAGAAATTTTTTCAAGAGTAATTTATTTGCCTTAAAAATGTCAACATTACCTAACTCCTGAAATTTACTCCTACATAATATAAAAACTGTTGTATCTAAAGTTATTTATTTCTTGAAAAAGTTTCATCTTAAAAAGAATTTATGAATGTATTTTAACAGTAGCAAAATAAATGTTAACATCAATTTTTGTTGGGGGGGGGGGGGTGTTAAATTTCGGGTCGGTTGTGTGAAAGATATTATAGTTTATTTATAAACCATTATACAAATGTATATTATATCTATAAATTATATATTCGATTTATAAGCTAAAGAGTTCATCTGAGTTTTATTTTTTTATTGAAATTTTTTTGTAAGTTTTTTTTTATGAAACTTATAATGTTAACTAAGTTTATCATCGATTAAAACTATAGCGTTGTTTTTGAATTTCTACGTTACATTTTCCAATTTTGGGAAATTTGAAATATTTATTTATTTTAATTACATTTAATTTTCAGTTAGGTTTTAATTTGAAAATTTTACATCAGAAGAACTATGTTCCACTAAAATAATCATAGTAAAAACACATAAATTTTGCTTGTTAATTATAGATTTAATAAAAATACACAGAAGTAAATTGCAAAAGGGCACAAATACGTTGATTTAAAATACCTTAGACCAAAAATTCTGAAGAAAATTTTTATTAAAGTAATGGCTTTTTCTTCAAATAAACATTTTCCCATTGCAATTTTGCCTATTATTATAGAATTAATATGACCTAAAACGTACGATTGTATGTATATCAAAAATTATAACAGTTGTGCCATAATGAATATTCAAAATGAAACTTATTAGTTCCCCTTCCCACTACATAAATATTCCCCGACGGGTGAGTTTTATACACTTAAGACACAAATGTAATTGTCAAATGAATTCTATGAGCATTAACTTCGAAAATTTATAAGCGTCAATTGATATTTGGATATAATCACAGTATTTCTTATTTTTTACTATAGTTGATAAATAAAAATACTAATTAGTTTGATATCTAAAATTTTAATTAGAATATCTGAAATTTTCATTTACGAAAATACGAGTCATTTCATTGATGTTAAAATATATTTGTATTTTTTTAAAGACACTAATTTCTAAATATAATCTTAAATGCAAAATATGTTATTTTAATGATTCAACAGCCTTTTGATAGTCTTGATAATTTTTTAAGGTAAATTCTTTGTAATGATGAATATTTATAAAAACAATTCAACATATAATATAGGTGATTCATGTCATATATAAACAAATCAGCTTTAATTTTTGCAGGTAATATGTGTGTGTGTGTGTTAAATGAAGATTACATACATTTTTTTATTTTTTATAGTATTTTAAATTTTACTTTTATAACTGTATGTAACACAGTATCTTGAGTATAATTGACTTTGTATTTTGAGTCTGAAAAATAAAACGTGAAAAATTTAGTCTGAACACTGAAAATAAAAACTGCGAAGATTGCAAGTTTACCAACTATCATTATTCCATCTGACTAGTCTAAAATCTATCATTAATTATTTTTTATCTTAATTTTTAATTACATGTACTAAATAATATCTAACTGAAGGGAAAATAAAATTAAGATTAAGGAAGAATAAATAAAATTAAGGAAGAATATAGAAAATAAAACAGCAGTTTTTATGTGTATATTTAGAGGAGAGTGGAGAGGAATGGGACACTTTTTACAAAAATAATAAAATCAGCTATATTTGACATAAAAACAAAAATTTTGATTTATAGAATACAAAATGAAACACTTTCTAATGTCCTTGAACAATATAGAAACATAATTTGAAGAATCAATTTTATAATTAAAGAAATTGTAAATTTCAAAATGTGTCCCATACTTTCCCATTAACAGAGAAGTAATATTTGTACTAAGACAGCTGATGAGGAATATCGAAAACTAATGTCTTAAATGACAGTATGCTGAATTTTAGAACCTTATCTGCTGTAATAACATAGTTTTAGAGGGAGGGGTGAATTTCTAAAAACCTATTTAGAGGGAGCTTTCAAGAAGGGGGGGGGTGAGTGTGATAGGCTGATTTAGAGCTTATGCGGCTACACTTGTGACAGTTCATGAGAAGTGGGTACATCACTATGATCCCGAGTCCAAACAACAGTAATTTTATCTCATCCACTGTCACAAATCTAGCCCCATAAGCTAAAAATCAGGCTTTCAACTACACCCCCCGCCCATTTCACTCCTCCATCCAAAACTATATAAATAATGCAGCTACGGCTCTGAAACTAAGCATAAAATCAAATAAGACATTAGACTTCGATATTATGCATCACCCATTGCAGTACAGATATTCTATATACACCAGACATAACAGTTATTGAACCCCCATTGAATATGCGTATTTTACATACTACGCAAAGAACTGTGTAAATTACAATAACACATTAATGCGTGTTTTTTGCATAATACGCATTTATCCGTGTGATCACTGAATATTACACAGATAAATGAGTAAGAATATTACGCAGATATGTGTGTATTCTTGCGCAATTTACACATTAATGTGGGTATTTCATGAGTGATCACTATAGCTTTTACACACTTAGTGTTATCATCAAATTACACACTGAAATGTGTATTTTGAAATTTACACATATAAACAAATCGTTTTTGTATCATCGATTTACACATTTTTGTGTGTAAATTTACACTTTTATTTTTTAGAGTGCATCCTCCTTGAATATCGAAATATTCCGCAGAAATGGAACTCTTTCTCAGCGATTTTTGGGAGATTTTTTGCATTTATCGTAGTTCTGTTGTACATCGGTGGCTCATGCATTGGTGAGGTCATCACAACCTACTAAAGCAGCTGACGCATGTTAGAAAATTAGAAAAGATTTATTTTTATTAAATATCAAGATCAAGATTAACTCGCTTTTATTTCGATGAATTTCTGAACGAGAAATTTAAGATGAAAATCAAAATTGTTATCATATCGAACTAATAATTTTAAAGAATTACCAATTGTATTTACTTTTTGAAATATAATAATGTATGGAAAATAAAAAAAAATTTCATATTGTTACATCCATATAGTTGACGGTTGTGAAACTGATGCGAGTCGAAAGATAATCACAACAAACAAAATAGAAATAAAATAAAAAAAAGGAATTGTATAATTAACTGTAATTTTGTTTTACACATTTAAAGATCTAAGGAATATATTTCTGTTTATAAATTTAGAAGTTACATTTTTTTCCGAATATGTATTTTGTAAATAAAGAGTAAAGTAGGGTCAAATACCGTGGTTCTTCTTTTCTTCGTGTAAAATGCACAATATTGCAAATAAATAAATAAATAAATAAAAATGTGAGAATTTCGTATTTTTTGGCGTGAATAAATTTATTTCTGATATGAAAATTCACGAATTGTCTATAAATAAAGTTCTCCAAAGAATGTAAGTAAAATTGGTACTTACCAAATTCATAGACTTCTGTTATGAATTAATCCACCTTTGTTGAGAAGTGATCTATACAAAGCTGTATTCAGGACACCTGGTTTCAGATTGATATAAATCATTGTACCTTAAAAATATGTGTTTGAAATTATTAGCATTATTATAAAAAATTATATGGTCAGCCACTCTTTAATACTTTAATACGAGAGCCTTTTTTCCACTCTCGTTCCAATGAATAACATTTTTGAGTGAATAGAAAAACATATTCATTTCCAGATAAATAATAAAATAATTAAAAAAAAGAATTATTAACATTTTAATTGTTCAAAAACAAGCACATATAATATTATAAATCATTCATCAGACACTTTAGAATGAAATTTCTATATTAAACATGTCCGAACCTTTTTAATAAAGAAGGCATAAGTATACTCTCAAATGCCCTTTTCAATCGTCATTTTTTTCTGTGCAGGGTGAAATGCTGTAATGACTGTGTCACAGATGCCGCATGATAATTCAGCTTACGCCGTTTGTTTTTTCAAGCAAATCACATTTTTATTTTCATAAACTTCTTAAAATAAAAATCTGCAAACTTACTAAAATTATAAATGTATATTACTAAATTGCGAAAAGTTTACTAAAACATGAAAGTGTAAGCTCAAACAATAAAACTTAAAGCAAATGAAATCCAAATGGAAAAACATTTGAATTTACATGAATGGAGCGTGTAAAAAACAAATTACATTTTTATTTTCATAAACTAATTAAAAATAAAATAAATATCTGTACTCTTACTAAAAACTTATAAATGTATATCACTAAATTGAGAAAATTTTAATAAAAATATAATAGTCTGAGATCAAACAATAAAACTTAAGACAAATGAAATTGAAACAGAAAAATGTTTGCATTTACATGAATGGAAAGCATAATTCTTGGAACAATGTACAGCATCATTGAAAAAAATACATGAGTCACTTGACACACGAACACACATGAGTCACACGAACATTGCAATTTGTACTAGGTTTATTCTGTTTAAGTCGCCCGGATGATAATGTAAAGTGGATTGGAGCGTTCTTTTCAAATATGCGTTCTTTTCAATTTTGATTTCAGATTAAAAAAAAAAAAAATACTTTAAATTTCAAAACCGGTTTAAACCGGTTCTGAAATTGAAAGTAGCATAATATATAAAAAAAATATGTAAGCAAAATCGAAAAAGTAAAAACTAGGTTGTGGATCATCCTCAGCTACCCTATGCAAAAAAATCATGTAAAAATATAAAAATTTGAGCGAGATATTTGAAAAGAACGCTCCCATAGACTTTACATTATCATCCGGGCCTTTTTCTGTGACTAGAGTTGGGGCTTAAGCAATAATGTTGTTACTTTTGGCCTTTATTCTCTTTCTTTGTTTTTGATTTTTGTGTCGCCTAATATTGCCGCACTTTCCGTTGCAATGGTAAAGTGAGCATCTTTGAATCAACCACTGATTGCACTTTATACGCTGAATCCAATTCGCTTTAGATTTCATTTACTGATAAGACACCAGATACTCATAACATTCAGAGTCATCAAACTCCCCACTTAAAAAAATCTGTAGACAATATATAGGTATTTTCCCCAAACATCTATGGGAATATCGTCGGTATTTGACCCATTATTTAGATAGTTTAAAAAAAATCTTTAAAAATTCTGCAGATATTTTTAGAATAAAAAACTTTCTTCAAATTCTGCAGAATTTCTGAAGAAAATAGTGGTGATTTCTTCAGATAATCTTAAGATCATTCAGATATTTTTAAGATAAAGCTCTATCTGCAAACTTTTTTCAAATTTCTGCAGAATTTCTGAAGAAAGTGGCAATTTCTTAAGACAATCTTAAGATCATTCAGATATTTTTAAGATAAAGCTCAATCTGCAAAATTTCTTCAAATTTCTTCAGAAATTTTGAAGAAAGTGGCGATTTCTTCAGATAATCTTAAGATCATTTTTAGTGGGGTCGAAGGCAATGCTGCTATCAGAATCTGTAAAAATCATCACTTTCATTACTGCGGTTGTCGTACTGCCATTAAATATACGTTAATTTATATGTAAGGTCTACTGAAATTGAAGTGATGAATTTCTTGAACTGAAAAACAAAGATTTATTTTGCGGCATCTGTTCCTCAACCTCGGTGTGGCATCTGTACATTACTGGCGGGTCAAATGCTGCACCTCTACTTTGTGCCATGTGATCGACGCGAGAGAAATGCCAGCATATATTTATATTCTTCGAGGTTCTGGTCTATAGTTACAATCGGTTTTTGGACGAAATATTTCTTTTTTAGCTTAATAACTGTAGTAAAGTTTTATTAGAATAATATTAGTTGATTACCACGCAGCATAAGTTAAAGCATAAAAAATGCAAAAAATATTTAAATACAAACAATACAGTGGTAGAAACGCATACAACTCAGTAGACTGCACATAGACACACAATGAACATCTTGATTTGGTCTAGGAAGCGCTAGTATCCTGCATACAATGTGTGCAGTATCTGTCCCACTGCAGCGTATGTGAAAACTTTACCATACATTGAATTTCCATTTATAATTTATAAATATGGAATGAAGCTAACTTTCAAGACTGTTGAAGACCAATGCATGTATATTTTATAAGAGAAATCAATTTCGGAAAGTTTCGAGAAAAAAAAATACGCAATCACAATTACAATGAATTCTGTTAATCTTTTTTTGAATATATCTTCAAAAAGTATCTTCATTCCAAACTGTTCTGTAACGATTACAAATTAATTTAACATTATGAAGTTTAAAACTTAATTTCGAATAAATTTAGAATCATTTTATAAAAGCCTTCCTTTTTTGAAGTCAGAAGGTAAAATGTACCCCGGGGGGGGGGGGGGGTTAAATATAACAACAAAATTATGTGTTATTATTGATTATTATAGTTTTTGCTAGTGTTGTGGTACCCCCTAAGCAGAACATACTAACAGTTAGTAAATGTGGTATGTGATCTAATGAAATGTATAAATTCGTATGGATGCTAACATTTTTTTATCCAATCGCAAGTCCATATGACAAGCTATAGCAGTATTAATATATTGAAATATGTATATCAAATATACATTATATAACGCACAATAACATATGATTTTAAAATGTGTTTTTGAAAAATTGTACCATGTAAAGATTTGTTTAGTTATATTTCTGAAAGAAAAATATATCTGCTTCACGAAAATGATAATTGGTTTCTTATTTTTGATTTCTTTAACTTACTGAAAAAAATGTACTTCATCATATTCTTTTAATATTGATATCCATGCATTTTTAATAATACAATGTCAGTGTTATCATGTTTTTATTCGATGGAGTCGACGCATTTTACATGCACAATATCGGATCTGTCACATCATTTCACATCCATATTCTAGTCCCAAAGATCTGAATAAGCAACGAGGCTGGCAAAGGCAAAATCGATGATAGATTGTTACACGACTGATGCAAATTCCAAAGGAAGTTGTATGAAAAATTGAGATAAGCAGTGAGTGACAATTTATATTCAAACCTGAAAAAAATAAGGTTTTATTTTTATGTTATAATGTATGAATAATGAGAAACATATTCATACCTGATATTAAAAGTATATCTTAGCAATGATTAGTAGTTGTTTAGCTTGTTAATAAAACAATACAAGAAAAAGAAAAAATATTTTGTCGTATTTTTTAGATATTTTTTTACAAAAACAAAGAATTGTATTTTTTACTTTTACCAATTAATGATTAGCTTAAACAAATAAGTTCACAGATTTTAAATGTATAATGAAACATTTTCTAATTTTTTTTTATTCTATTTTTCTTTTATTTTTTATTAACTATTGGACTTTTCTCTGAGAAAAAGGAGTTTTGTTATTTATTCAATTAAAATTATAATGTTTATTTATAAATTGTCGAAAAAATTACTAAAAATATAACAATTATCACTATATATAAGTATGAGATAAAAAATACATTAAACGAAACTTTAGATGTATCTAAAATCCAAGCGTTCTCTTGTTTAATACACATTTGAAAATCGTAAAAAAAAGTACAAAAATGTGATTAAAAAAATATTAGAGATTTTGGAAATTTAAATTTTTTATAAACTTTTTTTAAACAAATTATTACATAAGCACTTTTTGCATTTATTTATTTATATTTTTATTATTGTTATTTTGCATATTGTATTTATGATTGAGCATTTAAATGCAATGAACTATTCACGTGCAGGATTTTTTCCCCTTTAAATCAAAAAAAATTGTTAAAATGTTAAACTGTATCCTTAATATGTCGATACATCACAGTAAATGTCGAATAATGTAGTAATTATTGCATAACAGGGAATTTTTAAAGATTTTATTTGAAGTTTTTATTTTAAATTTGATGTTTAAATCCGCTAAGACAGAAAACGTTTTGTGGAACAGAACAGCTTGGAGATGTCGTACAATACAAGGTATTCCTTAAAACAATAAAGTAGCACCATTTTGTTATTTGCGTTTTATTTGATTATATGTATGTGTGTATTTTTGTGCATGCGTGTCTGAATGTATGAAGTAAATTAAATTAAAAAATATGTAGATCCCTACTTTAGAAATATTCTTAATTTACATGTTTTATATAAATACCAATACAGTAGAATCTCGAAAATCGTGTAAATTTCGAGCCAAAAGACCTTGGATTACTGAAATCTAGAATCTAGCTATAATTTTACTAAGTTAGGATGACAGGGAATGAACATGCTTTTATTTCATTTGTAATGATATGCATAATACTTTACAATAAAGGAAAATATAATTTTACAGCTTTAGCACATTATTTATCTTTTAAGATGCAATATCTAGCCAACGCTTAAAAACATAAAATCAACGTGTGTGTCTTCATTTTCCTTTTCAACACATTTTAAATCCAGTTCTAATTATGCTGAACATTTATTATGACATATTATTTTTTTAAATGGCAGAGAGTAGTTTTCTCCTGTACTATTGCATTCTCCTCATATTTAGTCACGTCTACAGTAATAGCGTCAGTTATTTTCCCCATTTCTTCACTGTTTGGACATTCTTTATAATCATCTGCTTTATAATTTTCACAGCCAGGCAGTTCCTTCACCAAATCTTTGAAAACAATGTTTTCACCAGCGTCATCATTAAGATTTTGAATGTTATTGCAATTTATTCAGTGCTGGAGATTGAATTTTTCCCCAAGAATCATCTATCTAGTAAAAAAGACTTATTATATTTACACTATTAAAAACCTTCTCGATCGTTTTCATTATGAGATGGCATTGAACCTTCCAACAAACAGCGTAGATATATATATATATATATATATATATATAAATTCTGACATTTTGGCAGAATGTCGAAGACAAGCTTTACCAGATATTCAAACAGAGGCCACAGAAATCCTGGATATTTTGAAGTATTTTTTTCCAGTTCCGAAGCACCGTTCCATGACACTCCAAACGTGCTCTAAAGGATTGAGAATTGTATAGTTAAGGGGCGTGGACTTTAACTTGAATTCAGTATTATAAATCAGGAAACATTCCAGTAGGATTCGAGCCCTGTGACATGGAGCGTTATATTGCTCGTGAACTCCTTCTCCATTTGAGATTTTAGATAAAATATAAGGATACAATTTCTTTTCAGTGGTGTGAAGACAGTCCACGGCATTCATCGTCTGTTCACCTATAATCATAAGTTCGAGTGACATCCATGAGAAATTTCCCCAAAGCATATCGCTATCATAAGTCTGCGAAGGACTTGTCCTATAACAGCTCGACTTGAAGAGGACGTTCACTGTTAAAATACTTGCTCTTGTTTGAATCAAATTTTGGAACTTAGTAGCTACCACCATAAGATGTTGAAATCTCATACCAATATTTGAAGCTTTCTATTTCAACATCATTCCATCTATTGGAACCATGCTTCAACAGAAGTTCCAAATATTAGTTCAAGATTTCACCATCTTGTATTGAGATCTAATGAGCAGAAACTTTTTGTTCAAACTAGGACAAGATTTTTGACAGTGTAAGTGACCCCTTCATCAACGCGCTGAAAGATGAATCGTGATTCTTTCTGCCAATAATCCATGGCAGAGTCATGATGTTCCCGGAAGACATTTGTTTGCCATGATGCTCGATCAATAGAGGCATATGATTGAAAGGTTTGGTGCATGGTGTCATATTCAAAAGTGTCAACTGGATTGCATGCTCTGAACGAAATCTACTTTAATTTGTATTGTATTGTCAATAGATGTAGATTATTGGCTTCGATTTTGAATTATATAGTGGGAGAGTGCCCGACATGCTTTTTTAATTACTCGTGGAAGTCCTATGCCATGGTGTCTGCTGATAGTGTCACAACCATTCATTTGCTTTACATAAGTACTAAGAGCAATATGCCACGAACAACATACAAGTTAAACAGTTTCTGAGATACTTATTCTCAGCTGTCAGACAATCGAATTCTGCACGCTAAGAAATTCATTTAATTTAACAGTCTTTCCAATCACAAAAATAAGTAAGCGCAGAAAAAAATAAAAAACCCACAGTCTCCTTAGCAGCAGTTAAATGTCATTTCCAACTCTTTACTTACCATCCATGTCTTTAATTATCATTATGTCTTTTAATGCATTTCATAAAAAAAATCTTTTTCGTATGTAGAATCCGTGATAAATAGTGTTTAAAATATCAGAACAATACGATTCACTTTCTTAATTAACTCTAAAATGAGAAAAAAAATGCGTTAAAATTAAGCATTCTTGCTTTTACATCCAAAAGTACATTCCAGAATGTATAAGCAATATTATTTATAATATTTTGATATATGGAACAAGCTAGCTGGTAAAAATATAAAATTTGAATATTTCGTAGCACTTTTTAAATTGTCTATTAAAATTTTATGCTTCCTTCAAAGATTTTTTTTTTCATTTTTCTTATTAAAGATAAAAAAAAAATATAATCACCAGATTCCGCACCGAAAAGGAATAAAGTGAGTACTTAACATGCATTGTGAATTACCAGGTCTAAGCACGATCGGCCAACATAATAGAGATTAAACGGGTTGAACTTTTAAAATATGAAAATCAGACTTAAAAGAAAGCTAAAATTGTGCAGTTCTAATGTTTCATTTAAGGGGGTCCAGGGCCCAAAAATCTTCAAATTTTTGATTTTTTTTTTATTTTATTAAATTTTTTTTTATTTTATTAATTCTCTGGTTATTTCTGCATAAAATGCCGTTTGAATTATGTCTCTATCTTAATTAGAACCGAAGATATAGTAGTTTTTGTTAAGTACTGTTTTGCAAATTCAGCTGATTCACTGCGATGGATGTGGTTTATCGCCATAGCGCCTGCGCGGTTGCTATGGAGCTTCTTTGGTTTCGTAAACAAATAATCCGTAAAATGTAAACAAGCATTTTAAAATTAAATTTATTTATTTTGTGAATCAAATTTTAAATTATTTATCTTGATTCATTCATTGATTCATTCATTCACATAAACTTCTACTTCTATGAGATGTAAAGGAGGGAGAAATGTAAACAATATTTTCTGTTCCGCGGTTCCGCATGCTTTTCATTTTTCATGTGTTGTTTGGACGGAAATTAATTGGAATATTGTCAAGATTTTTAAATGATTTATATTGGATGTTAAGAAATATACTTGTAGCATAAGATAATAAGTAAAAATAGTTTATTATAAAGACTGAATCAACGCCAAAAAAGGAAGCAAATTGCTAATGTTAACTTCCTCATGGTAACTTTTATTACGCTGACTCTGGTGACTTGCATCTTATCGTGTTTGTTTTTTAAATTATTTTAAAATGCAGATGTTTTAATTTTATAAATATGTCAATATATTCCTAGAAATTATAGGAGAAATATATTGTAAATATGGAATGAATATAAGACTTTGATAACTGAAATTATGCCTGAAATAATGACATTGTTTATGTGTTGATTACAGAAGCAAACTTTCATATGTTTTCATAAAATTGAACATTTTTATTCATTTCTTAGAAAATTTAAAACAATATTTATAGCAATGGGTAGAAAACGAAAATCTACTGCTCAGAAATCTGAAGCTATGCAAAAAAAGAGAAATAAATCAGTTTGTTTTAATGCAGAACCTGCAATGACTGTAGTAAAGCGGTTAGATAAGAGAAAAATATCATCGCCTACAAAAAAAAACTATATTGAAGCCCAAGAAGAAAATTATATCATTATAAAACAAACTGTTTTACAATCTATTATATCAAATGTTATTTGTAAAGAATGCTCAGAATCATCTTTAGAAGTTGAATTTAGTAAACCTAATGGGTTTGCACAAAACATTAAAGTTATTTGTAACAATTGTAGATTTAGATTTACAAATAGCACCTCAAATAAAGTATCAGATAAAGAAAATGCTTTCGATATTAATCGAAGAGCTGTAGTTGCAATAACAGAAATCGGTAAAGGTCATGCAGCATTGGAAAAGTTTTCATACAATATGAATTTGAATTGCATGGATTCGAAAGTTTTTACACGACATTTAAAACTGGTTCATTCTTCATGTGTAAAGAGTACATGTGAGCTCTTAGAAAATGTTCGCACTAAAGTAAAACAATCTCACTTTGTTTCGAGTGAAGCTGTTGCAGATATTGCAGTGAGTTACGATGCAAGCTGGCATAAGAGAGGACATACTTCAAACTATTCGGTTGGTTGCATAATAGACGTTCTAACTGGATTTGTGATAGATTACGAAGTGTTATCAAAAATCTGCTATAACTGCACACAAACTGCAAATGCTCTTGGAAAAGATTCTGCAGAATTTATGGCATGGTACGAAGGTCATGCTCCATATTGTGATAAAAACTATGAAGGAACATCTGGTGGAATGGAAAGCGAAATGGCAGTGAGATTGTGGCGTCGTTCAGAGAATCTTGGTTTTCGTTATACAGAAATCGTTTCAGATGGAGATGCAAAAGCATTTCATGATCTTCAAGCTTTAAAAGTTTACGGCGAGGAAACTATTCTAACAAAAACAGAGTGCATCAATCATGTTGGAAAAAGAATGGGGACTGCATTACGGAAACTTGTAGAGACGGAAAAATCGAGAGGTGTTACACTCGGAGGAAAAAAACATGGAAGCCTTTCAGAAGCAACAATTAAAAAAGTTACTCGATACTATAGAAATGCAATAATACGTAATAGGGAAAATATTTCCGATATGAAAAAAGATATATATGCAATTTTGCAGCACTGTAGCTCAACCGATAAAAAACCAAAACACTCAAAGTGTCCTCTAGCAGAAGATTCATGGTGTTTCTATAATCGTGCAATTTTTCTAAATCAAAAGCCTCCTGCTCATAAAATTTCTATTAGAACACCTCTACGAGAAGATGTTGTAGCTAAAATGATGCCGATTTTCCAAAGATTAGCTTCAGACGCTTTATTAGAAAAGTGTACAAAAGGTCAAACACAAAACCGTAATGAATCTTTGCACAATGTGATTTGGGGACGTTGCCCCAAAGTTTCTAATGCATCAAAAATGCGAGTAGATATTGCTGCAGCTAGAGGCATATCTGATTTTAATCATGGTGTTAGGGTATCATCTGTAAACGCACTGCAAACATTCTTTCTATCACCTGCTAATACTTCGTTAATTGCACTGAAGCGCATAAGAACTCGACATGTGAGAAAAGCATTATTTAAATCTACAGAAGCATTTAAAAACTACAGAAAAAAAGTAGAACTTGCTAAAATTAAAAAATCAAAAATACAAAGTAAAACAAGGTGTTAGTTATGCACCTGGATACTTCTAGCAGGTATATGCACTTTTTGTAAACATTGTTTATTATTCATGTTTTTTTTCTTTTTCTTTTTTTTTCTTTTTTTTTCTTTTTTCTGTATTTTAAGGGTTAAAATTGATATAACAACTAAAAACTAATAATTATAGAGAATTTAAAGCATAAACATAATATTTTCAAATATTGTAGTACTTTGTCTATGCAAATTGTGAAAGAATATGGAAAAACTTTGTTTATTCTTCACTGACGGCTTGTCATCTCCAAAAAGTATTACGTCCACAGAGGCTTTCAAATGCTTTAAAAATAAATGTAAATTTGCTAAAATTCTATTAAATCAAAAGTGTAAAGTGAGATAATAAATCAGTCATGCATCTGAAAGCTTCTGAGAGGTATTTGAACATTTTATAAACAGTAATTCTTTCTTTTCACCTTTAAACGCATTTTTCTCCATGATGTGTTTTTTGACGATTTGTCATCTTCAAATTGATATAACTCAAAAACCAATGAAGATAGAGATTTGAAATTTCAAACGTGATATTTTCAAACATTTTACTTTAATTTGTCTTCGGCAAATTTTAAAAAAATGAATATTTTTTAAAATATGAAAATTTAAAAAAAAAAATTACATTGAAAAAATGTTAATTTTCACTATAAATTTTTTTTTTTTTAAATAATTATTTTTTTAAACGCCGAAGACAAATTAAAAGAAATATAATTCTGTTTAATTAGGTGAAAAAATTTTGAAATTCCATCAGTAATATTTTGAGTTATATCAATTTTAAACTACCCCACTTTTTTTAAAAAATTTTTAAAATTTAATTTTTTTTTTAATTTTAGAAAATTTTTATGATGTGTTTTGGTGTACTCAGTACATGCCTGATTTCCAAAAGAAATTTCAAATTCCTACCTTCAATAGCAAAAAAAAAATTTTTTTGGGCCCCGGACCCCCTTAAGTAATATATTCAAAGAATTTTTTCAATAACATAAGTAGAGAATATTTAATATGCACATACAACTGTATTGTTAACATTACACAACGTATTATTGCATTTTAAAAAAAGTGTTCTCCATACATAAAACGTACGTTTTCAATTAATTTTAATTTTCAGCTATTAGTATTTTATACATGGTGTTTCGCTACCAGACCGACAAATTTTCAATGGTGAACATGAAGACAAACATTATGAAACAATGGGGTGCAAACGTCTTCTATAGGAGCTAGGGGCCATTAAAATTTAAGGTCCAGATCTTCAAACGATGATAAAAAACGAAGAAAAGGGTCGATTCGTTTGCGGTTTTCACTAAAATCATTCTTTATATCACGACTTTTTTCGAAAAAAAAATTTAAAGGTTACGTTCAAAATGTATCGATAGAGGGCGCTTTAGACTTTGGAGTAACGAACAACTACTTTTTACCGTTATTTTGTGCATGGGGTTGAAATTATTCTAAAGTTTAGAATTTCACTTAATTTTAAGCCTAAAATCGGAAACATTGGGATTGGGTAACTAGCGAAAATTGAACTGTGAACAGAAAGGGGAATTTTAAATGCTCATAAACATTGGACAAACTAATTGATTTTATTGCGGTTTGGGTGTAGGTCATTCCCTTGGTAATTATTTTATTCAAAATGATGTACAGCTTTGGTGTGCTCATTTTTTGATAGAGGGCGCTCCCGACACATCTGCGATATTTCAATGGAATTACTCCTAGATGTTTTACTATCAGACCAACATATTTTTAGGAAGTGTTAAGGATGCAAAGACGACTCGGAATCATGTAGGAGTGCAACGTTGGAAATGCTTTTTTTCGAGTTACGGTTAAAGGAAGCTGAGAAAAAAGCAACAGAAACAGCAGAGAAATTACGACTAGAAGTAGTCCGGCATGCTTGACA
Source organism: Maratus speculifer (assembly GCA_964019185.1). NCBI lineage: Eukaryota > Metazoa > Arthropoda > Arachnida > Araneae > Salticidae > Maratus > Maratus speculifer. Next base: position 375,927,820 of record OZ025294.1, on the reverse strand, counting down.
GCGGCGTGGCATGGAATTCCTCAAACTTTGAAAAATTCCTGCCATCTCTGATAGCTTTCTGGCAGCTACAGAAATACTAGCTGCGAGTTCTTCAACTGATGGTACGGGAGTGTCTTTTCATTTAACCCCAGCGTAAGAAATCCATACATGATAGGTCCAGCGATCTGGTAGGCCCATTGACTTTCTAATATATGTAGACGCCACATCCCATTGTTCTCTCGGCATGGTTTCGAAATCAACATCTTTGGCGAAAAGATGCCGTTTTTTGGCGGAGATCACTTCATTGGCATCTTTCAGATTTCACAAAGAGAAAAGCAGACGTACGGTCAACTCAAGACAAACATAACAATATGAGCTTCGGCGGGAGAAAAACCGGTTTGGCGCACTAAATCTGCCTACGTCACGTGACGGAAGGCACAGATGTCGGCCGAAGAAAAGGTTACCGATGTGATGTCTAGGTATCTTAGGTCATTGGGCAGGCCAAAGAACCGGGCAACCACGACCTATCCACTGCTGTCCATATGTTACTTTGAAGTGTCGGCAAACGTCATTGGTAAAATGTGGAGGAGCCCCATCGTGCAGTTCATTGTTCAAATACTTCATTTTGCTACCTTTGGAACCGGTTCACGAATGATCTCTTCAAATGGATCGCTGTTCACGCTCATTACCGTTTAGTGCCATCTACCGCAAGGAAACCGCAGCGACATCTACCATCGCTATCAAACTTGCCGGACTACTTCTTGTCGTAATTTCAAACACCTTTTCTAGTAAAACCTTTAAATAAACTGTTTTCTGTCACATTAACATGTTGCTTTTTCTCTGCTGTTTCTGTTGCTTTTTTTTCTCTGTCTCCTTTAACCGTAACTCCAGAAAAGACATTTCCAAAGTTACATTACTATATGATTCCGAGTCGTCTTGGCATCCCTAACATTTTCTGAAAGTATGTTTGTCTGGTAGTAAAACACCCAGGAGTAATGCCATTGAAATATCGGAGATGTGTCGAAAGCGCCCTCTATAAAAAATGAGGGCACCAAAGCTGTACGTCATTTTGAATAAAATAATTACCAAGGGAATGACTTACACGAAAACCGCAACAAAATCGATTAGCTTATCCAATGTTTATGAGCGTTTAAAATTCTCCTTTCTGTTCACAGTTCAACTTTGGCTAGTTACCCGATACCAATTTTTCAGATTTTGGGCTAAAAAGTTAAGATAAAGTCTAAACTTTAGAATAATTTCAACCCAATGCACAAAATATCGGTAAAAAGTAGTTGTTCGTTACTCTAAAATCTAAAGCGGACTCTATCGATAATTTTTAAACACAACCTTTAAAATTTCTTTCCAAAAATATCGTGATATAAAGAATGACTTTAGTGAAAACCGCAAACGAATCAATCCTTTTTTCCGTTTTTTATCATCATTTGAAGTTTTGGACTTTAAACTTGAATGGCCCCAAGCTCCTATAGAAGAAGTTTGCGCCCCATGGTTTCCCATTTAATAATGTCTGTCTTCATGTTTACTATCACCCCTGAAAGTTTGTCGGTCTGGTAGCGAAACACCCTGTATATTCGCATATTTTAGAAAACGATTTGAATATTTTTAAAATTTAAAAAAAAAAAAAACTACACATCTCTATCTGATGTTTACATGTTTTTTAAAATAAACTACACTAACTCAAGAATTTGTAAAATAATCATTTATTTTTCATTTATTTCATAAATATTTCTCATTTTGTAAGAAGAACCCGTGATAAAAATGCATTAAATAGCTCAAAAATATTCACATTCTTCATTAATATTCAAAAAATTCACATTCTTTATTAAAAAACAATTGAAAAAATATTTTTATTCTAAAATGCAACACTTTTTTTACACTTAAGGCTATATTGAAAAAATATTTAAGTAATATTATTTATAAATTTCTGAAAAATTCATGTGTTAAAATTTCATATTTTGCTGTAGTTTCATATAATGTCACTTAAAGTTTTATGTTTTTCTTGCTTTTGTTTTTAAAGATAAAAGTTTCATCAGATGTTGATCCGAATAACGAAAAACGCGAGCACTTAGCATGAATATTGAAAAGATAGCTTTAAGCACGATCGGCAAACATAATAAAAATTAAATAAGTCGAATTGCTGAAAGAAAATCAGACCTTTTTAAAAAAGCAAGCATAAACAGTTTTGAGCGTTTCAATTAAGTTATACATTCAGAAAACTTTTTGAATGATATAAATAAAAAATATTGACTATTCATCACCAAGAACAATGTTTTAACCCTTAAATGCATATTGTATCATTTTCGATACCATAAGTCTTCCTGGTTTATTGGGGGTTTTATTCACATATTCCGTATTCTCACAAGAAATTTAAAAGAGCAATTTTCATTTTACTTAATGACAGACCATTCGAATTAAATAAAGAAAAATTTACTATTTAGATTTTTCTGGTATGAATTCTGATTCTTTGAATTGCGCATTTTTTGGAGCGCGTTCTATTCTATGCATTTAAGGGTTAATGTTGCGCAAAAACTTTTTGAAAAAAGTTTTATAAAATTAACTTTATTGCATTCTTATTCTTACAAAAGATGAAAGTTTTAAATATGTGAAAAATTTCAACGTCAGGTAAACCACGCATGAATTTTAGAAAATTATTATAAAAACGGTTTGACTATCTACTTATAATAAAATCTAACTGGAGCAGTACGACCATGCTGGCCTCGAAAAAGACCATGGCTAAACACCATGTTAGGCTTAATAGAAAATATATACTAACATATGACAGCTAAATGGTAATTTGTTCTACTTGAAATAATGTTTCTTCAGCATATTTTTTCATAAAACGTGTGTCACATCCAATTATAGAATATTAAGTTCCAAATGAAAATTAATCTATTATAAACAATATAAACAAAGAAACGCTTCGTTATTACAATTCTAAACCTTAAATTCCAAGTCCAGAAACAAATAAATGGACGACTCTGAGTGATTCAGTAAAAAAAAAAAAAAAAAAAAAAAAAAAAAAAAAAAAAAAAAAAAAAAAAAAAAAAATAGAAATGCTAATATCCGATTCTGGTTTTAAAATATTTTAAAAGCGTATTGAAGTCTTTATATATATATTGAAATACATTTTTCACTTCTGTTTAGAATTATAAGCAATAAGTTTACAACATTAAAATAAATAACTAATCAACGAATTTGTCGTCAAGTAGACTTTGTGTGCTGACTTGAACACCCAGACTCAGGAAAGACACATATAATTCTTTGACGTGAGTTTCAGCATTTGTTTTCGGGCCATCTGTAAGCGTCTATATAAATGAAGAATCTTTCGATTGGAATTAAAGTTTAAATAAAAACTTTGCAGGATATAACAATGTGATTAATGATATTTTACAAAACGTTTCCGTTATATAGTAATATATAGTAATAAAATGTCATTCAACAGGTATAGATAGGAATATTTTTATTATGATTTATTTGATAGGATTAAAATTTAGTTTTATTCATTTTTTATGATGTTAACATTTATCCGCTTATTTTTTTTTTAATTTTGTTTCCTATTATAAATAAACTAAAGTTTTCTTTTTCCAAGTGAAATTGATAAATGAGACGTTATAATGACTGCACAAGAAAGACCGATAAAAAATCATATTATCTTATTAAATTGCAATTTGTTTTTTTTTTCAAAGTTATATTCAAAAGTTATTATGCTAAAAATCAAAATTTTATCTTATTTCATGTAATTAATATACAGGGGTTGGACAAAAATATGGAAACACCTTTTGAAATGCATGTTTGAAAAGAAAGATTGATTATAATGAACTATGTTGATGGCACTGGAGTTTTCGCCTACCGTCGCCACCTATAAAACTTCGTAAAATCGCTGCACCATTCAGTCGTTGTTGGAGCACTGTTATGTGAGATTATCAATGCATTATGTCAGAGTTAACAGACTTCGAACGTGGACCAATTGTTGGAGCGCGTATGGTGGGTGCTTCCGTAAGCAAGGTAGCCGAGTTTTTTAGTGTTTTAAGAGGTACTGTGTCGAAGATTTATTCCGCATATTTGAAATGCGGAAAAAACATCATCCGCTAAATCACAGCGCGGACAAAAGTGCGTGCTGAGTGATCGTGACAGACGATCATTAAGGAGGATTATCGCGAAAAAAAGGTAGTCCACAGGTGCAAAAGTTACTGCTGAAATGAATGTCGTGTTACCAAATCTTGTGAGTACCAAAACAATTAGAAGGAAGCTTCATAAATAGGGAATTGGTGGCCGTGTTGCAATTGAAAAGCCATCCATCAGTAATGCTAATGCCTGTAACAGGAAAAAGTGGTGTTTAAATCATAAAAACTGGACTATAGAGCAGTGGAAGAGAGTAATATGATCTGATGAGTCTTCTTTCACATTGTTCCCCACTTCTGTCCAAGTTTACGTCTGGAGAACGCCATCTCAAGCCTATAATACAGACTGCTTTTTGCCAAGAGTGAAAGATGGCGGAGGTTCGGTGATGGTTTGAACAGCCATATCGTGGTTCTCTTCTGGTCCCATGATAACTCTGTAAGGGCGTATAACTGCTCAGACTTATGTGAATATTTTGGCCGATCAAGTCCATCCAATGGTACAAGCTTTGTTCCCCAATGATGATGTTATCTTCCAAGACGACAACGTCCCTGTTCACACAGCTCACATTGTTCAGGACTGGTTTTCTGAGCGCGAGGATGAATTTTCGCATCTCCCCAGGCCACCAAAGTCATCAGACTTGAATATTATTGAACCTTTGTGGTCTACATTGGAGCGGAAAGTGCGTTCTCGCTATCCACCGCCAACATCGTTATCTGAACTTGCCACCGTTTTGCAGGAATAATGGTATAATATTCCCTTGGCAAACATACAGAAACTGTATTTATCCATTCCGAGAAGACTGCAAGTTGTTTTGAATAACAACGGGTAAAGTACACAATGCTACGCAAGGAAACGTGTTTTTTTAAAGGTGTTTCCATATTTTTGTCCAACCCCTGTACATAGTACATAGTTGTCAATAAAGACATTGTAATTATATTAATAATTATAAAAATCCAACTTTTGAACACACAATTTTTAAAATTACATAACAGGCGTATATATTTCGCGTATATACTCGCTTCTTCAGTGTTTAAGTGGTAAAATGTTAAAAAAAATTGTCAGCAAATCAGAAACCCAAATGAAAAAATCCCTGTCGGCTGGGCCTATAGGCGGAGGTAGATTTCGAAGAATGCTCATTTCAACAAAAAAAAAATATATATGATTAGAGATAAACCCAGTTTAATAACTTCATTTGGCCGTTTATGAAAAAATTTTAATTTCATTTTTCTGCAAAAACTGATTTTATCAGAATCATCTTAAGAAAAATTCAGCTCAAATGCCCATTTTGAAAACATATTTTGAAATAGATTCTGAATTTATTAAAAAATCGACCAAAACAGTACATTATACAGTTCCTAAATAACAAAAAACAGCCAGTTGAATGCATTTGAGAAAAAAATTGAATTTAAAAATGAGTCAAAAGATAACCGGTTTGTTGTTTGAATACATCCTTAATTCTTTAATCTTAATTGCTTCGGAAAATTTTGTGCGAAATACTCACTTTGACAGCATTTTTAAAAATATATTCTATCTTTATAAAAAAACTGGCCAATGCGTCACAGTATATAGTTCTTAAATAAGAGGATCTGTAAATTGGATGCGTTTGAGAGCGAAAATGGATTTTAAAACGAGTCATAAAAAACGCAATTTGCTAAGTGAAAACTTCCTTAAATTTCCAAATCACGAAGACTTCGGGAAATTCTGTTCAAAATACCCTTTTTGGTAGCCTTTTCAAAATATATTCTATCTTTATCAAAAAACCGATCAATGCATCACATTATATAGTTCCTAAATAAGAGGATCTGTAAATTGGATGCATTTGAGAGCAAAAATGGATTTAAAAACGAGTCAGAAAAAAACGCAATTTCTTATTTGAACACTTCTTTAAATTTTCAGTCACGATGATTTCAGGAAATTCTGTTCAAAATACCCCTTTTGGTAGCCTTTTTTGAAATATATTCCGTCTTTATCAAAAAACTGACCAATGCATCACATTATATAGTTCCTAAATGAGAGGATCTGTAAATTGGATGCGTTTGAGAACAAAAATGGATTTAAAAACGAGTCAGAAAAAAACGCAATTTCTTATTTGAATACTTCCTTCAATTTTCAGTCCCGATGACTTTCGGAAATTCTGTTCAAAATACCCTTTTTGGTAGCCTTTTTTGAAATATATTCTGTCTTTATCAGAAAATTGACCAAAGCGTCACTTTATACAGATTCTAAATAAGAGGATCTATAATTTGGATGCGTTTAAAATCAAAAATGAATTTAAAAATGAGTCAGAATATAAGCAGTTTGGAATTGAGGTTTTTTCTCCAACTCCTATTTTTGTTTAATTTCTTTTTGCTATACGAATTGGTCCTATGAAAAACTTGTCAATATAAAAGTTGTAGATATTTTTAAGAAGATGTAAAATAAATTTAATCCGATTTGATATCTTAAAAATTGACAGAGTTATGGATTTTTCTCTTTTTTCAGCGCCCTTTTTCTTTTCGCTTTTAATTTTTTTCGTCGGTAAAAATTGGTCCTATCAAAAACTTGTAAATACAAAAGTTTTAGATAATTTTAAAACATTTACAAAAAATTTAGTTGGACTTAATATCTTGAAAATTGACGAAGTTATGAATTTTTTTCTCTCAAAATCCATGTTTTTTTCGCCCCTTGAGCCCACTTCTAAATTTATCAGAAATCTGTCATGCATATACTTTTCGCCCATTTTGAAGAAGTAATATAAACTTTAAACCGATTGGATATCTACTTTAATTAAGAAGTTATAACGTTTTTTCGGTTTTCACAAAAACGCCCCCTATTCCGATACCCTTGGTCCGATTTTGCCCATTAACGAACTTAGCCAAGATTTTATCCCCTTTGATTTTATGTACCAGTTTGGTGGAGATTGGTGAAGAATTATAGAAATTATCGTGCCCATAAAAAGTGAGATATATATATAGATAGATAGATATATAAACTGGTGCGATTGCAATAGGTAGTATTTATTACGAAATCTACCTAATTTGGTTTTCATTTGGGTTTTCATTCAGGCATACAAATCACATAGGAACATAGAGCCGCAAACCACTTATTGAGTCACAATACAAGGTGATTCATCTTAACTGAATTTCGGTTTACGGTAATAAATTTTAGAAAACTGAAGTATATCATAATAAAACGTTTAACAGACATTCTCACCTTTGTTTTAAATTTGATAACACCAAACAAAAGTACTAGAAGTTTGCATTATGCGCATCAGCAATATACACTTTTCACCTCACATTTTGGACTGTGATAATCAATTTATACGATATTATCGATTGCTTGAGAAATATGTTTTTCTAGATATTTTCGTATTGTTGTTATATTTCACACAAAATAAAGTACATATCGTTGAATTTTCATTACAATATTTTTATTTTCCTCAAAATTATTACTTTCAAACCGGCTGCAGCTAGAATGAAACACCCTGTATTTATGACTCAGTTAGTAGATCGCGACCCTATGTGCCTATGTGTTTTTTTATCCTTGTTGTATACTTGATTTCTCATATAATTTTCTCCACGTACTTTTTGAATTACCCTGTATTAGTTTTTAATATTTTTGGACTTTGCATCTGTCTATTTGAGATTTTTTATAACAAATCCAACTGAAGAATTAGTACAGAGTTTCAGAAATTATATTTATGAAAAAGCTACAAAAATGCTGATTATGTTTTGGTATATATCGCCTAACAGCAAGTGGTACAACATATCATTTCCAGATTTCATGGATACGTAAATATTAGCATTTATAAGACCGATTCACACCATGTTCAAAAAGATTGATTCTTACTATAATTTGTCTAACAAATATTATTGATGAATCATTTCTCGTTTTGGTAGAAGTGGACCAAATTGCATTAGATATCAGTAAAAACCTAATTGGCTATGGGGCCTGATATCACAAATCAGGTACTCAAAAATTTATGATGCATCAATGAAAGGTATTCAAAACTCATATACTAAATTCATCAAGAATAAATAATTAAATTGATTAAACCACAGACGACGGCCATGTGAATTTTGCTAATCAACAATTTATGGCAAAATTACCACAGACATTTATGTAAAATTAAAAAAGTTAATCAATTATATCATCTAGGGGTATTAGTACGATATTGTTTTTTCTGGATAAAATCATAGAAATTATCACCACCGACATTGTTTTAAATCAATATAGGAATATTAACACTCTTTCGATTAAGGTATTTTTAATTATCATCTTGACATCGTGCTTGGTTAAGGAAAATACTAGTCATTGACCACTCTTTGAGTCTAGGAAACTACCTGCTTCACAAGTATAGAAGAAGGACGACTTACAAATATGAGGTATTTCCTAAGGCGTTTATTGACAAGAGTATTACTTGATATTTGGAATAGTCTCGCAGCTTCTTTTCAGTGAAGCTATTATTGACAATATCTAATGCTTTTGTTTCAGTGTCTTCAGTGTAATTGCCGTAATTTCGGACTCCCTGTGATTTTTCGTAGACCCCCATTTTTCATTTACTGCCTAATATTTGTGGAAAAAAAATAATTAATCATATAAAATAAAATAATGTATCCCCAATAAATATATAAAAATCAATAATAATCCCGTACTCCTACAAAGTGACAAAGGTACCCGGGTCGTCAAAGTTGACCCCCGTGTGCGGCAACATATTATTATTTGTGTCTTTGAAAATGAAGTGTAATTGCTACAAACTGCATTATCAATATAGAGTATGCCATGCTAATCCACAATAATGGCTATCAATTATATGGAAATCATAAAATATTTATTTGAGTTTGATCGTAGAAACTTCGCCATTTAGTTGGAAAGAGTTTTAAAATAACTACCAATGCGTTTTCTTTTATATATTATCTGTAAAGAAATGAGAAATCTCACTCGTCTATCCAATATAAATATTATCTAACATTATAATGCCTACAAATTTATAATACAAAAAAAAAATACTTTTATAAGTACTAATATAAGTGGTAATTATGTATTTTTTAAAGAAAATTAAAAAGAAACATAACTGGTGAATTTATTGATGTAATTTGAAATTAATGCTTGATTAAGATAACATTACCGAGAATATTTTAATGAAATAAATGAATAAAATCCAAAGTATAAATATAAAATTTCACATTAATTTACGGATTTGTAAATTTCTCTCTATTAAATTAAAACTAAACTTGGAGTAATCACAAGAAATTATACAGCATTGTTTTCAAAGAGTCTCAAAAATGTCAAAATATTTTCTAAATGTCAAAAAAGAACATTTTTAATAACTTTTAAAAATGTAATATCAAAATATCTAATTTTTCGCCATATATGAAAAAATGGATCATTAATGTAATTTTTTTCTAACATCTCTGCAGAAATAGATTTATCACTAATCACAGCATAGAAAGAAACTCCGGATTTTAACTCCTCTTATTAGCAGTTGTGGTGGCTATTTTAGATCGTTATTCTGAATTTGATGCACTGTATAAAGTATTTTTTATAACGTAAATGAAAAGAAATTCAGCATTCAGTCGAAAGTATGCTGCCGTTATCTTTTTTTGCGGCAATTTATAGATAATTAAAATGTATGTTGAATTTTGGGTTTATATTTCTTAGGGCTTGTGATAGGCTAAAATCGGTGATTTTCATGCACTTTTACTTGTATTATTATTTTGAATTTAGGGAGTCTGGAACACAAAAATCTTCAAATCAAAAACGTTGTTATTGTATTAAATATTTCTCTGTGTTTATGTTTTAAATAACATTTAAATTATTTTTCTATTTTAATTAGAAGAACAATTATTATTATTATTATTATTTTGTTTTCAAAATCTAGCTTTCAATCTGTGGTTTTCATGAAATGAATTCTTGTAAAAATGCTTTTTCCTTTAAGTTGGAATTTTTCACAATTTCTCGGATTTAAATTACTATAGCTCAAGAACTATTAAACATATATGCTTCAAACGTGGAATTGCCTTTTTGGTTCGGAATATTTGGATAATATGTATATTATTTGCTTTTGGAAATGTGTTTTTTTAATTACATCATTATTTTTCTGTTTAAATATGTTTAATTGATTTTAAATTAATATTTTTAAAAATGCTGAATCTACATTTAAATTTAGATAATTTTGTTTATGTAAATGTAAAAAAAATGAAATTCTACAAATAATATTTAAGTTATAATAATTTTAAATTAGCCCATCAATACCTGAAACTTGTCACAAGTAAATAGGGTTTGAAACTATTGGGAACCTGAGCAATTTTTACTGTACCGATGTTATTGAGATTTGGAAAGTATTTCAAATTTGCGGAATTTGATCAATTAAGTAATTTATTTTGATTACATTTAAATTTTTAATTGTGTATATAATAGTGGTAACATTAAAACAATGTAGGAATAAAATAATCCGGAATCCGATATTCTTTAATTATAACCAGCCTTTTTCTTTTAATTTTCAGAGATTTCATAATTTAAATAAAGATATATAAGAGATAAACGTTCCGTGTATCCAATTTTTCAAAAGATTCTGAAAACAAACAAAAGAATTAAGTGATGTGAAAGAAAAAAAAAATGTTTTTCCATATGTGTTGCGTTGAAAGCCGTAGCAATTGTAAGCAGCATGCGATTCATTCCTTTGAGATTTATTGCGCAGCAAAAAAAAGAAACCATTAAACTTACGGCAAAAACTGCAGTAAATTTAGGTGTAAATTTGTTATTACATCTAATTTTACTGCAATTTTTGACGGCAAAAACTACTGGAAACATTATTGTCCGCGGTTTTTGCCGTAAACTTAAAGCAATTTTTTACAGTGTACAATATAGACTATATATGTTATACTTTTGCTCAGAGGTATTATGAACTTACAAAACTGAAATAATGGATATATAAAATTTATATGGTATTGAAATTTACAGTACTAAAAGGATTTGTTTTTCGTTTACCTAATTTTAATCTCAAACACTACTACTTCGATCTTCAAACTATGCATTTAAAATAAAAATTGGCGAATGTAAAGAGAATTAAACAAAAAAATAAATGGAACTGTAATTAATAATAATATATATTTTCTCTCATTAAGTTTAATCCAAAGAACTACTTCTGCTTTCAACTGCAATGATTTCTGTTATACTTAATTTTAAAACGAAATTACGTATTTTTACAAATAGACAGCAATGAGAAACATTTTCTCTGATGAAGACCCTGGATTCGGCTTGAAAAACTAAGATATTTTAAGTAAAATGCGTATTTTTAACTATTCCTATCACTTTGATTATTTCCATCGCCTTTTAAATAAAACAGTGGACATTTTAAAGTTCATAATATCTTTTTCGTGTAACTAAAATTAATGCTTTTTTCAATTATTCCAAGATTTCAAAAGCTATATTTCCATTTAAAAGGTATATAATGTAGCTCATATATAATATAGCGATTAAAAAAATTCCCTGTAACAAAACCTTTTTTTTAATCCCAATTGAAGGGAAGCGCATTCATGTAGTAAATGCAACACTATTAGAATTTTATATTCGGGCTTTATAAAGTTCACAGTTGTGAATGACTCCTCAAAATGACTTCATTATCATTCATAAAACAAATATTTTTTCTAGTGGCATCATGAGTGAATGATTACTATTTAGTTTTGACTTTTCAATCTTAAAACACGTGTTATAATACGCTTTAAAATAGCATTAGTATTAATTTGCAGGTCTCTTGTGAAACAATAGTTCAAATTTGGTGAGTGAAGTACACTTGCATATTCTGTGCCATTATGTTTCGAATTTAATTAATAATTTTCTGGAAAGTTAAGTTTTGAATGAGAATAATGTATTAATATCTGTTTTTTATAGCCCTTTTACGCTACCTCCATGACTCTATTAGTAGGATAAGAAAAAATATTATTTCGTATATCTTTTTGTAGTGGAATACTGTATTATTATTTTAAAAATGCAAACAACCTGCTACTTCCCTAACTCTATTAGTAGGATAAGAAAAAATTATTATTTCGTATATCTGTTTATAGTGGAATACTGTTTTATTATTTTTAAAATGCAAACAAGTCCTTCTAACGGTATAGTATTGTTGTACTGAAATATTATTCAATGTTCAATGCAAATGAATAATGCAAATATTCATCAATACAATAATAATAGAGTAATTAAGGGTTTTTTTTTATCATGTATACAGAACATAAATTTACCCATCTCGCCCCAGTATAAGAAAAGTATTTTCAGATCACAATCACTGTTAAATCATAGAGAATATTTACACAACATATTTTTGTATTTTATCTAAAACAATTACACAGGTACCAGATTTTTCTATTAACGTAAATTATGTATTTTAATTTTTATGGAAATAAGGAAATTATTTAACGAAGGCATTCATTAATGTAACGGTAGAAAGGTACGTTATTTGAATTAGTGTTTATTTGAAAATTTTAATTTAACCAAAGCATAGAATGTAACATGCGGAAACTAACATAACTTTATTGATGCGTGAAACTTGTCACGATTAAATTTGTGTTGGGACATGGGGAATTTGGAGCAAATTAAACGGCTCTATTTCTCTCCTATTCTAAAATTTACATTCAAAGTTACTCTGCTAAGAATTTTTTTTTCTATTCAATTTAATAAACTTTTTCACTAGTAATTGCTAATTTCCCACGTGTGAAAAAATACGCCGTCTGACTACATTATAAAGCAAATTTGTTAGAATGTCACTAAAATAAATAGTCTTACACGTTAAATGCTATAAATGAAAAGCATATCTAGAAAATTAATTAAATTATCCCCAAAAATGTGCAACATTTGCATGATAAAGGTATTACAATATATTTTTGTACAAACCTTTTTAGCAAAATAAAAAATACAAATGTTATTTCGAGAGGTATGAACAATATCCATAGCGTAGATCATTGAAAACAATTAAAACAACTTAATAATATAAATATACATTTTAAGCTTTTATTTTTATGTTAATAAATATTATGGGGGGGGGGTGTTTACAGGAAGATTCGTTTAGTTAGTATGTGAATAGATTTACATCGTGTAATAGGATTTCACAGACATTCCAAAAATTAAGAAAGTCACACAAGAAAACGTGTGATATGGTCCTAATTGAGCTGAACTCCACTACATAATTTAGATATTTAAGACAATTATTGTTACAGGTTCTACTAAGTAAATGGTAAATGTTTATGAAATGAACTAAGCGAAACGATACGATTTTGAAACATATGCAAAAAGAAGACAGACATTCAGTCAAAAAATAAAAAAATAGTCATATCGTTTATCTGATGTTTTAAAATGTACTAAAACATTAAATACTCAAAGCTGAAAGTTTTTTACTAAATCAAAAATTTCGTCTAATAAATTGAGGAAAAATCAAGTTATATAAACGTTTATTATTTTTTTTATTCAATAATGTATGGTATAACGTTAACGATGCTGTTCTAGATGCACAAAAAATTTCTATATTTATATAATTAAAAAAGTTTCTTTGAATATACAACTTAATTGAAACGCTCAGAACTGCATATAGTAAGCCTTCTTTTAAGTCTGATTTTTATATTTTTTAACAATTCGACTTTTGTGTTCTTTTTTATGGTTGATATTCTTTATTCTTTATTTTATTTTATTTTATTTTATTTTGGAGGGGAGGGGGATATAGGAAGGTATGGTGAAACATTTTTTAAAAAATGAAACGAAGCTTTTAAATGAAGCATAAAAAAATAAAATAAAACTTATATGAAAATTATTACCAAACATTAAAATGTAACAAATGTTTAGCATACATGAACAATTAAAATTATCTTAAATAACAATATTTAAATATTTTCCAATATTCTTTTTAATGTAAAAGCAAACGTGTTTAATTTTAGAATAAAAAATATTTTTCTCATTTTCTTGATTAATAAAGAAAGTGAATACATTGTTTAGGTATTTAAAACAGTTTTATCTTGAATTCTATCTGCGAAATAGAAAGTTTTCATGAAATGAGTTAAAAAAGGATAATTAGCGAACTTTTATATGATATATATTTTTATATAAATTACTTACTTTAAAATGTTTTGTTTAATAAGTTATACTATGTAAAATAAGCATATATTCTCGATTTTCATATAGAATACAGAAATTAAAAATATGTTTAAAGTAAGAATCTATATCATTATTTTTTATTTATTTAATTTTTACATCACACTCATGCACATATATGTCATCAAATGTGACACAAAAAATACGATTGAAGCGTAGCAATTCAGGTGCGTTCGTACTATGTTGAAGTGTTAAAAGTATTCAGATCTTGGTGTATTAGTATACAGTATTTCGGATACAGTTTAGTAGACGAAATCTTTTGTGTATCCCTGTAAATGGGATACACAAACTTCTGTCTGCTTTCTATTATAGAGATAATAACTTATAGTAGTCTTCAGCAAGGTATATTTCATAAAATGTGAAATAGGTTAATACAATTAAAACGAGCACCTAACAATGTTTGTAACATTATTCAATACAATAAAATTTTTGGCCCTGTAAATCAATAATAAAATTTCTTTGAACCACAGATTGTACAGAATGCATATTATAGTATATATATCATAGATGCATATGACTTTTATTCCGTTCTAAAGACTGTAACACTAATAATATGCACGAAAGTTTTTTATCCCAATTCGGTCGTAATGTATCGGAATAATTGTAATTGTCTCTGAAATTGAACTATGCATCCGATTTCCATAAAATTTAAAATAAACGACAAAATTACGCACTAATTATATATTTTTAATTTCCCAAGATTCAGTTAAGTAATTTTCCGTTATTATAAGCGGGCAGACGGGCGCACTGAACGACAACGATAGGTGCTAGATATTTACAAATTTATGAATGGGTCTAATAAGAAATTTATTTAAAAATTTTCATCCTATTCAGTCACTGCTGTTTTATTTTACAGTTACTGCTACGGATCGTAAGATTAAAACAAAATGTTTTTATTTGCAACTTTCAAAATAACATCAACCATAAAGGTACAAATGATATCGACTGAAAATGTAGCTTCCATATTTTTCATGTACAATTTCCTTCAGGTTTTAAGCTATTCTTAATTGTTTTAACACTATTATAATCATTTCATATATCAGAAACATATTCTAAAATTCAATTTTTTAGCAGATTATAAGGTATCCTGGGGTAATAACGCCACGTTAAGGTTCTACCAAATTTCACGGCTTAGTTTTAGATTGTATTTTACAAACAAATATAGGATTTGATACAGCAACTCATTGACTATCAATATAAAAAAAAAATAATTTCATAGATATGCATTCATAAAATGTAATGGCATGATTTCTTGATCAATACTATTTGGCGTTATTACCCACCTATGTGGGTTAACGCCATGCAAACAAAATTATAAAATAGGATGGAATAATGGCATGTAGATTGCCCAATTCTAAAAATTCAAACTCTACAGCTCTAGAAATTGACGAATTACATCCTAAGCTATTGAAAATGTTCAATTTTTTGTGCAAGTGTAAGAAAAATAAATGTGTGGTGTGGTGTGGGGGGGGGGGGGGTGAGGCAAAAGATATCAGATTCTAAGCTACTTTTTGCTTAAATAGGACCGTTTAAACAGAATTGTTAGAAACATTGCACTTTTTTAACTGTGTTTATCTAAATCAGTATTTAGGATGTAGTTCGGCTACTGTTGGGAATCAATAGGTTAATGCCAAGGATTGGCGTTATTACCCCGATATACTTTTTGCGCAGTACATTTTAAACTACAGATTATCTCGAGAAGATATCCAACATCTTCTACAACATTTTGAAAGTACATGGAATGCACTACAAATTTATGGAATAAACAAAGTAATTCCGGATAAAAAAAATAGTCTTCACATCACAAAACATATACCGCAAATTTTAGATCAAGCGTTAATTTTAGTTGCTTGTAAAAACAATAAGGGCTACAAGTAGAACAAATTAACTTTAAGCTGTTTTTTGCGATTTATATGACTCAAAACCCTTCTGCGCAGAGCACATCGGTGTCATTTGCCAGATTATTTCATAATTATGCGTAATATTAGCACTTGGCGTTATTACTCCGCCTGGCGTTATTACACCAGAACACCTTACGTTTCTCTGCTGTGTCTAACCATTTATAACCTATCATGTTTGCTTAGAAATAGGAATAAATTTAGGTTTTTTTCCTTTAATATTATTTTAAGTATCACTATATCTTTATAATAAAATTCATATCTTTAGGAATAAAAGATCTGTATCTATATGCATTTATACAGATTGTTTTTTTGAATTTATGACTGCTAATTATTATCATGATGGATGTATTCATTAAAGGGATTGTGCCTTCCGTAGGGTCTTTCAATGGGAACCTAACACACATTTACACAATGAAATACAGAGTTTGAAGAAAATCACGGAAAACTCCGAACGATCAGTCAGACAAACGCGATTGGTTTTGAACGCAGAACCTGCAGTCTACGAGCTCCGAAAGCAGAACCCCTCGGCCACTGATGAAGATCATTTATATGGATAAATATTTCATATATTCTAATAAAAACTTAAATAACTACAAAACAAATATAATTTCATATAAAAACAATACTGAATTACCATATAGATTAGTACCCCTGCATTCATAATTAAATAGAGCCTTGTATGTATCTTCAACAGAAGAATCTTTAAAAGAAGAATAAAAAATAATAAAAAATATAAGTTTAAATGAATGACACCCAAGAAAACTATTAATAAACTTTTCCGAAAAGCTACAGAAAGAATTGATCTAATCCAACCCGCACTTGAAAATATTAGATTTACTCCCCTTATTCCATATATGAATGGAATAGTATTAAAAATTAAAAGAGAATTTGAAAAACTATGTAAACATATTTCAATAACATCTCATCCATCCCTATTCAAGAAAATCGGAAATGAAGTTGAAAAATATGAAGAAGCCCAGACTGTAAGAGTTTAGAAAATAAATTGCATAAATAAAAATAATGAAAAATTGGAATATATAAAAATGACAAAAAAAAAAAAATGATTTAAAAAAAATAGCTTTGTCGCGAAATAACCATAAGACAACTTTAAAGATATAATATCTGCGCATACAAAAAATAGCCAACTAGATAATCTACACAACACACTAATCCGTTAAACTATTGATATCAACAGTTTTAAAAGAAAACTATGTAACGACATGACCCATGCAGTCATTGACCCAAGATGGTCAAAAATGCTTGAGGGAAGAAGGGGAAAGTATGAGAAAAGGAGGGAAAATGAGGGATTTGCTGAATCTTCAAAGTGAAATAAAAGGTTCAGAAGAAATAACTTTTAGTATGCTAACTGATGATGTTCAAGTTTGAGCGAAAATGCTCTTAGGTTAAATTTTCAAATGCATCTTATAATGTATAGACATTTTTTATTGATGCATCTTTTATTATGATAAATGACGATGTATTTGGTGATAAATAAATTATTTTTTTTTTTTTTAATCTAAACTAATGCCTCAAATTGGTATGCTAATAAGATAAATTGTGAATGTAGGCATTATAAATGTGAATGTAGTTATCTACAGTTCTTGGTATTATAAATGCAAATGTAGTTATCTACAATTCTTGGTATATTCTAATTTAAAATATTCCTTGTATGTGATATATATGGATATGGATTTCTCTAATCCCATGTAATACCACTCTCGATTAAAGTTTGAAACAACATATAGCGTTAATTTTCTAATATCGGTTTATGTCACAGCACAAATTAGGCACAATCAATTCCAAAAAAATAAAAGAACAACAAGCTAGGAAAGTTTTATAAATTATGATTCCAGTTTTAAAAAATTTACCGTATGAAAAGTGTCAATAATAGTTGCCAAATTTCCTCTGAAAGCTTAGTATTTTTTACAATTTAATTTATTTAATAAAAATTGTTTTTTTTCTAAAATAAAAAAAACGACATTGTTGTTTTGATTGGATAAATATTAAAATTCCAACGTAAGATGAAAACGAAAATTTGTATTCCTAACTTAAAAATAAAAGAAAAATTATTAAAATTATCCAATTAATTACTGAATACTTAAATTTAAATATGAAAAATTATGTTTTAACTCTAATCAATGAATTGTTGAGTTTTCTTTTAAATTATCTTTGCATTTTCATAATTCAAACATTTCTCACAAAAAATTGGCAAACCAACTTTTCATTTTTTTTAATCGAAAGCCAAAAACATGGGTCGAAATATTCTTTCAATATCATACATGAATATGTTTCTTATTATCCACGCTGTATAACATATCTACAAAAGAATTTATTTCTTGTTTTTATGTATTTTTCAACGCAGTTCCTGCCTCAGTTTCTTATAAAATTCTTTATACTTTAATTTATTCAGTATTTTTTTTTTTTTCTAGAGAGAAAAATTCTAAACTTAGATTGATTTGGATAAATAAAAAAAAGGTCAGTGTTGCAAAATAACAGAAGAAAAAAAATGTAATTAGAATTAAATACATTCAATTTATTATCTCATCAGATAGATAAAATGCATAATTTTGTTGTACTCTAATTGTTTTTTAAAATTAAAATTACACTTAAAAAAATTAAACAACTGTTACATAAAATGCAATGCTTTTTTACCTAAAAGGTAAACAACTATCAATCATCTGTAAAATAATACTTTGAATATCATGCATGGATGTATTTCTCATTATTTAATACAAATATTTTATAACAAGCATTTATAACATTATTTGTAACAAATATCCTAATTTTTTCTGGGTTGAATATCAATAGTTACGCATTCATCTTATTTATTTATAAAATTCTTTAGAATATAATACATTCAGAAATTTCATTTTCGGAAAAAAAGCGAAATTATAATTTTAATAAGATAAATAATAAGTCTTCCCATTGCAACAAATGTATAGTTGTTTACCTTGTTAGTTGAAAAGGAAAAAAACAATTTGTCGCTTTTGGTGAGAATCTTGGATAACTGTGTTAATTGGATTTTTTTTAACAAATTGCATATAAAAAAAAGTTGAGAAATAGAATTCAAAATACTCAATTATTTCATCATATATTTAAAATCTCTCAATTTATTCGTATATGATAAATATAAATTTGTTGTTGTTTTTTAAAAATTATATTTGCATT
Source organism: Maratus speculifer (assembly GCA_964019185.1). Taxonomy (NCBI): domain Eukaryota; kingdom Metazoa; phylum Arthropoda; class Arachnida; order Araneae; family Salticidae; genus Maratus; species Maratus speculifer. The sequence goes on along the minus strand of OZ025294.1, from coordinate 375,908,513 downwards.
AAAAAAATAATAATCAATTATCACAAAAATGATTTTTACTTTTTTTACTGGCAAAATAACAATTATCAATCATCGGTAAACTACGTTTTTAGAATCATGCATGAATACATTTCTAGTTATTCATGCATGATAACATAGTATCAAAAGGTTAGAAAAGGTTTTTTCAAATTTGAATATCAGCTGTCACTCATTTCTTACACCAATTTTTCACACAACTTCCTTTGCATTTTATATCAGTGTTGAAACAATCTATCATCGATTTCCTTTCTATTGGAATCATTGCTTATTCAGATCTTTGGATATGGAATATAGAGGTGAAATGATAAGACATATCCTGTATTGTGTATGTAAAATACATTGTCTTTACCACATAAATATATAACACTGCGATTGTATTAGAAATAATCATACATATCAATATTAAATGACCTGGACAGTGTGCATTGTTCTTTTTATTTAAACAGCAAGTTGTGGAAAATAAGAAATCAATAACCATTTTCTTAAAGTATATATATTTTTTCCCTTTCCAAAACTGTAATAATTAATCCAATTCTTACGTGGTATAAGAAAAGAAAATCACAAAGTAAATGAATTTGTCATAGAAAAAAAATACCCATTCAAAAACATTTGTTACATAATTTTATGTAAAGTATATAAAATATATGTGCAATGTAAAAACTTAACCCTCTAAGCGTTTGTCCCGTAATATTCCGTACACTAAGCTCCAGGTTTCACTGCAATATAAGCAATGTTTAATATATTATAATTCTACAAATTTAATGAATTTTCAAAGCCTTGAAGAATGATTAAGATTCTTAAGGATTACATTTATATTCCTAAATAAGATTTTTAATGCAATATTGGAAGAATCATATTTTATTAGCATTTAAAACAAAATGCAGAGAAAACAACTTTACAATTTTACCTATTTGCAAGACGCTTGGAGGGTTAAAGAGAAATGCAACACCCCTTACTAACATTGAAAGATATTGTCGTATTCATTTGTGATTGAAATAAATGCAATAAAATTCATAGAAACCACAATATATATTCGAATCTGCATTACATCTATTTATTAAATGTATATGTAAGTGGTGAAACCTTAAAATTTATAATATTAACAAATAATTTTGACATCATATTTAAATTCCTAGAGTTTTTATATCAAAAGAAACAAAACGAAAGGGTGAGACTTGAAAAAATAATAATATAAGAAAATCATGGCTTTTGAGCTCCACTCTACGCCCCCTCCCCCCCCCCCCCACAGAACTGCATAAACTCTACCCAATCTCTTCTAGAAAGGCAAATATCATCTCAAAGCGAAGTTTGTGCACTGCAAATGATATAATTCTCCATAAGAATAGTGAAATTAAAAAAATATAAATAAATACAAAAAAAAGGGTCAGCAAAATTTATTGTACAAACATGTAAGATATATATATATATATTAATTTATAGAATTATTCTAATTAGTTAGAATTAATCTAATAGAATTAATTTAATTTAAAGAAATTGATGAAGATGTATACAATTATTTAAATACTCATAAACTTGAATGAAAATAGTCCATTATATAAAACCAGGTGGTAGCCTTTGAAATTCGACGAAAGAAAATCTTTAAGAAAGAACTGTTTCATTGATTTATAATAAATCTACAAAATTAATTACATTAAAAATTACATCTTATATTGGTCAGTCAAACTATCAAATAAATATTATTTTAAGTAAAATGAACAAAATACTATAAAACTCGATTTCCAACTTATTAAACGAAATAAAACGTAAATTCATTGGATTTTAAAAAAGACGATATTTTTAAAAAAAAAATACACATTTTAATTTCTTTCTTTTTTTTTTTTCAATTTGGAGAGAAAATGGAGTGATTATGTTGCCACAATACTAAAAACTATAAAAAAAATTAATATTTCAAAAATAAATGGAGATACAGCTTTCAAACACATTGCATTCTAAAGTACATTTTTTCTCTATACGACGGTGTAAAAATTAAAAAAGTGCGATATTTAGAAGTGTAAAAATTTGCAGTAGCGAAAATCACAAAACGGAAATTGCAGGGGAAAGTGTTGCCATTTGCAAAATGACGTATGCGTTACGCACAGATACGTCTGGCTTTTATAATATAGATATTAAAAAATAAAAAATAATGCTTAAATGGCTGAGCCCTCGAAATTCGCAACTTACTTTTCAAATGTATGATTGTATATCTAAGAACAATTTAAACAACTCAAATTGGTTCAATTAAGTCAACTGTGCCATTTTTTAAAACGTATTATCTCAAGTCTAAGAACAAAAACAAAAGTAAAGAAATCCGCATGAAAAATATGCGCAATAAACACATGTATTTAGATATGTATACGAAAACATAATAACTTAATTAGTTTTAAAATATTTTCTTACGTTTAGTAGAAAACATTATGCCAAAAAAATATTTTTAGATTTTTTTTAATTGTTTAAAAACACATCATGTTTGAGGTGGGTGCTTCATCTAATTATAAGTGGTATCAATCTCATGAATATGATTTCAACGGTATGACACCTTGTGGAGTGGTGGGATATATTTTATTCTCCCCAACTTAAACAAAATTTTCACCAGAAACTTTTAACGGAATTTTAAATCTATAAATTTGGCGGCAGAATGTTGAAAAATTTCCTTGTCATATTTTAAAACATTTTTTTTTCGAACTTTTCGGTGAGAATTCAATATTACGGAGGCTTGCCCCACAAGGGAATATGGGGAGGGGTCTCTTCCTGTAATTAAAGGAAATGGCCGCTTTAATGCAGTGGTCTAATTATGGCTACTCTCCGCTACTCACTTGCTTTATTAATCAAAGAAATGAGAAAAATATTTATCACGTAAAAGTACAACACGTTCACTTTTACAATACAAAATATAGTACAGAAATATTAAGTAATATTAACTATAAAAATTTGAAATAGTTAAGATACTAGTAAGTACATCTGTTGAATTTCAGTACATTTCAAGTTATTTCCACATAATGTCACTTACAGTTTAATGTTTATTTCAAATATTTCGTTTCTTCTTTGTTATTAAAAGTACAAAATTCATCAGTTACCGCTCGGAAGAAGGAATAAAACAAGCATTTAGTATGCACAGTGAGTAGGCGGTTCTAAGCACGATCGACAAACATAATAAAGATCAAATGACTTCGACAATTTCAAATATGTTAAACAGACATCAAAGAAGACAGAGCTTATGCTGTTCTAAAAGATTCAATTAGGTTATAAATTCCCCAAAACTCTTTTTTTAATAATGTAAATTGATAATATTGATAGTGAATGAAGAGGAATAGCATTTTAACATTAAACAAAAATTTTTATAGGAAATTTATTTTTTTTTATTTATTTACTTTTGTATTTTGTATTCTTTTTTATGCATAACAAGTTTTGAATCAATGAAAATTTTCAGCGTCAGGTAATTCATTTTTTTTTTCACATTTTAGAATGATGTGAAAACGATTTCACCGTTTTTTATATTTTCGAACGTAGTACTTCTCTGACGTCTATGCATACCTTAAAAAATTTTGTCTCCAATACAACTCAAAAATTAGTCAAAAATTTCAGAAATTGTGTTTATACAAAAGCTACAAAAATCCTATATATATTTTGGTGTATATTACCCAACAGGAGTACTACTGTATATATATATATTGTCACAATTATCTAGATACGTAAATGAATAATATAACATAAAATCCTAGTAGGTATTAGCATCTATGTAAGGGTATATAAGCTAAAATATATCATAATAATAAGTTAAAATATATCATCAAAAATTAACATAGCCCCTTATTTTAAAATTTTGCTTATTATTGTAGAGATATTATTATATAAGAGCGCATGCATTACATTTTGCTAATTATTTCGTTTAATTAATTTTGTAATTTTTGATTGCGTAAGCACAACCCATGGAAAAAAATCCTTAAATAGCTAATCAATATGTTCACGTTTTTAATTTTTTTAAAGATAAAGAGGGACAGAGAAACATTTTATTTTTAAAATAAATCATGTTTGTTTCCATTCAAAAGCATAAATTCTTCAACAGAATTAGGTATAATATTTTGAACTAATGAGAATTCTAGATAACACGTCTGTTAAGGCTGGCTATTTTGGCGATCTATAATGTCATTTAGAGTTTTATGGTTTCTTTAAATGCTTCTTTTCGTTATTGTTGTTTTGTTGTTGACGGCAAAAACTTTCATCAGAAGCCCCTCCAAAAAATAAATTAAGTGACATTAAGCATACATATTGAATCGGCAGTTCTAAGCACGATCGGCAAACATAATCAAGTTCAAAAGTATTGAACAGTTAAAAATATGGAAATCTAGCTAAAAAGCTATGAAGCTGGCACACGCATTTATGCGCATTTCAATAAGTTATATTTATATAAAAAATAAATATAAATAAATATTATTGTCAATTAATCAAGAAGAACAATATGTTAATGCTGCACAAAATACTTGATGAGAAAGAGCTTTATATATATATATATATATATATATATATATATATTTCCATTATTCTTTTTACAAAATATAAAAGTTCTGAATGACAAAACATTTTCAGGATGTTGGGTTTAATGCATTTGCACGTTTCATAATATCATAAAAATGATTTGACTTTTTTTTTTCAGTCAGAGTGTCGAATTGATATGGTGGTCTGTATGCGTTTCAAAAAATCTTTGTGAACAATCCAACTCAAGAATTAGTACGGTAGTTCAGAAATTATATTTATATAAAAAAAATGGTGAAAGAGTTTCAATTGCATTTTGGTGTTTATTACCAAAAATATCTCTTTTTTTCACTATTACATGTATACGTAAATATTACCATCTACGCGATTCAGACCAAATTTAATAAGATAGATACTTATGAAAAAATTCCTGTGAATATAAAATATAAATCTCGTTTCATTTCGGTAGAATTGCATTAAATTGCGCTAGACAGTAGCAGAAACAAAATTTGTAGTGGGACATGGTATAAGAAATCAATTTATTTATGAATCAATTTATTTATTAATGATTCGATACATAAACGTCATATTTCACTAGGTGATATTTAAAAAATCAAGACATACACAAAAACAAAACTAAACTCTGACTCCGAAGCGAACGTAATCCTCTATATAAGTTATAAGCGCGGGAAAAAAGGGATTTCACCGCAAACTCCTAATTTACTCATTTAATTTTGAGAATTTAATTTTAACCAATGAAAATCAACCCACTGACACAAACAGGCAGATTTTCTTCTTCACGGCCGGAAATAAATCAAATGGGATCTACATTTAACAAAATCCTTTGAAGGGGAATTATGTGAAACCGAACAATTTGAAAGAAGAAATAAATAGATATTAAGAGCGTACACTAGTCCCGCGGTAAAAGCCGAGCGCTAATGTAAAGTCTATGGGGGCGTTCTTTTCAAATATCTCGCTCAAATTTTTATATTTTTGCATGATTTTTTTGCACAAGATAGCTGAGGGCGATCCATAACCGGCCTAGTTTTTACTTTTTCAGTTTTTGTTTCAGATTTTCTTTAAACAATTACTTAAACTTTCGGAACCGGTTTAAACCGGTTCTGAAATTGAAACTATCGTAATATAAAAAAAAATATAAGCAAAATCGAAAAAGTAAAAACTAGGCCGGTTGTGGATCGCCCTCAGCTATCTTGTGCAAAAAAACATGCAAAAAAATTAAAATTTGTGCGAGATATTTGAAAAGAACGCAACCATAGACTTTATATTAGCGCTCGGCTTTTACCGCGTGACTAGTGTGTGCTCTTAAGCATGGATATAAAGAATGCATATAAGTAAGGGTATATTTAAGAAAATAATTTTTTAAAAGATTAATGTTATTTAGAATAAAACAAAATAAGAAAGGGTTGGGTATGGAATTAAAAATAATATTTTATTATAAAAAAGAAAGAAAAAGTTCAATGTTTAAAGAATTTCGAACAAAATAACTTTGTATTAAGGAAAAAAAATGTTACTACATATATATACATAAAATAGGAACTACCTCACCCAGAAAATCCAATTCTGCAAAAAGAAATGTGACTGCTTCTCTTGATTTTTCTTTGTAAAGCAATATTTTACATTTCCATCAATACACGATAAATTTAGATTTTTTTACCGATTGTAATTCAGTTTCTTCTTTCTGCATTTACTCCAAGAGAATCAATGTATAGAGATAACCAAATTCTTTAAAATATTTGATATGACTAGGTTTAAAATTAGTGCCTTTATGAGCAAAATTGTAACACTTTATGCGAATATCCATACACAAGTTAAAAATTACAAATAACGTTTTAACGCACAAATCTCGTAAAAAAAGCCTCCCCCCCCCAGAAAAAAAATCACATACACAATTTTAAGGATCCTTCGTTCTCCTTCCTCTGTCAAAAGAAAAAAAATTGAAATGAGTTCAAAGAACCTGCTTGGATTTAGCCACGAGTACTGGGTAATGAATGATTTAAAATGTGAAAGCAAAGACTTTAAATTGTCTTGCTTTTCTGGATGTCATTGTAATTCGTAATGTTTCTGAATTTTTGACGACAGTTTACCGAAAACCTTTTGCTGTCAGTTTTCCCCTCATTGTAATTCAAATCACCCCCCAACCAGCAGAAACATGTAGCTTTCAATACACTTATTTTCCGTGCCTGTAAAATTTCTTCAAACTTTCAGTGATTTCATTGTGAAATTAACTATATTAAAGCAACTGCCATCAATCGTAGAATTATCTTTATTTTCACAAATCTTATTTTATCTAAACTTCCAACTGTCACTGATTCTGCTTCAATAAGTAAAGATTTTTAAAATCTTGTTATATTATCTTATTTTCCTAAAGTCAACACACACATTTCTCGGATTCTTAATATTTTTTTTTCAAGGTTGTTTTCTCTCCAACCAATAAAGTTACTTTCTCCAATCTCAGATCCATTCAAAGATCCAATTGACGATGAGAATAACTGGATCATTTACAGAATTTTTTCTCAATTGTTATTCCTCACTTACATTTAGCAGATGAAGCGTTCTCTTAGAATTAAAAAAAATCACAATTACGTTTTAAAGCTAAATGGATTAAAAAATATAGTTCACTTTTGCATTTAAACTTTTCCGAAGATTACAATGTTCATAAACATACTACTATTTTAGTTAACGATATGCCCAGTTTCTTTCACAAGTGTGAAACGATCCTGCGTGGTGGCTTCTTCTTTAGAGCTATTTCCGGTCACTTATGTCATTTTTAAGGTATCTAAATTCTTTGCTGTTACATTTTCAATCATTAATTAGCCAGTAGTCGAGGCTATAGCCGACGGGTTTTTTTAACTCATTTATTTATTTTATTTCCCACCAAGGAAGGAGATCGAGGCATCCTTTAAACGGCATGTGTGATTTGTTTTCGATGCTTTTTTTTTTTTTTTTTTTTTTTTTTTTTTTTTTTTTTTTTAACGAATTTTTTGCGTTAAAACGTTGTTTGTATTTTTTAATTTGTCTATTGGTGCCTTTATGTATTTATGTTCATTCTTAAACTGTTTTAGATAAATGGAATAATAATGAAATATATATTTAGTTTCTGAAATAGTTCATGAAATATATACTTCATTTTTTAAAAACTGTAAGCGATTTTCTAAATTGCAAGTTAACAGGAAATTATTTATTACAATTATAGTAACTTTTGTATTGTATTTAAATTATTTATTGTATTAATAGGAATTTAAAATCTTTTATATCTTAATAATTTGTTTATCTTGAAGAATCTGTCAACGTTAAATGATACGATCTTATTTATATAATACAAAGCCAGTTCCTCTTTATTAAATTTAAAATTTATTTAACTGACGTATCTTATTTCGTTAAATATGTATTAGGCATATGTTTATAAACTATATTTTATGTCAAGCTTATACTCTTTGACTATATTATTACTTGACGTCATAAATTTTCTTCGGAATTTTCAGTGCGATAAATTTACTGTCTTTCTCTCTCTCAATATATTTGTACGTGAATGTATAAATCTTAAAAATTATTTTCTCATAAAAGTGTCACACATCTCTAGTTACACTGCAAATTCCTTCTGAAATAATATATAAAAGCAAAGTTTATGTATTTACCTCTAATATAGCATGGCTCATGCTATTGCAATAGACATATATATATATGAAAGTTTATTCATGATAATATATAGTTATTTAAAATTTGTAGCACCCAAATATTTATTGTTTATAAATAAAGATAAAATTTAAAATTGACGGTAAACAGCACAGGATAAATAAAAGTGCATAGACAATCTTTTGAAAAAAAGCCGTTATTATTCCCACATAAATCTGTATTCCTTATAGCTATAGAATTAAAAAAAAACAAATACGTCAATATATTTAGCATTCGTAATTAAATTTCTGTTTTAAACTGTTATTGTTGCGGTTGTGTAGTTGCATTAAAAGGATTTTGGTGAAATTATATTAAATAATATATTTTATTCAGTCGAGAAATTTCTCAATTATTAATTTGCCAAATACTTAAAACTTTATTTTTAAAAGTAATAAATTTAAATCGTCATCAATTAAATCTTCATAAATCATCATTTTTATATCTTCATAAATTTAAAACCGAAAAAAAAAAATAAATAAATTTATTACCGAATAATATCGGCAGAAACATTAAATGAATGTTTTATCATGCTAGTGTGAACAAAAGAAATATTCATGAAAAAATATGCATATAATTTTGATACCACTGATTTGAAACACTTATCTTCGTCTTGTCTAATTGCAGGTTTCTCTTATAGCATGGGGTGTTAATAAGTAATCGGATATATTGGCAATAAAACATAAAAACCCCTTATCCTTTCTCTCTATCTTTTTTTAAATTTTTATGAAAGTATAAAGCAACATATTTTTATTTAAATCATACTAATACCGCAAAATTAAATAAATCATTTAAAAGTACTTAATGAAATTGAAATAATACTTATTGTTTTTATTTTAAATGTTAAACCTGAGTCAAAACGGAAATCTAAATTATGATTATCGTTCAAAATATTAAAATAAATCTTTAAGATTTTTTAAGTAATGTTTTTCTGTTTAAACACATTTACATTGATTTTAGCGAAATTGGTATTTCCAGAATAATCGTTATGCACTTTGATCATATTTATTACATGTTAAGCTAGAACAATATAAACAATAATAACAGTTACTCATCAGATATACATTATATAACACTTTTCTAACATAACAGAACATTTTAAACTATAATTTTTTGTAAAATAAAATGAAACATCTCAATCAGAAAATTATAAGAAACCTATAGCACTTTAAAAATTCCTTTTTACATAGTGGTGTGAAATGATTTCGAATGATTATTTAGGATATACCTGTATATGATTTATACAATTTTTCACACCACGTAATTCAGCAATTTGACAAAAATAATTAGATTAATATTTAATATTAATTTAAAAAAGCATATCATTTAATTATCGAAATTTTAATAGATTCACATATAATGAACACATTTTAATCCTTACATTTAATTCTAATCATTTAACAAGGCATACTTATTGTGAGCAAACAAAAATATTATATGTTTTCTTTGTGTAAAGTTTAATTTATAGTATTTTAGAAATTTAAACATTATTTTAATAATTATCTGAGAAACAATTTTAAAAGTGATACGTGAGACATTGGTTATAGATGTTATAGTTTAAAAATTTACCCTGAAAAATAAAGTCTTTGTAAAACTAAATTGAAATAAATATCATCCGTCGAATTTTGACAAATAAAAATAAAAACCAATTCATCAAACAGCTTGAAATGACAAGTTTTGTTTTTATTTCTGTATTTAATACAAGCAGTTTTTTGCTCAAGAAATCTTCTCTGGAGAGACAAGGGAAGAAAAAAAAATAAATCATAGTTTTCCTTTTCAATAAAGCTTTTTTTTTTTGTATATCACTCTTATTTAAAGAGGGGGAAAAAGTAAAGTTTAATGTAACATAGAAGTGATTTATTGATTTATTATCTGTGTAAAATTCCCTGCAGTCAAAAGTGGTTTTGAAAATTTTTGCTTTATTTAGCTCAAAAAATATTCTGTTGTTTGTTGAAACATTAGTTGAAAGTTTTCTTTACGTGAAATGGCCGCGAGGTATTTCTTGCATTTTAATTACAATTAATAACAACAAATAAAAGTTATGCGTTAGCATAGATTATGAAACAATTTTAAACATGTTCAACACATTCAGAAGAAAATACCATAGTATAAAGCATAACGTATTGGAAATTTTAACCCTGAATAGTAAGAATGATGAAAACATTTTTTTTTAGATTCTTATATCACTTTAAGGAATAATTTAATTTTTTTTTTAATTTTTTATGGTTCAGATGGTGAACTCATTGCATTTCAGTGTTTAAAATCAATGACTAATGAAAATAAAATTTAACAGCGTATTTAATTTAAAATTAAAATTAATCTTATCGAATAAGTCTTCAAACTAGTCGTTGGGTGTCACCGTAAGGCTTACCCATCATAAATATCCATAAAATTAAATATGAAAATAAAATATGTGTAAACTATTTATAAAATCAATCGCAATTCCAAAATAAAATTTAAACTTATATCTAAAAATTTTAATACACAATATTAATCTATTAATGAATTGCTCATGAACCAACTTCGACAAGTTATACAAAATGCCAAAGTACTTAAGGCTGTTCTTAAATCAAAAAGGGCAACTTTGTGACACATGCTTTAATTTATTTTTGTTTTGAAATGCTTGAAAATAGCAGGTGTTATTATTCAGAAACTGTCTAATTGCACTCAATTTTCTGATTTTTTAAAAACCCAATAAATTTTTCATAAAAAGTCTTCAAAGTTGACACTTTTGAGAACATTTCCCGACAAAAACAGAAAAACCGGTCGAAAAACAGAAGAAAAACGGGTGATTAATTGATCGAAATAGCTTATAACTCGGCAATAAATTTAACTACCATATAATGGAAAAACAAGTTCGATTCGGAATCGCTTCCATAGTCATGCATTCCAATTTTACATCTTTCTGTTAAAAAATGAGTTTGTAAATGTGTCAAAATGTTCTCCGCTTGTTGAGCGAAGCAGTTAAGAACACCCTTAAGTAGTACCTAATTGCGTAAAAGGAGCATCTTTATATCTCTAAAAATTATAATAACGTAAAACTAACAGTTTAATGCGTCGTATTAAACATCTTATATCCAATTTAAAACATTTTCTAATTAAAATTTAAATGAAATAAAGGGTCATGAAAAATAGAAGAGAGTGGAAAATAGGATTACAAATATCTCGGCAACTAATTATCTGATTGACTTAGCTCTTTATGCAAAATTTGTGTTATTTTATTTTTTTATATCCCATCCTAAAATTAAAAATTTCGATAATTTTTACGTACCTTTCATTAGAAAGAATAATTCGAGAATCTCCAAAAAATAGTTCGGGATAATCGAGGAAACTGATATTAAATAGTCTTCTTTCCATTAAAAAAAAATTCAAGAGGTTAAAATTTCTTAGTAAATTTGTATTCCACAGAATTTTTTAGTAACCATTACAAACTTTTTTGCAAGTGAAACAAGCTTTTGTTTTGCTAACTGAACAGAAGAATTTTTCGTATAACTAACTTAAAAATTTTTAGTATGAGCCACCAAGCAAATTTTAGTAATAGCTCCAAAATTATTTTTAATAACTAATACGTGCGCCCGAAGGGCAGGAGCTTCCTTCGAGCTGCATAAAGGCTTCTGAAGCGGAAGATTTTCGGCAAATCCGCATTAGATGGCAGCACCAAATATTCCTACCTGCTCCGACAGGATTTTCATAATTCCTTTATTAACGAGACACTACATACATTCGGGGCGTATTTGGCGGTGGCAAGTTTCGAACCCGGGACCTTTTAGCCTGGAGTCCGTTACTATAACCACTATGCTATCAAGGCCACACCAAGCGAGTTTTAGTAAGAGCTATTAAAAATATAAAACTATTAACTCTATTCGTTGCTAACTTTTAGTAATTCTTACAGATTTTTTTGTAACCGACTAAGATTACTAAAACATTTTTAGTAATTACAAGGATCACTAAAGTTTTTTTAGTAGATCGGCCCTTTTTTTTACAGCGTATATACATACCGAATTTCAATTCTCAACCTCAGTTTGTTCGTAAGATAGAGCGTTTACAGAAATACGGACGGACAGACAGACAGACACAACGACAGACATACGGCAAGTTTTGTTTTCTAAAAATATCTTTTTTGGTATCTCAAGTGTCTGATACATGTAGATTCATCAAAAAAAGCTTCGATTTTCAAAACGATTTCAAGACTTACTCCATTGTATGTGTGATGGATAAGCATTTGTATAAATCCCTATTGAATTTTTTTTCCCATTTCTTTTTTCAAGTGGATATAACCGCAAGGTGAACCTAGCTTTCGCTTTACTATAGGAGGAACAGGGATAAGATGACTATGTTAACAATTTTTGTTATTTTTTAATTTAATTTTAAGTATATTAAAATTAATTTTTCATGAAATGTTAAAATATTCCTTTTAAGATGGCAACACTGTAAAAGGCTGAACATTTTTTATCTTTTGAATGTGTTACATGTTTTTCAAATTCTAACTGCGTTTGTACATTTTACAAAATGTCAAACTAAGCGTTATTTATTTTTAACGAAATGATAAAGTGTTTAGTTGTGCAGCTTAAAATAGACATGATATGCATATGCACATGCATAAAAGATATAATATGGCAGCTGTAAACAATAAAAGCATGAGAACTAACATAAAAATGGCGATTTCAGCGTCTGTATCATATTGTTTAATGAACAACGGATAGGAGACACAGAAGTGTCCGGTTGATGCTACAACCTAATGGAAAACTAAAAAATTAAGACATTCATCATCTTGCCCCGGTCTCTCCTATAAATGCAATCCCGGGGCGAAGACTCGAATTTACTTCATAAGATTAGATATAATTTTTAGCTTTTACAATATTATTCAACACTTAACAACATACAGAAATATAAATCCAATTTCCTAGCTTTTTCTTAGAAAAAAAATGTCATCAGAACATACATTGACAGAATCATATTATGTTGTATAGCTCCTTTAACAATTATAAGACACACATTTTCAGTTTAAGAGTTGGAAAATATTAAGCTTATGCGGATAATTATGATGGAATTACTAAATAAATCAATTAAATAAAACAAAGGAAGATATAAAAATATTTATATTATGGAAAAAACAGGTGAAAGGGAGTGAGAGCGAAAAAACACCATTTAGATGAAAAAACTAAGTCAATTGCTTATTAGAATTCGTTATTTTTTAAAATTTTCATGCAGTCCGTAATACGCTGCACATTTCGAATCTAGTGAGTTAATTATGAAAATTATCAGTATTAAATCAATAAAACTGATTTTACTAGAAATAAAATGGCTATGTAATATGAAAAAATACTGGAAAAGTTCTTGCACTTAACAATATCAGGAAAAAATCTTCCTGAATTCAACCTTATTCGAAAACTGCGTAAAATATAAAATGACATAAATATATGCAAAGGATTCTGCTCATAGCTCGGGGCGACGTATTGCGAAGAGAGTTGAAACTACAGAAAAACACTTTTAACATGTGACAGACTCTTAGGATTTCCAACCAATGAGACTTACATGAATGTTTTGAATAGGTTCTGATCGAATTCCTTTAGTACGAAGAATAGCTAAAGCTGCTGTTTTAACAAAGCAGTCCTCCGTTCTCCCTAAACGATTTTGAAAATTTGAATGCATTACGATTAGTCCTTCCTGCATGCTCAGCTCACGTGTATTAATAGAATAAAGTTAAAAACAACTAATTTTGCTTACCGAAGTACTAACAATATTTAAAAGGATTTTTACTAATAAAAAACCTCTCCAAAGAATTTTAAAAAAATGTTTATTCTTTTAAAATTAAGTATATAAAATGGCAAGTTTTCATAATATATTATAAAGAATAAATAAATAAAAATATATCATATGCTTCGTACACTACTTCTTACACTGCGGTTACTTCGTAACTGTGATATACTGACTGGCACAATTTCTGGCAGAACTATTATTTTCACAAGTGGAAGTAAATCATATATAACTACTTTTTAATGCAGAAATATCTGTTCACAGATAAAAATATGACCTTCCTATGCCAATGAAAAAAGAGAAAAAAAATGTCGGTTTGAGGTGACGACATATAAAAAATAAGTTTATTTGGAAATTTAGAAACTCCCAAGGAATTAAGCAGAGATTTTATCGATCTGTTTTAGAAATTGAGACATATTTTACACATGTTGGTCATTTAAATAATTAATTTTTATGCTTTTTAAAAATTGAATGAGATACAGCAGCCAATGTCGAAACAGTGTGGAACATGTACTGGACTAAGAGATAATACAAACATTAATATAAATATATCATTAACATGAATTTTGTTAAAGAGTTTTTTAAATAAATTTGAATACATTCTTATAGCCCGCAAAATTTCTTTATATCATAATTAATAATTGTTTATATATATAAACATATTTCATTTCGTGACATGTTTATTAATAGTTTAGAAAATAGGCCAAAAAGAATGCCAAACAAATAGAGATAGACAAAAAATGAAATTTATGAGAAAATAACGAAGTCACAGTCAATGAAAAAAGCAATGCAATTAATATTTTCATAATGCTGAATCAAAGTTAAAATATAGATATTTTTGTTTATTTAAAGGTAAAAACATTGAAATTCTTCAAATAATATTTTGAGTTCTGATTGATTCTCTTTGATTCTGAGCTCAATTTTTTAAGAATTTTAAAAATTAAATTAAAAAAAATATATGGGAAGTTTTTTTTTAAATGGATTTGCTTACAAATAATATGGTTAATCATCACCAGAAAATTCAAAATTTTATCCCAATTTAAAAAAAAAAATAAAATTTGTCTCGGATCTCTCTTAATTAAAGAATTTTATTTAGCATCTGGCAACAATATATAGATTTAATATTTTATCAATACCTCAAACTTTTCACTAATAAATTTCGGTTGAAAATTTTGGAAATCTCATCAATTTTTACAGCATCGATGTTTAATCGTTTCATTTTAATCGTTTGAAATTTAAAATACATAATTATTACATATCTTGGTAGAGTTATTTCAAATTTTATCAAAATCGGATGCGTAGTTCAATTACAGGGACAATAAAAAATATTCCGTTACAGTACGGTCAATGGGGGAAAATGTTTCAAATGTATTTTAATGGTGTTACACTCATTCGAACATAATACAGTTGATATGCATCTATAAAGTACATATTATAATATACATTTCGCATAATCTATGGTGCAAACAACATTTGTTATTCATTTACAAGGCTTCACAAAAGTATTCTATTACATAATGGTATAGGGAGAACATTTTAATTGTAATTAACTATTTACAATTTTATGAGATTGATATATGAGAGTGATGTTTTTAAGACTTTGTTATCGTGCGAACACACCACATTTGCTACGCTTCGCGTTCAATTTTCAACTTGTTATTTTAATTTTCAAGAATTACATTATTGAAATAAAGATACTTTATATTAGCGTGCCCTCTAACAAATTTTTCTAAAGAATCGGAAAAACAAACAAACAAACCACAACAATAACAAAAATGACGTGATGGATCAAAATATATATGTTTTTCCATATATCTTGCATTTAAAGTCGTATAAGTACTGATGAACCTCTTTTGATAGGAACCTGGACAGAACTGCGCATGGGCGAAAAGAGCGAGTCCATGTCGAAAATGGGTAGGATCGTACCATCTCGAGATGAGTTTGTTTATTAGACATCCTAGATACGTCAAATTTTTTGGCGAATACCTTTTTTGTTGCTGTAATTGAATTATCTGTTTTTAAATATTATATTGTAATTCTGTTACATTAAAATAAGTTTAAAAAGTCAAATATAACAAAAAAAGATTATTTAAAGGTGTGATTATTAAACTTAGGTTAGTAACTTTTCCCTCGCAACATAGCGTAACTTAATCTTTTTAGAAATACCGGCTTGATGGTGTGATTTTAAAACTTGCCAGATTGGCGATTTTTTAAAATTACTTCTTTATAATATTGTGTATATTATTTATTTACATTACTTGCATGTATTGGATATGGCGCAGATATCATATGCGCACAATTTTTTTCCAACGTCAATTGGCGAAAACCTCATTTTCAAATACTAGTTACTTATACATTTTAAAATTATTTTTCTATTATTTAAAGAAATAACAAAAAATAAAATATTTTAAAAATATATAAAATTTTAAAAAACTAATAACTATAGAACAAAAACATTTTATATAATTTGAGAAAAAAATTATTTAAGGTAAATAAACAAATATCAAAATATCAAAATATAAACAACAATAGCAGGATTACCATATTAGGCAAAATAACGCCATTTTGGCGCCAACTAAATCCCAGTGAGTATATGACATACATGTGCCCTGAATATTTAAGTTGTTAGAATTGGCGAATGTGTCACATAGCCGCCAAGTCAGATGCCAAGCAATCGTTAAATCTCCATTTTAGCCATAAATATGAAGGTAAAAAAAAGAAAAAAAACAGAAATGCTTTTATTAAAATTCACAAAAATCTAGGAGAAAATATATACTTTGGAAAGGCTTATTCCAAAAACTGATAGAAGGTGAATAATCTATTTAATTTAAAATATAATTTAACACAGAACAAAAATGAAAACTACATAGAGGTAATCTCGGCCTAATAGGCTATTTCCCCTGAAGTCTGAATGGAATCGGCTGGGCATTCTGCCAAGTGAGGATCATACATCAATGGTACATCAGTAAGGTATCAGCAATTTTAAGCAATGAGCGATTTATTCCTTTGAGATTCATTAAAATATAGACCATCGATGCAATACTTTTACTCAGTACCATTATAAAACATACAAAACAGAAATGACGAATGTATAAAATTATTATGGTATTATATGAATGGTACATGAATTGAATGTTTTTTTTTTCTTTTACCAAATTTTAATCTCAAATACTATTACTTCGACCTTTAAGCTACGCATAAAGAAAAGTGACGCATGGACACAAGGGGAAATCAAAAAGTATATGGAACTGAAATTATTAATAATATATATTTTGTCTCATTAATTTTGACCCCAGTGACTACAACTACTTTAAACTGTAATACTTACTAGCCTGCTTTATTTCCAAATGAAATCACGTATTTGTAGAAATAAAAAACAATTTTTTTAAACATATTCTCTGGCGAAATCATCGCAAGACTTGAAAGTACTAAGATATTTGAAATAAAATGTCTACGCTTAACTTTTAACATCACTTTGATTATTTTTATAGAATTTTAAGTAAAACTGTAAACTTTTTAAAGTTCATAATATGTACTTCATGAAAGTGAAATCATTTTACTGCTTTTTGCAATAATTCCGTGATATCAAAAGCTATATTTCCAATTATATTTTAGACCATGTAGCTCATTGCGAACATGGTGATTTGAAAATATTCCTTATAAAGAAATTTTCTTTAAAATTGAAAATTTAAAGCAAGCGGAGTATTATATGCAACACTGAACTTCAATTTTATATTCGGACTTTTTTTTTCACAGTAGTAGTAGGAAAAGGAGAGTTTAAGGACAGCCGGAGGGACAGAGGGACCGTCCCTCCGCATCCCTCCGCGCCCCGCCGCACCACCGCCACCACCGTGCCACCGCCGCCCTCCAGGTCCCTCCTGAGGTACCCACCGTGCATCCCCCTCCACGAACGCCCCCTAGTGGAAAAAAAGGAACATTCTATTATAACAGGATAGGTGAACAACCTTCCCTAATTAAAAATATTATCAATCACATCTCAACTCGGAATCATACTATAAGATGAAGATTAAATTTATATTTGAATTTTGAACAACCGTAATTTTAATGAGTATTATTAATTAAGCGAAACAATTAAAATTTCAGTTTTTAACCATTTTATTTAGATTTCTTCAACTACAAGATGAGATTATCAATTTAACTCAAGAAAGTTAAACATATATTTGAATTTTGCTTCATAGACATCTTAATGAGTAGTATTAATTAAGTAAAAACAATAGAAAATATCCAGTTTTATAGAAAAAGACTGATTTCTTACGATTTTTATCAACTTAAAAGAGAAAACTTAAACGTTCATTTCAGTTTTTCAACAGCTATAACCTTAATGAGTATCGTTAATTAAGTAAAAAACAATGGAAAATATCAAGTTTTATAGAAAAAGACTGATTTCTTACGATTTTTATCAACTTAAGAGAGAAAACTTAAACGTACATTTCAGTTTTTCAACAGCTATAACCTTAATGAGCATTCATAATTAAGTAAAAAACAATGGAAAATATCGATTTTTATAGAAAAAGACTGATTTCTTACGATTTTTATCAAATACAATATCAATGTATCGACTTAAAACTTAAACATACATCCTAGTTTTTCAACAACTATAACCATAATGAGTATTGATAATTAAGTAAAAAACAATGGAAAATATCAAATTTTATAGAAAAAGACTGATTTCTTACGATTTTTATCAACTTAAGAGAGAAAACTTAAACGTACATTTCAATTTTTAAGTGGTTATCATCTTAACGAGTATTTTTAATTAAGTAAAACAGCGAAAAATATAAATTTTTATTTGATTTCTTAAGATTTTCATCAACTACATGAGAAGTGTACCGACTTAAAAGTTGAAAGTTAAACATACATCCCAGTTTTTCAACAGCTATAACCTTAATGAGTATTGATAATTAAGTAAAAAACAATGGAAAATATCAAGTTTTATAGAAAAAGACTCATTTCTTACGATTTTTCCAACTCAAACTTCAGAATACCAATTTGAGAGAAAGAAACTTAACCATGTATTCAGTTTTGAACAACCATTTCCTTCATGAGCATTTTTATTTAAGTAAAACAATGGAAAATATTAAATTTAACCAATTTCTTTAGAATTTTTCAACTATAATATCAACTTAAGAAAGGAAACTTAAACATTTATCTTAGTTTTTGAACAGCGATCCCTTAATGAACATTGTTAATTAAGCAAAAAACAATGGAAAATATAAATTTTAACCGATTTCTTTAGATATTTTCAACTTAAAAACGAAATTTAAACATACATTTTTAACATTCGAACAACTATTACCGGAACGAATTTTAATAATTAAGCATTTAACGAACGAAAATAGTGATTTTTTATTTTATTTATTTATTTTTTTTTTTTTTAAGCAAGAAGGCCAATTGTATAAACTTTTACAGTAATTTGACATTTTAACATACTTTAAAAAACACTAGTTACATAAGATTTCAAACTTTAGATGACTAAATCTCAAGATATATTTTTCTCGAAAACAAATATAAAATACATTTTTTAAACTAATTTCCTCAATCTTACGAATTCAACAGGATTTTTACCGATGCAAACATTAGAAGCGAACAACAAATTCTCTCCCCATCTAACCTCAAAATTCCTAAAGGGGAGAGTACAATAGGTTTTTCGACGTCACACTTCGTAAGGTTTTCATTCAAGAAAAATATCTTTTACGTTATAAAAGTCGTTTTCTTAGAAGGATATAAACTTGTGATTTTTGTTTTTGAACAATCATTATCTCAATAAATATTAATAATTAAGGAAAAACAATGGAAAATAATATGTTTTAAGGAAAAAGACGAATTTTATCGAATTTGATTAATTTTTACACTAGTATTTTCAAAAAGCAACATGGAAATATCGATTTTTTTAACTGAACAATTTAACGCATGTTTTAGCTTTAACAACAGAAACTTAATAAGTATCACTAATTAAACAAAAAAACAAAATACTGATTTTCAAGAAAAGACGAATTTTTATACAATTTTCAACACTTTACCTTTCTGAAATTTTTATGTTATCAAACACCAAGTTATTTAAAATATAAATATTATGCTTAATGTTTAGATAGTACACATGACTAATTCCACTTATTCTTTTCATATTATTAATTAAATTGACACATGGTTCACTCTACACTTCAATGATTTCTGAATTTTTACAATACTCACCACCAATTTTCTAAGATTTTCCGATTATACATTCCTCAGAAGTACATATTCGAAATGGTACAAACACTTTACATATCTAAAAAATATCATTGAAGTAGCTGTATTTAATATTTTTAACACCAATTTTCTAAGATATTCTAACATTTTCCAATTATACATTCCTAAGAAGTACATTTTCGAAATGCTACAAACACTTTACATATCGAAAAATATCATTGAAGTAGCTGTATTTAATATTTTTAACACCAATTTTCTAAGATATTATAACATTTTCCAATTATACATTCCTCAGAAGTACATATTCGAAATGCTACAAACACTTTACATATCGAAAAAATATCATTGAAGTAGCTGTATTTAATATTTTTAACACCAATTTTCTAGGATATTATAACATTTTCCAATTATACATTCCTCAAAAGTATATATTCTAAATGCTACAATCACTTTATATATTGAAAAACATCATTTATCTACTAAGTATTAGTCAAAATTATAATATGTTTTCACCCTATAGTTAAAAAATATCTGAATTATCACACAACAACATTTTTCAAATATGAATATTATTTTAACAGATTAAAAAGGCAAAACATAGACGAATATAATCTTTAATTTTTGTAATCATTTCATATTTCATACCAAACTATCTGAAATTTCAACCAAATAAGAGCAAATATTAGACTAATTTTTTATCATTAATATTGCTTAGACCTTTTCATCATAACTTTTAAAAATGGTAATTATCCATTTTTTGGGTTCATTATCGAAAAACTGTAACTGAAATTACATAAACTCAATGCAAAAAAAAAACCCTGTTCTCACACAATTTCTTAAAATTCAACAAAGAATTGACTATTACTGCAATACTTATCTATATCAATTTCGATTCTCGATAATATATAGGTATTTTATTATTACACACTTACATCTCTTTTCAAACGTTTATCAGAAAATAAGTCAATCAAAGTCTAGTAGTTATCACATCTATTCCCCAGAAATATTGCTATCATGCGAAACAGTAAAGAAAATTAATAGATATTTAATATTTAATAACCTCATACGTGAAATTACTGTCGAATGAGAATACTAATAATCAATAAAATCAACTATTGAACAAAAATATAGTACAGATTACCGAAAATTCAAATGTTTTCTTCTACAAAAGTTACAAAAATTAACAAATGAATGACAAGTTAGAGAAATAACTAAAAAAATTAATGAACATATTTACAAATTTATTAAAATCACACCTTTTTCTGGATTATAAACCACAATTTCTTGAAAAAATTAACACCGAATTTATCAGATTTTAATCATTGTATTACATACACTCAATAAATATTCAAAATTAATCAAAAAATAATTTTTTAGTCTCATCAATAAGCAGAAATTCTATATTAAAAGAATATTTTCATAGTAGTACTTATGAAAATGAGAGTTTACAAACTGATTTTCATAATTTTACCATATTTAAACTTAATTTTTATACATAAAACATTATTTAATCAAATTTTATACTTTCTAATTCAGTAAAATTCAATACTTTTTAGTTTTTAAACCAATACCACAATATTTATTTACATCAAACTTGATTCTTCACCTTTTATATTTCCACATTACACACGTGAGATAAATACTAACTTGGATCAGGAGTTGAAGTCAATTGATTCCATTCGATTTTCATCATGTACGCATTGCTCCTACACGAAATTTCTTACTGCTATAATCATCTAACGTATTAAAACTAATCTACTCATATTTTTAATCAATTCATCAGATGTTTCATCTCGCACTTCTGAATTATCGTGCATCAAGTTGCTTAAAATATAAATACTATCTTTATAGTTTTAATGATATATAGTATACATGGTTTATCTTGAGTTAACACTTCCATAGTATTAATCAAATTATATGTTTCATCTTGCACTTGATCTTAATGTTTTCATCTTGCATCTGAATTATCGTCCATCGAGTTTTTTAAATAATAATATATTTATAGTTTTTGATTATACATAGCATGTACAAATACAATCTTTAATTTTAACATTTCATATTTCAAATAACCTATTTCCGAAACCAAGCTATGTGAATTTTACCACAATGCTTATTATCATAGAATAATTTGTGTTTCACACTTTTCTAAAAATTATCAGATATGTACCCCTCAGAGAAATTACTATCATATGAATAAATGAAGAAAATTTAATTTATATTAAATGTACACGAAATTGATTGCAATATACATGAATTTAATAAAAATAAATAAATAAGCGATTATTTATACATTAAACCTTTACTAAATATATACTTCTTTCATTATACAGATGTTTCAACAAGATGAACCAAAACAGCAGCAAACTTCAGAAATTAATGATCCGAATGATTCATCTCTAGCACATGTAGCGTTAACGAATAACACATATGTGAGTACTTATATGAGAAATACTAGAATTCGTATATGAAACGTAATTAGAGTAAATACAAAATGATTTGTCTTACTACCTACACTTTAACAAGTGCTTTTTACCTATATTATTGAAGAGAATCCTAACTGTGTCCATTTATTTCTACTACAGATGTGCTCTATTTGCTACAAACACTTCTTAAGTAAATGGAATTTAACAGAACATACAAAAATCTATACAGGTGAAAAACCTTACACTTGGAAAGATTACCATAAATGCTGTTTTCAAGGAGACGTGAATCAAAAATGCACACATCATCATATAAAGCATCATCAGATATATGTAAACTTAGCGAAGATATTCAAAAATTAGTCAGACTTTTGTAGAATTTAGAAATAAAGGAAGATATTTAGGCTATTTATCCATCATATTTTCACAACATTTACCACAATATCTCAAACTTAAAATTTGGAAGACATACACACTGCTGAAAAGTAATTTTGTGATTCTTCTAACCAGTATGAATGTATAGATGTTATTTTGCAGCGTATTCTTTAAATGTTCACATTAAATATTCTTTTATATGCATATATCGTTGTGTTTATTTTTCTAATACCTATTACATTAATGAAATACATAACATTTTAAGTGAAATAACACTCTCACAACTTAAAAAATGCATAAGAACATACAAAAATAAACAGATGTATAAAAAAATATGCAAGTTTACAAAATATTTTCATTGTTTTCTAGAAATATTAACAAAAAATATTTACAATATGAAAAAATTGTAAAAGTGAAAAGAAAAAACATAAATGTAAAAACAAAAACCACAAAGTGAAAAACTCATAACAAAGTTTTTGAAAAAAATATTTACAACAAATTTTTTTTTACAAAAACCAAAACTTCCAAAAATATTTTTTTCAAAAAATTTTTTTTTTCAAAAACATTTTTTACAAAAATTTTTTTTTTCAAAATAAGTTTTTACAAAAGTAAAAAAAAAAAATCACAACGTTAAAAAAATGAAAAATTTTTGTTAAAAAAAGTGTAAAAAAATTGCAAAAAAATGTTGCAAAAATTTCAAAAAAAGTTATGAAAAAAGCTTCAAAAATTTCGTTGGTTTTAATGTAGTATGCAATGGCGAAACCATTGCATACTACATTAAAAACAACAAAATTTTTGAGACTTTTTTCATAACTTTTTTTGAAATTTTTACATTTTTTTGCAATTTTTTTACACTTTTTTTAACAAAAATTTTTCATTTTTTTAACGTTGTGATTTTCTTTTTTTTACTTTTGTAAAAACTTATTTTGAAAAAAAAATTTTTTGTAAAAAATGTTTTTGAAAAAAAAAATTTTTTGAAAAAAATATTTTTGGAAGTTTTGGTTTTTGTAAAAAAAAATTTGTTGTAAATATTTTTTTCAAAAACTTTGTTATGAGTTTTTCACTTTGTGGTTTTTGTTTTTACATTTATGTTTTTTCTTTTCACTTTTACAATTTTTTCATATTGTAAATATTTTTACGATATATGCATTTTTACGATATATGCATATTTACGATTATTGTATATATTTTTACGATATATGCATATAAAAGAATATTTAATGTGAACATTTAAAGAATACGCTGCAAAATAACATCTATACATTCATACTGGTTAGAAGAATCACAAAATTACTTTTCAGCAGTGTGTATGTCTTCCAAATTTTAAGTTTGAGATATTGTGGTAAATGTTGTGAAAATATGATGGATAAATAGCCTAAATATCTTCCTTTATTTCTAAATTCTACAAAAGTCTGACTAATTTTTGAATATCTTCGCTAAGTTTACATATATCTGATGATGCTTTATATGATGATGTGTGCATTTTTGATTCACGTCTCCTTGAAAACAGCATTTATGGTAATCTTTCCAAGTGTAAGGTTTTTCACCTGTATAGATTTTTGTATGTTCTGTTAAATTCCATTTACTTAAGAAGTGTTTGTAGCAAATAGAGCACATCTGTAGTAGAAATAAATGGACACAGTTAGGATTCTCTTCAATAATATAGGTAAAAAGCACTTGTTAAAGTGTAGGTAGTAAGACAAATCATTTTGTATTTACTCTAATTACGTTTCATATACGAATTCTAGTATTTCTCATATAAGTACTCACATATGTGTTATTCGTTAACGCTACATGTGCTAGAGATGAATCATTCGGATCATTAATTTCTGAAGTTTGCTGCTGTTTTGGTTCATCTTGTTGAAACATCTGTATAATGAAAGAAGTATATATTTAGTAAAGGTTTAATGTATAAATAATCGCTTATTTATTTATTTTTATTAAATTCATGTATATTGCAATCAATTTCGTGTACATTTAATATAAATTAAATTTTCTTCATTTATTCATATGATAGTAATTTCTCTGAGGGGTACATATCTGATAATTTTTAGAAAAGTGTGAAACACAAATTATTCTATGATAATAAGCATTGTGGTAAAATTCACATAGCTTGGTTTCGGAAATAGGTTATTTGAAATATGAAATGTTAAAATTAAAGATTGTATTTGTACATGCTATGTATAATCAAAAACTATAAATATATTATTATTTAAAAAACTCGATGGACGATAATTCAGATGCAAGATGAAAACATTAAGATCAAGTGCAAGATGAAACATATAATTTGATTAATACTATGGAAGTGCTAACTCAAGATAAACCATGTATACTATATATCATTAAAACTATAAAGATAGTATTTATATTTTAAGCAACTTGATGCACGATAATTCAGAAGTGCGAGATGAAACATCTGATGAATTGATTAAAAATATGAGTAGATTAGTTTTAATACGTTAGATGATTATAGCAGTAAGAAATTTCGTGTAGGAGCAATGCGTACATGATGAAAATCGAATGGAATCAATTGACTTCAACTCCTGATCCAAGTTAGTATTTATCTCACGTGTGTAATGTGGAAATATAAAAGGTGAAGAATCAAGTTTGATGTAAATAAATATTGTGGTATTGGTTTAAAAACTAAAAAGTATTGAATTTTACTGAATTAGAAAGTATAAAATTTGATTAAATAATGTTTTATGTATAAAAATTAAGTTTAAATGTGGTAAAATTATGAAAATCAGTTTGTAAACTCTCATTTTCATAAGTACTACTATGAAAATATTCTTTTAATATAGAATTTCTGCTTATTGATGAGACTAAAAAATTATTTTTTGATTAATTTTGAATATTTATTGAGTGTATGTAATACAATGATTAAAATCTGATAAATTCGGTGTTAATTTTTTCAAGAAATTGTGGTTTATAATCCAGAAAAAGGTGTGATTTTAATAAATTTGTAAATATGTTCATTAATTTTTTTAGTTATTTCTCTAACTTGTCATTCATTTGTTAATTTTTGTAACTTTTGTAGAAGAAAACATTTGAATTTTCGGTAATCTGTACTATATTTTTGTTCAATAGTTGATTTTATTGATTATTAGTATTCTCATTCGACAGTAATTTCACGTATGAGGTTATTAAATATTAAATATCTATTAATTTTCTTTACTGTTTCGCATGATAGCAATATTTCTGGGGAATAGATGTGATAACTACTAGACTTTGATTGACTTATTTTCTGATAAACGTTTGAAAAGAGATGTAAGTGTGTAATAATAAAATACCTATATATTATCGAGAATCGAAATTGATATAGATAAGTATTGCAGTAATAGTCAATTCTTTGTTGAATTTTAAGAAATTGTGTGAGAACAGGGTTTTTTTTTTGCATTGAGTTTATGTAATTTCAGTTACAGTTTTTCGATAATGAACCCAAAAAATGGATAATTACCATTTTTAAAAGTTATGATGAAAAGGTCTAAGCAATATTAATGATAAAAAATTAGTCTAATATTTGCTCCTATTTGGTTGAAATTTCAGATAGTTTGGTATGAAATATGAAATGATTACAAAAATTAAAGATTATATTCGTCTATGTTTTGCCTTTTTAATCTGTTAAAATAATATTCATATTTGAAAAATGTTGTTGTGTGATAATTCAGATATTTTTTAACTATAGGGTGAAAACATATTATAATTTTGACTAATACTTAGTAGATAAATGATGTTTTTCAATATATAAAGTGATTGTAGCATTTAGAATATATACTTTTGAGGAATGTATAATTGGAAAATGTTATAATATCCTAGAAAATTGGTGTTAAAAATATTAAATACAGCTACTTCAATGATATTTTTTCGATATGTAAAGTGTTTGTAGCATTTCGAATATGTACTTCTGAGGAATGTATAATTGGAAAATGTTATAATATCTTAGAAAATTGGTGTTAAAAATATTAAATACAGCTACTTCAATGATATTTTTCGATATGTAAAGTGTTTGTAGCATTTCGAAAATGTACTTCTTAGGAATGTATAATTGGAAAATGTTAGAATATCTTAGAAAATTGGTGTTAAAAATATTAAATACAGCTACTTCAATGATATTTTTTAGATATGTAAAGTGTTTGTACCTTTTCGAATATGTACTTCTGAGGAATGTATAATCGGAAAATCTTAGAAAATTGGTGGTGAGTATTGTAAAAATTCAGAAATCATTGAAGTGTAGAGTGAAACATGTGTCAATTTAATTAATAATATGAAAAGAATAAGTGGAATTAGTCATGTGTACTATCTAAACATTAAGCATAATATTTATATTTTAAATAACTTGGTGTTTGATAACATAAAAATTTCAGAAAGGTAAAGTGTTGAAAATTGTATAAAAATTCGTCTTTTCTTGAAAATCAGTATTTTGTTTTTTTGTTTAATTAGTGATACTTATTAAGTTTCTGTTGTTAAAGCTAAAACATGCGTTAAATTGTTCAGTTAAAAAAATCGATATTTCCATGTTGCTTTTTGAAAATACTAGTGTAAAAATTAATCAAATTCGATAAAATTCGTCTTTTTCCTTAAAACATATTATTTTCCATTGTTTTTCCTTAATTATTAATATTTATTGAGATAATGATTGTTCAAAAACAAAAATCACAAGTTTATATCCTTCTAAGAAAACGACTTTTATAACGTAAAAGATATTTTTCTTGAATGAAAACCTTACGAAGTGTGACGTCGAAAAACCTATTGTACTCTCCCCTTTAGGAATTTTGAGGTTAGATGGGGAGAGAATTTGTTGTTCGCTTCTAATGTTTGCATCGGTAAAAATCCTGTTGAATTCGTAAGATTGAGGAAATTAGTTTAAAAAATGTATTTTATATTTGTTTTCGAGAAAAATATATCTTGAGATTTAGTCATCTAAAGTTTGAAATCTTATGTAACTAGTGTTTTTTAAAGTATGTTAAAATGTCAAATTACTGTAAAAGTTTATACAATTGGCCTTCTTGCTTAAAAAAAAAAAAATAAATAAATAAATAAAATAAAAAATCACTATTTTCGTTCGTTAAATGCTTAATTATTAAAATTCGTTCCGGTAATAGTTGTTCGAATGTTAAAAATGTATGTTTAAATTTCGTTTTTAAGTTGAAAATATCTAAAGAAATCGGTTAAAATTTATATTTTCCATTGTTTTTTGCTTAATTAACAATGTTCATTAAGGGATTGCTGTTCAAAAACTAAGATAAATGTTTAAGTTTCCTTTCTTAAGTTGATATTATAGTTGAAAAATTCTAAAGAAATTGGTTAAATTTAATATTTTCCATTGTTTTACTTAAATAAAAATGCTCATGAAGGAAATGGTTGTTCAAAACTGAATACATGGTTAAGTTTCTTTCTCTCAAATTGGTATTCTGAAGTTTGAGTTGGAAAAATCGTAAGAAATGAGTCTTTTTCTATAAAACTTGATATTTTCCATTGTTTTTTACTTAATTATCAATACTCATTAAGGTTATAGCTGTTGAAAAACTGGGATGTATGTTTAACTTTCAACTTTTAAGTCGGTACACTTCTCATGTAGTTGATGAAAATCTTAAGAAATCAAATAAAAATTTATATTTTTCGCTGTTTTACTTAATTAAAAATACTCGTTAAGATGATAACCACTTAAAAATTGAAATGTACGTTTAAGTTTTCTCTCTTAAGTTGATAAAAATCGTAAGAAATCAGTCTTTTTCTATAAAATTTGATATTTTCCATTGTTTTTTACTTAATTATCAATACTCATTATGGTTATAGTTGTTGAAAAACTAGGATGTATGTTTAAGTTTTAAGTCGATACATTGATATTGTATTTGATAAAAATCGTAAGAAATCAGTCTTTTTCTATAAAAATCGATATTTTCCATTGTTTTTTACTTAATTATGAATGCTCATTAAGGTTATAGCTGTTGAAAAACTGAAATGTACGTTTAAGTTTTCTCTCTTAAGTTGATAAAAATCGTAAGAAATCAGTCTTTTTCTATAAAACTTGATATTTTCCATTGTTTTTTACTTAATTAACGATACTCATTAAGGTTATAGCTGTTGAAAAACTGAAATGAACGTTTAAGTTTTCTCTTTTAAGTTGATAAAAATCGTAAGAAATCAGTCTTTTTCTATAAAACTGGATATTTTCTATTGTTTTTACTTAATTAATACTACTCATTAAGATGTCTATGAAGCAAAATTCAAATATATGTTTAACTTTCTTGAGTTAAATTGATAATCTCATCTTGTAGTTGAAGAAATCTAAATAAAATGGTTAAAAACTGAAATTTTAATTGTTTCGCTTAATTAATAATACTCATTAAAATTACGGTTGTTCAAAATTCAAATATAAATTTAATCTTCATCTTATAGTATGATTCCGAGTTGAGATGTGATTGATAATATTTTTAATTAGGGAAGGTTGTTCACCTATCCTGTTATAATAGAATGTTCCTTTTTTTCCACTAGGGGGCGTTCGTGGAGGGGGATGCACGGTGGGTACCTCAGGAGGGACCTGGAGGGCGGCGGTGGCACGGTGGTGGCGGTGGTGCGGCGGCGGCACGGTGGTGCGGCGGGGCGCGGAGGGATGCGGAGGGACGCGGAGGGATGCGGAGGGACGGTCCCTCTGTCCCTCCGGCTGTCCTTAAACTCTCCTTTTCCTACTACTCACAGTCATGAATAAGTCTTCAGAATATTGTTACTTCTAAAAGATATATTTATTCCAGTAGTATCGCGAGTTAATGTTTACTGTTTGAATTCGATCTCGTAACATGTCTTAAAACATGTTTTAAAATATTATTATTAGTAAATATTTGCAGGAAATTTATGAAATAATTCTTCAATTTTTGTAAGTGAAGTTCATTTGCATATTCTATGCAATTATCTTTCCGTACTATAGATACCCCGCACCACAATTTTTTAACAAACTATTATTTAACAAATTTTAACAAACTACTATTTTTTAACAAATGCTTGAAATTTGTAGTTATATTATTTACTTATTTTAATTGTTTTAAAGGTCTATGCTATGGCTATCGTTCATACCTCACAAAATAACATTTGTATTTTAAGAGATGTGAAATTTCCAAGTGAGTGAAATCCATGCGGGAATTCAATTATCTATTGAATAATTGTAAATTAATCTATTAACATTTGTGTTTATTATTTTCTGAAAAGATTCATTGAAAAATACACTGTAATATCTTTATCATGTAAACGTTGTTTATTTTCACGTTATTTTAATTTCATTTTTTTACTATGCTTTTTATTTATAGCATTTAAAGTGTATGACTAGTTATTTTACTGACATTCTAATAGATTTGCTTTATTATATAATTAAATGCGTATTTTTTTCACACGTGGGAAATTAGCAATTACAAATGAAAAAGTTTATTAAATTGAACTAGAAAAATGTTTCACAAAAGAGTAAACTTCGAATGTAAATTTTAAAATAGATAGAAATAGAGACGTTTAATTTGTTCAAAATTCCCCAAGTCCCAACACAAATTTAATCGTAACAAGCTTTACGCATCGATAAAGCATAAAGTTATGTGTAGTTTTCGCATGCTACTTGTTATGTTTTGGTTAATTTAAAGTAGTCAGATAAACACTAATTTAAATAACGTACCTTTCTTCCGTTACATTAATGAATGTCTTCGTTAATAATTTATTTATTTCCATAAAAATAAAATATATAATTTACGTAACTGAATTAATAATTTTCCTGCAAATTAAGTTTTTAATGAGAAGTATGTCTTAAAATCTTTTTATAGCCATTTTACACCGCACCTCACACTCTATAAATTAAGATAAAATTTATTCTTTTGAATATATTTTTTATGCAATACTAAATTATTATAAAAAAAGTGCAAAGACTCCCTTCTAGTACTCAATCTTCTAGTACTGAAATATTTATCAGTATTTAATACAAATGATTACTGCATGATTGCTACAAATAATTACTACAAATTATTGATACAAATAGTTATTACAAATGATTACAATGTAATAAAAAATTAGTAATCAACGGATTTTATATCATGTACACAGAACTCAAAATTTCCATCCTCATACCGATATAAAAAAGTAATTCAATATCGCAATCAATGTAAAATCACAGAGCGTGTATAGACATGTTTATGTACTTTATAAAACATAATTGTTCATATTCCAGATTTCTCTATTTATGTAAATTGTATATTTTAGTTTTTAAGGAAATAAAAAAAAGTTATTTAACGAAGGCATTCATTAATGTAACGGGAGAAATGTACGTTAGTGTTTAACTGAATATTTTAAATTTATGAAAATATAGCATGCACTCTAAAAAATAAAAGTGTAAATTAGACAAATTTACATATATATGTGTGTAAATTCCTAAAATTACACACCTGACATAAAAATTACCCATTTTTTGCAAAGTTGTACCTGTTTGTATGTTCATTTTAGCTTAACAAACTAAGTGTGTATTTTGTTATTACTTGAAAAACATAAATAAATGTGTAAATGCTGAAAAATGTCTGAATTTACACAAATTGGTAAGTTCTTGTAATTTACACATAATGATAAACACATAGGTAAGGGTGTAAATTTCTAAAGTCACCTACTTGTCATAAAAAATACCTATTTTAATGTGTGTTTATTTTATGTCATTAAGTTTGTAAGTTTGTTATCAGTGCATAAACTCATAAAAATGTGTAAATGTAGATTACTCCTGAAATTACACTAATTATTGTGTTGAAAAAATTATAAATGCGTGAATTTTAAAGTAGACATTACGAAAGGGATAGGAGCTTGTAAACTTTTATCCATTTCAAAATTTAACTTGTAATTTTAGTTTAACTTCAGTTCACAGTGCAATTGATGGTTGTATTCAGGAACTACTTCAACCCCGAGTTAGACGCGAATCTAACATATAAAACTGTAAAATCGTAATCTTCGTTGACTTGGCTTCATCATGTTTAAGTTGAAAATTAATGGTGGATCCAGCTGATTGCAAGCGCTCTCGTTCAGAAAAATATAGTATATAATAAGTTATTCTCTTATAAAATATAAGATATGTAATGTCATACGTCCGTATTACCTCCAATTCTTTTTATCTGATTTGTTTATATTTATGTATAAATGTATATGATACATGTTGGATTGTTTTTTACGTATAAGAATTTTTTACACGTATAATTTACTTGCCTTAAAAAATGTCAACATTGCATAACTCCTGATAAATGTCTATTAAAATAACAACTGTTGTATCTAAAGTCATTTATTTCTTGAAAATTTTTCATCTTAAAAAGAATTTATGAATGTATGTTAACAGTAGCAAAATAAACATTAACATCTTTTTTTTCGGGTGGGGGGGGGGGGAGGTGTTAAATTTTGGTTCGGTTGTGTGGAAGATATAATAGTTTATTTATAAACTATTATACAAATGTATACCATATCTATAAATTATATATTCTTATTTATAAGTTAAACAATTCATCTGAGTTTTATTTATTTATTGAATTTTTTTTTTAATTATGAAACTTATAATGTTAACTAAGTTTATCATCGATTAAAACTATAGAGTTGCTTTTGAGTTTCTACGTTACATTTCCTAATTTTGAGAAATTATTTTTTTAAATTTTTTATCGTAATTACATTAAATTTTCAGCTGTGTTTTAATTTGAAAATATTACATCGGAAGAACTTTGTTCCACTAAAATAGTCATAGTAAAGAACACATAATTTTTTCTTGTTAATTATAGATTTAATAAAAATACACAGAAGTAAATTGCAAAAGGGCGCAAATACGTTGATTTAAAATAACTCCAGATCAAAAATTCTGAAGAAAATTTAGATTAAAGTAATGGCTTTTTCTTCAAATATGCTTTTTTCCATTCCAATTTTGCCTATTATTACAGAACTTATATGACATAAAACATATGATTGTATGTATATAAAAAAATATAACAGTTGTGTCATAATGAATATTCAAAATCGAACTTGTCATTCTCTCCCTCCCCCTCTACATAAATATCCCCCGTTGGGTGAGTTTTATACACTTAAGACGCAAATGTAATTATCAAATAAATTCTACGAGCTTTAATTTCGAAAATTTATAAGAGTCAATTGATATTTGGATATAGACACAGTATTTCTCGTTTTATTTTTTACTATAGCTGATAAATAAAAATACACATTAGTTTGATAGCTAAAATTTTAATTAGAATATCTGAAAATTTCATTTATGAAGATAGGATTAATTTCATTAATGTTAAAATATATTTGTATTTTTGTTTTCCTTTTTTAAGACACAAATTTCTAAGTATAAATGTAATGCAAATGATGTTACTTTAATGATTCAACAGCTTTTTTGATAGTCCTGATAATATTTTATATGGCAAATTCTTTGTAATGATGAATATTTATGAAAAGAAAGCAATTCAACATGTAATATAGGTGATTTATGTATATATAAACAAATCAGCTAAAATATTTGCAGGTAATATTTGTGTGTGAATGTGAGATGAAGTCTACATACCTTTTTTCTATTTTTTTATTGTATTTTAAATTTTACTTTTATAACTGTATGTAACACAGTACCTTCAATATAATTGACTTTGTATCTTGAGTC
The DNA here is from genome assembly GCA_964019185.1 of Maratus speculifer. Classification (NCBI taxonomy): domain Eukaryota; kingdom Metazoa; phylum Arthropoda; class Arachnida; order Araneae; family Salticidae; genus Maratus; species Maratus speculifer. The sequence continues at coordinate 375,874,934 of OZ025294.1, read as the reverse complement.
TGAAAAATAAAAAATGAAAAATTGAGTCTGAACTCTGAAAATAAAAAGTGTGGAGATTGCAAGATTACCAACTATGATTATTCCATCTGATTAGTCTAAAATCTATCATTAATTAATTAATTATTTTTCTTTATCTTAATTTTTAATTGCATGTTCTGAATAATATATAAATGAAGGGAATATATAAAATTAAAAAGCAAGGAAGAATATAGAAAATAAAATAGCAGTTTTTATGTGTACATTTAGAGGAGAGTGGGGAGGAATGGGACACTTTTTACAAAAATAATAAAATCAACTTTACTTGACACAAATACAAAAACTTTGATTTATAGAATACAAAATGAAACATTTTCTAATGTCCTTGAGCAATATAGAAACATAATTTGAAGAATCAATTTTATAATTAAAGAAATTGAAAATTTCACAATGTGTCCCATACTTCGCCACTAACAGAGAAGTAATATTTGTACTATGATGGTTGATGAGGAATATCAAAAACTATTGTCTTAAATGGCTATATGCTGAATTTTAGATCCGTAGCTACTATAGTAGCATAGTTTTAAAGGGAGAGGTAAAGTTCTCAAAAACCTATTTATAGGGAGTTTTTAAGAGGAGGGGAGTGAGTGTGATAGGCTGATTTGGAGCTTATGATGCTACACTTGTGATAGTGGATGAGAAGTGTGTACATCACTATGATCCCGAGTCCAAAGAACAGTACTTTTATCGAATCCACTGTCACAAATCTAGCCCCATAAGCTAAAAATCAGATTTTCAACTACACCCCCCCCCATTTTACTCCTCCTTACAAAACTGTATGAATATTGCAGCTACGGTTCTAAAACTAAGTATAAATATATCGATATTCTACATCAACCCATTGCAGTACAGATATTTCATATACACTAGACACAATAGTTATTGAACCTCCATCAAATATGCGTATTTTGCATATTACGCAAAGAACTGTGTAAATTACAATAACACAATAATGTGTGTTTTTTGCGCAATACACATTTAACAGTGTAATCACAGAAGATTACACAGATAAATGAGTTAGAATATTACACAGATATATGTGTATTCTTGGGCATATTACACGTTAATGTGGGTATTTCATGAGTGATTATTATAACTTTTACTCACTTAGTGTTATCATTAAATTACACTCTGAAATGTGTATTTTGAAATTTACACATTAGGTGTGTATTTTGGCAATTTACACACAAATTTACACATATAAACAAATCGTTTTTGTATCATCGATTTACACATTTTTGTGTGCAAATTTACACTTTTATTTTTTAGAGTGTGTATCATGGGAAAACTTTATAATTTATCAATGCGAGAAACTTGTCACGATTAAATTTGTGTTGGGACTTCGAGAATTCAGGGCAAATTTAACGCCTATATTTTGGTCCTGTTCTAAATTTAAATTCGAAGTTTACTCTGTTGTGAAATATTTTTTCTGTTCAATTTAATAAACTTTTTCATTTGTAATTGCTAATTTCCCACGTGTGAAAAAATACGCCTAGTGATTATATAATAAAGAAAATCTATTAGAATGCCACTAAATAAACGGTCTTAAGCTTAAAGTGTATTAACTGAAAAGCATATCCAAAATAAGGAATTGAAATAACTTATAAAATATATAAAGTTTGCATGAAAAAGATATTACAGTGTATTTTTCAATAAATCTATTTAGAAAATATCAAATAAAAATATTATTTCGTGAGTTATGAACGATTAAAGTTCGCGCTTTAAAAGCAATTAAAATAACTGAATAATATAAGTACAGGCTCATTGAAAATTGAGTTATTTGCTAATTTTTAAAACTAAATAAAATTGTCATCATAAAAAATAAATCTACGGAGTCGTGTGAATTTTTAATGATGTTAATTTACATATTCTATTGTAAATGTCCAAACTACAGTCGGCTCTCGTTAATTCGAAATCGGATAAATCGAATCTTCGCTTAATTCGAGCTAAACATGAAAAGCCGAAACATTCAATGGCAGAATAACTTTAAAATTTTTCATTTATTCGAACTCATTTTCTCTTAACTTCACTTAATTCGAACTAACGAGAATTCCGATTTTTAATTTTTTCTTACTTCTTTCACAGACTTCAAATCCTTGAAATAACTTTATTTCTTTCATTTTAATCAGAATTGTTCTGAACTAGTATACATATAATCACATCCTTTTGATATCTGCGTTTTTAGTGCTCCGTCTTTTAATCAATGACATTTCAACCGGCTTGTTCTTAATCCCTTAATTAGTTTATGTATTTATATCTTTTAATTTAACATTAAGTCCCATTCTAACGACAACAGCCAAAATAAATTTAAAAAAATTCTATAACATTAATTAATTTTAATTTTACCCCTTTAAACATGCTTTCCTCTCATACTCTCCATAATTCGAACAATTCTTGTGCTCCTGAGAAGTTCGAATTAACGAAAGCCGATTGTATTTTATTTAAGAAAATCTCTATTTTTTCTTATCTCTGTAATTTTACATAAGACTTAAGATAATGGATTACTCGTAGATTCTCTATAAATTAATAGAAAATAATTAAAAGTACTTGGTCAGGATGAAAACGTTAAGGCCCCTGTCCTCGCTCGAGGAAACGCTCGCAAGCTAATGCTATTCCTATGGGGAAGCATTTTTCTGATAACTCTTTCGCAATTTGACATTTTTGAATAATTTTTTTTTGCATTGGATAGCTGAGGTGTATGCCGAAAGCGCACCTTTTTTACTTTTTCGATTTTGGTTGCAGATATTTTTTTAAAAAGCACTTTCAGTTTCGAAACCGGTTTTGAAAGGGAAATTAACTTTGTAAAAAAATATCTGCAACCAAAATCGAAAAAGTAAAAAAGGTGCGCGTTCGGCATGCACCTCAGCTATCCAATGCAAAAAAAAAATTATTCAAAAATGTCAAATTGCGAAAGAGTTATTAGAAAAATGCTTCCCCATAGGAATAGCATTAGCTCGCGAGCGTTTCCTCGAGCGAGGACAGGGGCCTTAAGGGGGCTCAGGGGTCGAAAACTTTTCAAAAAATCGATTTTTTTAATGATCTAGTTTGATTATTCAATTAATTCTTAACTCAATGCAAAAGACCGCATAAAAGTATTAGCATTTTTAACGAAGTTATAAGCATTTATGCATCAATACTTTCATAGCCGCATCCATATAATTTCAACTTTAAGTCGCGTTTTCTCAAAACTTGATTTTTGACGACTAACACTAAGATTTAAAAAAACTATTTGATGGAATGGCTTAATTTTTTTTGCATGCATATAACATCATTATCTAGAGAATGAATTAAGGATATAACTATCACTTAAAAAAAGTTATTAAAAAATCTCTCAAAGTTGAAAATTTAAGAAAACCCTAAAAAACAACTTTTTTCCTTTAAAAATACTCAAAATATTAAGCTATCTATAATATATTAATTCATAATCCAGATAATAATGTTATATGTATGCAAAAAATAAATAAGCCATTCCATGAAATAGTTTTTTTTTTAAATATTGGTGTTAGCCATCAAAAATCAAGTTTTGAGAAAACGCGACTTAAAGTCGAAATTATATGGATGCGGCTATGAAAGTGTTGATACATAAATGCTTATAACTCCGTTAAAAATGTAAATGTTTTTATGCGGTTTTTTGCATTGAGTTAAGAATTAATTGAATAATCAAATTAGATCATAAAAAGAATCGATTTTTGAAAAGTTTTCAACCTCTGAGTCCCCTTAAGGTCTTATAAGGCGTCGTCGAGGGAAATACACGACAAAATCACACAAAGACCGATAAATGTCAAAAACAAGGTGGGACGCCGCTTTCCGTTCTATCTTTGAGTCTCCTAGCCGTTTCCATTTATTGTACCATAACTACCATGAACATCAATCTTTTCACTATCAATGAAGGGCAACATCTTTCATTATGTTCCAACCGCCATTGGCAGTTTCAGCCTGGGATAAGCTGTTTTTACGCAATAATCGAGGCGAAACTTTGAGTACTTAATATTTTCCCCCTTATTTCATTTTTATGCGATTATTATCATTCTCTTTTCCATAACCTGCAATAGTTTTAAGGTTTGCATGAACCAATCCAGTGTTGTCATGGAAATGGTATTTTAAAATGCAATATTTTTTTTTAACTCAGAGAAGAAATAAAGCTGTAAAGTTTGCATGAATCAATTCAGTGTTATCAGTGTCTGCTTTTATTAATACAATTTGTTTATTTCCACCTTTTTTTTTAAATTGCATAAATCTTTTTATTTTTATCATATTTAATCTATCATTAAACAGGATAAAATTCATTATTTCAAAACATGTTGGCAATCAATAAATCTGAATTTACAAAAAAAAAAAAAAAAAAAAAAAAAAAAAAAAAATTTTGCAAACGCGCCAACATCTTCACTTTTCATTTCTGACAATGTATTATTTCAGCAAATTTGTTTGATTAGATGTGTATTATCACTTCTGAAAGCGTTGCAAATCTTTTATGAAACATCTTCTATATGTTTTTGACCATGGCGGGCAGGTAAATTCGATATTTAAAAAATTTCTTTGATTTTTGAAATAGTGTGCAATATAGGAGCTTTATTTTAGGTGTTTTTTTTTTCTTACAAGGAAGTTCTCCATAGTAGGCATACTCAGAATTTTGTGAAAAAAAATGCTAAGTAAACTACTTATGTATGTAATAAAGGATCAGTCAAAATTAACGGCGGAATTACATTAGAAATTATGTAAAAAAATAAAATACTTTCTAATATTTGGCGTGAAAAGACGAAAGCCTCAAGCGAATTGGCGCGCTGAAATTTTCCTCGCTAAAAACAAACGATTTTAATGTAACTGAAAATGTTGGATGTTTGGAATACGTGTTAATGGTATTTAATGAATTTGAAATAAACAATGAGAGAGTTTAATATATTATATGCATTTATATTGCATTACATATATATATATATATATATATATATATATATATAATTTCAAATTTATCAATTTAGCAAGAACCAGCACACCCCCCTCACAAAACAAAAATCCCTTAAAATTGAAAATTCAACTATCAAAATACAAAAACAATAGGCTGCCAGCCTCATCAGCGATTGGTTTTATTAGACAAAAGCAGCCGGACACTCGAGTTTACAAAAACAAAATATATTTAAGTGGCAGTGGGTTTCGGCCAGAGCGGTGAATAGCAAAAAATCAGATGTTAAACACCCGATGGCTATAATTCACGCGCCCCCCCACCGGACCCTACGCCACATTAGTAAACGAATGTCTCACCTGGAACATTGTAAACGATGTCAAAATATGTTCTCTGAATAAAAACCACATATACATATATATTTACATATTGGATATATATATATATTTTTTTTCCAGTTGGGAGTAGTTATTTAAATTATCATTGGAAAAAATATTTTAATAAATAAAAATAGTTATAGAGAATATTTATTTTCATGCATTTAAGCGTATTCAAAAATAAAATCCAGATGTTTCCATGGCAACAAAATTGGATCGACAATGTTCAATTGGATTTTGAGCTTGAAGAAATTTTAATTAGTTTAAATTATGAATTTCGTTTTAAATCGCAAGTTTTGATGTTTAAATTTGAATATAAATGCATATAAATATCGATATAACAAAATTATACTTAAAACCAACTAAAACTATCAAAACTAAAATTATTTAAATTAAATTTATCTAAACAAGTTCGACATAACACTTTTCATCCTTTAAATGTACTTGACGTGAAAAAGTATTTTTTGAAATTGCATTCTATGGTCAACTGAGGATAAATCGCCAAATAACGAAATTTTCATTAATTAAGAGCTGGCTCACAAAAGAAAAATTTAAAATATTGATTTTATTAAAACATGTGAAAGGTTAACACCTTTTTTATTCCGATTAATTTCTGAAGGAAAGATTACGATGAAAATAAGTTGGTATTTTATTAAACTGACAATATTTATCACTGTTAAAAATTTGTTTAAAAACACAGGAAATAAAGTAAACACTCTACAAATTTACATCAGTTTTCGGTTAAATGTATTTGGCTGAGTTTCTCAGTCATCATTTTTTCCCTTATCTTATATATAATTCCTTGTAGGGATTTTCATTTATTTATTTAAAAATATTTTTATCTTTGTTTAAAGTTGTAGTTCAAAATTCACACTTTTATATACTTTAGCAAGATTATTATAAATATTTAAGAATAACATTCGTTTTTTTTTTTTTTTTTTTTTTTTTTTTTTTTTTTTTTTTTTTATTTAGAATAATTAAAAAAGGGAAAAATCATATTGACGGAGATAGTGGGGATTTTTAATCATATGTATCTATAGATTTTTCTCGTCTGAATCATAAGAGACATACTTACTGCGCGACACTAAAAGCTTATCTATGCTAATAAAAGAACAAACGCTCTGTCTGTCTGTGTGTGTGTCTGTGTGTCTGTGTTTCTGCAATGGCTAGCAAAATCTACAGCACGTACGAAACTCAAAATTTTTTTGAGAGTAGCCCCAAATCTCTCCTGATGCACCTAAGCTTCAGAATTTTGAAATTCCAATTATTAACTGAGTAATTAATTAAAATCGAGAGGTCACTTTTATAAAAAAATCATCTTTTTCCCATTTTTTTCTCTTTCGTTTCTTTACGGTTGGTTGGTTGTGTAAAAATTTTCGCAGAAGTGATAAGAAAGCTGAGACAGATTTAAAGAAACCCATGGAGGAATGAGATAAGTGGAGGTGAATTAAGCCTCAAAAAAGGTTTGCAATATGAAACCATTTATCGCTCAAATTTTAATGTGCCAAATAAAAGGACATGGAAGGGATTTTGTTTTATAAGACGAAATGAAAGAAATGAATTACAATTGAAGCATATTTTAAGAGGAAATACCGAATTCTTAAAATGGTCTTTGTTCTATTATTATTTATTAAAATAAATGTTCGTTTTTAAAATGAAGGAAATTTGAAAATTAGCAATAGATAAATATCAAATTAAAATTAAATAAGGTATTGAAAACATTTGATACGAACTAAAAATTGTATAACTAAAAGTTTCCTTCATTAATGTAATTTTAAATACTTTATAACGTAGATGAAAAATGTTTATGACTTAATAATTGCATGTAAATAAATATTTAAAATAAATGATGAAAACATTCTTTTAAAAACATGTAAGAAAACTAAAGTAATAAATATTAATCTAAAATATAGATTTTTGACTGCAGACTATTTTTATGTATTAACAAAAGAATGTTATATTTTCAAGCAAAACGTTAAAATAATTCTCTATATTGATATTTAAAACACATATGACAAAATAATTAATAAATGTTTACCAGTGAAGCGAAAGATTAGTTCTTTTTAAGAAACAAGAGCAAAAAAATAAGGGTTTAAACCTGTTTCAATTGATAGGCGTGTCCGATCACGTGCTTTTGTTGGTACTTAATTGGACTTAATGTAGGGTTACGTTTTTAGCACCTCCAGAGATAATACTTCCACTCTATTAATTTCTTTTTACTCTATGAAAGAAACCAATTTAAATTTTGACATTTCAAAGTGACTGTTTTTTTCCCAAAGACCTTTAAAATTCATAGACTGGCAAAATGTCACTTTAACTTGGGATTTTTGAATACAGCTGTTACGTCAGATCGTTGCTACTTCTTACATTAGAATCTATGCATGGTTAGCTATGTTGCAGTAAATATATGTATATGTATATATGAGGCTTTTTTAGCAGTTTTTTAAATCATTGATTAAATTTGAATGCATTTTATTTAAGTTTTATATTTTATTAAGACTTTAATTTGTTTTTAAAACAAAAATTAAATGGCTGTTTGACGTACAATTGTTCAAATAGGCAGACGATTCATACACAGTAATAAATTATCAAATAGCAAAATAAATTATGTATCAAAAATAGTCACTAAAAGAATAGTAGCAAAACATAATGTTTAGGCATATTAATACATAACCCGATCCCAACCAGAAAAAAAAAAGACACCATACTCTGATCCAAGCAAGACAATTTCATGAGCATAAACCGACCCGAACCTAAAAATTCCATTTGAAAAAAAAAAAAAACTATGGATTTGATATCTGACCCGAATCAAATTTGAATCCCACAAAAATATTCAAATGAAGCATGCCCCAATCCGATCAAGGAAAAATAATGTTCGTGTATATGCAACCCGACCGGAACCTAAAAATGTTCTTTGAAAAAACCCAAAAAATTACCAGAACGAAAACTGAAATCGATAAAAATATTCCAAAGAACTATAACCTGATAAGAGCAAGACAAAATAATTTCCGTGAACATAAACCTGACTCGACCCTAAAAAATTCCATTTGAAAAAAGACCTGAAATTTTATGCAAACTACATCTGAATCCGATCAAAATATTCGAAAGAACCATAACCGGATTCCAATAAGAGAAAATAATTTCCGTGGACATGAACGCGATCCGAACCTAAAATTCCATTTGAAAAAAATAACGGGAATTTGAATCGAACCAAATATAAACCTGACAAAAATATTCCACAGAACCATACCCGGCTCTGAACAAGACAAAAAATTTCCATGAAGATGAACGTAATCCTAACCTAAAAAACTGAACTAAATCTGAATCTGACAAAAATATTCCAGAGAAGCATATCCTTATTCGAACAATGCAGAATAATATCCGTTGATGCGCAACCCAACCTGAGCCTAGAAAATCCATTAAAAACCGAAATCTGAATTGAACGACATCTGAACCCGAAAAAAATATTCCAAAGACCCAAAACCGGATCCGAGCAAAACAAAAATAATTTCCCTGGGCATGAATCCGACCAGAAACTTTAAATTAAATATGAAAAAATACCTGAAATCTGATCGAACCAAATCTGAATCCGACGAAAATATTCCACATAACTATAACCAGATACGAACAAGACAATATAATTTCCATGGACATAAACCCGAACCAAAAAATTTCTAAAAAAAAAAAATCCCGAAATTTGAACTAAACCTAATCTGAACCTAACAAAAATATTTCAGTTTAGTATAACCTCATTGGAACTAGGTAAAATAATTTCCATGGAAGTACAACCCGACCGGAACTTAAAAATCCCACTTGAAGGGAAAAAACCCCACGAAATCTGAATTGAACCGAATCTAAACTGAACAAAAATATTCCAAACAACCCTAACCGTATCCGAAGAAGTCAAAATAATTTCCATGAACATGAATCCAATCCGAACCTAAAATTCGGATGTTCTACAAAACACAATGCGCTCCGTAGCGGTGGAATGTGAAACTAAGTACTTAGCGCGAGATAGTTAAGATATTTCGTTTATAGTTAGAGTTAAATTATAACTTGGTTACTGTTAGGTAACAGTTACGTTGCAATTACGTTCCGGTGAGCCTTATGTTATATTTAGTTTCTGGTTAGGTTACAATTAGGTCATGGTTAAGTTACAATTAGGTTAAGGTTAAGTTGCGGTTAGGTTGTGGTTAGATTATGGGTAGGTTATGATAAGGTGACGGTCAGGTTACATTTATGGTTTATTTAAGTTACAGTTAGGTTACTGTTAAGATACAGCTAGGTTACAGACAAGTTATGATTATAATACAATTAGGTTACGGTTAGGATTTTGTTCACAGAATGAACATTACGCATGTTTGATAAAAAATATATAACTATTTTTGTAAAATGGCTCTGAAATTATAATACTATATACTAACCTTTTAGCTAATCATCGAGAATCGATTTCATTCACGGAATAGTCGGATTTAAGAGTGATATAATTAGTTTGAAATTCAAAATATTTCACTTGGAATATCTGTGCGAAAAAAGTATTTAGTTAAGTCACTTAACAGTAATTTTAAGGATAAATATCAACACTTTAACACGAAAATCACGCAATCGTTGAACACATATTCCCTCCTATGTTTCCCATTGCAGTCATTTCGGGTTTTTTTGGAGCTAAATATTAGTTTTTTTAAACAAATTAATTTTTGATACAGTCAGGGGGTACATATTTAATATAATGTACACTCTTAAAAATTTGACCCTTTTCTGCATCATCACTCCCCCGCTTTTATAGAATATCTCTCTTTTGACCTATGAGAATGCTCCATAATAAGCTGAAGTAATCATTTTCTATAAAAACTGTGGAGTGACGATGCAGCAAAAGGGTCAAAATTTTAACAGTGTATTTACACGTATTTCGAGTTAAAGATAAATTAATCATAAAAATTTCAAGTTCCTTTAACATTATTATTACGGACCCGGGCAACGCCGGGCGAGTCAGCTAATATAACTATATAATTGAGTGAGTAAGATATTCCACAGTGTCAAAAGCTCTAGGGTTTAAACCTCCGGTCAAATGGGAACGTGGGATTTTATAGTGGGATTGCATTATGGATTCAAATATATTTAAGTATTTCTTTGGTTTCTAGTTTTTTTGTCATTCACAAATAAATACGGCGATATATTTTAGAGTTAATTTGGGGTGTTATATTTTAATTTCAACTCTAGATATGCAATAACGCTATGCAACTTTTTTTCCTATATTCTTTTATTTTCTATGATAAATTCATTCACATTTTGTTTATTTAATTCCATAAAGTGTAAAGATCGGGTTAATCATTAGTACACTTTTAAAAAACAACAAAATATCTAATTTACGAAAATGATAATTCATTTCTTAATCTCATTTTCAGTAATATCCCGTCAGTAGTCGCGCGTCGGTCTTTTCGCCGCCCTTATAACATATCTTCTCCTAACTTGTATCACGTAACGAATACAACGGAGATCTACAATGTAGCTGATTTTGAGGCTTTCTTGACCACCTTCGTGAAGTAACAGGACACCTCTGTTTTTCTTTCAGGTACATTTTTAGAAATAAAGTTGAAATTGGCGAAAAAGTCTAGGTAAAAATCTTTAATGTCAGTACATTTTTACTTTTTCCAATTACTCCAAATCTCATGAATAAAATGCAAAATTTAAGAAAACTGCAAATGTATATCTTCGTTGTAATGTTATTTTCGTATATTAGGTGAAAAATATTTCTTATTTTACATATTTGGTATGAGGGGGGCCAGCGGCGAAAAGACCGAGCGCGACTAATGACGTTGTGAAAAAAGTCGCGACTACTCGCGGGATATATAATATAAAGAATAGCAATATTCGCCATCACGGTTTTGTGATATTGATGTGTAAACATTATTTCTAACACAATGTGAGTAATATAATATATTTATGTGGTAAAATCAATGTATTTTACATGCACAATATCGGATATGTCACATGATTTCACGTCTGTATCTTAGTTCCAATGCTCTGAATAAACAATGATGCCGATGGAGAGGAGAAGAAATCAATGATAGATTGTTTCACTACTGATGTAAAATGCAAAAGAGATTGTATGAAAAATTGAGGTAAGATATGAATGACAACTTATATTTGACTGATGATGAGTGACAACTTAAAGTCAAACCTGAAAAACCTTAGAGCTTTGGTTGCTATGTTTATAATGTATAAATAATGAGAAACATGTCCATACGGGATACAGACAGTACATTTTACCGATGATTGATAGTTGTTTCGCTTGTCATTTAAAAGTTAAATATAGTTTTTTCTGATTTTTTTCTCATTTTTTTGTGATAATTGTTTCATTTCAGTTTTATTTTTTTATGTAAATGTAATTTTAAGAAAGTTACAAAGTAATGTTCAAAATGTACAGATAAATTATTTAAAATAGATAATAAAATAATTAAATGAATATTTTTAATTTTTTTTCTCGATTTATTTATTTTTTTGTAAATATAATTGAAAAATTAAACGACAAAATGCTTTTTCTTTTTATATTGAAAAGCTAAACAACTATCAATCTGTTGCAATGTATTATATATATAGTACAATATATATTACTTATCCTATTAAAACCATAATTTCGTATCTTTATAATTGACGGGAAGAATTATTTTTCTGGATGAATTAAAATATAACTAATTTCATAAGTAACCGAGATAAGAATTGCGTTACGATTTACTTTCAATCCTGGGAAAAAAATAGAGAGTTTGTTACTATTTTGAAATGTATGAATAATGAGAAACATATCTATGCATGTTATTGAAAGCACATTTTACCAATGATCGATAGTTTTTTAGTCCATAAGTGGAAAAGGAAAAGCATTTTGTTGCATGATATGTGATAGTTGTTTATTTTTTTAAGTGCAAATTTACTTTTAAGAAAAGCAACCAAGTGATGCTTAGCATGTATAAATAAAATACAAATTTTATAATGTTTTAAAATCTATTTTCATTTTTTATGCATTAAAAGAAAGATAAAGCATAATTATGTATAAACATATAGACATTTTTATGTATAAATATTTTTATGCATAATATTTATGTATTAAATTATCAAGTACATTATTAAAAATTTGAGACAAGAAGTGTGTTGCAATGTATATACAAACCAGAAAAAATATAAGTATTTTTTTACAATGTTATATTGTATGGATAATCAGAAGCATAATAATGCATGATATTGAAAGAATGTTTTTTTTTCCAATTTTGATTACCTTACTTACCCATTTTTTGTGGGGGATAATTAGATTGTAGAAGTATAAAAGGTAATTAAAAAATCAATGCTCAGAATTTAAACATAAATTTTCATATTCTAATTTCAGTATTCAGTAAGTAATTCTATAATTTTAATTCTGCATTTATTTTTATTTTATTTTTAATATTTTCATTTTTATTTTACATTATAATTTTAATTTTTTTTCCAATCAAAAGAATAAACTCAATTATTTTTTTAATATTAGAGAAAATCAAATTTATTAAGTAAATTAAATTGTAGAAAAATTCCACTTTTTCATCAGAAATGTTGGGAAAAATTGTTTACAATTCTTTGTGTTTAACATAGATGTGCGTTTTAGCATGGACCAGAAAAGAGGACCTGTACAATCAAACACCGGAAATCAATCGAACAATTGTGTTCAATGACGTGTTCAGGATGACGGCTGTTTGGCCTGTAGCCCCTCTAAAATTTATAAAAAACATAAAATGTAATTACGAAAGTTTATCAAACTGTGATGAAATCTGCTAAGATAAAATTTATAGGGAACACAACAATATTCACTTTTAGGCAGGTTTTCATTTAAAATGTAGTTCGCAGATACCGAAAAAAACTATTTCAGCCAATTTTCCGTTACACACAGACTCTTTTTACATGCCATACTAATTATACTAATTACGACAAAAATCTGCTTAAAGAGGAAAATTTAATTTCCCTCTTAGAAACTTTTGATCTATCTCAGCCTCCTCCGAAATGATGAATCTAGATACAACCACTGATTGTGTTTTTAAACACCTTAACTAAAATCTAGCCAAAGAAGCCTGCTAAGATAAATATTCTTTTTCTCGGCAATTTATTTCTGCACCAAATCGATGGTAAAGCATGATGCATAGACACAAGTCAATCTATAACTGGCTCTATAGGCAATGGAAAGTTAGGAAATATTATTGACAAATTTTATATGAAACATATTTTTAAACGACATTCAAATCATAAATGCTAAAATTTCTTTGGCTTACTCTTTTTTTAAATAGATTTATCAGAATTTATTCTGTGACAGAAAGTAATGATAGGAAACTATTCCAATCGGTTGTTGCAAAATTATTTTGAAACATCTAATAAATAAACGGCTAGTGCAGTTAAAATTTCAATTGAAATTATTTTTTTAAATGTTATTTTTGTGGTTGCGTAGCGCATAAAAAGCTGTTGGTAGAATTATATTAACTAATATAGTTTATTCTGTAAAAAAATGTCTCAATTTTACAATTTAAAATTTGCCAAATACTCAAAATAATAAATTTGTAGAATTTCCTCACAAACTGGAAGCAAAGAATTTTGAATGAAACATTTATCTAGTTAGTATACAAAAAATATTTATAAAAAAATGTACATATAATTTTGATGCCATTGATTTCAAACCTAAATCTTCGTCTTGTCTAATCCCAGATTACTTCTACAACATAAGGTACTAATTACACATCAGATACATTTATAATAAAAGATAAACACATTTGTGCTCTCTTTCAACTTAAAAAAATCATGAAAGTATAAAGTAGAATATTTTTGTTAAAATCCGACCAATAATAAAAACTTAAATAAATCATCTAAGAATACTTAATCAGATTTATCTAGTCATAAAAATGATTATCGGTTTTATTTAAACAATTAAATAAAAAGTGGGTATCTGAAAAATCATCATCGTTAAAAGTATTAAAATAAATATTTAAAACTTTTTAATTGATTTTATTCTGTTAAAAATAACAAACTGATATGTGTAGAGCCATCGTTATGCGTATCTGATGATAAAATTTCCATGCATAGCAAGTGTAATATAAACAAAATATTAACTAGGCATATATTATAATACACTTTTGAATCGTCAGCGATGATTTTAACGGACATTTTTCGTATAAATTTATGAAATATCTAAATCAGTATATTAAAATTTGAAAAAAAATTCACACAGCTCAGTAAAAATCCTTTTCCAAAGAAAGATATATGCATCCAGTAAATTAAGCGTATCATTTAGTGCATCGATGTATACGATCTTTACAATCTGTGCACATCAAGTAATACAATAAATTAGACAATAATTTAATTGGATTTCATTTAACAAAAAATATAATTTAATTAAGGAAATCTTACCAAAAACGCATTTTAAAAATACTGCTTTATAATCATAATTTTATTCCTAGTCATATAAAAAGACATGTGTATTGTGCGCAAATAGAAATATTATACGATTTTTATGTAATTTTTTTTATGTTGTTTTAGTATTTAAAGTTATTGTTATATGTCTCAAAAAATTATATTAATAATTATTTGAGACATTATTTCAAAAGTGATACAGTAAAATATACTTTTAAAAGTTATATATGTTATATTTTAAAATTTACTCTAAAAATATGCATTTTATAAAATAAAATTGAAATAAATAACAACCATTGGATCTTGACAAAATAAAAATAAAAAATCCAATTCATCAAACAACTGGAAATGACAAGTTTTGCTTTCACTACTGTGTTTAATAGATGCTGCTTTTTGTTCATGAAACTTCCTCTAGAGAGACAAGTGAAAAAATAAAGATTAATAAATCACAATTTTCCTTTCAATAAATCTCTTTTTTAGTACATATGTTTTATTTAAACAGAAAAAAATAAAGCTTAGTGTAAGAAAGAAGCGATTTACCTATTTTTTATGTGTCCAAAATTCCCTGCAGTTAAAAACGATTTTCAAATTACTTCATTTATTTAACTCAAAAATTGAAAGAACGCTGTTGTTTTTTAAAAGTTTTCTTTTGTGGTCACTGAATAGCTCCTGCATTTTAATTTTAATTAAATTTAAAAACAAGAAAAGAATTTCTTCGTTATTAATGATTATGAAACACTTTAAAACATATTCAGTAAAATAAAATAAAGCATAACGCATTGAAAATTGCAATCCTCAATAGTAAGAAAATATACATTATTTTTCTTTTGTGGATTCGTATATCACTTTCTGTAGACAACATAGAACATAAAATGTTTGTTCAGTTCATTTCACACTTAAACTTTTTCTTTACTTCTTTCAAATATGGTTCAAATGTGAATCGAAATGCATTTTAGTGTTCCAAAGTACTGAATGCTGAAAATAAAATTTAATTTCGTATTTAATTTACATTAAAAAAGAAAAAATGCAATTGCTTAAATCCTTACTACTTATTATAAAATATAATTATATAGTATTTGCCCAATATGTATATATTTTTAAGATTAGCCATTAAACAATAGAGTGCTAATATATTTTTAGATGCATCTAATACTACATATGTATATCCTTTTTCTGATATATATCAGTAGTAAAAAAGATGCAAACTAAAACACATTCATATAATTTATTTTTTAAAAAATCTTGAACGCTAAATCATATGTATATTTTTATATGTATGATAAAGAACATACAAACATGCACAAAAAAGTTTAAATCTCTAAACTAAAATTCTAACATAAAAAATTATTTAATATAAATTTAAGAAATTATGGAACCACAATAAATTTTCATTTAAAAATATGAACGGTATCAGCTACATTTGTTGAGTTTTTATATGGCAACTTTTACCTTGGGTAAGCTGTATATGTGTATATATGAGTTCCGTCGTTTTACGACCATTCTGCAATACAATTAGGTAGATTTCGTATGAAATACTACCTATTGCAATCGCACCAGTTTATCTATCTATCTATCTATTTATCTATCTCTCTCTCTTTCTATATATATATATATATCACTTTTTTATGGACACGATAACTTCTATAATTCTTCACCAATCTCCACCAAACTGGTACATAAAATCAAAGGGGATAAAATCTCGGCTAAGTTCGTTAATGGGCAAAATTGGACCAAGGGGGGCGGAATAGGGGACATTTTGTGAAAACCGAAAAAACGCCATTACTTCTTAATTAAAGTAGATATCGAATCGGTTTAAAGTTTATATTACTTCTTAAAAATGGGCCAAAAGTTTATGCATGACAGATTTTTGATAAATTTAGAAGTGGGCTCAAGGGGCGAAAAAAACAGGGGTTTTGAGAGAAAAAAATTCATAATTCGTCAATTTTCAAGATATCAAGTCCAACTAATTTTTTCGTAAATGCTCTTAAAATTATCTAAAACTTTTGTAGTTACAAGTTTTTGATAGGACCAACTTTTACCGATGAAAAAAATTAAAAACGAAAAGAAAAATGGCGGTGAAAAAAGAGAAAATTCCATAACTCCGTCAATTTTTAAGTTATCAAATCTGATTAAATTTATTTTACATCTCCTCAAAAATATCCACAACTTTTATATTGACAAGTTTTTCATAGGACCAATTCGTATAGCAAAAAGAAATTAAACAAAAATAGGAGTTGGAGAAAAAACCTCAAATCCAAACTGCTTATATTCTGACTCATTTTTAAATTCATTTTTGATTTTAAACGCATCCAAATGTTAGATCCTCTTGTTTAGAAACTGTATAAAGTGACGCATTGGTCAATTTTCTGATAAAGACAGAATATATTTCAAAAAAAGTTACCAAAAAGGGTATTTTGAACAGAATTTTCCGAAATCATCATGACGGAAAATTTAAGGAAGTGTTCAAATAAGAAATTGCGTTTTTTTCTGACTCGTTTTTAAATCCATTTTTGCTCTCAAACGCATCCAATTTACAGATCCTCTTTTTTAGGAGCTATATAATGTGATGCATTGATCGTTTTTTTTTTTTTTGATAAAGACAGAATATATTTCGAAAAAGGCTACCAAAAAGGGTATTTTGAACAGAACTTCCCGAAGTCTTCGTGATTTGAAAATTTAAGGAAGTTTTCACTTAGCGAATTGCGTTTTTTATGACTCGTTTTAAAATCCATTTTTGCTCTCAAACGCATCCAATTTAGAGATCCTCTTATTTAGGAACTATATACTGTGTCGCATTGGCTAGTTTTTTCATAAAGATAGAATATATTTTTAAAAATGCTGTCAAAGTGAGTATTTCGCAAAGTGAGTATTTCGCACAAAATTTTCCGAAGCAATCATGATTAAAGAATTAAGGATGTATTCAAACAACAAATCGGTTATTTTATGACTCATTTTTAAATTCAATTTTTTTACTCAAATGCATTTAACTCACAGTTTTTCGTTATTTAGGAACTGTATAATGTGCTGTTTTGGTCGATTTTTTAATAAATTCAGAATTTTTTTCAAAATATTTCGTGAAAATGGGCATCTGAGTTGAATTTTTTTTAACATGATTCTGATAAAACCAGTTTTTGCAGAAAAATGAAATTAAAAAATTTTCATAAACGGCCAAATGAATTTATTAAACTGGGTTTATCTCTAATCATATATATATATTTTTTGTTGAAATGAGCACTCTTCGAAATCTACCTCCGCCTATAGGCCCAGCCGACAGGGATTTTTTTCGGTTTAAGGCTGCGTCATTGGGCAATACTAACTTCTCCCATGATTTTCGTGGTGAGCTTTATTACCACACATTTTACTTTTAACATCGGTCATGGGAACAGATTCGCTGTACATTTGCGGTTAGATCCTTTGAATGATTTATGTAGAGAGATAGTTTTAGGGGATATTTGATTTCTGAAAATAATAAATACTTTTGTGATATTTATCTTCCATTTAGGAACACTAGATAAAACATACTTCATATAAAACCTTTATAGTTTCTGTTAAATAATGATATTTTTGATAGGGTACATATGATATTATGCAATGTTGCCAAGTCTCCGGTTTTTTTCACAGCACTATTATTTTAGTGCAAATCACGCTAGTTTTAATCCTTGGAATTTTCCAATTAAGAAAAAACATTTTCTGTATTAAAATACTAATATGAAAAAATCTGGAGACTTGGCAGCTCCGCCTTATGTATTTTTTTATATATACATGATATCTTGAAGGAATTTAACAACAGTTTCAATTATAACTTTGTTTTTACAAGTTATGATGTTTAATTTATACTAAAGTGAAGTTTTTTGTTGCGAGATAAAATAACCAGTAAATCTGCAGATCAGGAGCCTGAGCGTTCATTTTGCAATCAACTGCTTTTTATCACATTTTGCGTAATATTTAACTTCATAGAACAGCAAATGAAAGTTTTCAGTAACATAAATATTTATAACATATATAAGAATTAAAAATCCATAGGAAGCTTCAGAAATTAGATTTTGTTAAATTGATGATATTGTTATGTAATGTTATTCTAAAATTCTGATAAACTGAATACTATGATACATTTTTAGATTAAAAAGTACATTTCATCAGGAAGGCAGAGCACCCATGACCATCCATAATATCATTAAATTTACATTCGTAATTCTCTATTTATTATGCGAATGGTTAGAATTCATTTTACACTTAGATTTTTAAGGATAAATTTTTAAGGATAAACAACAGTTTAGAAAAGCCTTTTATACTATTTTTTTTTACCTAATACCCACAAACATCTGTATTTGATGTTTTAGTAACTTATCGAAATCTAAATGAGTTGTCTAATTTAAAGCTTAATATATTTTTTGCAATTTATACTTGCAAAAATACACTTTTTTACCGTTCTATAATACTTAGATAAAAAATCTTATCTAAATACAGATTAATATTTATTTGATAACATTACCTTACATCACCCAAAAATATACTAGTGTGCAAAATTTAAGAACGAGTCCAAAATGCCAATTTACAAGCAATTTTCAAGCGACAATTTTCATGCAAATATTCAAAAGGCAGTAATATAATTCGAATAATTACTATCCCTGCATAACAGCTAGTCCATATAATTCGGTTCACAAATGGCCACAAGAGACACAGTTTACTTGCTTAATCACTACGGCGAAACAACAAAAAAATAAATTTCATACGTCTCTTTTATGAGTCTCAAATGACTACTATATGTGACTCCACTGACAGGTCATTGCAACTGCTGCTGTGTGTTGAGTCACCAGGTGAGTTTACGATGTTATTTTATTGAGACTCGGTTGTGACTGTCATTTGCAGACTCAATTTAAAAGTCATTGTGAATTCTGCATTATGATAAATCACCAAATAATGTCCCATTAAAGTCACATAGTGATTTTCACCACTTTTCACAGTGGTTACTTCACAATAGGGTCCCTGTTACCATTTGTCAAAGTCTTGTGACAGAAAGTCACTATGTGACCTTAATGTGATATTTGGCGATTTATCATAATTCAACGTTCACAATGACTTTGAAATTGAGTCTCCAGATGAGAGGTAACGCGAGAGTCTCCATGAAACGACATTGTAAACTCACCTGGTGACTCGCTACAAAGTATCTGTCACAATGACCTGTGAATGGAGTCACATATAGTAGTCATTTGACACTCATAAAAGAGACGTATGGAATTTCCTATTTTTTGTTTCGCCGTAGTGACTGTGACTCTTGTGAACATGTGTGACCTGAATGAGATGTTATATAGACTATTTGTTATGCAGGGATACTAATTATTTAAATTATGTTACTTCCTTTTGAATTTTCGCGTGAAAATTATCGCTTGAAAATTGCTTGAAATTTGGCATTTTGAGACTCGTCCTCAAATTTTGCACACCAGTGTAAGTATATTTTCAGTCATAATCGTAATGGGAAATCATTTGTCATCATTTCCTGAGCTATTTGTCAAAATAGCAAACATTAATTTTGAGCCTGATTATTGAATCAATCTTGTTTTTTTTATTTTTTTTCCATTAAATTCAAATTATGATTTCCCGCTAATCATGACATCATTTTTCTGCAATGATATCTATGCCATGCATATTATTGACATTTTTTAAAGTCTTGCTTTACAACATTTTTTTAAAAGTATAATTAAAAAAAAAAAAAACAAATCTTTATGTTAACTACGCGCAGACTATAAATTCTAAAATATTCATAACAATATTCTTTAAATAAATATGAATTAATATTATAATCCAAATTCATTTAATTTTATGCAAAAGCGCATTAATTTTATTTTCGATACATAACGTCATATTTGTTTGTATCTTTGTACAATAAACTTATCCGTTTTGCCCTTTTTTTAAACTTATTATTACATTTATACATTATGCTTGCTTATAATATTAGTAGGATCAGTTATTTTTGCTAGGCAGAAAATAAAAGAAAAAGAAACAATGAAACATGTACATTTTAAATAAAAAAATCTAAAACAAATCGCTTTATTGTATTGGAACACATGTATAAAAAATCCCCAAAAACTACAGAAATAATATAATTTTTTAAACGGGCAAATGCATTGATAAAATTTCAAAATAGTAAAAAAAAATTAAGAGCCGTACAGAAAATTTCAGTATCCATAATTTATCATTTAAATTTATTGTTCAAAAGAGCTATTTTCTTTCAACGAATGAAAAATTGAAAATTTTCAGAATTGCTGTAGGAAAGCATTATGGTGCAAAATAAAATGTCCTGTACTTTCTGAACATATGAACTAGACATAACAAAAACAATACAGCTAAATCCGGGTATCTACTAAATGTGCTTATATAATTTGGAGGAAATTGGTTTCTTTTTACAGCAGTTATCGAGGAACAGATAGAAGACAGACGGAAACGAAAAAAAATTTCGTGTCTCCAAAGTAAACTTTCACTGACATTTCGACAAACAAAAAGCAATTCTTTCTAATTAAAATGACTGCTATACACGAAAAAAATATTGCATCATTCTTACCCCACAATTTTTTTACAAAAAAGTTTTTTGTCGTTTTTATTGTTTTATTTTAAAAATATTTAATGTCTAGTTAACTTGTGTTTATATTACTCTTGCTAAACTTGCTGAAAATATCATCAGATACGCATAATGATCACTCTGCACATAGCAGTTTTGCTAAAAAATAATGTAAGTATTTTTAAACAGAATAACATTACTTAACGAGTGTTAAATATTTATTTTATTATTTTTAATGATCATAATTTTGAAGACACCCATTTTTTTAACCGTTTAAAAAAAACAGTAAGCATTTTATGAATATATCAGTTGGATTAAATCTTTTTTTATGATTTATTTATGTTTTAATAATTGGCAGGCCTTTAATGAAACATTCAACTTTATATTTTCACGAAAAACAAAAAACAAAAAAAAAAAAAATTGAATAAGAATATAGAGGTCAATAATTTTTATTTCAATTATATCTGATTAGTAACAAACAAGCTCATGTTGATGAAGAAATATACGATTAGAAAGACAAATATTACTATTCAAAATCAGTCGTATCAAAATTATGTGTATATATTTTCATGAATATGTTTTTTTTTCATATTTATACTTTATATTATACATTTAACTATGCAGAAAATCCTGAAAAAAGTTATTGTAGTACCTCTTGTTAGATATTATGCACCATAATATAAACAGCATTTTTGCAGCTTTTTTACAAGTGTTACTTCTGAAACTTTATATATATATATCAATATGATATATATATCAATGTGATAATGATATATATATATCAATAGGTAGTTTTCGACCCTATGTTCCAGTGTGATTTTTTATCCTTGTTGTATGCTTGATTTGTCATATCATTTTGTCAACGTTTTTTTTAATCACCTTGTATACTTTAAAAATTTACACTATTCAGTAGAATAATTTTTGCTCTCTTATATGTGGACCGAATGATGGACTATAAGCGCTACGTATTTACACAATTTTAAACGCACATAAAAATGAAATGAAACATTTAAACAAAGCATGAAATTATTAAACAAAGCATGAAATTATTAAAACATTATATGGAAACTATTTAAAAATATAACGGAATAAAATAAATAAAATTTAACGGATAAACTGACTCGTATGTTGAACATTTCACATGGTTATAAATAATATTAATTAACAGTTCAACAATATACAGGGTGATTCAAAAAACGTGAACAAATTTATATGACAGGTCAGGCTTCACACATAGTCATCACATAGGAACATGGGGCCTCAAACCACTTATTGAGTCACAAATACAGGGTGTTTCATCCTAACTCAATTTGGGTTGAAAGTAATAAATTTCAGAAAACTGAAGTATATTATAATAAAACATTTAACAGACATCCTCACCTTTGTTTTAAATGTGATAGCACCATGCAAATGTGGTAGAAGTTTGCATTATACGCGCCAGCAATATGCACTTGGCACCTCTTATTTTGGATTGTGATAATCAGTTTATACGGTATCGTCGATTGCTTGGGCAATATGTTTTTCCAGATCTTTTCGTAACGTTATCACATTTGCCACAAAATAAGGTACATATCGTAGCATTTTCATTACAATATTTCGCTTTTCCTCTAAATTATTACTTTCAAACTGGGTATAGCTAGAATGAAACACCCTGTATTCGGGAATCAATAAGTAGATTGCGACCCTATGTTCCTACGTGATTTTTTATCCTTGTTGTATGCTTGATTTGTCATATCATTTAGTCCTCTTTTTTGAACCACCCTGTATTTTTATATGTAAAGACAGACGTTTTTATTTTAAGTTAAATATATTTTTTTTCATTTCTTTGAGTAATAAAGAAATTGAGTAAATAATTTAGATATTTAGGGCTATTATAAACATAGGTTCCACTAAATAAATAGGTTTTTATGAAACGAATTTTAAAAAATGATTATTTTAACAAGTCTTGAGTTATATTGGTCACAAACATTTTAAAAGCATATGCACACTGTAAAAAAAAAATTCAAGAGGTTACTAAAAATTTCTTAGTAAATTTGTATTCCACAGAATTTTTTAGTAACCATTAGAAACTTTTTTTTGTAAGTGAAACAAGCATTTCTTTTGTAAACTGAACAAAAGAATTTTTTGTATAACAACTTAAAAGTTTTTAGTATGAGCCACAAAGCAAATTTTAGTAATAACTCCAAAATTACTTTTAATAACCATTACGTGCATCCAAAGCGGAGGAGCTTCTTTCGAACTGCATCCAGCCTTCTGAAGCGGAAGATTTTCGGCAAAACCGCAATAGATGGCAGCACTAAACATTCCTAACTGCTCCGAAAGGATTTTCATAATCCCTTTATTAACGAGACACTACAGACATTCGGGGTGTATTTGGCGGTGGCAAGTTTCGAACCCGGGACCTTTTAGCCTGGAGTCCGTTACTATAACCGCTGTGCTATCAAGGCCACATCAACTGAGTTTTAGTAAGAGCTATTAAAAATATAAAACTATTAACTCTATTCGTTGCTAACTTTTTTCTAGTAATTCTTACAGATTTTCTAGTAACCGACTAAGATTACTAAAAATTTTTTAGTAATTACAAGGATCACTAAAGTTTTTTTAGTAGATCGACCTTTTTTTTTACAGTGCAGGTGAGACCAGACGCACAGTCAGAGCATTTTAAAAATAGTTATATCATTTTCCTGATATTTTAAAATGTTTTAAAACAACAAATACAAAACACTTCAAAAATTTCGTCTTACGTTTTGAGAAAAAAATCAAAAGCTATAAAAGTTTTATAATTTTTTTTTCAACAAAGTTTTTATCAACTTTAATAATGCTGGTCTAAATGCAAAGTTAATAGTCTCTATTTATGTTATCCAAAATGTTTCGTTGAACATGTAACTTCCTTCAAACGCCCAGAACTGCATACAGTAAGACTTCCTTTAATAAAATTATTAATTTGTCAATTCTTGAGTTACATAGTTTACAAACTTTTATAAACCACATACAAAGGACAGATGCAAAGTCCGAACATTTTAAAATTAGTTATATCGTTTTCTTGATATTTTAAAATATTCTACAACATCAAATATTAACAGTTGAAAAAATTCACTACTTCAAAAATTTTATCCTATATAATGAGAAGAAATTTTAAAAATGTTGATTTTTTTTTCTTTTGTATAACGTGCTGTATAATGTTAACAATGCTGTTCTCAATGCATGGGCAATATTTTCTATTACTATTACTGAAAAAGTTTCTTTGAATATATAATTTAATTGAAAAACATAGAACCAGATACGGCAAGCCTTTTTTAAGCCTGATTTTCATATTTTTAACATTTGAACTCGTTTGATCTTTATTATATTTGCCGATCGTGACTAAAAGTTTCTATTCACTATGCATACAAAGTACTCGCTTTATTAACTCTTCGGGATCGGGGGGAGGGAGGGGACTCCTGAAACTTTTAACAAAAATGAAGCGAAACATTTAAAGGAAACATAAAACTTATTTGAAAACTACGACAAATTATTAAAATTTAACAGATATGTAATAGATAAAAAGTATTAATATTTCAAAATATAATGGATGATATTACTTAAATATTTTGCAAATCGACGGTGGACGTTATTTTTATCATAACAATATGAAATTTTGTGCGCATATACATTTCACCAAAAGCACATAGAGCACCTTAAAATTTCCAATCTTATTAAAATAAACGAAATTTTAAAAAGCTCCTCGTTTTTTAATTTTTGAGATACTTTTTTGCTTTTGCATTTTTATCACTTAAAATTGTAATAAACAAATATGTGAAAGATGAAAAAAAATCTTTTGAATAGTAAATATTTTACAGGTTTTTTTTCTAAATTTCATATAGATTTTCATCAAAATTTTGCCTTTTAATAAGTAGAAAATAAAATTTGACTATCTTAATAAAGACGAATTTTAAAAAGCTTACACAATTTCTTTCTAAATTATATCAGGATACTTCCTTATCAATTTCATAATTATTGATAAAATATTACGACGCAAAGAGAATTTCGAAAATCTCTAAATGCTAAAAAATTAGTTTTGAGAAAAACAGAGTTAATATATATAAATGCACTTACCTTTAGTATTTATTTCTTAAAACCTTCATAAATGATATTTTAATAAGAAAAAACTGTTTTGGTACTATTATACCATAGAAATAGACCTTTTTTACGATTTTGCTCGAATAAAGGTCCACTGTCCCCTTAATGTTAAACCAAACGTCTCTTATTTTAGAATAAAAACATTTTTCTCGTTTTGTTGATTAATTGAGAAAGTGAATAGATTGTTTAGTTATTTAAAACGGTTTTTACCTCTAATTCTACCAACAATATCGAACGGTTTCATGAAATCTATTAAAATGCATAATTAGCAAATACATAGTGCGTGACATTTTTATGTTACTAATTGACCCGCTGAAAATTATTAAATGCACTTGAAATTTGGATGATTTTATTGGATGATTTTTCACTTGAAATATGCGGTAATAGATTGTCTGAAATACGTGGCCGCTGACTGTGTAAAAAAGCGATTATAAAAACAAAAATAACTAACATTTAGCAGTAAAAAGACACAAAATGATTGCAATGGAAAAGTCGGAGGGGGGGATATGTGTCCAATGATTGCGTAATTTCAATGTTAAATATTGATATTTATCCTTAAAAATCACTGTTAAATCACGTAACTAATTACTTTTCACACATAGAAAACCCAAGTAAAATATTTTGAATTTCAAACTCATTAAATCGCTCTTAAATCCGACTATAGCACGAATGAAATTTACATTCGACGATTAGCTAAAAATGTTAGTATAAAGTATTACAGAAATTGAATTGAATTAGAGAAATTGTACAAAAATAAGTGTATATATTTAATAAAATCATGTGTAATGTTTACTCTGTGGACAAATCCCAACCATGACCTAATTGTACTGTAACCACAACCTGTCTGTAACCTAACTGTAATTTATCCCTAACCTAACCGTAACTTAAATATAATATAAATGTAACCTAACCGTCAAATTATCGTAACAAATCCGTAATGTTTCAATAATCTAACTGCGACTTAACATTAACCTAATTGTATTTTTTAATATAATTTTAACATTATTTTAAAAGTTAAAGTATTATTTTAATAATTATTTCAGCCATTATTTAAAAAGTGATATAGTGAAACATTATTTAAGAAATTTATGCATATTATAAATTTTAAAATTTACTCTGAAAAATAAGCATTTTATAAAACTAAAATTGAAATAAATATCATCCATCGGATATAGATAAAATAAAAATAAAACCAATTCATCACACAGCTGAAAATGACAAGTTTTGTTTAGTGTGATTTCTATATTATTATAGATATTAACGTATCATTTTATAAGTGATAAAGTGAAACATTATTTAAAAAGTTATAAATGTTATATATTTAAAATTTACTCAAAAATAAGCATTTTTTGAGTAAATTTTGAAAGAAATTTAAATAAATATCATTTATCGGATCTTCAAAATATAAAAATAATAACCAATTTACCAAACAGCTGGAAATGACAAGTTTTGTTTTCACTATTGTGTTTAATAGATGCCGTTTTTGTTCATTAAATCTCCTCTGGAGAGACAAGTGAAGAAAAAAAGATAAATAATTCGCAATTCTCCTTTTCAATAAAGCTCTTTTTTAGCACATCACTCTTATTTAAAGAGTAAAAAGAGAAAAGCTTGGTGAAACAAAGAAGTGATTTATTGATTTATTGTCTGTCAAAAATTCCCTGCAGTTAAAAACGATTCTGAAACTTCTTGATTTATTTTACTCAAAAATACAATGAACTATTGGTGTTATTTTTTGAAAGTTTTCTTTCCATAAAATGGCCACCAGGTAATTCTTGCCTTTTAATTAAAATTAAAAACAAAACAGGACACTCATTCTTTAGTATAGATTATTAAAAAATTTAAAACAAATCCTGATTGCAGTAAAAAGAATGAAGGACAACACATTGTAATTTCTAAAACTCAATAGCGAGAAAATAAATAAATTTTTTTGGATTCCTATATCACTGCATGTATACTACCTAAAATGTTAAAAATATGTTTGCTAAGAGGACAGTTTAATTTTTAAAATTTTTTTCCAAATTCTGGTGCAGGTGTAAATCGCATTGCATTTCAATAATCCAGAAACAGTAAAAATTGAAAGTAAAATTTAATTACATTTTTAATTTAAATAAAAAAATATGAATAATTAACGGTTAAAATACCAATTTAACATCTAAAATGTTTAGTAAAAATTTGGGAATGATCGGAATGAATTCAACATAGAATGATATTTAGCTAATATATAGGGCTTTCATTGAAAATAACATTCCTGTAAGAGAAGTACCTCAACAATTATTTCGCTTTTTTTAAAAAAAATAGCTATTTCTAAACATCGTTTACGGAACTTATCGGAAATATAGTACGAAATGTAGAAATGTTCCAGAAACTCGACGGAAAACGTATTGGATTTATACGGATTTGTAATCTCAAAATGCCATTTACGGTTTTTGTACTGTTTTTCTGTTAAAAATAAAACTATTTCATAAAGTTTTACGGAAATGTTTGTGTGCATTATTTTTTTACAGTATACAATTAATATGTAGACGTATTAGGGATTCTAATGTATTTTATGGTTTCTAGGCTTCTAATACATTTATCTCAGTCATAAGTGTATACGAGAGTAATAGCGGATGGTGCATTTTTATTTATATCTTAGAACTTTGCATAATACTAAGTAACGTGTATATTTTGAATGTGTAATTATTTTCATTGACAATATCTTTAACTTTGTATTTTTCGTTTTTTTATATACCACATAAGGATTGGATTAGTTATTAAAATTTTTGAAAAAGAAAAAAAATCTACATTACCGAAATGATAATCAATTTCTTATTTTTATTTTCCATAATTTTCTTTTGAAAACAAAAACAAACAATGCATTCTATCACGGACTTTTAATATTAATATGTATGCATTATTTATAATACAATCTCAGGTTTATGTATTTATGTGGTAGAGTCAATGCATTTTGCATGCTCAATATCAGACATGTCACATCATTTCACGTCGATATTCTACTTCCAAACATCTGAATAAGCAATGAGGCTGACAGAGTTGCAATCGATGATAGATTGTTTCGCCACTGATGTAAGATGCAAGGGAAGTTGTATGAAGAATTCAGATAAAAAGTGAGTGACATCTTATATTCAAACCTAAAAAAAAAAAAAAAAAAAAAAAAAAAAAAAAAAAAAACTTAAGGCTTTTGTTACTACATTGCAATGCATGTATAATGATAAACATATTCATGCATAATATTGAAAGCATATTTTAACGATGACAGATAGTTGTTTAGATTTTGATTAAAACAGAGAAAGAAAAAATTTAATTTTAATATAAGTTAAAGAATTTTTTTAAAGCAACAATACACTGCTGAGAATTAAAATACAATTTTGAACACCATATATTCAATAATTTATTGAATATTTTTAATTTAATTTTCTTTTTAAAATTTTTAATAATATTTTTCACGTTAATTTTACATTATTAGAAATTTTAAAATTCAAAATTTTAGAATCAAAATATTTGAATTCGATTTTTGCTAAAGTTTTAGTTTAAAAGCAATTTTTTTATAAAATAAATTGTAAAGAATTATATATTTCCAACAGAAATATTGAGAGAGGCTGTTTACAATTCTTTGTGTTTTACATAATTGCGTGTTTTAGCATACACTAGAAAAATGCAACCCCTGCATCCATACATCGAAAATCAATTGAGTAATTGTTAATCTAAACACTTTAATTAGAATCTAAAGCTATAACTTCTGTACAGCCATTTGATTATTGTCACTAAATCGATATATGTCATTTATTTGAAGAATTTTTATAGCGTCACCGATATAGATGTGCATTTTTTTGCTTTTTAATAGATACAGCAAAGGGAATACAACCATAAAATTTATTGAAATTGTCCTTTCGTCTGTTTTTTTTCTCTTTATCTCGCTGTAAAAGAATTTTTTATTTATCCGGAATAACCTAATATTCATTGGGTGTTAATAATATTTGGGTTGGAACACGCAATATTTAAAACTAGGTAATTTTCGTGTCCTTACACGACTAATGAAATTTTAACAATGCTACTTTAATGAATTCGATTTTAACACATGAGTTTGTTAACAAGACTACTTCTATGAGATTTTGTTTGCCACAATTTTTTTAAATTGATCTTCGGGATATATATCATTATAAATGTTTTTTATAAAACTATTTTGGAAAGATTTCAAGAACTAGTATAAAATAATATTATTTTAAAATATCTTAATTCTTTAAATTAAATTCAAAAATTTTATCCATTTTGAGAAATTTCCTATGATTTTTTAAAACAATTATTCAATCATAAATGACAAAATTTCTTGAGTTTGTTCCTCTGTTTTTTCGGAAATGAATTTACAGAATGCAGAATGTATATTGTGTCACAATTAGGAAAATAATGAAATTGTCAATTTCAAATTTTAATCAAATGTAGGGTTAAATGGGATGCTATATACGCAAATGCCTTAGAATATACTCATTATATTACATATAAATACATATAAATGCATGTATCAAACAAAAAAATTGTCTTTTCAAACATAAATCATTTTATTTTTTTCCTTATGTATTGACATAACATTTTTTTCAATAGTGCAAGATACAAATTAAAAAAAAAATATAGTGGAATATTGCAATTTCGCTTGATAATATGATTTTTATAATAAGGATGTAATTATACTGAAAGTATTATTGAAAAAATTCCTGAATTTTACTCTTACTTCTAAGCAAACATGATAATGTATGGGGTCAAACAGAGAAGGAAAAAAGAGAGTGAAAATAAATTAAATTTTAAAACATGTTCCGAACAATGAAATGTTTATAATAGTATGAAAACTTTTAATAAAAGATTAGATCACGACCTCAAGGAAGTTGTGCATTAAACATATCTAAATTCTGTTTTACGTTTACAATTTCCTCGCTCAAATTATTTCAGAACTTGTCAATAAAAACATATCTTTTATTAAAACATTATGTTTTCCGTGATAGCAATGACTGTACAGTAAAATAGCAGTGATTTCATAACAGGAGAATGTTTAAACATAGTTGTTATTTTTAGTCATTTCTTAAAGTCCGATGTAACAAAATGATTTCGTGCAGAAAACAATTGAATCCTTGTAATAATAAATGAAGCATGTTTGGGTTATATGTGTTAAATTTTATTACGTATATGTTTGTAGATGTGTCTGTGTAAAAGCATGTATAAGGTAAAATAAATAATAAGGTAAAATAAAATAAGTAAATAATTTAAGATATAAATCTACACGCATTATATTTTGCTAATTATGTCTTTTAATGTATTTCATAAAAAATTAAGCAAAAACCGTGATAAAAATTGCATTAAAGATATCTAAGAAATATAATTCACATTCTTCATAAGATAGATAATGTCTTTTAAAATTTCACGCTTCTTTTAAATGTATTGATCCATTTTTGTTATTAACGTTAAAAAGTTTCAGCAGATGTCTCTTCGAAGAACAAAAAAGGGAGTACTGCTTATTGAATATGCTATCTTAAACACGATAGGCAAATATAATAAAGATGTCATGGGATGAACTGCTACAAATATGAAAATCTGATTTAAATGAAGACTAAGCATAAGCAATTCTGGGTGTTTGAATTAAGTTATACATCTAAATAAAAAATTTCTGAATAACATTAACAGAGAATACTGACTGTGTAATTAGTTTAATATTGTTTACATTACACAGTTATATATTGACGGTTTTTTTTTTTTACTTTCTTCTATCTCTACAGGAAGATTTAATAGTATTAGATTCGTGAAAATTTTCGAATTGGGTTTTTGACAGGATTTACACGTTTTAGGGATCAGAAATTCCATAAACAAGTTTTTATAAAAAGATGCTCTTTGAGTCTGTAATTCTTTCTTTCTGTCTGTATGCTACATAAATTTTCTGTTCGCTCATTCTCGAAAACTAATCCGGGGAATTTGATAAAAAATTGCATTCAGCTAGTACCTGATATGATTCGATGCTGATTAGTTTTTCGTGTAAATAGATCAACAATTGATGTTGCTACGCTGCATTTTTTAAAGATGTCCGTAAAATTTATGTCTCAATTTTCTTTCTGTCAGTATGGGACATAAATTTTCTGTTCACTCTTTCCCAAAAACTAATCCGAGGAATTTGATAAAAAATTATATTCAGCTAGTACCTGATATGATTCGATGCTGATTAGTTTTTCGTGTAAATAGATCAACAGGTGATGTTGCTACGCTGCATTTTTTAAAGATGTCCGTAAAATTTATGTCTCAATTTTCTTTCTGTCAGTATGGAACATAAATTTTCTGTTCACTCTTTCTCAAGAACTAATCCGAGGAATTTGATAAAAAATTATATTCAACTAGTACTTAATATGATTCGATGCTGATTGATTAGTTTTTCGTGTAAATCGATCAACAGGTGATGTTGCTATGCTGCATTTCTTAAAGATGTCTGCAACATTTATGTCTCAATAAGTAATGCACGGATTTCTATCGCAGTTCAGAATCAGTTTGCTCTTGACGTGAATTTATTCTGTTTACATTTTGGTGTCAACCGCTCAATAGATGACGCTATATACTTCAGTTGTAATGGTTTCCGATATAGATTTATCACTAGAACTAATGCAAGAGTTTTCATCAAACTTCAGATTCAGGTATCGATTATTGCTGTTTATGTTTTAGAATAAATCGCCCAACAGGTGGCACTTTTATGTTGCAACATTTTCGATATCCACAATAGTTCTATCTCATGAAATAATGAATGAAATTCCATATTTTCAGAATTCTCACGAATTGACAAGCATAGATTGCCATTTAATTC
The DNA here is from genome assembly GCA_964019185.1 of Maratus speculifer. Taxonomy (NCBI): domain Eukaryota; kingdom Metazoa; phylum Arthropoda; class Arachnida; order Araneae; family Salticidae; genus Maratus; species Maratus speculifer. The sequence goes on along the minus strand of OZ025294.1, from coordinate 375,842,700 downwards.
ATGCACTGATTTAGATAATTTCGTAAATTTAACATATGTGAGATCGAAGAAAAAATTATGATTGCCACATCCAAGTAGTTTATTATATGATTTACATTTTTTAATTCTCTTTAATACATAAGACAAATGTTTTGAATTAGTGAAAAGTTTCCGTTTTTAATATTTGTTCTGTAAGCATATTTTAGGAAAAAGACAAAACAAACGATTTGACTATTTTTAAAATTTTTGGACTGCGCTCCAGCCTGCTGTGTCGTGGTTTTAAAAAACTTTTTTAACTATTATAAATCAAAAACTGGAAAAACAATAATTTTTTTAGTTCATTTCATAAAAATGTTTCATTTTGTAAGTAGAATCTGTGATAATAACTGTCTTAAATATCTAATTTATATATTTACTTTAATTCATTTCATTAAAATCTTTCCATTTCGTAAGTAAAACCCTTGATAAGAAATAATCTTAAATATTTATAAAATATATTCAATTTCTTAATTGAGGAGGTCCAGGGCGAATTTTAAAATAATTTTAATTAGTTAAGATTTTACATTTTTTACGAAGGCAATATTTTTAACCCTCCAAGCGTCTTGCAAATGGGTAAAATTGTAATGTTGTTTTCTCTGCATTTTGTTTTAAATGCTAATAAAATATGATTCTTTCAATATTACAAAAAAAATCTTATTTAGGAATATAAATGTAATCCTTGAGAATCTTAATCATATTTCAATGCTTTGAAAATTCATTAAATTTATAGAATTATAAAATCTTAAACATTGCTTATATTGCAGTGTAACCTGGAGCTTAGTGTACGGAATATGACGGGCCAAACGCTTAGAGGGTTAAACAAACTCACACAAAGAAACTTCTCGTTATTAAAAAAAAAAATCCGGAAAGAGTGGGGTAATTTAATTTTTTTTAACTGAATTTTTTAAAACTATTTTTTTTTCATTTAAATAAACAGAAATGCATTAGTTTTAATTTTGATTCAGAATTTTATAAATATTAATTTAAATAAAAATTAAAAATATTTAAATTAAAATTAAAAAAAATGTATTTTTTAAATTTTTTCAACGTATTTTTTCCAATATTCTGAATCAAAATTAGAATAAAAGGGAAAAAGAAATAAAAAACTAAATAACAAAAGAAAATTTCCGAATTGGAAATATTTATCTCTATTGGCTCTATAATTCTAGTAAGAGAAATGGAACAAAATCATGAAGAAAAACGCATTTTCACAAGAAGCCGTTCTCATAACAACCATTGCGTGAAATATAGATTTTGAAAACATACCAAAATATACAATATATATCCTCTTCCAATTAAATTAGAAACATCTCTTTAAACAGAATTTTTTTTAATGCAATAAAATACTTTTAGAAAATTTGAAGTTGTCTTGAACCGCCTTAAATAAGTAAATGTGAAAAACATTCCTATTCTAAAATTTTAAACATATACTTTTACATTCTAATGTATTATGCCGAATACTTAAGCAATATTATATATATTTTGAAATATTCAACATTCTAGAAAGTACATCTGCAAAATTTGAATATTTTAAAATAGTTTTCATATTATTTCTTTGAAAAATTTATGTTTATTTCATATGTTTTATTTCATTTTTATTATTAACGAAAAATGAATTTCCTCAGATGACTCTCCGAATAACGAATAAAGCGGGCACTCAACATGCATAGTGAATAGGAAGTTTTGCGAGGAATGGGAATAGAAAAATTGCACGATCGACAATCAAAATAAAGAAAAATCGAACTGAACATGAAAAAAAATTGAAAAACCAAATTACCGTATGTACTCGTGTGTATAAGGCGCACTTTATTTTTTCAAAAAATTAGGGCAAAACTCTTAGGTGCGCCTAATACTCGGAATAATTTTTTACTCTTGGATGCAGTCGAACGATATATACATATGAAACAAGAATTTATTCAAAGAAGATATTAAAACTCGAAAATGTTACTTAATTGAAGTATTACTGCATACTTATTTCACTCCTTGCATTTTTTTTATACAACAGAGCTAGTGACATTATCTAAACGCTAATTAGCAATTCTCTTTACCGTCACACATTCCTTTCACCGTCATTCTCTTACAATCCGAAGTCTAAAAATGCATTTTCGTCTTGTTTTCTGGTCTGGTGTAATGTTTGTTTGGACTTTTTTTTTTTTTTTTTTTTTTTTTTTAACTGAAATTTATTTGGCCATTCTTCATTAGCGTATCAAATTTATGGTGCGCGTTATATACGAGATTTTAAGAAATCGCCACTTTTACTTGTAAAATAGGGGGTGCGCGTTATATACGCGTGCGCGCTACACACGAGTAAATACGGTGTTTAAAAAGCAAAATATGTACAATTCTAATATTTTCAATTAAGTTATATATTAAAAGAAAAATATTAAAAAATATATTCAATTTCTTCATTAAGGGAGGGGGGAAATCTAGGATCATTTTAAAATAACTTTATTTCCTTAAATTTTTGAAATTTTTGTGATGATTAACCATATTATTTTTAAACAATGTCACACGATAAATCTTCTCGTTATTAAAAAAATGTTAAAAGAGTGTTTTTTATATATATATAAATCTTTATAACTGAAAATATTATATGTAGAGTTTTTTTTTCATTTAAATAAATAAGGTACCCTGGGGTAATAACGCCACGTTAAGGTTCTACCAATTTTCACGGCTTAGTTTTAGATTGTATTTTTCAAACAAATATAGGATCTGATACAGCAACTCATTGACTATCTATATAAAATAAAATAATTTAACAGATATGTATTCATAAAATGTAATGGCGTTTTTTCTTGACCAATGCTATTTGGCGTTATTACCCACCTATATGGGTAATAACGCCATGCAAATAAAACTATGAAATAAGATGGAATAATTGCATGTAGATAGCCCAATTCTAAAAATACAAACTCTACAAATTTAGAAATTGACAAATTGCATTATAAGCTATTAAAAATGTTCAATTTTTTGTGAAAGTGTAAGAAAAATAAAGGTGTGGTGTGGGAGGAGGGGATGAGGCAAAAGAATATCAGACCGTGAGCTTTTTTTTGCTTAAAAAGGACCGCTTAAATAGAAATATGAGAAACATTGGACAGTTTTAACTGAGTTTATTTGAATCAGTATTTAGGATGTAGCTCGGAAACTGTAGGGAATCAACCGGGGTACTAAAGTCAAGAATTGGCGTTATTACCCCGGTATAGTTATTGCGCAGTACATTTTAAATTACAAATTATCTCGAGAAGATATCCAAAATCTTCAACAACATTTTAAAAGTACATGAAATGCACTACAAATTTATGTAATTAACAAAGTATTTCCGGATAAAAAGATAGTCTTCACATCACAAAACGTATCTCGCAAATTTTAGATCAAGCGTTAATTTTAGTTGTTTGTAAAAACAATAAGACCTAAAAATAAAACAAATTAACTTGAAGCTGTTTTTTGCGATTTATATGACTCAAAACCCTTCTGCGCAGAGCACATGGGTGTCATTTACCTGATTATTTCATATCTATGCAAAATATAAGCACTTGGCGTTATTACCCCGCCTGGCGTTATTACCCCAGGGTACCTTATAAATATATTAGTTTTAGTTTTGATTCAGCATTTTTTTATAGTAATTTAAATAAATGTTGAAAATATTTAAATAAAAATTTAAAAAAAAAAAAGATTTTTTTAAAGTAAAGATATTTTTTTCTAATTTTCTATACAAAAATTAGAGTAAAACAAACCAAGGAAAAATACTCCAAGTTGGAAAAAATGATCTCTTCATATATCAGAATTTAAATAAGTGAAATGGAAAAAATATCCTAAAGAAAAATTCATTTTCACAAGAAGTCTTTTTTATAACAACCATTGCGTGAAAGATAGATTTTGAAAACTAACCAAAACATAAAGTATATTTCCTCTTCCAATTAAGTTGAAACATTATTTAAATGTCACTTTAAGCAGAAATTAATATAAAGTTTCAATGCAATAAAATATTTAAAAAAAATGCAAGTTTTTTGTGTCTTGAACCGCCTTAAATAAAGAAATGTGAAAAACTTTTTATTGTAAAATACAACACATTTGCTTTTACATTCAAAAGTATTATGCAGAATACTTAAGTAATATTATATATATTTCAAAATATTCAGCATGCTAGGAAGCGCATCTGTAAAATTTCAATATTTAGAAATTGTTTTCATATTATGTTTTTTAAATTTTTATGCTTATTTTATATATTTTATTTCATTTTTATTATTAACGAAAAAGAGTTCCATCAGGCGCCTCTTAGAATAACGAATAAAGTGAACACTTAGTATGCATAGTGAATACGAAATTTTAGGCACGATCGACAAATATAATAAAGAAAAGTCAACTGAACAACAAAAAAATGAAAATCATACTATTAAAAAAGCTAAATATGAACAATTCTCATCTTTGCAATCAAGTTATATGTTCAAAGAAACTTTTTGAATAATATAAACAGAGAATATAGAGTATTCATCAAGAAGATCAGCATTTCATCATTGCACAATACATTTTTTTTTACATAAAATGTTTGTAAATTTTATTTAATTTTTATTTTTTTCTGTACAGAAGAAAAAAGTTTTGAATTAAAGCAAAATTTCATTTCTTGGTGTTTGATGCATTTAAACGAATTATAATATCATGAAAACGATTTGAGTATTCTTTAATTTTCAGGATGTTGTAAAATTAATTTTTATCGCGATTGTCTAGATACTTTACTATTAGCATCTTTGAGATAGATTTACACCATATTTTAAAATATTGGAAGACATAAATATTTTGCCAGTTAATATTATACATAAATTGCTCTATTTCATTATATTATAAACCAATTATTTCTCTATCCCTTCTCGCAACTTTATTATTGTCTTTTCGAATTTTCATAAGAGATAAAACAGCATATTTTTATTAAAATAATACTGAAAATTTATAAAAATCATCTCAAAATATTAAATCGGATTAAAATTGTCATAAAAATGCTCATTGCTTTTATCTATAGAGTTAAACACGAGTCCAAGCGGAAGTCTAAATAATGGTGATCGTTAAAAATATTTAAATAATTCTGAGACTTATTAAGTAATGTTTTTTTGTATCAAAACATTTACATCGTTTTTTAGCAAAATTGGTTTTTGCAAAGTCATCGTTAGGTGCATTTGTTGATATTTATATCATGTTTAGCAAGAGACAATGTAAAGAAGAATAGAAGTCATGCATTTGGCATTGATTATAAAACACGTTTCTAAAAAGCAATCAGAAAATTAAAACAAACCCTTAACTCGTTAAAAATTCTTTTTCACTCATATATTCACTCTCAATTATGGTAAACATGTCTTTATTTAGATTTTTTTGTAATTAAAACACATTTCATTCATAACAGAATAATTTAGATAAATATTTCTTGCATAATAAAATGAAATCGCTACATATATAATAAGATAAATCTCATAACACATTATTTTCTTACAACTCATTATTTTCCAATATAACTCATTATTTCTCATATATAACTCTCTATCACAGAAATGATGCTCAAATAAGGTAACTTTATTTATACGGTGTATTATTTAGGACATCCCTGTATATTAGGAATACACAATCTGTGGCCTGCGGGTCATAATGATACCACTATTTTATGCAGAATAATTGTCCTTGTAATAATCACAGAAACTCTGATAGTAAATAAACAAACGTGACAATTCAAATATTCTGGAGGCAAACATTTTTTTTGTCTAAAAGGTTGTGCAGCACTACTGTATATGACTTATACAATTGTTACACACCACGGTACTAAATATTTTTGCAAAATTATTTAAATCATTAATTAATTTTAATTTAACAAAAATATCTTTAACAGAAATTTTTGCAGATTCACATTATAAGAACACCTCTTTCATGTCTTTACTTTTAATCCTGGTCATCTAAATATACATACATATTGCGCCCAAACAAAAACATTATATGTCTTCTTTTATTATTTATATTCTTATATTATTATTGAGATTATAGAGTTATTTTAGTAATTATTTGAGACAAAATGTTTAAATATATGCATGTTTAATTATAATAATTTGTTCTGAAAATTTAGCATTACATAAAAACAAAATTAAAATAAATATCATCCATCAAATCTTAACAAAATAAAAATAAATGCCAATTCATCAAACATCTGGAGATGATAAATTTTGCTTTCACTACTGTATTTAACAGATACTTTTTTTCATAAAATGCCCTCTGGAGAGACAAGTGAAGAAAAAAGATAAATAAATCACAATTTTCCTTTTCAATAAAGCTCTTTTTATAATACATCACTCTTATTAAAACAGGAAAAATAAATAAATCTTGGTGTAACAAAGTATTGTCTGTTAAAAATTCCCTGCAGTTAAAAACAGTTTTGAAAACATAAAAACAAAAAAGTGAGAAATTGAAAAAGATTATTCTTGTAAGCATTTGACCTTGATACAAACATTCCAAAGCATTTTTTTGTTTCGTCTGTATCTTAAAAAATGGCTGAGTTAGAGCACTTTAATTTTCTAGTGTTGCTCACATTTTGAAATGATCTGATTTTCGTCACGTGACTACATGCGTATTTATAAATCGATTTAGATGCAACTCGGTATGTACATATTACATACCGATGCCTGGACCGAGTTCGTTGGCCAGTTCAATCCGGCATCATGTTTCAAAATGACGGAATATTAGTTTTTTAATTTAAATTTTAAAAGTAGTTACAAAAAAGTGAGAAATTGAAAATGATTTTTCTTGTATGCATTTGATCTTGCCACGAAAATTCCAAAACATTTTTTATTTCGTCTGTATTTAAAAAAAAGGCTGAGTTATAACACTTTAATTTTCTAGTGTTGCTCACATTTTGAAATTATCTGATTATCGTCATTTGACTACATGCGCATTAGGTAGCTGCGTTTAAATTTCATTTAAAGTTTGTTTATGATGGATCCAGGAACATTAACGCTTAATCTATGTCGTACGTAATATGAGGTGCTCAGAAGTCAGTCTGTTTAAGTCCATTAAATAAGAATGTGCATTTTAAACAGTTGTATAAAGTTGTTTTAAGCTGTATATCGATATACTACTGCTTTTTACACTATAGTTTGATTATACTCATGAATTGTCTTATAAAAAAGAGTAATTCATAAGCTCTGTATAGATGTATAAGGAAATTTTCAATACAATCATGCCATTACCTCAGTTTCTAAAAAAATGGAGCTAGTTGGATTGGCTTCTGAACGCGTCATATATAACTCTGTTATTACGAAAGTCACATTTTTGATCCTATCTTTTTTGTTGCAAGTTCCTATCTTATAACTAAAAAAATGTATTTAACACGTTCGCTGCCACTTACATGAAGATGTGATGATAGTTAATGCCGCACTGCAGAAGTGGGTTTTTCCCAGAAGCCGATTTACTTTTTATATCAAAGAATGAAAGATTTTTCCGCACCAGCGCGTGAATGGCTATTCCATATCATGCGCTATCGCGTGAGCAGCAGCGTACGTTTTAAATGCGTGTTATTTTGAATAAATATAAATGAATGATTTCCGATAAAATTTGGAATTATTTTATTTAGTATATTTAATTTTAAATATTTACAATTCTGTTACAAATAAATTATGGTATATAAATCATTAGTTAGCGCATTTTTCGTGTTTCTTGGTAGTAACGATATACGCATTCTTAAGTTGTTTTTTCTATGAAATTTCGTCATTTTATATAAAATAAAAGCAATAAAAGCGTGCCTTATAAATCTTAAAACTGAAATATGTTTTGCATCATCTATAGTTATTATATTTTATTAATAACGAAATCTTTAACTTTATACTTATTTTTTTATATATAGAATTTATTTATAAATCTAAAATTTAACTATAATTGGTCTTTGAAAATAGCATTTTCCAAATAGTCGTTGCAATTTCTTAAATTAAAATTTTTTATTCAATACATTTATTATTTTTATTTTTAGTATATTGTAGAAGTTAAAAAAATGTACAAATACGATATTAATTTTATTATTAAAGACTTTTAAATATATAACGATGTACAAACAAAAAAATAGAAATTGAAAAAAGGTTCTTTCTAAAGTGTTTGATATTATTAATGTATTCCTTAGTTTTTTCCCCCCTTTGTCTTAACCTTAAAAACGCCTGAGATATAGCAGTGTGAATTTCTAATGTGAGTGACATTTTTTAAAAATCAGTTTGCCCGCGACAGCATTTGTATACATTAATAGTTTCCGATGTAAGTGTGCATGTGCACATGAATTAAGATTTCAACCAACCTCATTGTTTTGTTTTATCCATCATGTTGTTTTAAAATGGCATACACTTCATGATATCGTAAATTTTGGCGATCCTATAAATCGTTTAAAATAAAACCAGGTTGAATAAAAGAAGATTAATTAAAAAAAAAATCCCATTAAAATTCAGCATTGACAAAAACTATATTCAATCTTAAATAATCGGGTTCCACTAATTTGAGCTTCGTATGTTTGAATAATATAACTTAATTAAAAATAAATAAATAAGGTATATGAAAGCTACCTCTTCCTCGCGGTACTGCCGGAAGGATTTTTAGTCAATTTCATTTCGCTAACAGTGAAAAATTAATCTGGATTTCAGTCCGTACAAAAAGTATTTTTAATAAAGATAAAGGAAATATTATTGCTATTAAAAAGAATACTGTACTATTCATTCTAATTTATCTTCATAATGCTAATGTTTATTTAATTATGTCTTTTACTCCGTTGTTTGATGGAATGTACGTTAACTTTAAAAAATAAAATATGATGAAAATACCAATATCTCATCATATCTTCATAGATCTTCAACTATATTATCTTCAAATTATCATCTTCAACTGTATTTTCATAGATGCGTATCAATTTAAACCAATATCTCAACATATCTTCATAGATCTTCAACAATATCATCTTCAACTCATTATCTTCAACTATATTTTCATAGATGCGTATCAATATTAAAATGTTTGAAAAAGTGTAACATCATTAAAAGGCGCTTGAATGTATTTCTTCTCATTTGCCACAATGTGATGTAATGACTTTGATTATCCCTGTAAATGAACTATGCATCCGAATTTCATAAAATTTATAAACGATCTGACTAAATTATGCAACAATTATATATTTTAATTATTAAAACCCCCAAAATAATGAAACGGGGAAAGTTAAATAAAATCCCATTAAATCAGTAATAACACGTATATATATATATATATATATATAAATTTAAAAAATTCAAAAGATGATGGTTAAAATACAAATGTTATATAATTTAAATCATTTAACGTTATAAAGTAAAAATTGTTAAAATATAAACAAAGTGATAATGTACAAATACTACCTAAAAACTTTTTTGCTTTAGAAATTCTTATTTGAAGAGAACCATTTGATTCAGTAAAGAATTATTTACAATATGAAAATAACGCAACCGCTCTCTCTGTATCCTCAGAACACGATGACCAGGCCATTTTTTATCAAATTGTTCACAATATTATTTATATATACATGTAAAGATATCATTCAAGCGATATCATATTGCAGTTTTCATCGAATATACATATCCAAATAAAATTGTAAAACAACGGGTTTTGTATTTCAACACTATGAGTTTAAAATTCTGAATTCATGATATTTTCATCTTCTAAAGCATTTTTTGTGACTTTTTGAAGCTATTTCAGAAGATTTACATACACACTTAAAGAATATTAGAAAGACTTTTCCAATTAAAATTAATGAATTGAATTAAAAAGTTTATGAATTTTCGACATTATTACTAACGACTTGGAAAATAGTCGTCATCCTCGATAGAGAACTCGGAAATATGAAGCACATCTGAACATTTTGATTAGTTGACTTTCGCAACTTATTTTTCCGTCTCTGATTGTTGCCACAATGACAAAAAAGTAATAAAAACTTTTAAAAGATATAATAATTTGAAAACAAATTGTGATAATGAATTCAAACAAATTTCATTTTAAAGTACATTTTTTTCCTCTACGCAACGGTGTAAAAACTTTATAATGTGCAATATTTCGAATTAAAAAAATTTCCAGTTCCAAAAACTGTAAAATATTTAAATTTCATTTAAAACTTGAATCTATTGTTTAAATTTAAAATTAAATTTAAAGTTCGTTTTTATTTCATTTAAAGTTTGTTTATGACATTATATACATATGTAACATATGTTTAATCCATGTCGTACGTAATATGAGGCGTTCAGATTTCAGTCTGATTAAATCCATTAAATAAAAATGCACATTTTAAACAGTTAAAGCAGTATACCTATATACTATTGCTTTTTGCTATATTTTGATTACACTCATAAATTATCTTATAAAAAAGAGTAATTCATAAGCTCTGTATAGATATATAAGGACATTTTCAATACACTCATGTCATTACCTCAGTTTCTAAAAGAATGGGGCGAGTTGGATTGACTTCTGAACGCGTCCTCTATAATTCTGTAATTACGTAAATCACATTTTTAATCATATCTTTTTTGTTGCAAATTCCTATCTTACAACGAAAAAAAAATGTATTTAAAATTCGTGTTATTTTGAATAAATTTAAATGAATGATTTTCAATAAAACTTGGAATTATTTTAAGGTATATTTATATTTAAATATCTATAATTCTGTTACAAATAAATTAAGGTATATAAATTATTAGTTAGTCCATTTTTCGTGTTTCTTGGTAGTAACATTATATGAATACTTAAGTTGTTTAAAATTTATAAATGTTCTTTTCTCCAGCGTATGTTAATGACGTCATTTTATGTAAAATAAAAGCGTGTCTTTTAAATCTTAAAACTGAAATATGTTTTGCATCATCTATAGCTATTATTTTTTTATTAATAACGAATTCTTTAACTTTATACTTATTTTTTAATACAGAATTTATTTATCAATCAAAAATTTAACTATAATCGGTCTTTGAAACTATAATTTTCAAATAGTACTTGTAATTTCTTAAATTATATATTTTTTATTTAATTCATTTATTATTATTATTATTAGTATATTGTACAAGTTAAAAAAAATTTACAAACACGATGTTCTCACTGCAGAAATATAGGAATATTTACGAACTGTCCTCTCTCTTCCCTCTAATCTTTGAATAACAAAAAGCTGAAATTCTACATACGTAAAAGTGATAATCCTTTAAAAAGTACTTTTATTTTTTGAAACCCATAATGCTTTTGGAACAAGATAAAGAAAAGTATCTATAACTCATCCTAAACTGTATTACTATTAATCGAATCACTAAATAAATTTTATAACAAGTTTTTTTAATGGTACTCTAAAGGATCAATGGGTCATAAACGATGAAATTTAAATGTTATATAAAATGAGGTGCAAGCAATTACAAATTTTAAAGTCTATTACGATTGCTTTACTCTCTGTCAAAATACTTGTATGACATAAAGTTACAAATGCATCATGGATTATAAATACATAAAATGATTGTATTTTAATGCATTTCTTCAAGTCATACTTTTAAGATTTTTTGCTTCAAAGTTAGTAGGGAGGTTTTTCACCAAATCTGTACATACTAAACGTATGTTACGAACGATTATGTAATGTATGATTTTTGAATATGAAGTCATTTCCTGTATTACATTTTTTATGATAATCTGCGTCAAAGTTAGTAGGAGGGTTGCATTTTCTTGTCGAAAACTGCACATATGCACGGAAAAAATTACGCAGTTTTTGCCGTAAAAATTGCAGCATTTTTTATGATGTACTATATATAGTCGTGGATGAAAAAAATAAACACCCGTTACTAACTCTGGAAGAAATTAACAGAGAAAAATTTAATGGTATGAAACAATTTGGTCTACTTTTAAATAAGGCATATATAATTTTCTTAGAGGGTCATTTAAATATCATAACGAACCTTAACTTTTTTTCAATAGTAGTGCCCAATTTTGAGAGAATAAATTAACTCCAAACTCTTCAATAAGCCTAAACAGAAATTTTCGTGCAATTATTAAGATAAGTATCTGGAAAGAATAAGATAAGTATCTAACATATTTTAGGGGTTACATCCAAATTTAAATTCGTTACGCGTTTGTTGACTGAGAGAAGCCCTTTCTTGAACAAGAAACCTTAGGCGCCTTTTAAGCAGTCATTGCAGGCAGCCAGATTACAGAATATTATAAGAAGTTACATATATCAGCGTATGTAGTCAAATATCTCTTCACTTCTATCGTAGACGGGCCCTTAAACCATCATTTTGACGTTTTTTAAGCAAGATTTTGTAAAACTACTTAGAAGAAAATGTTAAAATTTGGATTTCCATGAATAAGGACTTAATAAATCTAAATATATTAAAAAAGTTTTAGGTTTCAATTAATATTTTTTTCGAATATTAATTTCATAAATCATAATTCATTTGATAAAATTATAAAATTTCCAAATCATACGTATTTATGTTTGAATATATTGGTATTATTGCTACATAAAATTTAGCAAATTAGGACATTAGAAGGACTAAATTTTGATTAATTATAGTTCAAAACATATCATTCAAATGAATTGAAATTTGGTGTTTAGAAATTATTTGAAATGAAGATTTGAAATTTCTGGTTAAAATTGGACATTGTCATTAAAAAAATTGCTTAAATTCATTATGGGATTCACCTCCTTAGCAAATTTTTTGTGTCTTATTTAAAAGCAGACTTTATTTCTAATCATTCAGTATCAGTAAATGTTTTGTACGATGACTTGTTGAGGTTTTAATAGAGTCTTTTCACGGCTGTATGTTTCGAAACATTATGCAATGAATGTATGGTAATTATATATTAACGACACCGCAGCAGACGTTGCGTTAATCCGCCAATAAAGAACAATCTTGTCTCTCGTGCTTTTTTTTTGCTCATTTTTGACGCCATTTTTTGTGCGCGTGTGAACAGCAAGCTTTCTTGGCGCATAAGCGCAACTTCTGCTGCTGTGGCTTTAATACGTAAGTACCTGTAAGTAAATCTGTGTTTATTTTATACTGAAAATCTATTTTACTGACTCGATTCCATGCAGGAATTGGATAAATTCTAACTTATCTAATCTATGAAAAAGATATGGGTACCAAGTCTATTTCGTCTGTCTTTCCGTTTGGGCAGCGAAATAAAATTTTCAGCACACATTCTTAAAAAAAAGTTCTTTAAATTTCGGTGGTTTTTTCAACTGTGCTAGTTAAAATATGTGGCACAATTTGATAGCGTAAGTTGCCACACTTTGTGATATCTGCGAAAGACATTTTTTTTATGTTTACTGCTTTTTAATAGCATTTTGTAAAACTTTTTGGTAAGAAATATTTTGCACATTAATGACTCAACGTAGAACTTTCCTTAAAACTATTTAAAATTTACGCTGCATTTTATACTGTCAGTCACCAATGACTAACGTGGTCTAAAGAGATAGTTAAGCATATGTCTCTAGTGCCTCATGTGGCACTCAAAGTGCTGACTAATATATTCTGCAATTTATAGATAAAAAATGCTCATTAGCATTGCTTTTTTATATAAATCTATATCCATTACTTCTAATAAAATGCTACTCTTATTATATGTTTATAATGTAGATTTGAAACAATTTACTTGCGCAATATCGGATATGTCAAACCATTTCACGTCTATATTCTAGTCACTCAGTTCTGAATAAGTAATGAAGGCGACTGACAAGAAATTGATGATTGATTGTTTCACCACTGATGTGAAGTGCAAAGCATGTTGCATGAAAAATTGAGATAAGAAGTATGTGACAATTTATATTCAAACCTGTTAGGTATTGGTACTTTTTTTTAAAAATAAAATATTCATAATGAGAAACATTCTCATGCATGATATTGAAAATATATTTTACCGATGATTGATAGTTCTTGAGCTTTTCATTAAAAAAAGGGAAAACGTATTTAGATTAAGATTTTTATTTATTTATTTGTTTATTTATTTTGCAAATTTACAGATAAAATTTAAGTAAGCATACTGGTGCTTCTGTAACTTTACATCTAAATAAAGGCATTTCTTTTCTTTTTTAATCAGAATGTTAGTATATTTCATTATATTGTACAGAAATTCATATTATTCACAAATATAAATGAAAATTAAAAAATGGTAATTTTTAAGACTACAAAGGAGGGATTTTTTCGAAATGATTAAAAACACAAATAATATGCAATTAAAATATTTTCTATTCTATCTGCATAAAGCATATATTTTTACGTATTTCTTAAAAGAAATATAAATTTTGTATAAATACAATTAACATTTAAATTTTAAATTTCAAAATTCATCTCACGAATGCGTGAATGAAAATCATAAAATTCTGTTAGCAAGATGAAATTCTAAATTATGCATATAGAAAGGATTTTTTGATAAAAAAATTCAGACTTTCGATAATATTGAAATCAAAATAAGCATAAAATGTTTTGTTTAAAATTTATCGTTTGGACAAAAAAAAATAGTTTTTTAATTTTAGAATTTTTTTCAAGCAAAAAATATATAACAAAATATAAGATTTTCTTTCTTTTTTTTCATTTAGGGGAGGGGGGGGGTTAGTTTGTAGTCAATAAAAAATGAATATTTTGTGATTTTTTTAAAGATCTAACTTACATAGTTTGAAAATAACAGTGCATTAAAATTCGAAATTTTCTAAACTGAAAAAAACACTGTGCTTCAACGTTCCAATATCTGTATATCTTTAATTATGCTTACTATCTATAAATGCTTTTAACTTAAAATAAAATGCAGATTCCTGAATGGAGAAATCTACTATTTTATATAAAAGTAGTGAAGAACAATTAAATGGGATCGCGTTATTTCATTTTATCGGTTTACTGCAAACATTTCTGTCAATGTTGAGATTTTCGCTGTTTTTAATTAAATGAACATCGAGAAAAAGTAAACTTTATCATTCTCCATATTAAGAATAACTTTTTGTATTTTCAGGAGGCCCATCTATTTTATGAAGGAAAGGGTATACCCTCCAGTTATTTAGAGGGTCAGTCTAATAGGGGGAGCCTCGGTAGCATAGGCTATTTGCGATCATAAGGGGCGCAGTGTTTGCGTTTTATGTTTTTAAATTGTATTTGTATCCAGTGTCATTTAGTTTTCTACTGATTTTATATTGTTATGAATACGGTTCTTATTATTGAACAGAAACATATCAACATTTATAATTTTTATTTGTGACACCTGTTTTAAGTAAATAAATTTAAAATGTTTTTATACGGACTGAACGATGACAATATGTCCTATGTATTTCCATAATTATGAACGCACATAATGTGTTTTTTTATCATGAAAGAGTTTTAAATCTGACTTTATTGTGTTTCTTATGTGTAGATGTGATATTAATCCTGCATCAAAGGTGTTTCCAATGAAAAAATTCTTTCTATGCACACTAATCAAGGGATGCAGTGATATGATATAAAAATGTGATATATTGTTACGTATATAGGGTTCTTTTGATCTTATGGTTAGACAACTTCAAAGTCTTGTCCCTTAGAAAAGTACAAAATAATTTATTTACAGATCTTCAGAACAACAGAATCTTCGAAACTCACAAATATTACTAGATATTCAAAAATAACTGCTCAAATATATCGTACAAGTACAGCTTTAGATCCCAGAGACTCTTTATACAATGTCTCAACGCTAAATCACATTCAAAACAATGTAGAGAAAACTCAAGCAAACTTGCTTACAATCGCAGCTCACTCAATGACTGACTGATGAATAATAACCACAGGAGCTCGTATTGCTCTCCTTATATAGGCTCGCAGCATGTGCTGGAAATTTCTACAACCTTCTCGAAAAATCCACGGAACAACATTCAATGTATCAGTATATCTAAAGGGGGGTTACCATAGAGAGGGAAGGGTTACCATCGCCAACAATCACCAAGTCTGTCGCCAACTTGGCGATATATCGTCAAATTTGGCTACCAAAATTAGTCGTCAAAAGTGACGCCAACTTGGCGATATCTTTAATATTTCGCCAATCTGCCGTAGACATACACTGAAAATAATAGACAAGTTTGCTTGATAACAGAGACAATGTAACAAAAACTAATATTAATAAAGGAATGGAGCTTAATAAGATTATTTACATTATTTTACAGTACAAACACTAACTATTTACAAAATTCGTAACACTACTCCCTCCTCAAAGACTGCACGTCCCGGGCAGTGCAATCCTTGAGTTAGAGGAAAACACTTAAAATAAATAAATAAATAAAATAATAATAAATAAATAATAATAATAATAATAATAAGATGTACATAAATAAGAACTAATTACTATTTACATATTTACAAAAAGTGACTTTCATGACCATGGTCTGAATTTCCAGTTTTGAATTTCTAATCACTTTGGCCAAAATAAGGAGCTAGCCGGTTATAGTGTACGACCTTGGGTTTGACGTGTGGCGATTTTTGTATGCGTACGACGACGTCATTCAGCCTGTTGATGACTGTGTAAGGACCGTCCCAGTTACTTTGTAATTTTGGCGACAGTCCCTTACGACGTATGGGATTCCACAACCAAACTTTGTCACCTTCGTTGAACTCATGTCCAGTTGTCTTTGTGTCTTACCGTGTCTTCATCTTTTCCGATGCCAGTTCGATTCGGTTCCTCGCTAGACGATGGATCTCCTCAATCCGTGCCTGGAGTTCATCTACGTACTCCTCGGGCAATAAAGGAGCATCAGGAGGATGGCCAAACGAAAGATCCGCAGGTAGACGAAGATCACGACCAAAGAGCATTTGAGAAGGGGAAAATACAGTGGCCTCATGAGCAGCACTCCTGTAGGCAAGCAGGAACAGAGGTAATTTCTTGTCCCAGTCCTGTTGATTTTTAGACACCAGGAGGGAGAGGTTATTTAGGATGGTACGATTGAACCGCTCCACCATGCTGTCCGGTTGAGGATGTAGAGGTGTAGTTCGAGTTTTGTCCATGCCGAGTAGTCCGCACATTTCCTTAAACACAGCCGAATAAAAGTTTCTTCCTTGATCGGAATGGATTTGAAGAGGAACTCCGTATCTGGAAACCCAGTGTTGAACAATTATGTCTGCTACGGTTACCGCCTCTTGATTAGAAATGGCGTAGGCTTCAGGCCACTTGGTGAAGTAATCCATGACAACGAGGATGTACTTGCTGTCATCAGATGTTCTAGGAAGAGGACCCAGGATGTCTAGAGCAATTCGTTCGAAAGGAGCTCCTATATTATAACGTTGTAATCGTCCACGGGTGCGCCTCTTTGGACCTTTTCCGTGCTACACAGGTGTCATAATTTCGGCACCACTTCTCCATATCACTGCGAACATTATTCCAGTAGAAACGCTCTCGAACCTTTTGCAGGGTCTTCATTACACCAAAATGACCTCCTGTAGGACTACTATAAAGTTCTTGAAGGATCATAGAAATTCTCGACTTAGGAAGTAGTAGTTGCCATCTATATGTCTTTCCATCATCAGACTCCCATTTTCGGTACAAGACACCGTTCTTCAAATGTAGGGAATCCCAAAGAGCCCAATAACGTTTAGTCGTAGGATGGTAATGGGCCATGTCTTGCCAGCTGGGCTTCCTGTTGGACACCTTTTTCAGTTCTAGACTTGGCTTAATTTCAGGATCAGCAAGTTGATCTTTACGCAGGCTCTCATCACACCACTGATCTTGCGATGATGTAGAACCAGTTGTAACTTGTCTTACTATAGGACCTTTGACATTAAATTTCTTCTCAACCCGGTCGCAGTATCTACAATTCTCTGAGCAGGGTCTTCTTGAGAGAACATCTGCATTTCCATGTGATGAGCCTTTTCGATATCGTATCTCCATATCGTACTCTTGAAGCTTTTGTATCCACCTGGCTATCTGGCCTTCAGGGTTCTTAAAATTCAATAGCCAAGTTAGAGAAACATGATCAGTTCGGATCAGGAACTTTCGACCGTAAAGATAGTGGTGAAAATGGTCTACGGCTTTCACTACAGCAAGAAGCTCTTTTCTTGTTACGCAGTAGTTTCGCTGTGCCTTTGACAAGCACTTGCTGAAATAGGCGATAACACGCTCCTCGCCGTCGATTTCCTGGGACAGTACAGCGCCAATGCTTTCGTTGCTTGCATCAGTATCAAGTATAAACCGTTTATCGGTTGAGGATATGACAGAATTGGAGTGGATGTTAAGGCCTCCTTAAGCTTTTCGAAAGCAGCCTCACATTCCTGTGTCCCCATAAATTTTTGATTGGCTTCTCTTAATTTATGATGTGGTCTTGCAATCATCGAGAAGCCTTTGACAAATTTTCTGTAATAGGTGCATAATCCTAGAAATCTCCGAAGCTGGTGAACATCTGCTGGACGATTCCAATTTTTCACAGCTGATCCGATATCTTCTCTGGATCAGTCCTAACTCCTTCCGTCGAAATGATGTGTCCAATGTAGGCGACTTCATTTCGAAACAAACTGCACTTCGAAGGGCTTAACTTCAAATTAGCTTCCTTTAATTTTTGTAGCACCCGCCTGAGGTTGTTCAGATGTTCATCAAAAGATTTTCCTATGATTATGATATCATCTAAAGAAACAAGCCATGCTTCATGTGACAGCCCCCGGAGAACCGTTTCCATAAGCCGTTCGAAAGTTGCAGGTGCGTTACATAGACCAAAAGGCATTACCTTGAACTGCTATAATCCTTGTCCCGTTGTAAAGGCAGTCTTCTCGCGGTCGTCCGGATGAATCTCTACCTGCCAGTAACAACTCTTCAGATCCAGAGTCGAGAACATAGTGTTGCCCGCAAGTGTGTCGAGAGTGTCGTCGATCCTTGGTAGAGGGTAACTATCCTTTTTAGTGACGTCATTCAGTCGGCGGTAGACTACACAAAATCTTGTAGAACCATCCTTCTTTCTTACTAATACAATGGGAGACGCCCATGGACTTGTCAATGGTTCGATGACGTCATTTTCTTCCATATCCTTAATTAAATTTTGCACCTCTTCTTGCTTGGCAAAAGGTAATCGTCTAGGGTTTTGCTTAATAGGTGAGTGATCTCCAGTATCAATTCTGTGTTGTGCCATTTTGGTTCGTCCAAAGTCTTCAGATGTTTGGGAGAATAAACTTTGGAATTTCCTAATTAAATTTTCCGCAGCGTCCATCTGTTTTGGATCTAAGTCTGTATTTTGTAACAAATCTTTGACTAAATTATCTGAAGATTTCACAGAGTGACTGGAATTTTGACTTATGCACGTCACAGGAGCACATGATGCTATCACCTCTCCTTTCTTGATAGTCCTCGTCTTATCACTGATGTTAGCAATTCTGACTGGAATGGTATTTTTCGAGAGGTCTACTACAGAAGAAGCCACCAATACTCCTGCTTGTGTACTATGGATCTCCTGGATCTATCCCTGGTCTTCTGGATAATCTATATGGCCAAATCGGTAATTAGTTTCATTTTTAATTACAGCTGGAACTAAAAATTCTGTTCTTGGATCTAGATTGATGACTTCTTTGGCTATTACTGTTTGTTTACATTCAATTTCGTTATTTAATCCAAAAAGACTTATTTCTTCAAATTTTGAGAGCATTTTGTTATTTTTGAAATCAAGTTTGAAGCCAAACTTCTTCAGAAAATCTAGCCCGATTAAGCAAGGATCTGTTATGTCAGCCACATATGCCGTATGATAATATTTCGTTCCTCCAAAGTTGATGGTTAAATTGGCCTTTCCATATATGACCATCTTGTCGCCCGTCACAGTTTGCAGGGTAACGCATGGTGGAGTCCAGATGAGTTTACATTTCAAATTTCGAGCCAAATCTTCTCTTATTATTGTAACATTGGCTCCTTTATCGACAATCATACGGCACTGAATTCCGTTAATAAAGCCTATCACATATAATTCATTATCACCGCCACTCATTTTGATATCTGAAGGATCTTCAGGTGGGGCTTTTCATTCTCTGGCAACCTCCGCCCCGCGAGATGGCCAAAATTTAGTTTCCCTGCTCGCTGTTTGAATTTATCTCACGTTCGTGGATTTTGGGGCAATTTCTTCGGAGATGTCCTGTATCACCGCAACCCCAGCACGTGAGATTCTGTCTTCTTGAGCTTGTTCTTCCATATTTTAAAGCCTCAAGTTCTTGATTTATTTTCCTAATTTCTTTCAAGACGTCGATCTAAGTGTCTGAGCTTTTGTTCACCGTTGCCTCTCGGACTGACTGACGATCTCTTCGGCTGGATTGTGCAGCTGCTTCCAACTTTAAGGCATATAGTAATGCAGCCTTTAAATCCTGCACATATGCCATTCGTACCGCTCTCTGCACTTCTGGATGTTTTATTCCGTCTACAAAATACTGCAATGAGAGCATTTCCCGTACATTTGTTGGGCAGTCGATGAATGCTAAATTTGCCAGCCTTTCTATTTCTGAGGCAAACTCTTGAAGGGTTTCACTCGATTTTTGATGGCGGCTCTTCATTTGTATTCTCGTATAATCTTTGAAGAATTTTTCTCCGAATCTCATTTCAAGTGCACAAATTAGGATCTCTAAATTGAGTTGTGTCATATCGGGCAATGTTTGCAGCACGTCGGTGGCTTCTCCTCTCAAAGACGCTGCCAGTTGACAAGCTTTCACCTCGTCACTCCATTTGTTCGCTTCGGCTACAATGGTAAATTGGGTCTTGTAAACTTGCCAGGAACTCTTTCCGTCATATGTCAACAGCTTAACGTGCACAGGAGAAGCAGGCGGATTCCTAAATTCTTTATAATTACCACTGCATGCTGAAAGCTTCTTCTCCATATCTTGTATTATTTCCTCTATTTTACTCTCCATCTTCTTTTCAACATTTCTAACTTCATTCTGAATTTTCTCTTCTACTTCCGATATTTTCCTTTCCATTTTCTCTTCAACATTACTAACTTCATTCTGAATTTTCGCTTCTACTTCCTCTTTTTTCTCTTCTACCGACGAGAACTTTTCTTCTAAAGTTTTCTTCATTTCTTCTTGGCCTTTATTAATCTTTTCAGTCACATCTTCTTGGCATTTGTCAATTTTATTTGTCAACTGTTCCATTCTTTCTTCGTTTTTATTCATTTTATCCGCCAACTCTTGTTGGCCTTTATTCATTTTTTCCGCAAACTCTTCTTGGCCTTTATTCATTTTTTCCGCCAACTCTTCTTGGCCTTTATCAATTTTGTTTGTCAACTCTTCCAACAACTCTTCTTGTCCTTTATCAATTTTATTCGTCAATTCTGTTTTTATGCCATTCATAGCATCTAATAGTTCTTTCAGTTGTCCGTCCATTGCTCTTGTTTTCGCCATAAGATTCCGACTCCTGACACCAAAAATTGTTACGTATATAGGGCTCTTTTGATCTTATGGTTAGACAACTTCAAAGTCTTGTCTCTTAGAAAAGTAGAAAATAATTTATTTACAGATCTTCAGAACAACAGAATCCTCGAAACTCACAAATATTACTAGATATTCAAAAATAACTGCTTAAATATATCGTACAAGTACAGCTTTAGATTCCAGAGACTCTTTATACAATGTCTCAACGCTAAATCACATTCAAAACAATGTAGAGAAAACTCAAGCAAACTTGCTTACAATCGCAGCTCACTCAATGACTGACTGTTGAATAATAACCACAGGAGCTCGTATTGCTCTCCTTATACAGGCTCGCAGCATGTGCTGGAAATTTCTACAATCTTCTTGAAAAATCCACGGAACAACATTCAATGTATCAGTACATCTAAAGGGGGGTTACCATAGAGAGGGAAGGGTTACCATCGCCAACAATCGCCAAGTCTTTCGCCAACTTGGCGATATATCGTCAAATTTGGCTACCAAAATTAGTCGTCAAAAGTGACGCCAACTTGGCGATATCTTTAATATTTCGCCAATCTGCCGTAGACATACACAGAAAATAATAGACAAGTTTGCTTGATAACAGAGACAATGTAACAAAAACTAATATTAATAAAGGAATGGAGCTTAATAAGATTATTTACATTATTTTACAGTACAAACACTAACTATTTACAAAATTCGTAACAATATAAATAACGTATGATATGTATATAAATGAATAGCAATTAGTTATTAGAAAATTCAACGATGATGTACATGATGTGAGGACTTTGATGATCTATCTCGAAATATACAGGTCAAAAGTACTAAGAAGATTTAAAATGTATACTTTGAATTTGTAATATCTATTTCATTGTAGTGGCCTTTTAAGTGAAATATTGAGCTTTTGAAAATTTCATATTATGTATTTATACTGATGAAAAGTTTAGATTGTGATAAAAACAATTAGTACAACATAGGGTATCTTTAGCAATACCGTAAGTATTTATTTATTCAAAATAAGTTTTTTATTCAAAATTCAGAATATAAAAGATTACATAAAGTACGTATGATTGTACTTTTATGAAATATATTATTGAATACTTAAACAATATCATTCATATAATTTTCAAAAATTCTCACAAGCTAGTTAAAACGTCTGCAAAATTTGAATATTTTGAAGTATAATTCATATAATATCTTTTAAAACTTTATGCTTCTCTTTCATATTTTTTTTATTTTTTTTTATTATGGGTAAAAAGTTTAATCAAATGTCTCTCCGCATAACGAATAAAGTGAGTCGTTAGCATGCATAGTGAATAGGAAGTTTTAGGCACGACTGGCAAACATAATAAACGAGTTGAACTGTTAAAAAATGAAAATCAGACTTAAAAAAATGCTAAATGTAAAAAGTTTTCAGTATTTCAATTATATTATATATTCTAAGAATATTTCTGAATAATATAAAAAGAGAATATTGACATTACACAATATATTTTTGTGAATTTATAATATTTATTTAGCATTCATCTGTGAACAGAAAATGAAAGTTTTGCATTAGTGGAAATTTCAGCATCTTATATTTGACGCATTTACACAATTTGAAATATCATGAAAATGATTTGAATACAGTCGGCTCTCGTTAATTCGAACTCGTCGGGACCACAAAATTGTTCGAATTATCCAGCGTTCGAATTATGGAAAGAATGAAAAGGAAACATGTTTAAAGGTGTACTATAAAAATGAAATTAATGTTCTAGCATTTTAAAAGAATATTTCGGCTGTTATCATTAGAATGTGACTTAATATTAAATTAAAATATTTAAATACATAAATTAATTAAGGGATTATAGGAACAAGCACAAACGAAGATGAGGTGAAGGTGTTACTGATGGATAGACCACGATGGCTCCAAAAAAGTGGATATCATATGCATGGGAATATATGTATACTTGTTCAGAACAATTCGAATAAAAATGAAAGAAATAAAGTTTTTTCAAGAATCTGAAATCCGGGAGAAAGTAAGATAAAATAAAAAGTCGGAATCTCGTTAGTTCGTATTAAACGAAGTCAAGAAAAAATGAGTTTGAATAAATAAAATTTTTAATGTTATTCTGCTACTGAATATTTCAGGACATAATGTTTAGTTCGAATTAACGAAGATTCGATTTATGGGATTTCAAATTAACGAGAGTCGACTACTGTGGTGGTTACTCGATAACCCCTGCCATATTTTATTTTAATTCAATTGTATCAACTATTTTATTAGCCATCATTCCTTTTTTCATTAATGTTCTCATTTTAAATATTATTTCGATTTCGTCTTTTTGATGCCTTCTCCTGTAAATATTTCTTCCTTTCGTAGCTTATCGAATGTTCTAAAACGGTAAAATCTTGTTCGAATTCATTCCTTCCGGTTTACAATGCTTCTAGAAGCTTCTCCAACGTTCTATGGGTGGTTACTTCCGTTTAATCAAGCCCTCCCATTGGCCTATGAAATTAAATTCTTCTGATGACGTGATTTATGCAGTTAAATGCCTGGCCACCTTTTTGGCTTTCCTTCTTTAAGAGTATTATCATTTTTTCCTATTAAATTCATATTTCCCTATACATTTGTACGTAGCTTGGATTTTCTCTCTCGCTTCGCTCATTCTAACTTTGCCAACTTGGCGTGTTGCGAGATTACAGCAACCCTTTCTCTTTGCAATCCCCTCTGTGACGGCCGGTTGTCAGTCGAATGGATGTAGTGTAGTGAGTAAGACATCTCCACGGCTCCGGCCTAATCCTTCGAGTGGCTTGTTGGCCGTTAAAAATTCGAATATGCTGAGACGTATAGAATTGGATTTATGTGCACTATCCGGTATAATGTTATCAGCAACTCTTCAAGATTTTCCTTTTCAATTTCATATTTTTTACGCAGATCATTTCCTTGATTATTTGATAAAAAAATATATATTATTCTAGCAAAAAAAAGAAGTTTTGATTTTTTTGAAGATTCGCTTTTAAAAAAATGTTATTCTTTTCATGATGGCATCCCCAGGAGAAAAGGAGAGCTATTCAAGTTCATTTTTCCTTTTATAATTGAAGAAGTACGAATTTGTATTTGATCTATAATATTACGATAGATCGCTCCTGTCAAGTGAATTCATAACGAAATTTATATTGAAATAATAACAATGTCTTCATTATTCTTTATTATTCAATGTCTTCATTATTCTTTATTATTCAATGTCTTCATTATTCTACGAATTTGTATTTGATCTATAATATGATGATAGATCGATCTTATCAAGTGAAATTCATAACGAAAATTATCATGAAATAATAACGATGTCTTCATTTTTCTTCATTAATAAAAAATATAATAAAATAAAGTTCTTTCTTCAATTTTGCAACAATCGTCTCAAGTGAATTATTTCTTCATGTTGTCTTAATCATCATTCTTCAAGCCTCAGGTAATATCTTCTTATTTATTTTATTTACTCACAAGTGTTTTTTTGATTTAACATTATCATTAAGAAAATCTCTGTGAAGAATAATTAAGATAGTTTTTGTCATGTCTTCTTGGATAGTTTGCTGGCCATCATTCAGCACAATGTGCTAATTCACTCTATGATCTTGGCCTATATGATCGAACGAAACTAGAAGCGTTCCCATCCACTTTCTATACACAACATTAAATTTTCTTTGGTGCCGTGTTTCCTTGTGAACCAATATTCTTCTTTTGGCACCATGTACCTCTTTGAGTCAATTAATATTCTTCTAGACATGACAATTATTAAATGATATTATGATTTGTTTATCTAAATATGTTTAAAAAAAAATAAATTACGTTTTCATTATCTGTATTCTTCATACAGTGATCATTATTTTATGATTATTCTTTATTGAAAGAGGTGTAATAAATGATTATATAATATATTTTGATTTTATGCTAAAAATAATTTTTGAGAACAGAAGATTCTATACGTTATTTAATAAAGAAGGTGTGTCACAGTATATGAATAATATAATTTGGTGATATTTTTTTTTTGTCTTGATATGTTTTATAACTGATATCATATAATATTTAACGAAAGTGCTGGTCAAAATAACTGATTATTTTAATATAAGTTATTCTCTTCTTTTCATAAACATAAGAACATATGTATTGGAAGATATAATATAAAAAAAAAAATTGGGTCTTATATTCTTGGTCTCATGCTAGGAAAGATATGTTGGCATTTTTCTTCGTTTCGTCATACATTTGTTCCTTTTCTTTAATACATAAAAATGGTGTATAACGTAAATGAAATTCGTCATTATTTTAGATAATGTGTCAATTTATATATTGTTTGTTATATGACCAGTCTATAACCAAATTTAACCTGTCATTTATTGAGCATTTACTTTAAATATCTCATCATGCCTCCTAAACCAAAGTTAAACATTGCAATACAACCGTTTGATGGCAATCCACAGACTATAGAATTCTTCTTTGATGAGTTATCTGATCTACAAGAGTTAAATAACTTTTCTGACAAAGAACTTTTTGTTCTTTTCAAATCAAAACTTGAAGGTAGTGCTTTATCTTTTTTTCTTGAAGCACAGTCTCAGTTCAAGAACACTAATTTCCAAGCCATTCGTAAAGCTTTTATAGCCTATTTCTTACCCTCAAAAAAGGCTGTTTCTCTCAAATCCTTGCAAAATTTAAAGTTAGATTCAAATGAATCAGTCAAAAATTTTGCATTTCGTCTGGATAAGCAGCTTCGCCTTGCATATCCTAAATTGGATCCTGCTGCTCTAAATTCACTAAAATTCACTCATTTTCTTGAGGCTTTGCCTAAACAAATCAAGAGAAAGATTTTAGAAGAAAATATTTCCTCATTTGATTTAGCTCTTGAACGAGCAAATTTTCTTCAAGATATATATGATTCTCCTCCTAGAAAATCTCATGAGAATTATGATCAAGTTTATTGTTTAGATAGTGAAAAAGGTCATGATAATTCTATGGCTTCTATTAATGTGCCCCATAAGACTCCTATAAAACATACGAAGGATAAAATTTATGTCAGTTCTCAAACTACCTTCTCGCCATCTGAAACTCAAAATGAAAACTCTCATACTTATCGTAACCTAAAAAGAAAGGCTAGAACGTATTCTCCTTCTCCAAATAGACAAGATGTTGCAAATAAACATAAAAATAATTTTAGTCAACAAAGATCATATCGAAAACGTCCTTTTTATCAACCCACCTTCGACAAATTTCCTCACAAAAAAAACTCTGCATCCTTTTATCACAAACAAAACGTCTTGCAATGTGCGTTTTGCGGAAAATTCAATCATCGTATGGACACATGCTACAAATTTAAAAATATTATCAATTCTTCTAATCAAAATTCTGCATCTCGATTTTCGTCTAATTCTCACAGAAAGAAAAACTACACCTCTTCTTCTGAAAATACAAATAATGTCTATTATTTAAACAGATAGGGGAGACTGGTTCTACTGACCGCCTTCTCTCCCCTAATTTTCATTCAGGGTCAGTACTCTGTGGTGACAAAAACAAGCGTCACTTTGACAAAAGATCTTCAATCACCTTAGTATCATCTACTGCCGTACAAACATCCCCTACACCACCTAAACTTAATAAATCTTCATGCTCTTATAATTCTGAGACATCCAAACAAGCTTTTGAAATTGATGATGATGTACAAGAAAGACACGTCATCTGCAGTTCATTTAATCACTCTCATTTACTACCATGCATCTCTATAAATATACAACATAATGAAATTTCCACTCTAATTGATACTGGCTCAAGTTTGTCCCTTTTGGATCAAGAATGCTTTAATAGCATTAAATCCAGAATTCACTACAAATTCTTATCCAGAAATGTGTCAGTGTCAACTATAAATTCTACTGTTTTTTTCAAAGGATGCATTGAGATAGCATTTAAAATAGACAAGTATTTTTTCCATCATGTTTTTTATCTTACATATAAAAAATGTCTACTTTCAAGCCATTCTTGGGTTCGAGTTCATCAATAAGCATTCTATAACCATATCGCCAACTTTTAAGTCTATCTTAATAAAGGATAAACACATCCCTTTTCACAGTCATAATGAATCCCCTACTTGCTATTATATGAATTCTGAGTATACTTCTGAGAATATAAATGTGCCAGACTCTTTTGATTCACACAAAATGCCTTATTATGAAAGTTCTATATCAAATACTCTAAGTAATGGTACTTATATTAATGATGTATATGGAAATTCTGGTGACAACAATGTACAATTAGGTAATAATTATGCAACCTACCCTTACAATTATGATGTTCAAAACAATGATTTATTTATAAATAATGTTGCTAATACTGCTATGAATTATCATAATCCCTATATTGATGGTAATTTTACTTATTTCCCTAACTATTTTCCAACTGATTATCGTAATGTTGTGAACTATTTATCTACTAATAATAATATGCCTGACAAGCATTTCACACCTGAAAGTGCTAATGATATTAGTTATATTTCTGAAAAACATACTAATTTGAATGTTGGTAATAAAATTTTGGTGAATTCCAACATGGTACAAACACTTAATCGTGAATTAATCCCTCCTAATTCTTTTGTTTATTTACACGTCAAGTATTTGAATTCTCCATCTGAATATTTTATTTTTAAACCTGCTTTAAAAAATAAAGGTCTTGTTTTACATGAATCACTGCATTCTAACTCTTCAATTCAAAATAATTTATTTTTGGTTGTATGTCAGAATATATCAAAGCTGGACATTCATTTAAATAAAAATTCAATTATTGGCGAATGCATTAATGTTGAGGAGAACGATATTGAAAAATATTCCTTTGATTAAGATTTTGAAAATGAATATTGTAACTTAATTTTACCATCTGAAGAAGTTAAAAGAAAACGTGTTCAAGAACTGTCTCCAAATGATTTTGACCTAAAACACTTACCTCCTCATGAAAAAGATTCTTTAACAAAATTATTGTGCAGTAAAGCTCTAGCTTTTTCCAAATCTCTGGACACTTTAGGTCATACCGACCTGGTTAATCCTCAATTTTCAATGTTAAATTCTCATCCAGTGAAATCCCTACCTTTTCCTGTGCCACAGGCACTCGAGCAAGAAGCTCTTGACAAAATTAATCAAATGCTAAATGCTGGTATTATTGAAAGATCAAATTCATCTTGGGCGTGTCCTATGCTTCTTGTTAAAAGGAAGAGAACTGATATGTCGAAGCCTCAAAAATATCGTTTGGCATTGGAATTAAGATTGCTAAATTCTATTATTATCCCATCGTCATATCCTCTTCCAAGAATTCAGAATCTATTGGTGCAATTATCAAAATTTAAGTATTATACTACTCTTGACTTGCCGTCTGCATACTGGCAGATTGCAGTACCTAAAGAAATGCAAGATAAGCTCAGTTTTACTACTCCATGGGGAATTTTTACCTATCTGCGTCTCGTTTTTGGCTTGAAGACAGCTGCGAGCACTTTTCAACAATTAATTGATTCAGTTATTCAATTATCTGAAATTGATTCGTGTTATGCATACCAAGATGATATTGTGGTTGGCGCTAATTCCTTTGAAGAGATGGTCACGAAACTCACAAAGCTCTTAAACACTCTTATTGCCAACAATATCACTCTTTCTCCTGAAAAATGTTCATTTATGAAAACTAGTATTAACTTTTTGGGCTTCCAACTCACAGATCATAAAATTCTTCCTATTACAAGCAACATTTTAAAAATCACTTCTTTCCCTAAAACCAAGAGGCAAACTAAAAGCTTTATTGGACTATGTTCATTTTATAGATCAATTATACCTAATTTTTCTAAATTGATTTCTCCTCTCATTGAGGTTACCAAGCCTAAAAATAAGTTTTGTTGGAAATCTGAACAAGAAAAGGCATTTAATAAATTGCAAGAAATCTTCTTTCAAAAACCTATGCTAAATCTTCCAAATTGGGATCAGACTTTTTATGTTAATACTGATGCATCAAAGGCAGCAATCTCAGCTGTTCTTATGCAAAAATTTGACGGTGAACTGCGTCCCATCTCGTATTATTCCAAAACTTTATCTCACTCTCAAAAACAATATCCAGCCATCAAATTGGAACTTTATGCCATTTACAAAGGTATAACGGCTTTTAAATATTACATTTTTGGTCGACCCTTCATTCTTTTATCGGATGCCAAACCTCTCAATAATTACAAAAAAGCAACATCACCTGCTGACATCACTACTCGTTGGATGTTAGAACTGTCAGAATACTCGTACACATTCCAACATGTACCGGGCAAAGAAAATGTGTTAGCAGATTTTCTGAGTAGATCACCTCACATTCCTACTGAAGATCTCCATACTAATCCAGATCTTGTTTCTACGCAAGAACCCCTACCAATTGTTGATAATCAAAATGATTTACATAATGAAATTGCTCACTTTCCATGTGGTTTAATTGGCAAGACACACCACACCTGTCATCTTCAAAGTGACTCTCCACCTCCAAATAATGTCAATAATGAAGACCCATTACTAGAAATTTTTGATCACACCATCTTCTCTGAACGACGAAAGACCCTAAAATTAAGAAAATTTATGAAGATCTTAAAGCTAACAAAAAATCCAAAAGTTTAAATGGCTATTATATTAATCCAAATAATGATTTACTTTGCTACAATGGACATTTTTCTTCAGAAGATATTGAGCTACATAAAGCTGTTTTACCTTCGTCACTTAGAGCAAAAGCTTTAAGAATTGCTCATATTACTCATACTGGAATTCATAAAACTATTGTTAATTTAAAGAAAAGATTTACCTGGAAAACCCTTGTTTCTGATGCCATTAATTATGTCAACTCTTGTGAAATTTGTTTAGTAAACAAAAATCATAAAAAAAATACTGCTCCATATTTGCCTGCACCATTGCCTACAGCTCCCAATCAAAAAGTTTCTATGGATTTACTTGGCCCATTGAGAAATCGCCAATATGTGATGACTGTTATTGATCACTTTTCTCGTCATTTAGAATTATATGCCTTGAATAACATTAGCGCTGAATCTGTTACCAAAGCTCTATTACATTACATTTCTACTCATGGAAAGCCCGAATTAACACTTACTGATCATGGCTCTCAGTTCACTAGTGATATGTTTTCTTATTTCAATAAAAAGCTTGCCATAAAGTTGGAACACAGTTCTGTAGCCCATCCCCAGGCTAACGGATTAAGTGAGCGATGCGATACTCAAATAAAATCGTCTGTGAATACAATGGCTTCCCAAGGATTTGATGTACCAACTGCTCTAAAAATTCACCAATCCATATACAACGCTACGCCTCATCCAGCCACAAAATTCACTCCAAATCTTCTTCATTTTGGAAGAGAGGTAAATGACATTTATGCTAATTACAAAACTCAAGCTTCCTGGAAAAATCTCAACACTGCCTATGAAATTCACAAATTAATGGATGTTATTGAGAAAATATACTATCAAGCTTACAAAAATAACGAATCTTCTAGACAAAAAGTGTACCAGAAATCAAGAGAAAAATTAAAATTTGCCAACATCAATGTTAATGATATTGTTTATGTAAAATTTCCCAGTGTGTTTAACAAAAAAGTACAAGGCCCATACATGGTGAAGAAAATAATTTCTCCTGTACTTATTCAAATTCAAGATTACAATAATAGTCATGCATCACCAATGTTGATTCACACTAATCGAATCTTGAAACTTCAAAAAAGAAATGATGCATTGCAATATCCTTCAGTTTCTTCTAAAGATGCATCACATGATCAAACAGCTGTTGATAGTGCATCTTCTGCTCCTGTGAGACAACATTTTCCTACTCAAGTTTCTAATCATGATGCTGCTTGTAACACATCTCCTCAAATTCTCTCTTCTTCTAAGTGCCAACAAACATCTTCATATTCGTATAAATCGGTACATTCACAGGCTCCTGCTGATAACACTCACACTGCTGTTAGAAACAAGTCTACTCAATGCAAAAATTATGATCTTCGCCCTCGCACACATAAAATGTATAAAAGATAAACTAATCTTCTTTTCTTTTTTCAGGATGACTCTTGATTTGTAACTGATTCAGTCAATACTATTTCGACTGGATAGTCGAGTATGAAGAGTGACTATATAATTTTTTTTTATTTCTTCTTCCAAGCTGCAGGCAGCTATTATATTTTTTTATTTTGTTTAAGTCATCTTCTTCTTGATGCAATGCAATTGTCATCCTGCAAAAGTATGTAAGATTTTCACTATTCATTGTATTTTCTTCTAAACCATAGTTATTGTAATATGTATATATACTCTCAAATATGCCATATACTGGTACTTATAACCTTACAAAACCTTTAATTTCAATAGTTGGAGCTAAATTGAGAAAGAATTTGTCTTTTACATACTTGTTGAAATATTGTGTCATTATTTGAATTATTTTGACAAATGTTTATTCTACGAAAGAAAAGTAAATTGTTATTGGTATAAGGTAAACATGAGTTACTCATGACATCAATTTCTCTATTGTGACTTATATAATAATTTTTACAATGCATGCATGCACAAAAATAACGAATCTTCTAGACAAAAAGTGTACCAGAAATCAAGAGAAAAATTAAAATTTGCCAACATCAATGTTAATGATATTGTTTATGTAAAATTTCCCAGTGTGTTTAACAAAAAAGTACAAGGCCCATACATGGTGAAGAAAATAATTTCTCCTGTACTTATTCAAATTCAAGATTACAATAATAGTCATGCATCACCAATGTTGATTCACACTAATCGAATCTTGAAACTTCAAAAAAGAAATAACATAAAACATTTAACCTCTTTTAACATTTAAAAAAAATGAATGAGAAAGTTATGCATACTAATACTTCTACTTTTATTGTTGACTATAGAAAAATGAATGATTCAGAATAAGTATTTTTTGTAAGTCTCTAAGTATTTGAAAGTTCATAAAGATGTAAACAAAAAAAAGGATTTTTGTTTATACTATATTCATACTTTGGATCCAAAGATATTTGTTTGAGTTGTTATATATTAGAGTTTGAGTCATTATATATTTATATAAAACAAGTACTTGTTATCTGACAAATAAAACATGATCACATGTTTTTCTTAAAAACGTTTGAATGTTGAAATTGAACATATTCAGGATATTTGATAAAATTTTTTTGACATAATAGATTTTTGATTGTATATTGACATTATTAAAGTCATATGCTAAATTGATATATTCATGTAAGTTCCTTTTATCAGAGTTTAAATATACTCTCTTTATTTTATTTACTTTGAATATAGTATTGAAAGTGTTTTTGAAATTATTTTGAATTTATGTTGAAATTGTTCAAGAATATCCTTTTATGAGAGTATAAACATTCTCTCTTTGAAATTTGTTTCTATTTACTTTGAAGGTATTTTTATTGGAGAATAACATTGTCTTTTTCTAAGAGTGTACATATGCTCTTTTTGGAATTTGTTAATATTTGCTTTGAAAATGTTGTTGTTGAATGATACTAAAGTTATTCAGTTAAGATTAGTTAAAATCTTAAAAAGGTATCATATGTAGATATATTTTTTTATGAGAGCCTAAATATTCTCACTTGACCATTTGTGTATCTTTTTTCAAATTTTTATAAAAAAAAATTTCTTAACTTAGAAGTTCATTGAATTTAATGATTGTCAACATGTATCATTTCAAACCATTTGCTTGTGTATACAGTTATATTGTAGTTCATTTTGATGTCAAATGAATATGCATACATGTTGTTGTTTTTATACTCAACTATTATTTTTACATATGCTAAAATTTAATTATTGTATTGCATTTGCACAGCTTAACAAGAGACTGCTAATGGTTAAAGACTGTTATTTCTGAAATATATAGACTTTAACAATTTTTTTGTTTTGATACATGATAACTGCTTCTGAAAGAAACTTAATTATTGTATACCTTTTTATTTTAATATTTGCTATATTTTATGTATGAGCATAAGAACTGCTACTATGATAGTAATTTTTATTATTATTTAATATCATGTAAAGCAATTATTGGTCTTCATACAATTTTTACTAGTTCATTTATTTTGTATGATTATTGTATATTCTGGTACTTACTTTAGAAAATATTGTCTCGATGAAAAAATTATTGAATTTTTGTCATCTTTCCAATATTTTCTTTTGGGGAAGCCCGGGTAAATATGTGGTGGTTACTCGATAACCCCTGCCATGTTTTATTTTAATTCAATTGTATCAACTATTTTATTAGCCATCATTCCTTTTTTCATTAATGTTCTCATTTTAAATATTATTTCGATTTCGTCTTTTTGATGCCTTCTCCTGTAAATATTTCTTCCTTACGTAGCTTATCGAATGTTCTAAAACGGTAAAATCTTGTTCGAATTCATTCCTTCCGGTTTACAATGCTTCTAGAAGCTTCTCCAACGTTCTATGGGTGGTTACTTCCGTTTAATCAAGCCCTCCCCTTGGCCTATGAAATTAAATTCTTCTGATGACGTGATTTATGCAGTTAAATGCCTGGCCACCTTTTTGGCTTTCCTTCTTTAAGAGTATTATCATTTTTTCCTATTAAATTCATATTTCCCTATACATTTGTACGTAGCTTGGCTTTTCTCTCTCTCTTCGCTCATTCTAACTTTGCCAACTTGGCGTGTTGCGAGATTACAGCAACCCTTTCTCTTTGCACACCCCTCTGTGACGGCCGGTTGTCAGTCGAATGGATGTAGTGTAGTGAGTAAGACATCTCCACGGCTCCGGCCTAATCCTTCGAGTGGCTTGTTGGCCGTTAAAAATTCGAATATGCTGAGACGTATAGAATTGGATTTATGTGCACTATCCGGTATAATGTTATCAGCAACTCTTCAAGATTTTCCTTTTCCATTTCATATTTTTTACGCAGATCATTTCCTTGAATATTTGATAAAAATATATATATTATTCTAGCAAAAAAAGAAGTTTTGATTTTTTTTGAAGATTCGCTTTTAAAAAAAATGTTATTCTTTTCATGATGGCATCCCCAGGAGAAAAGGAGAGCTATTCAAGTTCATTTTTCCTTTTATAATTGCAGAAGTACGAATTTGTATTTGATCTATAATATTACGATAGATCGCTCCTGTCAAGTGAATTCATAACGAAATTTATATTGAAATAATAACAATGTCTTCATTATTCTTTATTATTCAATGTCTTCATTATTCTTTATTATTCAATGTCTTCATTATTCTACGAATTTGTATTTGATCTATAATATGATTATAGATCCATCTTATCAAGTGAAATTCATAACGAAAATTATCATGAAATAATAACGATGTCTTCATTTTTCTTCATTAATAAAAAATATAATAAAATAAAGTTCTTTTTTCAATTTTGCAACAATCGTCTCAAGTGAATTTTTTCTTCATGTTGTCTTAATCATCATTCTTCAAGCCTCAGGTAATATCTTCTTATTTATTTTATTTACTCACAAGTGTTTTTTTGATTTAACATTATCATTAAGAAAATCTCTGTGAAGAATAATTAAGATAGTTTTTGTCATGTCTTCTTGGGTAGTTTGCTGGCCCTCATTCAGCACAATGTACTAATTCACTGTATGATCTTGGCCTATATGATCGAACGAAACTAGAAGCGTTCCCATCCACTTTCTATACACAACAACTACATATATATTTTTCAAATTTCGGACTGAGTATCCGGGAAGTCAAGAATTAGTTAATGGGTCATAGGACTTTTAAATTTGGAAAAAATGAAAAATAAATACTACATTCAACATTTAATATCTTAAAATGTAAACGATATTTGAAGTGATGAAAGGTATAAGAATGTTATTTCATTTCATGTATTTATAAATTCACAATATGCAGAATTAATATATAAGGTATTGGTACCCTATATGGACAGGGCTCTCAATACGGACAACCCTAATATTTTTAAAGGTAATAATTTTCATCGAGAAATGGCTCAACATTTTCGCGAAGAAAAGCAGTTAAAGAGATAATTAAGGCTGGAAAGCGAAAAAAAGCGCGTTGTTCGCCATTTAGGAAGAAACTTGTTGTTTCGAGATGTGCTGATCTTAATTACTTGTAAGCTTAAATTCTTATAAGATATGATAAAATTACATTAAATGTTGAAAAGTGGAGTATTTTAGAAAGCTAATAAAACATATTTTCGATTGCTATTGCAAATTTTGCTTAAAGATATTTTCCTTATTCATTTGTTACAAGATTTAGTAAAACTACGCCCGGTTCCCAATATGGACAGCTTATGTCCCCATAGACAACAACTGTAAGAAAGAAGAAAATTCAACGTTGCCAAGCAATAAATTGAAAAGGCATCAAAGTGGTAAAATCTTTGTTCAACAACATGCCATTTGAACAATCTCCCAAAAACCTTCCTCTAAAAAACCCTTGCAGAAAAATAAAAATAAGCCCCTCCTCCCAGTAGGATATCGTCTGGCGAAATCGTAGGTACCAATCGTATGACTTCCTCAACAAAAGACAGCTGGTACTGCTTCTTTTGCAGTATTGATGATTTTTCAAACAAGCGGCCATGCATCACATGTGGCAGATAATGTTTATGAGGATTATCTGGGACTTACTGCCCATGGTGAAGAAGTTTCCATTTGAGCATGCT
The DNA here is from genome assembly GCA_964019185.1 of Maratus speculifer. Lineage (NCBI taxonomy): Eukaryota > Metazoa > Arthropoda > Arachnida > Araneae > Salticidae > Maratus > Maratus speculifer. Next base: position 375,806,612 of record OZ025294.1, on the reverse strand, counting down.
GTGAGGACTGAGTAATAACATATGTAAATTCGCAGACAGATGCAATAAAGCTATCCAAAAACCAATAATATTATTTCATAATATTTACTAGTAACTAAGGGGCTTTGCATGGGCCTTCGAAGGGTAAAAACCGAGAATGAGCTCTCCCCCTTTCTAAAATGCATGTTCAGAAGATATTTACTGTCCCCCTCGTCTTCCGAATACTTTAAGATACATTTTTTTATTCCCTCTCCTCTAAAATCCCTTGGAAAAGGAGCTCTTCCATACACACTGTGAATAAGGTGTAGAAAGTGAAGAAGGAAACACCTGACCATAATAGGGACAGGTAGTTCCTTATATGGACACTTGTAAACATTTTTTTTTGTTTTTATCATTTAAATTAAACCAGAACAAGTACAAGGTCGCTAATTTTAATAATGATAGTCAATTGTCTAAGGATAGTGGTCACATATTTTTGAAGTCCTATGACTTGTAGATGGGGGTGAAAAAATACATTTTTCTTAGGGTGTCCATATTGGGTACAGGTACCTTATAGGGTTCTTTAAACTGTCAGACATTTCACGAGCAGAAAATTGCCATGATAACAATAATTACAAAATAAATTTTGCATCTAGATCAACAATTTGGTTGCCCAATTATACTCTAGAATATAATAATTACTCTGAACCTAAGTAAATGTGTATTTAAAGATTTTTTATATTTTTAAAGAAACATTTTATTTAGCTTATACAAAATTTTGAAATTTTCAGCACTATAACCACCTGAAAATTTTTTTAACAATAAACATTTAAATTTAGGTTCAGTTTGCCAGTAGTTCAGTAGATTGTTCAGTTTAAAGTTTTATTTTACTAAAACAAATCATTTGACACTTCCATCGTTTTAGGTTATAAATCGAGTATATCATAGGAATTTTTTAATACGGTTTGTTTTATAATGTTCAAAAACGCTTATCCATTAACATATATTTTTTTTGAAAAATTCGAAATTTTTGAAAGTTTAAATGTCCTATGACCCTTCAGGAACGCTTTCATATAAAAAATTAAAAGAACGAATTAACTGTTTTTTTTTATTCTGCATGCCGTTGAACTAGGAATGGCACAATGACTTTTTGGGGTTCTGATGTGTGAATGCAGTTATCCTTTTTTACAGTTGTACTTACTTTTAAATATGATTTATATCTTATAATAAAATAATAATTAATACTTATATTCTAAATCTCTCATAAATGTAGGAAAATAAAGATTCCTCTTTTTTTCCATCAAAAGTCATGGAAGAACTATTCCCCTTTTAGCATGCATGGTCACAGTGACGTCACAATGACGTCACTCTGAGTCACTTTGGTCACATCACATCTGTGACCAAAATGCTACCACTCTGTGACGTCAAATTGTGACTGAAATGTGACTTTCTTAAAAATCTTAAGAAAATTACAAAAATTCTTTAAAATATGTTATTTACTTTATAAAACATGTTTCTGGCAATTTAAATATCGTTGCTTTTGTCACAGTTTCGTCACAATGTTAGTGTCAAAGTAGTCATAAATGGCACATTTTTCACAAATTTGTTACACCGTGACTTCACAAAGTGGTTACAATGTGACGTCAGAAACGAGCTCTAAAACGGCCATAACGACTTCACATTTTAGTCACTGTAACTTCACATCGACGATCGGTGGTCACAAAGTCACAATGTGACTTCACAACGACGTCGCATGGACGTCACCATGCCTTACGGGTTTGGTTAAAGATGTAATTAAGTTGTTTATTTTTGTTTGATGTTATATTACATAATTTGTAATTCTCATGTTGGGTTATTTTTACAACACTAATGGGGTGTGTCGGCTGGCCATGTCTTGCGGAATCTACGAGGATGCATTTTTGATACAGTGTAAAACAAAATCTGTAATCATACATATGAATAGTTGGCGAAATATGTATGTTTACCGAGCCGTTTTCGCCAGGAGCGGGAATATTTTCGAAAATAAATCAGCGGAAAATATGTATGTAAACATATATTTCTGAGATGTGAGAAATTTACCCTTCAGAAATTAAAAGGGGTGGAAATATTCGGAAATTTTATCCATACCTCAGAAGCAGTTTTGAGTAGAAGCATGGACTTACGATAACAAACGCATATAAAATAATTAAACATAGACTTCAGTTATTTTAGCTGTATGTTATAGATCATTTTAGGTTATAGAATTAATTTTAGGTAGGAGCCACAGACTCGGAATAATAAGCCTGTTAATAAATGAGATTAACACGGTACTGAAGGGATTTTAGTGCTATTTTGTCTTTTGCGTCTCCAACCTCGACATTCACCTGGATAATGTAAGATCATGCGAATATAAACAACAATTAAAATACTGAAAAATAGTTGTAAATAATGTTGTTTCTAATTTTTGAAATCTTGTTGAAATTATAATAAAATGTTGATAAATAGTTACCATAGCTTAATAGTTAAAATACATTAACTTCTAGTATTTGATAATTTAACATTATTATGTTACGATTCGTATTCCTGGAAAAAACTGAAAGTTAATTTTAATATTTTAAAAGAAATTAATAAAGTGAATTTATAAAATTCCTATGGGATACATAAAAAAGTAATTTCTCAGAACTGAAAGAAGTCATTGTCTTGTATATTTAATTTAATATCTCTAAAATTTCATATTAAAATTAATATAAATAAACTTTAAATCTCGAACTTTTAAATTTCCACGTATTTAATTCACAGTTAAAAATATAAAGCACTGTTATGAAACAGTGAATTTGTATAAGAAAAATGAATATTCTTAAGTGGTTTAGGTATAAACTTTCATTTTAACATATTTTTTTCATTGAATATTTAAGCAAAAATCTTATCAAAATAGATTAACATACTCTTTTCTATAATCACTATAATTTTTTAATAATTATTAGTTTTGTTATTTTATTAAAATATAACATTAGGTAACATTGGTAAAACTATTTAATTATACACTCCAATTAATTTTTACGGTAAATGAAATGTTTTTGAAATCGCAAAGGTCATTTCAAATTATGAAATTTAAACCACAGATTACAAGACAAATTTTCTTTACATAATTTTAAATTAAGCTCAGATTTTTAAAATTCACCGACATTGTTTAGCTTAGAAATTAAAATAGCTTTTCATTTTGCATTGTTATTTTTCTCTCTTATAATGCTTTGTAATGATAAATCAATTTTCTTTTATAAATATTACCTGAAATTCACAAGAGTATATTATTTAAATGGTGTATTGAAAAGTGTTTTTCGTGACGACTACTTTCTATATAGTTTTTTTTTTTTTTTTTGAAGTTTATAGTAGTTTTCTATTGAATGAAATTATCTAAATTTATTTTAATTAAATTTTACAAATACTGCAACATGGTGCATTGAATAAATTGTACAATTTAATGAAAAAAAATAATTAAGCATTTAATTATGAAAATTTCAGCAATAATTTTGAAAACATATGTTGATCTAAATAAAGATTATTTTATCACTATTATCAATTTATAGCTTATCTTGATTCATTATATCTGATTACCATAGATATTTTCATTTGATGCAGTGATTAAACCAATCAGAATTAAAATAATTCCTTGCAGCAAATTTTTACTATAAACACTATGCATTATTTTGTTTTAGGATTTTTATAAAATATTATTACTTTTTGCGATATATTTTGCAATTACTCATTCTGTTTAATATTTTTTACGCAATAATTATGAAAAATATTATTTTATTGTAAAAATACACAGCTCACGAAGCTAAACATGAAATGGGAATGTTATTACTAAACATTGATTACGGTGCGTGAATATACATGATCCAATCTATGCATATATAAAATAGTTTGTCCTAACTGAATGATAATCAACGCACAACCCAGACTGGTAAACGCAGAGCCATGGAAATTGGCGAAAATATACTTCGTATGATATAAGCATGCACTAAGTTGGAATTTTTGAAAATGTCCCCTCTAAGGGCAGTATATAGCCGAGTCTCAAATGCTGGAACATCTTCCTGTATATCAGCAGTTGTTTAAAGTGGCAGCACGAAATTCCTGAAAATAAATCTAGTAAAAAAATAATTAATCCCATATTTTAGCAATTTTATAAATTGCTCCCCTGAAGGGTTTTTGAAAGTGGGCATATCTTTATATATTTTTTAACACTAGAACCGCGGCGACGGGTCATTTTGACCCGTATCATGCGTAGAGATGTCAATTCGAACCAGAAAACATTTCATAAAATAAGCTACATATAAGATGAGCAAAAATAATTTCAATAATTTACTTAAACAATTGAAAATGGAAATTCCGGTGATATATATTTTTATAAAACTTGAATGAATTTTCCCCCGCGGTTCTAGTGTTAAATAGACTTATTTTCACCCGTTTCACGCTTTTACTTAAAATGGCTGCTGAGATGTACCAAACGTTCTAAATAGTTTGAAATTTAGAACATTTGGTACATCTCAGCGGTCATTTTAAGTAGAAGTATGAAACGGCTGAAAATATGTATATTTAAAAAATAATTAAACATGTGCTTGCTAAAATTGCCCCCCACCCCGAGGGGTTAAAGTGAGAGTCACAAATTCCAAACTTTTTTGACCCATCATGTGATATATTATAGGAAAGCCCCCGGATCGCTCTTTCATATTATGATCTTTTTTCCCGCTCACCCAATTTGTCACTTCTTCATGGTGGTCAGTTTTGGAAACTTTTTGAAATTGTAGCGTTGTATTATTACAGATGGGATTTTTTTACGCGACATAAATATAATATAAATTATAATATAAATATTATATATATAATATTACATACATTTTAATATAAATTATAATATTTGAAAAATTCAAAATAAGAGGATAGTTTTATACTTAGTTGACGTGATAGTTAGGACTCTGGGGAGGGACAATTTTCTAAATTTGGAATATACTACTCGTGTGATATAAAAAGCAATCTGACTATTATTTCAAATTATACACCTCCAGCGCCTCTGAGTTATTTAGCCATTAATCAGCAGCAGGTTTCATTAGAATCTTCTACCTAAACCTGCTGCTGGGGAATTCAAGATAACGCACCACCGACCAGCGAAGCGGGCGAAGCCTGTTTGGATACATATAATTTTTTGTATTACAGTTTTAAGAAAAATGAAGATTTTCGGGACTCAATTTCTCCTCATAATAGAATATATTTTTCGATTAAATGCATAAAAATAAGCATTATTAATTAATTGCATATTTTGGAATGATGTTTCAGAGTTTCAATAACAATACCCTAGCGTTAAAATATTCCCATAACATTTGCAATATATATATATATATATATATATATATATATATACATAAACATATATTTAACAATACTTTCTGGATACAAAAAAGTAAAACAAAAATTATATACTTGCCTCTCTTTCTTCGAATATAACTAAAAAAAAAACATAAAAGAAATTAAGTTTTAAAATTAAATTGAAGGTAAATATTAGCTTTGTTGTGAAACTTAAAACATTGAAATTATCAAACGTTCTTTAATATATTTACATAAATTTTAAAGAATTATTAAACTTTTGATAAGTTCTTTGTTTTTTGTTAACAGAATAATTGGAACATTTAATTTCGTTTTGGTATAAAAGTTTATTTTTCATACGTGTTTTTCAAAATTTGTATTGTAAAAAGGTGATGTTATTGTATAATTATACTCCTATTTTTTTGTATACCATAAATATTGATTGCATATATATACCATCTTATATTAAGTTATTGAGTTTGGCTTAGCATAGTCAAATTAAATGATTTTCTTTTAAATCTTAATATTGTAAACTATGGTGAATGGTTTATTTTTCCTGTTATCACATCACTGATTTTTTAATTTATTTAATTATTTATTTATTATTTTTATTTTTTCCATTTTCATTTTTCTATCTAATTTAGTAATTTTGTTGCTCTTTTTTTTTTAAAGTTTTTTCTTCATTTAATATTGGTTTTATTTGTATTGGTAGATCCAAATTCGTATTATTTTGCTTTCTCATGGTAAACACGAAAATGAGACCACTCATTTCATTTGTAGTTCCAAAGTGTTTGGAGCCCGGCGATTTTGCTTTGTATTCATTCTCTGCAATTTTAATTTGTATTCATTTTTATTTATTTATTTTTCGCCCCCATGTTCAATTCGATATTTGCTATTAAATTCAATGGTTATAAATTGTAATACAATAATTGATTATATATATATAAAGTATATGTATATACTTTTCAAATTGCAAATTTACGAATTTGTTTTACAGCTGGGGTATCAATTTTAAAACGCTATATATTTCACTACAAAATATGCAACAGGTATTTATGTTGAATCGAAAAATGTTTTATTATGAGAAAAGTTCGGGCCCAAATGGAACTATTTCCCCTTATGAGTAAAAAAGAGAAAAAATATGTTCTTTATTTATACTACAAAAAATTTATCAGAACTATTTATATGTAAATATAATAAAAGTTATTGTAAATCTATCACCTTTTATGGGTCATAGTCAAAAGGTTATAGTACTTAAAAAGGAAATTTTACATATTTGTAAAAGTAGTGAAAATTGTACAGTATATTATAATATAAACTATGTAATTTTTATTAAAATATCACACAATGTTCTTTTAGATGTTACAAATATATGATTGAAATTTATATTTCTCACATTATTAAAATTAAAATACTATAACATATATTTCACACTGTAATTTACAGTGAATTTAATTAACACCGAAAAATTTATATTCCTGTTTAAAGGAAAATTTTAAATTGCTGCTAAACTCAAAATGTTCTTATCCAAATACATTCTTGGTTTTAAATGAATTCATTTAAAACCAAGATATATATATATCCTTCTGGGAAAATCGCATACAAAACTTATATATTTTGCGTTTTGGAAAATCGAATTAAACGTGATTCCGTGGGGATTAGCAGTTTTAATTTTTAAACATAAATAAAACATTTGTTTTAAAAAATGTACGAGAATAGACAAGAAAAAACAAATTTAAATTTCTTTAGCAAAAGATCCGGAAAAGTATTGCAATTTTTTATATTACAATAAAAGTACAACTTGTCATAAAGAAAACGTTGAAACATACTTTTAAAATTTATCAGCGCTAAAAATAAATAAATAAATAATAAAAAGAACATAAAGTAATAAAAAATACAATAAAAATACAATAAATATTAATAAATATTAAAATAATACATTAACTATCGGTATTAATGAGTAGGAACGTGTTAGTGTGTAACACTGGCGTTATTTTGTGTGTGGCAAAATCAAAAAATCAAATTACAATTTTATAGCAATTTTTTTACTGTTTTTTAAAACCTCCAAACAGCCATCTCAGGAAAAAGAATACTTTAAAATGCAATTTGTTTGTAAAAGATATTGCAGTGTGATTGAAAATTGTATAATATGGATTTGAAACTGTATAGCTATAACTGTAAATCTGGGTTATGTGTTAATACCCCTAAAAATTATGTTTTGCTACTATTCTTTTAATGACTATTTTTATATATAATTTATTTTGCTATTTGATAATTTATTACTGTATATGAATCGTCTGCCGATTCGAACAATTGTACCTCAAACAGCCATTTCATTTTTGTTTTAAAAACAAATTAAAGTCTTAATAGAATTTTAACTTAAATAAAATGCATTCAAATTTAATCAACGATTAAAAAAAAAAAAAACTGATAAAAAGCCTCATATATACATATAGAGTAATTTTAATGGTTTTTTTTTTACAATAAAAGAGAGGTGATAGTACACATCAAGACAAACAATATTAAATAGCAGACCAAGGGTCCCAAACGTTTCCCAAATGAGATAGCCGCCATTAAAGTTTAGGGACCAAAATTTCAAATAAATATAAAAAACGAAAAAATCGGTCGACTGATTTGCGGTTTTCAGTAAAATTATTCTTTATGTCGGCATTTTCTTGAAATTATATTACAAAGATAAATTTCAAAAAATGTCAATAGAGGGCGCTTTGGACTTTGGAGTAACGAACAACAATTTTTCCGGTATTTTTTGCATCTCATTAAATGTTTTCGTAAGCTTAGACTCAAACTTAAATTTTGAGCTGAAAATCTGAAAAGTTGAGCGTGGTTAAGTAGCACAAATTGAACTGTGTTCAGAGGGTTCAAATTTCAAATGATTATAAGAAACGGACAAAATTGGTTCATTAATTTGCGGTTTTCACTAAAACTATTCTTTATGCTGGTATTTTCTTAAAAATAAATTATAAAGATAAATTTCAAAAAATGGCGATAGAGGGCGCTTTAGACTTTGGAGTAACGAATAACTATTTTTTGCTGTTATTTTTTGAACCTCATTAAATGTTTTCGGAAGCATAGACATAAACTTAAATTTTGAGCTCAAAATCTGAATAGTAGGAAGTGGTTAAGTAGCACAAACTGAACTGTGTTTAAGGGGGGGGGGGGTTCAAATTTAAAATAATTATAGAAAATGGAAAAATTGGTCGATTCGTTTGCGGTTTAAAATAAAAGCATTCTTTAAGTCAGTATCTCTTGAAAATAAATTTTAAAGATAAATTTCATAAAATTCCATTAGAGGGCGCCTTACACTTCAGAATAACCAATAATTAATTTCAAGCATTATTTTTTGGTTCTAATTAAATATGCTTGCAAAAGCTTATTAAAGCTTAGATTTAAAATTAAATTTTGAGTTCAAATTCTGAATCGTTGAGAGGGGTTAATAAGCGCAAACTGAAGTGTGTTTAGGAGTGGAAATTTAGCCCCCCCCCCCACTCTCTTTGAACACCATGCTATTTAAACATTCCCAACGATTCAGAATTTGAGCCCAAAATTAAAGTCTATGCATTTGAAAGCATTTAATGAGATTTAAAAAATTACGGATAAAAATAATTCTAAATTACTCCAAAGTCCCTCGATCAGAATTGTGTGAAATTTATCTTTAAAATTTATTTTCAAGAAAATGCTGATTTAAAAATTAATTTTAGCGAAAACTGCAAACGAATCGACCAATTTTTCCGTTTTTTACAATCATTTGAAATTTGAACCCTCTGACCACAGTTCAGTTTGTCTACTTAACCACTCCCAACTATTCAAATTTTGAGCTCAAAATTTAAGTTTAAATCTAAGTTTACGAAAGCATTTTATAAGATGCAAAAAATAACGCCAAAAAGGAGTTGTTCGTTACTCCAAAGTCTAAAGCGCCCTCTATCGGCATTTTTTGAAATTTATCTTTATAATTTAATTTCAAGAAAATGCTGACATAAAGAATATTTTTAGTGAAAACCACAAATCAATCAATCGATTTTTCCGTTTCTTATCTTTATTTGAAATTTTGGTTCTTAAACTTTAATGGCGGCTATCTCCTTTGGAAAACGTTTGGGATCCTTGGTCTCCTATTTAATATTGTTTGTTCTGATGTGTACTATCAGCTCTCTTTTATTGTAAAAAAAAATTAGAATCACCCTGTATACATATATTTACTGCAACATAGCTAACCACACATACAGGGTGTCCAGCAAATAACACCCTGATTTCAAAATTAAATTGATCAAAAACAAAGATCAATAGTAATATGCGGTAAACGGTTTTTTCATTAGGTAAGCTGTAAAAATCTTATACAGAAATTTAAAACAGTGAATATTTTGAAAAAATTGCGTTCTTATTGCATAGAATGCTTTGATTTGACATTTTTCTTGTTTTAGATTGCCTGCAGAGAAATAATTTTTCAGCTTACAGTGTAATATTTTAAAGATTTTTCGAAGTAAATTTTTAGAATTTCGAAATTTCAAAAATTTAATTTAAAAAAACTATGAAATATGGCACTTTAAGCCGAAAAACACATTCTCTGGCAGCAATCTAAAGCAAGAAAAGTGTCAAATCAAAGCATTTTTTGCAATCAGAACACAATCTTTTCAAAATATTTACCGTTCGAAACTTTGTATAAGATTTTTACATCTTACCTGATAAACAAACCGTTTACTGCATAATTCTATTGATCTTTGTTTTTGAGAAATTTACTTTTGAAAACAGGGTGTTATTTGCTGTACACCCTGTACATTCTAATGTACGAAGTACCAACGATCTGACGTAACAGCTGTGTTCAAAAATAGCGTTGCAAAGGTTAGAAAAAACCCAGTTTAAACCCGGGAATAGACCGGGTTTTTAGGAATAAACCTGGAAAAAACCCGGGATTTTTTGGAATAATTCAGTTTTTTGGGAATAAACCTGGGAACAAACCTGGTCTATTGGAAATAAACCCGAGAATAAACCGACTTTTTGCAACTCTATTCAAAAATCCTAAGTTAAACTGACATTTTGCCAGTCTATGAATTTTAAAGGTCTTTGGGGGAAAAAAAACAGTCACTTTTGAAATGTCAAAATCTCAAATTGTTTTCTTTCATAGAGAAAAAATATTAATAGAATGGAAGTATTATTTCTGGAGGTGATGCTGAAAATGTAACCCTACATTAAGTCCTATTAAGTACCAACAAAAGCACGTGACACGCCTATCAATTGAAACAGGTATAAACCCGTATTTTTTCGCTCTTGTTTCTTAAAAAGAAATAACCTATTGTTTCACTGTAAAAATTTATTAATTATTTTATCATATGTGCTTTAAATATCAATATAGAAAATTGTTTTAACGTTTTGCTTCAAAATATAACATTCTTTTGTTAATACATTAAAATCGTCTGCAGTCAGAAATCTATATTTTAGATTAATATTTATTATTTAAGTTTTCATACATGATTTTAAAAGAATGTTTTCATCATTACATTTTAAATATTTATTTACATGCAATTATTAAGTCATAAGCATTTTTCATCTACGTTATAAAATATTTAAAATTACATTAATGAAGGAAACTTTTAGTTATACAATTTTTAGTTCGTATCAAATATTTTCAATATCTTATTTAATTTTAATTTGATATTTAATTATTGCTAATTTTCCAATTTCCTTCATTTTAAAAGCGAACATTTATTTTAATAAATAATAATAGAACAAAGACCATTTTAAAAATTTGCTATTTCCTCTTAAAATATGCTTCAATTGTAATTCATTTCTTTCAATTCGTCTTACAATACAAAATCCCTTCCATGTCCTTTTGTTTGGCACATTAAAATTTGAGCGATAAATGGTTTCATATTGCAAACCTGTTTTGAGGCTTACTTCACCTCCACTTATCTCATTTCTCCATGGGTTTCTTTAATTCTGTCTCAGCTTTCTTATTACTTCTGCGAAAATTTTTACACAACCAACCAACCGTAAAAAATGAAAGAGAAAAAAATTGGGACAAAGATGATTTTTTATGAGAGTGACCTCTCGATTTTAATTAATTATTCGGTTAATAATTAGAATTTCGAAATTCTGAAGTTCAGGTGCATCAGGAGAGATTTGGGGCTACTCTCCAAAAAATTTTGAACTTCGTACATGCTGTAGATTTTGCTAGCCATCGCAGACACACACACACACACACAGAGCGTTTTGTTATTTTATTAATATAGATATATATCTAAAAATTACGCTTGGATAAAAAACTTTCGCTATATTAAAATCACATTCATCTTCACTTCTTTAAAAAATTTTCGAAGATTACTATTGTTAAATAAATTCTTATTTAACAACATATTGCTTTTTTTATTTAGGTCTACCTGTTAAATCGGTAGCGTGATAAGACGTATTCAGTTAAATACATGGGTTTGAAATAATTATAATACAATTCCTCAATCTCGGATCTTATATCTTAACAGGGTATTAGACAATACAAATCTGGTATAAAGAAAATTATGCTTCATATATAGTTAGATCCCTCATTTTCGTGACAAATAAAAGAGTAAATTGGTAAAATTGGGTTTTAACGTATTTTCCACAAAGACATTTCTTGGCATAGGTATTGCGTTTTTAATACGAATCGAATGTTAACTAATTCTAAAATTTCAGCTGCTAAGTCTATGAATTGATTGTCTGTGCTGTTCCCTCAAGGTCTATTACACATCTAGCATTTTAAACATTTTTATTAGGTAAAAAAACCATTTATAGAAAATCAAAATTGAAAAAAAATATCATCTATCGGATGTTGACAAAAACAAATAAATAAACAAAATAAAAATAAAACCGATTTATCAAACAGCTGGAAATGACAAGATTTATTTACACTACTGCATTTAATAGATGCTGTGATTTTTGAGAAAATAAATAAGTCACAATTTTCCTTTTCAATAAATCTCCTTTTTTTAAAAACATCCCTTATTTTTAACCGAAAAAGAAAAAACGAAAAAAAAAATAATAATGAAAATAACTTACAGTAACAAAAAAGTTATTTATTGATCTATTGTGTATCAAAAACGCCTTGGAGTTAAAAACAGTTTTGAAATTTTTTATTTTAATTTATTTAGTTCGAAAACAGAAAGGGCTCTGTTGTTTGTTCTAATTTTGGTTTCCGTGAAAATTCCATGAGAAAATTTTTTACTTTAATTGCAATTAACAATTTTTGCACACGTGTAACTCGGGTTTCCACTTTTGTGGAAACAAACTATGCCTTAAAGTCTCTCGGGGTCAACTTTTAAATCTCTAATCGATGAAAATACTTCATATGTGATGAAAAAAAGTTTACAAATATTTTATTACTTTCTTCTATCTTTACAAGAAGAAAGTATTGGATTCATGAAAATTTTCGACTTAGAAGGTCCTGAACACGTTTTGACTATTTTTAGAAAATGTCTGTCTGTGAGTCTGTCCGTCTGTCTGTCTGTCTGTCTGTGATAAAAAAAATTGTGGGCGCTCTATCTCAAGAACTAACGCTCAAAATTTAGTAAATATTTATATTTAGTTAGACCTTGATATGAATTAGTGCCTATTGGTTTTTGGGGGAAATTGGCCGGCAGGTGGCGCTGCTATATTACGTTTTTCATGATTTTCAAGATTATAATATCTAAAGAACTAATGCACAGAATTTCACCAAACTTCAAAATCTGTGACCCCTTGATATACATGGAAGCTGCTTAAGTTTTGGTGTAAATTGGCCAGCAGGTGGCGCTGCTATGCAACGTTTTTCATGATTTCCATGATAGCTATATCTCAAGAACTAATGCACAGAATTTCACCAAACTTCAGATTCCGCGATACCTTGAGATATATAGCCGCTAATAAGGTTTTGGTGTGAACTTCTCTACAGATGGCGCTGCTATGATACATTTTGCACGATTTTTGCGATAGCTATATCCCCCACTAAAAAAAATCTGAAGAAAATCTATAGCGTTTTGGTAAAAAATCTATGGGAAATCCGAAGGTATTTGGCCCATTATGCAGATATTTTTAAGAATATCTTAATATATTCTGCAGATATTTTAAAGATAAACCTAAGTCTGCAAATTTTCTTTAAATTTCTGTAGAAAGTGGCGATTTCTTCAGATAATCTTAAGATTATTTTTAGTGGGGTCGTAAGAACTAATGCAGAGAACTTCATCAAATTTTAGATTCGGTTACACTAGAATATATAACATAATTAGACGCTGATTACATTTTGGTATTAACCTTGCAACAGGTGGTGCAGCTATGCTGCATTTTGCACGATTTTTCCGATAGCTATATCTCAACAACCAACGCACAGAATTTCATGAAACTTCAGATTTTGTTACAAAATGACATATAACATAATTACACGATGATTACGTTTTGTTATAAATCCTTCAACTGATGGTGCTGCTGTGCTATATTTTACACGTTTTTTTTAAACTAGCTATATCTCAAGAACTAATGCACAGAATTTCATCGAACTTCAGACTCTTTTACACCATAACATAATTAGACGCTTTTTTACGTTTTGGCATAAATTGTCCAAGATATGGTGTTGCTTTGCTACGTTTTGCAAATAACTATTTTTGTTATTTTTGTTATAACTATATATCAAGAGCTAATGGATGCAATTCCCTCAAATTTCAGATTCTGTTGGGTTTTGACATAAATAGATATTAGGTTTTAGTATAAATTACACAACATGAGGCACTACTAAGCTCATTTTCTTAGAATATTAATTAAATTTTGCCTAAAACGGCTTTTCGGATACCAGAATCTCATTAGACTAGGTCAAATGTCCGAGGAAATTCGATAGTGAGTAACTTTGGAATCACCACGTTTTTTTTTTTTTTTTTTTTTTTTTTTTTTTTTTTTTTTTTTATATATATATATTAAAATGTACTTATGAGATAGAAGAAAGTTTTGGGATTGACACATCCAACTAGTTTTTTTTAATGTGGCAGTACTAAACCGAATTATATATATGGAAATATCAGAACCTGAGCATAAATAACACTTATTGTTAACCTTGTAATTTTAACCCTCTAAGCGTTTGGTCCGTAATATTCCGTACACTAATCTCCAGATTTCACTGCAATATAAGCAATGTTTAAGATATTATAATTCTATAAATTTAATGAATTTTCAAAGCATTGAAGAATGATTAGGACTCTCAAGGATTACATTTATATTCCTAAATAAGATTTTTTATGTAATATTGAAAGAATCATATCTTATTAGCAATTAAGACGAAATTCAGAGAAAACAACATTACAAATTTACCCATTTGCAAGACGCTTGGAGGGTTAACTTTGTGTATACCGGCGACTGGTATGGGGAAACAGTGTATTTACCCCCCCGACTTACCTCGGGGCAGACGGTTAAGTGGTTAAATATACCACACCAAAGCAAATTTTATTAAACAATAGTTATATGTCAATACAATCTATATTTACATATTTGTACAATATTAGGGTAACTTTTATTTTAACTCCATTCAAAATTTTATTTAAAAAGAATGTATTCGTATGTCGAACCTAAAAGTACATATAAAATAGGTTTCTTCCAATAATTTATTAAATAATTTAATTAATTTTAGCATAGTACTACTACGTAGACTATACTAAACTATAGTGGAGACTATATCACCCCTATACTAGTATAGGGGAGGATTGACCGTAAGAAATGCTTGACTCAATCGTCAGTTCTCATGTTTAACCCCTACGCGATGACCGTCTTTTGCAGAATTTTTAAAATCTTATCATGTGCTTTTTAAAGCAGAGGTTTTCTCTAATCGAATCGCGAATAAAAAAACAATTTTTTAAGCAATTTTAATTTTTTTAATTAATTCAGCAATTATCTTTTACTCAAAGCATGCTTTCAGTTGAAGTTTAAATTTAGTTGTTTCACTTTTTGAGCTATATTTTCAAAATTACAAAAATTTTGAAAAACAGTATGCTTAATAATATTTTTAAGCAATACATTAACATTTTTTAAAATAGTAAAATATAAATGAATAACATGTATTTTCTGTTTCGAATGACGTCGATTTAAAAAAGGCAAAAACCTATCGGGAGAGTCTGAATTTTTATTGACCTATAAGTAAAAGAACAACTCAAAAGAATAATTGAACTACTAATTAAAAGGAAAAGATTTCTATAATGTTAAATTATGGAAGGCATAGCGCTACATAAATTTTAAATGGGTGCCATTTCCTTAATGTCGGATATTTTTTATAGGATCTTCGAAAGGCATATACCTAAATTATAAGCTTTCAAACAAGCTGTTACACGCCGCAGAATTTTTTCCTGGTTCGTGTTATAACTGAGTTATTGTCATTTTGTCTTATTTCATGAAGCAAAAAGTGATAAACCGGGGTACTAGATCTCCACAACTACTGGGTGGATCTGAATCATATTTAGAAAACTTTGAGGTCTACAATGGGACACTTCAGCTTTTCAATTTCGTCTCGATCCGATGATTAGGTCCAAACCTAAGAGGCAAAATTTGGATTTTAACATTTGAGATGCGTCGGAACTATACTATACAGCACTAACGTGATGTATGATAAATGAAACACCAAACGTTAGATTTATTATTGACCCTTTTGTTACTAGGCAGAAACATATCCAGCCTGGTTATGTTTTTATAGTATTATCGAACCATTTTTTGGAAATGATCTCTGCAATTCTTTTATTATGTGATATTGATTTTTTCAAAAGAATTCTACCAGCATATATATACAATCTACCACCTGCCCTTGCGCATAATAAAACGCTAAAAGTGTTTAACCATAATATTTATCAATCTTCACATGGCCACATTATCAAAATTTTTCGTATTTCTAATAGTAACATATAACTTTTATTAAAATATGCCACAAACTTACGAAATTGTAGCTAAAATTTCTATTCATCATATTATAAAAATTAAAAGAATATAAATTATATTCCGAAAATAGAAATATTACTTATAACTCATTTAATTAATACCAAGTCTAATTTATTCATTTTTGATCCTACTTAAAGAAAAATTTTTCATATTTGCAAACTTTTTTTATACATTCTTGGTTTTAAAAGAAATTGTTAATTTCTTTCTTTTTCCTTTCGAAATAATCAACCGGATATTAACTTTTTTATGCATATATTCTTCAGGGAATATTGCATAAAACCTTACAAAATAGCTCTCACAATTTTTTCTAAAATCTAGTTAAATGTAATTCCATAGGGATTAGTAGTTTGAATTTTTAAATGTAAATAAATCATTTGTTGTAAAAATATTCGAGAAAAATCACGAATAATATATTTTTTATTAGAATCACAAGATTTTTTGAAAATGGTGCCAGCTACTCTTTCATGCTTTGATATTTTCATGAAAATACTATTGCTCCTTTTTTCCATAAATTGTAATACGGTGATA
Organism: Maratus speculifer; assembly: GCA_964019185.1. Lineage (NCBI taxonomy): Eukaryota > Metazoa > Arthropoda > Arachnida > Araneae > Salticidae > Maratus > Maratus speculifer. The sequence goes on along the minus strand of OZ025294.1, from coordinate 375,789,863 downwards.
TATATAAATAGTCACAAGTTACGGGGTCTGTAATTAAAAAGTTAAAAATAAGGTTATTATAAAGTTAAATTTCATAAATTTAATCATAAAATTTATGAATGTCCAAGCTAGAACATAATTCGAGTTTTATTTATTTCTAAAAATATTAAATCATGTCAAATATACTGTTATATATAAACTTAATTTTTAATACTGTTACTCTTTTTAGGTGCGTTCGAAATTATGTAAATACGTAGCACCTATTGTTGTCGCTCAGGCCGTCCACCTGTCCGTCTGTCTGTACGTTTGTCTGTCCGTCCGCATATAACAATGCAAAAACTATCCAACCGACACGTTTGAAATTTAAAATATATAATTATTACATAGATTTGTCGAGTCATTTCAAATTTTATGGAAATCGGATGGATAGATCAATTACAGGGACAATCAAAAGGATTCCGTTACATTACGTCAATGGGGAAAAAGTTTCAAATGCATTTTAATCGTTTGAAACTTAAAACGTATATTTATTACATAATTTGTCGAGTCATTTCAAATGTTATGAAAATCGGATGTATAGATAAGTTACAGGGACAATCAAAGTATTCCGTTACATTACAATCAATGGGGAAAAAATTTCAAATGCATTTTAATCGTTTAAAATTTAAAACGTTTAATTATTACATAATTTTGTCGAGTCATTTCAAATGTTATGAAAATCGGATGCATAGATCAATTACAGGGACAATCAAAAGTACTCCGTTACATTACGATCAATGGGAAAAAATGTTTCAAATGCATTTTAATGGTATTACTCTCATTTGAACGTAATATAATTGACATGAATCTATGATGTACAGTGTCTCACAAAAGTGATGGGACACTTGTGCTTTATAAAAAGAAACTGCAATAAAATAAATAAACAAACATGTGCAAAAATTTTTTGGGTGTGTTTCATATTTAAAGTTAGTAACAATTATTACATAACATACATTTTGTCAAAATATTAAAATATTAATTTAGTAAAAATACAATTGTTCAGAACGGAGCTAACAATGGCTCACATAAGTGATGGGACACTTACTTTTCCATCAAATATTTATCCAAAAATTTTACTTTTTAAAAGGTTTTAATATTTTGTTGGATATCTTTTTACTTTTAAAACATGATTTAATCTTTTTGGGATGGATTCGACTAATTTTTTTGTGTTTTCTGGAGTGATTTTACCCCATTCTTCTTGAAGCACTGATTTTAGTTGTTGTTTTGAAGAAATGGTGTGTTTGCAAATTCTTGATTCCAATTCTTGCAAAATGTTCTTTATGGGATTTAAGTCTGGAGATTGTGGTGGTGTTTTTATTATTTCAGGACAGTTATATAGCAGCCAGAGTCTAACGTTCAGAGCAGTGTGCTTGAGGTCATTGTCCTGGTAGAATTTAAAATCGTTATGAAGGTTCAATTTTCGTGCTGAAGATTTCAAATTTTGCTTTAAAATATCAATATACTTGTACTGATTCATTATACTGTCAATAAAAACAAGATTACCAACTCCAGCGGACGACATACACCCCCATACCATAACTCCTCCTCCACCATGTTTTACTGTTGGTACCAAGTTCTGTTTGGGAAATTCTTCCCTGGGTTTTCTCCACACCAAGATTCTACCGTCAGAACCAAATATATTAAATTTACTCTCATCAGCAAAAATAACTTTATTCCAGTAATCAGAATTCTTATTTATGTTGGATTTTGCGAAAGCTAGTCTGAGTTTTCTATTCTTTTCACTTACGAAGAATTTTTTCCTGGCTACTCTATCGTGATATCCAGCAGATCGAATTACCCTTCTAATAGTCTCAGGATTAACAATTATTCCATATAATGCTTGTAAATCAGCAGCAACTTTTGAAGCCCTATTTCTTGGATTTTTTTTAATATTTCGAACGATAATTCGCTTTATTCCATTGGATAGCTTTGATGATCGGCCGGGTCTTCTTTTATCCTGAATCATATGATTCCTTTTATATCGTTTAATGATATTGAAAACTGTTGAACGACTCAAGTTAACTGTTTCAGCAGTTTTTCTAATACATTTTCCACGTTCAATATGCAAATTAATAACTAATTTTCGAATTTCAGGCGAAGTTTCTTTTCGTTTAGCATTCATGGCTACTCAGAGGTAAAAAACACAAAAATTCCAAAACAAACTGGAGAGAAATACTGCAGACGATTTTATAAATTATTGCCAATTGCTTTTAAGTAAAAATAAAACCCCAAAAAATATTTTTATTGCTTATTTCAGACGATTTTTGTTGCATATATAGTGGTGTCCCATCACTTATGTGAGCTATTTTTTGCTCCGTTCTAAACATTTGTATTTTTATTAAATTAATATTTTAATAGTTTGACAAAATGTATGTTATGTAATAATCTTTACTAAATTTAAGTATGAAACACACCCACAAAAAAATGTGTACTACATGTTTAATTTATTTGATTAGTTTCCTTTTGTAAAGCACAAGTGTCCCATCACTTATGTGAGACACTGTATGTACTAAAATCTACATTCTGTACAATCTGGGATGCAGAGAATATTTATTTCTAAATTACAGGGCCACACAAATGTATTCCACTAAATCATGTTATACGGGGAAACATTGTTTCGGGCGTGTTTTAATTATATTAACCTATTTCACATTTTATGAATAAGATATACGTTAATGAAGTATAATAAATATTACTCCCTGCATATTTACAGGAACACAAAGATTTCGACCACTATACTGTATCCAAAGTACGCTCTACTATATCAGCAAGATCTGAATATTTTAAAACTTATAGTACGAACGCACCTCATTTGCTACGTTTCACGTGCAATTTCCAACTTTTTTCCCATAAACTGTAATATGATATATAAAAATAGTCTCAAGTCCTGGTCCGTAATCAAAAAGTTAAAATATGTAAACGTAAAATTTTTGACTCTCCAAACTAGAACATAATTCAAGTTTTAATTATTTGTAATAATATTAAAAATTGTCAAATGTACTGTTATATAAACTTAATTTTTAATTAACGTAATATTTGCTATAAGGGATAAAAATAAATTTAAAGACAGATAATTACCTTATTTATTCACATTCACCAAGATTCGATGCATCCGACGGTCACATATTCAAGGATTGAAATGGTGCAATATTTTCGCAAAGGAAAAAAAAAACCACATTGCGGCTATATTTCAAAAACTGCTTTTAAAGTTGACGTTTTTTATCAAATTTCTAAAAGCGAGATAGATGGGATAAAAATTGGTCATGTAGAGAAAATAATTGTTTATAAATCAAGTTCTAATTATTTGAGCGAGAAATAAAAACATACACTTGTTTATGAAACTCCTCAAATATCACGTTCGTAAGTTTCATAGTTTTACTTTTAAATATACATCAGAAAATGTGCCAAAAAATTTCGGGTTTCTAAGGGAAATATATTTTTTTTTAAATATTTTCCGACTTAAATTATATTAAACACATTGACAAGTTATAAGGAGATAAAATGAATGTTTCTAGCACACACACACACACACACAAAATTGTTGCAAATTAGTTTCGACAGCCAAAGCTTACCGACCTCAGTGCAATTAAATGATATGATGTATAATATATTTTATATTAGATTTTGCACTAATAATGGTACACTTTGGCTACTTAAACTAGTTTGGAAAAAGAAGAAAGCTAATTTTTGGTGCTTTTAAACATTGTTTTTTATATACAGTGAAATTCGTTTACGATACGTCCGTTTAATACATAATGCCTCTTAAGATACGAATGCTCAGCGGTTACTTGAAAAAAGACCCACCAGTGACCGAGAGGTTCTGCCTACGAAACTGGTAGACGGCAGGTGCTGGGTTCGAATCCAATCTCGGACGTCGGCCTAATCGTTTAGAGTTTTCGGGGTTTTCTTCGAACCTTGGACTTTTTGCGTAAATACGGATTAGGTTGCCTTAGAAAGACCCCCAAGGAGGGCATCTAACTTTTAAGACCTATATCCCAAGTGCATATAATTGGGCGTCATAAATACAAAGAAACCTATGTAAAATTACCCGGATAAGATACGACTTTTTTAAGAAACGAAATTTTTTCAGTCCCTTTAATCGTATCGCAAACGAGTTTCACTGTAATTATATTGTACTGTCTGAATATTTTTTAATTGTATTTTACACTAATAAGTTCGTACGCAAATATATTAAATGACGACTTTTAAAGGAACATATTCAAATTTAAATATTATAAACTTTCTACTTTTGTATCGATATGCATTTCAGAAAATTAAAGATACTGTTTAAAGAATTAGCCTTTAAATTATTCTCCAAACTGTGAAGAAAATTTGTGACGGATGGAAGAAATGGGCTGAACGTAAAGTCCCATAGAGTTTGAAACAAAATCGATGAACAATGTTCTGAAAACGAAGTAATAACTTTTCCAAATCATTTGCGTATTCAGGTAACGTTACTTAAACTTTAATAAAAGTTTATTTTAAATCTGGGTGAGTAGTATTTGTAATCTTATAGAATGTATTTTTGCACAAACTACATAAGTTTTAAGTAACGTATTATTTGCTATAAGTGATAAAATTAAATTTTTTAACCACATTCGGCATGTTTCGACGGCAACATTCTCCAGTATTAAAATAATGCAATAAAATTTAAAAATAAATAAATAATTGCAACTATATTTAAAAAAATGCTTTGACAGTTGTCATTTTGAGTTGAAAATCTGGAAACGAGATTAGAGGAATCGAAAAAAATATACATGTTCAAAGTTAGTTGTTTATAAATCAAGTTCTCATTGTTTGATCGTGAAATGAAAACACACGGCTACCTTTTTTTTTTTTTATCACCCCAGCAAATTTTATGTTTTTGCTTTTAAAAATGAGTGTTAAAATGTGTCGGTAAATTTCGACTTCTTAAGCTTGGAAAATACTTTTTTGAATACTTAATTATATTGACAAGTTATGAGTAGATAAAAATAACTTAGCACCAATATATATATATATATAATAGTACCAATTCTTTATTTTTCCTTGTTGCGAACAAGTTTTGGTGGCCAAAGCTTACCGCTATTAGTGCTAATATAGTTTATATAGAATTTTGTACTGTCCGAATTATTTTTTATTGTATTTTACACTAACAGTTCTTAGTCAAAAATGACGATTGGTCACTTCTAAAAGAATATATTCAAATTAATTATAATAAATTTTATAAACTTGCATAGATTTTCTTTTCAGAAAATGAAAGACATTGTTTAAAGAATAAAATTTTAAAAGAAGTGCCAAATTATGAAACAAGTTAGCGACATAATTTAATTGGAAGACATGGGATGAAAGAAAACTGATATTGAGTTTCTAACAGAATAATTGAACAATGTTCTGCAAACAATCAGCCAATAATAACTTTTCTAAATAATTTGTGTATTAAAGAAACTTTACTTAAATTTTTAGAAAGTGTTTATTTTCCTTTTGGGCGAGTAATTTTTGTAATCCTGCGAAGTGTACTGTTGTAAAAACTACACATGTCTTAAGTAATGTAATATTTCTATAAGGGATAATGATAAATTAAAAGCAAAGAATACTTTTGTTTATTCACATTTGCCATGTTTCGATGCATACGATGGAAACATTTTCACGAAATAAAATAATACAATAATTTTTAAAAATATATAATTGCGGCTATATTTAAAAAAAATGGTTTGACAGTTGTCATTTTGAGGCGAATTTCTAGAATCAAACGAATGGGATAAAAAAAAGGTCAATTTCTAAGTTTATTGTTTATAAATCAAGTTCCGACTATTTGAGAGAGAAATGAAAATGCACAGCCACTTACAAACTCTTTCAAAAATCAAAATCAGCAAGTTTCATGTTTTAACTTTTAAAAATGTGTCAGAAAATTTCGAATAATTAAGCGGGGAAAATACATTTTTGTATTCCAACTTAAATTACGTTAAACGCATTGATAAACTATAAGTAGATAAAAAGAACGTTTATAGCACCAGTTTTTTATTTATCCTTGTTGCAAACAAGTTTCGGTAGCCAAAGATTGCCGTCATAGTGCAATTATGTTACAATATATATAATATATTTTACATTGTATTTTGCAGTGATATTTGTACATTTTGGCTGCCAAAAATACACTGTAAAAAATTTGTATAGTTACTAAAAGTTTTCAAGGAAACTGGGATTCTGAGAACTATTTACGTAACGTCAACAGCAAAAAATTATGTTACAGATACACATTTACACTGAAAATCAAAAAATATGTAATGTTACTAAGAATTTTTTAGTTGGTTTGGATTATATTTGTCGTCCGATTATCTATACTAGGGATATAGGACCAAGGGTGGAATGCCCTACGTGCACTGTAAATAATTTGACTCTTTTGCTGCATCATCACTCCACCGCTTTTATAGAAAACGATTACTGCAGTCAATTATGGAGCATTCTTATGGGTCAAAAGATATATATTCTATAAAAGGGGGGAGTGACGATGCAGCAAATGTGTCAATTTTTTTACAGTGTGGGGATATTTATAAGAGAACCTAACCGGTATTTACGCAAGATTCGAAGAAAACCACGAAAACTCCGAACTGATAGGCCGACAGCCGCGATTGGGTTCGAACCCAGCACCTGCCGTCTACCAGTTGAGAGGTCAGAACCTATCGTCCACTGGTGGGGCAAGGATTTTTCAGAACACTGAAATTCCTAGAATTTTTTTTATGCAAAGATAACTGTACTGTCTGAATTAATTTTTTATTGTTTTTTACACTAACAAGATCTTAGTTAAAAATGTAAAATGGTGACTTCTAAAAGAATATATTCAAATTAATTATAATAACTTTTCTACACTTGTATCGATCTGCTTTTCAGAAAATGAACGACATTGTTTCACGAATAACTCTTTAAAATAGGCGCCAAGCTATGAAACAACTTAAAGATATATTTTAATTGAAAGAAACGGAGTGAAAGAAAACTGCTATTAAATTTCTAACCAAATCAATGAACATTGTTCGGGATACAATCAGGAATAACTTTTCTAAATCATTTGCGTATTTAGGTAACTTTACTTAAAATTTCAGCAAAAACTTATTTTAATTCTGGGCGAGTAATTTTTGTAAAAGCGAATAGGGAAAATTAACATTGATTTTATTTTAATTATTCAACAAAGTTAAATTATTAAAAGTTTAAAATATGCATTTTGTTTAATTTTTTCCAAATATTGGAAGCTTTTGAATAAGAATTAAATACATGTGACAAAGTTCAATAAACAAAAGTAAAAGCATCGTAAAATGTATAACCTCTTCAGACCTGAGCATAAAATAACTCATCAAATATGTAGTTATTGCTTTTCCATAATCTAAATGACGCCATAGATGACAGAAAAAGTCATTTTTATGAAATCAGTACTTTAGGGGACTGGTAATTTAAGTTTACAAATATAGTAATAAGAGTCCTAATCTCCTCAATACATAATTTTAACTATCAGTAATATAAATTTGCGCAATAACAAAATTAATTTTTTTAAACAAGCAAATCATCAAAATTTTTTATTGTAAAGCCTTTAAGTTCAATAATCATGAATATTTCTTACTTTCTTGGCCACAATGTCTTGAAGGTATTTTCGAAACTCGGATGAAAATAATATTTATTTTCTGAGATAATATTCATCAGTGCTGGCATTTATTGGTTTTGTTTGAAAACAAAAACATTCATCTATATAGAAGTAAAATAAAAATGCAAAAATATCGAACAGTTTAATTTTTATGTGGTAAAGAATGAAAGTACACATTTGTATACCTCAGGTCTGAAGAGGATAAAACGGCATAATATGACATTTTAATGTATTAGAAGGGATTCATTTATAACTATTGCCGTAATGTTTTAGAAATGTACATAATAGGCGAGTTCAGATAAAACCCATTCAAAACATGCATATTGACGAGTTGGTGCTTAAGGTGGGAAATGCACAACAAGTAAGTTTATTTGCATACAGCATTCATTGCCTTGCGAAGCGACCATTCTGATTTCGTTGTTTGGTTTTAACCGAAACGAGGTGAAACCCGTTGAAAATCGACGAAAGAAAATCTTTAAAAAATAATTGTTTCATTGATTCATAATAAATCAACAAAATTAGTTACAAATAAAAATACATCTTATATTGTTCAGTTTAATTCTCAAACAAATATCATTTTAAGCTGAAATTAACAAAATAATACAAAACACAATTATCCAAATTATTAACACGTTTGCTGCCGATAACTTCGCCCTCTATGTTAAATGATTGAAAATTTGCCGCGCTAGCGAGTGTCCGGCAACGAATGTGTTAAACATAATAAAACCGAAATTCACCGGATTTTATAACAGGCGATAATTTTTAATTAGCATACGCATTGTAATTTCTATTTTGTTTTTCAATTTTCACAGAAAATGGAGTGATTTTGTTGCCACAATTACAAAATTAGTACTAAAATTTATATAAAAATAATATCTCAAAAATACATTGAGATACAGTTTTGAAACAAATTGCATTCAAAAGTATATTTTTTCTCTATACGACAGTGTAAAAATTTATAATGTACGATGTTTAGAAGTGTAAAATTTGCTGTACCGAAAATTGTTACACCGAAATTGCAGAGGAAAATGTTGACATTCGCAAAATGACGTATGCGTTACGCACAGATACGTTTGGCCTTTATAATATAGAGATATTTATATAGTCGCGGTGAAAATGACCATTGACGTAATTCTATATTTAAATAACTCTTTAAAACATAAGAATTGCACTGTAAAAAAAAAATTGGATAATTACAAAAATTTTTCTAGTAGAATTGTATTCCAAGAACTTTTTATGTAACGGCAACAATAAAAATTCATGTAACAGATACAGATTTGCACTTTGAATCAAACAAATTTTAAGGTTACTAAGAATTTTTTTGGGAAATCGTATTCCAAGAACTTTTTAAGTGACGATAACGAGCATTATAGATAAAAGTTTAGTAAAGTTACCAAAATTTTAGTAAATTCTTTTGTAAAGTTACAGATGGTTTTAGTTTTGCTTACAAGTTTTGTAGATTGACATCATTTTCTTGTATAGTGTACACATAAAATTTTAGTAAGCATAAGAGATTTCAGTTAATTTAGATTACTAAGGTTACAGATTTTTTTTACAGTGTGTATTGTGAGATTTCATTCAAACTAGTTGTGAATTCCATAGTATTTATCTGATTAACCTATTAACATTAAGTTTCATACTTTTAGCTCACTAGACATAGAAATAAAACATCTATTATGCCAGTTAATATAAAGGTAGATATATACTATCTTTCATAAGAGAATTTCCTTGATAAAATAACATAAAATATTCCTCTTTAAAAAAGAGTGTGAAATTAAAAATTTAATATAATTAAAATTTCAACACAATAATTTGGACGTAGGACGATAAGAAAATAATACTACTTAAATTAATCTGTTTCTAACAATTTGACGTTTATTACTTTCCTATTGTTTCTGGGCTTTTTATTATACAAATATATTATTAAAAGTTGTTTTCTATGCTTTAAAAGTCGATGGTATATAGCAACCGTACTCAACTTGCGGCCCGCTAGCTGTATGTGGCATGGTAACGTTTAATATGCGACCCGAAAAAATAATCATAAATTTATGTTTATTTTTAAAGCTATTTCAGATTTGCATAAAAAATATTTAACAACTTTATTGTTGTTTTCTATTATTTTATGAGAATGCAAAGTCGGCCCTATTACTTATAATTAATTTAAATTAAGTAATGCATTTTTGTAATCCAAATATATATTTACATGGAGCCCAATTTGAGCTACATGGTTGTATGCATCAGGGATGATTGTGAGTTCATGAAAAAATAACCTGAAATTTTACAGAAAATAGTCTTGACTCTCAGATAAAAGAACCTTCCATCCTTTTATTCTTGATTATAGATGGGGGAGGGGAGTATTAATGAAAAAAAGTTTTTTTTAAAAGAACACTGTTAAATTGTGATGGAGTGTCCCTAATAAAAGCAATCTGGTGTTTTAAGTGAGATTGCAAAGTTCTAACATGTGTGGCGCCCTCGATCTACAGTTAACTGCGGTTTTTAGAGTTTTTATGCAAATCTCTAGCCCCGTCTTCAGTTTGCAAAGCATAAAAGCTCTAAGTTGTGAGTTGGAGAGCGTGTTTTGTGTGGCGTGTTGGGAAGAGCCTCCAGCGACGAGTTGTGTAACTGACGGGTGACTAATGAAAGTAGAGAGTATCAGTACAGGAGTTCAGTAAGAGTTATTTCAGAGTAATTTTGCACTGTGGTTGTTTAAAAAAATATATTTGTGCAGCCACGGGCTGTTTCTTTACAGGTTAGTAAAAGTAGTCCGCGATCTGAAGAGAAGAGCCAAATTAGTGATTTCATCAGGACCTAGTTGTAATGCGAGTGCAATCTAAAGTTTATTTTAATGGTAGTGTGTTTAATTGTCCAAATTACCGAAATTAGCTCCACTCCCCGTTACCCAGTCACAGTAAATAAAATTTTTGCGTTTTCATACTACTCAGAATATGTCTTCATTAGACCGACACGTCACAAAATATATAAGGGAGATAGGGATGGTGTTTGAAAGTGTGAGGAATGTTATGGTATATTTTTTTTATCTGTATGTCATTCTAAACATATCATCAAACACACATAAGATGAAGCAATGGTAGCATAATATTTAGTTGAAAAAATGTTTATCCATGTAAGATTACAAATGTAAGAAAGAAAGGATTATTGGAAGAATAAAAAAAAATTGCTTCACATAATTTTTAAGCTATCAGTATATTAATGACTTATTTATTCATAAATATATAATATTTTCCCTATTTATAGAATATTATATTGTGTATTATTTATAATTTAAACTAAGCATAAAAGCAGCATTTTGTTTATAGAGGAAGTTTATACAACACTAGGAAGTGGAGAGGAATGGGACATGTATAATTCCTTTTTTTTTTAGTAAAACGAAAATAAATCGCTGACATGCAAGTTATACATTAGAGGATAATATATTAATTTTAACATAAATAATATATTCATTTACTTCAAAATGTAAATAAATATAACTATTTTCTTAATATCATCTATGACTGACAATCCTGAATTTTCATTCCAGTCTTGAAGATACTGGAATTTTATATTGCGGGACATACATTATCAACCTACAATTCTTCTTTGATTGGATATCTAACCGAAAAAAAGTTCAAATGTTTGGGGGTTGTGCACTGATTTTGATTTATTCAGAACAAGATATGTTATAAATAGTGAAATATCGGGATGATCTTTTTAAGTAATGTTTCCAATGTTAAGACAATGCCAATAATAAAATATTCTTTTTAAAAATTAAAGCATTTTCATGGGATTTTTAAAAGAGAAAGAACACTTCTGTGAAAATTAGGTGAGATTTAAAGCTATAGGTTTAAAGTATCTTTTTTAAAATACGTTTTTTACAGCCTTGTTAAAAATTATTGTTGACAAAAACTCTCTTTTCAAAAGAATCTTACATATCTTTATTTAATCAAATACAAAAGCAATAATTAGATGGCTTCAAAGTACCTGATTCGGACTCAAATTTTAACTATAAAAAGAAATGAATGCGAACCTCGTAATACGATCCTTCACTGTTTTTTATTAATATTCAATTTTTTAAAATCCTTTTAAAATACACAAAATTGGCATGTTTTTAAAGTCTTCGGTACCTGTAGGGTGTTGGCGAGTATAGGTCGTAGGGATAGTCTTTTGGTATATATATTGTAACATTCATTTTCCAATTTTTGCAGTTATATTATTTAACTTACAAAAATGAAGTTGAGATTAGTATAGTTTTTAGAGGTATAAAATATCTTTTCGAATCCTTGTTTTAAATTCATTTGTCATAAAAAATAAACAGCTTATGATGCATTTTTTTCTTTTAGTCGACTCGATTAATTTGGTAGGCATGGTCATGCTCAAGTATTTATTGAAAAGTAAAACAAAAACCTTGAATTTGATCCTGCATTCATTGCCTACTCCAATTATACAGCCACTGTTATTAAGTGAATCTAGTTATTGGTTTAATATCTATGTTATTTAATTACTTAAACCACTTATTGAATGCCTGACGGGTAAAAAGAGTTTGCGTTAAACATCACTTAAAGCTGTTTGGCACCACTAATTTTTTTTAAATACAATTTCATACTATCTTATGGCATAAATATTTAGATTAAATATTACTAACATTTTAGGTTAAAAAGAGTGCTTATTTTCCCATCACAAGACAATGACGATAAAAATATCAGAGAATGATAAATGGTGATTTTGATAAAACAATCTTCTAATTAAATAAAATAATATAGCAACTTATGCATTACAGAAAATATCAAATAGTGATTAACTCTCAATAAGCTGTGATCTGGCAATATTTTAAACCATTATTAAAGTTCATTTGATTTAAAGTTTATTAGTAATATTATTAAGAACCAGTTATAGATACTTTATTTTGTTCCAAAAAAAGTCGCAAAATAATTAAGTAAATAAATAATTTACATTTTTATTACAAAATTTGAACGAAATGTTACAAAATATTACAAAATTTGTAGAAAACTAAATAAGTAAATAAATAAATAAAATGATTATTTCTTTTTTGACGGTAAAAGATTTTGGGGAAAAAGATTATTTTAGGAAATAATTCTTTAAAGTCCTATATATAACGAAAAATTTATTTTAATTATAAATATTGCACGAAATCTCGATAAATTGAAATATACATAATGAGTTTTAATTGGCCAAATTCTTCTAAAATTTATAAAGGGTTTCAAACATCTTTAAAACGTAGTTTTCAATCAAATTATCGATTTTTCATTTATGAAATGATATTAATATAGACTCTTATCTGTCAAATTCTGCTTAAATTGTGTGCGTAACTTAGTTAAAATCAAAGTAAGAAAGAGACTTTTACAACTTTTCTGTTGTGTTTAAAAGTTATTTTTAGCTTTTTTCTCAAAATGAAGTTTTTCAAATTTTTACTATAGGAAAAACATCTTAAAAAATGTACAGGGTGTTCCACAAAGGACCCCTAACTTTAAAAATCTATAACTCGGAAACGGTGATAGATAGAAACGTGAAACCAGTGGTGTATTTATTAAAATAATTGTAAGAATCTTTTACATAGATCAGAAAATTTAGTTAAAAATAGTGCTCATATATGGCACTGAGAGTTAAGATCTTCAAAAGAAACACTGTTAAAAATTTGAAATTTTTGCTGCATCGTCACTTCACCACTTATATAGCAAACGATTACTTCAATGTATCATGGAAGATTCTCATTCGTCAAAATAGAGATATTCCATAAAAGCGATGGAGTGACGATGCAGCAAAAGTATGAAATTTTTAACAGTGTTTCTTTTGAAGGTGTTCTTCTGCAAATATCGCTCATAGAAACGCTCTCAGCGCCATCTATGAGCGCTATTTTTAACTGAATTTTGTATTTCTATATATATATATATATATAGGGTGTTTCACAGAGGACCCCTAACTTTAAAAACTGTTAAAAACTCTTGTTGTTAAAAACACTGTTAAAAACTCTTGTTTTTAACAGTGTTTCTTTTGAAGGTTTTCTTCTGCAAATATCGCTCATAGAAACGCTCTCAGCGCCATCTATGAGCGCTATTTTTAACTGAATTTTGTATATATATATATATATAGGGTGTTTCACAGAGGACCCCTAACTTTAAAAATCTATAACTCGGAAACGGTGATAGGTAGAAACATGAAACCAGTAGTGTGGTTCTTAAAAAAATTGTAAGAATCTTATACATAAATCAGAAAATTCAGTTAAAAATAGCGCTCATAGATGGCGCTGAGAGCGTTAAGACCTTCAAAAGAAACACTGTTAAAAATTTGATACTTTTGCTGCATCGTCACTCCATCGCTTTTATAGAATATCTCTATTTTGACGAATGAGAATCTTCCATGATACATTGAAGTAATCGTTTGCTATATAAGTGGTGAAGTATATATATATATATATATATATATATATATATATATATATATATATATATATATATATATATATATATATATATATATATGAGGAAATGCCACGAAATTTTCTGTACTTGTTTTACAAACACCTTTAGAAGTAAAAGACTACACTTATGATAATACATTTAAGAGATTTACATTTTCACTGGTATAAAGGACAAACTTGACACAAATTTTGCGAATTTTTGGTTACATTAGTACTAGAGCTGCCACATCATCTAATATAGAGATGTGATTATTATGCGTCTAATATAAGTCCTACAGCAATTATTCTGTTTAATATGCAATTTACAAAATATTTATACATTGTTTTATTTTCGAATTACTACGGTTTGCGTAAATCTCAAATTTTGACATAATATTGATTATTATTATTTTTAATAAAGTATTTCTGAGTAAATACTTTTTTTAAAAGTAAAAAATTTTTATAATCATTTTAAAGTTTTTAGGTAAATGTCATTATAAAAACTAAACAAGTTGGAAATTGCACGTGAACGTAGCAAATGAGGTGCGTTCGTAGGATAACGAAGTTTTAAAAATATTCAGATCTTGCTGATATAGTAGAGCGTACTCCGGATACAGTATAGTAGTCGAAATCTTTATGTTTCTGCAAATATCAAGTTAATATGCAGGAAGTAATTTTTACTGCACCTCAGCAACGTATATATTATTCATAAAATGTGAAATAGTTGAATATAATTAAAACACGTCCCAAACAATGTTTCCCCATATAGCATTATGTAGTGGAATACTTTTATGTGGCCCTGTAATTCAATAATAAAAATTCTTTGCATCACAGAATGCATATTTTAGTATATATTTCATAGATTCATGCCAATTCTATTATGTTCGAATGAGTGTAACATCATTAAAATGCATTTGAATCTTTTTCCCCATTGACCGTAATGCACCGGAATACTTTTGATTGTCCCTGTAAATGATCTATGCATCCGACTTTCATAACAATTGAAAATCGACAAAATTACGCAATAATTATATGTTTTAAACTTCAAACGATTAAAATGCATTTGAAGTTTTTTCCCTATTGACCGTAATGTAACGGAATAATTTTGATTGTCCCTGTAATTGATCTATCCATCCGATTTTCATAAAATTTGAAATGACTCGATAAAATTATGTTATAATTATGTATTTTAAATTTCAAACGATTCGGTTGGGTAGTTTTTGCATTGTTATATGCGGACAAAGGGACAGACAGACAGACGGACGAACAGACGGCGGACTGAGCGACAACAATAGGTGCTACGTATTTACATAATTACGAACGCACCTAATAACAAGAGAAAATTATTATTATTATTTTAATCACGTTAGAAGGTGTGCAGACACCTTAAATAATTGTGTAAATCTTCTAACGTCGTTTCAAAAATTCACGAAAAGTATTTTAAGAGAAAATATTTCCATTTATTCATAATGTGTGATGTATGGGATTAATGAATATCTCATTAAAGTAAGCGACAATCTTCGACGAAACCATGCTGCTAATTTTAATTTGAAGAAAATGACTGAAAGAAAAGTGTTATCGAGTTTCTAACTTAATCGATGAACAATATTATGAATACGTGCAGGAAATAATAACTTTTGCTAAATCATTTGCGTATTAAGGTAACTTTACTTTAAATTTCTACAAAAGTTTAGTTTAATTCTCGGCGAATAATTTTTGTAAAAGTGAATCAGGAAACTAATATTGATTTTAATTTAATTGTTCAACGGTGTTAAGTTATTGAAAGTACAAGATACACATGCTATTAAATTTTCAAAAATCGCCAATGCATTTGATAAGAATGGAAATTGTAACAGAAAATTCAATGCATAAATATAGAGGTATAATAAAATGGATAAGTATTGTAATAATTAATGAAGAACTTCAATTTATCAGAAGTGTATAACACAATTTAATTTAGCGTTTTAAAAAGTGACATTGTAAATTTCAGGAAATATATATAAATGTTTTAAGAGATTAATTTTCCTAATTTATTATTAATTTATCTATTTTATTTTTTGAAAAATTGAAATTTAGATTATATGATCTACTGATTTACATTTGTATACATACTATATAGCATACTTAAATTTTCTTTAGCTAGGAATCGCGCAACACAGTAGCGATTTTCATTAATAAACAGAGAAAACGTGAGATTTTTTGTGATGTCCTGTGTGTCACTATAGCATTTATACACTGCGTTTTAACAGACGCATAGTAAAAAAATAATAATTTTAATAGGCTTAATATAAAAACCCGTATTGCAACTTTAAATGCATTTTCAGTGATTATTGTTTTTAAACAGCATTGTAACAGAACTTTTTTCTCTTGCCCCTGTTAAAATAAACTATGAAGGCTATATGCAACGTAGTCTGTTTTAAGATTCTTGTAGTATACCTCAGTGTGACATGACGTTTATTATATATTTGAAATACTTTTACTTCATATGAATACACCAAAGACGATTTCTTATCCATCGAGCGTAATGTAACGGAATTGTTTTGAATGCCCTTATGAATGAAGCATAAACTTTACAGATTTTCTTTTCAATACCTAGGTTACATAAAGGATAAATAAAGGCTATATAAAAAGTATACTTTATTAACATATATAATTTATATCGCCATATGAGAATATAAATGTGAAATAGATCAGGGATAAAAAAAGGCAGCTTGTCTAGCCAAATTCAGATACGCTTTTCAGCTTTGTCGGAAAATGTTAAAAACTAAATATTCGTATATATATAATTGAAAAACTGTATAAAAAATCACCTTTAAAAACCTACATACTTTTTAACAAAGAAAATCAGTGTTAGAGAAATCATCTTGTGAGATGCTTTGTATGATACCTGAATGAATATTTTTTTTTCTAAATCCCACATCGGATAAAGATATTGTGCGCATAAGTCTAAAAAATATATATTTAACAAATTAAGTATTTTTTAAATGAATAAATATTAAAAAATTTCTTTATTTTTTTTTAAAAAAATCACAAAAGTGCTTATCTTTTCAAATCTGAATAATATTGAAGTATATATTTTTTAATAAATTCTTAATTAAATTAATGATTACACATATAATAAAGGTAAACAAAAAAATTTTTTTTAAGAAATAGAAGTAAAGAAAAAATAATAGTTTTCTGCAGTATTGTGAAACTGATTTAACTTTATTTAATAAATTACAAAAAATATTATTTCATTTGCTGTTTACTTGACTTTTAAAAAAGTTAATTATAATTATTTACTTCAATCCATGTGGAACTTATTTTTACGAACTTATTTTAAAAATATTTAGATTTTTAATTTTTTAGTTTTGAAAATAGTCAGGTTTAATGGTTTTTTCAAAATATTTCCGATTCTTAACACACAACAATGAAATAAGTATGAGGTGCACGACGACGTAACTTTTTAAATATTTTTCTTTTAAACATTCGGAGTCAGAAAATAATTATCTGCATACGTATTTAAATGAAACAAAAGGAATATTTTGGCATATCATAATTTTCTTTTCTATAAAAGCACATCTGTGGTGTTGATCACAAGCCCCGGGTAGAACTTACCTTAAGAAAACATCGTACACAAAAAAAAACTCCGAAAAAGGTACTTAGTACTTTAACAACATGTATCTTTATTTTGAGAGAGTACTACGAGAGCCCAGAGAGGGGCGCAGTTTTTAGAGCTCACAAAAACTACATCTTTCCCAGAACGTGGTCATCAGTAGAATGATCAAATACAGTCATATGCTTGGACGCCAAACACAGGAACAGAAAGTCCCATACAACGAGTTTTTAGCGAGAGATATGGTAGACGAAGCATTCAGATTGAGAATAATCTCTTGCCGTTTTAGTAACCTATCCAATAGGGTTGCTAAAATTCTTACAGCCTGGGAACAGTGAAAATTTACCTAATTGCATCTTTTCGACAAAGAGATACTATAACCAGATGTGTGATAACATATTAAAAAGGGGAAGTCAGCAGAATCAAGCAAAAACAGTTAAAGAGCTAATTCTAATTTTAGCCGTTAATTTGGAAGAGTGAGAAGTGAGTGCATAGAAGTATTAACTGACTCGAACATCTGCAACATTCCTGATTAAGTCCACAGAATTTTCTTTATCTTAACAATAAATGCGGTATCTGATAAACGACAGATTTTTTTTGAATAATGCGACAGCGATTCGTGAGAAAAGAAAATGTTTTTGAAATCTCCAGAGAGCCGCAAAAGTTAATAAGTTTAACTTCAATTAGAGAGTGGGAATGAAAAGAATTAAACTATTAAATGTAGAATTCACTTCACTCAATGAGTTTATTAGTGAAAAGAGAAGTTAAAAGAATATAAGAATCTATAAAAGGGAAATTAATTACTGATTTTATGATAGGGAAAAGATATGTAGCAAGAACTTCGCTACAACATCTAGTTTATTTTGTAACGGAATGTCAGTTAGAACGAAGTTGGTATCACTATTTATTTTTTGTGCAAAAATAGAGCTCAACTATACCCAGACTTTTGCGTTGAATTTGTTAATCTAATATATGAATAAATACTGAGATTTATGTCAGAGAAATCAATGATATGATATTTTTACACTGATAGAATTTGTGTTGGAAAACATTTAAGCAGTAGAAAAGTTAAGTATGACATTTTCACATAAATATTGAATTAAAAGTTTCTGCTTTTACAAATTCTATGACAAACATCATACATATTTAAAATAATTTATGAATTTTCTCAAAATATGAAAGTATTTCTTCAAAAAAAAAAAAAAAAAAAAAAAAAAAAAAAAGAAAGCAATATATTGTTTTATATGTATGTGAAAAAATTTAATTTTAAAATTATTTAATGATCAGTAGACGAAATTTTCATAATTTATTTCAGTTCGCATGAAAATTAAGTAATACAGTTTTAGGTATTGTTATGGATTTGTTTTATCGGGCAAAAACATATTAAAGATATATGTTACTATGGAAGTTTGAACAGAATATGCATATAAAAATACTGGATAAATCGAATGAATTTTTGTAGCCATAAACTGAAACTAAATAACATAATTTAACAAATGTGTTCTGGTTGTTAATAAGTATGCAGGGAATTCAAAAAAATAATTCAAAGTTAGATTCTGTCTTCAAGTATTTATAATGCAATGAACATTAGTTAAAAAGTGAATAACATGGATTTGTTCTGAACTGAAGAACATGATCTGTTAAATCTACATTAAAACTTATTGCTTTTAGAATAAGTAATGCTATGTGAAAACTATTTATGACATAAATATTCTACTATATAATAATTCTACTTGGCGAACAAGGGTTGCCATATTAATTTTGAGGAAGCCAAAATCATAGTTCCATGCAATAACCCGGTTTAAGGTAAAATAAGAGAATCCATCGAAATCATAGCATGAGAAAATAAAGCATGCAATGATAATTTATCCTACAATATACCAAAAATATGGCATAACATCATAAAATCTTAATTTTTTTTATTTCCTTGCAATATTCTAATTTTTACACACGTGCAAATGGCAACATTTTTAAAAAATTTTAATTCATTTACATTTTAATTTAGTAGAAATATTATCTCTCGATCAAGATGCAAACGTAGTCCTTCCATTATGATATTTTCCTGAAGACGCCCGCAGAAGACGGCGCGAAACGTTGAAAGTTTTATTTTATTTTAATATGTACGTATATTAAAGATTCCTGTTTTGTGCACCACTGAGCAATGTGTTATTATTAGTTATTATTAGCTATTTATGACAGTTGAAAAATATAATTAATAATAGAAGAATAATGTTTTGTTAAGAACCTACAAGAAACAGAATTACATACTTGCTTATACAGGATTCCATTTTAACGATTTTTTCAAGCAAAATTTTTGGAAAATTTCAAAATTTTGATTCCAATGAATATCAATGTATAGCACCGTACTCTGAAAGCCTCATTCTCTGCAAGCAATCTAAAACAAGAAAAAAGTCAAATCAAGTATTATTTGCAATCAGAACACAATATGTTTTAAATATTCACCGTCTGAAACTTTTGAATAAAATTTTTATAGCTTACCTAAACAAATCGTTTACGGCATAATACTATCAATCTTTTTTTTTGAGAAATTTAATTTTGAAATCAGTGTCTTATTTACTAGACACCCTGTATAATGAAATTAATTCTTTGTCAATATAACTCTAAAACTTCAGAGTTCAGGCACAATTCTCCTGTGAGCTCCTGTTATAAATTCACCATTAGCACTAATTTCATGCATTTCTAATCCTCTTAAATTGGTCAATGATCTTCATTAAGAAGTAAAAAGACAGAGAAACTTTGAATATAATAAAAAAAACCTCGTTTATTGAAATCAAAATAAGTAACCTTGTTTACTCCTGTAGTGAAGATAGAATCGACGAATCGATATAAGAATCGACGTGTGCAGTACCTGAAATGCCTATTTCGACCGATTTCGTCTTAAAAGTATTGGATGATTTACAAAAGAAAATTCATTGGTGTATTTTCATTTTTTATACAAAAAGAGAACGGTGCCATTTTTATTAATTGAAGAGTAATTTCTTTCACTGTGATGTTTGTAATCATACACAGAATAAGGAAGGTTTCTAAATCCGAGATTTAATATTTGCAAAGTGTACTTTTATGAGTTGCATTTGGTTTTCCTTGGAATCTACTTTTCTGCTTTTGAACTATAACTGTATGAAAATGTAGGCGTCGGTCTTCATTGTACATGGGTAGAAATATTTGGTTGAAAGGGTGCTGCAATGGATTTTGGTCGAGTCCCATCACTAGGGTATCCGAGAACAGCACTGAGTTTGCCGAGAACAGCCGAGAACAGCCGAGAACAGATTTGGAATTATTGGCGATTTTTTTGCATTACAGTTTGAGCTTTTTATACAATAGTTTGTGGGATGAAAAGTCAGAGTAAAAAAAAGCAGAGAAGTAAACCATGTGTTGAAAAAAATAGTGCTGTGAATAAACATCTCTTTACAGCCATGGACTTTATAAACTAAATTCGTTGCATCTCACACGTTGATATTTACATATAGAGATCTAATTATTGAAGGCGCTCTAAGAAACGACTTTACGTTATTTTATTTTGATTAATCTCTTTTGAAATTTTTTTTCAATATGAATGATTTTATCGTACAGTTGAATTTAAATTCCTTGCCATGTTATGTAGCAACCCTTTTCCTAAACGTTTAAATAAAGGCAGTTTTTAACTAAGTATTAAATTTATGATCCACCATGTATCTAACGGCTTTATACAGAGCACATTTGAAAACAGATTGAAAGACGGCTCTATCAACATATTTATGAAAGTTCGAAATTTTTGTTTAAAGTAACTTTTATATAATATTTTCTATTACATAATCTGAGATACATGAATAAGAAAACTATAATAAATTCTCCACATACTTGAAGCAAATTGATTTGACAAGTCATATTTTTTTCTCTCTAATATATTTTTAAATTTTCGAGGAAAAGAATGAATATTTTATGCGCAATTAAAGTAACTATATCCCATCATTCCAAGTTTCTATTGTGGTTTCTAAAAAAAAATGAATAAGAAATTAGCTTTGATGAAGAGCAATCGATGATAAACTGCTTCTACTGTAATGCAAGCTGCCACAGAAATTACGTGAAACTACAAAATTATGAGCTTGACATCGACGTATGAAATTTATTTGAAAAATTGTTGCTATGAATTTAATATGCATAATGGTTTCTTTGACAAAGTTTATTTACATTTATGATTTTTCATGATCATAAAAATGACAGCCAAGAGTGATGCCGACAGAAAAATAGAAAAAAAATGTGACTTATGTGTATGGAAATAAAAATGTGCATGGAAATAAAAAATAAAAATTTAACTTTATAATTTTACACAAATTCCACAAAAATCATTTCTTTTCTTTTTAGAAAATTAAAAAGATTATTGTTTTAATAAAATTAAGAAATTAAATTTTTTGTGCGAAATACATTCATATGAATGTATTCGAACTCAATACCTTCGAAACTTAATATTTAAAAACTGTAAAGGGAGTAGCAACTAGTTTAGTCAATTTCTAGAGGTATGAATGTAAACGTGGCGTAAAACATAAACTGTGTGCAAAACTGTGTGCGACTCTATATTATAGGTACTCTAATTTTCTAAGGTGCTTTTGGTTTTAATTAGAGACTACAGTTCTAGGCTTTAACTATAACTGTATGAAAATTTTACTATCGTTTTTCAGACTGCACAAATATAAATATTGCAGTGAAAGTGCGATGCATCGGATTTTGGTCATGTATTGCAAAACTCCGCATGTATATAGACTTTAATAATGGAATTTAACATAGGAATTACAGATTTTAAAAATGAAATTGAGTTGTTGATTTCGTCGGATGAAAGCATTTCGTTGGCGTGAAACGTCATGTATTTACAGGTTTATAGATACATGCATCGTTGTAACAATGCGGAGCTGGCCGACATGAATTTCAAGCATGGGGCTAAGTACGTAAATATCTGCCCCACAAGAGCTCTAAACCTTGTCGAAAAACTTTCTGAGATTGTGCTTTAATACTGCTTCTTATAACGCAAGAAAACTGCGATATTTTATAATGCCCATATCGCGTCTGATAGCATAAAATGGACCTCCTGATGAAGATACTGAAATATTTCGCGATCCAACAGATTCCTATTTGGTAATTGTTCCATGTAAATCTTTTTAATTGCTACTTCCTTTATTTCTTTAAATCGGATGACTTTTTTTGAAACACCCTGTATATTACATTATGTAATATTCATTTTTCTTGCATTAAACGGCAAGAATACGTTTGTCTAACCCACTCGCAAGCACGATCCTTTAAAGTCTCTGATTTCACTCTTTTCCTAACAAAATGACCTTTGTAAAAAATAACAAAAAATTATATTTAGCTGGGGAAAAAGGAGGTAATGAACAAATAAATTATCATTACAACAAGGTTTTCATAAAAGAATTTCTTTTCAAGCACAAACTTTTTAATAATGTTTTACAATGTAAAACGAAAAAAAAACTACTATTTAGGAATTTTCAAAATTATATTACTAGTTAAAAATTATTATTCAAAAATAAGTTTAAAAAAGAACATTGGACTTTTACAGAGTACTATAAGAAATACACAGTATACAGAGTATACATATTACGATGTATTTGAATCATATAAATTATTGATTCAATTATAATGGAATAATAGACATTTTTCGGTATCAGTAATTGCTTGACTTATAACTTTTTAATTAAGACAAATTAAGTTTTCATAAAGTAGTTTGCTAAGCAAATAACATAAAAATTATTTTGTTTCGGTACAACCATTAGAAAGTTAGTTTTATGTTGTTTGCATAGACATTTTTAAAGTTATGTTCAGTTTTTATATATAGATGATTTTTTATGATAAAATGAACCCACGCAATTATACAAAAATCTCTAATAATGAAAAAAAGGTTTCATAAAAAATTACTTACAAATGAAATGTTTGGATCAATTAATTATTTTATCCAAAATTACATTCAGTTTGCAGTAACATGCGATAACCTCAAATAGGTTTAAAATACGGAGTACACGTTTACTTAATTTTTTTTTTTTTTTTTATATAACCCGAAATGTTTGATTTTGTAAGAAAATGTAGAAGGTCACAAATTTACACCGATAGGATTTCTTTGAGCATGTTTAACTGTTATCATAGTTAAAATTATCGTAATAGGATAAATTTAATTTCTTGTACAATGTTCCACAACTTAAATTTTCCAAGAAGATACAAATATTTGTATTGTATAGAAGATTCAAATCGTGTGTTTCTAATAGGATTTTCACAGCATTCATCATTTAAGCAGTGTTTTAAACATACTTTTTTGATACTAAATAATATATTTAATAAAATAGAATGTATTATTGCCCCCCCCCCTCAAAAAAAGGAACAATAAATTAAACATAATTTATCGCTACTATTTTTGGAATATTTATGAGTTATACAGTTAATATTTAAAGAAAAAGTTTTTATAACATATTTCAGTCAAAGTATAGACAGTATATAAGTAAAAATAAACAAAATGCTTCTAACTCTATATAATCTTCAAAACTGTGTATAAATATATTATTTTCTATACACAGGATGTCTTACTAAGTTTTTCTTTTGTTTTAAATAAGACATTTTATCGATAATCTGTTTATCGGATACTAGTAATTCACAAATTTGTTATTTATACTTTTTTATGTATAGAACTGAAAGGAATGAGATCAATAGCTTTTATTTAGCCATAGTGGAATATTTTGTTATTATATAGAATCTTTATTATATATAGTGGCTTTTGTAAATCCTTGTTTGCTAGACTTATTAAGATATGCTTTGCTTGCATAGAAAAATTACTAAAGGTTTATATTTATTCAGTTTGTAAACTGAAATTTTATTCATTATTATCAGCCATTAAAAAAATCAAACTGCTTGATTGCAATTTATATGTTGTCAGCTCTCGTTAATTCGAAATCGGATAAATCGAATTTTGTCTTAATTCGAACTAAACATGAAGTTCCGAAATTTTCAATAGCAAAATAAGTTAAAATTTTTAATTAATTCGAACTCATTTTCTCTCGATTTCATTTAATTTGAACAAACCAGGTTCTGTTTTTTTTCATTTTTCCCTTACTTTCTCCGAGTCTTCAGATCCTTGTAATAATTCTATTTCTTTCATTTTTGTCAGAATTAGCATTTGACATCCCCTTTTTAGGGCTCCGTCTGTCTATCGATGACACCTCTAACCCATCTCAGTTTGTGTTTTTTCCAAATCCATTAATAAGTTTATGTATTTATATTAATTAATTTAATAGTAAGTCACAATATCTATATTATAAAGGCCAAACGTATCTGTGCGTAACGCATACGTCCTTTTGCGAATGGCAACACTTTCACATGCAATTAGGTTTTGCAATTTTCGGTACTACAAATTTTATACTTCTGAACATCTCACATTTTCAATTTTTACACCATCGTATAGAGAAAAATATACACTTTTGAATGCATTTTGTTTGAAAGCTCTGTCTCAATTTAATCTTGACATATTAATTTTTTATAGTTTTTAGGGCGAATTTCGTAATTGTGGCAACAGAAATACGCCATTTTCTCTTAAAATTGATTGAAATTGAAATGAGCGCATGTAAAGTTTGAAAAGATGAAAATTATGACGGGTTTAGATTTCACGTAAAATTCTAAGATCGTGCAAATTTGAAATATTTTTTTTCCAAAGCATTTAATACATAACTTCATCTTAATAACTGATTTTTATTATATTTTGCTTCATTATTATATTTTTACATATGCAATTAAAGTTTAATTTTAATAATTTGGACGACTGAGTTTTATAGAAATTGTATTTTTTTAATTTTAGTTTTAAATAATATTTGTTTGACAGTTAGACTGATCATTGTAAGATGCATTTTTTACTTTAGCTAATTTTGTAGGTTTGTTATAAATCAATGAAACAGTTCCTTCTTAAACATTTACTTTCGTCGAAATTCGACGGCTTCCACCAAATAAATTTAAAAAAAAAATAATGTAGCATTAATTTCTTGTTAATAGTACCCTTTTAAACATGTTTTCTTCTCATATTTTCAATAATTCGAAAATTTCTTGTGGTCCTGATAAGTTCGAATTAACAAAAGTCGACTGTATATATATATATATATATATATATATATATATATATATATATCATAACTCGATTTATTTAATATAGATTAAATAAAGCAAAAAAAGGAATTATTCAATTTTAAAAACATTTTGATATTAAGCAATCTAAATGAACACAAACTTGCAGAATCATAACACAGTTTTCTAAACTGCTAACACTTGCTTATTAAAATGTAATAGGGTTATCGCACATGTGTACACAATATTTACAGATTTCTCATATCACAAAGTGAATTGAAAATAGATTAGGAATTCCATTTTTACATTCAAAGATTAAAATAAATTTAATAAAATGGATTAAAAATGAAATTAAGTATAAATAATGCTACGATAATCAAATTTCAATAAAAGAGGTTCTCAGACGCTATGTACATTATTTCTGTATCGGTTTGGTTTCGTTTGACATGTGATTGCTTTGAGGCCATATATAAAGTAACATTCCCAATGATGAAGTGCGAAAGCAGTTCGAGAAACTTAAACGGGTTAACTTTAGCTCGACGATGATACCCGCTGTAGACCTCGATCATCATCTGTAAAGGAGGATTTCTTAAAAGATATCAGATACACTGTACTTTTTGGAGTAGTTAATCTGTGTGATAGCTCTTTAACTGTGTAATGTACAATTTCAACGATAACAACCTTTAAGATGTCCTCATTTGGACATGATGGTCGTCCAAAGCGTCTCCATGTTTGCTGACATTTCTGCGCATAAATTTATCAAACTATCTTCAAACTGTGTCATATGAAACAGCATAGTGTCCATGTACAGTATAAATTTTACAAACATTTGACTAGAATTTTTTACTTTCTTGATATAATTGAGAATAATAAGGCGAAAACATATATATATATATATATATATTTCTCGTTTCTTAACACAAACTTGAAAACTAAATTATGCCACAACACAGACGAAAATTAAGCTGCGTATGCAGACAATAATTTAAATATTTGATTCATTTAAACTCACCCTTTACTAAGAATAAGAAAATAATTAGAAAAAATTTCGCATCACTTTGTAAAACTACAGATTTTTTGGATGATCCAATAATATTTATTATTTTCGATTCACATTTTATATCACTACTACAATATTATTTGTATTAATGCTATGAAATATTTTTAGTGTACTGCAAACAGAAATCGTTAATATATAAAATTTCCAAAACTACAAACTAAGAGTATATTTTAAAAAAAATTTTAATCCAATGAAATGCACACGCAAATTTTCTATATATAAAACCTCATAACAACTCCTTATGTGAAAATAAATTACTAGAGAAGTTCCTACCTAATTTGCTTTGTTGAACGCTATAGAATATAAATTTAATATTCATTATGCTAATGCTAAGTCATGGAATGTATTTAGAGAACAAAGAATTATTTCTTATTAAAATTCACTATATCATATGCTGTGTTTTAATATATGCAATTTTAGGCAGATTCTTTGACATGGGATATTTTTGAAATCTTGAAAGTTTAAGACGAAATCTGATTATTCTGTTTGTATAGTTTATTTTTACTATAATAAAATTAATTCCGATATACTTCAAGATATTCTTCTTCTAACCGAAAACCACATAATCTAATAATGATAATAGAGAAACACATAGTTTTACAGATTTTAAAAAGATTCACCGTTGTATTGTAATATTGATTTTTAAAACACTGTAAAAACATAATTTGTAAATCTACAAAACTAATTTTTAGAAAATGTCCATAAATCTTCGTGATTTCTGAAATTTTATCCATGAATGTACAGAAAAAAAAAAAAAAAGATTTAAAGCTGCAAAAATAGGTTTAAAAAAATGCAGAAATCTGCGTTGTAAAGGCGTTTACCTTTACATATTATTTAATAATAGTACCCCCCCCCCCTATTTAAAGTTACAAAATTCTCTAAAATTCATAACTTTATTTAAAAAGCTAAATTTTTAGTTCCTTTGATTCTATTCATTTGGTAAAAGCCATTTTCTTTAAAAATATGATTTCAGGTATCCCTAAAATTAAGATTACATTAAGATTACATTTTAAATTTAATACAGTAATAATAATGGTTTCTCACAAAGAGGCTGTTAAACTTTCTTTAATTGAAATATTTCTTTATAACATAAATTTTAAACATTTACTAATTTTTAAACATATTACCAGTTTTTAAAAAACGAAATTTTCTGTATATTTATACTTTCTGAGCAAAATAATAAAAAATATTAAAGATTACATTTTAAATTTAATAGAGCTATAATTTAAAATAAATAGTTTGACGCAAAGAGGCTGCGAAACTTCCTTTTAATTGAGGAAATTTATTATAACATACATTTTGAACATATTACTAGTTGGTAAACAACGAAATTTTCTATATTTACATGCTTAAAAATATCTTTTTCATGGATTAATAATGCATCTAATGAGCTAAAAAAGACATAATAACAAATTTTTTATGAAAATGTTTTTTGTTAGTGATCGAGCAAACATCATGTTCACATGTTATAATTTTTTTTTTTAACAAAAAATATAGTTACTCGTAGCTATCACTATAAGTTTAATTTGGAGTTTCTAGTTCTCTTAAGAAAATAACAAACATAAGCTATATATGATATTAAATTACTTCATAATTATACAATTTAATGAATAACGTAAAAAATGCTTAACTATGCCAGCTATCAAATAAACAAAGCTATATATATATATATATATATATATATATATATATATATATATATATATATATATATAAGTTGATTAGAGCTGTTATACTCAAGGCATAATTCTCGCCATGTCGCCATTGTTCTTAAAAGGGCAGTGCACTTTGCAGTTTTAAAAACATGATATAATTAATTAAAAACACATGCAAACATTATTAAGTCTTACATCTTAAATCCACAAATAACAATAATAATACTGCTTATCTTTTTTGCTTTTTCACCTGCTATTCGAAAGTTCGGAAGGAATGATAAAATAAAATGGCGTCGTGTCGTCTGCAAACATACGAATCGTAATCAAAACAGAAAGTCAACTTCTGACTCTGATTTTGGCGTCAAATTTCAATGACTGCGATTAAAGAATAAAATACCACCATTCCGAGGTTATTCTTACTCTGAATTTGATATCTCATTTCAATAATTGCGACTAAAGAATAAAATACCCCCACTTGGACATTATTCTTACACTTTTACGGAACTACTACCAAAATTAGTGTAGATTTAAAGTTTATTTTACATTTCATAACCCCAATTTAAATGCAATAATGCTCCTTTTTTACAGTGTAGGCAGATTTGATTCATATTTAATACTACTTGCTTAAAAACAGATGTATTATGTTTGTCTATTATTTATTTTATTAACGTTCATTTCTCTTCTCATCCCGTGGGACTTTCGGTAATCCTCTGTAAAGAATTCATTCCTAGTAGTTTTCTGGGTCATAAGCTCTCTTTTATCATTTGGCGTCAATTATTTCAAATCATGCACTTCGGTTTCTGTCATTGAAATTCTATGCAACGAAAATCTTGTACTTGCCTTCTCTCATCACAATATTTGGGTATCGGTTGCTCTTGGCTATCTTTATGTACATGTACCGCGCCAACACTTGGCACTGCAAAAAATGTACTCGTGGCCACTCCTTCTCTGTATCTCCAAGGAATCGGACTTATTTTTGCTATGGTCCATCTCTGTCCTCCTCTGAATCCAGGAAAAAAATAATTAAATTTATTTACGGTAAAATGCATTGCAAAGATTTATTTTGGCCCGTTTTTATATACATCAGATGGTTAACAACTTTACTTTGTCGAGTATCCATTTCAAGGGGCACCTACTTTGAATATTCTTCTGTTCAACAAAATCATTAAGTAGTAATCTTTTTTAGAATGTCATGCATTTTGCACTATTCTACGCAGCGATGTTTATGAAAATAATATTTCATGTATTTACAAAGTAAAATAGATATTACTAAAATTTTTTACCCTTCAAATACACATTGAAACAGACTTTACTAAAATTTGCCAATACATTTTTACCTTATTTATTACAATCCAATGTACAGAGATTTTTTTTAATGTGCAATTTATGTTTTAACAAGTTACAAGCCAATCGACACAGTTATTTGTATAAGTGTCGCGCTCTGGTCATTTTGGCAGTTTGTTCGTATTTTTAAACTTAATAAATGGTCATTCCATATAAAATATGTGACAGCTTTTCTGCATAGTATATTTCAATGTCTTTGAATGCAATAAGTATAGATTTTTATGTTAGCGTCTGTTGCGAAATCTCCTCCGATGAAAGTGACGTTTGTTTCTCGTCTGCGAGCGAGCGATGAATTTATAATGTATTTATATGATGCTAAGTGGCAACTACTTTCGTTGCCTTGACGACCAGTGTTTTGGAATGTTTTAAGTTTAGTTTTTAGAGTTGTTGAATTTAATGGATCTTTGGAATGTTACATTAATTGAATAATAGTGGAAATACCAGAATGTCTGGTATTGTACATATTTGTAAATATTTCATCACAATTGAATAAAATTATCATGAAACAAGAAAACCTTCTGATGTGGATATAAGTTTTCTCTTCATGGTGTCCCAAGACATGATCGTGTTTGCTAGAATATTGATGTATGAAGACGCCTTTTGCATGCTCTAAGGAATATGAATAATTTTTTTCTGGAAATATAGAAAGCAGATTCATCTTTTAAAGAATTTATCTGGCGAATCCGACGGGTTTAGAAGTCGCGGCCAACAAGATTGAGGTAGGACCAATTTGTTTATTAATTTATATATTTGCATGGAATTTCGTTTGAAAATAAAAAAATAGAATGTTTTGGTTTCGTTATGAAATTTATTGTTTTAGTTTCGAAACTGATAAATTATTTTAATCTCGGATTGAAAATAGATGATTATTGAAATTTAGTTTCGTTTGGAAATATTTAATGATATTATACTAGGAAATATTTTATTATATCGTTTTGAATATGGATCTGGAAAAAATAAAAAAGAAACGTACTTCCGTTCGAGGGAATACAACGAAACTAATTTCTAAAATTGAATCTATTTTGAAGAATAATGATATGGAAATTTCTTTGAAAATAGAAGAAATTAAAGACTGTCAGGAACAAATAAATGAAAAATTTTCGGAACTAAAAGAGCTAGATAAAGAAATTTTTGAGCTCACGGATATTAAAGAGGTTGAAAATGAAGTTTCGTGTTGTGAAGAATATATAGAAAAGATAGTTAAATATCGAGGTAGAATGACGCGTTTTATAAAAGAAAACGACATTAAATCTAATGATACTGCATCTCAGGATAAGCCAGTGATATGTAGCAATGATCTTTCACACGCGATCTTGCATAGCGAAACCAGAACAATTAAATTGCCAAAATTGAATATAGTTAAGTTTTATGGGGACTGTAGTCAGTGGCTGGATTTTTGGAACTCATATGAGGTTGCTGTTCATAACAACGACTCATTGAGTAAAATCGAGAAATTCACTTATTTAAAGACGTATTTAGGTGGATTAGCATTAAGTGCTGTTTCTGGCTTTTCGCTAACGAATGAGAATTATGATTCATCAATTCAATTATTGAAAAGTAGATTTGGGAGATCGGATTTAATAATTAGTTCCCATATGAATAAGCTTTTGCTAACGGAACCTGTAAGGAATTCTTCGAATGTAGTAGGGTTAAGAAAAATGTATGACGCGATTGAAGTACAGATCCGATCACTGCAATCGCTTGATGTTGCAACTGAAACATACAGTAACTTGTTATGTCCGGTAATTTTACAGAAAATTCCCGAAGATTTAAGTTTGAGTTACAATAGGAATCGGGAAACGAGTGAATTATTTGATATTAAGAATTTAATGGAATTTTTGAGAAAGGAAGTAGAATGTCGGGAAACATCGTTATTGTTAGCTAATTCTGAGGGTGGGATGAATCAACATTCCGTAATAAGGAAATAATTCAAAACAGTAAAAATAAATATTATTTGAATCAGAAAAGAAATGATAACACAAGGCTTTCTTCAGCCGCTGTCTTAACAACTGCTACGAATGAAACTTGCATTTTTTGTCTTGATAAGAATCACGCAAGTATAAACTGTCCTCTGACAGTAAATGAAAGAAAAAATTCTCTTAAAAGTAATGGTCGTTGTTTTATTTGCCTTAAACGAAAACACATCGCTAAATTTTGTTTTAAAAGGAATCAGTTATGCAAAATTTGTAAATTGCGTCACAATGAATTAATTTGCGACAAATCGCTGTCCTCCGTTAAAAATAATTCGGATGATCAAAATTCTGACTCGACGCCAGATATTGTGACGTCATTAGCTTCCACCAGATGTTTCAAAAATAAAAGGGACAGAAAAGAATGTTCTCCTGTTTTATTGCAGACACTCAGTGCAATAGCAAAGGGAAACAAAAAATCTAAAATTGTTCGTGTTTTGTTAGATGGGGGATCCAATCGGACTTTTGTTGAAAAACGGATTGTGGATTCGTTAGGTTTAAAGATCATAAAAGGAGAAACATTTCGAATTCATTCCTTTGCGGATAAACAAACTAAATCAATACAGTGTTATGATATAGTGGAAATTGAATTGGAAAATATAACAGATTCTCATAAATGCATCAAAATACAAGCCGTGGTGATTGATAAGATTACGCATGGAAAAATTGAAATTCCTTCTCAATGGGTTAAGAATCTTGCACTACGTCAAGGAATTAAATTATCTGATAATGCAACTAGTAAAGATATACACATTTTGATCGGTTCAAACTGTATATATGGGAAGTTTTAAAATTGCGATAAAATTGTTAGATTAAGTAGATGTTTAGTTGCAACAGACAGTTTGTTCGGATTTGTAGTTCAAGGTAGGGAAGGAAATTCGGAATCTAGAGATATTTTGGTAAATCATGCGATTGTTATGAGGGAAGAGTTAGAATATGAGAGAGTTAAAAATTTATGGGAATTGGAGGCAATAGGAATAAAACCAGATAAGGAAATGTCGCGATCAGATTTAGACATTATCAATAAATTTGAACAAAATACCTTACATAAAAATAACAGATATGAAACTAGGCTGTTGTGGAAGGAAAATTTTAAGGAGCTTAAAAGTAATTATGAGATTGCAGAACGGCGTTTGATAAGCCTACGCAATAAACTTCGTCGTGATCCTGATTTGTACATTAAATATAAGGATATTATTGAGGAACAGCTAAAAGAGGGTATAATAGAACAAGTTGAATGTCAATCTGAACTTGATAAAGATAAGGGATATTTTATGCCTCACCATGCAGTAGTGCGCGATTCTAAAGAAAGTACTAAAGTTAGGATTGTATACGATGCGTCTTCCAAGGATAAACATGAACACTCTCTTAACGATTGTTTAGATAGTGGTCCCAATCTTAATCCAGATTTACTTAAGATTTTAAAATTTCGCTATCATCGAATTGCTTTTTGCGCAGACATACAAAGAGCCTTTCTTGAGGTCGGTATTGTAGAGGAAGATAGGAAATTTTTACAGTTTTTATGGTATAAGGGTGGGGCAGATCTCGATTTCTGTGGCCGTGATGTCAGAATTCTGAGATTCGCCAGAGCAGCCTTCGGTGTTAAATGTAGTCCATTCCTTTTGAGCGGTACCATTAGACTGCATTTGAAGAAATATAAAACTTCGAATCCAAAGGCATGTAATATTCTGAAAGAACTATATTTCTACGACCTAATTAATGAAAAGGACACCGTTGCAGAAGCCATTATGGTAACTAAAGATGCCGTATCTATTTTAAAAGCAACCAACATCAATTTAAGGCGATGGACTTCTAATTCGCCAAATTTAACTAAACAATGGAAGAATAATAACCTAGAATGTCGTGAAGATCCTGTTGATTCTAATGTGTCCTTAAAGATTTTGGGTTTAATTTGTAAT
Organism: Maratus speculifer; assembly: GCA_964019185.1. Lineage (NCBI taxonomy): Eukaryota > Metazoa > Arthropoda > Arachnida > Araneae > Salticidae > Maratus > Maratus speculifer. The sequence continues at coordinate 375,756,178 of OZ025294.1, read as the reverse complement.
AATGATTCTGACACTCTTAAAATTGAATTGAGTCCATTATTGAAAATAATGAATACGACAGCAACAAAATGCCAGAGAACCCTTTTCAAGCGACAAGTGTTTCCTCATCCTAAAGGAAAAGGACGTCGTTGCTTATGGAAAGATTTGAATTTAGGTCAAGACATTCATTTGTATGACATTACATTTCGACTTACTGATTGTGATCAGTGGACAAGGGAATACCTAATAAATGCTGGCATTGAACTCAATGATACTGAAGAAATTCCTCTTGATGCACATACAGTGCAGCGTAGAGCAATGGAGCCTCGAAATGAAACTGTGCCTCAGAGCTTTGAAGACAAGAAACTCTTTATTTTTTTCAAATACGATAAAAGGGTATTGAAGTTCTATGGAACATGGCAAGATGTCTTAAACGACCCGCCACAAATGCGTAGAGTTATTTTGCAGTATTACTTATCTGATGATACTATGGAAATTCTCGAAGTCCATCCACCAACCAGCGGACGAGACCCCTATACAGTTCTCATAAAACGACAGAAAATACCAGTAGACAGAAATAAATTACCCGGAAACATCCCATTCAGTTACATGGGAATCAAAGATGAAGACCTAGAATGGTTTCATCCAAAGAATTTTAGGATTGGAAAAGACATCTTGGTTTTCAGGAAGAAAATATTCCTTTATGACTGCGACCATTTCACTCGTCATTATTACAAAACACATCTAGGTGTAGAAGAAATGGAAAGCATTGCAGTAGCTGAAAAACCGAAGCCGCTTCCGCCTAAGATTATTCCTCCTTATACAGGAATAGGAGCTTGGGACGACTCACTACAGAACTGCTTATCCTTAGTTCCAATGCCCGTTAAAAAAGATTTCAGGAAGAAACTTCATTTCAACCAAGTTGTACTGAGATTTAAAGCTCGATTGGTTTCTCTAATGGCGGATGATAACCTCAGACGGTTTGTGATCTCATTTTATCCGAGCGATGATTCTGTATCCATTAACGAAGAATCAGTTCTAAACTCATGTTTTCCTGGCGGACTCTTCCACAAAAAGGATAAGATACGTAAGAAGCAAGTGGATCCAAATGTCCGACCAATTTACTACCAAGCAGATGATGTCTATGTAGGAGTTCATATTCGAGCGTCCGGTAAAATATTCAAACTGACTTATGCTGATCCGTATGTTTTGACATTCATGAATGATCATCCCGAACTGTACTCACAGGAACTTATTCAAGCACATAAAGACGGAATGTTAGCTTTGCATACGAAACAAGAATATACCAAAGAAGAAGAAGATAAGATTGTTAAAAAATTTAAAGCTAAACCTGGCAGTCAAGTGGCAGCTCCATCACCACTTAATAGAATCCATGAACCTAAACCGTTTGAAGTTACTGGTATCGAATTCGCAGGGCCTTTATATGTTAAAGACAAAGGCAAAGTGTACATTGCACTTTTCACATGTGCTGTTACTCGCGCCATCCATTTGGAAATCGTTAGTAGCCTTCACACTGAACAATTCTTGATGGCGTTCAGAAGAATTGTCTCTCGAAGAGGGGTATGCAGAACTGTTAACTGCGATAATGCCAAAACATTCAGGGCAGCTGAAAATGAACTAAAAACACTCTACGCGAACGTTGCAGATCCAAATGTCCAAATTTACTTTGGAAAAAAGGGCATAAAATTCATATATATTGTTGAAAGAGCAGCTTGGTGGGGTGGTTATTGGGAGAGGATGGTTAAAATGACTAAAATTATATTAAGGAAAATATTGGGGATGGCTTTATTATCATTTGAAGAATTACAAACTATTCTGACCGAAATTGAGGCAATTTTGAATTCTCGGCCCATTACGTATGTATATAACAATGCTTCAGAACCATCACCTCTCACCCCATCACATTTTTTAATCGGGGAAAGGATAACATCTTTACCTCACCACCAGGCTGATCGTAACAATGAGCAGATCTTCTCCAGCTCAAAAAGATTTTTATTGAAAAGATATTTGTATAGAGAAAAATTGTTGAACTAATTTTGGAAACGTTGGAAGGGAGAATATCTGTTCCAATTAAAAGGTATACATAATGTACATCCCATAAGTGAAAATTGTGAATTTAATGTAAATGATGTAGTTTTAGTAGGTGACGACAAAGTTCCGAGACATTTGTGGAAATTAGCTAAATTCACCGAACTTTTCAAGGGACGAGATGAAAAGTTTAGAAGTGTAATGTTGAAGACAGCATCAGGGTTTTTAAAACGACCCTTACAACTCATTTATAAGTTAGAACTTGATTAATATTTTATGATTTCTCTAAGTAAGTAAAATAATTGTATTTGTTATGTATATTTACCTTATTATTGTTCATTATTGTTTGCATTTAATTTTGATGAATGTATTCATCGGGGGGGAGGATGTTGCGAAATCTCCTCCGATGAAAGTGACGTTTGTTTCTCCTCTGCGAGCGAGCGATGTGTTTATAATGTATTTATATGATGCTAAGTGGCAACTACTTTCGTTGCCTTGACGACCAGTGTTTTGGAATGTTTTTAGTTTAGTTTTTAGAGTTGTTGAATTTAATGGATCTTTGGAATGTTACATTAATTGAATAATAGTGGAAATACCAGAATGTCTGGTATTGTACATATTTGTAAATATTTCATCACAATTGAATAAACTTATCATGAAACAAGAAAACCTTCTGATATGGAGATAATAATTTCTTCAGCGTCAGACGCGGGACATTTTTGCTTTTTTCATTCAATGACCTACAACGAGATAAAAGAAATACCGGGTGATCCAAAAGTTTCGTGAGTTTTGAAATGCTAATAATTTGGAAACTATGTACAGTGCAAAGGTTCGGTTTTCAGATATATGCTCAGAAACACGTGGGATTTTGTTTAGCGTGATTTTTTTTACATGTATATAGTTACAATTTTTAGCAACAGGTGGCGCTGCTGTACAACACTGTATGTAACAATAAAATATGCTTTATAGACACATGAGTATGAGTTCATTGGGAAACATCTTTTGTAGGCTATTAATGAGATTTCGTTTTAAGGGTTGTTTAAGTTCAATCACTTTTTTTAAAGTGGTTGAAATTGCATTGAAAGGGAATTTTAATACAAAATTTGATGAGTAACTGCTATGTTTAGACATGCTTTCTTTGCATGGCGAGCTGTGTTCTTATCGTACAATACGGAAGTTAAAATAGAAAAAGATTCGATGGCCATTAGAAATGTGAAATGCCATGGTAAGAAAGGTTTGAGAAAAAGTCTAATTGAAAGATCGTAATAGAAGCAGGAGATCCCAAATGTCTGTTGCAATCATAAATGAGGTGGAATTCGATGCCAATACTCGGTGGAAATCATCAGCTCATAATGAATAAGTACACTTGTAATATCACGATAAATTTAAAATTTCATCTGGAATTTCTTTCTAATTTGAGGATACTGTGCTCGTTGTTTTGCGTCGGCTAACAGCGGTACTTATAAGCTATGGGCTTCATAATGAAAATGTGTAACTCTTGGACACTAATTCTTTCTTTTTAGCGAGCTATATCATACCATAAAAATAATACTGTCAATTTTAGCGCCACCTGTTGGCAAAAACTGTAACTAACATAATTTTTTTGTTTCATCAAAAATACAAATCCCATAAGTTTCTAAGCATTTCTGTGAAAACCGCATACTTCTATTGTTTATAGTTTGTTAATTATTAGCATTTGAAAACTCCCGGAACTTCTGGATCACCCGGTACATTAAATATAAATTTTTTATAATTTTTTTTCATTCAAAAAATAATAACGCTAATTAAAAAAATTTAGTATAAACAAGTTTGATAATTTTCTTTTATAAATTGCACATTAAGCCAAGCTTGTCCGTAAATACAGTACTTCACAAGGGATAGAAATGGTAAGTAATGTAAATTTGCATATACAGGGTGTCCCAAAAGGTCGTTTACAAATTTAACATGCTGGTCTGTCATATCATGATGAACAATATTAAATAGGAAACTAAGGGTCCCAAACGTCTTCCAAAGGAGATATGCGCCATTAAAGTTTAGGATCCAAAAATTCAAATGATTATAAAAAACAGAAAAATTGGTCGATTCGTTTGCGGTTTTCACTAAAACTATTCTTTATGTCAGTATTTTCTTGAAAATAAATTATAAAGATAAATTACAAAAAATGTCGATAGAGAGCGCTTTAGACTTTGGAGTAACGATAAACTAGTTTTTACCATTATTTTTTGCATCTCATTAAACTTTTTTAGAAGCTTAGACATAAACTTAAATTTTGAGCTCAAAATCTAAATCGTTGGAAGTGGTTAAGTAGCTCAAACTGAAATGCGGGGGGAGGCTCAAATTTCAAATGATTATAAAAAACTGAAAAATTGGTCAATTGATTTGCAATTTTCACTAAAATTATTCTTTATGTCAGTATTATCTTGAAAATAATTTATAAAGATAAAATTCAAAAAATGCCGATAAAGGGCGCTTTAGACTTTGGAGTAACGTACAACTATTTTTTCCGTTATTTCTTGCATATCATAAAATTTTTTTAGAAGCTTAGACATAAACTTAAATTTTGAGATAAAAATCTGAATCGTTGGGAGTGGTTAAGTAGCGCAAACTGAACTGTGTTTAATGGGGGTGGGGAGGTTCAAATTTCAAATGATTATAAAAAACGGAAAAATTAGTCGGTTTTCCCTAAAACGATTCTTTATATCAATATTTTCTTGAAAAAAAATTTTACAGATATCTTTCAAAAAATTCCGTCAGAGGGCGCCTTAAACTTTATAGTAACCAACAACTATGTTTAACCGTTTTTTTTTTTTGTATGTAATAAATGCTTGTAAAAGTTCAAACTTAAATTTTGTGCTCAAAATCTGCATCTTTGTGAGTAATTAAGCGGCCAAAAATTGAACTGCGTTCGAGGGGTGGGGAAGGTAGCATTTCAACTCCTGAACACAGTTCAGTTTGCTCTTCTTAACCCCTCCTATCGATTTAGATTTTGAACACAAAATTTAAGTCTAAACTTTAATTAAATTAAAAAAAAAAGGTCTAAAATAATTGTTGGTTATTCTAAAGTTTAAGGCGCCCTCTAACGGATTTTTTAAAATTTATCTTTAAAATTTATTTTCAAGGAAATATTGACATAAAGAATAATTTTAGCGAAAACCGACCAATTTTTCCGTTCCTCAAAACGATGCAGATTTTGAGCTCAAAATTTAAGTTTGAACTTTTACAAGCATTTAATTAGATACAAAAAATAACGGTTAAAAATAGTTGCTAGTTACTCCAAAGTTTAAGGCGCCCTCTAACGGTATTTTTAAAAAATTATTCTTTAAAATTTATTTTCAAGGAAATATTGACATAAAGAATAGTTTTAGCGAAAACGGCAAACGATTCAAACAATTTTTCCGTTTTTTATAATGATTTGAAATTTGAACCTCCCCACCCCCATTGAACACAGTTCAGTTTGTGCTATTTTACCACTCCCAACGATTCAGATTTTCATATCAAAATTTAAGTTTATGTCTATGCTTCTAAAAACAAATTATGAGATGCATAAAATAACAGAAAAAAATAGTTGTACGTTACTCCAAAGTCTAAAGCGCCCTCTATCGGCATTTTTTGAATTTTTTCTTTATAAATTATTTTCAAGATAATACTGACATAGAGAATAATTTTAGTGAAAATCGCAAATCAATTGACCAATTTTTCCGCTTTTTATAATCATTTGAAATTTGAACCTCCCCCCGCAATTCAGTTTGCGCTACTTAACCACTTCCAACGATTTAGATTTTGAGCTCAAAATTTAAGTTTATGTCTAAGCTTCTCAAAAAGTTTGATGAAATGCAAAAAATAATGGTAAAAACTAGTTTATCGTTACTCCAAAGTCTAAAGCGCCCTCTATCGAAATTTTTTGAAATTTATAATTTATTTTCAAGAAAATACTGACATAAAGAATAATTTTAGTGAAAACTGCAAACGAATCGACCAATTTTTCTGTTTTTTATAATCATTTGAATTTTTGGACCCTAAACTTTAATGGCGCATATCTCCTTTGGAAGACGCTAGGGACCCTTAATTTCCCATTTAATATTGTTCATCATGATATGACATACCAGCATGTTAAGTTTGTAAACGACCTTTTGGGACACCCTGTATTTGGTTTATAAGGTATACAATTTGGAATTTTAAAAATGAATAAATACAAATTATAAAGCATTTACATTCTTTCTGTAAAAACCATAAGTAAATTACTAATTACCTAGATATTTTTCTTGCATGCTGTGCTTTGTTACTCTTTTTAATAACACCTTACACATTTAACAAGTAAAAAAAAATCTAGCAAAACGTCTTTTTCTCTATCTATCTTCTCTAATCGCAGCTTTAAAAATGTATTTACGTTTCTTAACACTGCCTTTAAATATTCCAAATTTTTTGTCTAAAAATGTATAATAAACATTTCTTTATATATCTTTCTAAAGGGCTGTTAAATAGCCTCTGCTTATTAACCAGGAGAAGACCCTGTAATTGCCTTCAAGGAGGACTTAGAGGAATCGACTGGGAACAGAGACTTAATGTCCAATCCGTACCTTCCATCGGTACAGCCTGTTAGTTCTCCTGCCTTGTGCAAGGGGATCGAACCCGCTTGGCCAGCGTGGAGAAATTTGTCCACAACCCCCTTATTTTACAATGAATTTACACTAACAAAACGGATGATACATAGACTACAAACAGCACAGAGAAATAAGGAAAAATGTATGCTAGGCAGTAAGACAGAGAGACAGAAAGAGGATAACCTGGATAAGAAGTCAGACAAAAGTTTTTGACATCCTTAAAAGAATCAAACAACTAAAATGGAAATGGGCTGGGAACATTGCAAGAAATCAAGACATAGATGGAGCACAAATATACTACAGTGGTATTCCAGAGATGTAAAACGAGCAAGAAGACGACCACAGGTAAGATGGAGTGACGAAATCAGTAAAGTGACTGGTGTAAATTGGATGAAGAAGGCACTCGACAGGAAACATTGGAAAAATCTGGAGGAGACCTACATCTAACAGTGGGTCGAAAACGGTTGATTATGATGATGATAATGATCTTTCTAAAATAAATAAAAATATACACATTCAAACTTTCATAAAATATGCTGCTTAGTAACTTTATTCCGTAATTAAAATAAATTATTAATTCCTTGATTCGTCATTTTATCCGTAATTTGTTTAATTGCATAACAATTTTCAGATGCTCAGTATATTTAACCATTATACTTCAAAGTCTTTTCTATATTCCGAAATATAACACGGAACTTCCTATTAATGAAATCTCTAAAAGCTTTGGCTGAACCTTGACTTTGAGCGACATTAACATACAAATTAACCTCCATTTTACGAAAAATATATTCTATATAACGCATTTTATTCCGCTTTCAAGCATGTATAACATTTAAACGAAGAGGTAGCTTAATTTCATCAAATTGTATGGAAATAAAATTATTTATTTTTTAATGAATTCCAGTCAAAAGAAGTAATTCTGGGGCATCCATTGCCAAGTGGTCAAAATACCACGCCGCTAATCGGTATTGAGCGTAGGAGGTTGTGGGTTCGAATCCCACCGGCTTCATTGCACGCACTCTTTGTGTGCAGCTCCTGGTTGTTATTCTCTTGTACTGTAAACTTTCCTTGTGCTATCTCGTCATTATATAGAAAAGATGGTTTATAAGCAGGCCTCATGTCAAGCACACAAGTCAGATGTATGTTGTTCAATAAATAAATAAATTCTAAAAACATTCGATACCATAAGAAGGGGATTCCAGTTTCGTGAAAATGTTACATATGAATTATTCAGGAATTTACAAAAGTGCAAAAAGTCCTAAGAGTAGTGTATATTTTGTAGAAAGTATAATTAGAGAAAATTTTAAAGTTGGGAAATTGGAATACTGAAAAAAGATAGAAAAGATGCGATAAGCTTATATTTTTAATTATCTACCATTATTATGTGTTTCCTTATATATTATTATTCTTTAAATTTTGCTCGCATATCTTCTTTTCACACACACACTCAAAGATTACTGAAAGTATGTAAATACATTTTTTTTCCAGTATTTCCATTTCATCAGTATTTTTCATTTTATGCATATGTATTTTATTATACTAATTTCCAGAATTTTTGTTTATTTCTATTTAACGAATTTTCTTCATAACGAAGATGTTAAGTTAACGATGAGATTTTGTTAAATGAATGTATCACTATATGTAATTATCACAGTATTTTATTAAGCTAAACTTAACGAAGCTATTTATAATACTTATTAAAAGCTTTGCTAAATTGTATCAATCGCACCATTTGTGTATATATATATTTATATGTGTATATAATGTGTCGTATTTTTAACTCCTTATATTAAACTACAGTTTGTGATATTTTGTCAGAATAATGAAATGAACTGTTTTCATTCAATTTATAAATGCAACGTTTCTATAGAGATTTTAAAATAAAATAAAAATTATAAAATGTGATATCTGACAAATAAGCTCAGAAAAGAATATTCTAAAAATGATTTCTTCCTAAATCTTTATATTTTGTAATATATATATATATATATATATATATATCTTAAATATATTTCTTACCAAAGTATCAATAAGTTTAAAAATAATTTTTCGTATTTAAATCTGCCAAAGATGCTATGATATATTATATCCTACATGTTTTAATCAAAATATATTCAGAAATTTTTAATATAATTTTATTTTTACATGTTCCGTAAAAAAAGCTATTAAATTGTATGCATATGAGGCTTTAAGTTTCAAAACTCGACTTATATAGATAATAAAAGTTAGGAAAACATTTCCGATTGCGTCCTTTGGTTACTGAATTTTATTGCAAAGCAACATTTTACAAAAAACAGAAGTACAAGATAGAAATAGTTTTTTTATAATTATATATTGTAGTGTTTTATCAATGAAGGTTTACCAATACAATCCTATTTATAGGAAAAACTCGATTTTAAAACGTTTGAAGACAACAAATCTTGAAACACATAAACTCATAAATGAATGTGTTTAATAAAAACACCCAAGAATCCTCCTTCTCTTCCCTCTTACCACCTCTCGAGCTTCCTCTTTTAAATCTAGAAAGAAAATTCTAGAACATTCTCTAACCTCAAACTATCATTCTTTTATGTAAACAGAATTCTTGCCCAGCTACGAGACTATTTTCCACAGACGATAATTTTATTTAAAAAAAATGTTATTTAACCAATTTATAATCAACTCAGAATTTCTTAGGCAGACGATTTTTATAGATGATTAATTTTAAGAGAAAAAGAAAAGAAATGAATTTATTGATATGCACACTATCAAAGGTTGACGGAGGGAAAATAAATAAATAGATAAAATAAAATAATGATATTTTTTGAAAGGTATGGTTTTGGAATAAATTTAATAAGACTTTCAATAAAAGTATTGATAAAAACATAGAAGAAATGAGTTTTATTAGGAATATTAAGAAATAAAGTTTAATTAAGAATATTTTTAATTTAGAGCCATCTTTTTAAATTTACGCATAAGTTAGGAAAACATCTCCGATTGCGTCCTTTGGTTACTGAATTTTATTGCAAAACAATATTTTACAAAAAACAGAAGTACAAGATAGAAATAGTTTTTTATAATTATATATTGTTGTGTTTTATCAATGAAGGTTTACCAATAGAATCCTATTTATAGGAAAAACTCGATTTTAAAACGTTTGAAGACAACAAATCTTGAAACACATAAACTCATAAATGAATGTGTTTAATAAAAACAACTTTCATACAATTTTTTTTTCTCTTACACCAGATCAGTTTCAAGCGCATGGTTACAGTTTCTCAATTCGTCCAATCAACCAAAATTGTCAGTTTATCAGGCCGTATTGACGTCCAACAAACTTAAAATTAAGTAATATAAAATTTATAGTAATTTGCATAATATCTGTGTCACGATGAGATTCCGAATATATCTAATTCAGGAAGCAGTTCACGAAAGAAACAGTTATTCGAAATAACATTTTGCTTCTCAAGGCTTAAAAAGTTAATCGGGACTTGTGCAATATATCTCTGTATTTGAACGTGCTATTCTGTCAAATGTAGGGTTTAATTGATAAAGTGAATCCGTTTTTCAAACAGTGCTCGCTCTTACTCAAAATGATAATATTAGGTAGCTTTCATCACAAAAAGTAAAAGGCTACCTATTGCAGCCGTCCGGAGGAAAGCACTTCCAGAAAATTTGGTATATTTTCACCGATCATGACTCTCAGATCCCAAAACCACCCTCCGTTCAAATGTTGGCACTTATATATTTGACGTTTTGAAGTTAGGGGGGCAAAAACATCATCGCCAGGTTTCACTTACTCCACACAGAAGTCATGGCCAGCTAGAAAAAAAAAAAAGTAAATAAATGTAGAAGGTCAAAATAATCACTCCTTGGCTGCTGCAAGTTCATTTTATTAAACTGTAGCTATAATAGAGGGAAAAGCTCCTGTTGCAGACGATATTTTACCGAAACATCCAAAAAATATTTGATTATTTACTAAATCCAGCCGAACTCATAAAAGAGCGCACCCAAGAATCCTCCTTCTCTTCCCTCTTACCACCTCTCGAGCTTCCTCTTTTAAATCTAGAAAGAAAATTCTAGAACATTCTCTAACCTCAAACTATCATTCTTTTATGTAAACAGAATTCTCGTCCAGCTACGAGACTATTTACCACAGACGATAATTTTATTAAAAAAAAATATTATTTAACCAATTTATAATCAACTCAGAATTTCTTAGGCAGACGATTTTTATAGATGATTAATTTTAAGAGAAAAAGAAAAGAAATGAATTTATTGATATGCACACTATCAAAGGTTGACGGAGGGAAAATAAATAAATAGATAAAATAAAATAATGATATTTTTTGAAAGGTATGGTTTTGGAATAAATTTAATAAGACTTTCAATAAAAGTATTGATAAAAACATAGAAGAAATGAGTTTTATTAGGAATATTAAGAAATAAAGTTTAATTAAGAATATTTTTAATTTAGAGCCATCTTTTTAAATTTACGCATACTGGAATAATGGTTTTTAAAGCAAATTAACAATTTATATCGTCTGCATAAAGATTAACAGATTAGATCTAGAAACAAGATTTTAATTTAATAATTTGAAGAAGTAAGTACGGGATATTATTATATGAAAATTAAGATAGTATAAAGATTATTTTTGGCTAAAAAAAATTTAAAATTTGTAATATGTATAATATATATATATATATATATATATATATAACCATATATATATATATATATATTTATATATATATATATATATCTGATTTTTGCCATGCGATAACTAACGTATTTATGAAACGATTTGAATGGAAATTGGTATGTACATAGTACATACAAATATCTCGACCGAGTTCGTTCGTCAGCGTCATCTGACATCTTGTTTCAAAATGGCGGCCATTTAATTTTTTTAATTTAAAATTTAAAATTAAATGCAAAAAAAAATAAATGTTGAATTTTTTTTATTTTATGTGTTAGATCCTAAAACACTGATTCTAGAACACTTTTTACTTTGTCTATATCTTAAATAATGATTGAGTTATAGCACTTTGAATTTTTCTTATGGCTGACATTTTGAAACGATCTGATTTTTGTCACGTGATAACACTCGCATTTATAAATCGATTTGGATGTAACTTGGTGTGTACATAGTACATAATAAAACCTGTACCGCGTTTGTCAACCAGTTCCATCCGCTATCTTGTTTCAAAATGGCGGCCATTTAAATTAAAAAAAATAAAATTTGAAATTGGGTACAAAAAAGTGAGAAATTGAAAAAGATTTTTCTTTTATGCATTTGTCCTTGATAGAAAGATACCAAAGAATTTTTTGTTTTGTCTGTATCTTAAAAAATGTCTGAGTTATAGTACTTTTAATTTCTAGTGTTGCTCACATTTTGAAATGATCTAGTTTTCGTCACATGATAACACGCGTATTTATACACCGATTTGGATGAAACTTGGTGCGTAGATAGTACATACTGATGCCTAGACCGAGTTTGTTGGCCAGTTCCAACCGCCGTCTTATTTCAAAATGGCGGAGTATTAATTTTTTTATTTAAATTTTAAAATTAGGTGCAAAAAAGTAAGAAATTGAAAAAGATTTTTCTTTTGTGTTTTGACCTTGATACAAGGATTCCAGAGTATTTTTTGTTTCACCTCTTTCTTGAAAAATGGCTGAGTTTTAGCACTTTCAATTTCCAGTGTGATTGACATTTTGAAACGGTCTGAAATTAGTCACGCTTTAATACGCATATTTATAAACTGATTTCGATATAACTCCGTGTGTTCATGGTACATACCAGTGTCTTAACCGAGTTTACGAACCAACTTTATCCTTCATCTTGTTTCAAAATGGCGGCCATTTAAATTAGTTAAAATAGTTTTAAATGTATAATGATGTATAAACAAAAAATTAGCAATTGAAAAAAGGTTCTCTCTAAACTATTTATCTCAATTCGGGAGTATTTTTTGCTATGTCTTTACCTTGAAAAACGCCTGGGATATAGCAGTTTGTATTTCTAATGTGGGTGACATTTGTTTTAAAAAGGCAATTTGACCACAACAACACTCGTATATATTAATCGATTTCGAAGTGAGTGTGCATGTTTAGATGAAATATGATATCGATGAAGCTCATTGGGATTTTTTATACATCATGCTGCTTTAAAATGGATATCGTGGAAGTTGGCGACCCTGTAAATCGCTTAACATTAAACCAGGTTGAATAAAAGATGACTAATTTCTAAAAATTCCTATTAATATTCAGTATTGACAAAATAATATTCAATCTTATATAATCATGTTCCACTATTTTTAGCTTCGTACATTTGATTTATTTAACTTAATTTAAAATAAATAAATAAGTATATGAATGCTACCTCTTCCTCCCGGCACTGCCGGAAGGACTTTTTTTTACGTTGATATTGTATATCGAAATTTAGCATTTCATCGTATTAGCAGACATAATTACCTCACCCCCTCCCAAAAAAAGTCCACAGACTACACTCGAGGAAAAATTTGAAAGAATGTCTTGAGGTTTTGAAAGAATGGAAGGAAGAAGTGTCACATAAGGCATTTCAAATACAGAGATTTACAATTGAGTCATGAAAAGAAAAAACATTGAAAAAAAATCTTTATTTCTATTTGTTTGTTTGGATACTCTTGCTAGGGTATATGTAAACACAAGTCTTTTAATATATTTTATTGCTTTGTTGAAATGAAAAGAGCATGTTAAATTAATAACTCGGATTTTGGAGTGATTGTCGCAATATTAGGTGACTAGGGAACTGTAAGAAGTTTAAGTCACCAATTTTGAAGAAAATAGGTAAACTTGGAAAGATCTCATCGTGAGCAGTAAAAAGCTCAATGGAACTTTCGTCGCAAATGATTCATTTTCGAGATATCCGACAATTTATGTCACGTACCTAGTGCACACTTAATGGGGGACCCCAAAAAATTTTAGTCTCGATTTTAACGAAAGTGGTATCGTTGAAAAGATATCATAATGAGGATTAAAAAACTCGATGGAATCGCCCGTCTGAAATGAGACGTTTGTGTCGCATTGCTAATGCACACTACTGGGAAACTGCATTAAGTGACATAATATGTCGGGTATCTTGAAAACGGCTCATTTCAGATGATAAGTTCCAGTGAGTTTTTTACTTCTTACAATGATATCTTTGCAACGACACCATTTTCATCAAAATCCAGAAAACAATTTTTTGCAGTCCCCCATTAAGTATGCACTAGAACACTATGCACTATCTATGTGATATAAATTATCGGATATCTTGAAAACTGCTCATTTCCTACGGATAGTTCTGTTGAGATTTTTCTTCCTCATGATGATACATTTTTAATGATACCACTTTCGTTAAAATCGGGACTAACATTTTTTGTGGTCCCCCATTAATTGTGCACTAGCTACGTCAGATAAATATTCGGATATCTCGAAAATTGCGACGGGTAGTGCCATTGAATTATTTTCTACTCTCGATGAGATCTTTCCAACGATACCACTTTCGTCAAAATCGGTGACTTATATTTCTTGCAGCTCCCTAGTGAGATTTTCCTACAAAAGTTTTCCATATTATATGTATATTAACTTCAAATAGTTAGAGCGCTTAATAATTGTAACTGATTTAGTTTTTTTTTCTGCAGAAATACGAATAACAGTAACTGCAATGATTTTTATAATTTTTTCCCAAATTCTGTTTGAATTTTATTATTGTAGAATCATAATTTCTTGCGCAAAAAAGATATTTAAGTTGATCGTTCTAGAACCCAATTCTAACGAATGTAGTGGAGGAAATAAACACATTTTCACATACATATTATTTTTAAAATATGGAAAGGCTATGAGACCAATTGTGTCAAAACTAATCATGTGATTAGTGAAATTATTTGTGAAAAAAAATAGTTAACGCTTTTATGCCAGGATGAAAAATCGCATTTGGACAGTGTAATTTGCACATAAATTATAAAAGAATGTCTTATGTGACTGGGTGACATTTAATTAACATTTTAACACATTTTTAAAATGATTTTCTTTATCATTTTCACAGAAGAAATACACTAAAGTGCATCATGAACACTGGGTGTCAAAAGTGTTATATTTCCTCAAGATATAAGTGTTAAAATATCAATTTACATAGACTTCAAAAGGATAGAGAAGGTTCACGTCATTATGTTTGATGTACATTATTTGTAAACATGAAAGCTTACACTGTTAAAACTAATGGCGACACATTGCACCTTTTAGGGGTGAAAGGCTTGTCTCACTGGTGACACCCCTAAAGAAGCCAGAATGATGAATTAGGGTGAAGAGATGGCACCTTTAATCCAGGGTGTCCAATAATAAAAAATTAAAAAAATATACAAACCGACTTTTGGCCGTCGAAGGATTCGAACTCACAACGTCTGATTACAAGCTCAGCGTTCTAACCGCTCGGCCATCGAGCTCACCTTCATTCACGCATAGCCATAGATTTTACTTGCCGTCACAGAAAACAGAAACACACACGTCACAGCGCATGCGCATGGTTCCAGTCACCCGATGAGGTGCCATATTGCTGCCAATACGAAGTGTATGGAACCTTATTTAGCTCCAATCACCCAGTAAGAGACCTGTCGGCACTGCAACCACATATCCAAGCCCCTATGACACCCTAGGGTTCCAAATGCCCCGGGTTCCAATAGACCCTACGGCCTTTTCACATCCGGGTCCCAAATGGCACCGGTTTGTCACCTTCACTTTTAACAGTGTAGATTAGTTTGAATACATAGATACAGGGCTAAATAGTTCTGCACTTCTAGACTCATTTTCCCTTTATAATGATCTATTGTTGCAGAAATCATTAATTGAATACTCACCCATGCATTCAGCAACTTCAAAGTTATCTTGTAAATTTGTTAATCACTTGTCGTATTTGTCACAGACCTCATTGTTTGTCTTTATTTTGTAGCCGTGTGAGTTTAACAAAAAAGACGTATGGTTATTGATTTGAAAAATGAAGCCAATTTTGAAAATCTTACACAAAATTCCAATTAATTCCAAATAAGTGAATCTCACTCTCTTCAAAAATAAAATGTTTCAATAATAATAATGAAATAAAATTCAAAAATAAAATGTTTTTTTCAGTTTAGAACATTTTGTTACAATAAATTCAATGATATTCGTTCAATAGCCGGAACCAGTTAGATATCTTGTGATTGATCCTGAATTGTACGAGTAAAAACAGGACTGTAAACAGGCTAAAGAGATTAAAAAATTCCCATATAATACACAGACGTGCTAAATGTCCAGCAGCACTTACTAAGATATACAGTGGATTCATAATAAAAAATGAAATGCCCCATCAATTTTTACAGCAAGTTGTTGAATATAGTCGCAAAATGTATAGATATAGCAGAAAAAGATTATGTCAGCCTACACAAGGACATGAGAATTTTTGTAAAATAAAACATTAATACTTTTTACAGTAAATATTAAAAAGAATCGCATTTAAACATTAAAAACACTGTAAGTACAAAGGTTTTTATTTGTATAGCTAATATTCTTAATTTTTTCTCATTTTATAAACTTTGATTCAATTAAGCTATATTTAAATCTTTAAATGCGTTGTCCCATCTCTTCACATAGTAAAAGGAACAAAGTAAAAGAGCGACATTTATTCAAATAATAATATTAAAAAAATCATTATTTCTAAGGTGTACTCTAGAGTATATGTGTGTAAAATTGTGTATTTAAGATTTGGATTTAGTTTGTTTATACTTTTTCCCGTTGTATAATATTGCATTTTTCTTCATTTTTACTTTTATCATAATGCTATGAATCCCGTGATTTCTTTTTTCATCCTTTCTGTCGATGCCGTATTTCTCAAGAGATTTGAAATGAAATAAAAAATACAAAATATTGTATCCGACAAAGAGAAGCTAACTGAAATATATCTGGAAAAATGTATTCTCGTAAAATCTGTATATTTTTGAAAGAAAGTAACAGAAAATATCTTTTATTTCCCAAAATACCTATTTCTTTTTTTCCTTCTGTATTATTGGAATTTATGCTAATAATATAACATATAATATGCATAAAAACATTATTCTTTCTCTATTTCCGTTGTTGGTATAAGTTACGTAAGTAAGATATTAAAATAAAAATATAATAGAGCTAATATAATCTACGGATAAAAAACTATTCTAATATTACATATTATAAATATTCTTAATAATGCAGTAAATCATTCTTGATGTAACCTAAAATTAATTAATTAAGATGATAGTAAAATAAATTCCGTGCCACTATGGCTCACTGGTAATTATATTTCGGGATCAATAATATATTTTTGTATTTCCATAATTAGGATAGATACCTGTCCCTATTTTGATCTACGAATTTTTTTAAACAAATAATAATAAATAAAAATTAATTAATCATGTGACAAGTACACATTTTAAACAACAAGTATATGAATGACTATGTTTGCAATAAATCATATCTGTTTTTAATATAAACTAATCAAATAAATCAGAAATAGATAATTTTTCCTTATATTTAAAATTGTCTAGATGTAAAAGCATTATTACATAAATTTTTATTAATTAATTTTGGAAATTCCACGCTATAGAAAAAATTCAAGAGTAAAGTACATATATAAATAAGGTATCAAAAAAATCTAAACACCATTGTAAATGTTCACATCTAATTTAAAACCAAACAAAATATAAATATCTAAACATAAATATAAGGAAATAGTTGTGATAACTTGTTTTCTTGTGAAATAATTGATCTGTTAATAAGAACAATGCGATTACAGTTTTTGAAACATATGTATTTTGTTAAGAATGCAAATGTTTGTTAATTTCTTTATTATATTTAATCGAACAGTATTTTGTTAACTACCATATTTACTCGTGTATAGGGCGCATGCGTGTATAAGGCACACCCTTACTTTACAAGTAAATATGGCGATTTCTTAAAATCTCGTATATAAGGCGCACCATAATTTCAGTAAAAGAAAAATCGAAACAAACATTACACCAGACCAGAAAACAAGACGGAAATGCATTTTTACTTACCCATCATACGTAGTATAGGGTAAGTCTTGCAATCGTTTTGAAAATCGAAAAATTTTTTTTGACGGATTTACACGTTTTAGATAATGGAGATTCCGAAAAACATATTTTTAGAAAAAAAATTTTGCCGTCCGTCTGTCTGTAAACGCTCTATCTCCCGAAGAAATTGAGATAGAGACTTGAAAGTTTGTATGTGGTTAGTATGTAAGAATGGGACGAACCCCATTTAATATCAGCAACCTCGATTATCCGGAACTATTTTTTTCGGACTCTCGAAAAATTCGTTCTGATGAAAGGTACATAAAAATTTTCGAATTTTTTTGTTCTAAGGAATGGACGTAAAAGGCAATAAAATAACACACATTTTGCATATAGAACGAAGTCGATCGGATTATTAGTTGGAGAGATATTTGTAATCTTGTTTTCCACATTCTTCGATTTTTCATGACCCTGTATTTCATCCAAATTTCAATTCAGAAGTATATTTTAATTGGAAATGAGACGCTTAGTCCGACGCAGTTAATTGTTAGTTAATAGAATTATTATTTTTGGAGTTATAAGGATGTTTCTTTTACGCAGTTTGGTACTACTTCAGTAGTTTGGCGTTTTATATAATTTGTCGAAATTGGTACATCAGCAGTTCTTTAATATAGCATTACTATGCATATTAACAACATTTAAATTTTCTTTATGAATTGCAATGCATTTTATAAATAATTTTACATGTTTTATTTTCATATACATATCCATGATGGGTAAGTATTACGGTGGCCCCCAACGACTAGTTAGACTTCGGATTGTAAGAGAATGACAGGAAATGGGAAAGAGTGGCGGTAAAGAGAATTGCTAATTAGCGTTTAGATAATGTCAATAGTTCTGTTGTATAAAAAAACTGCAAGGAATGAAATAAATATGCAGTAATACTTCAATTAAGTAAAATTTTCCGAGTTTTAATATCTTATTTCATTAATTTCTTGTCTCTTATGTATATCGTTCGACTGTATCATACAGAAAAAACATTATTCCGTGCATAAGGCGCACCTAGCAGTTTTGCCCTAATTTTTTGGAAAAAAAGTGCGCCTTATACACGAGTAAATACGGTAATTGTTAACAATTTTGTTAGTACTTTAATGAAATACATACACTGTAAACACCAACATATACGAACACGAGTGAGATCATTTTATTTAAACTTATGTTCATCTATGTGAATATATTAAAATGTACGTATTTATGTTTAATACCAATATAGCTTAACAGTCTTGCTTCACTAAACGAATACTAATAATAGTAATAATCTATGGCATTACCATACGAATCTGCATTTTATGTGTCATGTGGATTATCTTGTTATTTTTCCTCATATGATTTTAATTAAGTTATGTTACTGGTGCTTTCAATGAATTAAGACATGCATTGAAAAAACAAATACGGCAAAAACTGTTGGCAGCAATGTTGCCTGCAGTTTTTGTGTAAATTTTGCAGTAAATTTAAATGTATTTTTTTATTATATCTAATTTTACTGCAACTTTATCAAATTTTACTTTATTATCATATCTAAATTTACTGCACTATTATTGTACCTAATTTTACCGCAAAACTGCTGGCAGCAGTTTTTGCTGTAAATTTAACGGTTTTTACTGTATAATATTTTATATAAATGTGCTGGAACAGTTTAAATTGTTTTATACTTATAAAAATATCTATTATAATTGTTATATATCATTATGAATGCAGGTCTCTACCGGGTAATTTAGAATACCTCCGATCTGCAAGCAGCAGCAGAAAAGCATCTTTATAATAATGATGCTACATGTATTGAATAAAAGTTAAGTAATTTTTAAATAATTTTTTAGTAATTACTTAAAACAATATACATATATATTTATTTAGTTTTATATCATATTTTAGATTCTCAGTAACCGTGACTGAAGCTTTGTGAATGAAAAAATCAAAGTCAGTCACCAATGACTGACGCGGCACTCAACGTGTTAAGCATTTTACCACTATGATAAATTATGTTGCAACGTATCACTCCTTCGTATAATATGTATAAAAGCAATGGCTGTATCATAGGTCCACAGTAAAAAAAAAAATAATAATAATAAAATAAAAATTGTTAAATTAACGGCAAAAGCTGGTGAAAGCAATGTTGCCAGTAGTTTTTACTGTAGACTTTGCAATAAAATTAGATTATATTTTTTATTACATTAAATTTTACTGCAATTTTTAAAGCAAAAACTGCTGCCAACATTGCTGCCACCAGTTTTTGCCTTTAATTTAAGTGATTTTTTTTGCACTGTACCGAAAATCGATTATATTTATAATACATATTTTATACATAACCATATAAACAAGGAAATGCTACTCATTATTTGCAGTATTAAGCAGAAAATAATTAGCATATACAGAGTGTTTTTCTTTCAATTTTGAGAGGGTTCGTAAGGGTCCTTAAATTTCATAAGGAGGAACCTCTTTGGTATCGATATTCTTTTATAGAAATTAAATAAGGCCAAATTTAGAGCGTTTGAACAAAATTTATTTTTCTACAAAAAAAAAAAAAAAAAAAAAAAAAAAAGTATTTTATTTTGAAAACCGAATTTTAAATGAATAATAACTTAATCATAAACCGTTACTTTTTGAGTTATTGAAATAACCTCTATAAAAATGTAACCTTTATTTATAATATGTTATTTACAAATTATAAAAATAACCTCTAAAATTAACGGAACAGAAAACATCTGTCTTTTTTTTCTTTTTTCTTTTTTTTTTTTTTTTTTTTTTAAATAGAAGAAATTCCATGTATAATTATCCTATAATTAATTTCTATAACATATGTCTTACCTTGCAATTTGAGGTATATGGCTTGGTGAAAGTAATTTCTTCTTTTGTAGAAACATGAAAATTAAAAGATGTCACTGTGTAAGTATTACATACATACAAATTCCATTAACATGCTTGTCCTTATAATTTAATAAAAAATACCATTTAAAAATATTTTTAAATACAGCTCATATTCAAAATATTAGAATAATTGAGAAAAAGTAATAAGAAAAAATTATTTGTCATTTATTTATTTTTTATACTAAGTAAATGCAATTAATTATATATATATATAAATTTCTTATAAATTAAATCTGGAATGTTTAGATAAGATTTTAACATTCATAAAATATAAAATACAGCACAATAAATTAGGTATACAGCTTCCTTAAACACACCAGAATATTAAAATAAAATTTAGATTGGTTCAAAATATTAGAATATTTTATTTTACGCAACAATATTACCTTATGAATATGAAGTAAATGGTAGTTAATATTTTGTAGCATCCCCTTTAGCTTTCATAACGGCGTACAATCGATCTTGCATACTATATACAAGGTGTTTACAAACATTTCTATCAATATTAGCCCAAAGAGACTTTATACGTGCCACTAACTCAGTTTTACTTGAAGGAGGATTTTCTTGAAGTTTTTTCTTCATTATACACCATAAGTTTTCGATGGGATTAAGATCTGGTGAATTTGGTGGCCAAGGAAGTACCTTAATGTTGCGTTGGCGGAACCAATTCTTAGTTGACACCAAGGTATGCGGGGACGCTAAATCTTGTTGAAAGATGAAATCATCTTCAAATAAATCTTGTGATGATGGAATCATGTAATATTCTAAAATTTCTTGATATATCAGAGAGTTAACCTTTTCGTAGACGATGCATAACTTTCCAGGTCTTTCTGCACTCATACAACCCCAAACCATGACACTAGCAGCAAATTTTACGGAACGTTTAAGGCATTCTTTATCAAATGCTTCTTGCTTCATTCTCCAAACTCGAATACCTTAATTACCATATGACACACAAAACATACTTTCATCACTAAATAATATATTTTTCCAATCTTCATTGCTCCATAAACGTCTTGATTTACACCAATTCAATCTTATACGCTTTTGTCTTGCAGTCATGAGAGGTTTTGTTTTCGGTACACGAGATTCAAATTTAGATTTATGGAGACGTCTTAATGTTGTCGATGTAGAAACTTCAATTCCTTCTTCTTTCCATTTTCGGTACAAGAATCGCACACTTTTAAAACGGTTTTTCTTAACTATACGCTTCAGTTTCCTGTCATTTCTAGCAGATGTTTTTGGTTTTCGGCCACCATTTCGGCGATTATTTTGAAATTTTCCAATTTTTGAATATTGTGTTAGTATTTTACTAATGCTCGATTGCGAACAATGTAAATAATTCGCTATAAAACATTGATTTTTACCGTGCCGATACAAATCAACCATACGAAGTTTAATAGATTCAGGAATATCACTCACACGGCCCATTTTAAGACGAAAAAGAAACAAACTGCAAAAAAGAATACTGATTTTAAATAAAATAGTCTGAATTTAATCAATGATGCCACCAGTTAAGAACTGGTAATAATTAAAGGAGAATTAATGTGAAATATTCTAATATTTTGAGCCACTTGAATAAATATTCTTATATTTTGACTTTTCAAAATAATTTTTTTTGCAATTAATCTTTTCAGAAATTATATTAAATTTAAGATAACAAGTAAGTTTAATCAACAAGTTCTTGATAAAAATATCGTTTGCATATTTTCATTAAAAGACATTAAATTACCAAACGATATTTTCAATTTCTAAAAAAAAGGTAATTATTCTAATATTTTGAATATGAGCTGTACACATGTCATTACAAAATCTGCTGTACATTAATTTAAAATGACAATTAAGTACAACTGAATCAATATTCCATTTATATTTAATAAGTCCAATCAGAAAATATGTAAGTTTATTTAATAAAAGGAGTATAAAAATCAAATATGCAAGTCTATTATAACTTACGAAACGAAAATTAAACCAATAGTACATGGAATTAAAACTTATTTAGTATAAAAATGTTTATTATATTTTACAAAAGGAAATATTTACTTCAATGGTACTGTTTTCAATAATGCAAATGTTAAAATAAAACATTTGCAACTAATAAAAGTCCCTGATTGGAATAGAAACAATCCTTTATTGCTTTTGAATATTGTTACTTTTATGCTAAAATTGTTACATTTTCACGTAAATAATATACAATGTACCCAAAGTACAGAAAACTGCAGTTAACTAGAGCGAAAACAAAACTCATTTAATTGAAAATTGCAGTACATCTGGATTTTTCTCACACGCTTTTGTACTTCTGAAGCATTGATCCGATAATTAACCTAATAGCCTTAATTACTTTAATTGTTGTACGCAACTTCCAAAGCAAACATATTACACGCTAATGATGTCATAATTCATTTAAAGCGTGAAAGTGTGTAGTTGTTACTTAGAAAAGTATCGTCATAGGTTTCACGATTTAGTAATTCAGAGAGACCATATTTTTTTATCCCTTGACTTTTGTATTTGGTTTCGAAGTATTTTTAAAGCCAGCTATTTGTAATCTAATGTATAATTTATATCAAAATACAGAAAATTGTTGTATTGTTGTTGTTTTATTTATGACCTTTTTTATTTATATGTTAACTGTGCAAATGTAGCGCATTTTTTCTGTTTCTCTGCATGTTTCAAAGGGCGCTTGTTCTTTGAGCAGAATATTTTTTTAGCTTCCTATGAGTTATGAGTTAGTCGAGGGGCAAAGTCTGTCACATCCCATGGCAGATAAAATTTAAACATTAATCCTTAGTGTTAGTTAAGTTAAACGATGTAAATTTATGTTTATAAAATGTCTACCTTTTATCTACATGTAAATTTATATCTTATTTTTTTTTATTCTGTTTAAAAATGCATCTTTTGTAATTGCAAATTTTTTTTAATTCTTCGAAAAGCGTTTCATATAATATTATTTATTTTATTTAAATATAAATTGATATGTGTGTCTATAACTAAAATCGGTGAAACAATAGACTAATCTAGAATTTAAGCTGGTATTAAAATGAAAGATATTTTAAAATTAAAAATATATACTATGTTAATTAATATACGCTGCAAAAAAAAAAAAAAAAAAAAAATCGGTAAAGTTGCTACATTTTTTCTATTAAACGGTTATTTCTAAAATTTTTATGAAATGGTAACAGCAAAAATTCATGTATATGAATCGGTTTCAAACATTTTTGCTGTTTTCATTAGATAAAATGTTTAGTAACTTTACAGATTTTTTTCTAAAAGTGTAGGGTATTTAAATATATCCTTATTTTTTGTAATAGTTATTTATTTTTTTCAAACACACATTTTATCACTTTTAACACAACTCAAATTAAAAATTACCTGTAAACTTCCTAGCATTGCTAAAAAGATCTATCTCATAGTTTGTGATAAATTCTCTAAAATACACTGTACAAAAAATCTGCACTAATATTATTACTAAATCACTGTTACTATTTTTTTCTAGTAATCTTGTATTTCAAGAACTTTTCAAATAATGATTACAGAAAAATTTCATATAACCGATAAAGATTACATGATTTTTTGCTTCTATTGTTACATGAAAAGTTCTTGGAATACAAGACGAAAAATAATATCCGACAAGCATAGATTATTAAAAACATTCGAATAAATCCAGGATATACTGTAAATAAAACTGTAAAGTTAACATTTTTTTTATCATAGGAAACTGGAATTTCTAAAACATTTTATCTAAAAACATCATTTATGTAATAGAAAGACGTTTTCACTCTAAATCGCGAAATCTTTCAAGCTACTATATATTTTTTTAGAAATCTAGTTTGCCTAGAAGACTCAAATGTCATGTGACTACAAACCGAGTTATAAATAAAATTTATTTAAAATCATTGTAATTTTAGTAGATTCTTTTGTAAAGATTCAAATTTCTGTAGCTTTAAAATAACCAGATTTGTGGATTTACTTCTATTATTTGGACAGTGTACGAATAAATTTTGATGTTTTTGTAACTTTACATCTGTTGAATAACATAATTTTATTATTATTATTCGGAAAATGGATGTTACTTTCGGTCTGGAAATAGCTGATATGCATCTGAAACATTGTGATGTCCGCATTTTTTTCATTTTCTAATTGGTCCGTGTTTAATGTCCATAAATGGAATACTTCTGTGCCACAATCACAAAAAGAAGTATTTAAAACTGCAAAATAATAATAATAATAATAACTCATAAACAAATTTAAATGCAGCTTTCATACAAGTTGCATTTAAAAATTTATTTTTCAATAGACGACAGTGTAAAAAATGAAAATGTGCGATGTTAAACAGTTTTAAAATTTGCAATATGAAAAACTGTAAAACTGAAATTTCATTTATAATTTTTTCATAATTTGTCCAGGAAAATTAATGTTTAATCCATGACGTACGCTATATATGACTCTGTTTTTAAGTGAGCGACGTTTTAGCCATCATAAAAATGATGTTATTAATAAATATTAAATTATTACATATTTTGATATAGATTTCATTTATGTCTAAAATTTTATTCTTCAAAAATATCATTTCCCATAAAGACTCTGTCATTTGTTAAATTAATTTTTTTTTTTTTTTTTAAATTAAGCTAATAATAATTTTTCTAAAGTGTAGTGTGGATAAAAATTCAGCGCTTAAAATGATGAAAGAGGATGTTTATAATACTTATTACAAATTGGAAAATTAAATTTCAGTAACTACCATCCACAGCCGAGAAAAAATCCTAATTCTTTTTCTCATTACAGTTAGTAGACAAATGACGCTTTTGTTAATTCATTTCAAGCCTTTTTTTTTTTTTTTTTTTTTTTTTTTTTTTTTTTTTTTTTTTAATTAGTAAACAAAACAGATTTAGAATTAATGTATGAACTTCATACACTGAAAAAAAATCTGTACAGTTACTAAGATTTTTCTAGTAGATTTGTATTCAAAGAACTTTTCAGGTAACGGTAAAAGTAAAAACTCATGTAAATTTTCATGAAATTTCATGATTTCATGAAATTTTGCCGTTATCGTTACATGAAAAGTTCTTGGAATACAAATCTAATAGAAAAAATTAATAACTTTACAGATCTTTTTTACAGTGGAGACTATATTTTGAATGTATACAAGCGATATAACGCGAAATTTCTTCAAATTCTTATTCACACACAGTAGTGTAGCGTAATACATTAGTATGTACTTTTTAAAGAATCAAAGATGTTATTCTCGTCAAATTCTATAGCAAACATCGTTTAGTGCATGTCGTTATTGCATATATCAATTTCATTAAGTTTGAAATGTGTGCACCATCATAAAAAAAAATTATTACCACATGCGGCATATTGCAACAACATTATTTTGAATACCCCTTTAAACCAACCGCAAATACTCCATAGTTCATCTTATTCACGGCTAATTGCATGGTAACCACCAGGACAAATATCCATCACATTGCAATAAGATTTAATTTATATGAGTAAAAGCTCGGACAAACAAATCTAAACTGTAATAAATAAATAAATAAATAAATAAATAATCTGTAATCCTACAGACATAAAAGTGCCGAAATCTGTATGCTTAATATCATTTTATCTGTATGCTGTACAAGTATAGATGTAAATCTACAAAACTAATTTTTGTAAAGCTACTTAAATCTGTAACTGCTCGAGCGAATCTACTAAAATACGAGTTATCGTACTAAAATGTTATATGTACCCTCGGTTGCCGTTACATAATATATTCTAGGTATCCCAAGCTTCCTAAATAATTCTTAGTAACCTAACATTTTTTTTCACTGAAAATCTGTATCTGTTACATGAATTTTCGCTGTTGCCGTTACATAAAAATTTCTAGAAATCCCAGATCCTAGAAAAGTTATGTGAACTTTACCGATTGTTTTCAGTTAAATACATGATTTCTTTTCAATGATGTCGAAGGATGTAACTGCGTTAGTTTTCTTATTTATTTAACTGAAGTAAGGGGCCAAAACTGGTTTGGCGCTTTTCCATTGTAAAGCATCAGCGGGGATTTTGTTTTCTTAAATGAAATAAGAAGATAATTTTTGCTCAAAGTCCAAAAGTTAGTGAGTACAAAAAGCCACAGACTTTTTTGAAAAATCTGATATATTTACAATAAGTCAGATATTATATGTGATAAAGTAACTCTGCCGGTAGTTTATATATCTTAATTTAACAACTGGGACATATTTGTTTAAATCTTACTTTAAACATATTTTGAAAATCCTTAGACTAAATTAATGATACATAATATCACATTATAATATTACAAATATAGATTAAAAATTTATACATAGGTAGAAAAGTGAGTGCATTTTATTATGACTGCCAAACTATATTTCAGTACCAATCGATATTATTTTCATGTTTTTTTTTTTTTTTTTTTTTTTTTTTTTTTTTTTTTTTACGCAATTTTGTATGATGGTATTGAAATTATGACAGTATATATATAATAGAATTTTTAAGCGTTTTTAACCAGTTTTGTAATACATAAACGCACAAAAGATGTTAAAAATTATTGTTAAATTTAGCTGCAGTTGTAAATGAATTTTTTTGTGTATGTATGTTTTTATCCTGTTTGATGATGTAGCTATGATGACGATATTTAGAAATAATGCATGAAGACTTCCAAAAGTTTCCTATTTATTCCCTATTTTCCACCAGCAGAAGAAGGGAAGGAAAAAGTCCTTTGATGCTATTAAAGTTGCATCTTAAACCTTAAAAGAATCCTGAATTTTAATGCAATGGAGAGCTACAAACGTTTTAAAAAATACGAATCCCAAACTGAAGACATGTCTTTTCATGTCTCAATTTATGACTTATTTTAACTGGGATATATTTCTGATAAAATCATTTCAAAAATGGACTTTTTTTGGCAGCTTGTTCTTTGATAATAACAATTTCAACAGTCGTAAATACACTTTTATTTAAACTACCACGTATTTCAATTTATTGAATTATTATTTATGATGGCAGAAGAAACTAAGGTATTTCATTTTTACATCGGAGGCTTAAATATACTGCGTATATTTTTAGGAAGATGATCTTTGCTTTCTTTTTTCAATATGCTTTCTGATGATAATTTTAGAATCTATAAATTTATAATTGTATTTTAAATATAAATAAAAAACATATTACTATATAATTTCTTTTTTACATATTGCTTATGGGCTTAAAATTTTTTATATAGTGAGAAAAAAATATTTTACTAAATATGAGTAGTTGTATGGAATAATTTTTAAGTGCACTTGCGTGAATTAGATACATACAATTAGTGATATATATAATTAGTTATTTATTAACATACTTATTTATTATTTTTACATAACCTTATACCGTTGAGTTACTGAAAGAACTGAGTTGAACTACTAGTTGAAAGAACTGAGTTTTAGTTGCATTCTAAAAGAAGTTCGATCGTAACAATTTTTCGTAAATTATTATTTTTAATTTATTGTCTTTTAGGAAAAAGCTGGTATTTAATGAATATCAGTGAGCAGATTTCGAACACATTTTTCAATTTTGATACTTCTTTTTATAGGGAAATGATCTCGTTCTAGCAGATATCCAAAAATAATCGAAACATTAACATAAAATGAAGGAAAAAATAAAATTGAGGATTTATGGAAAAACTTTTTTCCTTCAGCCATTTTGAGAGAATAAATACAAATCAGCTTATTCCTATTGCCAATATCTTTCAAAATTGTTGCGATGTTTCTTAGATTTGGTTGAAAGTCCCGTATGATACAACTAAAAACACGCAGAATGTTTTGAATTTTTTTTTATAAAAATAGCTTTATTTCTCTGAATACACGTGCTATCCTTACACAAATCAGAAAATATGTTGTATAGTATCCACAACTTTGTATTCTGCAGCATTGGATACTTTTGTAAATTTTAATGCACAGGGTGATCCCAAATATTATTACTTTTCCTTCATTTTTTGTTGGTCTCTTAATTGCCCTCATAAGTAAATCGATGTTGATAATGATAAGATTAAACATATGTTTAAGATTTTGAAGTTCCAGAAGAATCCGACATGGAAATTTTTAAATGTTCGAAAAAATGTTTAAAATTGAAAGTATCCCGCCATTAATCGCCATATATTGTATATAATTATCCTATATTCGTATAAGTATTTTATTTTTCTTATAAAAACTCGAATTAAAAAAAAATTAATAATTTTTTTTCAAAAGCACATAGGGGAGAGGGGGTTAGTGTGGACAGAAAAAATTAATTTAATTTTATAAAATTCTAGGAGCATTTTTAAAATTTTGCAACCCTTTCAAATTGAAGAATGATATTTTCTGTTTATATTTATACAGGAAAGATGATGATAAATACAGTGAAACAATAAGAAAATTGGCAGTTTTTAACATTGATCCATGTGTCCATACTAACCCCTACAAGGGGTTAGTGTGGACAAAACCAAAATATGCTGGGAGCTACTGTGCACAGGTATTTTTTCTCAAATATTCCTTATTATTTAAGTTCTAAGTTTAAATTACAGTCTAAAGGGTTTATAGAGAAAGAAGTTACCCCAACAATCACAATTGATTATTTTTTCTATTATTCCCCATTTTTAATTAGGGAATTATTTTTCATATCAAGAAAAGCAAAATGATATGCTGGGTCTTTTTTTCTGCAAAAATACAACATCATAGACACTAAAACCATTTACACTTTCTACTCTGCATAGAAAATATACAATATTGCAATATCTAAGAGTTCGTGACGATGGGATTCTTTTATAATAATGTAGCAGTTGATATTTCTCATGCTTCTAAGCAACATAGGAAAAAATGTATGTTCTATTTTATTGAATTAATTTAAAATTAAAGCTAAATTAATCCTCTAAAAATGCAAAATTGGTAAATTTAAGAAAAAAAAAATCAAATTTTTGTTTGAAATGATTTGATGAAAATTTCAATACATATCCTTATTTATATGGAAAATAGTTCTATTTGATATTTAATAGAGTAATTACATTTGTAAGTTAACCTACTTTCTGTAAATCTTTATATGATAATAAATTTAGTACTTAAAATACAAATTATGCAGTACAATAAGCTGTCTACATTAACCTCTAGTAGTGTGTCTACACTAACCCCATGCTAACATTCTTCAGTTATTCTTCAGTTATACTCATTTAACCAATTTTAATATCTAAAGACGGTTATACAAATAAAGAAGACAAGTCACACTTGTCTTATAGCAACTTGTTTATTGGATTCTAAATTTAAATTCTTTGTGCTGCAAAAATGAAAAAGAAAGCTTATTTTTACTTTTCATGCATGAAATTAAACTTCTCTCAACTATTCAAAAACATTTTAACCCTTTGCAACCAAATTTTTGCTTAGTATGGAGTACATTGTTGTCAGTTTGTGTAAATTGTTTAGTAATTTTTTCTCCATTATTTAAATTGTTATTTTGAATGTCTACTCTAACCCCTTGTCCACACTAACCCCCCTCTCCCCTATGGGATTTCTGGCAATTTTTTTCTAGAATACAATATTAACGAAAAGCCAAACCGATGTGCTGTTTAAACAATAGACAGAAGTTTTTTCACGCAGAAACCATACAGTTATTTTTTGCATAAATTTGTTAGAAATTCTATTTGCCTTTCAATTTATAACTTATCGAATTGATAGATATATGATGTAACGATGTAGAAAATCTGCTTTGTTTAAGTTTTTTTTTTTTTTTTTTTTTTTTTTTTTTTTTTGAATCTTGCTGCATTATTTGAGTCAAAAAAAGGCATCTTTACTTGAAAATATTTGGTAGTTACTTTTTCTAGGTTGTTTCTTTTATGAATCAAATATAGAAGCTGTCTTATAGGTGAAACATTTTTTTTGAAAATTTAAAGCATATGGAACTTTTAAAATAGCACATAATACTTTCTATTTTTCTTGATATTACGCACAAATAAAATTTACTTTATTATTATTTTTATTATGTATTATTTCTCTTTCGCACTGTTTTTTTATATTCCTATATCATTTTAATGCATACATGTTACGGTCAATTTGTTTAATCGGTTATTATTAATCCAACAGGTTAATGTTAATAATAACCAAATGACATACAAATAAACCTATTAATCTTATTTAACAA
This sequence comes from Maratus speculifer, assembly GCA_964019185.1. Classification (NCBI taxonomy): domain Eukaryota; kingdom Metazoa; phylum Arthropoda; class Arachnida; order Araneae; family Salticidae; genus Maratus; species Maratus speculifer. The sequence goes on along the minus strand of OZ025294.1, from coordinate 375,725,447 downwards.
ATTTAGGTTATCAAATATAATAAATTCAACACATTTGTCTTCAGATTTTTATTTCGCACATGTTTATTTTTTCTAAATCTTCATTGTTACGTAAATACGGGTTACGTTCTTTTAGAAAGACCCCCTCCACCAAGGGCACTCCCCCCCAGGGCCTATATCCCTTGAGTAGATAATCGGTCGACACAAAATAAACCAAACCAAACTTAAATCTTCATTGATCAAAGTATGCATTTAAAAGCTGTGTAATTTATTCTTTGAATATTTCAGTGTTTAATATTCATTTCTAGTTCATTCAGTAGTTATAAAAATATTTCTTTTATAACAAAATTAAAATAATAATTGTATATTCTTTTGCGTCTGATTAACAGAAAACTTCTTTTGATTAAGTATTATTGTCTTTTAACAATTATTTTTGTTATTAGACCGAAACATATTACGTGTTTTTGTTGTACATTATTACGTATTTTTGTAAAGTATATATTCGTTACTAAGCTAAATTAATCATATTGATCGATAAAAAGAAGACCAGGAACTGTTGGATTGATAACTTTAAAGAAAATATGAAAAATATATATATGGACTGTTCAAGGCCGAGTCGGAGGTTAGAGTTGAATGGCGAAAGAAATTATATTTAGTTTTTGGTTGAGGGAAATATTACATTTATGGGAGCATCTAAAGAAGAAGGTGATTAGCATAATTTTTTTTTGTTTATTAAGACAATTACAATAAACAATGTCGGTTGCTTAAGCCTCTACTTTTTATGAAGTAATGAAGTAGTCTTAAGTCCCCACACTAGGTACAGAAAATGTCCCGGATGATAATGTAAAGTGTATGGGGGCGTTCTTTTTAAATATGTCGCTCAAATTTTAATATTTTGACGTGATTTTTTTGCATAGGATAGCTGAGGACGATATACAAACGGCCTAGTTTTTACTTTCCGATTTTGCTCATATATTTTTATATTATTATAGTATCAAATTCAGAACCATTTAAACCGGTTTTGAAATTTAAAGTAATTTAAAAATATCTGAAACCAAAATTGAAAAAGTAAAAACTAGGCCGGTTGTGGACCGTCCCCAGCTATCCTCTTTAAAAAAAATCATGTAAAAAATATTACAATTTGAGTTAGCTTTTTGTAAAGAACGCCCCCATAGACTTTACATTATCATCCGGGACTTTTTCTTTGCCTAGTGTGGGACCTTAAGTAGATGAATAATGATTACAAGACATAAACAACAAAATACGTTCTTTACTTTGGTGTAAAATCTTCTAAAAGGAAATACCAAAAATAAATTCAAATATTTTCCAAATTTTAATGTTTTTAAATGATGAGATATATGAACACTGTTTCTGACTATTAAAGTTTAAAAAATTAAAATGACTGTAAATATTGGTATATAAGTAAAATCATATTTGATGAAGAAAGCTAAGAAAGAATAATTCAATAATGTATCGAAATTTACAGAAATGTGCGCTATTAATGAATATGTATACCTCAATAAAAAAAATGAAATATATTGAAAATGGAGATAAAAAAAGAAGATATCTAATATTAAACTTCATAAGGTTATTTTTATATTTTTTCTATTATTTTTTTTACCATAAAGTTTAAGCGAAATAAAAAGAAGTATTATAAATACAAAAAAATACCACAAAACAGTTTTTTATTACATGTTTTTTAATTAAAAAAGGCGTCTTTATATATTTTGTAGTGACGAAACCTTTAAATATGATCGCATGACTACCACGCAGTGAAATAAAATATTTAGAAATACATTATCTTATAGTGCATTTTGAATTTATTTATGAAGAATAATGCTTTTAAACACCACAGAGAGCATAAACGAGTAATTTATCAAACATATATACAGATTAACATACACGCATGCTTTTAAATGAACCGAAACAAGATTAATTTCATAAACAGTAATTTTGTATTGAGCCTCAAACAATATCTGCAATTATTAAAAAAAATCTGAATTTTGGACGAGTTACTCAAAATAGTCTCATAAAATAAATGTAAAAGTCATGAAATATGTATGAAAGCAAACTGTTACATTTAAATAAATGTCAACAGAACAGAAAACAAGCCAAGTGAGATTAAGTCATTTATCTCTCAGAAACGAGCATTGGTACAGAAATTTATCTCACTTTTCTTCGAGATATTTTTAACCATTCTTTATTTTTACATTGTTTAACAATTCTAAGAAAATTTTAGTTAAATATTCACATTACGTCATCAATGAGGGTTCTTTAAATGGAAATTAAAATTGATAGATCATAGCATATGACTCTGTACATTGTAAATGCTAGTAAATACAGTCGAACTTGGATAATTCAAATTTCAAGGAACCAAAAGAAAAGTTCGAAATATCCTCAAATTAAATATATTCGCTCAAAAGAAGAGATAAATAAAAAAAATATTAGCTCCACAATGAAATATTTAACACATAAACTTTATTTAAGGATACTGATACATTTTTATTTTCATTAAATCAAATATTTTTTATTAGCTTAATCATTCATCATTTTTAAGAAAATATCATATATTTTTTATTGCTTTTTCGAATGCAATCTTTAAGTGATAGTATATTATTCGAACTTATCAATTTACACAAAAATAGAATCTTTTACATTGGACTGACCTTCGAAAAAGTGTCGATGTTCTGATATATGCACCATAGATTTTAAGGTATTCGGTAAGGACTTCTCTTGTATTTCCTTGTTCTGTTCATCTTCAGATAGTTCATCCTCAGCTTGCTTGTTCTCCTCCCGCTAAGAAACAATGTCAGCATTAGTTACCTCGCCACACAAAGTCACATTTGGGTCCATGTTGATGTAGTCTTCTTAGAAGATTGATGGATCAGATTTTATATCTTTCCAATTACCGGCAGTATTGTCAGGATCAGTTTAGTCAAAATTTTCCATTACATTTATTCCTTCTGTTTCTTTCTTTACAAACCCCGACTTATAAAATCATTTCATAATCATTCTTTCGTTGACTTTCTCCCATGCCTGCCGACACATTCTTGAAGTATGATACCCCTGGCTGCCCGGCAAAAGGGTAAAATTGTAATGTTGTTTTCTCCGTAATTTATTAAAAATATTAAAAAATTTTTTTTTTCGAACCTGATTCAAAATATGTTATTATGTATAGGTGTATAAACTTTGAGAGTATAAATCCTAACTTACTTTTTCAAAACTGGGTTTTATTTGTAGAATTATATTAATTTAAATATTGCTTATGCTGCAGTGAAACCTGCAGATTAGTGTGCAAAAAAATCAGCCAGCGGCAGTCAGGAGGTTAATGTCAAAACCTTCGTAACGATTCTTTCAATCAACAGATACCTGTAGAAATGATTAAGGGTTTTAATGATTCCTTGTTCCGTTGGCTGAACCACAAATATCATATCATGTTGGCTGGGAAAAACGACTTCCACATTTTTCCTTTTGCGAATGTTGATGTGAGTCGAACAATTGCAAATAAAAAAGACAATCTGTCAATTTTGTTTTTCCAATTTCTTGTTTATATTTAAATGCCATTTTTGAAAAAAATCGGACATCATCCGTGCGTTTGAATTTGAATCATAGGGCACAGGTTTAGACTTAACATTTTTAAAGCATTTGGATTAACCGATTTACCAATCATTAATAATGGCAACCGTCAGGAACCATCATATTTGCTCCAATAAACAACGTTACCCACTCTTAACTTAGTTTTCCATCACTGCATATTTCTTCTTTCAATATAAAAAATTTATTTGAAATACACTTATAAAAAATTCCAGTCTCGTCGACTTTAAAACTATTTTTTGGTTCCTTATACAAAATAATTTCTTTTAATTATTTGATTTAATTATTTATAATTATCAGCTGGTTGAATATACACTGCACCACTTTCACTACACACTACTTTGAAAGAAATATCATTTCAATATTTGAAAACATTCAACCAATTTGTGCTAGACCTTGAATGCCTTTTGCGAAGAAAAACTGTTCACTACATCTCTTTGGCTCTCAAAATAGAGCGAAAGCGATTAATTAATTGGAATATTCTTATTTCGGGTTTGTTTAAACCATTTAAGAACAAAACCATATACATCTGAGTTATCAGGTCCTGTCATTCTTTTCCTGTTTTTTCCAGTGTCATTTTCAGTATTCGAAATTGTATCTTTGTCGATAATGTGTTGGATCGAATTCCAAGTTCCTTGGCGATTTCCGATTTCTGTATAAGGCTCCGTTCAGACGTGCATTTTGCTGAAGTTCAACTGAATTCCTGGAACTCTCTTCCTTTCTCCCCATCTGCGGTTTACTGAAAATAGAAATCGAGGGAGATGACAATTGTCCAGCAGATAACTATCTCAACCCTACTGAAGGGAAAGATTCCTGGCCTACACTTCGATTGAAGTTGAACCGCAAAAGAAATTAACATCAAACGCGCCACTTACTAACCGCAAAAAGTCTTTTAAGGTTTAGGCCTTTTTCCACTTGATTAATCATCGATATCTTTTAAACTAATATTAATGACTTATAAAGACTTTTAGTTTTGACAACGCTACATAGAGAACATGGAAACAATACTTAAAGCACAAACACTAAAACTTACAACCGCATTTAATCATTCACTCATGTGAAAGTGCACGTGACTCTAAGATAGAAAGAAATGTAGCTGCACTCCATCAGAAAAAAAGGAGGAGGAAAGGTAGTAGAAAAATTGCGATTTCATTACTTAAGCTGCAATCCTTTCAGATCAAAATTAAACAGATTCTCCAGACTAAAGGGTGGGAGTCTAAGAAGGTGAGAGACTAAGTCTTTAAATTTTTCCAAGAAGAAAGACAGTTAAATTAAACTGTTTTACTGTTTTCAACCTTATCTTTTAAAAGTCCCATCAACAATATTTACCACAAAATTTCAAAGGTAACCACTCGAAAAAATCGAAGTGTGTAAATTAAAATCCAATATATCCACATTTTTTTTCATTATTTTAATATACAATTCTAGGAAAAAGCAAAAAATTCGAATTACCCAAAATTTCGAAATAACTAAGTTCAAAATATCCATGGTTCACTATAAATGATGCATTAAAAAATCAACGATAATGTTTCTAGGAAAAAAATATAAATACAACAATTACTACAAAAAGATTTTTTTAAATAAGTGATCATTATATATTTTGTACCGACTTATCTTTTAAATAAGGATGTAGGACTTCTACGCTCTAAAGTAAAACAGTTAAAATTAGCAATACTTCTTTAGAACAATTTGCATTCATTTTGCATAGAACAATGCTTTTAAATAATGCAGAAAACATAAACGAGTAATTCACTAAACAGATATGCAACTATACGTAAACAGATGCTTTTAAAAGAAACGAAAATTAGTCTAATTTTTAACGAGTAAATTTGTAATTCGTTTAGAACGATGTCTGCTGCTATAAGTAAACAATTCAGAATTTTGTTTAAGGTATTCAATATAGTATCATAAAAATAATGTAAAACTCATGAAATATGGATGAAAACAAATTGTTGCATTTAAATAAATGTGAATTGAATAGGAAACAAGCCAAGCGAGATTAAGTAATTTATCTTTCTGTAACGAGCATTTATACAGAAATTAATCTTATGCTTCTGCGTGATATTTTTAACCATACTTTATTTTAATTCTAATTAACAATTCTAAGGAAAAGTTGGTTAAATATCCACATCATGTCAACAAGGTTCCTTAAAATAATATTAAAATTGCTAGGTAACAGCATATGTCTATATATATTGTACATACTATTAAATAACTTAATGCAATTTTTTTAAAATCTTTTTTCAACAATAGTATTTTTATCGGAATAAAAATAGATATAAATACAAAAAAGTCTTTCCGGCAATGCCGGGAGAAAGAGGTAGCTTTCATATACGTATTTATTTATTTATTTATTTTAAATTAAGTTATATTATTCAAACATACGAAGCTCAAATTAGTGCAACACGATTTTATAAGATTAAATGCTAGTTTTTGTCAAAACTGAATATTAATAAGAATATTTAGAAATTAGTCATATTTTATTACCCCTGGTTTCATTTTCAGCGATTTGGAGATTCGCCAAATTCCACGACATCATGAAGTGTATTCCATTTCAAAGCAACATGGCGGATAAAACAAACTAATGAGCTTGGTCGAAATCTATTAAGATTTAATCTATTAATCTATTAATTCTATATTTTCTATTAATCTATTAAGTCATGTTCACATGCCACTCATACCGAAATCGATTAATATATACGAGTTCTGTCGCGGGCAAATTGATTTTTTTTAAATGTCACCCACAATAGAATTCAAACTACTATATCGCAGGCGTTTTTAAGATAAAGACAAAGCAAAAAATACTCCGGAATTCATTATTAAGATAAATACTTTAGAAAGTACTTTTTTTTCAATTTCATTTTTTTTTGTTTGTACATCATTATACATTTAAAAGATTTTTGACAAACTTAAATGGCCGCCATTATAAAACAAGATGGCGGATGAAGTTGGACAGTGAACTCGGTCAAGACATTGATATGTACTATGTACACACGGAGTTATATCCAAACCAGCTTATAAATATACGTATTATCGCCTGACAAATTTCAGACCGCTTCTAAATATAAACCACACTGGAAATTGAAAGTGCTATAACTCAGCCATTTTTTAAGACATAGATGAAACAACAAATGCTCTGGAATCTTTGTATGAAGGTCAAACACACAAAAGAAAAATCTTTTTAAATTTCTTATTTTTTGCACTTAATTTTAAAATTTAATTTAAAAAAATAATGCTCCGTCATTTTGAAACAAGATGGCGAATGGAACTGGCCAACGAACTCGGTCCAGACATCGATATGTACTATATACGCACTAAGTTTCATCGAAATCGGTTTATAAATACGCATCTTATCACGTGACGAAAATCAGATAATTTTAAAATATGAGCAACACTAGAAATTAAAAAAGTGCTGTAACTCAGCTGTTTTTTAAGATACAGACAAAACAAAAAATGCTCTGGAATCTTTGTATCAAGGTCAAATGAATAAAAGAAAAATCTTTCTCAATTTCTCACTTTTTTGTACCTAATTTTAAATTTTAAATTAAAAAAAAAATTAAATTGCCGCCATTTTGAAACAAGATGGTGGATGGAACTGGCTAACGAACTCGGTCAAGGCCTCAAAACTTACTATGTACACACCAAGATACATGCAAATCGATTCATAAATACGCTTGTTTTCGCGTGACAAAAAACAGATCGTTTCAAAATGTCAGTCATAAGAAAAATTCAAAGTGCTATAACTCAATCATTTTTTAAGATATAGACAAAATAAAAAGTGTTCTGGAATCGTCGTTTTAAGTTATAACACATAAAAGAAAAATATTTTTCAACTTTTAATTTTTTGCATTTAATTTTAAATTTTAAATTTAAAAAAAATTAAATGGCCGGCATTTTGAAACAAGATGGCGAAAGATGCTGGCTAACGAACTCGGTCGAGATATCTGTATGTACTATCTACATACCAAGTTTCATTCAAATCGATTCAAAAATACGCGTGTTATCACGTGACAAAAATCAGATCGTTTCAAAATGTCAACCATAAGAAAAATTCAAAGTGCTATAACTCAATCATTTTTTAAGATATAGACAAAATAAAAAGTGTTCTGGAATCGTTGTTTTAAGTTCTAACACATAAAATAAAAATATTTTTAACTTTTAATTTTTTCGCATTTAATTTTAAATTTAAATTTTTTTAAATTTTTTTAAATGGCCGCCATTTAAAACAAGATGGCGGATGATGCTGGCTAACGAACTCGGTCGAGATATTTGTATGTACCACGTACATATCAAGTTTCTTTCAAATAAGTTCATAAATGCGATAGTTATCGCATGACAAAATCAGATATATATATATATATATATCAACATTTGAACGGAGAGTGGTTTTGGGGTCTGGGGGTCATGATCGGTGAAAATATACCAAAATTTTCTGGAAGTGCTTTCCTCTGGACGGCTACTGCAATAGGTAGCTTTTTACTTTTTGTAATGAAAGCTACCTAATGTACAGAAAAAAGTTTTATTTATTATTTTTTTTTAATAAGCGATCATTGTATGTTTTGTACAAACCTTTTAAATACGGCTGTTGGATTTCCACACTGTAAAATAAAACAGACAAAATTAGCAATACTTCTAGAGAGCATAAACGTGTACTTTATCGAAAATACATACAATTTGACGTAGACAGATGCTTATAAAGGGACGAAAACAAATCTAATTTTATGAAAAGTAATTTTGTAATTAGTCTTAAACGATATCTGCGGTTATCAATAAAAAATTCTGAATTTTGGTTGAGGTATTCAAAAAAGGAAGTAGTATCCTAAAAGGAATGTGGACGTTATGAAATTTCTATGAAAGCAAATTGATGCGTTTAAATAAATAAGAATTGGGCAGAAAACAAGCTAAGCGAGATTAAGTAATTTATCTTTCTGAAACGAGAATTTGTACAGAAATTAATATTACGCTTCTACGTGATATTTTAAATCATTCTTTATTTTAACTTTGATTAACAATTTTAAGAAAAAGTTGTTTAAATATTCACATTACGTCATGAAAAAAGGTTCTTTTATTTTTTTCAATAAGCTATCATTATACATTTTGTAGAGACCTGCCGTTTAAATACAGCTGTGTGATTTCCGCACTGTAAAATAAAATAGTTAAAATTAACAATACTTCTAGAGAGCAATTAGCATTTATTTTACACATAACAATTGCTTTTAAACAACACAGAAAACATAAAAGAGCAATTTACCAAACAGATACGCAACATATCATAGAGAGATGCTTTTAAACTAACGAAAACAAGTCTATAACAGTAATTTTGTGATTAGTTTTAAACGATGTCTGCGGTTCTAAATAAAAAAAAATCTGAATTTTGGTTGAGGTATTCAAAATAGTATCATAAAAGGAATGTAAAATTCTGAAATATGTATGAAAGAAAATTGTTGCGTTTAAATAAATTAGAATTGGACAGAAAACAAGTCAAGCGACATCAAATAATTTATCTATCAGAAACGATTTTTGTCACAGAAATTGATCTTATGCTTCTTCCTCATATTTTTAACCATTCTTCTTTTTTCAAATTCTGTTTAACAATTATAACAAAAAGTTGGTTAAATATTTACATTACGTCATCAATAATTGTTGATTAAATTAAAATTAAAACTGATAGGTTACAGTATATGTCTTTGCACATTGTAAATGCTGGTAAATAAGATGAAAAAAAATTCAAAATCTTTTTTTTAAGAATAAAGTTTTAATGGAATAAAAAGAAAAATTTTAAACACAAAAAATGCTGCACAAAGTTTTTTAGGCACTACTAGGTTAGCCCGTCGACCAAATAATTATCGCCAAACTAAAATATTAAATGACATTAATGGATGATCGTGAAAGTCACATTCAATGACATCAAATACGATTCACGTGTTTAAAACGTCATTAAGGGATTTTCATTTCGACTTTTTAATTGTATTTTTATTAATATTCAACCAATTATTTGTTTTTTCGTTATTAAAAAAAATATGTCAATGTGTATAATTTGGCTATTAGTCTGGAGATTTGGCAAAATTGGTTAATGGGAAACATAGTAGTACCGTTTTTTATTACTTAAAAAAACCGTAAGTGGTCATTGCATATTTTGAAGCGACAAACGTTTTAAATATGGCTGTAGGAATTTCCATGCAGTAAAGAAAAATGTTAAAATTAACAGTACATTTCGACAACAATTTGCATTTATTTGCCAAAGAACAATTGATTTTAAACAATACGAAAAACTTAAACGAGTAATTTACTATGCACATATATAACTTAACATACATAGATGCTTTCAAAGGAACAATAACAAATCTAATTTCATAAATAGTAATTTTGTAATTAGTCTTAAACAATATCTGCGGTTTTAAATAAAAAATTCTTAGTTTAGTTGAAACTTATTACTCAGTTGAAAAGTAACAGTCATGAAGCATGCATGAAAGCAAATTGGTACGTTTAAATAAATGAAAATTGAACAGAAAATATGCCAAGCGAGAATAAGCAATTTTTATCTCAGAAACGAGCATTGGTACAGAAATTTATCTTACGTTTCTTTGAGATATTTTTAAAGATTTTTTATTTTTACATTGATTAACAATTCTAAGAACATTTTAGTTAAATCTTCACATTACTTCATCAATAAAGGTTCTTTAAATGAAAATTTAAATTGATACTTTACAGACAATGACTTTGTACATTGTAAATGCTAGTTGAAAACGTGATGCAATAAAAAAGAATCAACGATAATGTTTTAACGGAATGAAAAAAAATATATATATATAAATACACAAATTATCGCAAAGAGTTTTTTATCACATGTTAAAAAATAATAATAAGCGGTCATTATTTATTTTGTAGCGACATACATTTTAAATAATGCTGTAGGACTTCCACGCTGTGAAATAAAATAGTTAAAATTAACAGTAATTCTCGAGAATAATTTTGCTTTATTTAACAAAGAACATTGCTTTTAAACAACATAGAAAACATAAACGAGTAAGATGCTTTTAAAGGAACGAAAACATGTTTAATTTTATGAACAGTAATTTTGTAATTAGTCTTAAACAATATATGCTGTTATAAATAAACATTTCTGAATTTTGGATGGAGTATTCAAAATAGTACGTTCTAATTTCTAATAATAGTTCTAAGAAAAAGTTAGCTAAATTTTCAAAATACGTCATCAATAAAGACTGTTTAAATAAAAATTAAAATTGATAGCTGCTAGCATATGTCTATACATACTTTAAATGTTAGTAGACCGCATGCTATTTTTTTATGTTTTTTTAACAGTAAAGTTTTAATGGAATATAAAGAAAAAATTTAAATACAAAAGAAAAAAAATACCGCAGCTATTTTTTTAATTAGCAGTCATTACAATTTTTTCAGCAACATACCTTTTAAATAAGGCTGTACGACTTCCACGCTGTAAAAAAAAAAAAAAAAAAAAAAAAAAAAAAGTTAAAATTAACAGTACATTTCGAGAACTAATTGCGTTGATTTTACAAAGAACAATGCTTTTAACAACAACAAAAAAAAAACATAATCGAGTAATTTACCAAACAAATATACACCTTAAGATAGATAGATGCTTTTAAAGGTACGAACACAAGTCTAATTTTATAAACAGTAATTTTGTAATTAGTCTTAAACGATATATACGGTTATAAATAAACACTTCTGAATTTTAGACGGGAGCATTCAAAATAGTATTTTAAAATGAATGTAACATTCGTGAAATATGTATGAAAACAAATTGTTAAGTTTAAATAAATGAGAATTGAACATAAACAAGCCAAGTGAGATTGAGTCATTTATCTCTCAGAAAGGAGCATTCGTACTTAAATTTAATTCATAATTCTTTGTGTTATTTTAACCATTCTTTATTTTAACTATATGAAAAATTCTAAGAAAGTCTAGTTAACTATTCACATTACTTCATCAATAAAGGTTTTTTAATGAAAATTAAAACTGACAGATAACGGTCTTTGAATTTGTACATTTTAATGCTAGAAGATAACATGATGCAATTAAAAAAAATCAAAGAAAATGTTTTCATATTTGACAGCGATTGACGAAATATGTATATCTATATATAAATAAAATAATTACCGTAGAAAGATTTTTTAAATTAAGCACCCATTATATATTTTGTAGCGAAAATAACCTTTGAACACGGCTGAAGGATTTCCACTCTATAAAGTAAAATAGTTAAAATTAACTGTACTTCAGGAAAACTATTTGCATTTATTTGCCAAACAACAATTGCTTTTAAAAATACAGAAAACATATACGAGCAATTTACCAAACAAATATTCAGCTTCAGATAGCCAGATGCTTATAAAGATACGAACACTAGTATAATTTTATAAATAGTAATTTTGTAATTAGTTTTAAATGATATCTGCGGTTATAAATAAACAATTCTGAGTTTTGTATGGGGTATTCAAAATAAAATCATAAAACATTTGTAAAAATTATGAAATATGTATGAAAGAAAATTGTTACGTTTAAATAAATGTGAATTGAACTGAAAACAAGCCAAGCAAGATTAAGTAATTTATCTCTCAGAAACGAGCATTTGTACAGAAATTTATCATACGCCTCTTCGTATTATTTTTATACCATTCTTTATTTTAACTTTGTTTAACAATTCTAAGAAAAAGACAATTAAATGTTCACTTTACATCATCAATAAATGTTTCTGTATACTGTTAAAATTTAAAACTTTTGCAGAATCGTAAATCCACCAATTTTATAGAATACATCTTTTTGACCAATGAAAATGCTCCATCACACAGTGGACACATAGAAAAATGAATTGATTAAAACTACAAAACTTGTTTTGTTGAGTGCATTTTGGTTATTTTAAGGGAATTTTATAGTTAAAGTAGAAAATCGGTTTTGGCGCTCTGACAAAAAACATTATTAAAACTATTATAAAGTTTTAACAAAATTTCATTAATTTTATTTGAATTAATGTAATCTATTTTTTTTTATTCGACTAAAGTCTTATATTTTCAATCTGTAATTCCAATAAAATTTTATTGTTTTTGCAAAATTTAAATTAGTGTGTAGTAGCCACAACTCTCACAAATAATTTTGTTTAATTGCCCTATATAGCTATAAAGGATTGACATAATTTTTGGATCATAAAAACTTTTCAAATTGAGAAGGACCAAGGACGTTATTATTACGTTATTGTGCAATTCGGATATAAATTGAGGACAAAAAATTGCAAAAATTTTTTTTTGTTTATTCAAACAAAATTTCTATTGACCCATATTTAAACAAAAAGATTTGACAAAAAATATTAGCTCTGACAAAAAATATTATTAAAACTATTATAAAGTTTTAACAAAATGTCATCAATTTTATTTGAATTAACAAAATTTATTTTCTTTATTCGACTAAAGTCTTATATTTTCAATCTGTAATTTCAATAAAATTTTATTGTTTTTGAAAAAAATTGCAAAACTTTTTTTTTGTTTATCCAAACAAAATTTCTATTGACCCATATTTAAACGAAAAGATTTGACAAAAAATATTAGCTCTGACAAAAAATATTATTAAAACTATTATAAAGTTTTAACAAAATTTCATCAATTTTATTTGAATTAACGAAATCTATTTTTTTAATTCGACTAAAGTCTTATATTTTCAATCTGTAATTTCAATAAAATTTTATTGTTTTTGAAAAAAATTGCAAAACTTTTTTTTTTGTTTATTCAAACAAAATTTCTATTGACCCATATTTAAACGAAAAGATTTGACAAAAAATATTAGCTCTGACAAAAAATATTATTAAAACTATTATAAAGTTTTAACAAAATTTCATCAATTTTATTTGAATTAACGAAATCTATTTTTTTAATTCGACTAAAGTCTTATATTTTCAATCTGTAATTTCAATAAAATTTTATTGTTTTTGAAAAAAATTGCAAAACTTTTTTTTTTTGTTTATTCAAACAAAATTTCTATTGACCCATATTTAAACGAAAAGATTTGACAAAAAATATTAGCTCTGACAAAAAATATTATTAAAACTATCATAAAGTTTAAACAAAATTTCACCAATTTCATTTGAATTAACGAAATCTATTTTTTTAATTCGACTAAAGTCTTATATTTTCAATCTGTAATTCCAATAAAATTTTATTGTTTTTGCTAAATTTAAACTAGTGTGCAGTAGCCACAACTCTCACAAATAATGTTGTTTAATTGCCCTATATAGCTATAAAGGATTGACATAATTTTTGGATAATAAACACTTTTCAAATTGAAAAGGATTAATGACGTTATTACTACGTTATTGTGCAATTCGGATATAAATTGAGGGCAAAAAATTGCAAAACATTTTTTTTTGGTTTATTCAAACAAAATTTCTATTGACCCATATTTAAACGAAAGGTTTTGGTTGGACAAAACAAATTTTTATTGATTCAAAAAAACTGTTTTCTGGGTGAAGTAATCGTTTTCTATAAAAGCGGTGGAGAGACGATGCAACAAAAGTTACTTATTTTTAGCAGTGTAAATTAAATTTAAAATTGATTAATAACAGCATATGTCTATGTACAGTACATTGTAAATGCTTGTAGAAAACAAGATGCAAATTTTTAACATACTTTTTTAAAACAATAAACTTTTAACGGAATAAAAAGAAAAATATATAAGTAAAAAAATATCGCAGTAGGTATTTTTATTACATGTTTAAATAAATAAATAAATAACCGGTCTTTCTACATTTTGTAGCAGCATACCTTTTAAATAAGGCTGTAAGACCTCTATGCTATAAAATAGTTAAAACTAACAGTACATCTCGAGTACAATTGGCAGTTATTTTACGAAAAACAGTGTTTTTTAAAAATACTGAAAATTTAAAAATGTATTTTATCAAACATGAGTGCGACTTAACAGAAACAGATGATTTTAAAGGAACAAAAATAAATCTTTTTTTATAAATGGTAATTTTGTAATTAATCTTAAACAACATCTATTTAAGAATATATCAAAGTTTTTCATAAATCTGTGCTTAATATGGATATGTATACCTCAACAAAATAATTTATATACAATCTATATAAAATGAAGATAAAAAGAAGATAACTAATATTAAATTTCATGTGGTTATTTTTGTATTTATTTGTTATTTTTAAAAAGTAAAATTTTAATGAAATAAAACGGAATGTTATAATTACAAAAAATACCGCAAAAAGTTTTTTATTACATGTTATTTAATAAAATAAGCGGTAGTTACATATTTTGTAGCGACATATCTTTTAAATAAGAGTTAAGGACTTCCACACTGTAAAGTAAAATAGTTAAAATTAAGAGTAATCCTCGAGGACAATTGGCATTTATTTTACAAAGAAGAATGCTTTTAAACAACACGGAAAACATAAACTTGTAGTTTACCTAACAGATATACAACCTAACATAGTCACATGCTTTTAAAAGAACGGAAACACGTCTCACTTAAACAATATCTACGGCTTTAAATAACACTTCTGAATTTTGGACGGGATATTCAAAATAGTATAAACGGAATGTAAAAGTCATGAAATATGTATGAAAGCAAATTGTTGCGTTTAAATAAATGGGAACTAAATAGGAAACAAGGCAATAGCGATTAAGTAATTTATCTCTTTGAGACGAGTATTTGTAAAGATTTGATCTTATGCTTCTTCGTTATATTTTTAACCATTCCTTTATTTAACTTAGTTTAACAATACTAAGAAAAACTTGGTTAAATATTCACATTACGCCATCAATAAAGGTTTCTTAAAATAAAGTTAAAATTGCTAGGTAACAGTATATGTCTATGTACATTGTAAAAGCAATTAGGTAACATGATTCAATTTTTTAAGATATTTTTTCAACAATAAATTTTTAACGGAATAAAAAAAATATATAGATAAATGCAAAAAAATAAAGCAAAAAGTTTTGTTATTTCATGGTTTTTTTTATATATATAAGCGGTCATTATATATTCTGTAGCGACATACCATTTAAATACTGTAGCTGTAGCTGTGTACGGATAGCTATACG
The DNA here is from genome assembly GCA_964019185.1 of Maratus speculifer. Taxonomy (NCBI): domain Eukaryota; kingdom Metazoa; phylum Arthropoda; class Arachnida; order Araneae; family Salticidae; genus Maratus; species Maratus speculifer. The sequence goes on along the minus strand of OZ025294.1, from coordinate 375,709,796 downwards.
GACAGCTATAGCTGTAGAATTTGCACGCTGTAAAATGAAACCATTACAATCTGTAATAATAAAGAGACAAGTTTGTGTGTGTGTCAGCGCTGTTCTGAAGATACCGCTGCATGTAGAGTTACAAAATGTGGAAGGAAGGTACTTCTATACATGTAGTTTTGCACCTCGAAGCTCGATTTTTGATTTTTTGATTAGAATTTTTTAATTTCTTAGGGCGATTTTTAGCGTTCTTTTTATGTTTCGAGACGATTTTTCTATATTGGTGAAAGGTATACGGTTTCATTCTTTTCACTCAATATAGTATTTATTTCCTCTTTTCAATAATTTTTTCGGAATTTGTGCGGCGATTTTTGATTTTTAGAGAATTTTTTTAATGCGATTTCTAGTGTTTTTTTCGCATTTTTCGGGTATTTTTAAAATGATAAAAAGAAAATTAATTCAAACTTTCAGCCTAATGAACTAAATTTTGTCTTTCAAGATTTTTCAATTTTAGTGATTTTTAATGCAATTTTCGATGTGATTTTTAGCGATTTTTTGATTTTTTGTGCGTTTAGCATCGATTTTTTGTCAAAATTATAGATTTTTGACTGCATAATGATCTTATCTGTTCTTGAATTGCATGTAAGAAAAGCAAAAGGCAAAAAATTTATGAATCAGTAATAAAGTTTTTAATTAGGATATTCACAGTAATCTTCTTTAATAATAAAGATACAAGTTTGTGTGTGTATCAGCGCTGTTCTGAAGAGACCACTGCATGTAGAGTTAATAAATTTGGAGGGAAGGAACCTCTATATATATAGTTTTGCACTATATATATAGTTTTCGTGCGGCGATTTTTAATTTTTAGCGAATTTTTTATTGCGGTTTTTGGTATTTCTTCAGATTTTGGGGCTATTTTTTGAGAATCATAAAAATAAAATTGATTAAATTTTTCAGCCTAATAAACTAAATTTTGTTTGCTATGATTTTTAAATTTCAGTGTTTTTTAATGCGATCCAATGCAATTTTCGATGAAATTTTTAGCGATTTTTAAATTTTTTGTGCGTTTAGCATCAATTTTTTGTCATTTTTGTCAAAGTTATAGATTTTTGTATGCATCATGATCTTATCTATTCTTGAATTTTATGTAAGTTCCTATCCCGCTTCCCATTACAGACTTTTTGAACATTTTTATTTCGAAATATTATTTATTCATTTTTTTAACTCATTTTCACACAGTCACTGGGAGTGTACTTCAGACAACGTAATTTCATGTATTTCGAGTTTGAGATAAAATCACAAAATCCTTTAACATTATTATCACGGTACCGTGCAACGCTGGACGGTCAGCTAGTTAACAATAATTTTGGATGAATTAGCAAATTCTGCTTTGTAAAATAAACAAAGCAGAATTTTTTTAAACAACACAAAAAGCACAAATGAATATTTTACCAAACAGATATACCAATTAACATAGACAGATGCTTGTAAATGAATGAAAAAGGTCTAATTTTATAAATAGTAATTTTGTAATTAGTCCTAAAGAATACTGGGGTTATAAATAAATAAAAAAAATAATTTTTGGACGATATACCCAAAATAGTATCATAAAAGAAAAGTATAAGTCATGAAATATGTATGAAAGCAAATTGTTACGTTTAAATAAATGCGAATTGAACAGAAAACAAGCGAAGCGAGATTAAGTCATTTATCTCTCAGAAACGAGCATTTGTACAAAAATCGATCTTATTCTTATTCGTGATATTTTTAACCATTCCTTATTCTACCATTGTTTAAGAAATCTAAAAAAAGCTAGTTAAATACATTCAATACGTCATAAATAAAGGTTCATTTAATTAAAACTATAATTGATAGGTGATAGCATATGTCTATGTATACTGTAAACTATAGTAGATAACTTGATGCAATTTTTTTCAACAATAAATTTGTAACGGAATAAAAAGAAAAATTATAAATACAAAAAATACTGTATAAGTGTGGTGGTAATATTTTTTAAAGAACCTTATGATTGGAGTGTCTGCGCCCTGTCGTTGTAGTAGAACTGATCATGGTGGCCGTGGACTTACTGAACATCACAACAGGCACGTTTATATACGTCAATGTGTTTATATACGTCAACCTTGCAATGTGTCAATCTTCTTAAATGGAGATGAAACATTCGAATAGGGCAACGCTCCATTTCATAGGGTTCGTATTGGGCCGGATTGGTCCGAAAAACACAATACCGCATTCCAGTTAACTCCTGACCTTTTAACTGTATGGATCTCAATCTTTTACAGCATATTTGGGATATTATGAAACGGCAACTCAAAGCTGCAATACAATTACGTAGAAATACCTTGAACCTGCACTATGACTTCGGCAATCTATCAAACTTGTGACATCCATACTTAACATGGATTGCAATTATTTTAGGTGCCAAATGTACACGAAAACGCTTTTAGTTGGGTTATCATAATGTTTTGGCTGCTTAGTTTATTTTTCTAAATTCTATTAATAAGAAGAAACATTACATTTCAAAATGTTCTTGCAATGAAATATATGCAGTCTTTTTATTGAGGAATTAATTTATTTAATAGGATTTCTTAAGTATTTTCCATCAATTAAATTTACCTATTTGATATTTCTCATGCTAACATCTTGACGTAATACGTATTTCAGGTACACGTTTAACCAATATATGCATACACGTGTGCTGATATGAAATACATGCACCTCGAACTCTACGTTTAAATGTAATAGGACATTTCTAAGTGTATACTGGTTAAACATAAAACTCAAACACAAGTATATTCCCTGTATAGATATTTATGTGTACTAGGAATTCACCTCATCATTTTGCCCGTAGAAAGAAATTATTGAACGTAGAATAAGCTTTTAATTAGAAGCCTTACCATAGCCATCTGCATAATATGCTTCATTCTTGTTATTTTCCTCTCAGAATATTTTAACCCTCTCACTGACAAGCCCTTGTTAATACGTTCACTAATCTGCAAGATTCCCTGCAATATGAGCCATATTTAAAGTAATATAAATCTAAATATCTAATGGATTTTTAATGCATTGTACAAGGATTTATACTTTTAAGCCTCACTTTCATATTTGTGATTAAGTATTTTTATATAATGTTGAAATAATCATGTTTTATTCGCATTTAAAACAAAATGCATTAAAAACAACATTACAAATTTGCCCTTTTGCCAGACTGTCAGAGGGTATTCATTTCTCTTATTTATCATTTCAATGGAATTAAGTGATAAATAGTAATATAAATTTGCTGGAACATTCAGGGTTACTTTACGTAATTTTAAATTGCCATTGGTCTGTTTCACAGGAAACGGACAAAAGGTACCAAACGTGATGCTTACATAAATATTTAAATTTATTAACTTATAAAACATATATATATGTACTATAAATATAAACTATATAAAACCTTTAACGACAAACTTTGTACTAGCATAGTGTTTTTTTTTTTTTTTTTTGAGAATATAATGGTATCATTAAAACTGCAGTAATATGTAGACAAGATGTTCTACATATGATATAAAAAAGGTGTTAGAAGAAGTTAAAAATATCTATATTTTGAACTGCAGAACTCGGTAATCTGCACCTTTTTATTAATAAATAAACAATTGAGATAATGAACAATGTAACTATTGACATTTTAAAATCAAGATCTAAGTATTACGACCATTTCAGGGTCATTCCATGAAAGTTTAACAAAATGTCCTGAGCGCGACACTTACATAGTTTATGAATTACTAAAATTATGCATTAAAAAAGAAAGAAAACCTTTATATATTTATATTACTACATTTGTTTTAGTTTGCGGGTATAACAACATTGTTAAAACATGACAAATAAGTAGAAACCTGTCCCACATGTGACAAAGAATGACACCATTATGATTATATTTATGAATGGTATGAATATTTATGATTACATTATGAATGCTGTTTGTCAAGTCCTTTGAAGTCAAGATAAGAAAAGCGTCGATTTTCACGCATTGAAATGTAATTATTTAATAGTTTAAATCTTTTAAATAGTTAATGGGATAAGTTCCGCATAAACGATGTACCCTATAGACTATTTCACATTTTTCTCGATCAAATGTTTCATATTCAAAATCTGTATCCGATATTAATATTTAATACGGTACATAGAAATTAATTAAGATTCATAAACATATAAAGCTTATCCCATTTTATCGTTGACCATTGGTAATTTCTAAGCTATTTTAGATGCAATTGCAAAATTATTTTAAATGTTGTTGAATTTTCTCATATGAAAATCATTTACTTCGAGATAATATACGTTAAGGTGTTAAGAAATGTGACCATACAGACCTGTAGGCAGTGATGTAAGATATAATTGGTAAAGTATTCGATGCCTTATAACAAGTAGATCAATATAAATGCTGCCGAGTTTATTTTTCAGAGCATGAAAATTGTTTTTCTAATATGAATTTATAGGTCCCAAAGCCTGTAGAAAAAGACACAACTTAAGTAGTAAACTATTTTGTGCAGTTGGACTTTTGTATAATAGTAATAATAAAAATATCATGCAAGCGTTTTTTCAGTTGGGAATATAGTTCTAAAAATAATGGATTTCGAAACACGTATTGGTCAACAATTAAAAAGTAAACCCTGTAAAATTATTGCATGGTAGAGGTAGAGAATACGTTTTTATCGCGTATATATGAAATTTCAATGATATGTGCGTTAGATATATCCACATATATATGCTTTGTTGAAAATAATTTAATCTTTTGTTATAAAATGAAAGTCAAAAGTTGCAAAGTTTAATTATTATATACACAATTTATTTACAGACTATCTCTCAAATTTTAATCTTGAAGCTAGCAGTTTTGTAACACTTTTTTATACATGTTTTAACATGTATAAAAAAATTATGTTTTACATGTAACAGTTTTTATATACATGAAGATACAGTCTGCAGTACGTTCATTTGAATAAAAATTGTATACGTTTTATTATTTGTATTTTATTAAATCACAGAATATCTATTTGTTTTAATAAGTGATATGTAAATATTCTTTGCAACGCAAATTTATCTCAACTTTCGAACCGAAAGAAAACCAGTTCCTCATTAAATTAAAATTAATTTTGTGGAAAAATATTTAATGTTGTTATTAATTAAAAAATCTATTTACAAAAATGACTGTCAATTATTTCGATCTGAATGTCAATGTTAATTCAGCAAAAAAAAAAAAAAAAAAAAAAAAAAAAAAAAATTGTATTTTATACTACTGAATATCAATTTTTCTGATAAAGTCTTGAATAACAAATTCTTAACAGAAATAAAATAGAAACTTTCTATATTTTCTTTCAATATTGTTACATTTATAGCAATGTGTAAAATTTCTACATAAATACTTTAAACTGCTCACAAATTATCGAAAAGAGCAGTTAACTGGAACAAAAACAAAATACATTTAAACGCAAATTCTTGAACGTCTGCTTTTCCCCACGAGCATTTGTACTACTGAAACATTGATCTAATAATTAACCTAATAGCCTTAATTACTTTTATTGTTGCAGACAACATACAAAGCAGACATATTACGCTCTAATGTTATCATTTTTCACTTAAAACAAGGATATTTACATTTGTTATTTAGAAAAGTACCCTGCAAATTTTCACAATCTATTAATTCGGAGAGAAGAAAATGTTTTACATCTCTTGACTTTTGAATTTCGCTGAAAAATACTTTTTTGTTTTAAAACCAACATAAATATGTAGCACATGTACAACTTATATTAATACATTCTCTCTAATTACTAACAAGGTGTAAGAATAAGATTTTAAAAACATAAAAATAGTTCTTTTTTAACTGTTAATATGTTTGAACTCATCGCGGAGTTATTTCCAAAACAATAAAAAAAGTATTCGAAAGTTGCATGATGTGTGGTGCATTAAACTAAAACGCCATCATTCAGTTTTTCATCTACGCGTGTTATTTTTTATATTTTACTTGAATTTTCCTTTCTATTGTAAAAACCATTGAGTAACTCGCGCTACAGTTTTGGTGAGTAGAATGATTTTGCAAAATCATTTTTTAAATTATGCAACTTATCAAATGAGTGGACATGCTGTGTAATATCGACATATTTGTATTCTGCAGCGACAGAATTCGTGTATTTTAATGTACAGAGAGACCTCAAATATAATTATTTTTCTTTGATATTTTGCTGACCCTCACCCCCTTCTATTTGTCCTCCTTATCAAATGGTCATTGATAATTATAAGGTCAAATGTAAACTGCATAATACTGAAGTTCCATATGAATCCAACAAGTATATTTTTATATATTCAACAAAATGTCTAAACATGATAAATGTCCGATCGTTATTGACCATATACTGAAAAAAACGGACGATTTTACGGAAATTGTACTAGTAATTTGGACATCAGTACAAAACACTCTTTCTAACAGATAATTCCCGGAAATTCCAGAAATAGTTTCCGTATTGTCCCAGAAAAAGAGGAAAATATTTTAAAATCTAGGGAAATGTTTTCGTTAAAAAACACTGAGCTGCACTGATCTCGATTGTGTGCAATAGTGATTTCTTAAGGACTTCTCTTCATTTGACTCAAGAATGAGTCAAAGGAGTGTATACAATGTATAACCATATTTGTATATCGATGGAAAGAAAAATAAAATTGCAAAAATCAAAAGATTGTTTTTTTTCAATATTCAGGACGATATTATCAGGGCACGAGGGGTGTGGTATTCAAGTAATGCTAACTTATGATATAGTAAGGGGAAAGGGTGTAAAAAATTTCCAAAAAGTTTGTAACGTTGCAATTGTAAAGCCCCATACTTAGGAAGAATAAAAAAAAACTTCTATTGCGAATCCTACAATAACTTTTATTTATTTATTTTTGAAAAATGTAATGTTTACTCAATACTAAACTTATGATAAAAAAAAAACTACCGGTACTATTCTTATTTGAAACACCCTTGTGTTTACTTTTATTGAATGATTATTCACGACACAAACAAGCAGACAGAAGCAGGACCGACGTATTTCATTTCCCTATTTAAGGTATAAGTACACTGCGTAGTTTTTATTTATTTATTTATTTGTTTTTGAAAAACATAATATTTATGCAATACTAAACTTATGATACAGAACAAGCACAGTAAACAGAATAATTTACATTTAAAAATGCAATATTTCCCTAAAAAAGATTCTTTTTGTTGGAATGTCATCTTTTTAAATAATTCCATAATTATTCAGGTTTTGAGTGATTTTTTTCTGCAACAGAAATTTAATTATTTTACTGAAGCACATGTGTTAAATTTTATATTGACATCACAAAAACAATGTTGGAATTTTAAACTCTAAAAATTGAATAATACGCTGAATTATCTAGCATTCATAAAAATATTTCAGTTTCTTTTTATGAAATCGAATAAATGTAAATAACAATTATTTGTCGAAAGACCACATCAAAAATTTCTAAAAATTTCTTTCAGGAATACAATATTTATGTAATATTTATGAAACAATAAATAAAGGGATGTTAAAAGAATAGCTAGCTTTTTTCATGCAAAATATATATCTTTATTTTTCCACAAATTCGCTAGAAATTCTCTTTGCTTTTCAATTTATAACATATTGCCGCTGAAATATATGGATGATATAACGATAGAAAAAATATGCTTCGCTTCAATCTTTTCTGTTTTATATTGCTGTATTATTTCATCCAAAAACACTTCTTTCTTTGAAATCATATTTATAGTTACTGTTTACATGTTCTTTATTTACCGCGTAAATAAAACAGTTATTGCATAACTAACTCATTTTTTAGAAAACAAAAATAAGATATGTTATGTTTAAAATAGCACGTAATACTTTTTTGTTATTCTTTGGCTATGAACATACAATGTAAAAAAAAAAAAAAAAAAAAAAAAAAAAAAAAAAAAAATCGTTAATTGTAATAATATTAAATTTTGATTGACGCTATTCGATTAATTAAAATATATATTAAAATTCATTGATGATTTATAATTTCCATCTCTCATAAATTCGAAATATGAATTTTAAAACATGTGATATAAAATTTTAATTGTCGTCTTGACGTGGCTCAAAACAATTTGCTTTAAATTTCAATATATTTATTTATTTTTTGGGTAAATACACTTACAAACATAACCAACACTTATTACTTTCCAATACTCTATTAAATATATAGCTTTTACTGAATCTGTATATAATAATCTCTGTATCTCTGAAATATATTTATTTGAATAAAATGAATTGTATTTTGTGCCATGCTATCTAGAATCAAAACTAAAATTTATGCAAATAGATTTTTGCGTCATTGCATCCATTTGCATCCATTTAAATTAGTTCGGATAAAATGACATAAAACAAAACTATTTACATAAATTTTACTTTTGATTTTGGATACCAATATTAATTTTATTAGATCACAGGTCATCAAATCCTGAGAGCTAATGTTTCTGCAAAATCTATATGCAAGTACCTGTGAATGTACGTAACGTTATCACTCTTGATAGAAATATACGATTTTCTTCAAATTTTGTATATTTGCTCATTGTCATAAGGATCTTCCCAGATTAGTTTAGATGTCCGTTTGTTGAGTAGAAAGGGGGAGACGGGGGATTCTTTATTTTTAATTTAGATAAACGGGTTCATTATGTTAAATTTTCAGATTTCCTTCAAATTTGCTACACTTGTTTGTTCTAATAAGCTTTCTTAGATATGGGTAATCATTTATCAAATATAAAGGGAGAACGGGGTCTAATTTCCTTTTTAAATTTTGATAAATAGGTTTTCTATGTAGAATTATATGATTTGTTTAATGGTCGTTATACCATTTATAACGATCAGGAGCTTCCTCAAAAAAATTTTAGGATCATTTGTTAAGGATAAAGGGAAAAAATGCGAATATTTTTATGGAAATAATCATTTCTTTGCTTGGAAGAAATAACCTTTCTCGTTTATTTAGCTAAATAGTTCTTCCCTTGGAAGAAATAACGTTTCTCCTTTATTTAGATAAATATTTATTTCATGCAGAAGTATCCGATATGCTTCAATTTTGACATACAGGATCATTCTGATAAGGTGTTTCCCTTGTTATTTTAAAGGAACTTTGTTTCTTATTTGAAATATATTGTTTATAAAATGAACATGTGAAATATGTTGGTTAACGAAAAATCGCTGTTTTTCATGATTTTTTTATATTTTACCATTTTACGCTAAATAGGTGATCATGAATTTTATTTTACGAATAATAGACATGAATAAGAACATTATATTCAATTAGTGAAAACAGTCTGTGCACTATGTTCAATCAGTTTAACTCAGAACTAACATTTTCTCTTTATTTTATAGTACGTATTTTTTTTTTTTTGATTTATTAATATGCAATAGTTTGTATAATGATAGTAAGTAATTAGTATCAACAAATAGACTTTTAATGACTTTTTTATTATTTTTCTTCTCTAGTTACTGTATAGATTTCATACGTATTTGTTAAAAAAAGTAAGTAAGGTATAGGTCATGCCTAAATTGTGACAGGCCAACCCGTAAAAACTCCAAGGGCTACACTATGATTTATTATTATTATTATTATTATTTTTTTTTTTGAAATGTATAATGTAAACGAAATTATTGCATTTCTGTATAGAAAAATAAATATAGCTTAAAAGCGTGAAATTTCGTCAAATAAAATGAGAGATAAAATGAAAAATTACTGGTATGAAAAAATTTCCTGGTCATGAAAATCGAGGCCTTGTATGAGTTTTGTAAAGGACACTAGTGGCAGAAATATTCCTTCCTCACTGTTAACATTTTATCTTATATTAAAAAAATCTGAGTTTCATTTCACTGTAGAAATATAAATTTTTAATAAATGAAAATTCACATTTTCTTTTAAAATAAAAATTGTATTTTTCTTGTAATACATATAAAATACAGCTGTATTGCATTTTTAGATATAATTTTAAATTACTTAGGTTAAACGGAAAAAAAGAATGATTTCGTTATTTTATTGTAAACATCGCATTACATGAAAAAATTGTTGAAAAAATATAATGTTAATGCAATAACAGAGTAGAACAAGTAAAATAAAAAAGAAAGATAGAAAGAAAAAACAATGTTATGCATTTTAAAATGAGACAATTCACTGTGAATATCATTGGTTTGTAGAGATATTTTTAAATTACTCAATTTATAACTTACGTTAGTTTACATTGATGATGTAATGATGGCAAAATTGAAGTGTTTTCCTGAGATTATGATTTGATAATAGCAATTATATCAGCCAAAATGACATTTTTAGTTGAAACTGCCTTGTATTTATTTTTATTGAATCATTATTCACAACGCAACCAGAAATGGAGAAATATGGCACAGGTATCTTATTTCCATATTTGAGGTATAAATATACCGCGTGTTGTTTTTTTTAGAAACAGATCCTGTGGTTTCCTGCTTTTTTTTCCTTGCTAAATTGTATGTTGAAATGGAATGTATGTTATGTATATGTTGTATAAAAAAAAAAAAAACATTGAATTGTATTTTCATTATTAATTTTAAAAAAAGATTATTTTATTCTGTTTACATATTTTAGCAGCTAAAATTTATTACTTATTACAGTAAAAAAATAAAAAAACGTAAAATTCTACTTAAATTATTACATAAAAATACTTTATCTCTGAAAAAAAGTAATAAGAATTTTTTATCAAATTTATGTTTACCCGAAACACATATAGTGTAAATATAAAAGATTTAATTTTTTGTTAGAAACAAACAAAACACAAGACTTTTCTGGAATAATTTTCGAAATATTCTGTTGCACTCCTTCTTACCCCACGTGACATTGAAAAATATTCCTTTATAGATATTTATGGTACCACGACCGATATGACTACATGATATCGGGTGCGTTGGGAAAAAAAGATTTAAAAAAAGATGCTAACTTATTTGATTAAAATTAATGAACAATTTATTCACAACTTATTTGCGTATAAACAAAGCATTATTTGCATTTAAGAGCTCGGATACAGAGAATCTGGTTCAATGTACAGCAGGTACATTCTGCGCTTTCGGTACAATTATTAAAATACTCTACATCCCTCTTACACGTGTATTTAAATGAATTAATCGAAGGTTGCATATTGATCTTTCTGTGCACTGGTTACATATGCCAAGATCCTTAAAGTGTTTCCCCAAAATTCTACCAAGAAAAAGCACCAACCTCACAAGATGAGATGCACTCTAAAACTGAATTTCTCGCTCAAATATTCCCCTCTGCAAACAGCTTATGGAAATTTCCCTCTATCAGCAGAGACCCCATTTCTAAACTTGTCCCTTCGATAATCTTCACTCCGTACTCTATAGGCAGCTTAATTTGTTGCTACTATCTGAGGTGTGCATTTCTGAATATAAGAGGAACTACTAATCATTCATACAGTTTCAGTTTCAGTTTCAGTTTCAGTTTCAGCTAGGAGGGGAGGCCTACGAAATGGCTTAAGCACAACAAGCCCTACCTAGCAGGGTGTAACAACTATGCTAAAAGCCCAACCATGGACAAAGAGAGGACTCCCAAAGGGAAAGGATATACGGAGCCAGGAGAGACCAGAGGCACTACTGAATGGTCCCCAGACCGCCGTCAAAAATATATTAAATAACAACTGAAAGAATGTAATTTAAACAGAATGAAACGCGTAGCTCTGTTCAGGGCGTGCTCAAAAGATAAACATGATTGAGGAATTCTTCACTGATAAATACAAAATTATATGTACAAAATAAATAATTAAACCTATAAACATATACATAACCAGAAGTTGCAATAATCATATTCCTGACTTAAATAATACTTAATGATGATAAATTTTCTTAGTTCTCAAAACGTTAAAATAGAAATAGGTTAACACAATTTAGAGATATTTGAATAGAATAAATAAAATAAACAGAATAATATAAAGAGTAATAAAATAACAACGACAACAACAACAATATGATAATGTAAAACTTCTTAAGTATTTTTGCTAATGATAATTTAGTGAGTTAAAGCTCTATTTAATAATGTTCTTATCACATTCTAAATGTCCTCATCATCTATTAAGTCCAATGGTGGCAATGGAAAAAGCCCTTGATTTCTTTCCAATAATGTTATACAGTCTATAATTTTTGAACTAGTACAGGTTGTTTTAATATCAGTTGGAACCATGATGCGAGGGATATATTTTGAGATCGTCTAAGATGATAAGTTGAAGTTAAAGTACATTCAATTATGTAATGTAAAGACGAATCTATTTCTCCACAAGTACATATTGGGGAGTATGTCTTTCCGATTTTAAACAGGTACTGCGGGAAAGGTCCATGGTTTGACGCAAATAAATATAAATTTCTATGTGATAACAACAGGTTTTCAGAAATCGTTGGTATTAATTAAAATGTGAATCTGCCTCTGTCATATATCTTGCCAGTCACGTATAAGTTTTAGTTTTAATAGGCGCTTTAAATATGATGGTGGAAAGGGAATAAATTCTATTCATTCATACAATGGGATTTGTTCATTACAAAAAGAATACTAACTATAATATCTGTGAAACATTTCATGATAAGAAAAAAATATTATTTTAAAATCCCCAGTACACAGAAAAGGATGCGAATAAAATATATTACTAAAATGATAATATGAGATAACAGTAATTCGTAATAGTTAAGTGATCATTAGCGTCAGAATCCTGACACATTCTAACTAGCATCTGGGTGCCAATTTTTACTATAGGAAATTATGAGTTGGGACCTAAACTCGAAACCGGAACCTTTTTTTGAAGGTAAAAGTGTACCATTTCAAACATTTAGTTTATTTTAAGTAGTTTGATTCAAATGGTTAAACCACTGCATTTTAATATTAAAATAAGAGTGCAATTCATAATAAAAATAATTGCATATTTAATTAAAATTTTGAAAAAAAAAAAAAAACATAAATTTTTCATTTTTTAACTCAACTATTTTTAATTATTTTTGTCCATTTTTTTTAAATTTTGAAATCAGTCTTTTTCAAACCAGTCAAAGGTTTTTAATAAACTCGACACTAATTTTACCATCATGGCCGTAAAATACATCCTGAATGCGACTTATTGACCATGAATAAATTACTGTATGTCAATAAAACCATAGCTATAAACGTAAAAACATGCATATAATTACTTAAAAGGTATTATAAAAATATAGGTTGTCCAGGAAATAAAACTCTGAGAAATCTCTCAAAAACAGAGATCGATAGAAACATACGGTAAACGGTTTGTTTATTAGGTAAGTTGTAAAAATGTTATACAGAAATTTCAGTTGGTGACTATTTTGAAAAGATTGTGCTCTGATTGCAAAGAATACTTGGACTGACATTTTACTTGCCTCAGATTGCTTTAAGAGAATGTGCTTTTTGGCGTACAGTGCCATATTTTAACGATTTTTCGAAATAATTTTTTGGGATTTCCAAATTATAAAAATTTAATTCCAAAACTTATTAAAATATGGCGCTGTAAGCCAAAAGAACTCGTTCTCTCTCAAATAATCTAAAAGAAGAAAAATGTCAAATGAAGCATTCTTTGCAAAACAGGATACGATCTTTTCAAAATATTCATCGTTCGAAATTTCTATATGCTATTTTTACAGCTTACCTTGTAAAAAAATATTCCCGCATAATTCTATCGATTTTTGTTTTTGAGAAATTTAATTTTGAGAGGGCCTTGTATAATGATATTAGTGAATATAACACTGAGATTTTCCAAAAGCACACGTTCTCATTTTCATTGTGCAAAAATGACTGATAAGCTTGATCTCTTTCACCCTTCATTATAGCAATGGACTGAGCTTTGCTTCTTGACGCATGTTCATTTTTTTTTTTTTTACTTAAGGTAAGTAATGCAAATAAGAAACATAATTAAATATGCTTTAAAAATATTAACCGACTTCAAGAAAGTAATCAAGCTTCACGACAACTTGCCGCTAACGCATATGAATGCATAGTTTTAATATGCTTATGATTTGAAAACGGTTGCAACAAATGGAAGAGTTTGAGTGAACAGTGCTTTGAGGTCTATAGCTACAAAGGCTGTTATCTCGATTGATCCAGAATACACAGAAACAAATACAGAACACTTTATTGTTACAGAAACACCAGTACATACATTTTAATACACATCAAAGGGACAACACAGACACCCATGCCGCTTGCTGGACTCGAACCAGGGACCAGCGGCGTGGGAGCAGCTGCCGCTACCAACCACGCCACTGGGTTGGCACAAATGAAAGATGATTTGCGACAAATCATTATTATTTTTTTATATCAAATACACATTTTTTTATTGAAAAATTCTAATCATCATAATTTAATGAAATTAAAATGGGACTTCATGGATATCTTACACTTTCAAAAAAAAAAAGAATTATCAAAATCGGTTCATTTTTAAAGAATTTATGAGTGAACAAGAAATACCTACAGGTAAAAATCATAATCTCCTCTTTGAAGTCGGTTAAAAAGTGAACAATTTTAAAAGCACTAAATATATTAAATTAGCAGCAATCCGGCTTCGGCAGCATATAGCGTAACTTCATCAGTGCTGAGGGAGGTAGAAATTTTCTCATATATGTATAGGAGAGACGGGGGATCGAAGGTGACCTATAGTACGGCCATAGTTAACTATATACTACCAGCCGAGCCTTTTCTCTAAAAGCCACCGAAAAAGTTAAGCTGAATTCAGCTTCAAACCCTAAACCATTTCATTGGACCACATGTGAAAACACGTGACGAAAACCCTGCCTAAATTAGCATTGAGTAAGCTGTTTTCTGTTCGGTGCACATGGCTTGGCTCATGGTCATTGTTTTGGTTCAGGGTTTGCACGATTGGTCAGAATAACTTGGGCAAGGTATCAGAGTCCTCTAGCGGAAAAATTCATACATTAACCCGTCAGTAGTCGCGTGTCGGTCTTTTCGCCGCCCGTATAGCTTATCTTCTCCTAACTTGTACAAACACATTACAAATACAACGGAGATCTACTATGTAGCTGACTTTGAAAGTTTCTCGACCACTTTAGTGAACTTACAAGCACACCTCTGTTTTTCTTTCAGGTATATTTTTAGAAACAAAGTTGAAATTGGCGAAAAAGGTCTACGTAACAATCACTAATGTCAGTTCATTTATACTTTTTCCAATTACTCCAGTTTTCATGAATAGAACGCATAATTTAAGAAACCTGCAAATTTATATCTTCATTGAAATGTTATTTTCATATATTAGATGAAAAACATTTCTTATTTTACATTTTTGGTATGCGGGGGGCCAGCGGCGAAAAGACCGACCGCGACTAATGACGTTGTGAAAAAAGTCGCGACTACTCGCGGGTTAATCTCAAATAGATTGGCCTACATAAATAGTCGGCCATGGTACGGCGTAGGACTGCAACTAATGTCCAATAGGAAAACGCACCATTAAAAGAACCGAAGGTGAGAGAAGTGTGTCAAAGGTGGGGGAGAAAAGTATTTAGGAAAAAAAAAATAAAGTAATTTTTCCACCAATCCTAAAATGAGGGGATGTCGAATTTCACATTTGACAATATTGACAAAATTTTTATAAATGTGGAAAGCTTTTTAGGAAGTTAAGTTCATGAATGGTGGTAGGCTTGGAAACTATTTTAACTGAACTGAGTTAAAAAGTGTGGTTCATCTACGAGCAATGATTTTTTTAATATTCATGAACAAATTTGTAACTCCCTCAGCCTAACGATGGTACGCTATATGCTACCGAAACCGGTTTGCTACTAATTTAATAAATTTTGTGCTTTATCGTTCCTCACATTTTATAATCAATTATATAGCGTCAAGCTTCATTTGAATAATTATATAAATGCAAATATGGCAAATGTTGACAATATGGCCAATCCAAAATATTTTTATTAATTTTAGTGAAATCTGAAAGATGATATTTGTATCTAGTATCTGAATATCCGAAAACGTTTATTACTGTTTTGGCAGCAATCCTTGATCACGTGCGTAAGGGGAGCAGTCACAGTTGATTTCTTGTAGCGTTGTCATATAATTATTTAATTTTCTTTCGTTTGTTTGGTATTTTTCTGATTTAAACAAAGTAGTTGTATTTATTATTTTAGATAATATTTTAGCTGTTATTACTTCCAAATGAATTACACAAATAGAAAACGAGAAGAAATTTTCGATTCATGTTGCTTTAAAAACTCCTTTATGTTAGTGTTTATATTTCACAAAGAATGGGCCACATAAATCAGTACTTCAATTTATAAAAAGAAGATGCCTATTTACCTTTTCTTCAAGCAATGAAGCCATAATTGGCTCTACAATTTTTGGTTTATTTCTATAGCAACCAATGCAATTATGGAATTTTTTTCTCGCTACGTTTCTGCCGTTTAAATTTGATAATTCTTGATACTTAAAACGATTCGTTATGATGAAATTCTAATAATATAATGGGACATCTGATAAGATATACTGTTATTTTAGCACAATCAATCTGATTGGCAAATTCGTCATACGAATTAAAAATTTCCAACTAAGTGAAAAATTGCCAGGACCGGGAATCGAACCGATATCCTTGCCTTACAAAGCCAATGCTTTACTGTTTACGTTAACTGGACGTTAGCCCGAAGGGATCTTTTCGAACAGATAACCTTGTGACGTGTCGGTCGAATGAGGACATAGTCTAAGTAAAGTTAAAATGCAAAACTTTTATTTAGTGTAGTTGGGAAAAAGGGGAGTGGAGCAAAATTCTGTATTTCTGACAATTAATCACACTACTACGAGATTAAACTGTAATTCATACTCATATTTACGAGTAAGTCCGGCTCAAAGCACTAACCCGGCTCTTCTCTTCAGGTCGCGGTCTACTTTTACTCTAACCTGTAAATAAACAGCCCGTGGCTGCACAAATATCTTTATTCTCAAACACTCACAGTTCTGAACTAACTCTTACCCAACCTGTAAATAAACAGCCCGTGGCTGCACAAATATCTTTATTCTCAAACACTCACAGTTGTGAACTAACTCTTACCCAACTCAATTGCGGAGGCTCTCTACCTTCACACGGCAGCTCTGCTATTCTTTGCTGGAGGCTCTCCCGGCTCACCACACCACACACCACACGCACTCCAACTCACAACTTACAGCTTTCATATTTTGCAAACTGAAGAAGGAGCTAGAAATTTGCATAAAACGCATAACCGCATTTAACTGTAGATCGAGGGCGCAACACACACTCTGGAAAATTAGAGTTGTATAAAGGATAGATGTCGTGTTTGTGCCACACATGTTAGAAACTTGACGTCACGATCTCACTCAAAACACCAGCGTGTCTTTATTACAAAGGGACACTCCCTCACGACTTTATTGGTCATAACATCTGGTCTGTCATTCGTCGGAGAATAAACCGCAAATGAACTCCATATAACGATGGGTAGGTAGATATACTATTATTTTAATACAATCAAACTGATTGCTAAGTTTATCTAGCGAATTGAAAATTTAAAACTGAAAAAATTGCCCTGGCCGGGTATCGAAAATTGGGGCAATTTTTCACTCAGTTAAACGTTAAAGCATTGGCCTTGTAAGCCGAGGAACTGGGATCATTCCCGTCCTGTGTTATTTTCGCTCAGTTGGAAGTATTCAATTTATCTAGAAAGATGTAAAAGAAGACACAAAAAAGCATTTCTCACTATTCTCTAACATGTTATGATGAAAAAATCTTTTACACTTTACAGTGGGCTGTGCAATTGTAAAGTTAGGAAAACGCTGGGTTTTTTTTTCATACTTTACCTATTTCAAATGTATATTATTTTTATTATAAAAAATTCCATTCAATAAAATATTTCTTTTTTATTTCTTTTTCATACTTCAATAACAATTTAATTTCATCTGAATCTAATAGGGTGGGGCGAAAAAAATAGATTTTCTTTTATCGCAAACGAGTAGGTTTTGAATGTTTTAAACGAGTAGTTTTTGAAAAATGTCTCTATGATAGTATATAAACTGCATGAAATTTTACCTCTGAAACTTTCAGTATTTTACTATGCTAGAAGTAAAATAATCTATCACTTATTTCTCTTACTTGTTCTTCATCTGTTATTCATTTAGCAAAAACCAGAACGCGGACGTGAAGCAATGAGATATAAATTTTTCTCCTTGCAAATGAATTATGCATTAGTTTTATCAATTGCTATTACACCGACTTTCCGTTAGGCAATTTCAAAATGTTGCCAGAATAAAATAAAATGACGACCTGTCAAGTCCTCTTTACGCCTATTTTAAATATGCATTTGATATATATTTTTTATTCGTTTAGCTTCAATATTTAATATAATGTATTTTGTAAAATGCTTTTCACGTATTTAACTAAGCTGTGTTTATGAAGTTCATATTCATTTTGTTTACAGAAATATACTCGTTTTAGTTAAAAGTTTGGATTATTTTTGAGTCAAAATTTATATAAATGATTTTTGCATAGAAAAAAAAAAGGACACGCGTCAATAAGTCTAAAAATAAAATTTTTAACTTTGTAAGATAAGAAACATTTTTTTATCGATTTTTGAATTTTTGGAGAATTGTATAACTTATCGTTTATACTTTATTGACTTATATTAATCACTATGTTATTCTTTCTTTTTTCTAAATACTTTTCCCTTTCCTGTCATTTCTATGCATATTCCATGCATCCAAATCTATTAACCCCTTGGACGAGCGACACGTATACGTGCCGAAAAAAGGCTTAAGAATCCTTGTTTATTCCAACCGGTAAAATTATACTGCAAAATTTGCCTTATTCAGTCGAAGCATTTTCTCGATGTAAGAAGGCAAAAATTTCTGTTTATTAAAACCTGTGACAAAACATTAAAAAATTCGCAAAAGGCTCCCGTCGCGAAGGGGTTAAGAGGTCAGTTAATTTTTTCATGACGTTTTTATTATATACAGGGTGTTTCGCTACCAGACCGACAAATTTAGAGGGGTGATAGTAGACATGAAGAAAAACATTATTAAATGGGAAACCATGGGGCGCAAACGTCTTCCGTAGGATCCAGGGGCCATTAAAGTTTAAGGTCCAAAACTTCAAACGATTATAGAAAACGGAAAAAAAGGTGGATTCATTTGCGGTTTTCGCTAAAATCATTCTCTATATAACGAAATGTTTGTAAAAAAAATTTAAAGCTTATGTTCAAAAATTGTCGATAGAGGGCGCTTTAGACTTTAGAGTAACAAACAACTACTTTTTGCCCTTATTTTGTGCACGGGGTTGAAATTATTCTAAAGTTTAGACTTTAACTTAAATTTTAGTCCCAAAATCGGAAACATTAAGATCGGGTAACTAGTGAAAATTGAACTGTGAACAGAGGGGGAAATTTTAAACACCCATAAACATTATACAAACTGATCGATTTTGTTGCGGTTTGCGTGTAGGTCATTTCCTTGGTAATTATTTTATTCAAAATGACTTACAGCTCTTGTGTCTCCATTTTTTATAGAGGGCTCTTCCGACACATCTCCGACATTTCAATTGCATTACTCCTGCGTTTTTTACTACCAAACCAACATACTTCCAGGAAGTGTTAGAGATGCAAAGCGACTCGGAATTACATAGGAATGTAACGTTGAAAATGCTTTTTAGCGAGTTGTGGTTAAAAAAAAGCAGAGAAAAAAGCAACGGAAACAATTAGTAAAACAACTACACGTTAATGGGGCAGAAAACAATTTAGTTAAAGGTTTTACTACAAAAGGTGTCCGAAATTACGACCAGAAGTAATCGGGCATGCTTGAAAGCAGCGTCGCATGCAATTCTGCACGCTCTTAAAGATTCCTGACATCTGGGATAACTTTCTGGCAGCTACAGAAATTCGAGCTGAGAGGTCTTCCACTGACGGTACATTCATTCAACTTTTTTTTGACCCCAGAAGAAGAAGTCCATAGAGATTCAGATTCAGACTGAGCCAGGTGGGGGGGTACCAATTGATTTTAGCTCAACTAGCCCAACCTAGCATGGTTATTTTAAAAAATACAGAACAATTATACAGTAATAAAATAAAGGTAGGTAACAAAAAGTAATTGATATAAGGAAGTAGGTGCAACGATCTGACCGGCCAACGAACCGGGCCACCACTACCTATCCACCGCTGTCCATATGTTACGTTGATGTGTCTGCGAACATCGTTGGTAAAATGTGGAGGAACCCCATCATGCTATAGAGTGGCGCAATGAAAGAGGAATATGTGCTTTTACCAGAAGTTTCGATAGAACGAGTTGTAGAAATATCAAGTTGCTTTTTTCTCTGCTTCTTTTAACCCTAACTCGTAAAAAAGGCATTTTTGACGTTACATTATAATATGATTCCGAGTCGTCTTTGCATCTCTAACATTTCCTAGAAGTATGATGGTGGTAGTAAAACGTACAGAAGTAATGCCATTGAAATGTCAGAGATTTGTAGGAAGCGCTCTCTATAAAAAATGGAGACACAAGAGCTGTAAGTCATTTTGAATAAAATAATTACCAAGGGAATGACTTACACGCAACCCGCAACAAAATCGATCAGTTTATATAATGTTTATGGGTGTTTAAAGTTTCTCCCTCTGTTCACAGTTCAAGTTTCACTAGTTACCCGATCCTAATGTTTCCGATTTTGGGATTAAAATTTAAGTTAAAGTCTAAACTTTAGAATAATTTCAACTCCGTGCACAAAATAAGGGTAAAAAGTAGTTGTTTGTTACTCTAAAGTCTAACGCGCCTTCTATCGACAATTGTTGCACATAAGCTTTAAAATTTTTTTAAAAACATTTCGTGATATAGAGAATGATTTTAGCGAAAACCGCAAATGAATCCACCCTTTTTTCCGTTTTTTATAATCTTTTTAAGTTTTGGGCCTTAAACTTTAAAGGCCCCTAGATCCTACGGAAGACGTTTGCGCCCCATGGTTTCCCATTTGACAATGTTTGTCTTCATGTCTACTACCATCCCTCAAAGTTTGTCGGTCTGGTAGCGAAACTCCCTGTATATATTTATACATATATATGATTCAGATAATAAACTCACAGCAATTCAATATTCAAGCAAAGGTACATTTTAAAGCTTTTTATAGCGTTCTTAACGCCTTTAAAAAATAATAAAATTTAGTTTTTTTAAATTCCTTATAACATTTTTTAAATATTGATATCGTTAACCAGGTTTCTTAAAGATTTTCAAAGAACTATTACTCAACAATGTTAGTGGATTTTTAGATACACCTCTAATAGTGTAGAGTGAAAAAATGAATTTTCCTTTATCAAAAATAAGTAAGTTTTGAATGTTTTGAATGAATAGCATTTGAAAAATATCTTTATAATGATACACAAACTTACATTTTATCGCTGAAACTTTGAGAATTTTACTATGCTAGCAACTATGATTGTTACTATATTACCTATCTATGACTTTTTTCTCTTACTTGTTCTTCATTTGTATTTCATTTCATTTAGTAACCAGAATGCAGGCGTGAAACAATGATATATAGATTTTTTTCTTGCACATGAAATATGCATTAGTTCTATCAAGTGCTATTGCACCGACTTTCCATTAAGCATTTTCAAAATGTTGCAAGAATAAAATAAAATGACGACCTGTTATGTCCCTTTTTTCACATATTTTAAATATGTGTTTGTTATATAGTTTTTTATTTGTTTACCCTTAATATTTAATGCAAGGTATTTTGTAAAATGCTTTTCACCTATTTAAATACGATGTGTTTATGAAATTGTTATTAATTTTGTTATAGATTTGCTTTTTTTATTTAAAATTTTGGATTAATTTTTAATCAAAATTCTTACAAATGCTTTTCACACAGGAAAGAAAAGGACACGCATCAATAAATCTATAAATTAAATTTTTAACTTTCTAAAATAAAAAACAACGTTTTATTCGATTTTTGAATTTTTGGAGAATTGTATAACCTATTGTTTATATTTTATTTACTTACATTAATCACTAGAGGTGAGTTATTTTTATCATAACTTTTTTATTTATTACATACATATGATTTAGATGGAAAACTCCCAGTATTGCAATATATTTAAGTAAAGATAATATTTAAAGCAATTTTTATAGCGTATTTAATTTAAAAAAAAAAATAAATATTTAGTTTAAAAAAATTCTACAGATTTTTTTAAATATTGATTTTTTTAAAAGATTTTCAAGGGGATATCACTGAAGACTGTGCATGTATTTTAGATACACCCCTAATAGGGTGAAGCGAAAAAAAAATTCTTTTATCAAAAAAGAGTAGGTTTTAAATGTTTTGAACGAGTAGTTTTTGAAAAATGTCTTTATAATAGTACTCAGTATGCCTTTACAATGAACTAAAATCTTACCGCTGAAACTTTCAGTATTTTACTACGCTAGTAGTGAAATAATCTATCACTTATTTCTCTTACTTGTTCTTCATGTGTTATTCATTTCGCAAAAACTAGAACGCGTACGTGAAACAATGATATATAGATTTTTCCCTTGCACATGAAATATACATTAGTTTTATCAAGTGCTATTACACCGACTTTCCTTTACGCAATTTCAAAATGTTGCCAGAATAAAATAAAATGACGACCTGTCAAGTCCTTTTTACGCCTATTTTAAATATGCATTTGATATGTATTTTTTATTCCTTTAGCTTCAATATTTAATATAATGTATTTTGTAAAATGCTTTTCACGTTTTTAACTAAGCTGTGTTTATGAAATTGCTATTCATTCTGTTTATACATTTGCTTTTTTTTATTTAAAAGTTTGGATTATTTTTGATTCAAAATTCTTATAAATGCTTTTTACACAGGAAAAAAAAGGACACGTATCAATAAATCTAAAAATTAATTTTTTAACTTTGTGAGAAAAGAAAGAAATTTTTTTCTGATTTTTGAATTTTTGGAGAATTGTATAACCTATCGTTTTTATTTTATTTACTTACATTAATCACTATTTTATTCTTTCATTTTTCTATATACTCTCCCCTTTCCTAAGATTTCTTTGCATATTCCAAGTATACAAATTCTATTAAGAGGGCAGTTAACATTTTCATAACGTTTTTATTGAATATATATGTATATGATTCAGATGGTAAACTCACAGGATTTCAATATCTAATTAAATATACTATTTAAATCATTTTATAGCTTATTTAATTAAAATTAAACAAATAATAAAAATTTAATTTTTATAAAGTCTCTTCAACATTTTTTAAACTTTTAACCAGGTTTTTGTAAGATTTTTAAAAGAGTATTACACAAAACATATCATGAATTTTCAGATACAAGTCTAATAGGGTGGAACGATAAAACATTTATTTCATTTAATCAAAAACGAGTAGGTTTTGAATATTTTGAACGAGTAGTTTTTTTTAAATAATGCCTTTATAATAGTACATAAACTAGTTGAAATTTTACCGCTGAATCTTTGAGCATTTTAATATGTTAATAGTGAAACAATCTATCTATATTTCTTTTACTTGTTCTTCATCTGTTATTCATTTTTCAGAAACCAGAATGCGGGCGTGAAACAATGATGATGACATATAGATTTTTTCCTTGCCCATGAAATATACATTAGTTTTATCAAGTGTTATTACACCGACTTTCCGTTAGGCAATTTCAAAATGTTGCCAGAATTAAATAAAATGACGACCTGCCAAGTCCTTTTTAGGCCTATTTTAAATATGCATTTGACTGATTCTTTTTTTTTTTATTGGTTTAATCTCAATATTGAATGGAATGTATTTAAGAAAATGCTTTTTACGGGTTTGACTAAGTTGTTTATAAAGCTGTTAATAATTTCTTTCATGTATTTGCTTTTCAAATTTAAAAATTTGGATTGTTTTTGAGCGAAAATTCTTATCAATACTTTTCACACATGAAAAAAAATTTACACACATCAATAAATGTAAAAATAAAATTTTTAACTTTATAAGATACGAAACAATGTTTTACAATTTTTTTTTATTTTAATAATAACGAAAATATATCTGCGTGTAAATCTAAAAACAAAAAATCATCTTTTTTTTGTGTGAACCTAAGATTTAAACTAATTTATTCAAATTCAAACAATCATGTTTATGATTTTTTTTATCTATGGACGAAAATTTTTTATACCTTTTTCATAAAACAATCTTTTACTATCAGAAATGCATATGATCCTTGTCAAAACAAATCTTCTTATACGTTAGTTCAAAAACAATGACTTTTCATATATGTTTGACACATCATAGTTATGCTGGTGTGTTCTGAATATTTTACATATATGTCCCATTCTATAGTGAATGAATAGCGAAACAATGTGTCAATTGTTGATTTTCCTTTTTTTATTTTCTTATTCCTTTGTATGGAATCAGAACAAAGACTTTAAAAGGGTGAGACGTTATTATTTTTTTGTGCTTTAAAATGCATTAAATACATTGATTTTTCTTTTTTATTTATGTGGAAACAATGAAAAATAATCCTGTGACATAAGGTAAATTAAAATTGGAATTTTTATAGTCTCGAATCTGAAACAAGAATAGTTTCTTTTTCTTTATGGATTATTACATGAAAACAAATAATAAACGATTCTTTTATTATTTTAAGTATATTCTAAGGATACTAAGTATATTTTAAGGATAATCTTTTAAGTATAAATGAAATTTTCTGTAATTACTAGTGCGCAACAAGTATTGTAGACAATATTTTTATAACATCACATAAGGTAAAATGGCGACTTCTATGTCGCGAATCGAAAGCACGAATACTGTATATTATTTATTAGTTTGATTCGGAAAATCTCGCAGGCTATTAAATAAGAGTTCATTAACACTATACATAAGATTCCAAATGACTTCATAAATTCAGAGTGTTTAAAGAAATTTTAGCGTACTTTTCACTCAGCTTTCAAATTTCCCTACATAATGCCAAGATTGAAGGGTGTTTGATGCATTTTTAAATTTAAAATATCCTTTCAGGATATGAATTTTTTTTGTACTTTCTTATGTCTTTTCAAGAAGAAAGTATTGGATTCAAGAAAATTTTCAAAATCCGGTTTTCGACTGATTTATGCGTTTTAGGAATCAAAGAACCCTAAAAACATGTTGTTAGAAAATGTCTCTCTGTGATTCTGTTATACTCTCTGTCTGTCGCTATGTGATAAAAAGTTTGTGGAGATTCTATCTCAAGAACCAATGCAGAGAATTTTACAAAACTTTAGATTCTGTTTCATCTTGATATAAACTAGATTTTTTTTTAGTTTTCGGTATGGTCCTGCTATGCGGCATTAATCACAATTTCGATAATAGCCATATGTCAATAACTAGTGCATGGACTTGCATAAAACTTTAGATTTAATAAGTACTTGTTATAGCATGGTGCTTATTACGTTTTGGTGCTGATCGCTCTGAAAGTGACGCTGCCATAGTTCATTATTCGTTATTATCGCAATAACTCAAGAACTAATGCGCGAAAATTTCTAAAACTTCAGATTCAATCAGTCCCTGATATACATTAGTGTTACATAGTTTTGGGTATATATCGTCCCAAAGATGGCGCTGCTATACTGCATTTTTCATGATTTTTCAATAAGTGTATCTCAAGAACTAATGGATGGATTTTCATCAAATTTTAGATCAGTTAATACCTGATAAAAATTGATTCTCATTAGTTTATAGTATTGTAACTCAAGAGCTCCAAGTCATCTAGACGCAAACATAGAAGTTGCAATTGTTGCCTCATTTCCAGGACTCCCCCAAAAAATTCTTACTCTTCCGGAGTCTTTGAAGATGAAACCGTATTAACCCTTTTGGGTTTGGTGTACTAATAATAGTACATGTCTTTTAATGAATTATTATTTTGTTTTAAGAAATATTTTTGCTACTCTTTACATGTAGTAATGTCAGTATATGGGTATGTTTACTATACGACATCACTTACGTTTAGGTGTTTAGTAATAATACCGATTAATATTACTTACTTCTCTTTGCTCCGTTTGCGATTCTTTTTTTAAAACATAAATTTAACTCTCTAAATTTAAAATAAAACTTACTTACCTGAAAGAATAATGTGTAATAAAGCACAAAAATTACATCTTTAAAAATTCTTCTTTAGCCTATTGTTATATGTATATGAATTGAATAGCAAGTATTAAAAAAAATTCATTATTTCTCAGACAATAAAATATTCATTAAACACTAATTAATCTATTTGGATAGCTAATGTTAATGTTATTAAACTTAAAGTAATTTGGTCTAAAAATTGAAAAAAATAGACCTGAAAGATTAAACAGAAGATTTTTTAATTCGACACCAGTATGCAAAGAGAGAGCACTACTCGGGGCCCCGAAAAATCGTAGAAACCCTCTCATTGAAACTAATCGCTGTTTCTCGTAAAAATTGTAGGCATTTGTGGTCTTATTAACCGACGAATGCTAACGGTCATCCTCACGGAGATTGAACATTGGTTTGAACGTCAACACTTTAGCAGACAAGTCTCCAGCTTGGATCCCTGCTGCCGAACTAAAAGTGCTATTACATCAAGAGTCAAAGTCGCTGCAAATTACAGGCGTCTCCTTGTTATCATATGATTCCAGTTCTCACACAAACAGCGAGAGATTATCCTGTGTAGGAGCGTCTTCAACACCTGAAACGAAGCGAGTCGAAAGTAATAGCTAAACAAATGCTTGGAAATCTGGATGAGGGCAAAAGCTTTTCTTGAACAGCTAATCAAATGCTTAAAAACGAAAAAAATCAGGCAATTTTTACATGTAATAACACTTTAAAAAATCTGGCAGCAATTTATAGCTTGCTGACAACTGTTCCTACAAAGTCAAGTAATTCTTGCTATCACTAGTATTGCACTGGCATTATACATGATTATAACTTCCTCAAGGGAGGTCATCTTACTTTCCTTAAGGGACCTTTCGATCAACTCACAACTACTAAAGTTGCTGTGAACTGAGAAAATGAGTGTTACCTGTTACGGATATATGCTGTACAAATCCTTTCCCGACACTGGCCCGGGAGTTTAGGAATGTCGTTCCAACACACCAGGTCAAAACTGTAGTGTTTGAGCCTCGCTCTACGGAGTCCGTTTTTACCACATTGATAGATAAATTTGGTGGATATGCATCTCCCATTAGTTCGTCTTTGCTTAGAATTGCCCTCGTACTGTGTTTGACACTGAAATCAATGTACGAAGGAATGCTGTCCATTTTAATCTAATAACCAGGATAGTGGTGAGCTGCACAACCTGTATTTAATGAAGAGGAGCCTCTTTATTCATATGTAACACGTCTATATTCATTGACCACTGAAGACTGGGAATCACGTATATCATACATATATATATAAATATATATATATATATATATTTACATATATATATACAGGGTGTTTCTAAATTCATGGTCCAAACTTTAAGGGGTGATAGCACACATCAAGACAAACAATATTTAAATAGGAAACCAAGGATCCCAAAGTCTTCCGAAGGAGATAGGCGCCATTAAAGTTTAGGGTCCAAAAATTCAAATGATTATGAAAAACAGAAAAATTGGTCGATTCGTTTGCAGTTTTCACTAAAATTATTCTTTATGGCAGTATTGTCTTGATAATAAATTATAAAGATAAATTTCAAAAAATGACGATAGAGGGCGCTTCAGACTTTAGAGTAACGAACAACTATTTTTTACCGTTATTTTTTGCATCTCATTAAAGGTTTCGTAAGCTTAGACTTAAACTTAAATTTTGAGCTCAAAATCTGAATAGTTGGAAGCAGTTAAGTAGCACAAACTTAACTGTGTTCAGGGTTTTAAAATCAAATGATTATAAAAAACGGAAAAAATGGTCGATTGATTTGCGGTTTTCACTAAAACTATTCTTTATGTCGGTATTTTATTGAAAATGAATTATAAAGATAAATTTCAAAAAATGCCGATAGAGGGCGCTTTAGACTTTGGAGTAACGTACAACTATATTTTACCATTATTTTTCGCATCTCATAAAATTTTTTTTTAGAAGCTTAGACATAAACTTAAATTTCGAGATGAAAATCTGAATCGTTGGGAGTGGTTAAGTAGCGCAAACAGAACTGTGTTCAATGGGTTCGTTTCTCCAAAGTCTAAAGTGCCCTCTATCAGCATTTTTTTAAAATTTATCTTTATAATTTATTTTCAAGACAATACTGACATAAAGAATAGTTTTAGTGAAAACCGCAAACGAATCGGCCAGTTTTTCTATTTTTTATAATCATTTGAATTTTTGGACCCTAAAGTTTAATTGCGCCTATCTCCTTTGGAAGACGTTTGGGACCCGTAGTTTCCTATTTAATATTGTTTCTCTTGATGTGTACTATCACCCCTTAAAGTTTGTACCATGAATTTAGAAACACCCAGTATGTATGTAATATACATTAAACTGAACAGTGTTCAGGAGTTAAAATGTTACCCTCCCCAGCCCTCGAACACATTTCAAATTTCCGCACTTAATTACTCAAAACGATGCAGATCTTGAGCTCAAAATTTAAGTTTGAACTTTTACAAGCATTTAATTAGATACAAAAAATAACGGTTAAAAATAGTTGCTGGTTACTCCAAAGTTTAAGGCGCCCTCTAACGGTATTTTTTGAAAGTAATCTTTAAAATTTATTTTCAAGGAAATATTGACATAAAGAATATTTTTAGCGAAAACGGCAAATGAGTCTCCCAATTTTTCCGCATTTTATAATCATTTGAAATTTGAACCTCCCCACCCCCAATGAACACAGTTCAGTTTGCGCTTTTTAACCACTCGCAACGATTCTGATTTTCATCTCAAAATGTAAGTTTATGTCTAAGCTTCTAAAAAAATTTATGAGATGCAAAAAATAACGGTAAAAAATAGTTGTGCGGTACTCCAAAGTCTAAAGCGCCCTCTATCGGCATTTTTGAATTTTATCTTTATAATTTATTTTCAAGATAATACTAACATAAAGAATAATTTTGGTGAAAATCGCAAATCAATTGACCTATTTTTCCGTTTTTTTTATAAATATTTGGAATATGAACCTCCCCCCACAGTTCAGTTTGCGCTGCTTAACCACTTCCAACGATTTAGATTTTAAGCTCAAAATTTAAGTTTTTTTTAAGCTTCTAAAAATATTTAATGGCATGCAAAAAATAAGGGTAAAGAATAGTTGTTCGTTACTCCAAAGTCTAAAGCGCCCTCTATAGGCATTTTTTGAAATTTATCTTTATAATTTATTTTCAAGACAATACTGATATAATCAATAGTTTTAGTGAAAACCGCAAACGAATCGACAAATTTTTCTGTTTTTTATAATCATTTGAATTTTTGGACCCTAAACATTAATGGCGCCTATCTCCTTCGGAAGACGTTTGGGACCCTTAGTTTCCTATTTAATATTGTTTGTCTTGATGTGTACTATCACCTCTTAAAGTTTGTACCATGAATTTAGAAACACCCTGTATATATACATAGTATCTTAATTCTGATTTTTGTACTCACGAAAGTAGCAAAGGGAAGAAATAAATGCAATTTATATTACATGAATTTACATTTAATTAAATATTCAGGATCATATTCTTAATCTATTATCATAGTCTAATTAATATTATGATGTTAAAAGTTAAAAGAGTAATATTAAACAATTTGTCCAATCTTAATTATTATTTAAAGAGTTCTCGAAGTTTAAAATTATTTAAAACTTGTTTCTAGGTATATTTCTTTTTATCAGACAAAAACTATAAGATTTAGTCAAAATATTAAACTTCTCTTTGAAAGATATGGATTACAGTCTTTTAATCAATTTAGAAGTCAAAAATTCAAAACCCGAGCAATTTCAAAATTGTTAAAAGAAATTTATTTATATGTTTCTGGTTATTGAAAGTAAGAAAGTTTTTAGTAAATTACGCTCGGTATCAATAAATTTCCGCATAATGTAAAAATACACTGCACTTGACGGTTCCTGAATTTAATACCGAAAATTTGCTGGGTGAGAAGTTTAACACATGCAAAAAATATTTATTCATTCAACTTTTATAAATTATAGCTATATGGCCATGAATTTCTTTGAGTACTGCGTTATTTGAGTGTTGTTGTATTAACAGATGTATTAACACATTAATATAATAAAAACCTACTAGTCAAATATGTGTTAAATGAAAAATTATATTTTTGCTTTAAAATATTGAAATTATACAATAAGATATTACCATGTCCATTATTTTCAATAGCAAAAAATGAGTAAAAAAGGCATGCGAATTATATAGATTATTACCTAGATTAAACAGTTTCCCGCGCTAAGAGAAAAACAAGTAGGAGAATATTTTTTTATGAATTTAACCCCTTCGCGACAGGAATCTTTTATAAAATTTTTAGTGTTTTGTCACCGGTTTTTAAAAACAGAAATTTGTAACTTATTAAATCTAAAAAATGTTCCGCTTAAATAAGGCAAATTTTACTGGTGGGGTTAAACAAGGTTTCTTAAATCTTTTTGAGGCACTTATAAGTGTCTCTTATCTCCAAGGGATTAAATAACATATCGATATATGCAGTTTATTTAAATGTAATTCATTTTAAATTTAACATTGAACATTCATTTTCAGGAATTGTTGTACGTATGTGGTATTATATTAGAATTAAGTCGTTCAGCCAGGTGCATGGTCCAGCGAAATCACAAATATTGCATAATACACTAAATATCAGTCTTTATTATAAATGCATATCACAGCGAAAAACTCACTTTTAGAGATTATTGAACACAATTTCTCCTTCAACCGAATTATTTTGTGCACACGATAAGTGCTATGCACTGTATAAACTTTAGAAAAAGTTTTGTGTTGCATATTAATGCCATTGTTTAATTTATTTTTTCTTGAATTACCATAACATCATTAAAATTTACCAAAACCGATATTCGAAAAAAGAACATAATATTATGTCCGGTAATTTATATGAAATGCGTATTGTACAAGATGCCGTATCACGTATTTTTCTTATTATCAGTTGCTGCAGGGAAACGATGCGTCTCCGCTTAGCTGTAAGCAAGAGAATCCCCTACTGAAATTTTAATTTGCGTTACCGTTTTTTTTAGAAATTTTGTATTGGTGTTTCTTTTATTGCTATTCCATCTTAATACTTTTAGTAAGAGTGCAGATTATTTTACTTGAAATCTCTATAAGACTATGTAATATATATTGTATGTATGACTATGTAAAATAAAAGACTTTGTTTAAATACCAGTGAAATGGCGTGTATTTCGTAGCGTGTAGTAATACTATAAATCATGTACAGGACTACACAGAAGTATTCGTCTATATATCAGCTTATTGACATATATTGATGAAGGAGAAATTTTAACTTAGTGGTGTGCGTTTTAACTAATATTTTGCATACGGTGTTGTATATATATAAATTTATAAATAAAACACAAAGCTGCACAAAAGGATCCAAGAATTTTTGGATTATAGACGGTAATTTTTATAATTGGATTTTGATATATGTTATCCATTTTCTAAGCATCGTCTATAGCTTTATGAACTCGTAAAGTTTTGCTGCAGAATTTTGAATGTTTTGAAAGGTGTTCCATAATGTATAATTGAAGCATGACTTTTTCTTCTTGTATATTTTAACATGCGTAATACAAAGAATAATGTATTATTTCTCATAATTTATTGCGTTATGAAACGTATTCATTTTAAATAATTTGCGAAGATATTTTTAAATAAAAACTAAATAAATTAATCTGCACGCTTTGATTAAATATGCCTTTTCTGAATCATATTACGTATAAAGATAATTGTACAATAATTACTGTATCCTAAGTAAATTAATTTATCTATGCTAACAATTTCTCTGATTTATATTGCGCAAGAATACACAGATAAAAGAAAGTTAATCAAGAAAGTCTAAATTAAAAATAAAATATAAATCATATTTAAATCCAGTCGGCAGACAAAAGATGCCGTTACATAATTTGTTGAGAATTCCCAAAATCCCAAGCCAAATTTAGTCATGAAAATACTCATATGTTGGCACAGAGTCTTGTATCTCAAAACACCTACACATTTTTTTTTCTGTCTTTTCTCTCAAAATGCGAATATGTTTAATTAAATTATTCTCTATGAAATAAAATTTAAGGCAACATATCGAAATCTGTTTCGTATTTTACTGCATCAGAAAAGTTAAAATTGTTATGATCTTAATTAATAATGCCTTGGTTAAAACATCTCTACAGAGAGTGTGTATAGAATAGAAATCAAATGTAATAAATAATCGAAATCTCTACATACATTTTGCAGATTTAGATATAGCTAAATTATTAATAATATCTGCAGATTTTTTAGACTTATTTACGATTATTAGCAGATGCTGTAATCAAGTTAGAAATTGCACGTCAAACCTAGCAAATAGGATACATTCTTATTATATTGTAGTTTGAAAAATATTCTGATTTTCCTCTAGTAAGGTACCCTGGGGTAATAACGCCAGGCGGGGTAATAACGCCGAGTGCTTATATTTTGCATAATTATGAAATAATCAGGTAAATGACACCCATGTGCTCTGCGCAAAAGGGTTTTGAGTCATATAAATTGCAAAAAAACTGCTTCAAGTTAATTTGTTTCATTTTTAGGTCTTATTGTTTTTACAAGCAACTAAAATTAACGCTTGATCTAAAATTTGCGACATACGTTTTGTGATGTGAAGACTATCTTTTATCCGGAAATGCTTTGTTAATTACATAAATTTGTAGTGCATTTCATGTACTTTTAAAATGTTGTTGAAGATTTTGGATATCTTCTCGAGATAATTTGTAATTTAAAATGTACTGCGCAATAACTATATCGGGGTAATAACGCCAATCCTTGACATTAATACCCCGGTTGATTCCCTTCAGTGGCCGAGCTGCATCCTAAATACTGATTCAAATAAACACAGTTAAAACTGTGCAATATTTCTCATATTTCTATTTAAGCGGTCCTTTTTAAGCAAAAAGAAGCTCACGGTTTGATATTCTTTTGCCTCACCCCCCCCTCCCACACCACACCTTTATTTTTCTTACACTTTTACAAAAAATTGAACATTTTTAATAGCTTAGAATGCAATTTGTCAATTTCTAAGTTTGTAGAGTTTGTATTTTTAGAATTGGGCTATCTACATGCAATTATTTCATCTTATTTCATAGTTTTGTTTGCATGGCGTTATTACCCATATAGGTGGGTAATAACGCCAAATAGCATTGGTAAAGAAAAAACGCCATTACATTTCATGAATACATATCTGTTAAATTATTTTATTTTATATAGATAGTCAATGAGTTGCTGTATCAGATCCTATATTTGTTTGAAAAATACAATCTAAAACTAAGCCGTGAAAATTGGTAGAACCTTAACGTGGCGTTATTACCCCAGGGTACCTTACTTCAAATACAGTAGAGTATACGGAATTTTTTGAGCATCTCTGTAAATGCTATCTGCATCAAAAAATTATACAAAAAAAAAACCTCTTAGTATAGCTCAAAAAAGTATATCCATTTCATAAAATGTGAAATAGTTTTCTATTATTAAAATGTGGCCCAAACAATGTTTCCCCCTATACCATTATGTAATTAAATACTTTAGTGTTGCACAGTAAATTAGAAATAAATATTCTTTGCACCACAGATTTTACAGAAATCTTAGCATATACTTCATAGATGCATATCAGTTTGATTATATCCCAAACAGTGTAACACCATTAAAATGCACCTGAAACTATTTTTCCCACTGGCGGTAAGGTAAAGGAATACTTTAAAAATCCTTGTAATTAAACCATGCGTCTTATTTTCATAAAATTTTAAACGACTGGAAAAAAGTATGCAACAAATATCTATTTTAAATTTCAAATGATTTGAATGGGTAGTTTTTGCTCTGTAATTTGCGAATTACTTGCAATGCGAATTACTTGAAACTTTTCTACAGATTATTTTAAAGATTTTTTATCAGATTTTCGTCTGAGAAGGGAGGGGAATTTAATATTTTCTATAAGCAGATATTAAATGAACCTGAAAGAGGCAATTCAGAAACAAAAACAATGATCTGTCAGTTTTTTCATTGTACTTATTAGGGAGAAATCGAGTAATATCGGAATATTAAGCTATTTTGAAATAAAATATGCTTTAAAAGTTAAATTTGAATATTTGCTACTCTAATGAAAACTTTAATATGATATTTGAATAGTTTGAAAAGATCATATAAAATAGAAACAGCTTTATTAGCTTTTTTTTACTTTTTATAACATTTATATTTCGGTTTTTTTAGTCTTTTAAAATCTCTGCCACAATTTAACTAAAACTGAGCCGAAATCTACACGTCTGACGATTTGAAAGCCAGCTTCTCATAAAGAATTGAAACAAAACGAATGAATCAATTGATTTTAAGGAATTTAGATCAAGATGAATAATTTAAATAAGCAATTTAAATGAATATGAGTAAAACATGTAAAAAACAACTCATTCAAGATCTAATTTACGACTCTTTCCCGATTTCTTTTTAAGAATGTAATCACTAGAGGATATTGTTTTATACTAGTTTAAAACTTCATTTTTGGATTTAGAAAGAACTTGCTGTTTCTATATTTGTTGTAGACTACTTTTTGTCACTTTCACTACAACCTTTTGTTCAAATTTATTTTTTCATTTCATTCTTGTAGTATTATTTTCTGCCTTTTCCTGTTTTTTTCCTTCTAGAATTTGTTCTTTCTTTTATTTGTCAGTTTTCTATTCGTCTAGCAGATATTTTAAGAGCTCTAAAGTGTTTTGTTTTTGCTTACGACATTGCCGTGTTACAAACATTGTATCCACACTGTAAAAAAAAAAAAGTGTCGATCTACTAAAAAAACTTTAGTGATCCTTGTAATTACTAAAAAAGTTTTAGTAATCTTAGTCGGTTACAAGAAAATCTGTAAGAATTACTAGAAAAAAGTTAGCAATGAATAGAGTTAATAATTTTATATTTTTAATAGCTATTACTAAAACACACTTGGTGTGGCCTTGATAGCATAGTGGTTATAGTAACGGACTCCAGGCTAAAAGGTCCCGGGTTCGATACTGGCAACTGCCAAATACGCCACGAATGTATGTAGTGTAAGTACTCGTTAATAAAGGGATTATGTTGTAGCAGTATTTATTTAGCAGTAGTATATTATTATTATGTTATAGCAGTAGAAATGTTTGGTGCTGCCATCTATTGCGGTTTTGCCGAAAATCTTTCGCTTCAAAAGTGTAGATGCAGCTCGAAGGAAACTCCTGCCCTTCGGGCACACGTAATGGTTATTAAAAATAATTTTGGAGCTATTACTAAAGTTTACTTGGTGGCTCATACTAAAAATTTTTAAGTTAGTTATACAAACAATTCTTTTGTTTAGTTTACAAAAGAAATGCTTGTTTCGCTTGCAAAAAAAAAAGTTTGTAATGGTTACTAAAAAATTTTGTGGAATACAAATTTACTAAAAAATTTTTAGTAACCTGTTGAATTTTTTTTTTACAGTGCACTGTAACAGAAAAGATGTACATCTACAAATCTAAATTTTATAAACTACAGAAATCTGTAACTTTACAAACAGACCTACTAAAATTACACTTATCTTTCTAAACTTTTATCTGTGATATAGGCTAGTAAAATAACTAGTAATCCTAGTTTCCTAAAAGAAAATCTGTATAACCTTACAGATTTTTCGCTTTTCTGTGTAAAGCTGTATCTGCTACATGAATTTTTGCTGTTGCCGTTACATAAAAAGTGCTATAAATCCCAGTTTCCTAGAAAACTTTTAGTAACTTTACAGATTTTTCACTTTTCATTGCAAAGCTGTATCTGCTACGTGAATTTTTGCCGTTGCCGTTACATAAAAAGTGCTATAAATCCCAGTTTCCTAGAAAACTTTTAGTAACTTTACAGATTTTTCACTTTTCATTGCAAAGCTGTATCTGCTACATGAATTTTTGCTGTTGCCGTTACATAAAAAGTGCTATAAATCCCAGTTTCCTAGAAAACTTTTAGTAACTTTACAGATTTTTCACTTTTCATTGCAAAGCTGTATCTGCTACATGAATTTTTGCTGTTGCCGTTACATAAAAAGTGCTATAAATCCCAGTTTCCTAGAAAACTTTTAGTAACTTTACAGATTTTTCACTTTTCATTGCAAAGCTGTATCTGCTACATGAATTTTTGCCGTTGCCGTTACATAAAAAGTGCTATAAATCCCAGTTTCCTAGAAAACTTTTAGTAACTTTACAGATTTTTCACTTTTCATTGCAAAGCTGTATCTGCTACATGAATTTTTGCTGTTGCCGTTACATAAAAAGTGCTATAAATCCCAGTTTCCTAGAAAACTTTTAGTAACTTTACAGATTTTTCACTTTTCATTGCAAAGCTGTATCTGCTACATGAATTTTTGCTGTTGCCCTTACATAAAAAGTGCTATAAATCCCAGTTTCCTAGAAAACTTTTAGTAACTTTACAGTTTTTTTTTATACAGTGTATAACTATACGTCGGTAAAATTACGACTCAAACTTAATAATGCTTTGGTTAATACATCTCTACAGAGAGTCTGTATAGAATAGAAATCAAATGTAATAAATAATTGAAATCTCTACATATATTTTGCAGATTTAGCTTTATATTAATAATATCTTCAGATATTTTAGACATATTTACGATTATTAGCAGATGCTGTAATCAAGTCAGAAATTGCACGTCAAACGTAGCAAATAGGATACATTCTTATTATATGGAAGTTTGAAAAATATTCTGATTTTCGTGTAGTACTTCAAATACAGTAGAGTATATGGAATTTTTTGAGCATCTCTGTAAATGCTATCTGCATTAAAAATTATACAAAAAAAACCCTCTCAGTATAGCTCAAAAAAGTATATGCATTTCATAAAATGTGAAACAGTTACAGTTTTTTTACACTGTACTTGAAGTTCTTAAAAGGCGTGATGTCCAAATTTGCTTCAAATATTTTTCTTCTAATGAGAAAATTATAGTTGATTAGATTTACCACTGCGAGATTATACTAACTGTCTCTATTTTTTTTTTTTATTTATTAAGTTTTACCATTAAGACTCATTTAGAGGATCTGAAACAAGAAGTTTTTAAGTACTCGGTGCACAATTTTTTTACAATCTTCCATGAACGTCCTTTCAGAAATTCTGATTTCTGAACTTCGTTCATGTAATTTCCATTCGACTTATGATGTATTTTTCGACCACAGAATAAAACATGCAAAACCGTAATAGTTTATCTTTTGAACCTGTAAAACTCTGTCTGATACAGTTTTTCTCCAACTATTTTTCTGATATAATACGAACATGTATTCCGGTACATTAGTTATTTACCGCAAGCATTTTACCAAATTTTGACTTTATGGTCTCCGATATGAAGCATATTGACCCATACATCTAAAATGTGTTGTACGTGCTTTCACACAAGCAATGTAGCTCCAAAACTAACTTTGTTTACTAGAAAACTCACAGAAAATTAAAGCTAGCCTACACAGTAAGGTAAACATAGAAGTTAATTGATAATTTCATTATTAAAACCGGCCCGACCAGTGGCCGCGAGGTTCTGACCTCCAAATTGGTAGACGGTAGGTGCTGGGTTCGAACCCAATCGCGACCGTCGGCCTAACCATTCGAAGTTTTCCGTGGTTTTCTTCGAAACTTGCGTAAATATGGGTTAGGTTCCCTTAGAAAGATCCCCACGGAGGGCAACCCACCGCATTGGGCCTATATCCCATAGCGTAGATAATCGGCCGACAAAAATACAACAACAACAACAACATTATTAAAACCGAATGAAGAGTTTTTATCTGACCTCTTTTTATCACCGTTTGATTTTATTTTTCTGTAAGAGTTAGTTTTATCAGAATTAATATAATATCATTTATTATTCTCCTAATGTTATCAAAATCATGCAAATTTCAAACTTGCAGATAATATTAAAAAGATTAATAATACATTTACGTGGATAAGATATATATTAGATTAACGAAGTTATGATTTTTTTTCCTTCTTAATCCCGATTTTTTTGGCCAATTGAGCACATTATTAATATCAAAAATCTGTTGTACAGGGAAACTGGGATTTCTAGAATTTTTTATGTAACTATAAAACCAAACATTCTTATAACCGAATTTTTGTACACATATTTTTGTTGTTACTGTAACATTGAAAGTTCTAGGAAGCTTAATTCTTTGAAATTAAATAATTTCACTTTTTTTTTTTTTTTTTTTTTTTTTGTAAGAAAATTTTGTTTTAATTGTTTTACAGCCCAAAATTTTTAGTAAATCTTATCATACACCCTTACTAAAAATTTTTATTTCATGAAATTTAAAATTTATTACAGAAACGAAGTATAAATAATATTGAATTTATTCCCTATTTATGTATGGCTGGAATTACAGCAACTGCAATAATTATAATGATAATAATAATAATAATAATAATATAAATAAAATCTAAATTTCTTCTTTAAGCATTGAATCGAAAATTAAAATAGCATTTTTGAATGATTTTTTCCCGTATCAGTTCTTTGTTTAACTAGAACTGATATATATATAAATATATATATATATTAGTCCCACATTGATGCTAGCTTCTGCAAGATCTTTTAGCATAATAGCTAAAGACTTTAGCATAAAGACTAAGGTGATGTTTAATTCATTTACATCAAAAAAGAAAATTGTCCACAAGAACACTGAGATTAAAGAAGTGCAAAGTTATGTGAACCTAGGACAGGAAATATCATCGGATAATAGTATCATGAATGAAATCAATAGAAGAATAAGAAATGGGTGGTGTGCTTTTGGGAAGAACAGTATTATTCTGAAGAGTAATATGCCTCTTTTTTTGAAAAGTAAAGTGTTTAATCAGTGTATTTTACCTGCATTAACTTATGGAGCAGAAACATGGACACTAACAAAACGGATGATACAAAGACTACAAACAACACAAAGAAGTATGGAAATATGTATGTTAGGCATAACTAGAAGAGACAGAAAGAGGATAACATGGATAAGAAATCAGACAAAAGTTTTTGACATCCTTGAAAGAATCAAACAGCTAAAATGGAAATGGGCTTGGCACATTGCAAGAAGACAAGACACTAGATGGAGCACAAATTTACTACAGTGGTATCCCAGAGATGTAAAACGACCAAGAAGACGACCACAAGTAAGATGGAGTGACGAAATTAGAAAAGTGGCTGGTGTAAATTGGATGACAAAAGCACTAGACAGAAAACATTGGAAAAATCTGGGGGAGACCTACATCCAGCAGTGGATCGAAAACGGTTGATGATGATGATGATGATGATATATATATATATATGGGTATATGTGTATAGCTTAATTATTACATTATACTAATCTCAATCTATGTTGTTATGTTAACTAAAATAGCCATTAATATCATAAGATATAGCTACATACATATTTCCAAAAAATCACAGGTGCTTTTATAAATGGATTTTCGTTCAATAATTTAAAATGTCATAGTCAACAACTTATACTTAAACATTTTATAATACCACTACATTAATTTGTTGAATTTTTTGTTATACTTTTAATTCTTATTCCAAAAAGATTTGTTTCACTATTACTCACCCAGAATTAAAATAAACTTTTGCAGAAAACTTAAGTAAATTTACCTTAACACACATATGATTTTAGAAAAGTTATTACATTCTGAATGCATTCAGAACATTGTTCATTGATTTTGTTAGAAATTCGATAAGACTTTTCTTTCAGTCTATTTCTTCCAATTAAAATGTGTTTCTCAGTTGCTTGAAAATTAAGCGCCTATTTTAACAACTTATTCGTTAGACACTATTTTATTCTCATAGAAGGGCAGAACAATACAGGTCATGAGTTATCTACTCATGATTATATTTAATCTTTATATTTCTTTGAGAAATCACCAATTGTCATTTTTCAACAAAGTAATGATCAGAGACTCGTGATTCATATGTTGTTAACGTGATGATATAACAGCAATATTAAGTAGTAAATGTGATTTATTAAGTAATAATTTTTAGATTATTAGATTATTTAGATTATTTAAGGATTATATTATACGAGCTGAATGTTTTTTTAGATAAAACTTTACATAAAAGCATATTCAAGTAAGTCGCTTATCATGTCAGCTAAAATAAACAACAACAAAAAAATATGTATGTATAAGTTTTCATTGTTGTAGCTAATGTATTTAAATGAAACATAAATTCGAGATAGACATTCTGTCTAAAAATATAAATATATAAAAACAGTACACATTGGGAGTGTTTTACTAAAAGCGTGATACACGTATTGTCTAGAATAATAGACCAATTTCAACGTAATTCACGTAATATTTTATGTTTAATTATTGTTTTTTTAAACTGAGTAGAAAATTTAGTAATAAAGGTTGAATATTTTTTTCTATTTAAAATATTTCTTATTTAATACGTATTATTTTAATCTCTATTTTAGACCCCAAAAATGAATTTTGAAAGTAAGTAACTTACATAATATTAAATAGATAGACATATTTTCTGATTTCAGTGCAGTGTAAAAAATATCAAAACAACCAAGTTAAAAATATGAATTATAATAATAACTTCTTTCATTAATTTTTGAGTAACTAATAAGAAAACAGGGAATTTATGTATGTAGAT
This sequence comes from Maratus speculifer, assembly GCA_964019185.1. Lineage (NCBI taxonomy): Eukaryota > Metazoa > Arthropoda > Arachnida > Araneae > Salticidae > Maratus > Maratus speculifer. The sequence continues at coordinate 375,669,053 of OZ025294.1, read as the reverse complement.
GACATAGCATTGTGACATTACAGAGACAATAATGGTACTTAAATATGGTTGTTAACATTAATTCACAATGCTTTCTTATTAGAACTTTTTTATAGAAATAAAAATATCAAATTTTTCAATCTTATCCTTAAATAAACTATATTAATAATTTTATTCTTTCCCCTCAAGATGATATTTTTAAAAAATGGCACAAAAGTAAAATTATTGGTTCCTTGAAAAAATTTGCCCCATTTCTCAACAAGTGGACTTTTTTTTTCTGTATACTAATATATTTTTTCCCAAAAAACTCGAACTGCATATGATAACTATCTTTATAAGCCGAAAAAAACTTCGAATTCAATCGCTATTTTTATCGTTCGAAATTTTATTAAAATTGTGCATTTTTCTTATTTATTATATGCTCAATGATAACCTGTAACATGCGAGTTTAGTTCTTTTGTTAGTTCGAATTGAAAATTTCCAAATGAGCGAAAAATTGCCCAGGCCGGGAATCGACCCCGGATACTTGGCTTACAAGGACAATGCTTTGACTGTTAAGGTAACCGCGCGATAACCGGCGGGGATTTTTCGCTCAGATAACCCTATTGGTCATAGCATCTGGTCTGTTTAGACAGCTCAACAGAATAGACCGCAGGTAATGGAACTTCATATGACGATGGGTACGTAGATATACTATTATTTTTTAACACAATCTGCTGGTTATCTGAGCGAAAAATCCCAGCCGGTTATCGTCCGGTTATCTTAATAGGTAAAGCATTGGCCTTGTTAGTCAAGTATCCGGGTTCGATTCCCGGCCTGGGCAATTTTTCGAACAGTTGGAAATTTTCAATTCCTATGATAACTTTACCAATCAGATAGATTGTGTTAAAATAATAGTATATCTACGTATCCATCGCTTTATGGAGTTCCATTACCTGAGGCTTATTCTGCCGAGCTGTCTAAATGAAAGACCAATTGTTATGGCATATAAGGTTATCTGAGCGGAAAAAAATCCCATCCGGTTATCTTAACAGGTAAAGCATTGGCCTTGTAAGCCAAGTATCCGGTTTCGATTCCCGGCCTGGGCAATTTTTCGCTCAGTTGGAAATTTTCAATTGGTATGATAACTTTACCAATCAGTTAGATTGTGTTAAAATAATAGTATACTTTTGTTAGTTATTTAGAAATATACATATCTGTAACTTTAGATGTGTAATTGACTAGTACATGTTACATAATTTAGTGATTTTTTTCAGAAACCCCAAAGTGGACCGTCAACAGACTGAAAAAGAAAGAATATATTTTGGATATCCCTATAAAAAGTATTCTGGTAAAACTGCTCATCTGTAGAATATAAATTAACAGGTTTATTTTAATAAATTGTGTTTATTTTTATAATGATAGCATATATAACCATATATTGAAAAGTTGAGGTTTTTATAAAATCAGTGCTAATTTTTTCCACATTTTTTTGCAGAGTTTTTAATATAAGAAATGCTATTTTCAGATATAATGACAAAAAACATTGTACATAATACCCAGCTCTCAGAATTCACAAACAATATGAATGTTCGATTTTAAAATTAAGTAAAGTAACTGAAATTAGTTTTACAATAAATATATATGCGCATATATAGAAAGAAATCAAAACTGTCTTCATGAATGAATGTTCTTCTAATAAATAAAATGTCATACACGGGATTTTATACTTTAGCATTTAATGATACCACAAGATTATTTTATTAAATTTACTCTTATGTATTTAATATTTATTCATGTCCATCCAATGTTTGCTGAAGTTTTACGACGAGTACATTTTATACTTTTAACAACTTGACTTCATTGAATAATTAAATCGAAATCAATATTAGTTTCTCTATTCAATTTTACAAAAATCACTCACCCTGAATTAAAATAAACTTTTGCAGAAAATTTAAGTACATTTACCTTAATACGCAAATGATTTTGGAAAAGTTATTACTTCCGGAATTTATTCAGAACATCATTCATCGATTTTGTTAGAAATTCAATAAGACATTTCTTTCAATTAAAATAAGTTTCTAAGTTGCTTCAAAATGTTGCGCCTATTTTAACGGCTTATGCTGCAGTCACTATCTTACTTTCCCTGAAGGGCAGATCGATACAGGATTTGATTAAATATTATATATAACTTTTTTATATTTTTTGAGAAATCACCAATTGTCCTTTTTTTGACAAAAAAGCGATTAGAGATTCGTAATTCATCTGCTGTCAGTAAATTTGCTGATTTTTTTCGGGGAAATTGGGATTCCTAGATCTTTTAATGTAATGGAAATAGCATACATTCATGTAATTGAATCTGTTACACGAAGTTTTCCTGTAACCGTCACATAAAAGAATTAGTAAAAATAGTTTCCAAGATAAAGATTACTAAACTTTCAGATCTTTTTTATAGTGAAACGATAATAATTATTTACTAAGTTACATAAAATATAGGTGATCGAACACTTTTTTTTAGAAGAAATCTTTAAATAAAAGTATATCAGATTCTAACACGATTATCATGTAAGCTAAAAGAACAACAACAAAAAAAAAATTATAAGCTAGCATTTACGTCTCGAACATATTTAAACGAAACATCTAGTCGAGATAATAATTCTGTCTAAAAATATAAATACAGGAAAACATATTTTGAGTGCATGTTCGCTATAAACTTTTACAATTTTAGTCCAATTCATTTTTAAAAATGGCGTCCATACTCTTTAGAACAGAAGTAAAATTATTGGTTAATTGAAATTTTTTTCAGACTAAAAATTTGACTCTGTTCCATTTCTCATCCCCTGTCATTATTTATGTTTATGCTAACCTCTTTCTTTTCAAATAACACAAATAGCCTATAGATAATATAAAAAAACAGACTTAACCCCCTTTTTATTTTGTCATAAATCGACTAAATAATGTATATTTTTTGTATACTATATGGCCAAAGTTGACCTATCACTTGCGATTCTAGATATTTTGTTAAATATCCAGAAGAATACATGAGGAATTATCCTAAAATTTCAGGTGTCCCAGAATTATTGAGACAAACATTAAGAGAAGGTAGGGGCATTACGAAAACTCAGATTGTATTGCAACCCATGGTCCGTAATGCTTTTCTGGCACAGTAATGACGACACATAACTCAAGAAATCTTGAGATACCCTGTATACATGCGTATATATGTACATATTCATAAAAGAATGTTCTTCTTATAAGCTATACACAAAATTTTAAACTTAAGCATTTTACGATACCCCTACATTATTTTATTACATTCTCTATTAAACATTTAATTTTTATTCATATAATCCAATAAGTAAAATTTTACGACATGTATGATTTAATCCCGTCAAAGTGTCAGAAAAAAAAGGCGGATAGATAGAAAAATTCTGCTTGAAGATTTTATGTTTTAAAAATGTTTATGAGGATGTTAGTAACAAGAATTAATGGTTTTCGAACAAAATATCTCGATACTAAACTTTATAAAGCCAAAATATTACGAAATTTTCAGTATTTTTTCTGCTTTTTCACTGTAATCCAAAAATTATAAACTTTTTGTGTATTATACGAAATTACAAAAAGAAAGAGCATTAAATTTTCTAGAAATGTCACTACAAAAACGTTTTCCTAAGCGCGCTATGTCTTTTTGACAATGTCACATTTTTAAATTTTACAGAAAGTGACCAATTTTTCGCTTCCCATCCCAAACATCCTTCCATCACTAACAAATGAAAATTAAATAATCCTTTAGATGAAACAGAAGTCAAAGTGTTAAAAAAGGCAGGCAAAAGATGCAAAAATTTTGGAAACCCTGTAAGAAAAACAATTATAAAGGGAGAGTGGAACGGGCGTAAAAGAAAAAGAAAAAAAAAATGCAGATGGAAGATAGCACCACGTGACGTTCCCGATCGGTTTTCGTTCAGAAGCAAGTGTTCTTTTTTAAAGAACACTCTTCTAATATGTTGCTATTCAGAATATTGCGTGTCTTCTTTTCGTTCAGTAATGAAAAATGAATGAACATGACCCAAAATTGTATTTCGTTTGCCAAATGGCTTCAAATAGTTGCCGCGTTGTGAGCTAGAAATGACATAACAAGTTCTTTGAATATAGTGTTCAATTTCAAAATAATATTTATGAACGTTGTTTCAAAAGTATCAAGGAAGTGAGTGTGCATGATGATTGCCGAAAAACATATGCAAATGAGAGCATGATAGCAGCATATGTTAGTCGAGATAAAGATTCTACACAGAATAGTTTAACTAACCGATCAAGCGTTTCGTTCAAGTTTTAAGATCATTGATTCTTATGTGGGGAGATAAATTCCGATTACTTCAGAGAAAAACAATAAAAAAACCCTACGCAAAGAGAAATTTGATTCCCAAAGAAATGGATTTAGAAACGAAAATTACATTGTTGAATGTTGCAGAAAAACATGAAAATGAATGGTCCCAGAATGTAATTGAACGTATTCAGCACCAATCTGTCTTGGTAGCCGCAGATGCATGGTATTATAGATTTTGTCGCTTAAAATTATATCAATCTGTAACAGGTGGAGAGAAAAGAGGGTGTCAATGAGTGAAATAAGGGCAGCTTCATTTTATTGCTTAAAATATAACTTCAAAATAACAGATTTCAAGTTGACCAGGCAGAAGAAGAAGATGGTTACATGATAGTCACTACAGCCATTTCAAGAGTTGAATCTTTTGAAAGTATAGTGATTGTCGGGGAAAATATTGATCTTCTCGTGATCATGTAAAGCTTGGCCTATCAGCACAATAATAATTTTTCCAAAAGCCAAGAAGTGGTAACATCGAAACCAAGTGGATTTCAACCATGTCATAAAAATACAATTACAACAATGTACTTTTCACTGATGCAATCAGTGGATGCGTTACAACATCCGCTCTTTTTGAGCAAGGAAAATTGGAGTTTTGTAACACTTTGAGAAAACATGATCAGCTTAACCCATTAACCGCCAAAGCTCCCATTGCGGGAACATCTATTTTTTATTTTTTTCTAAAAATATTTTAAAGCTATTTGAAAAAAATACATTTTATTGAAAAGTCAAAAGCATAGAGTCTAAAATATATTTTTTTCAAAATAATATTTTTAATTTTTCTATTTTTTGCAGATTTTTGAAAAAAGAGATTTTTCGGTTTTCCGACAATCTCCAGTAAAATTACTAAAAAAGAAAAAAAAATAATCTCATTTTTTTCAAGTACAACCACGTTTTAAAGTCAACATTCCAAATAACAACATATTTCAAATTCGGAGTAAATAGCTGCATTTAAAGCAACAATAGAAAGGTTTTCATGGAATGTTCCCACAGCGGGAGCGTTGGCCACAACCGGTAGCATTCCCTCCCCCTATGTTTGAGAGCGCGCTTTCATAAAGAAGGTGAAGTGGACGAGAGTTCTATCGAACATTATTATTCCATGAAACTATAGTCGAGATTGTTCGTGGCTACAAATTATGGGTTTTGGCTAATTCTCAAGGCTACCCGTTAAATTGACAAGTATATGTGGGAAAGAACAAAAATCTATTTGAAGAAAAAAATGAAACTAAATCTATATCGCTTGGAACAAGGGTAGTTTTAGATTTGATAAAATGTGTTGAGAATCCTCACAAACATATTGTTTATATAGATAACTTTTTTACTTCTTTGGAGTTGTTAGAAGAGATGAGAAAACGCAATTTTCGCATGACAGGCACAATCAGAGAAAATAGATTGCAAGATTGCCCTCTTAGAAAAAGTAAACTGATAGAGAAAAATGAAAGAGGAACATTTGAATCAATCGTTACAGAAAAACTGTGTGTAGTAAAATGGAGAGACAGCAAAGTTGTATGTTTGGCATCTAATTTTGAAGACGAAACTCCATTAGGTCAAGTAAAAAGATGGTGTTCTAAAGAAAAAAAGAAAATTGATTTACCTCAACCGAAGATAATTTCATCATATAATAAGTATATGGGAGGTGTGGATCTCTTGGATCGATTTTAAGCACTTACAGACCTCGTATCAAAGGTAAAAAGTGGTGGTGGCCATTTTTTACAAATACTTTAAACATGGCTGTAGTCGCAGCGTGGAGAATACACAAAGAGCTCAAAGGAGATATGTCCCAACTTAATTTCTTAAGACATATAACAACTGCATTAATGAGGACAGAAATTGAAAAAAATGTGAATTCCAGTACTGGACTTTATGGACCTGTGAATATTAGTGTGCGTTTTGATGGTATAAATCATTTTATTGTTAGTGCGGATAAACAATCCCGATGTAAATTATGTAAAAAAAAATACTCGAATGAAGTGTGAAAAATGCAATGTAATGCTGCATCAAAGTTGTTCCCTGTATTTTCATAGAAAATTGTAAAAGAAAATAATTAAAAAGGTAAGCTTTTCTATTTAAAATTTATTTGTTAAAATTATTTGTTCCTTGAAATTTCAAAATCCAAAAGAAATAATGATTTTTTAATTCAGTATGAAATTATTTATACCTGCATACTCAATAAATTAATTGTTTTAAGTCATATTTATGGCATGCAAAAAGGTAATTCATTGCTTTGTAAAAATTTTAAGGGCACAACTTCTTATAATTATTTTATAATTAGCAGAAAAATAAACCGTACCTGACTTCTGCCTGGGGAAAATTTTCCTCCTATTTCACGCCAACGCTCCCGCTCCGGGAACATGCTTTATTTAATAAACGGTTACAGTTTTCGAAAAAAATTCAACTGCTCTATAATAGAGACATCCAATGTATATTAAAAAATTCAAAAAGTTATAATTTATTAACGTTGTTTATATAGCGGCGTTTAATGGGTTAAAGAAACAACTTGCAAGTTCAATAAAACAATTTTATACCCGTCAGAAAATCATCAAGGCTGCAAAAAAGTTCATTGTTGCACTATACAATGGATATCGTTGATAAATTTCAATCATGCAGGCATAAAAAAGCCTGCAGCAAACCATGTTCTTATCAATAATCCGGGCTCAAATGTTCGGCAATTTATAAAAACTGTTATGGGATCAATTGCAAAAGTATCAACGACATTATTTATCCAGAAGAAGAGGCTGTAAATAAGACACCGTAAATCTTTTTTTACTTACATTGAGTTAAATACCTAATACAGTTATTCTTCACTTAAACTCTTAAAAAGCAAAAAAAGTTAAATGTTCTTATTTTTTACAATGTTGCAGTTGTATTTAATCATGATTGCTATAATACAAATACCTGTAATATAAGTAAGCTACATTAAAGACGAAAAAATAATGATAAATGGTGTCAAATTTTCGTTTTTGTGATTTTTTCACAAAGTTAAAAAAAAAAAGAGTTATTTTCAGAAAATTATAGCGCGCTTAATAATGACTTAAAAAACCAATTTTTGAATTGAATTTGAAAAGAATTTAATGCTCTTTCTTTTTGTATTGGAGTATGGTACACAAAATTTTTATAATTTTTGATTTAAAGAAAAAACAGAAAAAAATGTCCGAAAATTGTGCAGCTTTCGGCTCCACAAATTTAGCCTCAAATTGTATTGTTGGAAAACAAATAATTCTTGTTACTAGAATTCCCATAAACAGTTTGAAAAAACAAAATCTCCTAGAAGATTTTTCGAATCTATTTATGACAATTTGATTGGCTTAGTTTTATTATTTTATCAAATTAATTTCGTTGTACTTTTAAATCAAAATCCATAGTAATTTCGCTATTCATTTTCGCAAAAATGACTCGCACAGAATTAAAATAAACTTTTGTGGAAAATTTAGGAGAAGTTACCTTAATACGCAAATGATTTTGAAAAAGTTATTAAATCCTGATTTCATTCAGAACACCGTTCATCGATTTTGTTAGGAATCCGATAAGACTTTTCTTTCAGTCTATTTCTTCCAATTAAAATGTGTTTCTCAGTTGCCTCAAAATTTCGCGCGTATTTTAACGCCATATTCCTTATACACTATCCTAATTTGAATGAATGATAGATCGGTTCAAGACTTAATTAGTTTTTGTATTGCCTTTTTAAAAGTTTTTTCAAGGAATCATTTTTTTTCTTGACAAATAAGTGATCAGAGATTCGAACATGGTCGAACTTATTATTTTCTTTGATAAAACTTTATTAAAAGCATATTCATGTTTAACACAATTACCATGAAACATAAACGCAACCGAAAAAAAAACATTATAATCTATCGTTGTCATCACGAAGAAATTTAACAAAAACTTGAAATCGAACTACTCTGCCTAAAAATATAAATTTACAAAAAAAAGTTTTTAAGTGTAGATTCGTTGTAATATTTTAAAATTTTTGAACTTTTTATGAAAAACTCTACACATATACTGGTTATAACAATATTAAATTGTTGTCTACTTGAGAAATTTCTGAGACTAAAAGCTTTGTCCCATTTTTCAACTATCTGCCATTATTTATGTGTACGTTATTTTTTTTCTACATAAACACAAAATGCATACTTATTTTCATACGCCAAAATAAAAATCGGACTCGGTCACTTGTTCTTTCGTCAGAAATTGACTGAATACTGTGCATTTTTTGTACATATAGTCATTTTTGCAATTAATGACTTGTTTCTTGCTATTTTATACCCTTTGTCAAACATTTAGAAAAATGCATGAAATATCATCCTCAAACTACAGATGTCCCTTGATTTTTTATAAACATTAAGGAAAGGCCAGAGATAGCAAAAGGATTTTCATAGCAATCGATGGTCAGAAACTTTTTTCTGGCGCGGTAGTGACGACAAAAAGCTCATGAAGGGTATGACACGAACGGGGACAAAAAAGTGAGTCCGTCAACAATATCAGGATATTAGTGTAAAGTGTCTAAATTTCAAATAGTAGTAGCGACCCCTAAAATCATGCTAAAAATTGAAAAAATTGCTGTAATACTGTTTTAATGAGTAGAACAAAAATGGCAGGGTGCCCCGGTATAAATCATGAAAAAAAATTACCAACAGTTAACGATCACCCTAATCTATATATATATATATATATATATATTCATATATCAATGTTCTTCTAATAAGTTAAAACGAAATACTCAGCATCTCATACTTAAGCATTTTAAGATACCACAACATTATTTTATTAAATTTTCTATTAAATTTAATTTTTATTTGATTGGATTCAATAAATGGGTAAATTTTTCGACATGTACATTTTATACTTTTAACAAGTTAATTTGGTTAAACAATTAAATCTAAATCAATATTAGTTTCACTAGTCACTTTCACAAAAATTATTCTCCCAGAATTAAAATAAGCTTTTGCAGAAAATTTAAGTAAAGTTACCTTAATACGCAAATGATTTTGGAAAAGTTATTACATCCTGGATGTATTCAAAACATTGTTCATCGATTTTGTTAGAATTTCGATAAGACTTTTCTTTCAGTCTTTTTCTCCCAATTAAAATGTCTTTCTTAGTTGCTTCAAAATTTCGCACCTATTTTAACGACTTATCATCAAATACTATCGTACTTTTACTGAAGTGCAGATCGATAGAGGACTTGATCAGTTATTATGTTTAATTTCTATATATTTTTTCAGAAATCACCAATTGTCATTTTTTAACAGAGAAGTGATCAGAGACTATGTTTTAACATAATTAAATGATAGATAAATTAAATGAAAAACATGATTTTTTCAGTAACAATAATTATTTTATAAGATTATATAAAATATAGGTGATCATATTGAATTATTTTTTTTAGATAAAGCTTTAATTAAAAGCATATTCAAGTTTAATTAACTATCATATCAACTAAGAGAACAGAAGGACAGAAAAAACTCATTATATGCTATGAGATTTATCTGAAAACATCCAGTCGAGTTACTAACTGTATCTAAAATTATAATATTAAAACAGTTTTAAAGTATATGTTCGTAATAAAATGTTACAATTTTTAGCAGATAAATGAAAAACTGTAAATACATACTAGTTAGAACAATAGTAAAATTATTAGTTACTTGAAAAAATTTTAAAACTAAAAATTTTTCTCTGTGTCCCATTTCTCAACCACCTGCCGGTATCTAATTGTATGCTAAACTCTTTTATATTCAAAACATAAAATGAGTATGGATAATATTTTTATTAACAGAAAAACAATTAGACTAGATCACCTTTTCTTTACTTTTACTTTTTTTGCAAGAAATTCAGTAAATAATGTACATTTGTTGTACTCTATATGACGAATGATGAGCTATCCTTTGCGATATTACAACTTTTATTAAATATAAAGAGAAATACATGAATTATCCACAATTCCAGGTATCCTTGTAATATTTAAACAAGATTTAAAGAAAGGTAGGGGACATCACAAGGATTCAGATTTGTACAGTAACCAACGGTCAGAAACGTTTTCCTGGCACGGTAGTGATAGCATAAAATTCAATAAAGATAACACACGAACAGGGAGAGACAACTTGTTTATTATTCTAGTCAAAGAGCCGACCGCACAAAAACCTTAGTGATCGAGCCCAAGAAAAAACGAATGGAAGAGTGGTAATAGGGGAATCAAATCATCCATGTCTGCCAGAAGCAAAGTGGTGCATAAGCCAGAAAAGAATGCTACTAGTGTTTGACTCGTAGGTTTAGCTTTATGTTTATCCTACAATCAAAATTATGAAAACATGTAATATTGGGAGCAGGAATATACAATGCTAAACCAACCACAAGTGATGTTTATTTCTGGCTTATTCTGCGAAAAACTACCTAAACTGATTTCTACGTATGCAATGAAAGACATATTTAATGCCCATGAAACAGGCCAATTTTATAAAATCCTTCCTAACAAGACCTTAACATTTAAAGGTGAAAATTGCACAAGTAACAAACTTAAAGAATGAAGAATAACTGTGATGGTTGGGGCCAATATGGATGGAAGTCAGACGTTAAAATTACTAGTTATTGGTGCATCAACTAAATCACGTTGCTTTAAAGGAGTTAAAACATTGCCTGTTTATTATGTGGCAAATAACCAACGCCTGGATAACGCGTGGTTAAAGAACTGAATAAAACCTTTTCTGGTCAAAACAGAAATACTATTACTTCTATATAAAGTGCAGAGTCATCGTAAACTACCATTACTAACCTTTATAAAAATTGAATATTTACCCTCTAATAGTAAAGCACAACTGCAACCGATGAATCAAGGTATAATCCAAAATTTAAATACTCATCTTAAAGGGTTCTAGAAAAAAAATTATTTTTGATTTGTCTTAACGAAAGTTACGACAGAACATTACTCACTGTCATCATTGATTTGTATGCATCATATCACCCTTTTCAACCTTAAATATTAGAAAAATGCTTTCGACATGCTGGATTTAAACATCCATGTAACAAAAGTAGTTGCAATGAAAATAACGAAAACGACAGACTTTTCGAAGAAATAGAATTTCCAAACTTTTTTTGAAAAGTTCCAGTGTGAAATTACTTTCGCAGAGTATTTAGCAGTTGACAATTGTTTAGAAGTATCTAGACCTTTAACTACAGAAGAAATTGTTGAAACAATTCATCAAAAATGCAATGAGGAGTTGGAATCAGATTCTAGCGATTCGGCTACTACGTTCCAAGTGCTTTCCTCACCCACAAGAAGTCAATTAATTCCGCAATCAATTAAATATTAGCGCGCATTTATACTAATACAGCCGTCATCGGACAAGGAATTTAACTGTTTGTTACAAATAGAAAAATTGGTTAAAAAGTCAAAATTGAATAGGTCTAAGCAAACAACAATTGATATACTTTTCATAGTGATGGTAAATAAGTTTAAATAATTTCTTAAATATTCATCTTATTTCAGGTAAGAGAGTTATAGAACAGATAATAAAATTTTTTAAATGCAGTTGTTTTATACTGTATTATTAATTTTTATGGTTTATTTATATTATTTTAATATTACTAAATAATTTCTGTGTTTATAGCTTTCAATTTAATATTAATCTCGATAATAGCCGAAATAAAATAAAAAAATATATTATAACATTAATTTCTTTGTAATAGTACCTATTTAAATATGATTTCCTGTCATATTTTTTATGCTAATTCGTACTCCGGATAATTCGAACATTTCTTGTTGTCCCAACCAGTTCGAATTAACGAGAGCCGACTGTATATATAACAATTAAAAAAACTTTGTCTTAATTACTTCCAAATTCTTTTAACATAGAATTTTTTCCTTTCTTTTTATAATATTTTAACATATTATTTTTAATTCCATACCTTTAATCATCACTTTTTATTTTATTTTATTCTAAATAACATTAATCTGTCAAAACCATATTTTTCTTTAAAAACATATCCCATTACTTAACATATTATGTATCTGTTGAGTAATATATATTTATTTCTTCTCTCAAATTGTTCGAATATCCATAATTCCAATTCAGTGATTTTTGTTTAAATGTATATCCCAGCTGTCTATACGCGACCGTGAATGAGAGCTATTTTATGCTTTTGTCGGTGGATTAAATTTCATTGGTTGAAAGTAAATTCTCAAAATTTAATTGGTAAATTAGGAGTTTGTTGAGAAATCTCTTTTTTCCGCGAAATGAAGCTATATAAGACTGATTACGCAGCCTTCGAAAAAGTCTTTCTTATTATTTATGCCTGCATCTTCAGTCCGTCACTTGGAGGAGAAATCCGTTTTTATTACAGTGAACCTCTATTGCCTTTTTTATGCAGATTAATCGTTGATACTTAGTCACAGCTGTAACATAGTAGAATTTATTTGCTGAGTTTTGGAATGGCAAAAAATAAAAAATATTGAAAAATTAATGTCTTGAATTGTGTTATGGGGAAATCCTCCGAAATTTCACTCCATGTTTCGTCAACACATAGAACGGTGACTGCAAAAAATTCTTCCTTATTTCATTCCATTAATTATTACTGAGTAATGTGTGTATTATGATGGAATGGCACGTAACAACTAGGATTTCCGTGTGCTTAGCCTCTCCACCATTAGAGTAATGAACTACTGAGTCATGTGTGTACTACGATAGAATAGAAAGTAACACACACACACACACACACATATATATGTAAAGATATGTGTGTGTGTGTGTGTGAACGCGCCAGAAAACCGTTTCCAATCATGGGTCACAATGCAAATCGAAATCCTTATGATATTCCCTACCTCCCCTTAAATTATCCCTGAATAATGTTGGCATACCCTGCATATATATACGTACATATATGAATTCATAAATGAATGTTCTTCTTATAAGATAAAATGTCACTCTCAGCATTTTATATTTAATTATTTTACAATACCACTACATTATTTTATTGAATTTTCTGTTATACATTAAATTCCTACTCAAATGCAGTCTTTATTTGGTGAGATTTTACGGCATGTACATTTTATACTTTTAACAACTTAACTTCGTTGAATAATTAAATCAAAATCAATATTAGTTTCGCTATTCAATTTTACAAAAATAACTCGTCCAGAATTAAAGTAAACTTTTGCAGAAAATTTAAGTAAAGTTACCTTAATACGCAAAAGACTTCGGCAAAGTTATTACATTCTGGATTTATTCAGAACATTGTTCATCGATTTGGTTAGAAATTCGATAAGACTTTTCTTTCAGTCTCTTTCTTCCAATTAAAATGTGTATCTCAGTTGCTTCAAAATTTCCCGCCATTTTAAACAACTAATACAAATCTTGATTAGTTATTATATTGAATTTTGATATTTTCTCTAAGATATCACCGTTTTTACAAAGATGTGAATTAAAAATCTCTTGATTCATATGTTTTTTACAGTATTAAGTAACAGCTATATTAAGTCAGTTATATTCACAATGTAAAGGAAAGTCTGTAGAATTACTAAATTTTTCTAGGAAATTGCCATTACAAGAATTTTTAATGTAAAGTCAAAGCGGACTGTAATAGGGATTTTTCCATGATAGATATACTTTGGCTAAATATATGCTGAAAGTTGTGTACCAATATATACCAATATTGGTACCATGCAGGTACTAGCAGTAAAGTATTACCTTCTACGCAACTTGGCCAAATGAGCTGTTTGCAATTTAAAAATTAATAAAACAAAACTAAAGAACCTATTTGTACCAAACTTGGTATTATGCAAATATATGTAACCTGTTTGCAATAGATAAATTTTGAAGATGATACACCCTGTGGGAGGGTTGGGAGGGTTTATCTTAGCAAAATCAGCAAGTGGCCAGCGCTGGACCACACGTATAACTAAATATATATTGTATATTAACATGTACCAAATAATGTATTATGCATATCGACGCTATATATGGTAAGTATACCAAAGTTTAAGTATCTAGTACATATAGGTGCTTAGGAGACTTTTCCATTTTAATATATATTTAAAGCGGTTAAAAAGTTTTTATGACGTAACACGGTCAAACGATGGAACGTTTAGTATTACCTTCAACGCGACTTGGTCAAGTTGGCAGTTTGATATTTGAAAATTGATATAAAATAACTATTATTATAACTATCCTAACTATTATTATCATACCGGGTGTGCAGTAAATGACTGACCCATTTTAAAATTAAATAATAAAAAAACGGTTTGAGATAAAAATGCGCGCTTTGCGGTATTGTTATTAGAATATCAATAAATTTTCAATACTCACTTCCTTCAAATAGTTCTAATTTCGGCCAAAAGATGGCGCTGGCGGCATCAGACTGTAGAAATATCGCCTGTTTTCTTGTTCTCAAGCTGATGATCTTTACAGCTCATTTTCCCGAGTCGAATCTTAGTCGAAATGTTGAATCGACTCTCCACTCAACTACAAAAATAGGATTTTTTGATTGAAACGAGATTTAAAATAACATTTTAGATTGAACTAGGCTATTGTAACAACCTTTGTCTATTGTAACCTCCTCAGGCAAATATCACGGGAAACTATAAAAACTAGTTTAAAATTACTGTAAAACATCTCCAACGGTGTATCAATTTATAAATAAATATTTATGACAAGAAAACATTTATTAAAGAAGCGTGCTAGAAAAATTTAAATTAATTTAAAAGACGTTCTTTAGTGTTTCAAAATTATCTTCGGAATATGTTATTTTAACCGCTTAACTGATACGCTGTTTTACGTACAATGAAATGAAAATATGGGATAAACGCCGCTTTTTTAAAGCTAAAATAATCGTAATATTTAATTTAAATATTTCTTCTATTAAATAGTATGAAATTGCATTTAAAATTTTTAGTAGTGTCAGAAAGCTTTAAGTGATGGAAGAAGCAAACTATAATTGCCGGTATGTTGTACGGGCAAACCAGTTAAAATTTTAAAACAATGGTATGCAAATAGCGTTGCCAAGTCTCCTGTCTAAGAAAACTTATAAATTGGCACATTAAAATTTTCTAAATCTTACTATAAAGGAATCCGTCTACAACAAATCCGTTTTAGACATAAAAATTTATTGATCACGAAGTAGAAAGAAACGTACAAAACTACCTGCTAAGGCAAAAACCTGCCTAAAACAAAATTTTATTATTTTTTCCGAAAACCGAATGCATCCCTACTTTATATTCATATTTTGTCATTTAACGTATCCAAAAATTTTATTACGAAAGCCGTGAGAGATTTAAAATATCTATTGTACACACCTCGCCTCCCCCCACCCACCCACGGCAGGAAACGTATCTACGCTAAAATGTAAGGATATTTAAAAAGAAAAAAGGAAGACGTATCTTTTTTATAGCCTGTAAGTCATCCCTCTTCAAAACTTTATTACAAAAAGCATCATAGAACCTGAAATATATTTTACCCCCCCCCCCATATAGGAGGGAAATATGTAATCTCGTTCTTTTCCCCTGGTATGAGGAAAAGAACTAAAAAAAAAACATTCTGAAAATATCTCCTGTATCTGATTTTAAATAAGAAACATTATTAAAAATATGATTTTTTTATCTTTTTTAAATTATGTATAAAAAGATACCAATGTTCAATTTATTTTTCCAATATTTATATTTGTAAAATTGAACTAAAGTAAGTAGACATTCAGTTTTATCTAAAATATCTATGGCCTCATCAGTGGGCGATAGTTTCTGACGTCTCAACTGGCGTTTAAATCAGCATTGTAATAATCTCTTCTATTTACAGTTTAGATGACGCAAATACCTCAAAATTTAAACTTGATATTGTGCTAAGAGCATCAATTTGATGTTTATTGCTTTTTTACTGTTATTCGGTATTGCATTACACAAATATAGCTTCAAAATTTGTAATCTAGGCTTTTAAAACCGATTCGTATTTCAACCATCGAATCCAACAGGAGAAAAAAGTAGAATCGGGAGATAGTAAATGAAAGAAAGGATCGGGACAGTGGATACTGCATTGGCTTCTGAAATATTTTCAACAGCTTTTGTTTCACGCAATATTTAAAAAAACTAGAAGAAAAAGAAACGAAACTTTATTTCAGTAAAAAGTTTCCGTAAAAATGTTTTGCCATAAAATTGCCTATAGATATTTTAGTTTGGTTTGGTTTATTTAATGTCGGCCGATTAAGTACACGTGGGATATAGGTCAGAATGATGAGGGGATGGTCAGGGTATGCCCTGCGTGGGTGTCTCTGTAAGGGCACCTAACCTGTATTTACACAAGAAAATCCAAGGTTCGAAGAAAATCACGGAAAATTTCGAACGGTTATGCCTACAGACGCGATTGGGTTCGAACCCAGCACTGCCGTATACCAGTTGAAACGTCAGAATCTATCACCCACTGGTGGGGCCATAGATATTTTAGATAAAACTGAATGTCTACTTATTTTAGTTCAATTTTATAAATATTAATATTGAAAAATAAATTGCACATTGGTAAAAAAACCAATACATAATTTAAAAAAGATAATAAATCATATTTACATACATATATTTCTATATATACGTAAAACGTGTATCAGTTAAGCGGTTAAAATGACATATTCCGAAGAGAATTTCGAAACACTAAAGAACATCCTTTAAATTAATTTAAATTTTTCTAGAATTGTTACAAATATTTCTAGGATTCTTTAACAAACGTTTGCTGGTCATAAATATTTATTCATAGATTGACACATCTTTGGAGATGTTTTACAGTAATTTTAAACTAGTTTTTGTAGTTCCCCGTGATATTTGTCTGAGGAGGCTACAATGGACATAGATTGTTACAATAGACCCCGTTCAATCTTAAATGTTATTTTAAATCTCGTTCCAATCAACAAACCCTATTTCTGCAGTTGAGTGGAGAGTCGATTCAACATTTCGACTCAGATTCGACTCGGGAAAATGAGCCAGAAAGATCATCAGCTTGAGAACAAGAAAAAAGGAGGTATTTCTGTAGTCTGATGCCGCCAGCGCCATCTTTTGGACGAAATTAGAACTATTTGAAGGAAGTGCGTATTGAAAATTTATTGATATTCTAATAACAATACCGCAAACCGCGCATTTTTATCTCAAACCGTTTTTCTGTTATTTAATTTTAAAATGGGTCAGTCATTTACTGGACACCCGGTATTTTATACCTAGTATCTGGTTAGATTTTCTAAGAACAGAAATACAGCTGGAATGAACTTTTAAATTGACCTCTAGACTGTAGAGGTCACTGCTGTAGATGATACCACTACGAATTTCAATTTCCTTCTGAGTTAATGCGGGATTTTACTTTCAGTATTATCATGTAAACTTTATAACGTGTTAGTTTTGTCTTTTAATGTTCCCTGATGATGGACAAGTTTTATTGTTCGAAACTGTAGGAAAATAATTCTACTTTATATTGTAAGTAGTACATATTTTTTAATTAAAGTTTTACCATCTGATATACACTGATGAGCCGAATTTATTGTATGTTGTATAAAATAACTAATGAACCGATATATACCAAACTTGGCATTATGCAAATATATGTCATCTGCTTGCCGTACATAAATTTTGAAGATTATACACCGCGGGGGAGGGTTGGGAGTGCTTATCTTAGCAAAATCAGCAAGTGTCCAAAGCTGGGCAACACTTATAACTATGATACCTATGTGTACCTATACTAAGGGATTAATTATGTGATAAAAGAAAGTTCATGAAAATTGACAACTTTTCACAAGTTTACAAAATGGTCTATACAAAATGTCGTAAAGTTAAAAACTGAAAGAACTTTAAAATAAAATTATCACAATCAACGTTTCTATCATCGTCCGTCAACTACAAACTAGCGACAAACTACGACAAAAAATTGTTTCATTGCTTTCGAAGTTTCTAATAATTCTTTTTTGAAAAATAATTCAACATTAGAAACGAAACTTTGATTGTTATAATTGAATTTAATATTTGTTTAATTTTTAATTTTAAAATATATTGTATACACCGTTTAATAAACTCGCATTTTTTTTCCACATTGATATTGAATTTTTCATGTAAATGTCCTACTCTTTTACTAATACTTAAATTCAGTTTAATTTTTTTATCTTGTAACATATTGATTATTAGTTATGTTTTGTAAATTTTATAAATCTACGTATCACTATGCGGTATTTTTAATAACTAGCTTTTTCTTATTTAAAATGTGAACAAATGATATATGGAATCAAAATTATACACATTGATTTGATATTTGAATAATGCAGATGCAAATGTCTGGTTATTCAGTTTTTTAAGTTATTGAGTTATTCATATGACACTACAGGACTTCTTTTAAGAAATATGGTAATAATAGCTATTTTACCACAATGAAAATATTTTGGCTGAAAAATTCCTGGATGAACGAAATCGTGGGCCAAAAAAAAGTAAATTGCGTTTATGTTTAAAATCCTCAGACCTGAGACAAATATTGAAAGGTTAAAAAAAAAAAAAAGATTAAAAGTACAAAATGCATCACCAAAGATGTATCAGTCTATATATTCGATGCTTATGACATTTGCATATTTATTAAAAACGGCTAGAAGTAGTTTTAACAATTCTAGAAACATTTAAATTAATTTTTATTTTATAATTTAATGTCTCTTGCAGGCAACATCAGGATTGAGGTCGTTAAAGAAGTAAGAAATGGTGTAATGAAATCTTTCTCTAATTTAATATTATTTATAAAAATGAGTTATGCGCCATGTATAATTAATTGCAAAGCTTTTTCAAAAATTATTTTTAATAACTGTTTTTTGCCTTTCAACTATTGTTGTTTATAGCCCTTTAAAATAACATAATGAAAAATAATCTTCAGATTTTTATTGTTCTTTTTTAATTCATAATTAGTTTGGATGAAAACTAAAGTTACTCTTAAAAAAAAACGGTTTTGCATTGAAAATAATATTTATAATGTAACACATTTCCACATGTCTTTTATATATCAATGTAACATTATATCTTTCATAAATCAATGTAAGTTGCAGAAAAAATGGTCGCCACTTTTAACTGGTCCAGTTAACCTTTAATAAAATATATAAGAGATATTCAATGCTTTAAATGGTTCATAAAATTAAAAAATACAGAATTAGAAAGCTGAAAATTGATAAAGGAATAGAGTTTTAAATCAAGGTGTCTCATTCGAAAATACGCAAAATAATTCTAATAATTCTAATTAAAATATCATTTAGATAATTAATTGTTTTAAATATTGCAGAAGTAAATTTCTCAAAGGTAGTAGATGGAATGTATTGTTCGATATCCAATCAAGCTTGTTGTTCTAAATGTTTATTTATTTATGTTTATATATATTTTTAACAATGCTTAAATATGTTTTGGATTCTCCTAAAAAACATATAAAGATGACAATTATCTCCACAGACTCGGTCTGTATTTCTTCACCAACTATTAATATGTGAGATTAATAGTTTAATTACAGGGGCACCGAAAGGAATTATTATTTGTTATACTGTGCAGTTTTATTACATTATTATGAATGTGTTAGAACGTATTTCAGCCGAAAGAAGAAGAAAATGACCACATTAATTAATTGAAGAATTATTAATTGTTAAACTGTGCAGTTTTATTACATTATTATGAATGTTTTGGAACGTATTTCAGCCGAAAGAAGAAGAAAATGACCACATAAATTAATTAAAGAATTATTATTTGTTAAACTGTGCAGTTTTATTTCATTATTATGAATGTGTTGGAAAATATTTCAGCCGAAAGAAGAATGGAATGACAACATTAATTAATTATACTTTATTTTTAAATTAATTAATTCTTGAAATAAACAGTTAAGCGTGAAAAATTAAGTAATTGTTTATTTATTACGTTAGGCATCTATAATATTTTTTCAAGCCTTTTACAGTTATTATTGCAATAATGATAAAATATTTATTCATTATTTTTGAAGAACATTAATTATTCCTCGATATGTAAATTCATATGATTAATGATACCTATGTTCTTTGCATTTATTCTTTCTTAAGCGAAAACTAAATTGTCATTGACTTTCTCATTACTTATTTTTATTGAATATGTATATTTTCATAGAGGAAAAAACCAACTATCCGAAGTAAATTAGGAAACGAATTATTATCCATAAAAGAAATAGATCTATTAAATGCTCTTAGGATATATAAAAGGACGTACTTTATATAACAAAGTTTTTGTGTCTTTTTCACGTGATAAAAAAAATTCCATAAACTACTGAAACTGAATTATAGATGAAAATTTTAATCATATATTTCCTAAAAATATTGCCGCTCTTTGCAATGAAAAAATATTAATAATGCAATATATTTTCTCATTAGTTTTTTAATTGAATATACATATTTGCAAAGGGGAATAATTATTATACGAAGTAAATTAGGAAATGGATTATGATCCATAAAAGAAATAAATCTCTCGAATGCTCTTAGGGATATGAATAAGGGCATACATTACATCTATTAAATCATGTAACTGCTAATTTAATTCATGTTTTTTTTTCATGTGAAAAAAACCATACACTAATGAAACAAAATTATAGATAAATTTAATCATATATTTTTCACAAAAAAAAGAATTTTGCATTAAAATTAATAATGTAACATATTTTGTCTTTTTGTCTTCTTGATTTTTGAAATTTTGACCTTTTTTTCAATTTGCCTAAACAAAAAATAATAATAAAACAGAAGGGTTTCTATCTATAAAGCCAATTCCATTCTCGCTCTCTGGATCAACTCAAATTCATTGGTCACAATCATGCCTGTTTTTATTTTTGTATTTTTCATGAAATTAAATTCGCACCTTCAAAATAAATCAAAGAGTATTTTCAATACCTAAAAGAAACTTAGAAATTTCTCTGATTTATATGTTTATTTTTTTTTTATTATTGTTATTATAGGAGTGATTAAGATTTGGCACTTTACGCTACAAATAATTTGAAAATAGACCTCTGATAGAAAAATGAATAACTTGAAGTTTAATACATGTAACTCCGCAGACCAGTAGGTGTTTTTTGTGTATCTCCGCAGGATTAATATATGTTATGTTAAAAAAAGTGGATATACGAGTACTGAGCGACAACATTGCCGCAAGTATTCATTCACGTGTACAATGGCGCCTTTCATTGTGTGCCAAGAGCTGAGGTGCGCCCCTTGTTTAAAAGGTTGGACAGGCCTGATGTACAATATTGTTTGTCATATTTTCCCAAAAGAAGATTTTTTTATTTAAGGATCCTGCAAATTATAAGGAAAATATCTTGGAAAAATTTGGGACTTTTCATATAAAAACCTTAATTTTTTTACGAGTATCGACATAAAAATGAACATAGTTTATTACAAGAAACCGCATCATCACAATCTACAGTTTGAGTTCTTTTGTTACATTAATTTTGACAGGATTGTCCAAAAGATATTAGCTATTCTTCAATTTGTTAACGGTCCCATGCGTAGCTTCGAGAAAAAATCATCCCGGTAATATGTGACCTGTACTGTTATGGTTGAACATTTAAAATTTCAGGAAATTTTCTAAATGTTTAACAAAGTGTTTAAAATCACAAGCGGTCGGTTACTTTTATTCGGTTACAAGTTACTTTCGGCCATGTAGTGTATCTATAAGCCTTTATAAGTTTAATTATAACAATAGAAAAAAAATAGAAAAAATAAGAAATAATGAATAAAATAGAATAGAAAATAATACAATAAAAATAATAAAAACAATATATAAAAAAAATAGAAAAAATACCATAGAAAAATGCTCTTAATAAAAATATCGTTTGCGTATTTGCATTAAAAGATATTAAATTACCAAACAATATTTTCAATTTGTAAGTAAAAAAATAATTGTTCTAATATTTTGAACATGAGCTGCATCTATGCTATTTTTTAAAACACAAGTTTAATTAGTACAATAGAAAATATATATATATATCAGTCAAGACTATCTTCAAGACATATATCCTTTCTTAAGAATGGCTAATGCTTTTTTGTCTTTCTCGTTTCTTTTTTAATTGAATATATATATTTTTTGCAAAGGGGAAAAACAACTATAGCAAATAAAATAGGAAATGGATTATTATCTATGAAAGAAATAAATCTATCGAATGCTCTTAGGGATTTGAATAAGTATGTACATTATGAATTAAATCAAATAATTTCTGTATCTTCTTTCACGTGATAAATATTCCATACATTAATAAAACGGAATTATAGATGATAATTTTAATCACATTACATTATGTATTAAATCAAACAATTTCTGTATCTTCTTTCACGTGATAAAAAATTCCATACGCTAATAAAACAGAATTATAGATGATAATTTTAATCACATTACATTATGTATTAAATCAAATAATTTCTGTATTTTCTTTCACGTGACAAAAAATTCCATACACTAAGAAAACGGAATTGTAGATGATAATTTTAATCACATTATATTATGTATAAAATAAAATAATTTCTGTATCTTCTTTCACGTGATAAAAAATTCCATACACTAATAAAAAGGAATTGTAGGTGATAATTTTAATCACATTACATTATGTATTAAAACAAACAATTTCTGTATCTTCTTTCACGTGATAAAAAATTCCATACACTAATAAAACAGAATTGTAGATGATAATTTTAATCACATTATATTATGTATAAAATAAAATAATTTCTGTATCTTCTTTCACGTGATAAAAAATTCCATACACTAATAAAAAGGAATTGTAGATGATAATTTTAATCACATTACATTATGTATTAAAACAAACAATTTCTGTATCTTCTTTCACGTGATAAAAAATTCCATACACTAATAAAACGGAATTACAGATAATAATTTCAATCACATATTTTCAAAAAATCTACATAATATTTAGCATTGAAAGAAGTATTAATAGTGAAACATATTTTGTTATACCTTTCTTTTATACAGTAGAACCCGATTCATCGTTTTTCAAGGGGTGCGGGAAAAAAACGAGGGATGCGGGGAAAAAAGAAATTCGATACACTAATAAAAAGGAATTATAGGGGATAATTTTAATCACATTACATTATGTATTAAATCAAATAATTTCGGTATCTTCTTTCACGTGATAAAAAATTCCATAGACTAATAAAACGGAATTACAGATAATAATTTTAATCACAAATTTCCAAAAAATCTACATAATATTTAGCATTGGAAGAAGTATTAGTGAAACATATTTTTTTATACCTTTCTTTTATACAGTAGAACCCGATTCATCGTTTTTCAAGGGGTGCGGGAAAAAAACGAGGGATGCGGGAAAAAAACGAGGGATGCGGGAAAAAAGAAATTCGATACACTAATAAATAGGAATTATAGGTGATAATTTTAATCACATTACATTATGTATTAAATCAAATAATTTCTGTATCTTCTTTTACGTGATAAAAAATTCCATACACTAATAAAACGGAATTACAGATAATAATTTTAATCACATATTTCCAAAAAATCTACATAATATTTAGCATTGAAAGAAGTATTAATAGTGAAACATATTTTCTTATACCTTTCTTTTATACAGTAGAACCCGATTCATCATTTTTCAAGGAGTGCGGGAAAAAAAGAGGGATGCGGGAAAACGATGAATGCGGATTAACTTCAAAATACAAAAAAAACACAATATTTATTCTTTACTAATGCATGCAATGTATACAGTGTACTAATAAATACTAATTTGTTGCTTATTAAACTGTAAAAGAAATAAATCGAAGTTATAGAAAATTGATATTTATTTTAAAAAATCCATATATTTTTTTTCTTTTTGTTCATTTTTTTAAAATTGAAAAATAAAGTTTTATGATATACAAAACTTTTCTGGTCATTTTCTGTAAATTAATATGCGTATATAAAAGTTCTTATAGTTTCAAAAGTCGTAATTGCATCAGACAGAGTTAGAACTATGATGGTCCAGCTTCACCTGCATGGCGATAACCTTTGTCTCTGTGGTGGTTGCTCGATAACCCCCCCCCCCATATTTTTATTTTAATTCAATTTTATTAGCTATTTTATTTCCTATCATCTCCTTTTTATTAATGTTCTCAATTTAAATATTATTTCGATTTCGTTTCTTTTGATATCGTCGCCTGTAAATTTTTCTTCCTTACCTAGCTATCGAATGTTCTAAGCCGGTAAAATCTTGTTTGAATTCATTCCTTCCGGTTTAAAATCTTTCTAGAACAATCTCGATCGTTCTATGGGTGGTATTTCCGGTTAATCTGGCACTCCCCTTGGCCTATCAAATTCAAATCCACCGGTGACGTGATTTAACCAGCTAAGTGCCTGGCCACCTTCTTTGGCCTTCATTCTTTAAGAGTTTGTCATTTTTTTCCTTATTAAATTCATATTTCACTATACATTAAATCGTAGCTTGGCCTATTTTCCATCGCTCTCCTCATTCGAACGTTGCCAACTTGGCGTATTCCGGGTTTACAGTAACCCTTGTTCTTTTCTCCCTCCTGGCTCTGCGCCACCAGTGTAGAGTGGGCAGTTGGAGCTCAGTTGAGTTGGTTGCAGTTGGGTGTCAGTTGAGTGTCACCGATGCAGTTGAGATGTGCCGAGAAGTTCCGTAGATGCCGAGATATTTAGCGGACGCCGGGGCAAGTGTGCCCGCCCCGAGGCAGTTGAGCGGACGCAGTAAGATGGAAGGCAAATCCTTCTAATCGTCGTTATGTTGCGAAAAGCGATGCACCTCTACCGCCGCGACCTAAATCCTTTGGTTTTTTTTTTATTCCGGCTACTCAATATGTTCTAAGAGTTGTCATAGTTTATCATCAAAGAATCTCTCTTCAATTTATTTTCAAGTGTATTCAACCGATTTCCATTTCATCATTTTTAGTGAATTCATTTTTCCTCTGAAAAGAATGCAGAGACAGTGATTCATATATAAGATATGTCATAATTTAATTTTCCTCTTCATTTCATGATTAATCGGCCATAAGTATATATATAATTATCTGGGCATAAAACGGCATCCCCAATTGAGAATATTGAATACCTTTTTGTGATTTTTCCAGACATATTCCTTTTGAAGTAATATCTAATTGATATTCTGAGATAATGTTGTTTTCATATCGTTCAAGAAAATGTTATCATGTTGTCAAAAATGCATACAAATATATATATGAAGAAGAGTTGTGCTAAAATATGTATATCATCTTTGAGGAGAATTTTTGCACCGAAATAATAATAATTCTATTTATATAAGTTTGTGCATGATAACAAATGAATATATATATATATATAACAATATTCAAGTCATGAAGAATTTCACAAGTGATTATAAATAAATATGCTTGTCTTCTTCAAAAATTTTGCCTTCATTTTATTGTGTCAATGCCTATTCATTTGTCTACCTGAAGTTGTCTTCATCAGCCAGGAAGTCCAGGTAACTTTTCTTCTTATCATTTTATATTTTTACATCTTTGCTATGAGTTAATATTATCATAGTTAAGGATTCATTATTAAGAAATATCATGGTTGCCTTTTGTCATATACTTTTTATTTAAGGGTCTTTTGCTGGCCTCCATCCAACGCAATGTCATTTACCCATTATTACGATAACCTAATCTATATTTGAGATGAAACAAAAAATAAGTGTTCTCATCTTCTTCCCACCAAAAACACCACAGTAAATTTCCTTTGGTGCAGTGACCAACGCGTGACCATCTATTTCCTTTGCTGCCATTGTATTTTCGTTATCTATACATATTTTTCAACAAAAAAAAGATTATATCTTCATTATCTTCATTATCTTCAATTATATCTTCATTATTTTCAAATTATATCTTTATGCAGTGATCAATATTTTATATTTATATTTTATTGAGTGTGGTGTAATAAATGAATGCATAATATATTTTGATTTTATGCTGAAATAATAATTTTTTTTTGGAGCAGTACATTATATATAACATAATTTATTGATATATTTTTCTTGCCATGATATAATTTATAACTAATATATATATTATTTAACGGAGGTGCTGGTAAATATAATTGATTATGCTAATATAAATTATTCTCTTCTCATAAATATAAGAATATATGTTTTGAGCCATATCATATATTTTTACATAAAATTTTTGGGCCATATTCTTTTGATCGGCTGATAACAAAGATATGTTGGTATTTTTTCTTCTCTTCATCATATAATTATTCTTCTTCTTTATATATAAAAATGATGTATAACGTAAATGAAATTCGTTAATATTTTGAATAATGGGTCAATTTATATATTATTTATTATGTGACCAGTCTATAACCAAATTTAACCTGTCATTTATTGAGCTCTCAGTTTAATTATATCATCATGCCCCCCAAGTCTAAATTAAATATTGCAATACAGCCATTCGACGGCAACCCTCAGACTGTGGGATTCTTCTTTGATCAATTATCTGATATACAAGAGTTAAATAATTTTTCCGATAAAGAACTTTTTGTTCTCTTCAAATCGAAACTTGAGGGCAGCGCCTTACTCTTCTTTCTTGCAACACAGTCTCAGTTCAAGAACTATAATTTCCATGACATTCGGAAAGCTTTTATAGACTATTTCTTACCTTCAAAAAAGACTGTTTCTCTCAAATCCTTGCAAAATTTAAAGTTAGATTCAAATGAATCAGTCAAAAATTTTGCATTTCGGCTGGATAAACAACTTCGGCTTGCATACCCTAAATTGGATCCTCCTGCTCTCAATTCATTAAAATTCACTCATTTTCTTGAGGCTTTGCCTA
This sequence comes from Maratus speculifer, assembly GCA_964019185.1. Taxonomy (NCBI): domain Eukaryota; kingdom Metazoa; phylum Arthropoda; class Arachnida; order Araneae; family Salticidae; genus Maratus; species Maratus speculifer. Next base: position 375,641,935 of record OZ025294.1, on the reverse strand, counting down.
AACAAATTAAGCGAAAAATTCTAGAGGAAAATATTTCATCTTTTGATTTAGCTCTTGAACGAGCAAATTTTCTTCAGGATATATATGATTCTCCCCCTAAAAAATCTTACGAGAATTATAATCAAGCCTATTGTTTGGATTCTGAAAAAGTCCATGATAATTCTATTGCTTCTAATAATGTTCTCCATAAGACTCCTATGAGACATACGAAGGATAAAATTTATGTCAATTCTCAAACTACCTTCTCACCTTTACAAACTCCAAAAGACAATTCTCATGCTTCTAGTAATTTTAAAAGAAACGCTAGAACATATTCTCCTTCTCCAAATAGACAAGAGGCTACAGATAAACATAAAAATAATTTTAGTCAACGTAGATTTTATCGGAAACGTCCTTATCATCAACCCACCTTCGACAAATTTTCTCACAAAAAAAATTCTGCATCCTTTTATCACAAACGAGATGTTGTGCAGTGTGCGTTCTGTGGAAAATTCAATCATCGTATGGACTCATGCTACAAATTTAAAAATATTATTAGTGCTTCCAATCAAAACTCTTCATCTCAATTTTCGTCTAATTCTCACAGAAAGAAAAACTATACCTCTTCTGAAAATAAAAACAATGTTTATCATTTAAACAAATAAGGGAGACTGGTTCTACTGACCGCCTTCTCTCCCGTAATTCTCATTCAGGGTCAGTACACTTTAGTGACAAACATAAACAACAATTTGACAAAAGCTCTTCAGTCACTTTAGTATCATCCACAGCTGTCCAAACTTCCCTTGTAACACATAAATTTAACAAACCTTCATGTTCACATAATTCTTTGACATCCAAACAAACTTTAGAAATTGATGATGATGTACAAGAAAGACATGTCATATGCAGTTCCTTTAATAACTCGTATGTTCTTCCATGCATACTGATAAACATTCAACATAATGAAATCTCAACGTTAATTGATACTGGATCAAGTTTGTCACTCTTGGATCAAGAATGCTTTAATAGCATTAAATCCAGGCTTCATTACAAATTCTTATCCAGAAATGTATCTGTATCTACTATAAATTCTAAAGTTTTTTTCAAAGGATGCATAGAGATTGCATTTAAAATTGATAAATTCTTCTTTCATCATGTCTTTTATCTTACAAAGATACAAAATGTTCATTTTCAAGCCATACTTGGATTTGAGTTTATCAATAAACATTCCATAACTATTTCACCAAGCTTTAAGTCTATCTTGATTAAGGATAAACATATTCCTTTTCACAGTTATAACGAATCTCCTACTTGCTATTTCATGAATTCTGAATATACTTATGATAATTCAAATGTGCCATATTCTTTAGATGTACACAAAATGCCTTGTTATGAAGATTCTATATCAAATAATCTAAGTAATGGTACTTATACTGATGATTTATATGCAAATTATGGTGACACAAATTTACAATTAGGCAACAATTATACAACCTATCCTTATAATTATAATTCTCAAAATAGTGGTTTATTTACAAATAATGTTGCTAACACTGCTATGAATTTTCATAATCCTTATATTGATGGTAATTTTACTTATTTTTCTAACTATGTTCCAACTGATTATGGTAATGTGGTGAACTATGTATCTACTAATGATAATATACCTGGCAAGAATTTTTCATCTGAAAATACTAATGATGGTAGTTATTTTGGTGAAAAGCCAACTCATTTAAATATTGGTAATAAAATTTTGGTGAATTCCAACATGGTACAATTACTCAATAGAGAATTAATTGCCCCTAATTCTTTTGTTTATTTACATGTTAAGTACTTGAATCCTCCATCTGAATATTTTATTTTCAAACCCAGTTTAAAAAATAAAGGTCTTGTGTTACATGAATCATTGCATTCCAAATCTTCAATTCAAAATGATTTATTTTTGGTTGTATGTCAGAATATATCAAAGCTGGATATTCATTTAAATAAAAATTCCATTATTGGCGAATGTATTAATGTAGATGAGAAAGATATTGAGGAATATTCTTTTGATTTAGACTTTGAAAACGAATATTGTAATTTAATTTTACCATCTGAAGAGGTTAAGAGAAAACGTATCTAAGAACTGTCTCCAAATGACTTTGATCTAAAACACTTACCTCCTCATGAAAAAGAATCTTTAACAAAATTATTGTGTAGTAAAGCTCTTGCTTTTTCAAAATCTCTTGACACTTTAGGTCATACCGACCTGGTTAATCCTCAATTCACAATGCTAAATTCTCATCCAGTCAAAACCCTACCTTTTCCTGTGCCACAGGCACTTGAGCAAGAAGCTCTTGACCAGATTAATCAAATGTTAAATGCTGGCATTATTGAGAGATCAAATTCATCTTGGGCGTGTCCCATGCTTCTTGTTAAAAAGAAGAGAACTGATATGTCAAAACCTCAAAAGTATCGTTTGGCTCTAGATTTAAGATTGCTAAATTCCATTATTATTCCATCTTCATATCCTCTTCCTAGAATTCAAAATCTATTGGTGCAATTGTCAAAATTTAAGTATTATACTACTCTTGACTTGCCCTCTGCATACTGGCAGATCGCTGTACCTAAAGATATGCAAGATAAGCTCAGTTTTACTACTCCATGGGGAATTTTTACCTACTTGCGTCTCGTGTTTGGCTTGAAGACAGCTGCAAGTACCTTTCAACAATTAATTGACTCAGTTATTCAATTATCTCAAATTGATTCCTGTTATGCATATCAAGACGATATTGTTGTTGGCGCTAATTCATTTGAAGAAATGTCCATGAAACTCACAAAACTCTTAGACACGCTTATTGCTAATAACATTACTCTGTCTCCTGAAAAATGTTCCTTTATGCAAACAAGCATTAACTTTTTAGGATTCCAACTCACAGATCATAAAATTCTTCCTATTACAAGTAACATTTTAAAGATTACTTCATTTCCAACGCCTAAAACCAAGAGGCATACGAAAAGTTTTATAGGTTTATGTTCATTTTATAGGTCAATTATTCCTAATTTTGCTAAATTGATTACTCCTCTCATTGAAGTCACCAAACCTAAAAATAAATTTTCTTGGAAATCTGAACAAGAAAATGCATTTAAAAAATTACAAGACATATTCTTCAAAAACCTATGCTCAATCTTCCTAAGTGGAATGAAACCTTCTATGTCAATACAGAGGCATCAAAGACAGCAATATCAGCTGTTCTTATGCAGAAATTTGATGGTGAACTTAGACCAATCTCCTATTATTCCAAAACACTATCTCAGTCGGAAAGACAGTACCCTGCCATCAAATTGGAACTTTATGCCATTTACAAAGGCATAACGGCTTTTAAATATTATATTTTTGGTCGACCCTTTATTCTATTATCCGATGCCAAACCTCTTAATAATTATAAAAAGGCTACATCACTAGCTGATATTACTACTCGATGGATGTTAGAACTGTCAGAATACTCGTACACATTCCAAAATGTTCCAGGCAAAGAAAATGTCTTAGCAGATTTTCTGAGTAGAACACCTCACATTCCTACTGAAGATCTCCATAATAATCCAGATCTTATTTCTACACAAGAACCACTACCAATTGTAGATAATCAAAAAGATCTACATAATGAAATTCCTCACTTTCCATGTGGTTTAGTTGACAAAATGCACCACACATGTCATCTTCAAAGTGACTATTCACCTCCAAATAGTGATAATAATCAAGATCCATTATTAGAAATTCTTGATCACACCATTTTCTCTGAACAACAAAAAGACCCAAAAATCAAACAAATTTATGAAGATCTTAAAAATAACAAAAAATCTAAAAGTTTAAATGGCTACTATATTAATCCAAGTAATGAGTTACTTTGCTACAATGGACATTTTTCTTTAGAAGATATTGAGCTACATAAAGCTGTTTTACCTTTGTCACTTAGAGCAAAAGCCTTAAGAATTGCTCATGTTACTCATACTGGAATTCATAAAACTATTGTTAATTTAAAGAAAAGATTTACTTGGAAAACCCTTGTTTCTGATACCATTAATTATGTCAACTCTTTTGAAATTTGTTTAGTAAACAAAAATCATAAAAAAATACTGCTCCATACTTACCAGCACCACTTCCAACAGCTCCCAATCAAAAAGTCTCTATGGATTTACTCGGCCCATTAAGAAATCGTCAATATGTGATGACTATCATAGATCACTTTTCTCGTCATTTAGAATTATATGCCTTGAATAATATCAGTGCTGAGTCTGTTACAAAAGCTTTATTACATTACATTTCCACTCATGGAAAACCCGAATTAACTCTCACTGATCATGGCTCTCAGTTCACTAGTGATATGTTTTCTTATTTTAATAAAAAGCTTGGCATTAAATTGGAACACAGTTCTGTAGCCCATCCCCAGGCTAACGGATTAAGTGAACGAGTTAATTCTCAAATAAAATCGTCTGTGAATACAATGGCTTCCCAAGGATGTGATGTACCAACTGCTCTAAAAATTCACCAATCCATATATAATGCTACACCTCATCCAGCTACAAAGTTTACTCCAAATCTTCTTCATTTTGGAAGAGAAATAAATGACATTTATGCTAATTACAAAGCTCAAGCTTCCTGGAAAATTCTCAATACTGCCTATGAAATTCATAAATTAATGGATGTTATTGAGAAAATATACTATCAAGCTTATAAAAATAACGAATCTTCTAGGCAAAAAGTGTATCAAAAATCGAGAGAAAAATTAAAGTTTGCCAACATCAATGTTAATGACATTGTTTACGTAAAATTTCCCACTGTGTTTAACAAAAAGGTACAAGGCCCATACGTGGTGAAGAAAATAATTTCTCCTGTGCTTATTCAAATTCAAGATTCCAATAATAGTCACGCTTCACCCATGTTGATTCACACTAACAGAATCTTGAAGCTTCAAAAGAGAAATGAAGCATTAAAATATCCTTCAATTTCTTCTAAAAATGCATCACATGATCAAACATCTGTTGATAATGCATCTTCTACTCCTGTGAGACAACATTCTCCTACTCAAGTGTCTAATCATGATGCTGTTTGTAACACATCTCCTCAAATACTTTCTTCTTCTAAGTGCCAACAAACATCTTCATGTTCAAGTAAATCGGTACAGTCACAAGTTCCTCTTGGTGGCACTCACACTGATGTTAGAAACAAGTCTACCCAATATAAAAATTATGATCTTTGCCCTCGCACTCACAAAATCTATAAAAAATGAACTAATCTTCTTTTCTTTTTTCAGGATGACTCTTGATTTGTTACATATTCAGTCAATACTAGTTAGACTGATATTCGAGTAAGAAGAATGACTGTGTAATTTTTTGTTTTCTTCCTCCAAGCTGCAGGCAGCTGTTATTTTTTTTCTTTTAAGTCTTTTTCTCCTTGAGACAATACAATGGTCATCCTCCAGATGTATGTATGGTTTTAATATTTTTACTATTCACTGTATTCATTTCTAAACCATAATTATTGTAATAAGTATATATTCTCTCAAATATGCCATATACTACTACTTCTAAACTTACAAAGTCTTTAATTGCAATAGTTGGTGCTAAAGTTGAGAAAGATATTGTCTTTTTATATAGTTGTTGAAATATTGTGTCATTATTTAAAGTTATTTTTGACAAATGTTGATCCTACTAAGAAAAGTGGATTGTAAGTGATGTAAGGTAAACATGAATATGAGTACTCATGAAATCATTTTCCCTATTGTGACTTATATAATAATTTCTCTTTACAATGCATGCATGCTCTAACAATTAACCTCTTTTAACAAAAAAATGAAAATGCATGATAAACTTATGCATATTAATAATTTTACTCTTATTATTGAACTATAGAAAAATGAATGACTCACAATAAGTATTATTATTTTTTTGTATACTTCTGAGTATTTGAAAGTTCTTAAAGATATAAACAAAAAAAAAGGTTTTTGTTATACTATAATTATACTTTGGATCCAAAGATGTTAGTTGAGTCATTATATATTCATATTAAGCAAACACTTGATATATGACAAATACAAAAATGATCACTTGTCATTTAAAAAATGTTTGAAAATTGCAATTAAATATATTCAAGATATCGTATATATAAATTTTTGACATAATTGATTTTTATTTATAAGTTGACATTATCGAAGTCATATACAAGATTGACATATTCATATAAGTTCCTTTTATCAGAATATAAATATCCTATATTTTATGTTTATTTTGAATGAAGTATAGTATTAAAAGTATTTATGCAATTATTGTCAATTTATGTTGAAAGTGTTCAAGAATATTCTTTTATGAGAGTATAAACATTCTCTCTTTGAAAATTATTATATTCATTTTGAAGATGTTTATTGAAAGATAACATTGTATTTTTCTACCAATTTACATAGGCCTTTGGAATTTCTTATATTTTTCTTTGAAAATGTTGTTATTGAAGGATAATAAGGTTATTCAGTTAAGAGTAGTTAAAAGCTTAAAAAGCTATTATATGTTGATATATGTACATTTTTTTTATGAGAGTCTAAATATTCTCTCTGTACCATTTGTATGTATTCTTCTTTTTCAAATTTTCAACTTACAAATTCATTCAATTTATCATGTGTCACTTGAAACCATCCATTTTTTTTTTATATACAGTTATAGTATGATTCATTTTCAGTTATAGTTTGATTCATTTTGTTGTCAACTGAAAAATATACATATACATGTTGTTGTTGTATACTCAAATATTTTTACATGTACTAAAGCACTTAATTATCATATTGCATTTTGCACAAGCTTAACAATAGACTGTTGATAGTTAAAGACTGTTGTTTCTGCAAATATATATAGACTTTAATAATTTTTTTTGATACATGATAGATTCCTCTGGAAGAAATTTTTGTATACCTTCCATTTTAATATTTGCTATATTTGGTGTATTAACATAAGGACTACTACCATAATAGTAATTATTTTTATTATTTAATTATCATGTAAAACAATTATTTCTATTCATATAACTATTTCTGGTACATTTATTTTGTGTAATTATTTTATATCTTTGTACATGTTTTAGAAAATATTGTTTCGATGAAAAAATTATTGAATTTTTGTCATCTCTCCAATATTTTCTTTTGGGGAGGCCCGGGTAGATATGTGGTGGTTGCTCGATAGCCCCCCCCATATTTTTATTTTTATTCAATTTTATTAGCTATTTTATTTCCTATCATCTCCTTTTTATTAATGTTCTCAATTTAAATATTATTTCGATTTCGTTTCTTTTGATATCGTCGCCTGTAAATTTTTCTTCCTTACCTAGCTATCGAATGTTCTAAGCCGGTAAAATCTTGTTTGAATTCATTCCTTCCGGTTTAAAATCTTTCTAGAACAATCTCGATCGTTCTATGGGTGGTATTTCCGGTTAATCTGGCACTCCCCTTGGCCTATCAAATTCAAATCCACCGGTGACGTGATTTAACCAGCTAAGTGCCTGGCCACCTTCTTTGGCCTTCATTCCTTAAGAGTTTGTCATTTTTTTCCTTATTAAATTCATATTTCACTATACATTAAATCGTAGCTTGGCCTATTTTCCATCGCTCTCCTCATTCGAACGTTGCCAACTTGGCGTATTCCGGGTTTACAGTAACCCTTGTTCTTTTCTCCCTCCTGGCTCTGCGCCACCAGTGTAGAGTGGGCAGTTGGAGCTCAGTTGAGTTGGTTGCAGTTGGGTGTCAGTTGAGTGTCACCGATGCAGTTGAGATGTGCCGAGAAGTTCCGTAGATGCCGAGATATTTAGCGGACGCCGGGGCAAGTGTGCCCGCCCCGAGGCAGTTGAGCGGACGCAGTAAGATGGAAGGCAAATCCTTCGAATCGTCGTTATGTTGCGAAAAGCGATGCACCTCTACCGCCGCGACCTAAATCCTTTGGTTTTTTTTTTATTCCGGCTACTCAATATGTTCTAAGAGTTGTCATAGTTTATCTTCAAAGAATCTCTCTTCAATTTATTTTCAAGTGTATTCAACCGATTTCCATTTCATCATTTTTAGTGAATTCATTTTTCCTCTGAAAAGAATGCAGAGACAGTGATTCATATATAAGATATGTCATAATTTAATTTTCCTCTTCATTTCATGATTAATCGGCCATAAGTATATATATAATTATCTGGGCATAAAACGGCATCCCCAATTGAGAATATTGAATACCTTTTTGTGATTTTTCCAGACATATTCCTTTTGAAGTAATATCTAATTGATATTCTGAGATAATGTTGTTTTCATATCGTTCAAGAAAATGTTATCATGTTGTCAAAAATGCATACAAATATATATATGAAGAAGAGTTGTGCTAAAATATGTATATCATCTTTGTGGAGAATTTTTGCACCGAAATAATAATAATTCTATTTATATAAGTTTGTGCATGATAACAAATGAATATATATATATATAAAAATATTCAAGTCATGAAGAATTTCACAAGTGATTATAAATAAATATGCTTGTCTTCTTCAAAAATTTTCCCTTCATTTTATTGTGTCAATGCCTATTCATTTGTCTACCTGAAGTTGTCTTCATCAGCCAGGAAGTCCAGGTAACTTTTCTTCTTATCATTTTATATTTTTACATCTTTGCTATGAGTTAATGTTATCATAGTTAAGGATTCATTATTAAGAAATATCATGGTTGCCTTTTGTCATATACTTTTTATTTAAGGGTCTTTTGCTGGCCTCCATCCAACGCAATGTCATTTACCCATTATTACGATCACCTAATCTATATTTGAGATGAAACAAAAAATAAGTGTTCTCATCTTCTTCCCACCAAAAACACCACAGTCTCTTCGCAGTTATTTTAATTTTTTTGCATTATTACACATTTCTCCTATGTTTAGGACACCACATGTCGCAAAATCTTGATCAGTGGAAACATAATCGCATCCTCTGCTGTATACAACCACTCTTCATCTACTTTATTGTCACCATTTTCAACACAAATAACTCTAATGACTTATTTTAGAATAAAAGAAGTAATTCCAGTTTGTGTTTCATATCAATTCGCATGATTTTATATTTCATTTCGGTGAAGAGAAAAAATTTACAACGATGAATGCGGGAAAACGACTTTTTGAAGAACGTTGAATGCGGATTTCGTTAACATTATTTAAGTATCATTTGTGCAGGGACCGTAGAAATAAAACGATCAATACGGTACATTAATGTAGAATAATGTACATTTTATACTTTTAACAACTAAACTTCGTTGAATAATTAAATTAAAATCAGTATTAATTTCGCTATTCAATTTTACAAAAATAACTCGTCCAGAATTAAAATAAACTTTTACAGAAAATTTAAGTAAAGTTACTTTAATGCGCAAGCGATTTTGGAAAAGTTATTACATTCTGGATGTATTTAAAAGATTGTTCATCGATTCTTTCGGTATATTTCTTCCAATTAAAATGTGTATCTCAGTTGCTTCAAAATTTTCCGCCATTTTTAACGACTAATACGAATTTTGATTCGTTATTATGTTGAATTTTGATAATTTTTTTAATACATCACCGTCATTTTTTTTACAAAAATGTGACCAAAGACTCTTGGTTCATATGTTGTTAACACAGTTAAATAACTGCTATATTACGTCAGCTATATTCACAATGTAAAAAAACAGTCTGTATAATTAGTAAATTTTTTCTAGGAAATTTCCATTACTATAATTTTTTATGTAAAGGCAAAGCGAACTGTAATAGGGACTTTACCATTATGTATATATTTTGGCTAAAAAAATGCTGAAATTGTCTGATGTATCAATGCTCAGGGATTAATTATGTGATAAAAGAAAGTTCATGAAAATTGACAGCTTTCTTACAAGTTTACAAAGCGGTGTATACAAAATGTCGTAAAGTTAAAAACTAAAAGAACTTTAAAATAAAGTTATCACAATCAACGTTTTTGTGATCATCCATCTATGACAAACTTCAAGAAAAAATTGTTTCATTGCTTTTGAAGTTTCATATAACTTTTTTAGAAAACTGAATTAACATTTGAATCGAAGCGTTGATTGTTATAATTTCAATTTAATATTTGTTTAATATTTAATTTTAAAACATAATGTATACACAATTTTATTTCCACTTTAATAAAGATTTTTCTTGCTGTAAATTTCCTTTTCTTTTGTTAATACTTGTCACTCCGTTGTCGCCGCTACGGAGACATCATATTTCCTTACAAAATTTGGTTTTGGCACCACCCTAATAGCATGCATGGTCACAGTCACGTCACAGTGACGTCACTGTGAGTCACGTTGGTCACATCACATCTGTGACCAAAATGCCACTACTCAGTGACGTCACATTGTGACTGAGATGTGACTTTCTTTAAAATCTTTCGAAAATTATAAATACCCTTCAAAACATGTTATTTACTTTAAAAAACATGTTTCTGGCAATTTAAATATCGTCGCTTTTGTCACAGTTTTGTTACAATGTTAATGTCAAATTAGTCACAAATGACACATTTTTCACAAATTTGTCACATTTTGACCACTTTGTGAAACGTTACAAAAGAGCTCTAAAACGGCCATAACGACTTCACATTTTAGTCACTGTGACTTCACATCGACGTCACATCGACAATCGATGGTCACAAAGTCACAATGTGACTTCACAACGACGTTGCAGTGACGTCACCATACTTTACGGGCACTAATAATAAAGGGAAAAAATCCTTATCTATATTAATAAAATAACAAATCGCTCTGTGTGTGTGCGTGTATGTCAGCGATAGTTAGCGAAAACTACGGTACGTACGAAGCTCAAAATTTTTCTGAGAGTAGCCCAATATCTCTCCTGATGCACCTGATGCTCAGAATTTGAAAATTCTATTTATTAACTGAGTAACTAATTAAATTCCAAACCTCACTCTCATAAAAAATCGCTTTTTTTAGCTTTTTTCCTTTTCATTCTCTTATGGTTGGTTGGTTGCATAAAATTTTCGCAGAAATAATTTTAAAAACTGAGACTGACCTTTAAAATTCATAGACTGGAAAACTGTCAGTTTAAATGAGGATTTTTTTTAATCACAGCTGCTGTACGCCAAGGAGGAAAAAGATAGGTGGTGGCGAAGTAAACCGAAAAAAAGAAAGGTTTGCAAGAGGAGATCATTTATCGCTGAAATTTTAATGTCTCAAAATAAAGCACGAGGAAGGAATTTTGTATTAATAAAAGTGCTATTACACGTAAAAATTGCAAGCGACAAAAATCGCCTGCGTTTTTTCGTTTTCTAAGCATTTCATTGGCTCTTCGAGAAATCATTCTTTACCATCATTTGGATTTCCAAGCATTTGATTGGCTCTTACTGGCGAGTTGCTTCGTTCCAGGCGTCAAAGACGCTCCGACACAAGAGAATCGCGCGCTAACCAAGCAACTCCCCTGGTTCCATAGGATAACATGGAAACGCCTGCGATTTGACGCCTTCAGCACGACATGTGTAATAGCACTTTAAGACGGATTGGAAGAAATGAATTACAGCTGAAGCATATTTTACGAAGAAATCGTAATTTTTTTAAATGTTTTTTTCGATTATATTATTTATTAAAATAAATGTTTGCTTTTAAAATAATTGAAATTGGAAAATTAAAAATAATTAAATGTCAAAACAAAATTAAATAAAATATTGAAAACATATGATTTGAAGTAAAAAATTGTATTACTAAAAGTTTTCGCTTTTTTTCAGAAATTTTTTATACTTTATAACGTAGATGAAAAATGTTTATGATTTAACAACATATTTATAATTCCATGTCAATATATAAAATATAGTGATGAAAAGATTCTTTTAAAATCATGCATGAACACTTAAATAATAATATTAATCTAAAATCTAGATTTCAGAGTGCAGACGATTTTAAGACATTAACGAAAGAATGTTGATTTTTCAAGCAAAGTCTTAAATATTGATATTTCAAAGTCACATGATAAAAATAATAAAATAATTCTTGCCTATGATTTATCTTATTGTATCTTTCATGCATTCTTATCGTGTATTACAGGCAATAATGGCACAAAACGTTATTTTTTAAACGAAATTTTAGTCATCTATTCAATAACAGTTTAAAAGGTAAAAAACAAAAACAAAGAAATACTGGTTTAAACCAGTTTGAATTGATCGGAGTTTCAAAGCACATGGTTTTGTTCGTGCTTATTTGGACTTAATGTCGCGGGTTTTAGAGTTACATTTTTTGCGTCACCCCAAGACATTATACTGCCACTCTATTAATTTCCTTTTTGTATATGATTGTACGCATATTTTTGGCATTTCGAACATTAGAATGTATGAGTCATTAGCTGTGTTGCAGTAAAAAACATTACACAACACTTTTCTATGAGTTTATTTTTTTAATCATTGATTAAATTTAAATGTGTTCTATTCAATTTAAAATTGTTATATGGCTTTAATTTGTTTATAAAACAAAAATAAATTAGCTGTTTGGCGTACAATTGTTTGTATCCGCAAACGATTCATTCACCATAATAAATTATCAAATAGCTAAGTACATTATCTATCAGAAATAGCCATAAAAAATAGTAGCAAAACTGATTACAACCTTAATGTTTAGAGTAATTTAAAAGATGATATTTCATACGACGTCTTTTTGAGATTCGTCGTTTTTCCATATTTGATAGTATGTGTCTACTCGTTTTGTACCCTTTTTTGTAACTTTTTTCTTTATTAACAGCGACATCTGGATTTCCTATTTAAATAAAAATTCTTCTAAATACAAAGAATTTTGTTAAATAAATAATAGGAAATGCGGACATCTATTGCTCAAAACACAAAATTTTTCCTACTGAGTTAATAAAAATCAGTAAAAACAATTTTTATGATAATAAAAAGGTGACTTATGTAATAACAGAGTCATATATTATGTACGTTATGGATTAAGTATGAATATTTCAATGAAAAGTGATATTTCAAAAGTATTATGAAATTAGTTAAAAACCATTTATTTTAAACTAAATGAATAAAAGATTTATATTTTTAATGAAATAAATGGGATTTGAAAAATTATTGGAAATTTATCACCATAGATGTATTAATAATACAATCAGTACCTTGTATGCAAAATGGAACAATTAGCAATACTTTTTGTACCCGAAAAATGGTCGTTGCTTTTTTTTAAGATTAAAAAGTAGATTACGAAATATTCCTATATAGAGATGCCAAACCCTTGCTTATTGCATAGCAGAATTTTCTTATAGGAAAAGTTATTTTTTAAATCCGCAGAATGTTCCAATTTAATAAAGCATTTTCTGTATTAAAATACCGGTATCCAAAATGCCGGAGACTTGGCAGCTCTGCCTATAATATTTTAATTAATCACGGTACTTTTTTTAATCGGATTCAAATTTAGTGAAGACAACGTTTTTTGGCCGAAAGCAGCTTTTTTCCACATGTGTAACTACGATACAATTCCTTGATGTTGACTTATGAATGTTTTGACTTATGCTATTATTGCTTCCTCTCAATTATTTATTTGAATTTTAAATAAGATGACTCAAAATCGTGTTTTTTAAATATATGAAAAAAAAATGCATTTCGAGAGAGGGCGAAAAGGACAATATTTGGCGATTTATTACCTGCGTTTGGCTAAGTGTTTTACTACCTTGTATTTAATACTCTTCACAATACTTCGCTGTTATATGGACTTAGGCGCTTTTATAAAAAGTTTGACGTAATTCGGGATTAAGAAAGTGAGTTTTTTTACTGAATAATACAAATAAATGAAAAATGAATACTAAGAAATACTAATAAAAGAAAAATGAAGCATTATATTGATCTATGTATATTTAAAAATTCATCTGCTAGCACTAATTAGATAATTTATGTCATGTGTTTAGAATAGGAGATAAATTCTTTATTTCTATGCTATAAAGCATTAACGTTTGTGTGTTTTCCGTTAGCATTGGGAGTACCTAGCCGATTTAAAAAAATGTGGGCAAAAGATGTTGGTAACCATCTTTGCTGCAAAATATACTATATTTTGCGTAGGAACAATAATCACCATCAATGCACGAGCAAAAAAAGTTCTAAAATTGAGAATTCTTTGATGTTGATATGACTAAAAATTAAAAATTTTTTTTTTCTTTGGTGGCAACTTTTAAGATATAATATTCTCGTTATGAACAATTTCTAAAACATTCGACAATTTAATTTCACATATTAAACATTTTTTTTTCTAGAAAAAGTTTTAAACCCAATTTATTGTGAATATTGCAATTTCTAGGATACTGTTGGGGTCAGAAACTATAACTTTGGCATCACAGTAACTTATAAGATGTAAGTGCTCGTTTAGGACAAATTTTTAAAAAAGGATTCCTTAACTCTTATCGACAACCTCATTGCATCCGTGGAAAACAGATATCCAACATTATAAACTATTCGGACGGATTTCACACCATATAAAATACACTCCATTTCTCTTCAAACATAATAGTTTATGTTATTTATAGTTTCTCAAATCGGTGCGAAGCTTCTGTTTCTGCTCATGACATCATTTCAAAGAGCTATATTTCAAATATAGGAAAATTTGGTGTTTTATTTTCTGTATTACTTTTAACATTTTGCATATTTCCAATTTTATATCCATGCATGGTTTGCTTTTCTTTTATAAAAATAGTATATGCAACAAGATTTTGTAGTTCTACGATTCGATATGCTTATTTTCATCATTATATTTTATCACAATGAATGACCAATTAAAGGTAACATCTTATTTTCTTTACTTATCTCAAGTTATTAAATGTGTGTTCTCAGCAATATCGCTCAGACTAATCCCTCTGAGGGAAGTCCTAGTTCTAAAAAATACTTAAGGCGCTTTTTTACAACAATGCAATTAAATTCAATGTAACTATATGATTACCCCTATGACAGGAAGTCTCCTTATGTCAAGACTATTTCTTACAGGAAGCCAATGAATGCAATTTATAATATTTTGTATTTTGCTGTTATCAATGCTTGGATTTTATGCAAACCTGTAACCTCAAAATCTATTAGTATACGTCAATTTCTTCAAAACTTGAAGACGTAAAAAAATAGTTTGTTACTTCTTGCGAACTTCTCCCCTCTACATACCCCCCCCCAAAAAAAAAAAAAAATAAATAAAATAAATAAATAAATCATTTGCGTAAGAAGAAAAACTAAAAACTGTGAAAAACACAAACTAAGCATAAAAGGGTTTGTTATAACTAAAAATAATAAAAATTAAATTAAATATAATTGTTCAAAATATAATGTACCCACACGTTTTTGGTAAACGTGCGAAATCTTTAACCATGTTTTTCAAGCAATGCATACAATAAATTGGATTAGATAAATCAGTATTTTTTATATTTTTAAAAATTGTTCTTAGATTTTATATCTAAATTCATTTAAATGGAATAGTCTATTTTTAATATTTACTAAGTCTAAGTTTATTTATGTTTAAAATATATGTTCAATATTTATTCAATATATTTTCATCATACTGAATGAAATGTAATCTTGAATAATAGCATTTTTTGAAATGTAAGATATTTCTGCTGACTTTGTGTAAAATACAATGTAAATATTAAAGAATATTGATTATTGTAATAAAATATAATCTTTTAACTAATCTAATTAAGTATTTGGGCATATTTATAAATCCTTTTCCACCCTGGGTCAAATTGACCCGCTCCGCGGTTCTAGGTATACCGAAAGTCCCGCGGTTCTAGTGTTAAACATAACCCGATTCCAACCCAAAAAAAAAAAAAACAGACCACACTCCGATCCGTGATACACAAAATTTCCGTAAATATAAACCCGACCCTGACCTAAATATTCTGTTTGGGAAAAACTATGGATTTGATAACTGACCCGAACCAAATCTGAATCCCGCAAAAATGTTCAAGTGAAGCATAACCCGATTCAAATAAGGAAAAATAATTTTCGTGGGCATGAAATCTGACCCGAACCTAAACACTTTCTTTAAAAAAAAACCCGAAACATGACTCGAACGAAATCTGAAACCGATAAAAATATTCCAGAGAACTATATCCCGATCCCAGCAAGACAAAATACTTTCCATGGTCATAAACCCGACTCAAACCTAAAAAACTTTGTTTGAAAAATCCTGAACTTTGACCCAAACCACATCTAAGTCTGACCAAAGTATTCGAAAGAGCCATAACCGGATTCGAGAAAAAACAGAACCGGAGACAAAATAATTTCCGTGGAAATGAACCCGATACGAACCTAAAACTCCCATTCAAAAAAATACCTGAAATTTGAATCGAACCAAATCTGAATCTGACAAAACTATTTCAAACAAACGCAACCGGATCCAGACAAGACAAAATATTTCCATGGACATGAACAAAATCCGAACACAAAAAATGTCTTTGAAAAAATCGCGAACTGAACGAAATCTGAACTTGGCAGAAATATTCCAGTGAAGCATGTCCTTATTCGAACAAGACAGAATTATTTCTGTGAACATGCAAGAAGACCCGAACTCAACAGTTATATTTGAAAAAAAAAATCGAAATCTGAATTGAACCAAATCTGGACCTGACAAAAATATTCCAAAGAACTATAACCCAATCCAAGCAAGACGAAATAATTTCTGTGGACATAAACTCAACTCTAACCTAAAAAATTCGATTTGAAAAAAACTGAAATTTCACCCAAACCACATCTAAATTCGACCAAAATATTCGAAAGAATCTTAACTGGATTCGAGTATGACAAAATAATTTCCGTGGACATGAACGAGATCCGAACCTAAAAATTCTATTTGAAAAAATACTTGAAATTTGAATCGAACCAAATCGGAACCTGATAAAAAATATTCCAAAGAATCGTAACCGGAACTGAATAAGACAAAAAATTTCCATTCACCTGAACCGAATCTGAACCTAAAAAAATTCTTTGAAAAAAATCACGAAATCTGAACTGAACCAAATCTGAACTTGAAAAAAAAAATTCCAGTGAAGCATGTTCTTATTCGAACAAGGCAGCATAATTTCCCGAACTCCATAATTCCCCGAAAGAAAACCCGAACCCAAAAATTCCATTTGAAGAAAAAGCCGAAATCTGAATTGAAACAAATCTGTTCCAGACAAAAATATTCCAAAGAACCATAATTGTATCCGAGCAAGGTAAAATAATTTCCATGGACATGAATACGACCCGAACATTATAACTCAATATCAAAAAATACCTAAAATCTGAACCCGACAAAAATGTTCTAATGAATCATAACCAGATCCGAACAAGACAAAATAATTTCCATGGACATGAAACCAATATATGGTTTGGTAACATTTAGGTTGCAATTACATTACGGTAAGTCTTTTATTATATTTAATATCCCGTTAGGTTACAGTTAGGTCATGGTTAAGTTAAAGTTAGGTTAAAGTTAAATTGCATTTGTTTTATGGTTACAATAAGGATATGTTACAATAAAGTGAAAGCTAGGTTACATTTATGTTACATTTAATTTACGGTAAGGTACTGTTACGTCAAAGTTAGGTTACAGACAGGTTATGGTTACGGTAGAAATGTTTACGGTTAGGAATTTATCCATAGAGTGGACATTATGCATGATTTGATTAAAAATAACACTTACTTTTGTTAAATGGCTCTGAAATTGTAATACTACATACCAACACTTTAGCTACGAGCGAGTATCGCTTTCATTCGTGGTATAGTCGGATTTAAGAGTGATATAATTAGTTTGAAATTCAAAATATTTCACTTGGGATTTCTATGTGAAAAAAAAAAATTAGTTACGTGACTTAACAGTGATTTTTGATAAATATCAACACTTTAACACGAAAATCACGCATTCGTTGGATACATATTCCCTCCCACATTTCTCATCGCTCATTTTGAGTATTTTTAGAGCTTAACATTAGCTGTTTTTTAAACCGATTTTTCACACAGACAGTGGCCACGTATTTCAGACAATGCATTTCTGCATGTTTGGAGTTAATGATAAAACCATACAAATTTCAAGTTCGTTTAATATTGTTAATACGGACTCGGGCAACGCCGGCGAGTCAGCTAGTTTAATTAGAAAATTTTTGCAATTGTCTACTTCAAGGAAAGTTTTTTTAAAAAAGTGGTGCGAATCGAATAAAATTTGCGAAAGAGATACCGGAGTCCGAAGGGTTAATACTTAAATTCATTTTAAATTCTAACTTTAAAACAAATTGATTAATTGCTATGTTTTGTAAATTTTATAAATAAACGTATCACTATGCGATATTTTTAATAACTGGCTTTTTTTCTTATTTAAAATGTGAACAAATGATACTTGGAATCAAAGTTATATACATTGATTTCATACGTGAATAATACAGATGCAAAAGTCTGATTATTAAATTTTTTAAGGTATCGAGTTATTCATACCCGTAATGCATAGTGACGTCACTGTAACGTCGTTGTGAAGTCACATTGTGACTTTGTTACCAACGATTGTCGATGTGACGTCACGTGACGTCGATGTGAAGTCACAGTGACTAAAATGTGAAGTCGTTATGGCCGTTTTAGGGCTCTTTTGTGACGTTTCACAAAGTGATCACAATGTGACAAATTTGTGAAAAATGTGTCATTTGTAACTAATTTGACATTAACATTGTGACGAAACTGTGACAAAAACGACGATATTCAAATTGCCAGAAACATGTTTTTTAAAGTAAATAACATGTTTTGAAGGATATTTATGAATTTCTAAAGATTTTTAAGGAAGTCACAATGTGACGTCACTGAGTGGTGCCATTTTGGTCACAAATGTGATGTGACCAAAGTGACTCACAGTGACGTCACAGTGACGTCTCTGTGACCATGCATGCTATTAGGGTATTGGACTTCTTAAGGTAAATATGGTAATAATAGTTATTTAATGAAATACTTTTATGATAATATGATAATATGATAAAATGATAATATGAATGATAATATGAGTGAAATATTATTTACAGAATGGAAATATTTTGGCTGAAAAATTCCTGGATGAACCAATTCGCGAGCCAAAGGTAGAAGTAAATTGTGTTTATGTTTAAAATCCTCAGACCTGAGACAAATAATGAAAAAGACTAAAAAAAGAAGATTCGGTGCTTTTGGCTAACCACTTTGGCTTTTGGAAAAACGGCTAGAAGTAGTTTTAACAGTTCTAGAAATATTTCAATTATTTTTTATTTTGTAATTTAATGTCTCTCATAAGCAACATCAGGATTGAGGTCGTTAAAGAAATAAAAAATGGTGTAATCAAATCTTTCTCTAATTTAATGACATTTCAAAAAATGAGTAATGAGCCATGTCTAATTGCAAACCTTTTTTCAAAAAATATTTTTAATAACTGTTTTTTGCGTTTCAACTTCTGATGTTTATTGCCCTACAAAAGAACACAATAAAAATAATGTTCGTATTCTTATTGTTATTTTATTAATTCATAATCATTTTGATTTAAAACGAAAGTTATTCATAAAAGTTTTCTAGACAAAAAAAAAAAAATAAATAAAAAATAAAAAAAAATAAAATTCATCCCACTCTTATTTCATTTAAATTATACATCTATCAGAAATATTAAAGAATTGGGACTAAGTGCTAATAGCTGTTACGGCAACATATATCTTGCAAAAATTCGTTCCAATATACATGTTTATTAATATTAAACACTTTTATTTATTTATTTATTTATTTATTATTATTTTTTTTTCAAAAATAGGTTAGGTAGAGAACGTGCGTTCTTCATCTACACTTTTCATTTATTTATTTTCCTGTTTTAACTATTTATATTATTTTAAGATTATCATATGTTGAATAAATGCACAGTAAAAATAATGTAAGTTTGATTATTTTCCAAGAACATTAATTATTCTTTTAAAAAAATCAGATAATTCCTAATAGCTATCTTCAAAACATTTAAACTTGCTTAAGAAAACCTT
Source organism: Maratus speculifer (assembly GCA_964019185.1). NCBI lineage: Eukaryota > Metazoa > Arthropoda > Arachnida > Araneae > Salticidae > Maratus > Maratus speculifer. The sequence goes on along the minus strand of OZ025294.1, from coordinate 375,621,952 downwards.
GTGTCTTCAGTTTCTCGATACATTTTTTATTGATTATATGTATTTTTTTAAGGGGGAAAATGGGTTATTATCAATAAAAGGAATAAATCTATGGAATCTTGATAGAGATATGAATAAAAACGTACATTATATATTAAATCATGTAATTTCTAAATATCTTTTAATGTGATTAATATATATATATATGTATCGTATATTAATCGTATATAAAAAAACGGCATTTAGCATTGAAAGTAATATAGATAATATAACACATTTTCATATGTCTCTTATATATGAATATAAGTAGCAGAAAAAATGGCGTACACTTTTAACTGGTCCAGTGGTTATTTATAAAATATATAAGAGATATTTAATGCTTGTTTATAAAATAAAAAAAGATATAAATTGAAAGTTGAAAATTGGTGAAATAAAGTAATTGGAGTTTTAAAGCACGATGGCTTGTATGAATATACACAAAATAATTCTTATTAAAACTAATTAAAATATCATTTAGGTAATTAATTGCTTTAAATATTTGAGAGGATAATTTATAAAAGCTAGTAGATTGAATGTTGTGTTCGATATCCAATCAAGCTTGTCATTCTAAGCATTTATTTATACATATTTTTTATATATTTTTTTAACAATGCTTACATTTGTTTTGGATTCCTCGAGAAAAAAATATAAAGATGACAATTATCTACGCAGACGCGGTCTGTATTTTTTCACCAACTATTAATATGTGATATTGATAGTTTATTTACGGAGGCACCTAAAAGAATTATTATTTGTTAAACTGCGCAGTTTTATTCCATCATTATTAATGTGTTGGAACGTATTTCAGCCGAAAGAAGAAGGAAATGACAACATTAATTAGTTATACTTTATTTTTTAATTATTTAATTCTTGAAATAAACAGTTATGCTTAAATAAACAATAAAGTAATTGTTAATTTATTACGTAAGGCATTTATAATATTTTTTTCAAGCATTTTTCAGCTATTACTGCAATAATAATAAAAAAGTTATTGATTATTTTCCAAGAACATTAATTATTCATCGATATGTAAAATCATATGATTAATGATACCTATTTTCTTTGCATTTATTCTTTCTTAAGCGAAAACAAAACTGTCAATCCTATATTTCCTAAAAAAAATTACTGCCCTTTGCAATGAAAAAATATTAATAATGCAATATATTTTCTCATTACTTTTTTAACTGAATATATGTATTTGCAAAAGGGAAAAATTAACTATACTAAATAAATTAGGAAATTGGTTAGTATCCATAAAAGAAAAAAATCTCTCAAATGCTCTTAGGGATAAGATTAAGAACATACAATATATCTATTAAATCATGTAACAGCTAATTTAATTCATGTCTTTTTTCATCCGAAAAAACATACACTAATGAAAAGAAATTATAGATAACTTTAATCATATATTTTTCTAAAAAAAGAATTTTGCATTGAAAGATACATTAATAATGTAACATATTTTCATACGTCATTTACAAATCTGTGTAATGTTGTATTTATTATATATTAATGTAAGTTCATTGAAATAATTTAAATTGTTGAAAGTATGTTGTTCATTTGAGGTACATTTTTTATGTTAAACATGTAAACATACGATTTATTTCACATGTCAATGGTTTCATGCTTTTTTTTCTTCAAAATTTGAGATTTATTAATTTTAATGTTCAAAAAGTATAATCATTCCCCCCTCCCGGTAACTCTGTAATGTTCCCCCCAGGGCATCAGAATTCCCTCGTGAAGAAAAGTGTCTAATTTCAACACTGACGAGTATTAAAAACGCTTAATAAATCTTCTTGATTTTTGTAATTTTGATGGTATTTTTTTTTTCAATTTGCCTAAAAAAAATTATAGTAAAACAGAAGGGTTTCTATCTATTAAACCATTTCCATTCTCTCTCTCTGGTACCACTGAAATTCATTGGTCGCAATCATACCTGCTTGTGTGTTCGTATTTTTCATGAAACTAAATTCACGCCTTCAAAATAAATCAAAGCGTATTTTCAACACCTAAAGGAAGCTTAGAAATATCTCTGATTTATAAGTTTATTTATTTGTTGTTAATTATTGTTATTGTAGGCGTGATTAAGATTTGGCCCCTTACGCTACAAATAATTTGAAAATATACCTCTCTTAGAAAAATGAATTACTTAAAGTTTAATACTTGTAAGTCCACAGACCCGTAGGGGTTTTTTGTGTACCTCCGTAGGATTAATATATGTTGTGTTAACACATTCGCTGCCGCTCACGCGCCATTGCGTGATACGGCGCCAGCGTTAAGAGGCCACTCACGCACCAGCGCGTGATGTGGGTGATGTCCAATAGCCAGTCACGCGCTGGCATGGGAAAACCTTTCACTGATTCTTTGTTATAAAAAGTAGATCGGCTTCTGAGTAAAACCCACTTCTCCAGTGCGGCACTAACTATCATCACATCTTCACGTAAGCGGCAGCGAACGTGTTAAGACATGCGAATATACGAGTACTGTGCGATAACATTGCCGCACGTATTTAGTCATATGTACAATAGCGCCTTTCACTGAGTGCCAAGAGCTGAGGTGCGCCCCTTGTTTAAAAGGTGGGGCAGGCCTGATGTATAATATTGTTTGTCATATTTTCCCGAAAGAAGATTTTTTTATTTATGGACTCTGCAAATTACAAGCAAAATACCTCGGGAAAATTTGGGACTATAAAAACCGTATCATATAAAAACCTTAATTTTTTTACGAATATCGACATAAAAATGAACACAGTTTATTACAAGAAGCCACTTAATCACAATCTAAAGTTTGAGTTCTTTTGTTACATTAATTTTGACAGGATTGTCCAAAAGATATTAGTTCTTTTTCAATTTGTTGACGGTCCCATGTATAGCTTCAGGAAAAAAAAAATCATCCTCGTAATATGTGACCTGTACTGTTACGGTTGAACACATAAAATTTCAGGAAATTTTCTAAATGTTTAACAAATTGTCTGAAACTTACTAGTGGTCGGTTACCTTCGGCTGTGTAGTGTATTTATAAGCATTTATAAATTTAATTATAACAATAGAAAAAAATTAGAAAAAAATCAGAAAAAAATGAATAAAATAGAATAGAAACTAATACAGTAAGAACAATAAAAACAGTAAGTAAAAAAATAGAAAAAATTCCAGCGAAAAATGCTCTTAATAAAAATAACGTTTGCATATTTGCATTAAAAGATATTAAATTGTCAAACAATATTTTAAATTGGTAATTAAAAATTTAATTGTTCTAATATTTTGAACATGAGCTGCATCTATGCTATTTTTTAAAACACAAGTTTAATTATGACAATAGAAAAAAATATGTTTGATTATTTTCCACGAATATTAAGTATTTATTGATACATAAAACCACACGATTACTAATAGCTCTCTTCGTGATATTCATCCCTTCTTAAGAATAGCTAATGCTTTTTTGACTTTCTCATTACTTTTTTAATTGAATATGTATATTTTTTTGCAAAGGTGAAAAACAACTATAGCAAATAATGGGGATATAATAATGGGGAACTATAGCAAATATGGGTATAAATGGATTATTACCTATGAAAGAAATAAATCTATCGAATGCTCATAGGGATTTGAATAAGTATGTACATTATGTATTAAATCAAATAATTTCTGTATCTTCTTTCACATGATAAAAAATTCCATACACTAATAAAACGGAATTATAGATGATAATTTTAATCATATATTTTCGAAAAACAAATACAATATTTAGTATTGAAAGAAGTATTAATAATAAAATATATTTTCATATATCTTTCCTTTATTTATCAATGTAATGTTCTGTCTATATATGAAAGCAATTTCATTTAAATTGTTCGAAGTAGGTCGTTAACTTCTGATCAATTTACTTATGATAGATATATAGAATTGTTTTACATATTTAACATTTAAAATGATCAGAGGTGTTTAAAGTTTAAATTTATTTATACAATTTAAAAAAATACATAGTTTGAAAATTGAAAATAGTTTTATTATAGTTCTATTTAAAGAATACAGTTTTAATTAACATTGTAGCGTTTGAATTCAATGAAGATGATCCTTTATCAAAATTGATTTATATATTTTTTAAATAAGTAAATGTTATAAATATTTTAGAATGTAATTTCTCAAAACTAATAGATTGAATGTTGCGTTAAATATTCAGTTGCACATGTTGGCGTAATTTTATCCTTTTTTATTTATTTATTGTTATTTTTAAACCATGCTTAAATATGCTTAAGGTTCTCCTAGAAAAAAATCCTAAAAATAAAAATTATCTTTGAGGCATCAGTCTGTATTTCTTTACCAAACATTCAACAGCAAGAAGAAAGAAAAAATCACTTTAATTAATTATATATTATTATTAAATTTGTTTAATTCTTAAAATAAACAGGTAAGCGTGAAAATTTATGTAATTGAATTTTCGATTAACATTAATTATTTATTGGTATGTAAAATCATATCATTAATAATTGCTGCATTCAAAACATTTATTCTTTCTTAAGAAAAAACTAAAGTGTCTTAGTCTTTTTTGTTACTTCTATCTATTGAATATGTGTATTTACAAGGGGGAAAAACTATTCGAAGTAAATTAGGAAATGAATTATTATCCATAACAGAAATAAATCTATCGAAAGCTCTTAGGGATATAAATATGAAAGTACATTACACAACGTAGTTTCTATGTCTTTTTTTTCAAGTGATAAAAAAATTCCATACAATACTGAAACGGAATTATAGATGAAATTTGTAATCATGTATTTTCTAAAGAAATTACTGCACTGTGCATTGAAAAAAAATTAATAATGCAACATATTTTCATGTTTCTTTTATATACCAATGTAATGTTGTATTTTTTATTTATATTCATGAAAGTTAATTTAAATTTATGTTGTTAGAAATAAGTCGTCATATTCTAATCCACCTTTTTATAATAAACTTACGATTTATTCTGCATGTTTAACGTTTATTTATTTATTATTTATAAACAGTTGGTATGCTATAATATGATATGGTAGTGCTTTGAGGCCTATAGCTGCCGTGGTTGTCGCCAAGATTGATTTATTATACGCAGAAACAGACACAATACAGAACAATTTTTATTACACATATCCATTACATATTTTATTGCACTACTACAAAGGGCTAACACACCATCCATTCCGTACCCGGATTCGAACCAGGACCCCTCGGTGTGGCAGCAGATGCCGCTACTGACCACGCCGATGGCGTCAACCAATTGAAAAATGGTTGTTGTTTTTGGTCGAGAATAAATCTCGCCATCTCATACATAAAATAATTAAATTTGAGGAATGCTTTTAGGTATATGAATAAGAACTTACATTATATATTAAATCATGTAATTTTTGTATCTTTTTTCACGCGATAAAAAAAAAAAAATCCATACACTTATGAAACGGAATTATCGGTGATAATTTTAATCACATATTTCCTTAAAAAAATCATATCTTGCATTAAAAGACATATTAATAATGTAAGATATTTTCATGCTTCTTTATGTATCAATGTAATGTTCTATCTTTTATATATATCAATGCAAGTTCATTTAAATTTAAGTTGTTGGAAATACGTTGTTAATTTCTGATCCATTTATTTGTGATAAATAAATAGATTTATGCTTAATATTTAGCATTTAAAGGGTTAAATGTGTTTAAATACCTTATATGAAGTAAACGGTAGTTAATAGTTTGTAGCATGTCTTTTAGTTTTCATAACAGGGCGTACAATCGATTTTTCATACTATATGCAAGTTGTTTACAAACTTTTCTATCAATATTAGACCAAATAGATTTTAAAAGTGCCACTAACTCAGTTTTACTTGAAGGAGGATTTTCTTGGAGTTTTTATTAATCCATAAGTTTTGGATGGTATTAAGGTCTGGTGAGTTTGGTGGCCAAAGAAGATCTTTCATATCGCATTGGTAGAACGAATTCTTACTTGACACCGAGGAATGCGGTGACGCTAAATCTTGTTGAAAGATGAAATCATCTTCAAATATTTCTTCTGATGATGGAAACATGTGATATTAGAAAATTTCTTGATATGTCTAACTTTTTATCTTTTCGTAGACGAAGCATAACTTTTCGGGTAATTCTGCACCAATGCTAGCGCAAACAACGACAATGGCAGCAAATATTTCCCAAACTTTATGTCATTCTTTATCAAATGCTTCTTGCTTCATTCTTCAAATTCGAATACCTTTATTACCATATGAAACACAGCTGTGAAAGGCTATGAAACACAGCCATATGAAACATACTTTCACCACTAAATAATACATTTTTTCAATCTTCTTCGTTCCATAAATAACAAATGCCATAATTCAATTTTATAAGCTTTTGCAGTGACGAGAGGTTTTGTTTTCGATACACCAGATTCAAACTTAAACTTATAGAGACGTTTTAATGTTGCCCATGTAGAAACTTTATTTCCATCTATTCCATTTCAAGAGGAAGAATCCCACACATTTAAAACGGTTTTTCTCAACTGTACGCTTTAGTTTCCTGTATATCTGTAGCAGGTATTTGTGTATTTCGGCCACCATTTCGGACATTATATCGAAATTTTCCACTTTGTTAACACAGTGTTAGTATTTTTCAAACTTTCGATTGCAAACAATATAAATAATTCGCAATGAAACAGATTTTAACCGTGGGGATACAAATCAACCATACGAAGTTTAATTGTTTCAGGAATATCACTCAGGCGACCCATTTTAAGACAAAAAGCAAACAAACTACAAAAACAGCACTGATTTTAAATACAATTGTCTGAATTTAATCGATGATACTAACAGTTATGAATTGGTGATAATTAAAGGAGAATTAATGTAGAATATTCTAATATTTTATACTGTTTGAATACATGTTCTAATATTTTTACTTTTCAAAAGAATTTTTTCATTAATCTTTTCACAAATGATATTAATTCTGTGATAATAAGTAAGTTTAATGAACAATAAGTTCTTAATAAAAATATCGTTTCCATATTTCCATTAAAAGACATTAAATTACCAAACAATATTTTCAATTTGTAAAAAATTTAGTTAATCTAATATTATGAATATGAACTGCATCTATGTTTTTCTTAAAACATATGTTCGATTATTACAATAGAAAATAAATAAGTTAGATCAGGGGTCGATTTAGAAAAAGAAAGTTGCATAGCAGAAACTGTTATACAAAGTTATACATGCTATACATTTTTGTATAGCAAGTAAAAATAGCTAACGTAATAATTTTTAAATCTTGAAAATTTACTTTTTTTTAAGCAATATAAAGTAAAAGGATCGTAACAGTGAGTGTTCCTTTTAGAACCACTACAACATGCACGTCAAACTTTTATGAGCAAACGCTGCGATTAGCGAGTAACGGTGATTCAGAAATCAATCGTCAGGGCGGGAACAAATCATGTGTTTACTGTGAAAACTGCGCCCAGCAGTATATTCTTCTGTCCCAGCAGTACTTCCATTGTGAACAAATACTTGGGAAGATGAAAACACAACGTATGTCGTGTAAATTTTAACTTTAAGTGTACATGACATAACAAAGGGTGTGGGAAATATGCATCGCAATGATTGCGATTTAATGCATTTCTTGGATTGCATTTTAAATAAATTTGAATCGCAAATTGCGATGCGATACCGCTTAAACAAAACCCTGAGTTAGATTATTTTCCATGAACATTAACTACTCATTGGTATGTATAATCATATAATTAATGATAAATGTCTTCATGGCATTTATTTTTTCTAAAGAATAGCTAATATATCTTTGTATTTCTCGTTACTTTTTTAATTGAATATAAATACGTTTCCAAAGAGGAAAAATTCAACTATACGAAGGAAATTAGGAAATGGATTTCTATCTATAGAAGAAATAAATCTATTCGAATGCCCTTAAGGATATGTATAAGAATGTACTATATATTAAATCATGTAATTTCTGTATCTTTTTTTCACGTGTTAAAAAAATTACATAGATTAATGAAACGAAATTATGGATGTTTTTTTTATCATACTTATGTTTCCTAAAAAAGAGTCTTTAAAAAAAGTAACATATTACATATTTCTCTTTCCTTTATTTATGAATGGGTATTCTAGAATCAAATTCAATTTAAGTAAAGTAGTTCGAAATAAGTAGTGTTTCTGATACACTTTTTTCTGTAACAACTATGGTTTATTTGTTAAATCTTTATTTATTTATTAATTTAATTATTTTTGTGAACTAGTAATTATTATTATTATTATTATTATTTTTATTATTATTATTATTATTATTATTATTATTATTATTATTATTATTTATGTGAACGTAATGTGGTTTCTCCAGGTCTCGTCTATTTTTCTTCGCTTTTTTAATTACAAGTTTTACAATAAAAGATATGAAAATATAAGTCTCGTCAATTAATGAAAATAATTCCAAAAAGAAAGCTTTAGTTAGGAAGTTGCATTTTGATAAAGAAAACGACAATCAACATTTAAGAGAATCAAATTATGTGAGCTATTTTATTTCCATTTTAATTTTTCCTAAATTTATTGAAATTTCTCTTGCCAAAGCCCCATCTCTAAAGTACTGAATAAAAAAGTTTTATGAGTTTTGCTTTAAAAATGAACTCCTATGTTTGTGATGGCCTAGCTACTGACAAACATAACTTTAAGAAAAGAGGAAATAAGTGTTTAAAACTTTATAGAGTTTGTATAATTAAAAGAAAACAAATATTTCCTGGTTTTAAAAATGAAAATTCTTGAAAGCCACGTTTCTGATGTTAAAATTCTAATACATATAAAATAAATATTTTTTTTTAAATTTAAATAAAATTTTATAAACAATTAATTATTTTGGTTAATTATGAAATTGAGTTATCCATGTTAGTACATAGGAAGTTGCGTTCGATACCCAGTTGAGTTCGACGGTTTAAGGACCTACACTAGTCATTGAAAAAGACCCGGATCATACTGTTAAACACATGGGGGCGTTTTTTTTTAATATCTCGCTCAAATTTTAATAACTTGCATGATTTTTTTTTTGTATAGGACAGCTGAGGATTTACAACTGGGCTATTTTTATTTTTTTTTTATTTTGGTTATATATTTTTTATATTATGATAATTTCAATTTCAGAACAGGTTCTAACCGATTTCGAAAGTTAAATTAATTTAAAAAAACCTGAAACCGAACTTGAAAAAAAAAAACTAGTCAGGTTGTTAGCCGTCTTCAGCTGTCTTAAGCAAAAATATTAAAATTTGAGCGAGATATTCGAAACGAGCGCCCTCGTAGACTTATTATTATCATCCGGGTATTTTTCAGAGAGTAGTGTGGGGCCTAAACCATTTAATGCTTTCTGATGTGATTTTTAAACCATACGTGACTATGGTTTAACTTCAGATAGAAAAACACATGAAAAAGGCATTGCATAAACATTGCAACTCCATATGCTAATTTAATAATAACATAAAAAATAATAATAAAAGAAACTTTGAGATATTGAATATATTATAATTAAATAATGACTATTTTAATTCATTCTTTAAGCTTTAAACACTTTTAACTATGACTGCAAAAAAGAAGAATACTTTTTAAACAATGGTAGTTCATTATATAACCAATCAACCATGTATATTACCAAACAAAGTTTATTATTAAATATTTTAAGCAAATATTTTGTTTTTTAGTTTGCCTTTACTTTATTTGGCTTTTCATCTTCTTTGTTGATTTCATTTTTGCATTGATTTCACAATTTATGTTGATTTCATACGGAAAATACCTTTATCACGCTATTTTTTCCATTCTTGACTACAGGAGAGCGATGGAATGTGTGGCGAGGTAAATTTATCCAACTCTCTAAACCACATCATATGTCTTCATTCTTAGGATTTTTACACTTTTAATACTGTTTGACTCCTGCAAACGGAGTTAAGTTCTATAATTTCATGCCAAAGAAAAATCATGCAAATTTTCTTTTGCCTCTCGTGTGAAATTTACTTTTATCGAGACGTGTCACTTTTCTTGCTGGTGTGCGATCGATACATATATAATGTTAATTAAAATTCACAAAAATCACAGACAATGCAGTACGTAAATTAAAAGCATAAAATCACTAAAACAATATCATAAAACGTTTCGGATTTTATCCAAATCCCTCATCAGCTATTTCAACGTATATGTCATTCAGATGTTAAAAGCTAACACAGAAAAATATACAACGCGTTGCCCCATATATTACCCTATAGTAATATGTAATGTTCCTCATTGTAATGTTTTTCATTGTTATAATTTTGCCGGAAGAAAAAAAAGCAGCTTGCATCTGGGGACGAATTTTGAAAAAATTGGGCTGCATCCAAAGTGTTAATAACAACCTTTATTATTTAATCTTTTCTTTTGAAAAAAAAAATGACTAACTTCAAGCCAAAGATTCGACACCCTTTCAAAATTTAAAAGTGTATACGTAAATTATAAGTGAATAATGTTTTAGAGTAATTTAATATAATGACAGAAATACTACCGAGAAAGATTAATCTATAAACCTAATTCTCTTGACACATTATATACATTCGTGAAGGAAAGAGTTTTTTTAAACCTTAGGTATATTAAATATAGGACACAGTATATTTCACTTTCCATTATCTTTAAAAGTATTTTTTAAATACTTTTGGTAAAAAGCTTCATTACATTGATTGATCTAAATATTGTATAACGTCTAAAAATAGAGCAGAACATTAAAATTTCCCTTTCATCGTCGATGTTCTTATAATAAATAATAATTGGCTCTGTTGACAAGAAAATTATGTAGACTACAATAAAAAAATTTTAAAAGTATTTAAAAGTATTTAGTAAGGAAAATTTATTGATATATAAAAATTTTTTCATAATTTTTTATTTCCTAAAAAACACATTTTAAAAATGAATAATGAGTAAAACAATCAATGTCACATAAGGAATTAAACCTCGGGGATATAAAATAGAGGACACGGTATATTTTTATTATATAATATTATCAGCAACGGATGCAATCCAAACTTTTCACGGTGATTTTTTTATGATTAAATATGTACAATATAATCATAAAAAAGTTTTCAACATTAATTGCGCAAGTTATAAAAAATTGAATAAAATTTCTATGTTAGTTTCTAGGCATATTCGTTCAAACAAATGAGTAATTATAATATTGTTTAAAAATATTTGATCAGATTTTTATTTTTTTTATTTTTATCTAGAGTCGTTCTCTGCCTCAAACAAGTAAAGGAATATCTCGTTTCTTGCATGCGTCGTAAAATGTTTGGTAACTCTTTTTTTTTTTTTTTTTTTTTTACTTCTAGCGGAAACCTGGGGGTTGGGCGAAAAATCAAAAATTGAAAACAGACAAATTTAAAAGGAAAAATTATTAAATAATAATAATAATAATAACAAAAGGAAATAAATAAAGATGGGCTCGGAGCTCTGAAGCTACTGAACGACCCAAATTGCATCAAGTTTATTATTATTAAACCCTAAGCTCACCATTTACATTGGATAAACACGTATCTGAATTCAATGAACTTAAATCAGGTCAACGTTCCTCATCTGAATCTGATTCTATCATTTCAAATAGATTAAAATTTCGTTTTTCAAATGATTGTTGTAATTTGTTAAATTATATTTTTGGAACATTTAATGAATTTTCACTAAGTAATCCTTAGCTGAGTTAGTAAACTACCTATATCTTTATTATGCAATAAAGTGATGAATCGCACGGAGACTGCAGGACATTTTTAAATGCAGATTCTTAGAGACTTCAAGGTAACGTTCAATTTTCGTGTCCAACATATATAAACAGTTTTACGATACTGGATTAATAGACACAGAAAGACTGATAAAAGTTTCACATGAATCACAGTGGCCTATGAGTATTGTGATTTTTATAACACGGTCAAGCGCAGCATCAATACAACAGCTTCTTAACTCTGATGGCTTTTACCTGATCACGGAAAAACGAGTTTACGGGTCACTTTTCCTGAAAGATTACATACCAGAGAAATGTTTACTAAAACGTTAGCTGCTAACATTCCTCTGCCTAATATATACAAAGGGAAAATCGTTTACATGGAAGACAAAACAGGATCCATCATCAACTTCAGCCAGATTATCAATGATTACTTATCTATTCCCTGATGAGCCTCAGTTTAATCTAAACACTAGTTTTGATGGCACTTTCATGTGCTGAGATTTACAGTCCAAGAGCCGACAACACAAAACCCTATGTTATCGAGCACAAGATAAAAAAAAACGTTTATTTTATGAAAGAGTAGTAATAGGGAAATCTAACGATCCATGATAACGATTTTTTTTTTTCAGAATAAAATATGAATTTTAGAATTTTCAACATTTATTGCAATGATGGGATATTTAATTGATTACAAGATAAAAACTTTAGTTTCTTATTTAACAGCTTCATTAGTATTAAATCAAGAAAAATCATCAACATAGCAATTGGTGGTAATGACGTTCGGTATTGGAAATCGACATGTGATTTTGTAATTCAATTCGATTTTTATAAAACCGGACAATATTATATAGGACATATATATGGACAATATGGTATATGGACAATATTATATATTGTCCATACACAGCATAAATACTTCCGTGACTCTTTTGATTATTAGTTTTGTAGAATGAGTGTTTCGTGAATAGATATTATTGATAGTAGATATTATTGCCACTGGAGTGATTGCTGGATTTACCTATTGCTTCTGAATTCATATCGTTACTAAATCCGTCAGTTAGTGGAGGTTCGACACATTTTCCTATTTAATTAAATCTATGTAATCCGTCGCAAAAGGTCAAAAAGCTGGTAAATGGAAAATATAGATATTTTTTAATCTAATGATTAGGATTACAGCAGACAATTTGATTTCGCCCGTGCGCTTTTAGAATTCATATACTAACATAAACGAAAATACAAAAAGCTTCTAACATGCTGCGAATAATCTTTCTATTTCACCAGTGAAACATTTGTTCCCAGCCGCGGTTATATCCACGCTGGAAAAAGATGACATAGTGGAACCTCATTGGTGTGTAACTAACACAAAAACCATTGTACTGGACGCTTTAAGATCAGTTCCATATTTCGAATAACACATCCTTTAACATCTATATTAACAGATATTCCGTTCAGCCGATCGCAACCAACTTTGTTAGATGTATATTATTGTTAACACATGACAAAAAAATGTACGTCGTGTTTTCAAATTGTTTGGTACTCTCCCAGAATTTATATATATGTGGCCGATGTATTCGAAACCAAGTTCTTATTTCAAACTCAAGTCTGCTTCTATTATAATTTTTCTTCTGTTGTTTTCTAGTGATGTAGTCTGTCTTTACACTCATCAAAGTTTATATAAAATGCCCATGATCATAATCTTTTACAAAAGACTAAAGAGAATGGCTAAAACTATGGAGTTGTCTTTGGTTTGTTTTGTCATGCCGATTTTTTTCTGTCAATAGCATTCTATTCATAGTTTTGTGAGATAATGCCCACATCATGAAGTGAACCAGACACGATAGCAGTACCTGCTTGGCCGGAAGTGCCCAAACTGTCCAATATTCTGGCTGATGCCATTCTTCGTCACTACAGGTGATTCGACACCTAGTTCGGCAGCATTTTGGCTTTTCAGTGATAGCTGATGATGCAGAAAAGTGAGTTTGCTCTCAATACGTCGGTTTAGTTTACACTCAATATTCATATACATATTCAAATCTATTGAACTAAAAAAATAGGCAGTATTTTCGGAAATGGTCCAAAAGACTGTAGTAGCTTTCAATATCTTATTTTGTTTTACAAGAATTAAGAAAAGCGCAATATTTGTCGTTAAACAGTTTAATTTTTCTTAAAATGCTGCTGTGGTAAATTATTGAGATTGAATCTCATTTACAGGTCACTTGTAACTTATTAGCAACTCTTTCTCACTGGCAGGAAATAAATAGATGCTGACCGATTCCTTCCTTCGGTTATTTTTTAAATACCAATATATAAATTTTATAACTTTTTGTAATAGGAAGCATATTTACTGCCATATCAAAGCCAGACCCAAATAGGGTGTAATTTATATATCTCTCTCTTTATTTTTATTTTTTATTTTTTATTTTTTTAACAACGCCATAATACAGTAATATTCAAGGTACACTAAGCTACAAAATACACAAGCAGACAAATCCTAACTGAAAAAACTAGAACTGCCAGTTTTTCGACACTTTAAATCACTTGCAGCAGTTATCGAAATTAGTTTATTTATTTATTTATTTTTTATTTAATATCCATGCAATATAATATTTTTTACGCAAAGGTAGGTTTTGATTGATATTAAAATGATTATTTTGCGTCAAAAATAAATCAAACCAAAATTAGATCTTTTTCCGTTTTTTCAATATTTTATCGAATTTTCAACTTTTTTGTGGCAGTATCAAATTTTGAATTTATTACTTATTATTGTTTTTTACTTAACCTCCATACGATATAACATCTTTTCCGCATTATTGGTTTTTAAAAATTATTAAAATAATTAGTTCTTGACAAAAATAACCTAAACAAAATTCGGTCTTTTTTAAATTTTTTTCGAAAATTCAACCCTTTTGTGGCAGTATTAAATTTTAAAATTATTATTTTTTATTATTTTTCCCGTAATCTCCGTACAATAGAACATCTTTTCCGCATAGGTAGATTTTGATGAATGGTAATTTTTTTTTCGCCATAGACACTCGATCCGCCCTAGTATCCATATTTCGCTTAGGCACCCCGTCGCTTCCGGCACACATGGGTCATTAGATTCCTCTATTACTACTCTTCTATAAAATAAAAGGTTTTTCTAGTGACCGATAATATAGGGTTTTGTGCTGTCGGTTCTTTGACTACAATGAAGGACTTTGACTTACATGAAGGCAAGTTCATTTATGTTGCTGGAAATATGTTGTTAATTTCTGACCCACATACTTATGATAAATACATAGATTTATTCTACATGTTTAACGTTTAAAATGATTAGAGATGTTTAATGCTTTAACTGATTTACAAATTAAAAAAAAAAAAAGAAATAATTTGAAATTTGAAAATTGTTGAAGGAACACAGATCTAGTTTATGCCTTCGCGTTTCAATACATAAAAGATAATTATTTATCAAAATTAATTAAATATCATTTAAATAAATTAATGTTATATATATATATATATCAGCAGTTAATTTCTCAAAGCTAATACATTGAATTATACATTATATATTATTGAATCAATACATTAAATGTTATTGAATTATTGAATATAATAATATATTATTGATTTATACATTGAATTGGATATACAGTCGCGCAAGTTGGACTGATTTTATCCTCTTTCATTTATTTATTGTTATTTTTAAATCATGCTTATGGTCCCCCTAGAAAAAACTTCTAAAAATAAAAATAATCCTTGCGGCATCAGTCTGTATTTTTTGACCAAACATTCGACCGCAAGAAGAAAGAAACTTTAACCACTTTAATTAGTTATATATTATTAGTAAATTATTTAATTCTTAAAATAAACAGGTAGGCGTGAAAACTTAAGGAATTGAATTTTCGATTAACATTAATTATTCATTGCTATGTAAAATCATTTCATTAATAATAGCTACATTGAAAACATTTATTCTTTTTAAGAAAAAACTAAAGTGTCTTAGTCTTTTTTGTTACTTGTATTTATTGAATATATGTATTTACAAGGGGAGAAAATAAACTATACGAAGTAAATTAGGAAATGAATTATTATCCATAACAGAAATAAATGTATCGAAAGCTCTTAGGGATATGAATATGAATGTACATTACACAACGTAGTTTCTATGTCTTTTTTCATGTGATAAAAAAATACCATATAATACTGAAATGGAATTATAGATGAAAATTTTAATCATGTATTTCCTAAAGAAAGTACTGCACTGTGGCATTGGAAAAAAATAATAATGCAACATATTTCCATTTGTCTTTTATGTAACAATGTAATATTGCATCTTTTATTAATATCCATGTGATTTAATTTAAATTAAGATTGTTAGACATATGTCGTCAATTTCTAATCCACATTTTTATAATAAACATGGGATTTATTCTACATGTTTAACGTTTATTTATTTTTTTTTAACCAGTTTGAAAATGGTTGTTGTTTTAGATCGAGAAAGGACCTCGTGATAGCCGATTTTTTTTTTTTTTTTTTTTTTTTAATTATTTGGAAAATAGTTGTTGTCATCGATAGAGTTACTGTGAAATCTGAAGTTTATCTGAATCTTTTTATTGGTTGAATTTATTTAATTCTTTTTCTGATTAGTTCATGTTTAATGTCCAAAAAAGGAATGCTTCTGGCTTTTTTTTTCTTTTCTCATTGGTCCATGTTTAACGTTCAAGAATGGCCATGATGACAAAATGTTGCCATGATGAAAAAAATAAAATAAAAACTTCAAAAAAAATAATAATTTGATAAAAAAAAATTGATAAGGATGTTAAACAAATTTCATTTAAAAGTGCATTTTTTCTGTACGTAATTACGTAAAAATTAAAAATGTGCGATATTTATAAGTTGAAAAATGTGCCGTTCCGAAAATTGTAAAACTGAATTTTCATTTTTTTCTTTTTTGTAATGATAATTCTTCTCGTAAGTAATATGAAGCGTTCAGAAGTCAATCTGTTTAAGTCCATCCATTAAAAATGCACATTTTAAACAGTTAATGTTGTTTATCTACAAACCACTGTTGTTGTTTTAAAAAAAAATCTTGGTTTAGGCATAACTAGGTTTAATGCATGGCATTTATAATATATGATTCGTTATGATCATAATAAAAATTATGTTTATTATTATTATTAATTTTAAAAATAGAATTTATTCACAAGTCTTTAAAATTTTAGTCTTTGAAAATATCATTTTCTAAATAATCGTTGTAATTTGTTAAATTACAATTTTGTTATTTTTTAATTCTATTTTTACCATTTTTAACATCCGTGAATCTTTAACTTTTTCTTTTCTTATTGCGACTCTCTCGCAGAAGCCAGATTCAAAGATCTTGACCTACGTCTCAAATAGCCGAATATTTAACGGAAGACAGGTTGGACGAGAAAATAAAAAAATGAAACTTTGCAAGTATTACACAATAATTTATAAAATGAAAAACACCGAAAAGCAGAAAGAGTAGCTAGAGACCGCAGCTGTGTCGATTTTATTATTTTTATAACATTTAATGACTATTTACATTGAATAAACTTCAATCTAAATTGGGTCAACTTAAATCATATGAATCTGACATTTAAAATTGATAGAAATTTAATCTTCGAAATAATTGTTTTAACTTATAAAATAGCATTTTTTTTGTAAATTGACAAAATTTAACATTTAAAAATAGATAAGATGTGTTTAAAACTTTATTTTGTTTAAAAAATTAAAAAGGTATAATTTAAAAGTTGAGAATTTGTGAAGAAATATAGTTTTAAAAATACGTTACCACGTTTGAATTTACATACGATAATTTTTTATCAATATTAATTAAAATATCATTTAGATAATTAGTTGTTTTAAATATTTCAGAAGTTCATTTCTCAAAGCTATTATGTGAAATGTTGTGTTCAGTGTGCAGACGCGCTTGTCGGTCGAACCGTTTGATTTTTTTGTAACTATACTTAAATATGTTATAGGCTCAATTAAAAAACTACTCAAAGATGATAATTACATCCACGGCCTCGCCCTGTGTTTCTTTCTCAAATAATCAGTCCTAAGAAAGCGAAAACAACCATGTTAATTAATTACATTTTAGAGTAAATTTTTGAATTCCTTGAAATGAACAGTTAGGCGAGAAAATTTATGTAATTGTTTTTTGTAGATTATTTATCTATACTATTTTTAAAAACATTTGTAAGTTTAATTGTTACACAAAAGATAAATTAAGTTTGATTATTCTCTATGAACGTTTATTATTCATTGATATGTAAACTCATCTAATTAATTATTGCTATCCTCATGATATTTATTCGTTCATAAGAATAGATAAAGCGTGTTTTTCTATCTCGTTACTTTTTTAATTGAATATGTGCATTGGTTTAAAAAAATTAGAGACAAAAGAGTTTATTGAATGCAACCTCACAGAGACGTTTTCACATCAACCAAAATAATACGATAAATTCTTCAAAATATAAAAATATTGGAAAAGAGTTAAAAAAAATTAAACAAAGAATGAGAAAAATTCAAAAGCAGATTATTGAAAAGGTCACATGGAACACAAATGCAGAGAAGACAGAAACGTCCATCTTACAGGCACCTGGCAAGAAAAAAATCCGTCTCTAATAAGGAATATTGACCGATCACAATGCAGCATTTTGCGACGTATATCTGTGTTGAGGACAAGGTTATTTAATATCTACTGAAGCATCGCGCCATTTCTTCTTGTAACGCCAATTTCAACTCCGGAATCAGTGCTGCCACCTGATCACTTGGTATCAAGTGTACGCCCGAGAAGGGTCCGCCCGTTTTCCATGGTATTCAGCGCCTTGGACTTTTCAGGTGAAACCATTCTTTGAATTGCTTCACTCACTGAGAGATTTTTGACAGCCACTGTACCATGAGAGGGAGTGTTTTCATCAACGGGCAGGATGTTCGGACCCACAGCACCTCTAAACAAACGCGTGAGAATCAAGAGAATCTCGGTACAATAGCAGGCACCAGGCACTGAACCCCTTTGGAAGTTCATACAGCTAACAAGCACGATACCACACCAAACAAGAACTCCGGCAGCTCCAAAACGCTTCCATTCAATGATGTTGGTGGGGTGATGACGTGTTCCCTGTTCTTTTTAGATGTGCAGATGTTCAGAATCGCGCGTCGTACTAAATCGTCTCTCATCCGTAAAAAAATACTCGATCCCACTGCTGCTGTGCCCCCTGCTTTTGTTCCTGGTTCCACAGAAATAGGCATATCCGATGAGCACGCATTAATGGTCTTACTGTATTGGTCTGGTTACTGTACTGGTCTACATGCATACAGATCACTTTTGTTACTTATCCTAGCCAAAGTAAAATGTGATATCCGACTTCCTGTTGTATGCTTCCTCTACCTTACGATTTCTCCAGCTGTCTGCCAGCTGTTTCTTTTCGCATGTAGGACAATATAACGGTCCTTCTCTGCTGCTGCTGTTGTTGCTCGTGAGAGATCACTTTTTGAATGTTCAGTTCCCATCGTTTGAAATGCGCTCAACTCTCACGAAACGATTCTATGAGCAATACCGAAATCTTGTGCCTACTTGTAACACATTGGCCTTCTTCCAGCTTCCAAAAGATTCGACCAGTTCTCAGGTCTTCCAGATGACATCACCTGGATAGCTTCTTGGCTATATCACACAATAGTATCATAAAAATGTCGTTAAAGTCACTTAACACATTAAAATAGATTTCATTAAATTTATGAACAGCCACCACTCTGTGCTTTACCCCCTTAACACCGCCTTTTTAAAAGTTATGTGCCATATATGGGTAGGGTCTACATCATTTGTTTCAGTTTTATATACTGAATGGTCTTTCACTTCGTTCTGCTATTTTTGTCGGCTTTCATGATAATTAATATGCTCCGAACCTAATTTTTGCTCACGAGTGCCTATATATATATATATATATATGTACATATATATATTTAATTAGGGGTAAATCAGCTAAACGAAATAAATTAGGAAATGAGTTATCATCCATAAAATTAACAAATCTGACGAATGCTTTTAGGAATAGAAATAAGAACGTACGTTATATATTAAATCATGCAATTTCTGTATCTTTTTTCACGTGATAAAAAATGAAACGGAATTATCGATGATAATTTTAATCATATATTTCCTTAAAAAATGCCATATTTTGCATTAAAAGACATATTAATAATGTAACATATTTCCACGCGTCTTTTAAATATCAATGTAATGTTGCATCTTACATATATATCAATGCAAGTTCATTTAAATTTAAATTGTTGGAAATAAGTTGTTAATCTCTGATCTATTTTCTTATGATAAATAAATAGATTTATACTTAATTTTTAGCACTTAAAAGGGTAAGAGGTGTTTAAATGCCTTGTTAATTAATGTATAAAATTTAAATAAAGACATAATTGTAAAATTGAAAATTATTGAAGGAATAGATTTGTAATTCACGATGTCGCGTGTAAATATACACAAGTTAATTCTTTGTCAAAATTCATTAAAATAGCATTTAAATAAATAATTGTTATAAATATTTCAGAAGTTAATTATTTCTCAAATCAAGCAAATGGAATGCTTTATTATTATTATTATTATTATTATTATTATTATTATTATTATTATTATTATTATTATTATTTAAACCATGCTTACATCTATTTCGGATTATCTTAGAAAAACATCTAAAGATAAAAAATTACCATCGCGGCCTCGGCCTGCATTTCTACACCAAAAAAATCAGGAAACAGTCATATTAAACTGCTCAGTCTTTCTGCAGAATATCCTAAAGAACACACTTTAAATAATTTAAATGCTTCTAGAACTTTTAAAATTACTTTAAGATAATTTTAACCTTCTCACTGCCGCGACCGGATATATCCGCTCAATAGGCTGCAGGTTTCACTGCAGTCGAAGCTTTGTTTACATTAATATAATTCTACAAATATAATCGAGTTTTAAGAAATTAATTTATGATTGATACTTTCAAGGCTTATAAGCATACACGTAACAAAAAGAAAATTGTACCATGCCTGAAAATTCCTCTTTTATTAGCATTTAAAATATATTATAGAAAAAAAAATCACAATTTTGTACTTTTACTCGGCGGTCAAAAGGTTAATAAATGCATTAATGTTATAAGCATTAATATATTCCCTGATATATCTTTGGAGATGTTTTATAGAAATTTTAACCTGTTTTTTTAATATTTGTTATTTTTGTCCCAGGGCTGAGGAGGTTAATTAATTATACTTTCCTAGTAAAGTATTTATTCTTGAAATAAACAGTTAAGCGTGAAATTTACGCAGATTTTTTTTTGTTAAACTATAAGCGTCTCAAACTCAAAATATTAGAATAATTGAAAAAAATTAGTAAGGGAAAATAATTTTGTGAATTTTTGATACAAAGTAAAAGCAATTAATTTTCTTTTAAATGAAATATGAAATGTTTAGATAAGATTTTAACATTTACAAAATATAAAATACAGTACAATAAATTAGGTATACAGCTTTCGGAAACACATAAAAACATTAGAATATTTTATTTTACCCAACAAACATTGCCTTATGAATATGAAGTAAACGGTAGTTAATATTTTATAGCATCTCTTTTAGTTTTCATAACAGGGCGTACAATCGATCATTTATACTATATGCAAGGTGTTCACAAACTTTTCTACCAATATTTACCCAAATAGATATTATACGTGCCACTAACTCAGTTTTACTTGAAAGAGGATTTTTTGGAGTTTTTCTTCATTATAAACGATAAGTTTTGGGTGGGATTAAGGTCTGATGAGTTTGATGGCCAAAGAAGAAATTTCATGTCACATTGGTAGAACGAATTCTTTCTAGTCGCCGAGGAATGCGGTGACGCTAAATCTAGTTGAAAGATGAAATCATCTTCAAATAAATCTTCTAATGATGGAATCATGTAATATTACAAAATTTCTTGATATATCTGACTTTTCATCTTTTCGTAGAAGACGTATAACTTTTTAGGTAATTCTACACCAATGCTTCCTTAAACCAAGACACTACGGAAAATATTACAGAACGTTTAAGGCATTATGTATCAAATGCTTCTTGCTCTATTCTGCCAATTCGAGAACCTAGATTACGATATGAAACACAAAGTATACTTTCACCATAAATAATATATTTTTCCAATTTTCTTCGCAACACAAACATCTCCATTTACCCCAATTCAATTTTATATATTTTTGCTTTTGCTGTGACGACAGGCTTAGTTTTCGGTGCACGAGTTTCAACTTTAAATTTATGGAGATGTCTTAATGTTGTCCATGTAGAAACTTCAGCTCCTTCTTTTTTTATTGCAAGAATCGTTTTTCTTAACTGTACACTTCAGTTTCTTCTCATCTGCAGCAGGTTTTTTTTTTTTTTTTTTGTTTTTGGATATCTTTTCGGATATTATTTCGGCGATTATTTCGAAGTTAATTTTGTGTTAGTATTTTACAAATGCTAGATTGCGAATAATGTAAATAATTCACTATATATCATATATTTTCACCGTCCTGATATAATTTAACCATAAGAGTTTCAGGAATATATCTCAGGCGACCCATTTTAAGACAAAAAGCAAAAAAAAAAAAAAAAATACAAAAACAGCACTGATTTTAAATACAATCGTCTGAATTTAATCGATGATACCGACAATTATGAATTGAGGAAAATTAAAGGAGAATTAATGTGAAATATTTTAATGTTTTATGCCGCTTGAATAAATATTTTATTTTTTTAATTTTTCAAAAGAATTTTTTTCTATTGTTTTGAAAAATTATATTAATTCGATGATAATAAGTAAATTTACTGATCAATAATTTTTTAAAGAAAATATCGTTTGCATTAAAAGACTTTGAATTACCAAACAATATTTTCAATTTGTAAAAAAAAAGTAAACTATCTAACATTATGAATATGAGCTGCATGCATTTTTTAAACATATGTTTAATTATTAGAATTGAAAATAAATAAGTTTGATTATTTTCCATGAAAATTAGCTATATATTGGTATATATAATCATATAATTAATGATAATTGTCTTCATGGCATTTATTCTTTCTAAAGAATAACTAATGTATCTTTGTATTTCTCGCTACGTTTTTAATTGAATATTAATACGTTTCCAAAGAGGAAAAATTCAACTATACTAAGTAAATTAGGAAATGGATTATTATCTATTAAAGAGATAAATCTACCGAATTCCCTTAAGAATATGAATAAGAACGTACTATATATTAAATCATGTAATTTCTGTATCTTTTTTCACGTGTTAAAAAAAAATACATACACTAATGAAACGAAATTATGGATGATTTTTTTTTTATCATACTTATGTTTCCTAAAAAAAAAGATCTTTTGAAAAACAGTAACGTATTACATATTTCTCTTTCATTTATTTATGGATGGGTATTTTTTTGAAGCAAATTCAATTTAAGTCAAGTAGTTGGAAATAAGTAGTTTTTCTGATACACTTTTTTCTGTTACAACTATGATTTATTAATTAAATATTTATTTATTTATTTATTTATTTATTTTTGTGAACTTGTAAAGAATTCGCAACTCCGTTAATAGAAAATCTCAAAGTAATTTTTTTTAATAAGGTGAACGTAATGTGGTTTCTCAAAGTCTCGTCTATTTTTCTTCGTTTTAACTACATGTTTAACAAAAACGATATGAAAATATAAGTCTCATTAATTAATGAAAATATTCCAAAAAGAAAACTTTAGTTAGGAAGTTGCATTTTTGTTAAAGAAAGCGGCAATCATCATTTAAGAAAATCAAATTGTGTGAGTTATTTTAATTTCATTTTAATTTTTGCTAAATTTATTGAAGTTCCTCTTGAGAAAGCCCTATCTGTAAAATACTGAATAAAAAAAGTTTTACGAGTTTTGCTGTAAAATGAATTCGTATATTAGTGATGTCATTGCAACTGACAAATATAATTTTAAGAAAAGAGAAAATAAGTGTTTAAAACTTTATATAGTTTGAATAATTAAAATAAAACAAATATTTGCTGGTTTTAAAAATGAAAATTATTGAAAGCCACGTTTCCGATGTTGAAATTCTAATACATATGAAATAAATATTTTTTTTAAAAAATAAATAAAATATTATAAAAAATTAATTATTTTGGTTAATTATGAAATTGAGTTATCCAAATTAGTACACAGGAAGTTGCGTTCGATACCCAGTTGAGTTCGACGGTTTAAGGACCTACACTGAAAAAGATCCGGATCATACTGTTAAACACATGGGGCGTTTTTTTTAATATCTCGCTCAAATTTTAATAATTTGCATGATTTTTTTTTGTATAGGACAGCTGAGGATTTACAACTGGGCTATTTTTATTTTTTTTATTTTGGTTATATATTTTTTATATTATGACAATTTCAATTTCAGAACAGGTTCTAACCGATTTCGAAAGTTAAATTAATTTAAAAAAAACCTGAAACCGAACTTGAAAAAAAAAACTAGTCCAGTTGTTAGCCGTTTTCAGATGTCTTAAGCAAAAATATTACAATTTGAGCGAGATATTTGAAACGAACGCCCTCATAGACTTATCATTATCATCCGGGTATTTTTCAGTGAGTAGTGTGGAGCCTAAACCGTTTAATGTTTTCTGAGGCGTTTTTTTAAACCATACGTGACTATTGTTTAACTTCAGATAGAAAAACACATGAAAAAGGCTTTGCATAAACATTGCAACTCCATATGCTAATTTAATAATAACATAAATAATAATAATAAAAGAAACTTTGAGATATTGAATATATTATAATTAAATAATGACTATTTTAATTCATTCTTTAAGCTTTAAACACTTTTAACTATGACTGCAAAAAAGAAGAATACTTTTTAAATAATGGTAGTTCATTATATAACCAATCAACCATGTATATTACCAAACAAAGTTTATTATTAAATATTTTAAGCAAATATTTTGTTTTTTAGTTTGCCTTTACTTTATTTGGATTTTCATCTTCTTTGTTGATTTCATTTTTGCATTGATTTCACAATTTATGTTGATTTCATACGGAAAATACCTTTATCACGCTATTTTTTCCATTCTTGACTACAGGAGAGCGATGGAATGTGTGGCGAGGTAAATTTATCCAACTCTCTAAACCACATCATATGTCTTCATTCTTAGGATTTTTACACTTTTAATACTGTTTGACTCCTGCAAGCGGAGTTAAGTTCTATAATTTCATGCCAAAGAAAAATCATGCAAATTTTCTTTTGCCTCTCGTGTGAAATTTACTTTTATCGAGACGTGTCACTTTTCTTGCTGGTGTGCGATAGATACATATATAATGTTAATTAAAATTCACAAAAATCACAGACAATGCAGTACGTAAATTAAAAGCATAAAATCACTAAAACAATATCATAAAACGTTTCGGATTTTATCCAAATCCCTCATCAGCTATTTCAACGTATATGTCATTCAGATGTTAAAAGCTAACACAAAAAAATATACAACACGTTGTCCCATGTAATAGGCTGTACTTATATGTAATGTTCATCATTGTAATGTTTTTCGTTGTTATAATTTCGCAAAAAGGAAAAAAAAACAGCTTGCATCTGGGAACGAATTTTGTAAACTTGGGCTGCACCCAAAGTATTAATAACAACCATTATTATTTAAGCTTTTATTTTGAAAAAAAAATGACTAAATTTGCAAAGATTCGACACCCTTTCAAAATCTAAAAGTGTATCCGTAAATCAAAAGTGAATAATGTTTTAGAGTAATTTAATATAATGACAGAAATACTATCGCGAAATATTAATTCATAAACCTAATTCTCTTGAGACATTATATACATACGTGAAGAAAAGTGGTTTTTTTAAACCTTAGGGATATTAAAAATAGGACACGGTACATTTTACTTTCATTATCTTCAAAAGTATTTTTTAAATACTTTTGATAAAAAGCTTCATTACGTTGATTGATCTAAATATTGTGTAACGTCTAAAAATAGAGCAGAACATTCAAAATTCCCTTTCATCGTGAATGTTCTTATAATAAATAATAATTGGCTCTGTTCACAAGAGAATTATGTAGACTACAATAAAAACTTTTCTTTTAAGTATTTAAACGTACCTAGTAAGGAGAATATATTGATTTATAATACTTTTTTCAAAAAAAATATTTCCTAAAAAAGACATTTTAAAATGCCTAATGAATAAAACAATCAATATAACATAAGGAATTAAGCCTTAGGATAAAAAATATAGGACACGGTATATTTTTATTATACAGGGTGTTTCAAAATAACGTGGACAAATTGATATGACAAATCAGGAATACGGCAAGGATAAAAAATCACACAGGAACATATGGTCACAAACTAGTTATTGAGTCACAAACACAGGGTGTTTCACTCTAAGTACAACCGGTTTGGAAGTAATAATTTCCAGGAAAGTAATAACATCGTAATGAAAATGGAACGATGTGTACCTAATTTTTTGTGAAATGTGATAACGTTGCGAAAAGATCTAGAAAAACATATTGCTCAAGCAATCGATGATACCGTATAAACTGATTATCTCAGTCCAAAATGTGAGGTGCCAAATGCGTATTGCTGATGCGCATAATGCAAACCTCTACCACTTTTGATTGGTGTTATCATATTTAAAACAAAGGTGAGAATGTCTATTAAATGTTTTATTATAATTTACTTCATTTTTCTGAAATTTATTACTGTCAACCCAAATTGAGTTAGGATGAAACACACTGTACTTGTGACTCAACAAGGAGTTTGCGGCCCTATGTTCTTATGTGATTTTTTTTATCCTTGTCATATGCTTGATTTGTGATATCAATTTGTCCACTTTATTTTGAAACACCCTGTATAATATTATTCTGCAACGGATGCAATCCAAAAATTTCACGGTGATTTTTTTATGATTAAATATGTAAAATGTAATCATAAAAAGGTTTTCAACATAAACTGCGCAAGTTATAAAAAAAATAAAATTATTATGTTAGTTTCTAGGCATATTCGTCCAAACAAATGAGTAAATTAAAATATTGTTTAAAAATATTTTATCAGATTTTTATTTTTGTATTTTTATCTAGAGTCCTTCTCTGCAATCAAAAATTGAAACCAGACAAATTTAAAAAGAAAAAATATTAAATAATAATAACAGCAAAAGAAAATTGATAAAGATGGGCTCGGAGCTCTGAAGCTACTGAACGATCGAAACTGCATCAAGTTTATTACTATTAAGTCCTAATCTGAATATTTGCATTGGATAAACACGTATCTGAATTCAATGAACTTAAATCGGGTAAAGGTTTGTCATCTGAATCTGATTCTATCATGTTACATAGATTAAAATTTTGTTTCCAAATGATTGTTGTAATTTGTTAAATTAGATATTTGGAACATTTAATGAATTTTCACTAAGTAATCCTTAGCGCAGACAGTAATCTGCCTATTTATTTAGGATGGAATAAAATGGCGAATCACATGGAGACTGTAAACAGGACATTTTTAAATGCAGATTCTTAGAAACTTCAAGGAATCGTTCAGTGTTCGTGTCCAACTTATATAAACAATTTTACGATACTAGATTCATAGACAGAGAAAGACTGATAAAAGTTTCATGTGAAGCACGGCGGCTTATCAATGTTGCGATTTTTATAATACAGTGAAGCTCAGCATCAATATAACAGCTTCTTAACTCTAATGGCTTGTACGCGATCACGGAAAAACGAGTTTACGGGCCACTGTTCCTAAAAGACTAAATGCCAGAGAAATGTTCACAAAAAAGTTAGCTGTTTACATTCCTCTGGCTGATATATAGAAAGGGAAGAATCGTTTACATGGAAGACAAACCATGATTCATCATCAACTTCAACCAGATTATCAATGATTACTTATCTATTCACTGATGAGCCTCTGTTTAGTCTAAACACTAGTTTTGAATGCACTTTCATGTGCTGAGATTTACAGTCTAAGAGCCGAAAACACAAAAAATTATGTTTTCGAGCGCAAGAAAAAATCCTTTATTATATGGAAGAATAGTAATAAGAGAATCTAACCATCCATGTCTGCCAGAAGTGAAGGGGTGCATAAGTAAAAGATTGATACCACCAGTGGTTGACTTGTACGTTTATCATTGTGTATTCTTGATCCCAGTTTTTCATGCTTACGTACCTTTTATTTTACGGTAAACGCAATGCTATACCTACATGTCAACCACTAGTGGTATCAATTTTTGGCTTATGCACCACTTTACTTCCGGCAGACATGAATCATTAGATTCCTCTATTACAGGATGATTTAAAAAAAGTGGACAAATTGATATGACAAATCAGGCATACGACAAGGATAAAAAATCACATAGAAACATAGGGCCGCAAATCAAATATTGAGTCACAAATACAGGGTGTTTCATCCTAACTCAATTTGGGTTGACGGTAATAAATTTCAGAAAACTGAACTATATTATGATAAAACATTTAACAGACATTCTCACCTTTGTTTTAAATGCGACAACACCAAAAAAAAGTGATAGAAGTTTGCATTATGCACACCAGCAATATGCACTTGGCACCTCACATTATGGACTGTGATAATCAGTTTATACGGCATCATCAATTGCTTGAGCAATGTGTTTTTCCAGATCTTTTCGTAACGTTATCACATTTCACACAAAATAAGGTACATATCGTTGCAATTTCATAAAAATATTTTTTTTCTCGAAAGTATTACTTTAAAACCGGGTGTAGCTAGATTGAAACACCCTGTATTTGTGACTCAATAAGTAATTTGCTACCCTATGTCAACTACGTGATTTTTTATCCTTCTTTTGCATTTTAATAGTAATGAGGCAAAAAAAAAAAAATCATTTTATAATTTAAATGCGATTTAATGAAAAAAGAACATGAGAAATTGACGAATATTTCCACTTCCTTTCCATGTTCAACATTTAATTCTATTCATATTAATTGCCATATTGTTCCTTTCCGGTGCGGGACACCTAATTTTAATTTTACTGACACAAAGTATATTTGGTTATCTTTAATTATATTTAATTATTTAATCTTTTCAGTTTGGCAGGCTTTCACGGCTTAAATATATTTCGAACGAGATGTCCTACTTTCTAGCCAATAAGTATTTGGATACAACCTGTTCCCGCCCCCAGACGCACGCTCATTGGCGTTCGGTGCTCAGGTTATAACGTGTCCGCGTATTTGGCCACCTTTAAAAGAGCTGACACTGGCTCAGAGCTCAGAAGTTTTCTGACTTTACAACTGACAAAAGGAATCTGTCGAAACAAGTAATTAAATTGAATGTTTTTACCATTTGGCGAAATTAGCAAATATTTCCACTTTCATTCCATGTTCAACTTTAATTCTAATTATTGCACTATTGTTCTTTTCCGGCGCGGGACACCTAATTTTACTTTTACTGGCACCAAGCATATTTAATTAAATATATTCCTTTTACAACATACCTGAAATTAGGCGACTTCGTATTTTCAAATAAAATCGTTTATTAAGTCTGGTAGAAGCTAACTATTTCAGAAAGACTTATTCGGCAACGGAAACGGTTAATTGAACTATTTTAAGTTTATGTTATAAATAATAAAAAAATGTATTGAATATAAATAAATTTATCTGTCTAGATGAATAAAATAATGTTATTCAATTTTATTTATTTTTGTCAAGAACTTAAACTGCATTGTTTTAAATGTAAAGACTATTTTTCTCATATTTACAAGTGTAAGTTTCTAGAAATTTCTACTTAGCTTGCACTAAAATTTTCGTTTCAGAACAAATGTTTGAATTTACTTTGCCTAGAAAAACCAATAGTATATAATACTGAAAGTTTTCAACCAGTTTGAAGATTTTTTTTTTTTAATTTTATTTTATTTTTTTTTTTACTTTTCTAAATACACGTGCCATTGCATTTGAAATTTCCGATGCTCCGCGGGAAAAACATTTGAATAGCAAATCATTTTTTTTAGAAAGCGTTTAGATACTATAAACTCTTCTGTCTCATATTTTACGAAAAAATAAATAAATAAAAAAAAAAACTGGGAATTAGAACTATTTCAAATTAGATTTCTGTAGAAAAATTGTGGACTATTTTATGTTTAAATATTATTGTTCAATTCAAAAATGTTTTTAAATCTTATTAGTTGAATAAATAGCGTTTTCGATTAGTTTGTTTGTTATTTTTGTAACATTATATAAATAACTCAATATAAATTTCACAAAAATTAAATGTATTACAATTTCACTTTGAAATTTTTTGAAGAAAAACCTCTCATTTTATTAATTTATTGCTCGTATTTTAAAAAACGTAAACATATTGTAGAGACTTTTTATGATACCTAGATTTTTTAACCATTTCAAAATAAAATTTAAGTTTGATTGTACACTTTTATTATCGAATTTTGTCTTTTTTTATGTGCATTCGGAAACTTAAATAACTAATACCAATAGTAGCCGCTGAGTCCGTCCGTCTTTTCACAGCATATAACTTATAAAAACTACCCAACCGAATTCATTGAAATTTAAAATATATAACTGTTCAATAATTGTGTGGAATTATTTCATATTTCATAATGAACCGGATGTATAGTTTAATTACAGTGACAATCAAAAGTATTCCGTTACACTGCGGCCCGCGGGGAAAAATAGTTTCAAAATGCATTTTTATGATATTACATTCTTTCGAGCGCAATAGAACTGGTGTGCATTTATACAGAATATAGCACTAAAAATGCATTATGTCAATCAGCAGTAAAATAATAATGATTATTTAATTACAGGGCCACATAAATATATTCCATTACATACTGTTTTAAAGGGAAACGCTGTTTGGGGGTGTGTTAATAATATTAAACTATATAGATTTTATCATATTGATATACGTTGCTTAGGTTTGTTACAAGTTACTTTCAAGCAGATAGCATTTATAAGAACATACAAATGATTTCTGCTACTGCAGTGTATCGAATTACATGTATACTATTTCAGCAAGGTCTGAATATTTTTAAACTTCGTTATAGTACGAACGCATCTCCTTTACTACGCATGGCATGCAATTACCAACATGTTTATTTATTTATTTATATATTGGATTATTTCTTAAAAAATTATCATCAAGAGCTTGTGACAAAATAATATGTTAAAATGAAATCAACAGCTATATTTTAATTTAAATTTTTTAAATCTCATAAGGAAGGTTTCCTTACTGGGCATACTTAGAATATTTTTAAAAATATACTAAAAAACTGCTTATTTATGTAATAAAATGTCAAACAAATTTAGCTGTGAAATTACAGTAGAAACGCTAAAAAAATAAAATGCTTTCGAATATTTCGCAGGAAAAGACGAAAACATCACGTGATTTGACGAATAGCAATTTTCCCCGCTCAATGCAAAAGATATTAATTTAACGAATTTCTTTTTTGTTAATAGAGTTATAAAATGCGTAAAAAAGTATTTAATGAATTTAAACTTAATGATAGAAAGTAATACATGTGTACGTTAATATAGATATTATATTATATATGCATACTGCTTGTTGCAACAGTTATTTAATTTATGTCTGAAAAAAGATATTTTTTCTTTCTAAAGAAAATTATTATTTAAAAACATACTAAGAAGTATTAAGTATGTAAAAAAAAGAAATTATTGTATTTAAAGTATAAAAACTAAATTAAACCGACAAGCATAAAATAAATTTCCGAACTTCGCTGCAGTCACCATTCTTTCTAAGTTTTAAATACTATTACTATTATAAAATTTGATGATATATTATTTAGTGCATTAATGTAATTCAGAACAGATTTTTTTTTTATTTGAACGTAGTGATCAGTCACTTTTTACTTTGTTATTATTATTATTATTATTATTATTATTATTATTATTATTATTATTATTATTATTATTATTAATGCTTATGTTAGAATTTTTTTATTAAATAAATTGCAAAACATATACTTAGTGTTAAATCACATGCGCATCACATTTAGGCACATTTAGCTTTTTACATGAATAAAATATTACGAATATTGATATTCTCTATGTAATTCATAATCGATATTGGAAAAAATGTGTAAATAATTATTATAAGAGTCCAATAAGCATGAAACACCTGACAAAACTAATTAAATTCCATATTATGAATGTTCCCCCAATTTTTTTGTAATCGGGAAATCCTCATTAATAAATCAATTTGTGTAATTAAACCTAAATTTTATTGGTTTAAAGGCAATTTTTAAATTGTGTGATCTATCGCAAGTACATTTTTTTTTACTATTTAACTTGTTAATTGATATAATTAGTATTAAAGGACATTGGGATTGATTGTCGCAATGAAAATTTTCAGCATTTTCATTAAAAGAAAACTTTATAAATATATCCTTATGAATAGTGAAAGAAAACGGTGTATCGTTTCATTAAGTATTTTGCATTTATTTTGCATAAAGTACAGTAATCTAAAAAAATGGGTGATTATTAATGATTAACATTTTATAAAACTTCTTATTACTTGTTTTATTAAAATTAACTTTTTATTTAAAACAACTATGATTGTTCAATTAAAAAAAAGAAAAAAAAATGCATTTAAAAGTTTTTGGTATTTGCGGTATTTCCCGTGTCCGTCATCAGAAAATATGCTATTTATTTTATTTTATTATTTTTTAAATAAATATTTGCCTTTTTTTTTTTTTTTTTTTTTTTTTTTTTTTTTTACAAAAACTAGCTACTCTTGGCGACCAGTTTGGTCTCCCTTAAATTTATGCTAAACTTTGTTTCGTGTTACTTTTATACATAATTTAATTTAGTTGCTCAAATCTATATCAGAAGATTCTGCTAAAAAAAATGAAGAATCCACGTTTTTTTTATAACTAATTGGGCTCAGGTGATAAGTCACCAGCATTGTTCCCGTAGCATTTTTTCGTATTTCATTAACTTAATTTAAAATAAAATCTACTCACTCATTTCATTTATAATACATAATTTTAATTTCAATAAGTTCAATATTTTAAGTTCAATATTTATATTTAATTATTTTAAACTAGCAGTTACCCGTGACTTCGTTCACATAACATTTAAAGAAGAAATAATTGATCAATCAAGCAAAAAATTTCGATGATGAAAAGCATGTGTAATTAACTTTTTATCGCGAATTTATGGTAAAAAAACTTTTGATAATCCCTATTTGCTAATTTGTTTGCTGGTTAAAATTTTCCTTTCAGCGATTAATACTAATAGATAGAAACATTCTTGAATTCTTTTGTTAAGCCCTGTAGTTTTCCAAGTGCCTTTAATACACGAAAGTATCTTTCTAAAATTTAGTTCAAACAAAAATATTTCTTATTACTACCTAAATTTACATTTTCAGAAATTATCATCCGAAGACAACCTTGTATCCAGTTCTTTGCAGAACCCTGTATATCATTTTATATATATATATACTACAAACATTTTCTTAGTTTACTAAATGTAGTTCAAAATAAAAGTGCATATTTTATTTAAAAACCACCTTTAAGTAAATTACGCTCATATACAGTACTTTTTCCGAGATCTTTTGTGTAACCCTGTATATCTAAATTTAACTATTTATACTATTGCCATTTATACTCTCCATTTAATATGCATACATTTAGCTAAACTTAAAAGCACATATCATAATTCAAAATGCATTTCATCCATGCAACAGTCATCATCCATCATATACAGTACTTCGAATAGAATATATAATATTTGAAATCTTTTGTGTGTCCCTGTAAATGCTATGCACTTCGTATTATGCATGAAATAACTCACATTAAGCCTCAGTAACGTATATCAATTTGATAATACATGAAATCGTTTACCATAATTAAAATATGTTGGAAAATGTTCCTCCCTTTATTCTTATGCAATGGAATTCTTCTGTGTAACCCTGTAAATGAATTATTAGTGTCCTTTTCACTACATATTTTACAAAATGCATATTTTAGTGCACTTTGTAAATGCATATAAATCTGAATATGTTTCACAGGATGTAACATCGAAAAATTTAATTAAAACGATTTTCCCCATAATGCCGTAATGTAAGAATTTTTTTTGAAAATCCCTGTAAATAAACTAATCATGGTAGAAACTTTATTTTCAATAGGTATTCGTGCTAGGTAAACGTTAAGAACATCCAAAAATTTCATGGAAATCGGAATATATTTACGAAAGTTAGAAAGCGACCAGACAGACAGACAAATCGAAAGCATAATAACTTTTCAACTTTGTTCGAAAGTGTTAAAAAATCGAGCCAAAAATATATTAATCAATAGTTTTATTTTCCGCCTTTTCCCCACAAAAAATTTCTTCTATTGATAATTATGAGTTTTGAATAAAAATATTCATTTGTATGTAACTTATAACTTATTAATTAATATAAGTAAAAAATATTTCTGATTCATTTTAAATATGACATCATTATTTATCTCGCTCCATTAGCTACTGATATTCATACCCCTTGTATTTTTAACGACTGCTATAAAGTACCTGTTTTATTTCAACTATGCCGTCACATTTTCATAGGTGAACCATTTTATTTAAAATATAATTCTTTTTCATTTTTTTTTACTTTTAATTTATGTCGCCATATTTTACACAAAAATTCCTGTTAACTAAACAAATATCCTTGTTAAATATATTATAAAAAATACACCTTTTTATTTTTATTTCAAACATGACATCATATTTATTTTCTTTTAAATTATTTTATTATAATTTTTCGCATGGAAGTTTTTTATTAAAAATTCATTGCCACTGAAAAATTATTCCAATTTTTTATTTTCTTGGCAACAGGAAAGGAAAATGGTTAAATTTTATCTGAAAAATGCTTATTAATTTTGTATGAAAAATAATTAAATTTTGAATTATTAAGGAAACTATTTGAATAAAATAAATAAAAATTAGCCTATGTTCATTCCACTCCTATAATCTATCCATATGCAAAGATTCAAAGACATTAATCCATCCGTTTTTAAGCCAAGTTCATTCCAATTTTTCGGACACACTTTCACATTTATAATATATATAAGGATTAAAAAAATTAAAGATCCATAATTGCAGCGAAAGAGCGAAACGTAAACAAATCCGATTTTCCTCGGTCTAAATCTACAAAATGACTTTTTTACAATAAGTAATGCTATGCGTATCATTTGGGCGATTGACATTAAACATTTAACAAATAATATCGATTTCTGTGCAACGTACGATAGCGACTTATATATACATATGTATACACACACACACACACACACACACACACACACACACACACACACACACACACATATATATATATATATATATATATATATATGTGTGTGTGTGTGTGTGTGTGTGTCACTTCATTTTGAAAAAGAATAATATACAACAATACATATTTTCTATAATTAACTTCAATCCTAGAAATTGCTACTTCCAATTTCAACTAAAATAATTACTGGTTCTGTTTTTAATACATTGTGACGCATTTGTATACATAGCACTTAGCTATTAGAATATTCTCAGATAATGTTTTTCAAAAGTACCAAAGTAGTTTCAGCCCAAAAATACTAAGCGTTAAATAAAATGTATATATGTAACATTTAACATGTATTTTATTATTTTTTTTTCGCCTTCTAAAGTAAAACAGTGATCTTTCTATAGTTCATATTGGATATTTTTAAATAATCAGGTTACCATTTGGTTATCTTCTTCAGGAGTTGGGCGCAAAGGGATCATTTTATTCACTACAAATCCTTAACACGCAAAATATTCAAATTTTAGATCACTTTTTGTCACCGAATTTATAACATATTAATGGATTTTGAAGTAGAAAACTTCATATAAAATCGATTTTTATGTTGTGATTGTGCTCTTAAATATGTTGGAAAAGTGCTGCTAACTAGAAATTTGTTCTTAATATATTGCAAAATTGTTGCTATCTAGAAATCTGTTCTAAAAATAGTGTTGTTAATTGTGTTGGAATAGTATTGTAAATAGTGTTCTGAAAATCTTTTCTTAAAATAGTGTTGTGCTGCACAAACCTTTGTCACTAAATTAACAAATGCTATAAACACCACACAATTTAGAACGCTATAAAGCAAGAGAAGTAAAACACTTTCAAAAGCCTTTTTTCATGTTGCCTTTAAAATAAAACAATTAAAATATATATAAAAAAACAGTTTGTTTTATTGAAAGTAAAACTGCAGGAAATTACTGAATGTGTTAACATATTTACCAATATATATCAATAATTGCATTTCTAAAAAAATATGTAATTTTTAGCAATACTTTTTGCACAATTGTTTTTCTGGCTAAAGACATTAGCAACACATTCAAAAGACAATCAAAACGATTTTAGTAAAAGTGTTAATCATAAAGTTCAATTAGTGTTACAAAACTGTTTCACTAAATTACAGTATACCTCGATACGTCAAACGGACACTTAAAATATCGCAGAATCCGTGCAGTGGAAAAAGCTATATTAAGTTCAGTAAAGAAAGATCCTTCGAAAAGCTTTAAAATTGTTGGATGTCCGTTGGTTGTGAGGTATTTTCTTGTGCAGCGGCATGCACGTATGTTGGCAATCTCTGCATTCGCGTAACGATGCACGTAGCCCAAAATCCATGCGGTAAACGGCGTATGAAGTCAGCGAAGCACTTTTATCCGTCGTGCTCAATCGTTTTCTACTGCATCAACACTGCATTTCCGAATCCATATTTTTGTACGATATAAGTTTACTACACAAATAAGCACGAAATAAGTTTAATGCAATTTACTAATTTTCCTTTTTATACACCTTTGTATTTTATTACGTAATTTTGAAACACCTTTTATATTTGCATACCTGCAACGTTGTCTCACTTCTACCGATTGCTCAGTTAATATTAAATAACTTCCAGCTATCGGACATAAAAATTTTTAAGTTCTTAAATCAAATTAAGTTAGTAAGTTCAAAACAAATATAAAGTGTTAGTAAGTTAAATTATGTTCAGATACAATGATAGATCATGATAAACGTAAAATGTTTATCTTACAAATCGAAATACACAGCACCTGTGGTTAGTTTGAACTTAATTTAAAACCTTTTTTTAGGCAATGGAGTGATTTATCATTTGTATTGATTCTTTGCTATCGTATATTCAGTCTCACGTGACATCATCTTTCTTTTCAAAAATTTTTATTGGCGTCAGTAATAAAGTAAAATAAAATAGGAAAGAAAAAGAAAATATTTATCAAGAGCATTTCTGATATCGTGTAATTGAAAGCAACTTATTTTCGCCGACCTAATAATATTTTTGTAAGGCAGTAGAGAAAAAATATTTTAGGTTCTTCCATACATTGATGTACTAGTTTACCTATAAGTTTATAATTTTTTCAAAATAAATTTCAAAGTAGTATAGTTCTTTCGAACACTCTGTATATGTAAAAACATTCTAAATAGTTCATTATACATTACATTTCTCTTTTCCCACTAAAAAAAATCTGTAGAAAATCTACTGGTATTTGGCCCAAAAATCTGTGGGGAATCTGTCGGTATTCTGTCCATATGCAGATATTTTTTAAAATATATTTTTTAAAATTCTGCAAATATTTTAAAGATAAACCTAAATCTGCAAACTTTCTTGAAATTTCAGTAGAATTTCTGAAAAAAATTGCGATTATTTCAGATAAACTTACCTTTTTTTTTTTTTCGCACAAGAAGATTCATTTAGTTAAATGATCTACGTATTTTAATATAAGGTACGGTGGGGTAATAACGCCACGTTAAGGTTCTACCAATTTTCACGGCTCAGTTTTAAATTGTATTTTTCAAACAAATATATGATTTGATACAGCAACTCATTGACTATCTATATAAAAAATAATTTAACAGATATGTATTCATAAAATGTAATGGCGAGATTTCTTGACCAATGCTAATTGGCGTTATTACCCACCTATAAGTGTAATAACGCTATGCAAACAAAACTATGAAATAAGATGGAATAATTGCATATAGATTGCCCAATTCTAAAAATAAAAACGCTAAAAACTTAGAAATTGACAAATTGGATTCTAAGCTATTAAAAATGTTCAATTTTTTGCGAAAGTGTAAGAAAAATCTGTGGTGTGGGGGGGGGATGAGGCAAAAGAATATCAGAGCGTGAGCTTCTTTTTGCTTAAAAAGGACCGCTTAAATAGAATTATTAGAAACATAGCACAGTTTTAAATGTGCTTATCTGAATTAGTATTTAGGATGTAGCTCGGCCACTGTAAGGAATTAACCGAGGTATTAATGCCAAGGATTGGCGTTATTGCCCAGTTATAGTTATTGCGCTGTACATTTTAAATTACGAATTATCTCGAGAAGATCTCTAAAATCTTCAACAACTTTTTGAAAGTACATGAAATGTCTACAAATGTATGTAATTAACAAAGTATTTCCGGATTAAAAAAATAGTCTTCACCTCACAAAACGTATCTCGCAAATTTTAGATCAAACGTTAATTTTAGTTGCTTGTAAAACAATAAGACCTAAAAATGAAACAAATTAACTTAAAGCTGTTTTTTGCGATTTAAATGACTCAAAATTCTTCCCGCTGAGCACATGGGTGTCATTTACCAGAATATTTCATAATTATGCATAATATTAGCACTTGGTGTTATTACTCCGCCTGGCGTTATTACACCAGACCACCTTATATGTAGATAAACTTAGGTCATTTTTTTAAATATTGCTTCATTCAAGGAAATTATTTGAATCATTTTTTATATGTTCCGTAAAGTTTGATATTAGACTCTGGTTTTTCCTAGTAGGAAATTAAAAGACTGATAACCAAGGTTATGCATTTAAAATAAATTAATAAATCAATCCAAGAATATCTTTAAAAAATAAAGCATTTACTAATTTATTATAAGAAGTTTAATTCATAAATTCAAATTCAAGTATTTCCATTACTTACTATATTAAGACTTTTTAACGGTTTTACAACAAAGCTTTTTTTTAAACTTCAACATGTTTAAACATCATAATTTTTGAAACTATATTTTTTAGGTATTTATTACATTCTTAAAATGTAATCAGTGTTTAAAATAAAAAATTTCCAGAATCACAACAAAATAATTTGAAGGCATTTTTCCTCTGTAATTTAATGTTCTATTCATTCATTTTAAGAACTAAAAAATGGAAAAGTTACCCGCTTTAAGAACTATTTGAATTTTCGTAAGTTCATTAACAATATGGATGATATTTTAAGTATTATGATATTAATGCTACGCAAATTTTTACGGACATATTTTAATTCCTTATTATCTAATTTAAATCTTTGAAACGGACGTTAATTAGAATAGCTAAAAAAACAAATCTTACAGTATTAAAATTATTTCAAGTCTCGTTGGATTTAAAATCTTATGAATTTTAAAGGAAAAAGCGAAGAAAATATAAAGGTTTTTGATTATATTTATAGTATTAGAAAGGTATTATGTTCCAGTGGAATATGGGATCGATTTTGTGTTTTCCCTTTTTCAAAATATCGCATTGAATATTTAAGGTTCTTCATAAATATCTGATGAATCTAATCTTAAAACATCTGATGTAATCCAAAATTTACATATTATGTTTGCGATACGTATTGAGATGAATCGAGAACGGGCTTACAGTAATACAATATGTATGTTGAGCAAAATCAAAGTGAGAATGTTTTATTGGATTACTATAATATTACTTCACTAGATAATGAAATTTCCCAATTTCATTACACTTGTCAAAAACTCATAACAATACTTTTGGGGAAAATATTAACGATTAACAAAAATATAGGTACTGTATTTTAAGCAACGAGAATAAATTCAGAAAAAGATGTATTACCAATATCGGTGCAACACTTCAATATTCTTCGAAGTGTGCTCATTGAGCTTTACTTTTCCATGCTTCGTATGCTCCATAGATGTCCGCATCTGAGATGTCCCTTAAACCACACGTGCAAGCTGCTTTCACAGCGTCCAGGGTTCTATGATGGCGTCCTTTCATGGCGGTTTTAACTATGGGGAAAATAAAAAAGTCTGCAAGGGCGAAGTCGGGACTGTAGAGAGTCTGGGGAATCGTTCGGATGCCATTTTTCGTCGGGTACTCGCTCGCCCTGTAGCAGGCGTGACATGGAGCGTTATCGTGGCGCAGCTTCCACTCTGCAGCAATTTCTGGTCGCACTCGATTGACCCGTTTTTTCAGCACTTCCACGTAGTAGGGACCATTCATTCTTTGTTCTCCAGGTACAAATTCCGAGTGAACCACACCTTTCGCATAAAAAACACGATCACCATTGTTTTGATCCTGGATTTTTATATGTGAGCTTTTTCCTGTCGCGGGAACTGCGGAGTGTGCCATTCGCTGCTCTGTCGTTTTGTTTCCGGGTTGTACTCAAAGAATCCAACCCTGATTTTCCAAGGCGAG
This sequence comes from Maratus speculifer, assembly GCA_964019185.1. Lineage (NCBI taxonomy): Eukaryota > Metazoa > Arthropoda > Arachnida > Araneae > Salticidae > Maratus > Maratus speculifer. The sequence continues at coordinate 375,581,715 of OZ025294.1, read as the reverse complement.
CACAAAATTTGATCGCGTAACGCTGTTCAATACTTTGCTGCATCTTCTGCTTGCACACACTTTCTTTTAGACGTATACGCCGAGCGAGATCCTTCCTCAACGAAAGCTAGCAGGAGAATGCCGCATATGGCGTTTTCAAGGTTAACGAGGAAATATATTCACTCATATATATATATATATATATATATATATATAATTGACTAACAAGCATAATAGACCAAATTCAACTAAGGGGACACACTATATTCAAATTGCCCAAAATATCGATCTTCTTTTTCCAATATTAACTGAAAACTTCTTTAATTGTCAATATTTTGATATATCATTTTCTACCTATATGGCAACTATATTGTGCAATATTGCAATTTTGATAATAAACACATACACATGAAAACTTTAAACTGATAATTCTCTATGGTCATATTTTCATGACTTGCTTGTTCGATAAATACTATTTTTTTTTTCTAATTTAGATAAAGGTTTGATTTTTTAAACTTATTCACTATGGTGCATTTAATACTTTTTTGTATGGTTTTAACATTCAAGTTTATAGTTTGTTTTTGCTTTTTTAAATATTTCATTTGAGAGTTTGTTGAATTTCCTTAATTTTTAATGTACACAAGAGAAAAAAATCATATTAACAGCTTCCATGACTTGACAATACTTCATACGGGTAAGGGGAATTTGACAATGGTGATTTGCCCGTACAGCGTACGGGCATCCATATTATATCATGATTTATTATGCTCAACAGTTAATTTTATTGTAAATTTTACGTTATTTAGTTCAGGCCTTTTTCTGATTCAGTTAGGCACAAATTTCTCTTTCAAAAACCGGTGATAAAAGATTAAAAATTCCGTAAGGTACATGAAAAAGTAGAGATTATTTGAAAGTTTTTAAAAAAATAAATTGATCGGTTAAGTCATGAATAATTTCTGGATAATATTTTTTAAAATGCTACACAACCTTTTACCTATAAATGATAATCCCTTATTACCTAATTTAAATCTATGAAACCGACATTAATTAGGATATATAAAAAAATCTTATACTACAGATATATTTCAAGTCTCCTTGGATTAAAAATCTTATGAATTTTAGATAGAAAATGCGAAGAAAATGTAAGGGTTTTTGATTATTTTTATAGTATTAGAAAGGTATTATGTTCCAATGGAATATAAGATCGATGTTGTGTTCTCCTTTTTTCAAAATATTGCATTGAATATTTAAGTTTCTACATAAATATCTGATGAATCTAATCTTAAAACATCTGATGTGATACGAAATTTACATAATAATATGTTTGCGATAAGTATTGAGATGAATGAGGAATGGGCTTACCGTAATAAAATATGTATGTTGAGCAAAATCAATGTGAGATTGTTTTATTGGCTTACTATAATATTATTTCACTAGATGACGAAATTTCCAAATGCCATTACGCTTGTCAAAAACTCATAGCAATATTGTTGGGGAAAATATTAACGATTAACAAAAGTATCTTTTATTTGAATCCACGTATTACATACAAGTATATATATGCATGTATACAGAAATATACTCACTCATATATACATATATATATGAGGGACTAACAAGCATAGTAGACCAAATTCAACTAAGGGGGACACTATATTCAAATTGCCCAAAATATCGATCTTCTTTCTCTAAGGTTAACTGAAAACTTCTTTAATTGTGATTATTTTGTTATCTCATTTTCTACCTATATGGCAACTATATTGTGCAATATTGTAAATTTTGATAATAAACACATCCGCATGAAAACTTTAAACTTATTATTCTCCATGGTTATATATTCATGACTTGCTTCTTCGATAAATACTAATGCTTTTTTTCTAATTTAGATAAAGGTGTGATTTTTTTAACTTATTCACTATGGTGCATTTAATATTTTTTGCATGGTTTTAACACGTTCGCTGCTGCTTACGTGAAGATGTGATGGCTGTTAATGTCGCACTGTAGAAGTGGGTTTTTTACAGAAGTCAATTTACTTTTTATTACAAAGATTCAGTGAAAGATTTTCCCGCGCCAGCGCGTGACTGGCTGTTAAACATCACCCCACATCACGCGCTGGTGCGTGAGTGACCCGTTAACGTTGGCGCCTTATCACGCGCTTTCGCGTGAGCGGCAGCGAATGTGTTTACTTTCAAGTTTATAGTTTTTTTTTAATATTTCAGTTAAGAGTTTATTGAATTTCCTGAATTTTTTAGTATACACATGAGAAAAAAAAGCATATTAACAGCTCCATGGCTTGATCATACGAGTAATGTGTTTTTGACAGTGGTGATATGCCCATACAACGTACAGGCATCCATAGTATATCATGATTTTTTATGCTCAACAGTTAATATTTATTGTAAATTTTACATTACTTAATTCAAGCCTTTTTCTGATTCAGGAAAGTAAAAAACTTCTGTTTTGGAAAAAAAAAAAAAAAAAAAAACGGTGATATAAGATTAAAAATTTTGTAAAACGAAAGAAAAAAATAGGGATTATTTGAAATTTTTTTATTCAAAAATATTCATCGATTAAGTAATTTATAATTTTGATGATATTTTTTTAAGTACTACGCAACCTTTTGCAGGTAAATTTTAATTCCTTATTATCTAATTTAAATCTATGAAACCGGTATTAACTAGGATATCCAAAAAAAAAAACCTTACACTACAGAATTATTTCAAAACTCGTTGGATTAAAAATCATATGAATTTTTAGGAAAGAAAATATATTTCTGATTATTTTTATGGCATTAGAAAGGTATTATGTTCCAGTGGAATATGAGATCGATTTTGTTTTCCCCATTTTTCCAGACATTGAATTGAATATTTAAGTTTCTTTATAAATATCTGATGAAACTAATCTTACAACATTTGATATAATCCGAAGTTTACATAATATTATGTTTGCGATGAAATATTGCGAAGAATGAAGAAAAGACTTACAATAATAAAATATGTAGGTGAGTCAAAATGAAAGTGAAATTGTTTTATTGGAATACTATAACATTACTTTCCTGGTAAAAGAAATTTCATTATGGTTGTCAAAAACTAATCACAATACTTTTGTGGAAAAATAACTTCAAACAATAGCATTTTATTTTTTTTAAAACATGTATGCATGCATACATATATACACACGCATAGAAACACATACATAAATAAGAGGGGATAACAAACGTAGTAAACTAAGCCGGGGATCGAACTCCGAACCCTTGGAATAATGTTCCAAGTGCTCGATTATTTAAACTACGAAGACGATCCCAGCTTAGCATTTCTCATTTTTTATTTGTTGGTTTGACTGCAATCCGCAGCACTAGATGGAATCGTCTTCATTAACACACAATGGTGTCCCATGTTTCGCCGGAAGATTGTATGTTCATGAAGACGGTTCTATCTCGTGCTGCAAATTGCAGCCTAACCAACATATAAAAAAGAGAAATGCTAAGCGGGGCATCGTCCTCGTAGCTTTAAAGTCGGAGCACTTGGAGCTCTATTCCAAGGGTCCCAGGTTCGATACCCGACTCTGATATTTTTCTCTAAGTTGGTTCTACGCTCAGTAAGCAATGTGAAAATTCACGTATTAAATATTATCAATTTTTTTTTCTTTCTTCTATCTTCAATAGAAGAAAGTATTGTAATCGAATTTTTTTTCGATTTCAAAGTATTTACACTTTTTAGAGGTCAGAGATTGCAAAATTACGTTTTTACAAAATGTCCGTAATTATAATTGTATTGTAGATGCCGTTGGCCAATAAACGTTCTTGGTGGAAGATTTTATAGGAATGTAGAAAAAAAAATTATAAGTATCAATGGAATAACTGCATTGTAGATGCCGTTGGAGAATAACCGCAATTACGTCAACCGTTTAATTGAATATGAGAAAAATAATTAACTTTAATGGAATAGCTGCATTATAGATGCTATCAGCCAAGCAATGCTCTTATGGAACAATTTAATGGAATGTGGGAAAAAATGATTTACATCCGTGGGATATCTGCATTATAGATGCAGTCAATCAAACTATGCTTATACGGAACACTTTTATTGAATGCGCTAAAAATGATTCACGTCCATGGAATAATAGTATTTTCGATGCTTCGGATAACCAAAGCTATTGCTGGAAGATTTTGATGGAATGTAGAAAAAATTATAAACATCTGTGTAATAGCTGCATTGTAGATGCCGTTAGCCAATAAACACTCTTGGTCGAAGATTATAATGGAATGCAGAAAAAAAATTATAAGCATCAATGGAATAGCTGCATTGTAGATGCCATCGGACAATAACCGCAATTACGGCAACCTTTTAATGGAATATGACAAAAATAATTTTAATCCATGGAATAGTAGCATTATAGATGCCATCAACCAAGCAACGCTCTTATGGAACAATTTAATGGAATGTGGGGGAAAACGATTTACATCCATGGGATGCCATTATAGATGCCTTTGGCCAAACTACGCTCATACGGAATATTTTTTTTTTTGAAAGCGGGAAAAATGATTCACATCCATGGGATAATTGTATTCTAGATGACATTGGCCAATAAGCGCTTTTACTGAAAGATTTTAATGGAATGTAGAAAAAAATATATAAAAATCTATGGAATAGCTGCATTGTAGATGCCGTCGGATAATAATCGCAATTAAGGGAACCGTTTTATGGAATATGTGAAAAATAATTCACATCCATGGAATAGAACTGTAGATGACATCAGCCAAACACCGCTCTTATGCAACACTTTAATAGATTGTGGGAAAACTGAATTACATCTATGGAATATCTGCATTATAGATGCCTGTGGCAGAACTACGCTCACATGGAACTTTTATTGAATGCAAGAAAAAAGATTCACATCCATCGAATATTTGTATTCTAAATGCCTTCAGATAATCAACTCTCTTACTGGAAGACTTTAATAGAATATAAGAAAAAAGAATTAAACTGCTATGGAACAGCTGCGTTGAAGATGCCGTGGACAATAACCGCAATTACGGGAGTAATTTAATTGAGTATGGAAAAATGATTCAGATCCATGGAATATTTGTATTTTAGATGCCATTGACCAATAAACGCTTTTACTGGAAGATTTTAAGGTAATGTAGGAAAAAATTATAAACATCTCTGCAATAGCTGCATTGTAGATGCCGTCGGACAATAAACGCTCTTACGTGACCAGTTGAAAAGAACGTGGAAAACATCACCCAGATAACCAATAAAATAAAATATTTTTCTACAATCTTCGTGGTAACACATATACAATTTTTTTACACTATCACTTAAAGATAATTTAACCGTTTGTATGTATAACTAGCAGTTATAGTTAAAAATATTTTGAAAACATTGATCATTACTTTTAGACAATATATAAGACTAAATAAACAAAATACAAATTCCCACTTTCTACGTATAAATAAATTAATATTTATTTATTCAATTTATTCTATACTCCAATTAAATGGATTAATAATGTACTTATATGCTAGTTTACGAAACATAAACCACCCTCTAGTGACAAATAACAATGTTATAAAATTCTTATTTCATTTTTTTTGGCTCTGCTATTTATTGCACAAAACTTAAATCTAATAATTATTAAATGCTATGTCCTATAAAAGTAATCAAAGAAAACTAATTTGATATTTACATTCATATACATTTTAATTATTGAAATAATATAAATATTTATTTTTCTTATTGCAGTACACGCACCAATACAAATATTACATGTGGTTTTTGAGTGGGCGTGCAGATACGTATACCGTATCTATATTAGTGAATTTTTGTAGTTAATGTATTTATTTAAAAATTATTTGTATGCGAGTATTTAAGATATTTTTAACGTTTTGCAAATTTGCTTCAACTGCAGACGTTTGACGTTTGTAAAATAAAAAAATAAAAAATAAAAAAAATAAAATAAATAAAAAATAAATAAAAATTTAAAAAAAAATTAAAAATTAAAAAAAATTAACAATGAAGTATATTTAATAATAATGGATTATTTATTTTCACTTTGTGCTTTCAAGTCAAATAAATATTTATATTATCTCAAAAATGACAGATTAAACACTCCGTCATTTAAAAACTTACAAATTAAAAAAAATCTATAAAATAAACACAGCTAATTTTATTTCCTGAAAATGACAGTAGCAGAATTGTATATGATTTATAGCACCGCCATTTTCGTAAATCCTACTGTAATACAATTTCCTATTTTATTAGGAAATTTAAAGGGTTTTTTTTTCATACACCAAATGGGTTCAAATCGAATTAATATGAGATTCCCATGTTATTTGTGAATTTATATATATTATAAAATCAAATCATTAAATAAACTTGTATCTGCAAAATTTCAGAAAATACGTTATTCGTATCCATATAATATTATAATATCCATAATTTCTAGCTGAAATCAAAATCAATATAGTGTCGTATTTTCTTTTTCAAAATCATTGTAATAATTCCACTCACTGAAATAAATGTACAATTTTTACATTAGTTATTTATTATACAGTCTTTGAAAAAATTACTTGTTGTATATTATTTTTATTTCGGTTAACGTTTATAAAATAAGAAATTTATGAGCAATCTTCAATAAGATTTCCTAAAAAAGAAATGTTTGTATTAACGTCTCAGATGTGCAGTTATGTCTAATGGACATTGTTTTATTTTTCCAACATATTTAACTTAAATTCTATGTTTTATGTTTCCGATATATTTAACATAAATTCTATTTTTATGTAATAGATTATCAGTCATTTCTATCCATATGCAGTATTCAAACAGATTTATAAAATAAGGGATTTCTACACTATCAATTATTTCTACATCTAAAAATATTTTAAATATTAATTTATTATATTTATTATATAATTTATTATATTATATAATTAATTATTAATAATTTTAAATACATAACAAGTATAAGTGATGAGGTGTTTAGAAAAAATCCGAATCATTTTATGAAATTGTTTTAATACTTTTATGTTTTTAATTTACTTATCTGTATTGTAGGCGATTCTAGTGAAGTTTAATTAAAATTAAATTAATAATTTTTAATAAATGTTTTACATTTAATTTCGGGAAAATTGAAATAAAAATTACATTCTGATAAAAACATTAATAAATAAAAAAATATATTCGTATTGTTGCATTTATAATTGTAAAAATCAAAATTATAATACTATGTAAAAAAGACAGATGTTTCTTAAATTACGAAACCTTACAAGAATCGTGAACGAAAATGTTCGATTCCCAGTCCCCCGAAATTTTTCGTGAATTTTCTGAATTTTTGCGTCATGTTTTTGAACTTAACTACCTTAAAATTTTCCATTTTTATTAATTTTCAAAAATCTATGCACAGTCTTATTTATATGCGTAGAGCAAACTGGAAAAAATATATATATTGAGGACTTTAATTTATATGGAGTGCGTATGAGGCATTTTAGAAAGTTTTTCATAACGCTTAAAATATTCAGAAAAGATATTTATTTTTCTCAATTTTTTTTTTATTTTTTTTTGTGTCAAAAATATACGTTATGATTTATATGGCGTGCGAATGAATAGTACATAAAATGCAATATTAAAAAAAAAAATTTGAATGTGCCTTGTCAATTAAATTTTTTTGTGTCAAATATTATCAGTTATTTAATACTTTTTTGCATCATCTGCTTCTTATTAGAGGTTGTACAAGAAAAAAAAGTTTCTCAAATACAGAATATTTATATTTCTACAAATGCAAAGGAAATACGAATAATAATAATAATAATAATAATAAATTATATCTGACACTTGCGTTCTTAATAATGTAAAAAATGTACATAGATTAATTGCTATATTATACGAATAAACACTAAAATATTATAATATGAAAACATTGCTTTTGAATAACATACAAATATGAAGAAGATCAGATAAATGTGTAACGTTTAGGCAAGTTCGTAGTTACATAAATACGAACTATATTATTTATTTTCACTTTGTGCTTTCAAGTCAAATAAATATTTATATTATCTCAAAAATGACAGATTAAACACTCCGTCATTTAAAAACTTACAAATTAAAAAAAAATCTATAAAATAAACACAGCTAATTTTATTTCCTCGCCTATTACCGTCCATCTGCCTATCTAACAATTTGTCGGTATATAACAGCGCAAAACCAGCACACTGAATGATTAAAAATATCATGTATATATAATTGTTGAAGAATTTTATAAATTTCATTCAAATTTATTAAAATGGAGTCAATAAGATATTAATAAAAATTTTCTTATTTTATTTAAATCTTTCCAAACGTAATTAAGTCAGTAATATTCCATTATATGCAACTACTCTGGATTAGATACGTATTTTCAAATGTGAACCCTTATTATTTCCGCATTATTAAGTTCTGTATATAACCTTAATAAATTTTGTTTTCATGCATTTTTACATAAGATTCCATAAGATTCACGCATTTTTCTAGATGCATTTTCCCATCTGAATATTATTGAAAGTAGTTATAATATAAATACATCTCATTCTCAACGTTTGACATCCTGTTTAGAACGCCTTCAGTTAAAATAAATTTAATTAATTTTAAAAACATTAGTATTTGCACTCAGATCGATGCGTCAGTTGAACTAAAATCACTGATGAGACAGAGTTAAATCTGTATTTGTTCACACCGTGATTCTGAAATTACACACAGTTGGTGATTTCACTGTAAAGATTTCATTGTAACCAGTCAGACAGCTGAACCTAACATTGTTGAGTTGTTAGGGTACGCGTTAATCGATCGAGAGCGTAGATGGGCTGCGGGTTCAAATCCCGTTGGCATCTTTACATATTTATAGGGAGCTCTCGGATGTAAATTTATGGTGTTGTAAATTTTCTTTTAGTTTCTCGTTCTTGTACATTGACTAAGATTTTTAAGCGGGCTTTCATGTCAAGCTCACAAGTCAGATGTATGTGTTCTATAAATAAATAAATAATTCCATTGCTTAATAATATATTTACATACAAATGAAAGGCACAATACAAATTCGTGGGATTTGAAATCAGTGTATGCTTTCGCAGACATTCTCCATGATTTTTAAAAATGATAGTGAAAAATATGACACATTTTGGAATTTTATTGCAATTGTTGCATCTTCAATATTATATCGTTTATTTATCTAACAGTTTAAATGTATATGTAACATTTTCAGCATACTCTTTATTAGGTTTATTTAAAAACCCGTATAAAAACTCTTTTTTCCTTCACAAGAAAAACATATTTGAATATGAATACTTTAGAGCTGGATAAAAAACTACTATCTTATCTGAAAATCTTGAAATCATTGCATCTGCTTGTATTATAATTATAAAGAAACTCTTTGCATGCACTTTAGTTTATTCTCGGCGGAATTACAAAATATGAAAACTAAATCATTAATAATGGCTATCATGAGAATATTTATATGTGTTCAAGTATAGGAAATGCGATTTTTTCTTTTTAGTTATCGCTTTTATTGAATATAAACATAAGGAAGGAAATAACTAAGGAGATATTTAAAGTCAATAAGAAAAAGGATTTTTTCCCATAAAGACACATAAAAACAATCAATATTACTTATGAATATGCTTTTTATACTATGCATTATAAAAGTTTATTATATGTTATAAATTATAATATAATTTGTTATTCACATGTAAATATAAAACTTTGTAGATATATGAAGCTATATAGATTATACACATATAATTTTATAGATTATAACGCTTTTCGCTCATACAAAGTATTATAAAATTAACCCTTTTGGATATGGTGTACTATTAATACAGGGCTGTATTAATAGTACACCATATCCGAAAGGGTCAATCCATTTCAAGTGGTCCAGCACTGGTCGCTCGACTATTTTTAAAAAATCTAAAATTTTTTGTACAACAACCCTAACATGAAGGAAGTTCAAATTGATCGTTATTTTAATTTTACTATTTTTTGGTTGTGCATGGGGGGCCATCTTTGTTTCATCGTGTTCTGCGATTTTCTCAGATAATAGGATACGCAAAATTGTAAATATCTCGTCTTTTATTTTCCCAATTGAAATGGGGTTTGCAGCATTTTGTTCAGAATAAAATAGGCTAAATATGCAGTGGGTAGAAAATTTTTGAAAAATAAATTTTTACAGGTGAAATTTTAGCACAAAATTTAAGATTGTTTCCAAAATCTATCCGTTTGCAAGAGGAAATTTTTCATGCAAGGGTAACTTTCAACCTTACACAATTTTTTCTACAAATAGGTCAAAAAAGCATGTATTCATACACCAAGTCCCAGATCTGGGAGTTGATTTCTCTTTGCGAAAAAAATTCCGAAATTCGTCAAAAATTTCGAAAATCGCACTTTTTAGGCTTTGATATATCTGGTGGGGCACGAGATAAAAATCTGAAATTCTGGCCTTTGATAGTATTGTGTAGTAGTGTTATGCACAAAATATTTCAAGAAGGAGATTTGACTACAAGGTGAGATATGACATGAACAATATGTGAAAACAATACTTCCAAACTATTGTAACCTACTATGTAATTGTTCAACAAGACTGTCAACCTTACACATTTTTGTGAACAAATAGGTCAAAAGTGCGTGTACTCATACACGAAGTCCCAGATCTGGGAGCTAATTTCTCTTTGCGAAAAAAATTCCGAATTTTGTCAAAATTTCAAAAATCGCACTTTTTAGGCTTTAATATCTCTGATGGAGCGCGAGATAAAAATCTGAAATTTTGGCCTTTGGTAGTATTGTGTAGTAGTGTTATGTACAAAAAATTTCAAGGTGAATATTTTACTACAAGCTGAGATATGACATGGAAAATATGTGAAAACAATACTGCCAAACTATTCTAACCTACTATGTAATTGCTCATACTTCCAAAATTTTAAATTAATTATTTATGGTACAAAGTTAAATGTTAATTACAAATATCTTCTTCAAATGCTTCTGTGTGATTTAAACAATTCAGAATGTACGCTAAGCCAATACACTATTTGTCCAGATGAACAAACCTACTAGAAATGCTATTGCAATTTTACTCGGAACACATTTCAGGAAAAGTAAATTACTGACAATGGGTTGCAACTGATCGAGTTGACGTGGTTTCAATTATTAAACCTAGAGAATTTCATTCAAGTTAACAAGGGATGACAAGACTTGGGTGGCTTGAAGTAAAATTTTGAGAAAAAACAGCCTAATGGACTGACAACAGCAACTGGTCGAACTCATAACATCTCTCTAAATAGTGTTAAGCTCTTTGTTGATTGTCTTTGTAAATTAAATGTTTATTATTTAACTGTTTTCAACAAACGATATTTTCTGTGTAAATATTGTAATAAAAGAGACTAATCTCATTTCTCTTAATGTACTCGTAATAGCATTTCTTAACATTTTTTAAATCACCGTATCTCAGCTTATAGTCAAATCTCCTTCTTGAAATTTTTTGTGCAGAACACTAATATAAAATACTATCAAAAGCCAGAATTCCAGATTTTTATCTCGCGCCACACAAGAGATCAAACTTCAATGTGAGGAAATAGCTGCACACGATGAAACAAAGATGGCCACCATGCTCAAACGAAAAATATTAAAATTAAAATAAAAGTCTTTTTGAACTTACCTCATATAAGGGTTATTGTTCAAAAAAAAAATAGATTTTTTTAAAAACGGTCAATCAACCAAAATATTTTCTCGGCCATTGAAATGGACGAATAGCATTTCCAGTACGTTTTGTTCATCTGAACAAATAGTGCATTGGCTTAGCATCTGAATTATTTAAATCACGATTTAAACAGAATTTGAAGATGATCTTTGTAACTTTGCATCATCAACCATTAGTTTAAAATTTGTTGGTATGAACAAACACATAGCAGGTTACAATAGTTTAGAAGTATTGTTTTTACATATTGACCGTGCCATATCTCAGCTTGTAGTCAAATCTCCAAATCTCCTTCTTGAGATTTTTTGTAGATAACACTACTACACAATACTATCAAAGGTCAGAATTTCAGCTTTTTATCTCGTGCTCCACCAGAGATATCAAAGCCTAAAAAGTGCGATTTTGGAAATTTTCGACGAATTTCGTATTTTTTTTCGCAAAGAGAAATCAGCTCCCAGATCTGGACTTGGTGTATAAGTACACGAACTTTTGACCTATTTGTAGAAAAAATTGCGTAAGTTTAACAGTCTTGTTGAACAATTATATAGTAGGTTACAATACTTTGGCAGTATTGTTTACACATATTGTCCATGTCATATCTCAGCTTGTAGTCAAATCTCCTTCTTCAAATTTTTTGTAGATAACACTAGTACACAAAACTATCAAAGGCCAGAATTTCAGATTTTTATCTCGTGCCCCACCAGAGATATCAAAGCCTAAAAAGTGCGATTTTTGAAATTTTTGACGAATTTCGGAATTTTTTCCGCAAAGAGACATCAACTCCCAGATCTGGGACTTGGTGTCTGAGTACACGCACTTTTGACCTATTTGTAGAAAAAATTGTGTAAGGTGGACAGTTTTCCTTACATGAAAAATGTCCTCTTGCAAACGGATAGATTTTGGAAACAATCTTAAATTTTTTGCTAAAATTTCACCTGTAAAAATTGATTTTTCAAAATTATTCTACCACCGTACATTTAGCCTATTTTATTCTGAACAAAATGCTGCAAACCCATTTCAATTGGGAAAATAAAAGACGACATATTTACAATTTTATGCATCCTAGTATCTGAGAAAATCGCTGAACACGATGAAACAAAGATGGCCGCCATGCACAAACAAAAAATAGTAAAATTAAAATAACGGTCATTTTGAACATCCGTCATGTTAGGGTTGTTATACAAATCATTTCAATTTTTTTTTAAATGGTCGAGCGACCAAAAAAATATTTCCTGGACCAACCTCGTTTTTCAAACCTCGTTAACATGAACACGCTTAACATGAATTACTTTTAACATGAATTCTTTTCACAGTACCCTATAAAAACAAATACAAAGAATTTGTACTGATAACATGAATTACTGTTAACATGAACAAAATTTTAATCTCTTTGAGGTTCGTGTTAACGAGGTTCGACTGTACTGCATATCTTGTCATCGAAAATATTTTATCTTAACTATTATTTTATTACTTTCTACATATAGAAATGATAGTACACTATATGGGGTTACAAGCTCTGGGACTAACAATGAAAAAACGTTTTCTTTGTCAAAAATTGATTTTATTCTTCAGAACAGTACCCTTCCAGAGTGATGCATTTCTTCCAGCGATCTTTTAACATTTGAATACCTTTCATGTAGTAAGATTTGCGAAAATCTTCAAAATGTGCATATGTTTCTCAATGACATCCTCATTTGATGAATTTTTTTTTCCCCAGGAACCTTCTTTTCAAGTTAAGAAACAAATAATAGTCGCTGGTGGCTAGATATGGAGAATAGGATGGATGAGGGAGCAAAACATAATTTTGTTCGTCCAATTTTACATAGTTTACACTGATGTGTGAGCCGGTGCGTTGTTTTGATGAAACAACGCTTATCATCACTTATATGAACCCGACTCGTAAAAAAAGTATCATGAAAGTTTGAAATAAGTCATTCTAAGTTTCGTTCTAACGAAACATAATGTGGGTATCTCATTGATGCTGCCATCTAGGGATGAGTCCCGGAACTTTTCACCCTATGTAGTATATCTATGCATTTCTTATTTTGATTTCATTTATGTTTTAACATTTAGTAATAAAAATAATAATAATAAAAGTTTATTTAATTCCCTTTACACCGTTGTCTATTCCTTTATTTTATACCTGTATTTCATTCCTTAAATTTTAAAAAAAGTGACTATTTTCAACGAATCATACGCGATAAAACGTAAAAAAGGTTAGAAAATTGTAATATGTATAAGACTCTGTTATAACACGAGGTTTTCCAGCCTCATATAAGTATGAATTGACTAGCACACATAATAAGTACAATCATTGCATTTTAAGACAACAAGATAACTTTAACACTTTGAAGACGGTAAACTTTTACGAAATTTTTAATGTTTTGACACTGGTTTTAAGAAACAGAAATTTGTTTCTAATTAAATCGAGAAAACGCTCCGATTGAATAAGGCAAATTTTACCGGTTGGAATGAACAAGGATTCTTAAGCCATTTTGCGGCAAGTATACGTGTCGCTCGTCCCCAAGGGATTAAACATATGTAAGTCTTTTTGTATCAATACGATTAACGTTATTAATGTTATAATAATTTTGCTCCCAAAACGAAAATAAATTCGGAACCGAAAGGGTTAAGAAGACAGAACTCATTTAAGTCTTATGTAATGAAATTTCAAAGACGTCTAATTGGAAAATTTACCGTAATTTCGGGTGTATAAGCCGCAGGTCAAACAATTCTTTTTCGACCCAGAATTTTTAAATAAATAAGTATAACTACTTAGATCACCGTAAATATTTGTCTTCAATCACTAAATAAGATTTCTGGGTCCAAAAAGAATTGTTTGATCCGCGGCTTATACACCCGAAATTACGGTAAATCTATGTTAGATTAATTTTAAACATCATTGGGTGAAACAGTCCTCCAGTGTTCGTGTCCGGGATGGCTCAGTTGGAAGAGCATTGGCGGCAACAGCCAATACATCCCTGGTTCGAATTCTGGCCCGGAATTTTTTGCCCAAATCAAAAATGGATATTTTACGTTTGTTTAAATCTATGGTTGTATTCACAAACATACTTGCCATTATTTTTTTAAATGTTAAGGAAAATAAAATAAACTTTGAAATTACGTTGCTCTTGTTGCATTTTCAATATTAAATACTGTATTTGTTTTACAACATAAATGTGTGTGTATTATAATGAGAATTTTCTTTACTCCACACTTTTTAAAACTATTTATATTTTCGTTGTACTGTTGTTCATAACATTTGCAAATATAAATAATTGAGATCTGAATGAAAAAAAAAAAAAAATTATGCCATTTTGTAATCTTTAAATCACTTTAACTGTTTGGATTATAACTATAAAGAAATTCTTTGCTGGAACTTTAGCATGGAAAGTGATTTCTTTTTTGGGGAATTACATAATATGAAAATTACCCCAATAGCCAAACGATATTGGACCAATATTGGCTATATCTTGGAGCAATATTGGCATATTGGCGCAATATTGGTATGAAATATTGCTCCAATATTGGGGTGTTAACATTTTGCCCTTATTTAGCCAATATTTGCAGCCAATCGTATGCCAATATTGGTGTTTTATTGAAAATATTGGCAATAAAACGGCAATATTGGTTAAATATTGGAATTTTTTTGGAAATATTTCCAATGTAACTCCGACATTTGTACAATATTGGCGTTTTATTGGCAATATTTCCAATGAAACCAAAATATTGGCATAATATTGGCTGCAAATATTGGTTAAATAAGGGCAAAATGTAAACATCCCAATATTGGAGCAATATTGATGCTTTATTGGCAATATTTCCAATTAATGAAATATTGGCGCCACGTTGGACAAATATTGGTTTGTTACTAGGGTATGTGATTATTGATGGCTGTCATGAGAATATTTTTGCGTGTTAATTGAAGCTATTGCGATTTTTTTTTGTTATCGTTTTTACAGAATATAAATTTAAATATATAGTAAGAATAAAATAAGGATACGTGCAAATTCAATTAAGAACTGGAATATTTCCCATAAATTACAAAATACCATTACTCTAATTTTCTTATGAATATGTATTTTATATTATGAATTATAAAGTTTATTATATGTTATAAAATATAAAATCATTTGCTTCTTAAATGAAACTATCAAGCTTTATGGATATACATATATAGAACTTTGCCATCATGAAAAATATATTTTAATTTGAGAGGAATGTACATTTTTTAAATCATACGAAATGGAAATTTAAAGTCATCAATTTATAGAATTTTAAATTTGTTGTCATTTTTGCAAAATCGCCATTATTTTTGAAAATGATAATGAAGTTAAGATAAATTTTGAAATCATATTTCTTTTGTTACATTATCTATATTATATCCAGCATTCGTTTTACAGCATAAAAATATGCATAATATTTTTAATATTTCTAAATTTGACACATTTGTACAAATGTATTGATATCAAGAAAAAAAACAAAATTTTAAATAAAAATAATTTACAAAAAAATGAAGAAAAAAATGTATCATTTTAAATACTCAAAATTATTGCAATCGCTTATATTACAACTATAAAGAAAGTCTCTGTTTGCATATTAGGACAAAAAATAGTTTCTCTCTCTAGTATTACTTAATATGAAAATTGTATGATTAATGATGGCTATCGCGAGAATATTTATGAGTCCTAAATGGAAGCTAATGCAATTATTTTCTTTTTATTATCGCTTTCACTGAACATAAGTACATGGTAAGAGAAAAGTAAAGGACTATGCAAAAACAATCAGGAAATGTATTTTCTTTTCAAGTAGAAAAAAAATCACTCCAATTTTCTGGTGATTATACATTTTACATTATGCGTTATAAAAAAAATATCATATTTTATAAAATATAGTATACATTACTACTTAAATTTTATTATCAAATTTTATACATATACATATTGCAGTAATCATGAAAAATATTAAAATTTAAGAGAGCAGTACAATTTAAAAACTTGTACGAAATTGAATTTAAAGTCATACGTATTTGGATATGAAACAGACATTGTTTTTGCAAGCACACTTGCAATATTATTTGTAAATGATAGTGAAAATAATTAAAAAAAACAACATTGTTGTTTATGCATCATGAATGTTATATCGTGTATTTGTTGTACATCATAAAATATGCGTAACTTTTTAAACATTTTCTTTATTCGACCCATTTCTACATTATACATTATTTTCTTATAAAAAATAATTAAATATAAATATGTCAGAACTAGATAAAATAACAAATATGTCGTTTTAAAATATTGTAATTATTACCACTGCCTGTATTATAACTGTAATGAATGTGTCTGATTGTAATTTCGTGCGAAAATTTCTTTTCAGTGGAATAATACAATATGAAATTATATGATTAATGATATCTATGACAAGAATACTTATGAGAATTAAATAGCTTTTTTTTTTCTTTCTAATTATCGCTCTTATTGAATCTAAATATGTGATAAGAGAAAATTAAAGAGCTATCCAAACACAATAAGGAAATGTATTTTATCCTGCCAAAGAAAAGAATTACTCGAATTGTCTTGTGAATTTGCGTTTTATGTAATTCCTTATAAAAGCTTATTATGTGTTATAAAACATGTTCTAAAAAATAAGTTATACAAATAGTATGTTATAAAAATATGTTATATTATATGTCAAAAATATTCTATATAACATGTTATAAAAAACCATGCGACCTTAATTTAAACTGAAGTTAAGAATTTCAAATGCGTTATTTTATTTATTTATATTCTTTTAGAATTTTTTTTTAATTTTTTATGGAGAACGTAAACGATTATTGCCCTTATTCAACATTTTACCATTCTATGACCATAAACGTTTTTGCGTTGCTTTTGGATAATGTTTAGAGTGTAATGAACTACATAATTAGATATAAGTATCTTATTTGTTGATGTACATCTATTTTTAAGAAAAATTATACATTACATTACTGAAATTTTTTATTTACTTTTATATAATCAGCTGTATCGCATTTAGATTTCCGTATATCGACCTCAAAATGCCTAATATGCATGTGTTCGAAAAAGATTTGTGTTATATGAATTTTTTAATTTTTTAGAGCTGGAACTATATTCAAAAAAATGCTAAAAAATGAACAAAAATTTTCAAAATTTTAAAAAGTTGCATAGATATACATTATTTTTCATTCTGTGTTAGATTACACTGAAAAATATCAAAAAATGTGTTAGAAGTAGAGTTAAAAAAAAGTATCCAAACATAGTCGGATACCTTAAGGGAACGGCTTCTGTAAATCGCACCAAAAGGAATTTTTAAGTCACCAAATAGGGAATTTTAAAACAGTGATTGTTTTCGCAAACATATTCGCTTTTATTTTTAAAAATAATAAAGAAAACAACTTATATTTTAAACCTACACATCTTTTTTTCCGTCTTCAATGTCATATGAAACGACGAGATTACCTAAAATTACGTTAGAACTTTTAGAAATACGTTAGTGGGAGAGGTATATTATTGAATGATAACATGGGGTTGAAGTCATTTCAAAAATACATATGAAGCTAGTATTATATTTATTTCTTTTATAACCTAAATATGTGTGTAATATTTTGAACACTTTCTTTACTTAAATTAAAACACATATGTATATTTTCGTAATGAGAAAGACATGAAAGATTTAGAACTAGTTGAAAAAACAAATATGTCACATTGAAATCTTGAAACCATTGCAACTGCTTGTATTATAAATATAAAAGATGACATTTTGCACTTTAGCTCAAAAAGTAGTTTGTTTAATGTGGAATTAATTTCAAAACTTGGTCAAGATATAAAAAACACAGAAATATCGGTAAACAATGTGCCGCATGCCGCTATGTTTTGACCAACGGTATTGGCACGATACGGCCTGCCGTACCAATTCTGCATCATTTTCGACACGCCCAGCGAGTGACGCCTTTATAGATGACTATGCCGAAAGCGCACCGATAGCTAACCATAAAAATATCGGCCTCAGCTCGACACAAGCATAAATTTAAAAAAATCAGCGTTGATGACGCCAAAGATGATTTATCTTGGGACATATATATATATTAAAAATCCAAAATTCTATAATTCGGCATAAGGAGAGTTTGGTGTCAATCTGACTCCAAAGGACAGAAGGTAAGAAATTTAACCAATTGACCACTGAGCCTCGTTATGTGAAGGATTTTATGTGGTAATAAGAGGTAACGCATTCCGTTAAAGGATGTTTTGATGTTGAAGGTAAATGGTAGTTGTAAAAATTGGAATTTTGATGGGAGGGGTGGGTTAATTTTATATATATATAAATATATATATATATTATTAATTACAGTAATATTATTTATTTATGCATTATTAATTTATTTATTTCTCAATTGTCTTGTGCACTTGAATTTAAAGATTATTTAAATTATAAATAAATGTAATAAATATTATAGTGAATTAAAGCAAGCAAAAATGTTTTTCTTATAAATTTAAGAATCATTATGTATATAATAAAATGAATTATTTTTAGAAATTTTTTAACAGATAATTTTTTTAATAGAATTTATAAGGAAAGTTCATCTATTGCATTAAATTTATAAATTATATATTTTTCACAGATAAAAAAAATACCTTTAATAAATTGTAAGCTCTTACTTAATAACTTTTAATTAGAATAAGAATACGTTTTATGTCATATGTTATTTATCAATATTTTTTTAACCCTATAAGCGTCTGGAACGTATTATTCCATATACTAAGTTCCAGTTTTCACTGCAATATAAGCAATATTTAAAATACTATGATTCTATAGATTTAATGAATTTTCAATGCATCGAAGAATGATTCATACTCTGGATGATTGCATTTAAGCTTTTAATACTTTTTTTTATATAATATTGAAATAATCATATTTTCTTAACATTTAAAACAAAATGTTGAGAAAACAACATTACAATTTTACCCTTTTGCAAGACGCTTAGAGGGTTAATTTAAAAATAAAACAAAAATATTAATTTATATAATTTTTTTCGGTTGATATTTCTTTTTTTAATGGGGAATATTTCTCAATCTTTCTGTAAATTTAAGAATACTTTAGTATTCAATAAAATCTGCGAATTTAGAATTTTTTCTGTTAATACAATTTTTGTTTTATAATATATAATGCAATTAAATGCGTTAGATTAAGGAATACATATTTGTAACATTAAAAATCACATTTTAATAATGAAATAAGTTGGTAATTAATCATTCTTAATAAAGATAAAAAAAATATTTTATATTATTTGATGATTTATCGTAGAATATATTTTTAATAATTATTTACCAATTTTTTTTTTTTTTTTTTTTTTTTTTTTTTTTTTTTTTTTGCTTCGTTTAAAAAAAAAAAAAAAAAGAAATTTTAGATGGGGTAGATTTCTATATTTTTCTTTTAAATTTTAAGGCTAAAAAGCTTGATAGGATTGTTATATTTTTGATGGTTTTAAATAATTTTAAATAATTTTTAATAATTTGTTATTTAAAAAAATATTTCTTTTAAAATGAATACATAATTAAAAAAAAAGTTGAATTAAGAATGAAGTTTTTCTTTTATTATTATTTTTTTTTACTATAAAGGTTATAATCAATAGTAATTTTAAAGAGCGATTACAAAAAGGTTTTTTGCTGATTCAAATAGCTGTAAATCCTTTTGTAAATGAATTAAAATAAAGAAATAAAGAAATATTAGCTATTGTTGACAATTTTTTTGTTTACTGTCAGAAATATATATGAAATACATGAATTTAGATCACTTGTCAAATTCAATCAAAATCTAGAAAAAAAAATAAATGTCAGTTAAGACTAAAAATTCCGAAATTGGACCGATGTTGACAAACCTAACCATTATCAGAAATCAGATATCGGTCTTGCATCATTTGCCGGTATAAGTCGCTTGCCAATATATAATCATAAAAGGACCGATTACGATAACTGGAAGCTGGAAAAGCAGATTCTTAAGTTTTAGTTTGCAACATGTTACCGACACTTCACTGTGCCTATGCCGACAGATAACCGAAACTGCCGGCTGCGAACCAATCGAGTGCCGAAAGGTATGTGTTTGTGGATAACGAAGCGGGCATAGAGTGGGAACAAATCAGAGATACTTAAATATCCTTTTGTAGTTTAAATTGTTTAAAACTTAATGTTTGGAGAGAAAATAATTCACGATTTTTTTCATTTAAAAGGTAAAAACATACAAGTCATAGGGTAACCCCACATAGAGTCTGATTTCCACAGGAGTACGCGGGGCACATGCTCCAGACCCACATTCAATGGACTCCAAAATGCATTTTGTGCATTCTCCAAAAATAAGAATAAATATACATTTCCAGTTTTAGTTCATAGAAAAAAGTATTCTTCCACTTCTTGTAAAGTGAATTATCTCTGTTAACGAAAATGAACGGTAATGTAAACTTCGTAATTCCGTGAAGAAGGGCTATTATATCTGATATATTTTATTCAATATTGCAAGTTTAGAGTTTCACTCATTCTAAAGACCATGATTGCAGATTTTACATTCCTATTTATTTTAATCAATTTAGCTCCAACATAGATTTAATCATATTCTGACCCTATCCGATGTGGCAACTTCGAGGCATTTTTAAACCTGAATTTTTCAGTTAATTTTAAAGATTAAAATTTATGCAATACATTGTTTTGTAACAAAAAGATTTGGAAATATTTATCAGTTTCAATAATTAGTTTTCGATTATTTATAAAACAAACCGATTAATGTGATTGAAATTTAAAAGTGTATCAAAAGTTAACCTCATCTAATGGTAAAATAGTACATTCACTAGTATTTTTTAAAGGAATTAATATTTTAGATACTTTTTACTTTTTTTAAGCTTTGCATTTTAAATAAATATAATAGAAATAATTACTCCTCAAATCAAGCAACTTTCAATAAGCTTTAATGCATGTATTTTCAATGCAATTGCAATGTTTATTATTTTTGTCAATTATTATTGACCAATTAATATTAATCGTCAATTTTCTTTTAATTTCTAAATAATAATAAAAAAGTGAAAGGAAAAAAGATGGTTGTCATGATATTTTTAATATATAATACGTTGAACTATTCCTACGTAATTAAATGAGTAATAAAATTGATTGCTCATTAATCATTAATAAACAATCCCTAAATAATATAGACGCTATTAATCATCTAAAATTTTCAAACGCGCATTAAAAAATGAAAAAAATAATTAAATTCCATATGATTAACGTTGCCCCTTTTTTCTTGTATTAATCATTCATTATTACATCCATTTGTTAAAGTAATTCTAAATTATATTTGTTAAAATACAGTTTGTGAATAGCGTTTTCAAATAGAAATATAAACTTTTTAGTATCATTCGCTAATTGATATATCACTCAAATTGATCATTAACTTACCATTAAAACCAATGATAAAAAAAATATATATATTAATGACCTAAGAATACAATATTGTTGATAATAGATTAAAAAGTCATTAATATATCTTCACATGGGGAAAATGAAATAATGTGTGATTAATTTTAAAGCACTTTTGAAATATTCATTTACCAGAGCATTCTGGCTGGCTATATTTATCCCTAAGTAAGAAATTACGGATTAATGTATTTATTTTTTATACAAATGTAGAATATATAAACAAGTGTGTAAGTGTGGTTGATGATCTAACAGAGGGCTCCGTTTAAAATTTCTATCGGAAGAACTTATCCTCTAATTAATAAATTCAAATTGTTAATTTGCAATTATTAAATTCTCACGTAGATGATCGCAAAAATTAATTAAATTTTAGAATAATTAGAAACTTAATTATGTGTTTTAATCAAATTATCTTTCTACACTGTAAAAAATATCTATAACCTTAGTAATCTAAATTTACCTAAATCTGTTATGCTTACTGATATTTTATATGTACACTTTACAAGAAAATTATGACAATCTTCAAAACTTGTAAGCAAAACAAGAGACATCTGTAATTTTACAAAATAATCTACTAAAATTTGGTAACTTTACTAAACTTTTATATGCAATCCTCGTTACCGTTACTTAAAAAGATCTGGGAATCCGATTTTCCAAAAAATTCCTTAGAATATCTTAAAAATATTTTTTTTCAAACTTCAAATCTGTATTTGTTACATGAATTTTTATTTTTGCCATTGCATAAAAAGTTCTTGAAATATAATTCTACTAGAAATTTTTTTGTAATTTTCCAATAATTTTTTAGAGTGTATATTATAAAGGCCAAACACATTTGTGCAAAACATATACCTCATTTTTCAAATGGCAACTTGAAACTTGAAATGAAATTTTTGTTACTGCAAATTTGAAAACTTCTAAACCATCCCACATTTTCAAATTTTACACCATCGTATATGGAAAAGAATGTTCTTTTTAATGCAATTTGTTTGAAAATTATACCTTAATTATTTTTTAGATATTATTTATTTATTTACTTGCAGTTTTTAATACCGATTTTGTAATTGCGGCAACAAAACTATTCATTTTCTATTAAAAAAAAAAAAAAAAAAAAAAAAAAAAAAAAAAAAAAGAAAAGAAAAATATTTCACTTCGTGTGTCAAAAAAGACTATAAATATGATGTAATAGGACGAAATAAAAACGAATAACTGCGTTTTTCCCGTGATTTATTTAATCCATTAATTTTTTTTTTTTTTTTTTTTTTACATATGCATAATAATTTGCATATCTAAACTGGCGTGGAACAATTAGAGGGGAAAAAATAACAAAAAGTGAACTGATTATATTAACAAAAATATCTTGATTAAAATAATCAAATAATCTTTCTCAAATTTTTATGATTTGTTGTATAACTAGAGCTATTCAAATGTAAGTATGCAAATTTGAACTCTGTAACTTTTATAGTTTTTGTGTACGAACTCTGAGATAGACAGACAGAGGACAGAGACGAATATGGTTTCGACAGATAAATGAAACATTAAAAAGTGCTAGTTTCTTATCTTAAATATATAATACCATTTGTAATACATATACAAAAAAACCCCTCATAACGACAATTGCGAATGTGTTCACATGTTGTATATATCTATTAAGAATATATTGCCGAAAGATACATATAAATTATTATCACAAAACATCGCATTTTTTATGTAGGAAGTTTCTATTTAAAATTAATCAATTAGAAAAGTTTTTCATTTATTCTTCAGTTCTGTTTAGAAAAGTGGGAGACTGAAGTGCTGGGTTCAAACCCAATCGAAGCCCGTTAGCCTAATCATCTATGGTTTTCCGTGCTTTTCCTTGAACCTAGGATATTTTTGCTTAAATGCGAGTTAGATTTCCTTAGAATCCCCTCCCCCCCTACACAAGTGGCACTTCTCTAGGGCCAATATCGCACTTGTAGATAATCAGCTGTCATAAACACAACCAACCAATCCTTATGCTGCAATTTTTTATAAAAGTTACTCTGTGTACCTACACTTGAAAAAAATATTAAACATGACCTTAAAAAACTCATGCGTAATGTTTTTATATTAAAAAGTATTTTAAAAGTCATTAAATCTATATGGAATTTCAGGATGGCATTGTGTGAATCAAAAGTTTATCAAAATGTACGAACATATACTATTACAAAAACACCTAAATAAAACATCTCAAATCCCTTGAATATATCTATGTATTACATTGCTTGCAGATTTCTCCATCAGTTCACTGAAAAATAGTTATTAACTGAACTTTCTAACAATGCTAAACGCGGTTTAAAGGTCTGAGTTTTTTCCCTTACGTTATATCATACAAATCATTGATTATATTTTGTTTAAGGCAAACCATGAATGTATTTTAATCCGTATTTCTCTTGTCTTCTAGTACCTCGTGTATTTCTTTCTTTTTATAAATATACGATTCCCTTTTATTACATTAAATTTTAAATTTTTATTTTATTAATACAACATTCAAGCTTTTAGAAATTACCCCACTAAAAATAATCTTAATATTATCTGAAGAAATCGCCACTTTCTACAGAAATTGTACAGAAATTTGAAGAAAATTTGCAGACTTAGCTTTATCTTTTAACTATCTGCAGAATTTTTAAAGATATTCTTAAAAATATCTACAGAATGGGCCAAATACCTTCGGATTTCCCACAGATTTTGGGCCAAAAAGCTATAGATTTTCCACAGATTTTTTTAGTGGGGTATATTGTTAGGGAAATTGTAAAATATCCCTACTTTATCTGATTAGATTTAAAAAGCAGCATAAAAATCCTTAAAGTCTTTATATTGTTATTTACTTTTATGCACGTAATATTTTATTAATGTGAATATTTTTGTTACACTCTCTATGGTTGTGCTTTTTAAATCAATAAAGAACATGCGTATACTAAGGCTACAATCCTGTATTTTGTAAGGGACGGCAGAAAGGCGATAAATTACAGTACACTGAAAAAATGTATATACATAGTTACAAAATTTTCAACCCCTAAAAAAAAAAAAAAATGTAGTTCTACCGATGTAAAGCTACTCCTGTAATCTGTACGCTTATTAGATTTTCATCTGTACTCTGAAAAAAAAATTTACATAATTTAAAAACTAGTTTTTGCAAAGCTACAGAATCTGGAATGTTTCATAAATTTTTTCTGCATTCCGGGAATAATTGGATAAATTTATATTGTTGCAATTACATAAAAGTTGCAATTAAGCATGATCTGCAAATTTAATTGCAACAGCATGCTAATTTTATGTTTCTTCATGACGGCAGTTCATATATGAAAGTATTTATTTACGTTATCATAAACCAGGGCTATTTTTATATCCTCGGGTAACTTTTTAACTTGGTGGAAGGCAAATATATATTTGTTTTATATATAAATATTTATAAATGTTTTTTATTCCTGTGATTAATTTTGAATTTTCTCTTACAGGTCTTCAGTAAACGAAAAGTAAGGGCCAATGGAAAATACACTACGTGGCCGGGATTATCGAAATTTCACTGAAAACAATGGGGCAAACGCAGTATCAGCTATCCCTAATCGCATGAAGAGAAAAATCCCCATACGCGACATTTCCAAATACATCGTAAGTAATGTTTTCAAAAAGTGCATAGGTATTCACATTCTGTAAGCCGTCTAATAGTGCCTACCGTAATTTCGCACGTAAACGCCGCACCTTGGATATCTCGATTTCCTACCAGAATTATTTTTATTTTACTTGCTTGTGCTTAGCAAACATTTGACTTCTTTTTTTATTATTTTTTCTGGTTTGAAAAGCAGCGGCGTATACGCGGGAAATTACGATACTCATGAAGGAGAACAACTCATAGAAAAGACCTAGAGATACTTGGCTCACTGGGGTAATTTTCTTGACAAAGAACGATATGAATATTGAAATTAAAAAATGCCTTAATGGGAAATGTGATAGTATCCTTAAATTGAATAAGAACATTCCGGGTGAAGATATTATCCTTGCTTTTCACCAGGAATTGGGGGAATCGTATTTTTCAAAATAAATTGTAATAAAGAATCGTTCATATACATTAAGGAGGTTAAATGGGTGTATTTTATTTATTTATTTATTATGTTATATTAATATCTGAATTCATAAATTGCCTATTGTAAACATTTTAAGCGTATTTAAAGTTAGGTGGCAAAGGTACATCGAACCCAAGATAACTTTGTAACCCCATTTTTTTCTTACATTACTGTTCTCATTTATTTGAATTGGCTTTAGTGTTGAAGTGTATAGTTAGGCCAATACGCATGTATTTTTTTACCCGAATATTGGGAAATCATATTTTACGAAACAAATTGTAATAAAGAATCATTGAAATACCTTAAGGTGGTCAAATGGGTGTATTTTATTTATTTATTTATTATTTTATATTAATATCTATGTTTATAAATTGCCTGTTTTAAACATTTTAAGCGTATTTAAAGTTAGGTAACAAAGTTACATCGAACCCGAGATAACTTTGTAACCCCATTCTTTTTCTTACATTATTGTTCTCATTTATTTGAATTGGCTTTAATGTCGAAGAGTATCGTTAGGCCAATACGCATGTATTTTTTTCCGACCCGAATATAAAAAATAAAAAATATATATGTTCAAATATATATCTGAAATGTGACAAAGAATCTTCTGTATACAATACTTGATTTTCACAGTTTTCACAGTTTATTATTATTATTATTATTATTATTATTATTATTATTATTATTATTATTATTATTATTATTATTATTATTATTATTATTATTATTATTATTATTATTATTATTATTATTATTATTATTATTATTATTATTATTATTTTTATTATTATTATTATTATTATTATAAAAAAATATTTCCTCTTCTTTCATTTTTAAACGTGAGATTTAGATTTAACTTAAAAAATCACCATTATCATTCTACTATATATATATATTTTAATTAATGTAGTCACTTTTTATTTTACGATCAAGTCTCAAATATTTATTGCAGTAAAGCATCCACTTCTGCTGAAACAGAAAGCATTTTTCTCCTTGCTTCTGTTTTGAAACACACGCGGAAGCCACCGCCCTATTTAAATATACATTGAAGTATTGTAATTATATAACAAGGGCCTAGCGGAGACAGATAAGGGATGAATTTGGATCATCATTCTTTCTCTAGGGAGTATGCCTAGTCTGTTAGTGATATTGGGTGTGTTCTTTTATCCTGAGTAACAAAGATGAATATGGTTTGCTAGTTTATATTCGCACAATATGCTGTTATGAATGTAAAATATAATTAGAATTTTATTCTTACATTTTTGCTATATATTTTAATTTTTGCAATACACATACATTTAACGCCTGGATTAAAAAAAATATATTAAAATATTAAATAATATAAACTAAGGCAGACTTGAAAACAGTAAAAAATAAAATTTATATACATAAAATAACACTAAACTAGTCGTTGGGGGCCACCGTAATACTTACCCATCATGGAAATGTATATGAAAATAAAACATGTGAAACTTTTTATACAATGCATTGCAATTCATAAACAAAATTTAAATATTGTTAATATACATAGTAATGCTATATTAAAGAACTGCTGTTGTACCCATTTCGACAAATTATATAAAACACCAAACTACTCAAGTAGTACCGAACTGCGTAAAAGAAACATCCTTATAACTCCAAAAATAATAATTCTATTAACTAACAATTAACTGCTTCAGATTGAGCGTCTCATTTCCAATTAAAATATACTTCTGAATTGAAATTTGAATGAAAAACAGGGTCATGAAAAATCGAAGAATGTGGAAAACAAGATTACAAATATCTCGGCAACTAATAATCCGATCGACTTCGTTTTATATGCAAAATGTGTGTTATTTTATTGCCTTTTACGTCCATTCCTTAGAACAAAAAAATTCGAAAATTTTTATATACCTTTCATCAGAACGAATTTTTCAAGAGTCCGAAAAAAATAGTTCCGGATAATCGAGGTTGCTGATATTAAATAGGGTTCGTCCCATTCTTACATACTAACTACATACAAAATTTCAGGTCTCTATCTCAATTCGTTCGGGATATAGAGCGTTTACAGACAGACAGTCAGACAGACAGACGGACGGCAAAATTTTTTTTCTAAAAATATGTTTTTCGGAATCTCCACTATCTAAAACGTGTAAATCCGTCAAAAAAATTTTTTCGATTTTCAAAACGATTGCAAGACTTACCCTATACTACGTATGATGGGTAAGTAAAAACATTGAAAGTTAGGAAGTGGAAACGTTTCGTCAAACAACTCGCAAGACCTCATCAGTACAATTAAATATTCATTGTATAATAAATATTGGATCAAATGAAGACAGTTACAGTTAGTTATTTCAGAAAAAAATAAAAAATTAATTAAAATAACTAAATAAAATAATAAATAACTAAATAAATTGAAAAAAACTTTTTTCTAAAATAAATAACTGTAACTGTCTTGATATGTTCCAATGTTTATTATGGAATGAATATTTTTTTGTACTGATGAGGATATAACATATAGTAATAATTGCTCAAAACATAAATAGCTCATTCGAATTGACTTATTAGTTTATGTGTAACTAATAATTTAGGGGGAGCGGCGCACCTTCAGAAAAATCAGTAGATTTATGAGCGTTTATCCTTCAATTCTGTTATTTGATGAAAAACGATATGATCCACTAAATAAGCTACCTTATTCCTTATATACTTAAAAAAATTAATGGAAATCGACGTATTCTTACAGTTCTTGTCCATAGGTTAGCAAAAACATGGTACGGCGTCATAAATTTTCTCCACTATGGTGTAACTACTCATTTTAGATATGTTTCTCCAAAAAAATGTCACATAACCGCGACAATAGTATATTTTTTAACTTGCGAAAAAAAAGTATTCTTTGATAATTATCTAACGTGCTACAGAACAGCAGATAAAGTGTTATTGTGCTTTAAAGTACATTATATCATGTTTAACGGCTTACAAAAAAAAAATAAGCACTTTTTTTCTGAAGTGTTATGATTGGAATCCATTATACCATCCTCTGCCCGCATTCTTACACTGATATTTTTAACAGTTTAGAATGTAAGATTTGGAACATTCGTTATGGAGAGACCATGTTTAACAACTTAGCATCTACACAATGTAAAAACACATTTTTGTTAGAAATTTTTCTCAAAATCTGAAACAATTTTGCCACAATATTAATTAAGCGTAAAACAATATAAGAACAATTCTGAATTTGTACGTCAAATGTGACAAATAACATGCGTTCGTGCAATAAGTAGTTTTATAAGTATTCAAATTTCGAAGCAACAGTTGTATCACTATAATACAAAAAAACATGATTACAAAATTTCTTACGCTTGCTTGTATTAAATTCTGTACTTCGTAAAAAATATGACTCCATCTTAAGTAGAACGTAATAATCACGTCAACTCAGATTCATTACTTATGGAGGGAAATCATTGAACTAACAGCTTATGATAGGATTAAATACAATGAAGAAAACTTTTTTGATATTTTTGTAAGTTTTCAAATGATTTTCATAATATTTGAAAAGATTAAAAAAAAAACTCTTCTACGATTACCTATCATAAATTTCAGAATACTCTGTTCTATAACTTTTGTTCTTTTATATACAGGCACCCGAATGAACAGACAGCCACTATATGTATTTTATATTTAATGGATTACGAACGCACCTAAGAAGGGATATTCGTGAAAATTTGCTGGCAATCTGGAACAATACTGCAATAATATAAGATAGGCATAAAATAACATAAAACCTTATTCTGTCATTAATATATATTAAAAAAAAGAAAAAAAAACCTAGTTTCATAGTTTTACAAAAATGATACATCTATTTTTAAAAGCTCTAAAAGGTATAGGCGACTTTCTTCCTTTTAATAGTTCTAAATTTCTTAATGAATTTAATTAAATTTTAAAATTCATTAAGGCATTAAAAACTAATCACGGTGGTTTGGTGAATAATTTCAAGGTAAAAAGGGACTAATTTAAATTAACGAATAAAAACAGAATAATAAATAATTAATTCTCATTGCTTATACAGGGTGTTTCGCTACCAGACCGACAAACTTTGAGGGGTGATAGTAGACATGAAGACAAACATTAAATAGGAAACCATGGGGCGCAAACGTCTTCCGTAAGAGCCAGCGGCCATTATAGTTTACGGTCCAAAACTTCAAACGATTATAAAAAAAGGAAAAAAGTGTGGATTCATTTGCGGTTTTCACTAAAATCATTCTTTATATCACGTTTTGTTTGTAAAAAAAAATTAAAGGTTACGTTCAAAAACTGTCGATAGAGGGCGCTTAACAAACAACTACTTTTTACCCTTATTTTGTGCACGGGGTTTAAGTTTAGACTTTAAGTTTAGACTTTAACTTAAATTTTAATCCCAAAATCGGAAACATTGGGATCGGCTAACTGGTAAAAATTTAACTGTGAACAGAGGGGCGGATTTTGAACATTCAAAAACATTATACAAACTGATCGATTTTGTTGCGGTTTGCATGTAGTTCATGCCCTTGGTAATTATTTTATTCCAAATGACTTACAGCTCTTGTGTATCCATTTTTTGGTAGAGGGCGCTTCCGACACAACTCCGATATTTCAATTGCATTACTCCTGTGTGTTTTACTACCAGGCCAACATACTTCCAGGAAGTGTTAGGGATGCAAAGTGACTCGGAATCACATAGGAATGTAACATTGAAAATGCGATTTTAGCGAGCTGTGGTTAAAAGAAGCAGAGAAAAAAGCAACAGAAACATGTAGTGAAACAGCAACATGTTAATGTATCAGAAAGCAATTTATTTAAAGGTTTTACTACAAAAGGTATCCGAAATTATTACCAGAAGTAGTCGGGCATGCTTGACAGCAGCGTCGCATGCAATTCCTTACGCTTTCAAAGTTTCCTGGCATCTCGGATAGCTTTCAGGCAGCTAAAAAAATCGAGCTGACAGGTCTTCCACTGACGCTACAGGAGTCTCATACATTCAAGTTTTCATTTAATCCCAGCAGAAGAAGTCCATACAGATTCATATTTAGATTGAGCCAGATGATGTTGGGGGGGGGGGGGCTACCAATTGGTTTGAGATCAACTAGCTCCACCCAGCAATGTTTATTTAAATAAAAAGAACGTTGCCCAGTTAAACTGATGGCATTGAGCTCACAGGCTACGCATACTAATTGTACATTACAGCCTTATATTTTCAAGAGTTAACTCCGTTCGAAAAAAAAATTAAGAAGGGAGAAACAGCTCTCACCTTTTCCCTTTTGTATACTTAATCATTGATCCTCTTAAACTATCAAGGACATGCTTTATCATATAAAAAATCTATATCCAAAATTCAGAGCAAATCGGATAATTCTCAAAGAAACCCATTTAGCATTTATATAATTTTCGAGGAGTTATCCTTCTCTTTTATACTTAACCATTAAACTTCCATAACTATTCAGAGATTTGAACGAAATCTAACAATTCTGCTTGAAAAACAAAGAATTTCAGGGGAGGGGAATTAGAACCCCCGTTCCCCCTGTTTATATTTATTCAATGAACACCTAATAACAGTCACGGAATCCCCTCATCAGAATGATCCTATACCTAAATTTTGAACGAAAACTGTTAATTCTGCATGATAAATCCATTTATATCAATTAAGGTGAGGGGCATGAGCCTCCCGTTCCCCCTCTTATACATATCGAATGAACTCCAAAAACTAATCAGGGAAGCGTCTTATCAGGATACACCTATATACAAAATTTCAAATGGATCGGATATTTTTATCATGAGTTATCGCGTTACGCACGAACGAACATACATACAGAACGAACGGGCACATAAGCTCTCAGGCTATGATAGCCTGTGAGCTAAAAAATACAGAACAATTATACAGTAATAAAATTAACAAAAAGTATAACAAAAAGTAACAAACAGTAATAAAGATAACAAAAGAAAATGATATAATGAAGTAGGTGCGGATGTGGCAGACCAACGAACCGGGCAACCACTACCTATCGACCGCTGTTCACATGTTACGTTGAAGTGTCTGCGAACATCATTGGTAAAATGTGGAAGAGCCCCATCGTGCTATAGAATGGCGCAACGAAAGAAGAACATGTGCTTTTACCAGAAATTCCGACAGAACGCGTTGTAGAAATAACAAGTGGTTTTTTTCTCTGATTCTTTAACCACAGCTCGCTAAAAAGGCATTTTCAATGTTATATTCCGGTGTGATTCCGAGTTGCTTTGCATCCCTAACACTTCCTGGAGGTATGTTGGTCTGGTAGTAAAACACACAGGAGTAATGCCATTGAAATGTCGCAGATGTCTCGGAAGCGCCCTCTATCAAAAAATGGATACACAAGAGCTATAAGTCATTTGGAATAAAATAATTACCAAGGGAATGAACTACATGCAAACCGGAACAAAATCGATCAGTTTGAATAATGTTTATGAATGTTTAAAATCCGCCTCTCTGTTCACAGTTAAATTTTCGCCAGTTACCCGATCCCAATGTTTCCGATTTTGGGATTAAAATTTATGGTGACGTCTAAACATTAGAATAATTTCAACCCCGTGCACAAAATAAGGGTAAAAAGTAGTTGTTTGTTACTCTAAAATCTAAAGCGCCCTCTACCGACAATTTTTGAACTTAACTTTTAAAAATTTTTTTTCAAGCAAAACGTGATATAAAGAATGATTTTAGCGAAAACCGCAAACGAATCCACCTTTTTTTCCGTTTTTTATAATCGTTTGAAGTTTTGGACTTTAAACTTTAATGGCCCCTGGCTCCTACGGAAGACGTTTGAGCCCCATGGTTTCCTATTTAATAATGTTTGTCTTTATGTCTACTATCACTCCTCAAAGTTTGTCGGTTTGGTAGCGAAACACCCTGTATAACCATATGAGTTGTTATATTACTGAAAGGAACTTTGTTCACTAAGAAAATTCTGCACAGTTTTAATCTTTAAATTAAAATTAAAATGAAATGTATAAATAGAAAATCAGATATATTTCTGGTTGTCAAATTTATCTCTCTCATTATGGAATTGAAACGAATATTACGCAAAACCTTTGGTAATTATTTTTAAAACGTTCTGTTAAAAGAGAAATAATTAGTTTCTTTAAACATAGGTGAATGTAAATTTCCAGAGAAAAAGTCGTTAATAATTATTTCGCATACATTAATTTATCGATTATTTTCATCTTATAATTTTCATTTTAAAAAAAATTGCTTAAAAAAAACAACAACATGAAATGCAACTTCGTAAAAAATAAGCACATGGTTTTTAAACTAATTGTGAAAACTTAAAATTGTTGAAAGTAGTATGTATGCAAATAAAGCTTTCATTATTGTTTACAACGAAGAACTCTGAGTGATAAAATCCTTAATAGTTTGGCTAATAAAATAAAAAAATAAGGATTAAGGAGTTGGTTTACGTCAAAATTGATAAAAAATATCGACTTTTTGTTTAAATATTAAGCGAAAGGCTGTTTAATTGTCATAAAAATTTGACAACTCATATTTACTCGTATTGCAGGATTATCACGTTTAAATTCTGATACTTGCCGCCAATACTCACACAACTGAAAACTTTATGTTTAGGAGGAACTGTGGCACATTGATACAGTTTTTTTCTAAGATTTTTTTTTTTTTTTTTTTTTTTTTTTTTTTTTTGTGTGTGTCCAGAAAGCTGAAATTGCAAGTTATTTTTTTTTTCATGTGGTGTTAGCAAAACTTGAGTAGTGTGTTATAAAAATGTACAATTGTTGTTTTATATAAACTCTTTTCATGTAATTAAAAAAATCATTTGTTTCAACGTGCCCCATCCCCGGGGGAAATTGATACACCTCATGGGACACTTTGATACCTTTGGGGAAAATGGAGACAAAATAACGCCAATGGATAGTTTTCATCGAAAATTAGATGGCAAACCATTCTATATTTATTTATAGAAATTCAAATTACCCACAATTTATGTGTAAGTAATATTAAAGCAATCAAAATTAAATGAATAATAACTTGAAGTTCTGGCTGTTCCTTGTGTGATTGTTGGCTGTGATAACTTTGTCATGTCTTGCACTTCGACCCCAGCATTAACTTAATTCTTAGGAAAGATGAAAAAATTAACTGATTTTCAGTTTATAAATCGGTTTATAAATAGAAAATATAGGAAAATTACATTAAAAATTGTATTTCTAATATAATTTTTCTTTTGCTTTTCTGCAGCAATTTCTCTTACTTAACATTTCTCATCTCAAAAATATTTTTTTCTCTGGAATCGATATAAATTCGAATAATAATTCGATATAAATTGTCAGGCTGCTGTCTTTTTGTTTGTTAGTTCGGCTAGCACTTGATGTTGGGTAAATTCGTACGTTTTCTGTTTTGAAAAATACTATAAAATGTTCTAATATATATATAAAAAATAGAAGTATTTAACTTCAATAAAAACTAAAATTAGAAATTTTTTTGGCGAAAAAATGGTTGGAATAAGGAATGTATGGTAAATAAATAAATAAATAAATAAATAAAATAAAGATAATGCAAATATGAACTAGAAAAAGGATTTATGTTGCATCAATGTGGCCCGACATATAGTGTATCAATGTGTCCCAAACAACCATTTTGAATAAAATGAGTCTCAAATTCATACTTTATAATTCACATAATTAACCTATTTAACCTAACAATAAAAATTCATAATTAATTTAACAATAAAAAATGAGGAACTGATAAAGAGTTGATTTATTTGCAGTGAGAGTAGTCTTTTCGGTTGAAAATACTGGAACAGTTGTATAATACTATTTCAATTGTACAACTCAAACTTACTTTTAAACTACAAAAGCAATAAATTACACTTCACCATCTCAACAAACTACTGAATCATGCTAAAACGGTCTGTATGCGGATGTGTACACCAGCCTCTCCTTTTGTAGCTATTGCGAAACTTCCTATAATGACCCTGTGAGCAGTAGAGGGTGTGTATCAATGTGCCGCAATTCCTCCTATGTCATTTTCGTGTTTTAATAATGAAATAAACTTTAAAAAAATATATATCTAACCGACTTCAAAATGCGCGCTAAAAAATTAAATAATTATATAAAATTAATCATTCTTAGTCGGTGGCAAACAAACACAATCGATAATGTTTATCACAATTTTATTTATGGTACTAGGCATTATATATCAGCAATTATTTGTATACTTAAGATAGCTTGGCACCAGCTTCTAAAAGAACTTCAATACTTTTTATATGATATATTCATAAATTAAATCAAAAATATGTGAATTAAACTCTTTTGAAAAATATTCTTTCGAAAACCCATATTTGATGTTATCAAATTCTATATATACAGTTTATCAGTTTTTACGCTGGAACATGATATCCGATGTGTGGTTTTAGGATAACAATTCATCATTAACGAATTTTAAAGAATTGTTTATTGTTTAATTCTTTTTAGCGCGTTTTTTAAAATCGTTTTTCTTTTTTTTTTTTTTTTACTTTATTTTCTACTTTTTAATTATTTAAACTGTAATACATAGTTACGTGTATTGACATGTGATTTTTCGTTGCAATGCATTGAGTAATGGAGGTACATTGTCGGGTTCTGATGCATTTTGTTTGCTGATTACAGTTTAATTGTCAATTTTTCAAAAGCTACCTACAATGTCGGCAAGTATCTTTGTGAATCGTTAGGTTTTCTAGATGTCGAAACTTGTTCAGACAAGATATTGTACTTCGGAAATTACCGAATTCATGAAACCTTAATGTCCGCATCGCTTCCTACGAACATCGAAATTCGATATCGAAAAGCTAACAACCCATCACATAAAGTGTCCTTAAACATCAAGCAAAGCTCTTCCATATACTACACAGTAAATTCTCTCTATATATCAATGCGTAGTAAAATGTTCTTTTACTGCAGTCAAAAGTACTCCTCTTCAGTCAGAGAAAGCAAAGAGAAGATTTTAACACAAATCTTGCTATGCTTCAACAGATAAACAGCAACAATCTAATTTTTATATAGGCAGTGACGGCTTTGAAAAAGAACGGTGATGAAAGGGCAGGAAGTCCGAAACTCCTAACCTATACCTGGATGCCTCTATGTCAGAGTAACAACATTTGATGGCCAGACATTCTTTGACGCATGCTTTTGTCCAAACTATTGCAACTCTAGACTTTTTCTATTACAGAATTAAATCATTTTTTCCTGAAATAATTCGATTGAACGTGTGTCAGAAGTTAACAACATTGACGATAATGACAGCTTAAAAAGATGCTTGCTAACTCACTCTTGTCTGGAATCGTTTCATTCAATCAAATACTGTGCTCTTTGTGTCGTTATATTGCTATCAATCCTACCTGAACAAAATATGAAAT
The DNA here is from genome assembly GCA_964019185.1 of Maratus speculifer. Lineage (NCBI taxonomy): Eukaryota > Metazoa > Arthropoda > Arachnida > Araneae > Salticidae > Maratus > Maratus speculifer. The sequence continues at coordinate 375,545,085 of OZ025294.1, read as the reverse complement.
CATTCTTATGTCTAATCTGGTAACCAAAATTGATTCAAAGACAATTTCGATTCACACACATAGCAATGTGCTTTATTGTGCACTGGTATGTGGAGATACTTTTTTTTTCTCCTTAAAAATATATATACTAGAGGATTTTCAGACTAGAGGAGTCCTGATGTCGTCTGGAGGTATCGCTAAAAAACACCCTTTAAACTAGCGTAATTGCTTCCAGAATTGTTAAAATTACGTCAAGACATTTTTAACAAATGCATGCATACCATGATCATCGATATATAGAATGTTTCTCAAAATATATAACATGAACTTTAAAGTGTTCATGATTACCTAAAAGGCAATTAAAATAATCAAAAATAGATGTTAATATTTAATTTTATTTTAAAAAATCTTAGTATTTTCAAGCCTTTAATGAGGCTCTTCCTCCGAGAATGTTTTCTTTATTTATACAAATACATGATTCCGTTTTGAAAATGTACGAGACTCGTTGTTTAAAGATTGGTTTAGTAGTATTTTAGGTGAACGCTAAAAAGAAACATTTAATTGTTGCACTATAAATTTTAATACGTCATTTTTAAAAAATACTTAATTGTTGTACCATAGTTTTTAATACATCAATAAGATTGTTCAATAGCCATTTATGAAGCATTGTCATTGGTCAGGAAACAGTTAGTCTTTAAAAAATGATATAATCTTACATGATATTTTCAAAACAGTGCAACAGGCAGCGTCTTACATAGGTACTATGAACACGAGGTAAATTTAATCTTTGATTTTCTGCTTTTCGACACATCCTTCCGATATTGATGGTAATGAAGTGGGCCTTCTAATTCATTGAGTAAAAGAAGTGGGCGAAATCCTATTAAAAATTGCGCTCTTAGCGAAACGACGCTGGCCAATCAGAAGCCTGCATTTTTGTGAAAACTGTTTTAAGTAAATTTTCTTAATTATCATCTCGTTTCGCTAACACCGCATTTTTTTTTTAAATCATGGCTTTTGTTTAGTGAGGTTTTCAAATTTTGAAAAGATCATGTATCTACATAAGAGTAACTTAACAGCGTTAAAAATGAACATTTCTAATCGTCGATTTCACTATTTTTTTTTAAAGAAAGTTCTAAACACCAAATTTTTGTGAAATTATAATGGAACCGGTGAATTATAACGGGTGTCTTGCGCACTCAAAATAAATTAATAAATAAATGAATAAATATAAATTAATCGATTCATGCTTATGAAAATTATGTGCGAAAAAAACATGCAGGTTGAATTTATAAGTTTTCCCATTGAAATCGGTTAAAAATGCAAAACCCCATTTTTTTCTTTGTATTTAAGGTAACGTATTTCTCCCTGTAGCGGATTTATAAAAATTTAAGAGAATTACTACATTAAGAGAGTCTAAGTATGTGACAAATCTGCACATGGAATTTGCCTTCAGGTTCTTTTCTCGTTTTTTAAATAGACGTATATTAAAATGTGTTAGCTTTTACTTTTACAAATAGATATCTCAGTAAAAAATATTCTAAATATAACTGTTGATATACCTAAAAATATACATCTTGCTTTGGTAATACACATCTGAAATAATTTTTTTAAAAATATTTTTAAAAAAATATTAATAATAAAGAAAAGGAGGGATTTAAAAACAATCATGGCTTTTTAAATTTATAAATCTGTTTACTAAATATGCAATTTTTATTTTGTTCCGAAAAATGTGGCTTTAGTCAAACATTGATCTAGTAAATTCGCATTTTGAAACCTATTTTTTAAATTTAAGAAATTTGTTGAAAAGGTAAACATTCACATCAAGAAACTATAAAAGAAAAACACAGAAGTTGAACCATACATTCACATTAGTTTAATATATAGTCGGTTACAAATAATTTAGGGGAGGGAAGTGATATCTCAATAATGAATTTCCCCGAGATCATGTTAATAAATGCAACATCTACATAATCCAAAAAAAATGTAAATAAATAAAATATATATATATATATATATATATATATATATATATATATATATATATATATATATATATATGTTACAAGCCAAACCCGATTTTAGGCCAAACTAGATTGGCCTAGGCCAAACCGGTCTATCCTAACGCCCATCGGATAAACTAGTTTTTCCTAGGCCAAACCGGTCTATCCTAACACCCATCGGATAAACTAGTTTTTCCTAGGCCAAACCGGTTTATCCTAACGCCCATCGGATAAACTAGTTTTTTCTAGGACAAACTAGTCTATCCTAAGGTCCATAGGACAAACTAGATTTTCCTAGGCCAAACTAGTTTGGCCTAACTCTTATAGGATATACTAGTTTAGACTGCTGATTATTGGTCTGAACTAGTTTATCCTAGGCCAATTCAATTTGGCGCGATTTTATTGAATTTAATGACCGCCTCAACGCCAACATTCTTGTTTGTCCTAGGCTGATCTAGTTTATCCTAGGCCAATGTAGTTTTACGTGATTTTAGCTCAGGGGCATCAAAGCCATAGAAATAATGGGCTAACAGGTTCTGTATGTATGTATGTACGCATGTATGTACGTACGTATGTGCGTACATATGTATGTAACACGATAACTCTTGATATAGATATCCGATTTGGTTTAAATTTTGGATGTAGGTTCATTCTGATAAAGCATTTTTCTGATTAATTTTGGGAATTCATTGGATACGAATAAAGGGGGGCGAACGGGAAGTTAATCCCTCACCTTTAATTTAGAGAAATGGATTTATCATGCAGAATTATCAGTTTTCATTTTAAATTTAGATATAGGATCATTGTGACAAGGCGCCTCCGTGATTAGTTGTGGATGTTTTTTGTTTAAGTCTAAGTTTTATACTTAAAGAATAAAAATCCACAACTCTAAAAGAAAGGGCAATGTAGGTAACAAAACATAATTTAGAGGTCTGGCGGCCCGGTCAGGCGGGGCCCTGGCCTGGCAGTATTCTATCGCCGGCAGTATTCTAACCTCTGACAGTATTCTATAATCCTTCGAATAAAATACATTATATAAGGGTGAAACAAAACCACTTCTCACAAGGTTAGCTATGGAGCAGTAGTCGGTATCAATATTAAAAAGAATAATGCCCAATTAAAGTGATGGCTTTGCATTCACAGGCTGTTTACACTAATTGTGTATTACAGCCTTATTTTTTAAAGAACAACACCTTCTAAAAATAAAGTAAGTTGGATTACTTTTTCCTATTTTCCCCAATTATACTTAACCATTGAACACCCAAAACTAATCACAGATACGCTTTATAAAATTAAGCAATTATTCAAAATTTGAAGCAAATGAGATAATTCTGCTCAAAAAATCTATTCATCTGATTTAAGGAGGGTAATCCCCCATTCCTCCCTTTATACTTAATAGTAAACCCTCAAAACAATTCAGGGATTCGGCTTAAAAAAATATATTCAAAATTACGGTAAATCGGATAAATTTGCATAATAACCTATTTATCTAATTTTAGGAAGGCGATAGAACGTCCACTACCCCATTACACTTAAACAAAAGAAAAACTCAAATTAATTAAAGAAGCACCTGATCAAATGAATTCATGTCCAAAGTTTTGAGCAAATTGGATAATTCTGTGTTATAACCAGTTTTTCTAATTTAAGGAAAGAAATAAACTGTAAGTTTTCCCCTTACATTTAACCGAAGGACCATCAAAATTAGTCATTGAAGCGCTTCATTAAAATGAAAAAATCAAGGATTTGCAGCAAAACAGTTAATTCTGCATGAAAAACACATTTGCCAAAATTAGGCAGGATTCCCCCCCCCCCCGCTATTCTCGTTGTTTATTCAATTAACCCCCAAACTAATTAGGGAGGCGCTTTACAAGAATGAATTTATTTCTAAAATTTAAAGCAAATCAGTAAATTCTGCGTGAAAAAGCATTTACATAAATTATGGGGCGTTATTCCTATTCCCCCTCCCTTTATACTTAAACAATGAACACTCACAACTAATCAATGAGGCCATTAAGAGAATGCTCCTATATCTAAAATTTGAATAAAATATGCTAATAATAAATGGAAACCCATTTATTTGAATTAAGGGAAGGGGCGAATCAGTCTCTCGTCCCCCCCCCCCCCACACACACACTTATTCTTCTCCAATGACCTCCAAAAGTAATAAAAAAAGCTCCTTATAAGAATAAACCTTTATTGAAAGTTCAATGCAAATCGATTATTTCTATCAAGAATAATTGCGTTACGTACTTACGTACATACATAGATACAGAACCTACGGGCACATCAGTTCTCAGGCTTTGGTAGCCTAATGAGTTAAAAATATGTCAAATTACATTACTTTTTATCAAGAGTTATAGCGTTACGCACATACATACGTACATACATGTGTATATACATGCGTACATACTTATATACAGAACCTGTGAGCCCATTATTTCTCTGGCTTTGACGCCCGTGAGCTAAAAACACGTAAAACTACATTAGCCTAGGATAAACTAGATCAGCCTAGGACAAACAAGAATTTTGTCGTTGAAGCGGTCATTGAATTAAAAAAAATCACGCCAAATTGATTGGCCTAGGATAAACTACTTCAGACCAATAAACAGCAGTCTAAACTAGTTCAACCTATAAGAGTTAGGCCAAACTAGTTTGGCCTAGGATAATCTAGTTTGTCCTATAGGCCTTAGGATAGACTAGTTTGGCCTAGGAAAAACTAGTTTATCCGATGGGTGTTAGGATAAACCGGTTTGGCCTAGGAAAAACTAGTTTATCCGATGTGCATTAGAATAGACCGGTTTGGCCTAGGAAAAACTAGTTTATCCGATGGGCGTTAGGACAGACCGGTTTGGCCTGTAACATATGTATATATATATATATATATATATATATATATATAACCTATAGTCCTAAAGCAACAAGAAAGACTCAACTGCAAGTGAATTAATAAAAAAGTGTTAGTTTTTAAAAATCGTCGGTGATTCTCGACTTTTTTTAACCTAATGTTGATTAATAAAATTCATATGTAAGATTATTATTAAAGAAAATACTTCTTAATAAATGAATCATTATTTATTGAAATATTCATTAAAATAACAGACAATATTCATGTTAGTTTTGTAGATAGATTCAGATTGAAAAAGAAAAAATCTATATTAATTCATGTGTATTAATTTATTAATTCCGAATTGCTTATATAACTATCTCAGTTAGTATAACACTGAGTCAAAAAAAAAAAATCTTTAATAATAAAATTTTTGCATATTTTTAATCTTTAAATGTAAATGAAAATTAAATATGTAATATAAAATCAGATATATATCTGGCTGTCAAATATTTCTTTCTCATTAGCGAAACAAAACGAATCTGTTTAGCTAACCTTTGGTAATTATTTTTTAAACGATCTGTTAAAAGAGAAATAATTATTTCTTTAAATATCGGTGAATGTAAGTTCCCGGAGAAAAACTCATTAATAATGATTTGACATACATTAATTTATAGTTTACTTTCATTTTAACATTTTTGTTTGCAGGGAAATTACTTTTTCATAATTAGCATAAACATCTGCACCAGAATCTACATCCAGAAAAAGGAATTGATTTAAACTACAAAACCTGTTTGTTGAGTACATTTTGGTTGTTAAGCGAATTTTTTAATTAAAGTAAAAAATCGGTTTTGCTGCTCAGACAAAAAAAAATATATTGTAACACAAAATTGTAAAATTTTAACAACATTTCATCAATTTTCTTTGAGTCTTACTAAAATTTCTCATTTTAAATTAGTAATTCCAACAAAATTTTGTTGTTTTTGCAAAATTGAAATTGGTGTGCAGTAGCCATTACTCTCTCACGTAATTTTGTTTGACTTACGTAGTTATTAAAAATCAACATATTTTTTGGATAATAATTTTTTTTCAAATTGAGACGGATTAACGGTGTTATTATTACGTTATTACGCATTTTGAATAAAAATTGTAGATGAAAAATTTTCGAAAAAAAAATCAACATTTTTTTGTTTTGTTTATTTAAACAAAATTTCCATTGACACATATCTGAATGAAAACATTTGTTGGACCAAATAAATTTTTGTTGGTTCAACAAAATTTTTGCTGAGTGTCATGAGTCAAATCACTGTATTAATACGGGTGCCCTGGTGGAATTTTACAATTTGTTTTAAAATTTTAAATAGACAAATAAATACTTAAAGTGTGTTGAAAAAATATATATTATTTATTTAATATTTACTTTAGATCATTCTTATGCCATCGCATCCATTTTCAAAGGAATACACACACACACACATATATATATATATATATATATATATATTCCCTTGAAAATGAATGCGAGGGCATCCGAAAGATCTAAAGTAAATAATAAATAAATAATATCTATTTTGCAACATCTTTTAAGTATTTATTTGTCTATTTTAAGTGTAATAAAAATAACCAAATTTTTTTCATGAATAATGATTAAACTTATTACTTAAATAAAAATACAAAAATAGTTCTAAGAATATCGCATACTACTGAATTTGTGAATGATATGACTAGCAGGACTCTTTCTATTTCTTTCGTGGAAGGATTATTCGTAGTTAACACGTTCGCTGCCGCAAACGCGCCAGAGCGTGATACGTTGCTAAGCTGCCAACGTTAAGGGGCCACTCACGTGCCAGCGCGAGATGTGGTGTGATGTCCAATGGCCAGTCACGCGCTGGCGCGGAAAAATCTTTCACTGATTCTTTGTTATAAAAAGTAAATCTTCTTCTGGGTAAAACCCCACTTCTGAGGTGCGGCATTAACTACCATCACATCTTCACGTAAGCGGCAGCAAATGTGTTAAAACAATTTTTGGATGTTTTCTTGTCACTGGCGTTACTTCTTTCGAATGTAAAACCTTTTTTCTTTCGTCAGTTCAGTAAATTTGTCAGTCCATAGTTGGGGCAATGACCGCTTAAACCTTTAATTTTTCTTCTTGCTTTGAGAAATGGGATGAAAGAATCCTTAAAATGACAGACTGTGTTGTTGTTGTTTTTTTAATGTCATAGGGGGTGATTTACCTATTTGTGTCTTTGATTGTTGTAAAAAATATATGGCATATTTATTTAAAACTCGCACAACATAACTTATTGGTAGATATATATTTTTAAATCAGATAACATAAGTTTAAAAATGCTAAAAATAATATAAATAATTAAAACATAAAAAATCAACAAATATATCAACTAAAAACTCGCAATTACAATAAACATAATATTATAATTTTCTGCTAAACATTGTTAATTTTAAATATAAAATTTTTAAATACAGGGTGAGTCATAAATACCGAAACAATAGGCTATCTCCTTAAATATTGCCCCTAGATCCATACTTCCAATTGCGAAAATTCATGAAAAAAGATGAACTTTTTGATAAGTTGCAACTCCATGGGGGGTGGGTCTGTTTGAAAAAGTACGAAAATTAACTTTTTGCACGGCCCCCGTAGGAAAAAATATTCCAGTTATGAAAACTTTCCTTATCCAATCCTGAACTAGACACAAAAAGTTTCACCTTCATATCTTCAGAACTCGCAGAGTTATAGCCGTTTGAATAATTCATCAGGATTTTTTAAGGGATTAGACACAAATTGAAATGCGCGCAATTTAAAAGACAATGTTACTTTAATAGTTCTAGGACATGTATAAAAGATCTATCTTTTGAGTTAGAATTTTCATATTTTTTTCCTTTTTTTGTGATGGTTAGGCACATAATTTGCTGAGAAAATCACATTTTAAAATTTATAAAATTCCATATGATTAGTACTGGTTTAAATGGGGTGATTAAAAATCGTTATAACTCCAAACATTATCGGATTTCATTTCTTTCCATTTAATTAGAGATGAAACTCTAATTTTAGTTTTGTTTCGGGATTTTTGTTTTTCAATGTAAATTTTAGAACTATTAAAAATATTTATTGAAAAAATAATATAACTTAAAAAAAAATCATATTTTAAGAGTAAATAATTTTTCAACTCCCCCCCCCCAAAAAAAAAAAAAAAAAACTGACGTAAAATAATAAAAAATGACATGTTTCAAGTTTGTACCTTTTTCTTTAACAATTCTTAATATTTAATAAGGTCTGCATTTGACGAAATTATCAATCTCGGTCTCGAACAACCTGTATTAAAGTGACTGTACTAATACGTGCATGAAAAAAGTAAAATTTGCTTCAATCAAATTTTTTACGAAAACCACATAGATTTTAAAATCGCTTTTATTTTACAAAACGAAAAAAAACCCTTTAAAATTTATTTTGTTTAAGAATGGTATAATTAGATGCTGAAAAATTAAACACATAAATCCACGGAAAAAAATCTGTCTATGACGGAATTCTGTCTTAAACAGAAAATGTGTTGATCCATGCAAAATGAATACAATAACACCTGAAAAAAAAAGCTATATTGAACCCTAATACGAAGGGCATTTGTCTATTACGTATTTTTTTCTTTCCTATGTGATCCTTTCTTAAAAGATTTTACTGTATAACATTTTTCAAAGTCTCCAATGCACAGGATATGGATTAGCAATATTGAAATATAAGTGAAACATTTAGATATGATCACAGATTCATTGATAAAATAAATATATCACAGCCTTTGGCGCTTCTTTAATAATAAAATGTATATATATATATATATGTATAAAAGAAAAGCTGTAATAAGTATTTTTGGTCAAAACACCTCCCCGCGAAACAATTTTTAACTACATTGAAGTAAAAAACTATGTAGAAATTCACGGCTGAGCCGGGCTATCGTTTAAAATTTTTTCCAGGCTGGTCCGGATTATGCTTTAACATTTTTCCATGTCGGACAGAATTTTTTTCCCTATGGGTCGGTTTGGGACCGGATCTAATATTTCGATCTATGCAGACCTCCAGTGCTAATGATCAGCATAATTTGAAAACAAGTTTTGTTTTAAATCAAGAAGCAGCTTTATTATGTCCAAATAAGAGCCACGGTCTTAAATGGACGTATAATACGACCAATTTGTGGGTGATCCCTCATTTGCTTTGAAAATGCGTCAATAATTCTTTGTTTATAGACATGGTAAAGTGGTGTAAATCACGAATTTTGTAGAATTTTGGATTTTAATATCTCTGTCAGGTTTTCAGATACGGTCTGAATTTTTTTGTTGAATTTAGGAATGGATAAGGAATAATTTTTTAATTGGGAATTTTGCTCTACGGGGGGCAGTATAAAAATTTAATTTTCGTATTTTTTTCAAATAGACGCCCCATGGAGTTGCAACTTATCTTATTAGACATTTCACCTTTTTGTGAATTTTTGAAAATGGAAGTATGGGTCTAGAGGCAATATTTAAGGAGATATAAGAAAGGAGAGGACTATAGTGAAGGAGAAGGCCTATATTTTCGATATTTATGACTCACACTGTATATGAACATATACTGGAAAAGAAAATATTTTTATAGGTGTTCACCCTTTTACACTTTGCAAAATTTACGAAGTTCATTTTAGCGATAACTATTCAAAACTATTCAAATGACGTATAAAAGATAAAGCGAAAAAATAACTCATTATTGAGGTACGTTAACCAGTGTATGACCAATTTATATAAAGTGCGGCGTTGGTAGATAGCAGCAATAAACAAAATCGTTTTTTTAACAGCATTAATACATAACATTGACTTTTGGGTATGTTTCAAATATGCAACGCGTGATACAAAAAAAAAAAAAAAAAAAAAAAAAAAAAAAAATTACTGAGTTTAAAAAAGGTGGTAGAATTCTACACATAATGTAATGGTGAGCAGAATAAAGGGTACATTGCAGGGTACATTGGATAAAAGATAAAGCGAAAAAATAACTCACTACTGAGGTATGTTAACAAGTGTATGACCAATTTATATACAGTGCGGCGTTGTTAGATAGCAGTAATAAACAAAATTGTTTTTTATACTCGATTAATACATAACATTGACTTTTGGGTATGTTTCAAATATGCAACGCGTAATACAAAAAAAAAAAAAAAAAAAAAAAAAACTTTATTGAGTTTAAAAAAGGTGGTAGAATTCTATACATCATGTAATGGTGAGAAGAATAAAGGGTACATTGCAGGGTACATTGGGTGCATTGCATTGCAGCGCTGTCGAACGCGACAACCTCAGGCACAATGTCACACTTTGTAGTTTTTTCTGGAGAACTTTTTCATTTATTTCTTCCTAGATCTTATTAAAAATAAAAATGTAATTTAAAGGTTTCTTCCTATACATGAATAATGATGTATGACGACATCAGAAGCCAAGGGGCACAAGTGACAAAATGTCGATTTGGAGTAAATTGAGTTTAAAGATAACTGATGTTAAACTGGAACATCAATAACAATTGACTAAACTGAAATAGGAAACATCTGCTTGTTGCATTCTAATTTTTGAACTCTCATTTCAAGAACTGTTAAAAAAATAGAGTACAATTTTCTTTAAATGTATAATTAATCAATAATGTTTGTTTTTCGAAAAAAGTGGTTTATCTCTAAACTCAGCAAATCATAAGAAAATGACCTATATTTCTCTACCTGAAATGAAAAAAGCATATTTCCAGATACCCTGTGCACTTAACTCAATTTTTTCAATTTTGTCACTTATACCCCTTGGCTTCTGGGGTCCTCATATTTATTATTATTATTATTATTAAAAGCATTAATAGTAACAATATTCTTATCATAAAGCTTTTAAATTTCATTTACGTCCAAAATAATAATAATAATAATAATAATAATAATAATAATAATAATAATAATTTAGATCTCTTTCAAAATAATGTGCTTCTAAGTGTGCTAAGATATCATTATTTTCTGTTAAATAATTTTACACTATTTCTTAATTTTTTTTAATACCACTGTAAGACAGATACAATATCAAATAAATTTCAATGTTAAGAGCTTTCGGTTCAACTTTTTTTCAAATGTTTCAGTATAATAACATTAATTACGTTAAATTTGGCATTTCATTATACGTTAAATCAAACAATACTATAACAAATCCGTATTTTAAGCAAATCAGTATTTTTAAAAGCTATTTGAAAAATTTAAAAACAAGATAAAAAGATGATACTGATATAATAATCTTATTTTTTTAATTTGGCACTTTATTATACTTTAAAGCAAACAACAGTATTAAAAATCAGCATTTCCAAAAGCTATTTAATATAAAAAATGAAATAAAAAGATAATATTGATATAATAATCTTAAATTTGTTAAATTTGACACTTTATTATATATCAAAGCAAATATTACTATTAAAAATCAGTATTTTTAAATAATTCAGTATTTTTAAAAGTTATTTAACATTTTTTTAAACGCGATAAAAATATAATACTGATTATTTCTGTGTATGTCAGTACCTCTAATTGTAGTAAGATAAGTTTGTTGCATGTTTTGATTTAGATAAATAGTGGCGCCCTTGAATATTTGAAATTTGTTAGAGTGTATGTACTCTTACTTATTGATTATATTACTTTCTAATAATAAGTTTTGTATCAATTGTCGACTTTGGATCCGTTTGACTACAATTTTTAGACATATATGTATAGAATAAGTCGCAATGTTACTGAGTTAAGAGGTTTTTCATTCAAAAATCATTAGTATGTGGTACATAAGTTGATATAAGTTCGTTTTCCTCTTCGTTTAAATAATATAACTAATGGGATTTTCTTATTGATCACGTCGTTACAAAATTACATTTTTCTATTTGTCGTACCTATAATCTATGACGTAAAACAGTTTCTTAAAAAGAGAGAGAGGAGAAAATGTATAAAACAAATATATATTTTTTTAAATACAATATTGACATTAGTTCATTTTATTTATTTCTTTTTTGCGGAAACTAGTTTTTTTTTCACTATTAAAAAATTTCTTTACAAGCGTTAAGCATGTTCTAATTTTTTGCATCAAAATGCCCCACATAGAGACGAATGGAAAACGATGTATATATATATATATATACATATATATATATATATATATATATATATATATATATATATATATATATATATATATATATAGGTGCGTGTATAACTTATAATAAAAGAGCCAATGTCCAAAATTGAGAAATTTGAGTTAATTGCACGAATGAAATCAGGATGTGATATAAAGTTAATGTTAAAAGGGCCAAAATCTTCTCAATATTAAATCATTGAAAACATAATATTTTATTGAGGCCAATTTTACTGACTATAAGAGTAAAAATAGCCAATGTCAGTGGAAAAAAAAACTAGATCAAAGTAAAATTAAATTGTAGTAAGAAAAACATTATTGAATTCAAAGTTGAAACTTTGAAAAATAATAGTACAAAAATCGTAGCAAGATTCTTAAAATTCCTCAAACTTAAATGGGATATCCTGTCATTTGAAAAAAAAAATGGACATTGGCCTTTGTGTTTCAAGATAGGGATATTTATATACATATTTAATATATAAACAAAATCAATTATTAATCAATTTAAGTACTTCGCCAATTAATCATTATCGAGATTCATTTACTTAAATCATTTAGTTTATTTCTAAATTGTAGAGCCATTTTCTTTCATTTTTTAATCTCGTGATCTTTCGTGTACTGAGATATTGTTTAAATTAAAATCCTAAAACTTCCAAATTACAATAATTATTTACAGAATTATTTTCATTAGACGTGACGTAGGCTTCACGTGTGCTGTTGTTATTCCTCATGGGCCAGAGTATTATTATTTGTATAATACTATATAATACTATATAATACTTTGTCTACGTCATTATTTGTATTAGCAGTAGCTTTCAAAAATGCTGATGCAATGAAGTAAGTATAATCAGATATTTTTCGATTTTACACCTACTAACATTGTAACTGTCCAGTTGTTGTTTTTTTTATGACAATATACTTTTTATTCTATTTTTTTTTAATCATCGATGATTTCTTAACATGAAAGACATGATTTACTGATTGGAATTTTGAGAAATTTTTTTTTCGATCGCAAGTTGATAATAATAGTATGAACGCTAAAGATTATTCATTAAGTTTTCATGGAGAATCTCATAATTAAGTTCATGTCTTCGCATGTATACGTTCACTTCCCGATCCGTGCCGACGTGAAAGAAAATCGGCTATTTATCAAAATATAATTTGATGCACGACTGAAATAATACACTGTACCCCTAAGAGTTACAATGCACTCTATTGAATCCATCACAATAACCGAATCCGAATGCCTGCAATCTTAAATAAACATATATATATAATAAAAAAATCTATGCTTGAAAGATTAATGTTAATGATGCGAAAATCGGAACTCATTCTATAACATTTTATAACAGACCACAAAAAAATTCTTCCTTGCGTTCAGATTGTAATTTTTGAAATATCTTGTTTGTGACTGCATATTACTTAGCCGATCTGTGTCGAGTTAGTGAAGTATAGAAAAGAATAACACATTTATTTATGAGATTAAAAATATGCATTTAAAAATTAAGTTTTTATTATTTTTCGCAAGTCTATTCCTGCGTTCTTTACATCACTTGAATTTACATTTTAATTTAAATATTTAATGCATTTTTTAAATCCAGTGTACGTGGTTTAAACATTTTGCACATTGACCTTAAAAATCGGTGTTTTAAAATGACACCGACATTAATATTTTCATAATTTTATAACCATTGCCTAAATTAAAAGGAAAATCGCCTGCGATCAACAATCTTTCGAACCCAGTATCAACTAAATTCGCATTTCTAATTTGAAAATTTTAATGTGAAAATTTGAAAGCAATATTTTCAAATATGCATATATTTTATATTCAATTATAATTTTTTTAAATACAATTAAAATTATTTTTGAATAAAATACATATCATTTACTATAGTATTTAAATTTTTTATGTATCTTTTCTATAAAATCATTGTAGAATCATTATAGAAATTTTAACATAACTAATTACATGCCTCAATTCAGAGTATTTGATTTCAAAAATCTGATTGCAGAATATGTGAAACACGCTTTGATATTAATTTTTTATTTTCATCATTGTGCTTTTACCTATATTAAGGTGCATTGTAATTTCTTTATATTTCAATTATTCACATTTTAAAAAAAATCATAAAATATAGAAAAATTATAACAATATACTAGTTAACAGTATACCAGTTACTTGTAAAAACATGAATGAAATACAAATTTTACCACTTCAAATATTAACCAGTTCTACATTTCAGAAAGAAGTAATTTATATATTTTAAACTTAGCACTGCATTGTATCCACAAAGCTCAAATACAAATTAATATAAAACTCAAATAACCGTCATTTTGGTTTTAGCTTTATTCTAAGAGTGGAATCTATCGATATTAACGAAACAGTTGTAGCATTAAATACGATTTTATTTTACTACACTTGTCATAAACATTCATATATGTCATATCAAACTATTTCGAGAATGTCGTTTCATTTTATATCAGACAGTTTCCATGATTCTATACAAGATTTTGACGTTTGATGAAATATTTTCGACAGATTTCAAAAGACTGTTGATATTGACATTTCCTATCAAATTTTCAGGGATTAAGTGATCATGCGTATTTGCTGCAAATTTGTAATCAATAGTGATATTAATGTTATATAATAATAGGGTACTACTCAGTTGTTCCGTCGACCAAAATATTATCGCCAAATTATAAGATCAAACGCCAATAATGGTTGATCGTGAATGGCATTTCAATGACATTAAGTACGATACACGTGTTTAAAACGTCAGCAAGTGATTTTTATTTCGACTTTTTATTTGTATTTTTATTAATATTCTACTAATTATTTGTTTATTTATTATTTAAAATAAAAATTACGTTAACATGTATAATTTGGCTATTAGTTTGGTGATTTGTATAATTTCGCGAAAACGGTCGACGGGATAACAGAGTAATACCAATAATAGTGGTATTATTACTGTTTTTAATGATACATATCATACACTCATAAGCGTATTTGCTGCAAATTTTCGATGCAATAGTAATATAATTAATGTTATACAAACAAAAAAACATAATTATACATGTAATATATTTTTTAACATTTTGAATTCCAGACTTAATTCGCCAGCCAGAGAATTGCCGTATATCAGGTTCTATAAAATGTTTTTATGTCATTTCAGTTTATTTCACACAGTTTCCACGATTCTATACAACCTTTTGACCTTTGATGAAATATTTTCGACAGATGCTATAGTGGTATTATTAATGTTTTTAATGATACATGTCATACACTCATAAGCGTATTTGCTGCAAATTTTCGATGCAATAGTAATATAAGTAATGTTATACAAATAAAAAAAAATATAATTATACATGTAATATATTTTTTTACCACTTTGAATTCCAGACTTAATTTTGCCAGCCAGAGAATTGTCGTATATCAGGTTCTATAAAATGTTTTTATGTCATTTCAGTTTATTTGACACAGTTTCCACGATTCCATACAACCTTTTGACCTTTGATGAAATATTTTCGACAGATGCAATAGTGGTATTATTAATATTTTTAATGATACATGTCATACACTCATAAGTGTATTTGCTGCAAATTTTCGATGCAATAGTGATATTATTAATGTTATACAAACAAAAAAATATAATTATACATGCAATATGTTATTTTTTAACACATTGAATGCCAGACTTTATTTCGCCAGTGAAGTGCCGTATACCAAGGTCTATAAAATATTTTTATGTCATTTCAGTTTATTTCACACGGTTTCCATGATTCCATACAACCGTTTGATGTTTGATGCAATATTTTCGACAGATTTCTAAAGACCGTTGATATTGACTTTTCCTATCTAATTTTCAGGGATTAAGTGATCATTTATGCGAGTGCGTATTTTATGCAAATTTTCAAAGCAATAGTTATATTATTAATGTTATACAGATAAAACAATAATTTTACATGTCATATACTCTTTCTTTATTCAATTTCAGGCTTAATTTAACCAGAGAAGGGCTCTATACAATATTTTATATGGCATTTCATTCTATTTCAGACAGATTCCCTGAATCCATACAAACGTTTGATGAATTATTTTCGAAAGATTTTTAAAAACTTCTCATAAGGGCATCTTCTATCTAATTTTCATAGATTTAGTGACCATTTATGAGAATGTGCATTCGCCGCAAGTTTGTGATGCAATGGTGATATTATTAATGTTATGCAAATAAAAAGAAATAATTATATATGTCCTATACTCTTTTTAACCCATTGAATGCCACGGCTAATATGCCAGAGAAATGATATACATGAGTCTATGTAAAATGTTCGTATGTAATTTGGTTCTGTATCACAGATTTCATGAATCCATACAAGCATTGACATTTGATGAAATATTTTCGGAATATTTTAATCAGCTGTTGATATCGACATCTTCTCTCTAATTTTCATGCATTTAGTGATCATTAATGCGAATGCATATATGTTGAAATTTTTGAATGATACATTTGATATATTCATTTTTAATCCCTTAAATGTCAGGCTTAAATCCACATGTTAATGTCTGTATACAAGACTATGTAAAATGACTTTATGTCATTTAATTTTCTTTCAAGTTTCCACGATTCCATATATGCGTTTGACATTTGATGAAATATCTTCAACACATTTCAAAAGTCTGCTGATATTGACATATTCTATGTAATTTTTATGGATCTAGTGATTATTTATTCGTATGCGTATTTTCCGCAAATTTATAGTGCAATTGTGATATTATTAATGTTATACAAATCATGAATTACAATGACATAAGTCATACATTCATTTTTTACCACTTGAATGCCAGGCTTAATTTCGAAAGTGTAAGACTCTATATAAGACTATGTAAAATGCTTGTAAAGCTCACCTTTGACAAGTACCTTAATTTATCAGTTTCATACTGTAGACCAACCTGGTTGAAATATGCAAACATGTTTAAAGAACTGGGTGCTAAACTAACTCTGCAGAGCACGACGCAAAATATACGACGCAAAATGTTCGTTGATTAATGAAATGCGAGGACGTACGTTTCCATTTCATACTAGGTTTTAATGTATAGAAAATGAATAATTAATATAACAGTTTCAAAATATAACGGGCGAAAAGGAACATTTTTAAAGTAAAAGTTTTAATATTGCAGGATTTAATATTGAAAATAGGTATGACTGAAACAAAACATTTAGTTAGTTTTATAAGCAAATAAATCAAGTGAAATGTTATGCTGCATTTTTGAGACTGCATTTATTTTGTTAACCCGTCAGTAGTCGCGTGTCGGTCTTTTCGCCGCCCGTATAACTTATCTTCTTCTAACTTATATCACATTACAAATACAACGGAGATCTATCACGTAGCTGACTTTGAAGCTTTCGCCAACACCTTAGTGAAGTAACAGGACACCTCTGTTTTTATTTCAGGTACATTTTTAGAAACAAAGTTGAAATTGGCGAAAACGTCTACGTAAAAATCACTAATGTGAGTTCATTTTTACTTTTTCCAATGACTCCAGATCTCATGAATAAAATGCATAATGTAAGAAAACTGCAAATTTATATCTTCTTTGTAATGTTATTTTCGTATATTAGGTGAAAAATATTTCTTTTCGGTATGCGGGGGCCCAGCGGCGAAAAGACCGAGCGCGACTAATGACGTTGTGAAAAAAGTCGCGACTACTCGCGGGTTAAATGTAATAGTTTAGGTAATATTAAAATTTTTTTGGATTTTATAACGTCCCGATCTAATTTCTAAATCTAATTATTTTATGGTTTTTTCCATCTCCATTTATACAAAAGTTAATCTTTTTTCAACTTAATTAGTCAAAAAGGTTTATTAGAAAGTTTTGAAATTTTTTCTATTTATATTTCCTATATTTTGATAAAAATCATGCATAACATGTCGAATAAACTATCTACAATAAAAAAATTTTTAGAAACATGATCATATATAATGTGAGATAGTAATAGAACTATATTTTATATAGAATGCTAGTTTTATCTATAGTATTTCTCGATATATACTAGCATTCTGAATCTAATGTTAGGATAATCCAGAAATATGTATCATTTGTATATAATGCATATATATATATATATATATATATATATATAACACTAACGCTGAATGCGGTCAGAATAGGAAATTCTGATATATTTCCCAGTCTGTTAGTCTATTGTAAAGTTTTTTGAGGAAAAATATATTCCATTTGCATATAAAGAATTTAGATTGCTAAAATATTTTCAGATATACCTTACGATCAGGTATGAAACTTTTTTATAAAAATTATTTTATGTAATGCTACATTATAAATAATACATTTGTAAATTACTTACAATGACATAGGAAATGTGCAAGTGTGTGAAAAATGCTTTTGGTATTAAATTTCTACTGTTTACATAGACGTTTACAAGTGTTCATCAGCTTAAGGAAGTTGATTTGTTAACATGAAGGCATTATATTCAATTTGTTATACCTTTAAAAACCTCAAGTAAGTGTGTACATCTAGAAAATGGTTCATATTTAACCGAATTTGTATGTAAATTTAAATTTATAAATTTTATATATTGCATAGAAATGTGTGTATTTTGCATAACACATTGAAATATGTGTAAGAATACTAAACGGAGTTGTACTGCATGCAAGAAAAATACGAATTTTACACAGAACCATGTGTATGTATTTTACACAAATATATGAACGAACAGTACTTATAAGCTTATGAGTAAGAATATTTGTGCAGGAATAGAAAATTTAAGATATATGAGGACCCCAGAAGCCAAGGGGTATAAGTGACAAAAATGAAAAAAATAAACTAAATACACAGACGATCTAAAAGTATGCTTTTTTCATTTCAGGTAAAGAAATATAAGTGATTTTCTTATTATTTGCTGAGTTATAGAGGCAAACCACTTTTTTCGAAAAACAAACAATATTGATTAATTATACATTTAAAGAAAATTGTACTTTATTTTTTAAAAGTTATTGAAATATGAGTTTAAAGACCAGAATGCAACAAGCAGAAATTTCCTATTTCAATTCATTCAATTGTTATTGATGTTCCAATTTAACATCAATTATCTTTAAACTCAATTTACTCCAAATCGAAATTTTGTCACTTTTGCCCCTTGGCTTCTGGGGTCCTCATATATATATATATATATATATATATATATATATATAGCACTTTAAGAATAATGTGTAAGGGCAGATCCAAAGTCCCGTGCCATAATGAAAAATGATATCAAACTTTTAAACTTTAAAGGAAATAAAAACGAGTAAGAAAAATAGTATAAAGACAATATAAAAAAAGGCTGTGGATCTCATCAGCGGTGGGCAGTTTTAAAACACAGCAAATGCATATGAATAGATATGGAAAAGGACTATTATAATGTAGTGGCAGTGGGTTTCGATCACAGTGCTACAATTTAAAAAATCAAATGTACAAAAACATTTGAAATCATAACACTCCCCCACCGGACCCAAACGCCACAGAAAACAGCATATAACACATTTAACATTGATACTGTTATACTGTATCAATGCCCCTTGGCTTCTGGGGTCCTCATATATATATATATATATATATATATATATATATATATATATATACCTATAATCACTCAATCAGTATAGATATTTAAAACCTCGCATGTGTATAATCTACTGAATCTTGAAAGGGAGAAATGCCGAAGTTCTTTACTTCGTATCCATTATAGATAAGATCTGCTTGCTCACTATGGATTGAATTACCGCTTCCCTGATTTCCCCGTATGTATTACGGATAAATTATTTTCACCAATCATGATTTGTTCGTACCACGTACGAACATGCATATTCCAATCATGATTTATTATTCTAAAAAGTAAAAAATTTGTTGTATTTTTTTGCATTTTTTAACCCGTCAGTAGTCGCGTGTCGGTCTTTTTGCCGCCCGTATAACTTATCTTCTCCTAACTCGTATCGCATTACAAATACAACGGCGATCTACCATGTAGCTGGCTTTGAAGGTTTCTTGACCAACTTGGTGAAGTAACAGGACACCTCTGTTTTTGTTTCAGGTACATTTTTAGAAATAAAGTTAAAATTGGCGAAAAAAGTCTACGTAAAAATCACCAATGTCAGTTCATTTGTACTTTTCCAATTACTCCAGATCTCACGAATAAAATGCATCATTTAAGAAAACTGCAAATTTATATCTTCATTGAAATGTTATTTTAGTATATTAGGTTAAATATATTTCTTATTTTACAAATTTGGTATGCGAGGAACCAGCGGCGAAAAGACCGAGCGCGACTAATGACGTTGTGAAAAAAGACGCGACTACTCGCGGGTTAATCGGAGCATTTTTCTGATTCGGTTAAGAAAAAAATTGCTGTTTTTAAAAACCGGTGATAAAAGATTAAAAATTCTGCAAATGATATGAAAAAATAGGCAATTTTTGAATTTTTAAAGTGGTTAAATAGAGAATTTTTCCTCTTGATATTTGAAAAGTTAGGATAGAAATCGATTAAAAAATACATCCCTCAAAACGGGAAGCAGTACTCGTATCACAATTTCACTTTTTAGCGACTATTGATTAAAACAAAGTATAAACAATGGTTCTAATAAAATCAAGTCGAAGTACGAGGTTTCGCAACAATTGTAACCCTTTTATGTTGTTTATGTGCACTTGAAATGATATTATTATTATTATTATTAGTAGTAGAAAAAATAATTTTAAAAATCCCTCTTAACTAAAACTATAAAATAAACAAAGAATTATAAATCATGTTAAGTTGCAAGACCCATCACTCTGTGTAACCAAAGCGTGATAGAAACTCTCATCCGCCTCTTCTATTTAAAACTTGAAAAAACAAACATTTGAATACCGATTGGATTACAGTGGATTAAATGCAAAGCTATTTTTGGTGGATCTGTAATTGGGATACGGTTTCGAAAAATATTGTAATTGAAATTATTATTTTTCACTATTCCCGCTGTGAAAATTAAAACTTTGCGAGTCTAAAAGCTTGTAAATTTCCAACAAAATCGAAATTGATTATCTAGATTGTTTTTCGCTAGCTATAATGTCAACTTTTCTCACGGGCAGAGTTTTACTTAATGATATGCATATGATTTATATTATTCAGATTATTATTATTATGATTTATATTATTTATTCTTATAGATGTCTAAAACATCCTCTAAATTATGTCAATCTATGGTATTACCGCAGAAATTTAATTAATTTTATTTACTTTAATAATAACAACAAAAAAGAATAGCTTATACTTTAAGGAATATTGAACACAGAGAAATAAAAATAAATAAGAAATATAACATTTTCTGTTTTAGGAATGCTGAACGAAATGTTTATTCTATGTTAATCTTCGTAAATGTCAGCATAATTTTCCTGTACTCAGCATGATTTTTTTTCTTGGGTGCTCCTCTTTAAAGATCAGATATTTTTTCCGCCGCTACCAGCTGACATTGACTAATTTTGGACATGCATATCCACCACCATTCAAAGAATCATACCGCTCATATTCGAAAAAGTATCGCAAAAGTTATCGTAACCACAATGAACACTTATAACTCTGTTGATTTTGAATTTCAGATG
Organism: Maratus speculifer; assembly: GCA_964019185.1. Classification (NCBI taxonomy): domain Eukaryota; kingdom Metazoa; phylum Arthropoda; class Arachnida; order Araneae; family Salticidae; genus Maratus; species Maratus speculifer. Next base: position 375,523,487 of record OZ025294.1, on the reverse strand, counting down.
CTATTTTTGATTTCCTAAAACAACATTTTTTGTTTTGTTTTCTTTTAATTGGCCTGTAAATTTGCGATGTCCATCTGTGTAGTACACTTTATATACACACATGAGAATAATTCATTGACAGGCATCTTATTTTTTATCAAACCAGAGCAAATTGTTTAGTCTATATTAATTTATATATATTCTGTAGATATGATTTATCTCTAAGTAAAACAAATACAGTCGAATCTCGTTAACGTGAACACGCTTAAAGTAAATTATTTTTAACATAAATTGTTATCGAATGTCCCCGTCGAAATAAAAATGGGTTATAATGTTTTTTCTCCTTTTAAGGTGAACATATTTAGCGTAAAATTTCGCTAAATATGAACATTTTTCAATGTACTCATGAGAGATTTTGACGTACATACAATGTACGTGTGGGGATGTACATTAACGTGAGCTAAAATTACTAAAAAATGTGTGAATTCTTCTTTTTTACTAGGAACAATGGGCTATTCTTTAGAGGTTCGTGTAAGGAATTATTCTTCAGGGAGATGTGTAGTTCAGAGAGTATTACAATGTACGTGTGGAATGACGTACATTAACGTGAACTAAAATTACTAAAAAATGCGTGAATTCTTCCTTTTTACTAGGAACAATGGGCTATTCTTTAGAGGTTCGTGTAAGGAATTATTCTTCAGGGAGATGTGTAGTTCAGAGAGTATTACAATGTACGTGTGGAATGACGTACATTAACGTGAACTAAAATTACTAAAAAATGTGTGAATTCTTCCTTTTTACTAGGAACAATGGGCTATTCTTTAGAGGTTCGTGTAAGGAATTATTCTTCAGGGAGATGTGTAGTTCAGAGAGTATTACAATGTACGTGTGGAATGACGTACATTAACGTGAACTAAAATTACTAAAAAATGCGTGAATTCTTCCTTTTTACTAGGAACAATGGGCTATTCTTTAGAGGTTCGTGTAAGGAATTATTCTTCAGGGAGATGTGTAGTTCAGAGAGTATTACAATGTACGTGTGGAATGACGTACATTAACGTGAACTAAAATTACTAAAAAATGTGTGAATTCTTGCTTTTTACTAGGAACAATGGGCTATTCTTTAGAGGTTCGTGTAAGGAATTATTCTTCAGGGAGATGTGTAGTTCAGAGAGTATTACAATGTACGTGTGGAATGACGTACATTAACGTGAACTAAAATTACTAAAAAATGCGTGAATTCTTCCTTTTTACTAGGAACAATGGGCTATTCTTTAGAGGTTCGTGTAAGAGATTAATCTTCAGAGAGATAAAAACGAATACTATTGCCATTAGCAGAGCTGCTAACTTCTACACCTTTTTAAATCATATGAACATGTTTGGAACTACATTTTTTTTAAAGTAAAATATATGTCAAATGTATTCAGTGTCATGTATTACAATATATATTGTTAATTACAAATTGCAATTTCTGGTTCTTACATGTTAATTTGAACTCAAATAGGCGTAGAAATTGGCAGCCATGCATTAGAATATTTTCAATTTTCGGCAATACAATACCTGTCATCAACAATATGTCATCAGGATTAGGAATGTTTGCTAAATACCATTCATGATGTAAAAAGAGAATTCATGCTTGTTTTGAATTTTTTACGCAACTACTTCTATCAGTTTTCTACTAATGATTAAAAAATATAACTAATAAATTAATTATTAAAAAAATAAGTCTCAATTCTGAAACAAAATTTTGTTCCCACGTTGGAAGCGTGCTAGGGGTGCGTGAAAATAATATCGGTAATGGAGGAAATCACGAAATGATTAGAATAATCACAAATAACAAATGCAATTTGTATCGGATTATAATGTGGTTGTGATAAAAAGATAGGTAATGAAAAAAAACATGTTTGCATTAACTAGTTGAATGATGGTGGGGGAAGTGACATTGTATGAACTTTGGGTGCTCCGAAATAAAAATCCTATGAAAGGGGTACTTGAAAGAAAAAAGGTTTGGAAACGCTGCGTTTGACCCTATCTGAAAGGCACATTAATGTACCAATGCACTTAACCTTTTAAAGTGTTTCTAATCTTCTCAACAAGCGCAAAATGTTTTGATACATTTACAAATTTATTTTTTAACGGAAATACTTAAAATTGGAAAGCCTAAGTAAGGATTTGGAATGTCAGTGTGTTTTCCCTTTTTTCTTAATTAAATTACTTCTTTGAGTTATACGTAATTTTGGACGCATGACATATACGATTTTCCATCCTTCTTGGAGTGATTAGCTTTCATTAACGCATAAATTTGGTTAAAAATTCTCTCTTTAACAGTATTTTCTGAAAGATGCGTTTGCAAAAAGAAAACAAAAGTAGTTCGATTAGATATTTCGGACAACAACAACTGCTAGTTTGATGCATTTTTAAATACAAATAAGTTAAAATTTATTTCATAAAGTTTCTCTTTTCGATTTGAAAACATCTTAAAGTTTATTTTGAATTAACTGTTTATCTTTGATACGAAATAATTATTAAAAATCAATGTTGGACAAAAGCTTTAAAATAAAAGATTTATTATTAAAAACCAAAAAATTAAATTTGGTTAAAAATTCCCTTTTTAACAGTATTTTCTGAAAAATGCGTTTGAAAAAAAAGTAATTCGATTATATAATTCTGACAACAACAACTGCTAGTTTGATGCATTTTTTAATACAAATAAGTTAAAATTTATTTCAGAATGTTTCCCTTTTCGATTTGAAAACATCCTTAAGTTTATTGTGAATTAACTGTTTACATTTGATACGAAATAATTATTAAAAATGAATGTTGGACAAAAGCTTCAAAATAAAAGATTTATTATTAAAAACCAAAAAATTAAATTTAGTATCTTTAACAGTATTTTCCGAAAGATGTGTTTGCAAAAAGAAAAAAAAACGAAAAAAAAAGTAGTTCGATTAGATAATTCTGATAACAACAACTGCTGGTTTGATGCATTTTTTAATACAAATAAGTTAAAATTTATTTTATAAAGTTTCCCTTTTCGATTTGAACACATCCTGAGTTTATTTTGAATTAACCATTTATCTTTGATAAGTAATAATCATTAAAAATGAATGTTGGACAAAAGTTTCAAAATGAAAGATTTATTATTAAAAACCAAAAAAAAACTAAATTTGGTTAAAAATTCCCTCTTTAACAGTATTTTCTGAAAGATGCATTTGCAAAAAGAAAAAAAAGAGTAGTTCGATTAGATAATTCTGACAACAATAACTGCTAGTTTGGTGTATTTTTTAATACAAATAAGCTAAAATTTATTTAATAAAGTTTCCCTTTTTGATTTGAAAACATCCTTAAGTTTATTGTGAATTAACTATTTATCTTTGATAAGTAATAATTATTAAAAAATGAATGATGGACAAATGCTTCATAATAAAAGACATTATTATTAAAAACTGGTTTGAATTTTGATCAAAACAAACATTTATTAAATATAAAAATATCTTATATTGATGCTTGAATATATCTTATTTTTTGCTACGTAAATAAGTAATGAGAAAAAGTGGTTCACAGCACGCTCTAATGTAAAACGGTCCCATTTACTGATAAATTTTAACTGATATATTTTGTTATTCTGTTATCTACCATGTCTTATTAACTCCTATCCTAACCTATGTGTATTTTTCTCAATATTTTTTATTTAAATTTTTCGCTTCTTATAGCATGATCTACCGATAATATGAACAAAAATCAGGTTCCTTCAGGTTTTCGTTAGCGAGGTTCCATGGTAATAATTACGTTACAGTAAATTACAGTACATAATAAAAATACAGTGACATATATATATGCTATCTTTAACAGTCCTGAAAAAGAAGTTTATTGTGTGTAAATTCTTGTAAATTCTGTAGAAAAGTGTTAGAGTAGATGTATAGTGCTTATTATTTTTTACTAACATTGAAATAAAAAGTATAAAGGACTATGTTTACAAGACAAAAATACTTTTAAAATTTTTATTGTATGTTGATCCACGTACATTTTAAGATAATTTTTATTATCGCATGGAGAAATAGTATATCGCAGAAAAATAAAAATTAGGATTATTCATTTTTTCCGAACACGTTAAGAATATAGGTGCAGAAAAAAATTCATTGCTAGATATTTTATCTTTAAGCTATCCTAAACAATTATTTTATTCTTTGATAATTTATGTGCATTTTTAAGTCAACTTATATTCGGATGTAGAAACAATATTTTAATATAAAACAATTATTATTATATTTTTATGAACACAATCGAAAATCGTATACTACCGTAATTTCGGGTGTATAAGCCGCGGATCAAACAATTCTTTTTGGACCCAGAAATCTTATTTAGTGATTAAAGACAAATATTTACGGCGATCTAACTAGTTATATTTGCTTCTTAAAAAATTCTGGGTCGAAAAAGAATTGTTTGAGCTGCGGCTTATACACCCGAAATTACGGTACTATGAAAAAATATATATGCAGTATTAAAATTAATTTATTTTAAGTTAATTCATATGTATTTTCAAAATAAGTTTAATTATTGGCCTGAGAAACAGTATATTGCATTAAAAATCAATATTTTTATATGCATTTCATATTAAAATATATAATGCAAGAAATGTATTAGATACAGAAATATATTGACATATACTTTACCATTCAGCTATCCTGAACGAAAAGTTTATTGTATGTTAATCCACGTAAATTTTGAAGATAATTTTCATCTTCGCGTGGAGAAATAGTATATTGCATTAAACAGATTCTTTGATCCGTAACAATGTACTGACTTATTTCAATGAGAGCCTTTCAAAGTTGCGAATTTTATTCAGATGAGTGAAATGGATCGGGAGTAAGATATTAATTGGATTTAATATTAGAGAACCAAAGGGGCATGAATTTGAACCTGATTCAATCAGAAAAGAACACTGCATTCCCTAAGTAAAGGACGTTTGGTTGATAATGAACGTTAGAATTTATTCATTCGTGCTGCAGAAGTTTTCAATGATTTCGTGAATAAGTTTCTCGAGTACATAAATGTTAAATTTTGAAATTAGAATATTATTTAAAGTTTGAAATTAATTCATTTTATTTACGAGATATCTATGTGGAATTCATAGTCTATTTAAAAGATATTCTATGATTATTCAATAATAATATACCTGTTCAAAAAGAAATATTTTTTTTAAATAAAAAAGAAAATAAAGGTTTAAAATATGTTTTAAATTACAGCGCTTTAAAAAACTTTTTCAAACTTTTTCTGCGCATTGACTTTTTAAAAACCTGCGCTTTTTAAAACATTAGCAAAACTATGAGTCGTTTTCATAAAACTTTATACTATTTAAAGTTTGAAAACAAATTCATTTTATTTGCGAGTTATCTAAATGAAGAGCCATGCCTACTAAAAAAATATTCGTCAGAAATATCATATCCACAGTTTGTTGACTCAATTACAACGAAATAAAAATTATATGCCTCAAAAGGCAACCTAGTTATTTTAATTGTACAATTTGTAATATATATAGAGTAAAACCTCGTTACAGCAATATTTTTGGGACCATATAACTATATTGTTGTAGAGCGATATATTGCTATATCGAGGGCCTATGTATTTTGGGCATTTAACAAGCTTTTTTTTTAGGGATGAAATATATATATATATATATGTAATGAATTAAAAAAAAAAGAACAAGCTTAAAAATATTTACATAATTTTATTGAAAATAAGCCAATATTTTGGCTTTTTATTCATTTTCAGACTGTTAAGTCAACCTTTTGTGGTCAGAATCGATCAAAAATTTGGCAAAATGTGATAAGATTTTTTTGAGTATTTGAAAGTCAAAATATCATTTTAAAAGGAGAAAATGACATTGAATTTTAAAAAGTTAAAATCGTTCTACAGGGGTTTATTGCTCTACAGAATATCACAATATTGAGGGGGAAATAATAATAGTTTATATGGAAATTCTCCGGGACCACAAAATATTACTATATCGGTTATTGATATGTACTACTGATCTTTATTACTGATCTGTATTAATGTATCGGATATTGTTGTATCGAGAGTTTACTGTATACAGGGTGTTCCGTTAAAGGGGTCCAATATTAATAGGGGTAATAGAGGAGATCACGCGGAGCATAAATCAGTATATAATGCCTGCCCGGATCTCAATAATTTTCAAGTTACAGCAAATAGAATGAAAAATCGGAAATTTGTAAAAAAACCCTCATTGCTAAACTATCGATAATGCTACATAAAAACGAAGCACATATTTAGAAAGAGCAGAAAAAATCCTACGAAATGACATAAGTTGTTTTAGAATATTGAGAATTAATGGCGAGTTACAAGCTCTGAAACAGTGAAAAAAATACAAAATCAAATATTTAGCAAAATAGTTAATCGTTAATTCCAAAAATGCAACTCTACCTACATCAAGAAAAATGTTTTAAAATTTCGTCCATTCCGAAAGCTTTCGAAGAAGCTTACAATAAGGCATATCAGTTTAATTGTATGGGAGAAATCAAGCAGTTCCCTAGTTACAACTCTGTACTGTTGCACGCTCGGAAAGGGCGAAACTCCGCCCATGACGATTGTAAACACCCCGTTTTAATATCTTTCAATTATACATTTCTGATCAACCTCTATCAATACCCTTTCATTATTCAGTCTGGTCAAGTGAATGACATATTGTGCAGCTCTCGCCTTTTCTTATAGCAAACTCCGTGACTGCTGCGTTTCCTCCATGAACTTTCAGGATGATGAAGAAGAAGTACTTTTTATGCAAATTTTCTATGTGTATAGGAAGAAAAGTGTAATAAAACAGCAGTCATCAGTGGGCGTTAAGTTAAAGGGAGGCTGTTGTAAGTGGGATTGTAGTAAGTTGATGTATAATAATTATGCCGGAATACTCTAACGAAGAATATGCGGACATGCATCTGATGTACGGGCAAGCTCATGGAAATGAATGTCTAGCACAGCGCATGTACCGTGAGCAATTTCCAAGGAGACTTTGCCCAAGTTCGAAACTCTTCATAAAAATCGATAGACGATTACGGGAGACTGGATCGTTTAATACAGCAAGCATTGATGCAGGGAAACCTCGACATGTACGAACACCTGCAATGGAAGAAGATGTACTGAATATTTTAAAGATAACCCCTCCACGAGTACACTAGCTGCTGCGTCTGAAGTCGGTGTTTCTCACCAAAGTGTGTGGCGTGTTCTGCGTGCAGAAAACATGCACCCCTTTCATGTGCAGCGGGTACAACTGTTATCAGTAACAGATTGTGCTCAGCGGACTGATTTCGTACGCTGGTTGCTTAATGTAACAGAAAATAATCCACAATTTCTGGAAAATATTTTATTTACTGATGAAGCAACATTTACGAGAGAGGGCGTGGTAAACACGCACAATATGCACACATGGCCATATACAAATCCGCACACTGTTTTCCCGTCGAACGCACAACAAAAGTTCAGTGTGAACATATGGGCAGGTGTCCTCGGCGATTATCTCATAGGACCATATTTACTCCCAGATGTACTCAATGGCAGTACGTACTGGGTTTTCCTACGGGATATCTTACCGCAGTTACTGCAAAATGTGCCAGCAACATTGCTCCACAATATGTGGTTTATGCACGATGGCGCACCGGCACATTTTTTCATAGGTGTTCGCAATCACCTCAATTCAACATATCCTGGGAAATGGACTGGACGCAGTGGACCTGTTGCTTGGCCTGCACGCTCTCCAGACTTCAATCCGTTAGACTTTTTTGTTTGGGGACACCTTAAATCGCTGGTGTATGAAACGCCTGTGGATACACCGGAGGATTTACTAGCGCGAATCGTTGTCGCTGAAGGAGACATTCCCAACTCCGTCGGAGTTTTTCGGCGTGTTCGCCAACCTTTACGACGTCGCTGTCGGCTGTTCGATTTTGTTAATGGGCGCAACTTCGAACACCTATTATAATAATGTTTGTTCGTCTGCCTTCCGACATTGAACTGTGCAGCGCAGGTCAGAAGACTATGCTTCACATATGTCATAAAGTACGTGGAATGTACTTCTTTATTTGTCATTTTTCTTTTATTTTCAACACTTTTTGGCACAGTATTTTGTAAGTCACAGACTGTGGTGTACTCAAATTGTAAATTACAAAGTTTGTATGAATTAATTTAAAATTTAGTGTCTTTTTAAAATTTATAATTAATAAAATTATTATGCTATTTGTTATTATTATTTCCTATCATAAATTATGATGCACATATACATACAATAATTGTCCATGTAAAACATGTACTGAAACTTCTTGCATAGTTACAAATCGCAATATTGTTAATTATTTCCGAATTTTCACCACCAGTTTAATTTTAAAGAATTTAACTTAAGCTTTATATCAATAAAAGACCACTTTAAAATGTAGACTATTATTGTAAAGTTATTCTGGTTCATTCAACTCTTGAATAATTAAAAATGTAGCATCTCAGAAGAAGCATGATCGAAAATGTATAGTTGAGAGTAGTTAAAAAGGCGGTGTTTCCAATCGTGATGGGCGGAGTTTAACCTTTGCTAGTGTCGAAGAAAGCGGAGTTGTAACTAAGAAACTGATTAATTTCTCTCACACAATTAAACCGATATGGTTCATTGTAAGCTTTTTCGAGAGGTTTCGGAATGGACCAAATTTTACTACATTTTCCTTGTTGTAGCTAGAGTTGTCTTTTTGGAATTAACGATTAACTGTTTTGATGTATATTGGATTTCGTACTTTTTTCACTGTTTCAGGGCTTGTAACTCGTCAATAAATATTGCTATTTTAATACAATTTATGTCATTTTGTAGGTTTTTTTTCTGTTCTTTCTAAATATGTGCTTCGTTTTTATGTAGCATTATCGATAGTTTAGCAATGAGGGTTCTTTTACAATTTTCCGAATTTTCATTCTATTTGCTGTAACTTGAAAACTATTGAGATCTGACAAGGCTTTATATACAGATTTATGCTCCATGTGATCTCCTCTATTACCCCTATTAATATTGGACCCCTTTAACGGAACACCCTGTATATATATATAAATATATATATATATATATATATATATATATATATATATATATATTTGTATATATACAATTGAAACAGAAATAGATAATTATAAATAATAAGCATATTAATATATATAAATATTAAAATATGTCTTTACAATATTCAAAGTGCTATCGATGTACAAAAACAACGTTTCGCCAAATTGGCGGAGAAAAAAGAATCGTCCCAGCCTCATGTGTATATGACATTTGTGCCAGATGTTCTATACTTATTAAAGAATAATATTCCTTCTTTAAAAACAGATTATCTAAAAATAAAAAAATATAATAATAATAAATTATAATTGAAAATACGTGTGAATTAAGTACTAATAGGGTCATTCCACAAAAAAATGAAAAAAAAAAAAAATCGTGGCCACACAGTTATCGTTTCTAATAAAATTTGATACCCATGATATACATCCTGACGCACATAATTTTACAATATTTAAATTAATCTGTCCCTCTCTTTTTTATGCAACTTATTCGAAAATTTGATCTTTTTAGATGAGATTTTGATTTGTCATACCGATGAACAGCTTGCACCATTGTTCCCCCCCCCCCCCCCCCCCGCATTTTCGCAAAAGAAATGTTCATTTTCTCTTCGGGAATGACACTGCTCAATAAAACTCATTGCATAAAATTTTCTTTTTAGGTCATAGGCTATCAAAGCTTGAGAGCTAATGTGTTCGCTGATTCAGTATGTAAGTTAATATGCTCGTAACGCAATAATTCTTAATAGAAACATTCAGTTTGCTTCAAAATTTATCATACAAAAAACTGGTAGAAACAGAGAGAAAAGTAGAGCTTGATTAAAAGAAATCTTACAGTAAAATTTATGAAATATTTTCAATGGGCGTGGAAAAGAAAGGGAATCAGATGGTCTGTAAAGCTTGCGAAATAACCCAAATTTTTGTTAGCTGAAAATGAGGATTGAGCTGTACTGGTGACTTAAAATCAATCAGGAAAAAAGAGGCATTTTTAACTCTTTCCGTATTTCAATCATCCATAACTAGTTTAAAAATTTGTGTTCATAACAATATGTTACAGGCTGATGTAATGAAGTACGAGAACGGTTCCTTCTGTACAAAGTGTGAACACAATTCCATGCCAGCTGTTTTGATAACTGGAAGATCAAAGAATTCAGAATTATACTATTATCCACTCAAAATGATTACTGAGGAAAGTAGTGAATAGAATATATTGTTATGTTGTCTCAAATCGGGTAAGTCCCGCAATGCTAAACAAATATAAACCATGATGTGATAATTAAAGTATAACATTCATATAATCAAGTTGTTGAAGAATTGATGTAGACAAGTATGTTTGAACACAAATATTTAGTATATGATTGAATCGTATCTATTCAAGGTTTTGAGTTTACTTTGAGCTTTGATCTTCCAGTTATCAAAACAGCTGGCATGGAATTGTGTTCACACTTTGTACAGAACGAACCGTTCTCTTACTTCATTACATCAGCCTGTAACATATTGTTATGAACACAAATTTTTAAACTGGTTATGGATGATTGAAATAAGGAAAGAGTTAAAAATGCCTCTTTTTTCCTGATTGATTTTAAAGCACCAGTAAAGCTCAGTCCTCATTTTCAGTTAACAAAAATTTGGGATATTTCATAAGCTTTATAGATCATCTGATTCCCTTTCTTTTGCACGCACATTGAAAATATTTCCCAAATATTACTGTAAGATTTTTTTTTAATCGAGCTCTATTTTTCTCTCTGGTTCTACCAGTTTTTTGTATGATTTCATAGCTTTTTCAGATCCTTTCAAGAACTTTATCTATCACCTTCAACTACAAATCTAAACTATTATTAGTATTAATTTAAAATTATTAGTAGGCATATTAGTTTGGCGAAATACTTGAAATGACGCCAAGTTAGCTTTAATTTTGGCGAAAAAGTCGGCGACATTTGGCGACAGAACCGCCCTTTCACAGATGGTAGTCCCACTGCAGTTTCTCGGTATCTACGTAGATTTTCTTATGACGATAGGTATCTACACAGATTTTCATAGCTTCGTTTTCAAATAGATATTTTTATAAATATAGAAGATTTTTTTCCTAATTATCCCTTTTTAATTGAAATATCTATATTGTAGTAACTGTTTTACTTCGAAAACACTCAAATAAAGGTGCGATGTTGTTTTAACACATATTTAATTACAGTTTATATATATGTTTATGAAAAATATGCATTTTCTGTTTCGAATGACGTCAATTTCAAAGGTTCAAAACTATCAGGAGATCAGAATTTTAATTGATCTATAAAAAAAAGAACACGTGTTATCGTTTCTTTTTTAAATTATTGAATTGTTTTTTAGTTGGTGGCAATTCGAAAGCAACAATTGAATTAGCAATTAAAAAGGAGAGATTTCTATAATGTTAAATTACGAAAGGAATAGCATTACATAAATTTTAAATGGGTGCTATTTCCTTAATTTTTGATATTTTTTACCGGACCTTCGATAGGCACATCCCTAAATTAAAAGCTTTCTAACAAGCTATTACACGTCGCTGAATGTTTCCTCGTTCGGGTCATAATTGAGTTGTTTCTCTTTTTTTGTTGTTTCACGAGCAAAAAGTGCCAAAACAGGGGTTCTGGATCTCCGAAACTAATCGGTGGATCTGGATGAATTTTTGAAAACTTTGAGATCTAGGGTAGGACACTTCCCCTGTTGAATTTCGTCGCGATCCGATGATTGGGTCCAAAGTTATTAAGAGGCAAACTTTGGCCTTTAACATTTGAGATGCAGCTGAGCTCTACTATACAGCAGTATTGTGCTGTATGATATAGATAGCTTCTTTCTTATAAGGCTTTAGTTTAGTTTTGTAAGTTCATTAGTTAAGTTTAAAGGAAGAACGGGTACCAACCTCTTTACTTATGATAAATGGGTTTTTCATGCCGTTTGTTTCATATATGATGCATTGGTTTATCCAAATAAGCCACTACACTGATGAGATTTGGAGGCTAATTGAATAAATATAAGGAGAAGTTATTTATGTGATTGGTTTTTCATTCAGTATTAACCGATTTCATTTAAATTTAGAATACCAGTTCATTCTGAATAAGTACTTCCATGCTGCCGATTCATTGGTTAAATATAAAAGAAGGAACTACAGGCGACTTAGTCCCATTCATAATTTATTTATAGAGGTTACTGTTCATTGAAATAAGAGTATAATATACAATTATTATTCATATGCTATGTGCCCTAGGATGAATAGCCTGTGAGCTCAATGTCGTCCGTTTAAGGGCGTATTCGAAAAAATGCTTTTCCACCTTCAATAGCTTAACATTTTCTGATACAATTTCAGGCACATTTTTAAAAGTAGGAACATGAAACTTGCCCAGGCGATTTTGGAAGAGACGTATAAGGTGTCATGTCATGTCATTTTACGCTCAATTCATTAGAATTTGATTAACAATTATTTTCTCAGTATGACCATTTTTTCGTTCATAAATCTCTCGCCTCGGAAAAATCGGCTCAAAATGCCGTTTTTGATTGCTTTTTTTTTGCAATATTTTCTGCATTTATCAAAGAATTGACAATCATGTCACCTTGTGTACTTTCTAAATAAGAATTTGCCAGTTTGATGAATATGAGAGTAAAAATGTGTTTAAAAGTAAATCGGAGAATAAGCAGTTTGAATCGAAACTTGGCACATTTTATAAAAAAAGTATTCTGAGAAAGATGCAGATAAATTTCGCCCAATTATTTCTGAAAAATTGTTCCCAATTACTTATCAGTAGTTCCCGTAAAGTGAAGTCATTAATATTAATTCCAATTATAAAATGATAGAGAAAATGAAATTGAGTCATTAACCCAAAATACTTATTAAGCTGAATACATTAACAAAAGTGTTCTGTACATTAATTTCTAAAATTTTTAAAGATTTTTTTTTTGAAATTATGGGTATCTGGGAAAATGTTATTCTATAGTTTTACTTGTGGCTGCATTATATTTTGGTAAATATTGAAAAGTTTGTATTTTATTACATATTTGACAGCCTTTCTATTATAATTCAAAAGACGGATATTATGTCAAATTTTAACAAAATATTTTGAGTAGTTCTATGTATTCGATCCTCATAGCTGCTATTCACATGACATAATATGAAAATAATAGGCCATACCAGAGGAAATGTTGATCATGTGATTCCTTGATGTAAAAAAAAAAAAAAAATCATTTAACCCAAAAAAAAAAAAAAATGTTATGTATATTTAAATTGGAAGCATGCCACATTGAGAGACAATGCCGGCAAGCTAGATTTCGACGTCAACACATATTGGCCATCAGCGGATTATTCATTGGACCCAATTATTGTGACTTTTATATCATATGAAACGCGATTGCAGGAATGGTCTGCTTAGTATCGATCGACCATGACATCTAAGTCGAGCTGGTCCGCATAGTTATTAAGTGGCTTTGGCTTAATATTTTGCATTGTGCATTTCCAATGAAGGCAGAATTGCGAGTAAAAATGTCACCTGATATAAACGATTTCTTGATCTATGGTGTAAAATGTAACTTAAAAGAAAAGTTTTATTTAAAAATTTACATTAAGTCTGCACGTCTTTCATTTCTCGAATTCCCTTGAGTAATATTTATTCTTTGGACGTTTGACTTTTATTTAAAGTAGCTCCCCAGGAAATTAATATTTTTAACTTCTTTTTTGTATAGACTTCTTAATAGATGTCTCTGTTTTTCTTAGTTTTCAAAAATTTTCAATGTTAAAAAGTTTCTTGTGAAATTAAGGAGAATCTACGGGTAATTCATTATCTTAAGAGCGTACACTAGTCACGCGGTAAAAGCCGAGCGCTAATGTAAAGTCTATGGGGGCGTTCTTTTCTAATATCTCGTTTAAATTTTGGTATTTTGACATGATTTTTTTTTAATAGGATAGTTGAATACGATCCACAACCGGCCTAGTTTTTACTTTTTCGATTTTGGTTATATATTTTTTATATTATGATAGTTTCAGTTTCAGAACCGGTTTAAACCGGTTTTGAAAATTAAAGTATTTTTTTTAATCTAAAACCAAAATTGAAAAAATGAAAACTAGGCCGGTTGTGGAGCGTACTCAGCTATCCTATGCAAAAAAATCATGTCAAAATATTAAAATTTGAACGAGATATTAGAAAAGAACGCTCCCATAGACTTTACATTATCATCCGGGTCTTTTTGAGTACTTTTTCTGTGACTATTGTGGGCTCTTAAGTCAAGCAACAGAAGTAAAAGTAAAGCAAGTGGTAACGCAAGCACAAAGTAAAGCAACAAAAATAAAAAAGCGACATTCTGTTAAATAACAACATATTCCATAAATTAACATGGTTAAGAAACTACGAGACTCTGTAAATTTATTTTTAATCATAATAATTTAATTTAGCGTTCAAAATTAGTGAATTATTCATTCTTTAGTGACTTCAAAAAATTTGGATTTTTCAATAAAATGAGAATGGGTGTATTATTTAATTTCATGAAAACTGTGCTGGGGTTTGAACTCTGGACTTCTTGATACTTTACAGGCTGAAATATAGAAGCCGTTGTTATAAAGAACAAAGTAAGTGTTTTATCATAATTATGTGATTGTCTATAAAAATCGCCAGTAAATCCGAGAAAATTCATTTTTCCTTTCTAAATTATTCTAAATAAAAAAATAAATAAAAATAAGCTACTTTTTTTTCTTTAATGCGTCTCATAAAATTGCAAAGTAATTATAAAGGTGTTTACTTTAACATAGAAGAATATAATTTTAAATAAAGACTTAGAAACCCCTGCAAGGAATTAAATATAATATAACAGAAATATCTGTAAAATAATGACGGAGAAACTGAATCAAATATATTTAACCGACAACTAGACTAAGTTTACAAATTGTCTCTCAATTTTCTATGTTTTTACAGAAATTTTTAACAGTGTATACTTGATTTTATATGAAGTGTTAAAATTTTACTCACAGTTCGTTCGCTTTTAACACATTAAATATTAAATTCAGCTTAAATTATAGAGATATTTTGAAAACTAAGAAAAAAAATGTTTAAGAAGAGAACACAGAAAAAAAGGAGTTAAAAATATTAATTACTCCAAGAAATAGTTTAAATATATGAATGCATAAAACGTCCATAGACTTAAAATTACGAAGGAAAATTCCGAGAGCTGCATGACCAGTCCCCTTAAGATTGCAGGTCTCTCAGTTCCTGAATTCGGTTCAGTAATGTTAATTCTATGGGTGTTACACGCATTCTTATATTTAAAATATCCCCTCGGGTACTATTACTTTTACTTACACATCATAAGTAGTATAGGGTAAGTCTTACAATCGTTTTGAAAATCGAAAAAAAATGACAGATTTAGACGTTTTTGATACTGGAGATTGCCGTCTGTCTGTCTGTCTCTAAACGCTCTATCTTCCGAACAACTTGAGATAGAGACTTGAAATTCTATTATTTTTACTTACACATCATAAGTAGCATAGGGTAAGTCTTACAATCGTTTTGAAAATCGAAAAAAAAAATGACTGATTTAGACGTTTTCGATACTGGAGATTGCCGTCTGTCTGTCTGTCTGTAAACGCTCTATCTTCCGAACGAATAGAGATAGAGACTTGAAATTTTGTATGTGCTTACTAAGTAAGAATGGAAAGAAGCCTATTTAATATCAGTAACCTCGATTATACAGAACTATTTTTTCTGACTCTCGAAAAATGCGTTCTGATGAAAGGTATATAAAATTTTTCGCATTTTTTTTATTTTAAGGAAGTGCGTGAAAAGCAATAAAATAACACAAATTTTGCATAAAAATCGAAGTCGTTCGGATTATTAGTTGCCGAGATATTTGTAATCCTGTTTTCCACGTTTTTTGATTTTTCAAGACCCTGTATTTCATTCAAATATCAATATTATTTAATATGATTATTGTTTTTGGAGTTATAAGAGAAAAACTTTAACACTTCATATAAAATTAAGCATAGATCTCAGAACTAATTTGAGAACTAAAAAGGAAGGTCTCCATACAGGGCATACTCAGATTTTTTTGAAAAAAATACTAATTAAACTACTCATGTATGTAAAAAAGGATCAGTGAAAATTAGCGGCGGAATTACATTAGAAAACATGTAAAAAAATAAAATACCTTCGAATATTTGGCGTGAAAAGACGAAAGTGTCACACGATTTGGCGAGGAGCACATTTCTCCGCAAAAAGCAAACGGTTTTAATGCAACTGAAACCTTTTGGAGTTTTAGAATCCGTGTAAATGAATTTAAACATAAACAATGAGCAAGTTTAATATATTATATACATATATATATATTAAACTGCGGGTATATATATTATTTTTAGCTGTAGTTATTTAATTTACCTCTGAAAAAAATATTTTCGTGTATAAAAAATTCTTAATCAATAAAATTACTTTCATACATTTAAGCGTATTGAAAAATAAAAGCCAGGTTTCCATAGCAACAAAATCGAATTGACAATACTCAACTGGACTTTAAACTTGAATTGAAGCAATTTTTATTAATTTAAATATGAATTTCGTTTTAAATCTCAAATTTTGATGGTTAATTTGAATATAAATACATATAAATATTAATATAACGAAATTATACTTAAAACAAACTAAAGCTGACAAAAGCAAATATATTTAATTTATCTAAACACACTTAACATGACACTTTTTTCCTTTAAAATGCATTTGACATGAAAACATTTTTTGAATTTTCTTTTCATCGCCAACCGATAATAAATCGCCAAATAACGAAATTTTCATTATTTTTTTACGGACAGGGATTAGAGGTTCCACCAAATTTTTTTATAAACGTATATATCCTCATGAGAAGAACATTCTGTATTTTTTTCAGATTTTTCGGAATATACCCGTATGGAGACCTTCCTTGTAAGAAAAAAGTGGCATCCTTTCAGAAGCGTACAAAGGAAAAAGAAGTTAAAACTATTAATTTCACTAGAGATATTTTAAACATAGGAATGCATAAAATGCCCATAAACGTAGGGGGTTTCAGGAGCATTACATTTTGCCTGGCTTTAAAATTTAGCAATGGGCCACATTTAAATTTTTTTTTTCTCAGTCCCGATGAAACATAAATTAAATATTTTTTAATATAGACAACTTTATATATCTCTTTTTTTAAATATAATTTTCAATATTCTATATCGAAATTTTATTTTATTTTTGTGATGTTTAATTTTGATTAAAAGTATATACAGTCGAGACTCTCTATAACGAAACTCCATCCAACGAATTTCTCTATTTAATGATTTTTTTATAGAAACGGTTTATTTTTTCATGATTGTATTAAAAATAATCTCCATATAGCGAAATATATAAATCTCCATTTAAAGATTTTTTTTTCAAAAATGTCCTATCATAAGTTCAGAAAACACTTCAAATTATTTGTAGAATAATTTTTTTTTCGTTTATTCTGGTTTATATTCCCTAGCTACGTTCCTCTACCTTATACCCCATGTCCAAAAAAGTATTCAGATCCCCCCCCCCCAAGAAAAATATCTTTTTGCATGGTTACACTTGACTTTGATTTTAGCCAAGATGAGCATGCGCTCTTGGAAAAGACTGAAACATTTGCTTGCTACTGGGGCGATTCGCAACTATCACAAAGCATCATAAAGAAAAAAACTATACCATTATGTCTTGAAAATGGTGTTTGTTTCTTGGTTTGGATAGTAAGACAGGTATAAGGAAGGGGTGTATGGGAATTGCAGAAAAGGTCGTTTTTCAGCAGGTTTTCATCTACCTAAATCAACTCTCATTACTTTTTAAAGTTTAGAGAGGATGTTCATTGTTTGTGGCGATTCAGACCATTTTATTGTTGTGAGAGATCATTTGAATGAAGAATTGTTACTAAATTTCATCTTTGCTGAGGTTATCTTCTTCTGCATTTGCGTAAAATCGCTTGTATTTTAAACATAACTCTCTCTGATAAAGTAAAAATTTTAATTAAGGCATTGGAAAAGTAGTACTAAGTAATTAAGATACTGCGGAAAAAAAGGAAATGGCGAAAATGTTTGAGATTCTGGAAAAAAATTGAATTAAATATTTCAAAAACTTAATTAAACACCTCAAAAACAACTCTGTTTTAAAATTTAAATATTAAATGAAGAAGTTTTTGCCGTTTTCTATTCAACGAATTTTTCTATATAAGTTTTTATTTTTGTCTGAACTATGGATTTCGTTATAGAGAGATTCAACTGTATATTCTTTTACTTGTAGCTATTATGTGTAAGACTGTAACAAAACCTTTAATTAAAGAGCTCACAAATATATTTAAAATGATGTAAACCAAATGCATCTTAAACGTACATTTCATTTGTAAATATTTTGTTTAATTATTTAAAAAACACTTTTTTACAATAAAAAATTACTTTTTCAAAACTTTATAATTTAAATTTAACTTTCAAATAAATAAATAAATACCTTATAAATAAAGTATGCGTTCAAGATACATTAGATTTATATCATTATCACTATTTTGGGAGACTCTCAAATCAATTGTTTTACTGCGCGGAGGGGATGCAAGTCAAAAGCATTTTGGAAAATATTCTAAAAATTATATGATAAAAAATATTAAAAAATATTTAGTATAGAATATTAAAAAAAAATTTAAATACAAGAGACATTAGGTTGTCTATATTAAAAATTTTATTCATTTACATTTAATAGAAGCTTAAAAAAATTAAATATGACTTGCTGCTGAATTGTACCGCCACGTAAAAATTAAGACTTGTGAGACTTTTAAATATTTACAAAAAAACCGGAAACTAAGTAATGAGCAGCTTAAAAGTTTTTATTACTTTCGAAATTTGGATAGTAATATTTTTTATACATTTGTTTTGCAAATACGTCTATGTATTTAATTACACACATGAGTGTCGTCTGTCCCATACATTAAATCTATTAAACACTGAATAATATTTTTATTTAATTTTTTGTTTTAATATTTAAAATACATATTTAATTATTTATGGTTGTGTTTCTGTTTCTTGTATTAAATCTATATTATATTGAAAAATTGAGTAGCAATATTTTTATTCATTTGCTTTAGAAGTGAATTTATATATTTAATTAGTTACGTCTCTATCTTCTGTCCATTACACTGAATCTATATTACGTTTGAAACTGAATACAATTTTTTTTCATTATTGTGTTTTGCAAATAAGAATACACATTTAATTACATCTGCCTGTATTTCTGTTCCATATGTTAAATCTAAAATATGGATAAGCAATTTCCCGTAAGGCATGGCGACGTCACTGCGACGTCGTTGTGAAGTCACATTGTGACCTTGTGACCATCGATTGTCGATGTGACGTCACGGGACGTCGATGTGAAGTCGTTATGGACGTTTCACAAAGTGGTCACAATGTGACAAATTTGTGACAAATGTGTCATATATGACTAATATGACATTAATATTGTGACGAAACTGTGACAAAAGCAACATGTTTTTTGCAGAAACATGTTTTTTATAGTAAACAACATGTTTTGAAGAATTTTTTATAATTTTCTAAACATTTTTCAAAAAGTTACTTCTCAGTCACAATGTGACGTCACTGAGTGGTGGCATTTTGGTCACAGATGTGATGTGACCAAAGTGACTCACAGTGACGTCACTGTGACCATGCATGCTATGAGGGTTTATTATTCATTTATATTTCAAGTAATATTATTCATTTAATTGCACACGTCTGTCCTTAACATTAAATGTAATACCTTTGAACACCGAATACTACTTTCTTTCATTTCAAAAATATTAATATATATACTTAATTACATATTATGTGTTCCTGTTTCTCTAAACGGTTGAAAAAATTATGTCTAAAAGGCACGTGTGGATGTGTCAGATTATGCAACACAAGATAGCATAGGAACGCGGGGTAGAAAATGCGATCGGGACTGTGCAGTTGCATCGTGGTCTTTTCTCAAAAAATATATAACAAACGTTGTAGTAGCAAACCAATATTGGTCCAACGTTGCGCCAATATTTCATTTATTGGAAATATTGCTAATAAAACACCAATATTGATTATATATTGGCATTTCATTGGAAATATTCCCAATGAATTCCCAATATTGTACAAATGTTGGCGTTATATTTGAAATATTT
The DNA here is from genome assembly GCA_964019185.1 of Maratus speculifer. Taxonomy (NCBI): domain Eukaryota; kingdom Metazoa; phylum Arthropoda; class Arachnida; order Araneae; family Salticidae; genus Maratus; species Maratus speculifer. The sequence goes on along the minus strand of OZ025294.1, from coordinate 375,503,255 downwards.
CCAATGAATTCCAAATATTGTACAAATGTTGGCGTTATATTCGAAATATTTCCAATGAAACCCCAATATTTAACCAATATTGGCGTTTTATTGGCTATTTTTCCCTGAAAACCCTATATTGGCATAATATATGCTGCAGATATTGGCTAAAGAAGGGCAAAATGTAAACACTCCAATATTGGAGAAATATTTCATGCCAGTATTGTGCCAATATTGCTCTTAGATTTAGCCAATATTGCTCTTAGATTTAGCCAACATTGGCCCAATATTGTTTGGCTACTGGGAACTTTATTTTACAAAAGACTTAACCGGAGTACAAAACATAAATGCAAAAAATGTTTCAACTCTTAACAAGCGCTTAAAATGTATCCCGTTACCCGTGATACATACTTCACATCGGCGGCGCACGGAATAGCGAAGATATTACAATTGTCGCTGTACCTTAGCCACCGCCATAGATTTACCTAATCCGCATGGATTTCTATCTCTGGCGATATCATAAAACTCTAATGTGCGAGACACCATCAACTATGGACATCATGGCATGGATGACTGAAGCTGCGGTGCATGTCCGGGAGGCTTCTGGAAAATTGGAATTTGTTCGCGATAGCATGCAATGTTAATGTGAAGCATAAATCACAGATAATGAGCATTGCAATTTGTTATGAATTGTGAAATTTTTCATAAATATGTTGTTCCTCGATTATTTTTTCTGCGAAATAAAGGTCTTTTTACACTCTTTATTATATTTCTTTGCTTCATTGTTACGATACAATTGCTTTGTCACAATATTTTTTTCGGCCTCCCGCCACCTACAGTTCCCGTTGTAATCCTTGCTCCATATGACCCAACGCTCCTACACACACCGTTTTGGGCATGACCTTTTAAACCACCCTGTATATTATATTTTAATTCTGGATTGCAATATTTTATTCATTTACTTTACAAGTGAAATCATCCATTTAATTACTTTTCTGCATGTCCTGCCAGTTAAAATAAATGTACATTAAATTTGAAATTTAATTTGTCCACTTGTTTACAAACAAGATTTTTTTTTTTTTTTTTTTAATGTAAGTATCTAGTTTCAGGTCCCTTACATGAAATCTATGTTAAGTTTGAAATCTAGATCTAGATTATCATTTTTAATTTTTGTTTTACAAAAAAGGGAAAATTTAATTTGATATGTATGCGTTTCTTGTCCTTTACATTAAATTTACATTATATTTCAAACTTGAAGAGCAATTAATTTTATTATTTTATTTTACAAATACGAATACATATTTAATTGCATTTGTCTGCGTCACTTATGGCTTATATTAAGTTTGTATTAAGTTTGAAACATACAGAGTAATTTCATTTATATATTTGCTTTGTAAACATGAATAGGTATTTAATTATATGACTGTGGCTCTATTTTTAGTGGGTGATGTATCAATATTTTATTTAAATATAAATTTGCGTGTAAGGTTTCATAAATAATTACCACAAGTTACAATTTCAAATTTTATTTATACTTTGCAAATATGAGCATCATACAATAAATTTATGATACACATGAAAACAGAAATGATTTTTCCAATGCTACTTACAAAACACAATAAAAGCTAAAGCATGAAAAAGAATCTGTCAATGAATTATGTTGAAGGAAATATATCAAAATACTAAAAAAATTAAAATATTCTTAATAAGAAAAAAAGATCTTCATATAATGAGTGTCTATCAAGTGAATCATAATGTTAACAAGAGCTAGTTTTCATTATTTCACAGTTTGTTAGTGAAAAATACCCAAGGTCATAAAAAATTTAAATATTTTTTTTCTACCAATTTTAATAAAATGAGTAAAATAAAATGTAATTTATTTTTGGTACTTCCTTGTTATAGTATTTTTTGTACATACAAATCCGTCCAGGTAACAATTACGTTTTCCTCAAGATCGCTGACAATTTGATATGTCTTAAATGTACATGTCATTTATATAAACACCGCAAGTCATGCAGTCATGTATACTTCATAACCGTCATACATATATCTAGTATATACAGGGTGTTTCAAAAGTTTGGTAAGAAAGTAAATGACGGTAACAAAACATCTTTGGGTCGAAGCGACATGCGGTTTGCAGATAAATATTCATCGTGGTACAGGTTTTTGTATGACAGCAAAAATAAAAATAAATAATAAATAATTAAAAGTTCATATTCTAGAATAATAAAGGGCAATATTCCAGTTAACTCCTTGGAATAGTTCCCTATTGCTCGCAGAATGCACATTTGGATTCAAAAAAGTATATATGCAATACTTTCTAATATTTTTGTATCCAAATTTTGTTCTATGTGAGCAATATGGAATTTTCTGTGACAATGACCTTTATTGTCTAGGTAATGAAACTTTCCCTTATTTTATTTTATTTTATTTTATTTTTAGATGTCATAGAAATAAACGCACTATACTAAATATTTATCTGCAAGCAGCAGGTTTCTTTGATCAATAGATTTCTTTTAAATAGCATTTTCTCTTTTAAACGAACTTTTGAAACATCGAGTATACAAATATATTTATATATATTTATATTATATATGTCATAATGCGTTATATATCACTGGTTTTTAGATCTTGAGTGTAATTGATAAGTTATCATCTTTTTTCGCGAAGCTAAAATAACACTCCATATAATTCTTCATTTGTTTTAAAAACAAGGAAAATTATATCTTATATGAATGAAAAAATGATTTTTAGAAACCAAAAACTGGATTTTTTAGGTAACTTAGTTTTCACAAATAGCGAACCAAAATTACAAATCTCTTTAAAACATCAACTTAATTATCTCTCACTTAAGTCTTTACAAATACATATTTAAGGCTTTTAAACAAATGGATGATATACAAATTTTCAAAACATTTTATTATAAAGGATTTAAGTTATATAAGCATGAAAATCATGCAATTTCTCTGCCACACTGGTTTATGAATATAACATTTATTTTATAATGAAATCAGAAAAGATGTTACAAGTTATTTATTTATTTGTAAAAAAGAAAAAAAACAGTTATTAAGAAATGAAGTAAAAACGGAAAAGGAATCAAAGAATTAAGTTCATAAAGAATAATTATCCATATATGTGGAGGAAAATAGCGACAATCTTAAATATAAGTCATATACATTGCATATTTACGTCATTTGTGATTATGTATCATGATCACATGCATCCTACATGACCATAAATTTATGTATAATATATAACTGGGCGATGCTTTTCAATCGATGACGATTCGTCCTTAACCCGTTCGGGTTAGTCATAATATCAATAGTACATGCCATTTTACTAAGTATTAATCTGCTTTAGCATTTACTTTATTAATATTATGTTAGTAAATGATAGTATATGTCCATGCATTTTTTTATTACGATTTCTTTTATTTTTTTATATTTAGCAATAATACTAATTGTTTTACTTAGTTTTCTTTGCATAATTGCCAATTCATTTATTTTCAACATACATTTCGCCATTTAATATATATATATATATATGAGTTACTTTTCTGATAGAATCACATGTGTTATAACGAATAAAATATTAAAAAATTGTAATATGTGTTAAATTTTGTTGTAAATCGATATTTTCCAAACTTCTCCAAAATCTCTTCCTATTTTCATAGGAAAATGAATTGAATAATACGCAAAACAACTACATTCGTTAGATTTCAGACTGTAAATCTGTTAAACTTCAGTAAATATATTTACATAGTTATTATGAATATTATTATCATAAAACTAATTTTTGCGTCAAAATTGAAAAAAATCGGACACGAAATGCTTAAGGATTATTTCCTCCATTTATTCTATAACTCAGAAGTACCCTTTTTAAAAAGAAATTTTGAAATATTCATATACAAAGTGATTTTTAAAAGGAAGTCTTAATATAGCATAACTATAATGATACTTTCAAAACTCATTATTACACATTTTGAAAGTCAAGCAAAAATATATTCTGTACATAACCTGGATTAAGTTGGATGTATATACATTGCACTGCAGGTAAAGAAAAATATACAAAATTTACATCACTTCTTTGTGAATTTATCATGTAAATACCTCTTCATATTGAGTGTATTAAAAACATGAATTCATATAAATAAAATCAATATAATTAATATATGTTTATGCATTTTAAAGTTATATATCGTTTGAAAACAAAAATGTAAATAAAAATTTGCGACAAATTTAAATTTATGCAAGTAAATTAAGATAAACATGAATTCACATTAACATATGTTTGTGAATTTTGAAGAAAATATATGGTAATTAAGTAAGAATGAAATAAATATTTGTTACATATTTAAATTTATGTGAATAAATTAGTTAATAATTTTGAAACAGCTGCCTTTAGCGAAAGAAATCACTCTTTATGTTTACTGTATACGTAATTGAAATATCATACAATATGTTAAATGGGGAAAGACAAAACTTTTTTTGATATAATTCTAGAACTTTAAAAGTTGGATTAGCGTTTCTTAAATTTCTGTTTTATTCTATTTTTTTTTATTTAAGCTTTAACATTATAAATTTATTTAAAAAGGAATGCCCACAATGAATGGATTATTTAAAGTGCACCCTTAAAAATATTCTATAGATATATTTTTTAAATTGACTATTAACAATTTCGGCAATGATTTGTATATGCGTTATACTTTATTATCCATATGTTAGAGATTAATAGCTGAAGAAATCGTAAAAGATATCTAATTGAAGAAGTATTTCTCTGATAATTTTAGTGTTTTAAATGCATAATTTGAATAGATATCTGTGAAAATTTTGTTTTACTTTAATTAATTTATTAGTTCATAGCCCATCAAAAGCTGAGAGCTATCGTATCCGCGGCTTCTTTATGTACTTACGTACTATGTATGTACGAAACAAGATATCTCTTGATATAAATGAAGAATTTTCTTCAAAATCTGTATGTAGGTTATTCTGAAAAAGCAGTTCCATAATTAGTTTTGAGGGTTCATTTGTTAAGTATAAAAGATAGGAATGTTATGCTAATCCAAAATATTATTCCGAAAAATCATCCAATCTCATAAATCATCCAACAATCTGATTTTACAGGTAGAGAAAACTGACTAATGCATCGTAACAATTACTCAAAAAAGTTTCCAAACATAAAATAATATATATATATATATTATTAAAAGTTTTTATTTAATTTTCACTTATTTTTTATTCATTTATTTTATTCGGGAGGTTAAAGATAAATGAACGCTTTTTAGAATATTGGGTGATTTGAAAGCAGTCATCGATTATTTTCTATCGATATCATCGACTATTTATGAGATAATTCATAGTGAAGTGATGAGTTATGAGATTAATCATAGTGATTTTTTTTTTCAGGATTTTTATTACTCGGAGAAAGAACTTTCAATATAATGTAAATGTTCACATGAATTTGGAAATTTATCTTTTGTTTTATATTTATTTTCTTTTAAGTATAAAAGAAAACCTTTCTTCCAATTTTCCCATTTTAGACAAGCAAAATATCTATGAGAGAAATCATCTCGCTCTCCATTTTAAATGTATATTCCTTGTTACGAAAACTGCCCATTATGTAGTTATACAGGGTTATCTAAAATGATACATTGAGTTCAAAAAGATTGTTTATTTAAAATAATAAGTTGACAAAGACAGGTGATATGTGAAAAGATACAGACACTCACCAACTTTCTAGCACATAGTACAAATGTTCGAATTAATGCACCTTTAATCACCCGGCACATATCTCAACGGTAATACAGTTGTATTGATTAGGCTGAATAGTCTGCGTCAGTCATTACTGGTGGCAGCAGCAATGATGCGTTTCTGCAAATGAGCCACGAATCGGGACTTTTAAACTTGGTGAGTGTATGTATATTATTATGTATCAGCCGTCTTTTGGGATCTTATGACTCTTAAGTATTGAGTTTACCAATTAAAAAATTGTGTTTATTAATTTTTTAAAAAAAGGCGTGATTTAAAAGATGAATTTCTTGAATTTATATTCACGTAAAAGACTTTTTTATAACGAAAAATTTAATATTAGCTGTCTGTTTGATTAATTTTTTTAATAAAATTTTGAATCTTTTAAAATTTTTATTCCTTTTTTTAATTTGCATTTTTGTTTATTTTTTGAAGATTTTCAAATATGTATTACACAAAACTTCTTATAGATTTTTAAATAAATATAATATTACAATTATTATAATGAAAGATGTAGTGTAATGATAGTAGATTTTAACAGTACAGTTTAGTGATAAACGTAGTGTAAAATTATGAAATCCAACACATCTTCATTTAACTTTGTTTAAAAAAAATTGAAATAAAAAAATCTCACGGCTAATTCTATTCGAAAATGTCTATATTGCAATAAAGAACGTATATAACAATGATATCATATATAATAAGGAACATGCACAAAAAATTAAATCTTTATCTCAAATACAAAAAAAACCCTTAGAATTTTTAAATTATGAAAGGGAAGACAATATGAAAGTTACATATCTATTATAAAACCATTAGTTGAGGTTTTTAAAGCAATATTGATTTATTCTTTTCCTTTTTGTTTTTATGCCCATATGTGCCCAGAATCAGAAATATTAACTTTAAAATGCATTAAAATATATTCATAAATAATCTTGATACATTTTTATTTCATTATTGGCAATACATTCTTATATTTTTACTTTTGAAAATCCACGTAAAATTTTACACACTAAGAATTGACAAAAAGAAAAGTAATATATATTCACAAGTAACTGGGATGTTTCAAAAATAATTTATTTACAGGAATGTAATCAATTTATACTTTTTTTAACTATAATTTTTACTAAGTAGTTATAACCCTGTAAAATGGAGCACCAAGACAGCGCGAGATAAAAAATGACGGAAAAATACATTTTTTCAATTTAATATAGAATCAAATGTTCAGAGAGGCAGCAAAAGCTTGTAAAAATGTAAATATTCTTCTTTTAAACAAATCTGATTAGCTATTATATGATTCATTACCATTTGATAAAATTAAGGAAACAGATTATTTAGACGCTTTTTCAATTTATTTTTGAAAATGATTATTTAATAGTTTTAAAGTATGTATTCTGTGTAAAACTGTTTACCTATCAAAACAAAAAGAAAATTATGCTTCTTTTATTTAATTTCTACTTTAGTCCGTAAACACACGTGGTGGAATAAACCTTAAATACATCCCTTTGTTTTTCTGAAAAAAAAAGATATTTTTGTTGAAAATTTTTCTGCCTTCCTCTTTTTAATATGAAACTTGCCTAGAATATTTGGTTGATGATCACTAACAAAGGAGAAATATGCCTCCTAAGTATAAAATATTCGCGAGCGTGTACACAAGATTCATTTCGGTATGTTCACCTTTTACGGGATAACACATTCTAAAATAATTTTAATTAAAGCGTAACATAAAAGCTCTTTGTAGATACTGATGAAATGTTAGTAAATGTTATTAATAACCATTCTGACAAATAATTCATGTTTTAAAAGAACAAAAGAAATCGTTTGAGTATTTTCTATGAAAATACATGGTTTTATTTTTAATCGTGAGCACTCATTTTCAGAACCGAATGTGCCATAATAATACTCAAAACATAGATCAATGGCATGTATATCTGAGTGTATTTACAAAAATTTAAATTTTTAAAAATGACCTTCATATAAAAAGAATTGGATTCTATTGAAATTATTTTGTTGGTGTATTTACTTTAGAGAAAAAGTCGCTTTTATTATCAGACGATGGTTAAAATATTGTTAAACACGAACTTTTAAAAATAGCGAATAGTAATACCCTATTTAGCATAATTATAAAGCATAAAATATCTATAATCCATATTAAGACACAATACATATTCTACATATTTACTTTTTTCTTAATTTTTCGAATAAATTCTCAAAATATAATACAAAAAATATACAACCAGACAAAAACATTTATTCTCTCGTTAATTCACTTACTGGAAAATTAGATTTGTTTATTGAATGATAAAAGCAACTCATTCATGAACGGATGGAATTACTTTTATTTACTTTTACAAGCACCTTCATTGTCTTACATTGCAAAAAAAAAAGCCATCCATATACGACATTGGCAATTATTTATTCTTTAACACACTGCTGAATCTCTGAACAAGAGCTTATATTAAATTAATAAGAAAAATGAATAAAAAGTACAGTTTTCTCTGCTTTACAATATACCTATTGAAGAAAAAACAATAAAAATCCCAATAATGAACTTATATTCTACAGATATGTTTGTTAGATAATACGTACCTAATAATTCAATTTGCTATAAATCGAGTTTCTGAAAAATTTGACTCTTTTTTTTCTCTTTTGTTGATGTAGTTATATGCATTCGATGCGGTTGTAATAATCCAGAACTCACGTAGATCAACACATTTTTTTAAACGTTTTCTCCTCGTCTTATTGATTATCTGAAATAATTGAATGAAGAAGGAAAAAAAATGTCTTGAATTTGGCGTAAATTGCATATCTCTGTAACTTTGCGCTTGCAAATGATACTGCAGCACGATTCTTCTGCATGATTTAAAGAAATGCAGTTTTTATTTTTTGTTTCTTTTATTATCATTTTTTTTAAAATAATATTCAGTGCTATAAGTCTGATCATGACAGCACACAAAAACTAAGTCGTTGGCACAAAGTAAAGTATATTACGTAATATAAACAAGCGTAAAGAATTTTTCTTGCAGCAGAAGACATTGAGTCAGCTCCTAAAAATAAATAATAATAATTTCATTATTTTTTAAATAACAGATTATTTAAAATTAGAATCAAATGCAACTCTAATGAAGGAAGAAGATTTCGCATAGTAAAATGTTCTTTTCATTAAGTTACTTAATAAAGCATAAATTGTTGTGAGAATAGTAACATATAAGATATTTTTTTCATAGAAACAGAGAAAATGATCTACATTTTTCGATTAAACAGCAAAAATCATTAGTTTTTTCAACGCACTAGGCAATGTAAATAGTATGTGTAATTTAGATACGGAAATTTTTAATGAAAATAATATTTTTAAACAACAATGCAGTGTTCAAATGATTGCTGAATTACAGAATTTTTATTATTTAAACAGTACTAACAAGAAAATAGTTTTATTTCAATATAATCACTATTATATAAGTGGCCTTAATGGTGGGACACTTGTTAGCGTGATTTTGTTATAGTCAATGAAGAGCAACCCTACTGAGGTAAATTAGATAACCGATAAATTCTTAATTTCTAAATTTTGTAAAATTTTAACGATCTTTAAAACTTTTCAAGATTTTGATTGGAATATGTGAAAATTTCAGTTTATGTTTATTTAAATTAATTAAATATAACATATTGAACATTGAAGGTGCATGTTTTGTACATTTTCTTTGTGTACAAAAAGGTGTGCTCAAAATTTTTACGTATCTGTATTGATGTTTTTGTTTATGTATTTCAATATTGAAAAAAAAAGTTTAGTATTTATGGTTTGTTGAAATATTATTAAAGAAATGCAGAAAAAACACTTTCAAATTATTTTTTTGAAATTGTCGCTATTTTAAATTAATTATTAACGTAAGCCTTATAGTGAGTACTAATTGTTTCCCGACTAGACTAGTTTTGAAATAGTTTAAATGTAACATTATTTATGCATAAAATTAATTTAACTTTCATATACAATATCAAAGTGTCAAAAATAGTGTCGTTTATTAATATGACACAATTTTATAATTTTTTTATTTATTAAATGCATGATTCAACACGATAAAGTGTTCCTCATTTAAATTACTCTTATAATGGGGATATATATTTTTACTTAAACAGTTTTATTAAGTAATGCTCCCACGCTTCATTATTTACAATTTTATGTGGAAATTCTATTGCAAGAATTTATATAATGGTAGATAATTGTCATTGAAATACTATATAGGGTGCTCTCTATTCCTTAAATAATAATCATACACATATTTTATAAGATAAACGTTGCGTATATGATGGGGAGAGAAATTTATAAATTCGATTAAAATTTGCAGGTGTAAATTTGAAGTTACACAAAACCAAAATTTCACAAGGTCCCCGTACAATAAAAAATTGCCAATGAGTAAAATGCGTCTTATAAATGTCATATACTAAATTTCAGCGTTTGATTGTAAAATGTCTTGGCTATATGTTTAAACAAAATTATTTAGAGGATAACCATACATTACATTGTAAAATTTTATTCCGAGAACTATTTTTAGAGCTGCCATAACTGTTTTTTTTCATAATTTGTGTATGCCCCCTGAAATTTAACCATTCGAAATTAATGGTCTCTTTGCGAAGTAATATATTAGCATGGAAAAGTGATATTAATCGAAATTTACGTATTTTAGTATCTGTCGATTTTTTGCAATGAAATTATGAAATTTTGAGCAAGACTTTAGTAATTTATAGGAAAAATTTTACTCATTGACAAATACTTTTGTAGACGGCCATATAACATTTTTTTTTATTTCTTAAAATTTTATTTCAAGAAAATTTTAATTGATTTTCTGCAGTTCTGTACATTTTTGCATCTTTTCAGCTATGCAGTATTCCTTATTTTGTTTAGTTTGCTTATTTTGAAAACTAAGTCTTGCCCTTCCTCTTTTTTCCAAAACATTGCTGTGGAATTCATATTGTTATTCATCCTCGCATTCTCATTCATCGTGGACACATACTGATTCAGCAATTTATCACAACACTTGGACTGTTTCATTTTCTTAAGATGATGCTTTTAGTTCGAACATTTCATTTTATTGCCATATAATTGTATATATAGTATATTAACTTCAGGCATTTCATAATTTATGCTTAATATGCTTTAGTTATTAATATTTATCAAATAGTTTCAATCCTTCAACATGTTTTTTTTCCAAAAAATGGATTTTTGTGTAGAAAATTTTAAATGTTTTATTCACAAATTTAGAGCTTCACTAAATAGAATCCATTAGTGAATGCATTAATAATAATACATCACTAAATCATTTACTGTATTAATAAATGATAAAGGAGAGCACTAATTATATTTCATTTGTGAAAATTCTGTAATTTTAAAATTTCAGTCTGCTTATACTTTGTATTTTTGCTCCATAATTTAAGCTCATGACTATTTTGTAAGATATTTATGGTAATACTTGCAAAACATTCCTTATACACATAAACTGGTGTAATTTACGATATAGATGGATCTTTAACTGGTATTATGCTTTCTTTCTATTTCATTTCAATCCTTTGTATTTTTATTTAATTAGTTTTATTTTTGGATCTGCTTTTACTGAATTTTTTATGTACTGAGCCTTTGTTTTGCATTTATTATATTGTTATGGCTAATACATGGATGAAACCGAGCATGATATTTGTTGTAATCTAATTAATTTAACCATGATTATTCTGCCTTGGCTCCAGAAATTTTTCCATTTGTCAATTATTTACTGTATTTTGAATTCCATGTTGCTCTTGACACAAGAAAAATCTATAATTTTATAAGATTATATTTTTATATCTATAATTTTATAAGATTCTAAGATATAAGATGTAAGATTCTATACATCATATTTAATTTAAGTATATTTTTTAATAATTTTTGCATTCACATTTGTTATTGATAATATATAGTTTTTAAATGGTTATATACATGAATATCCAGGGTTTAGAAGGAAGACCTCCCCAACTTTGAAATGACATAACTGCGAAGCAGTGAGGGTCAGAAAGATGAATCAAGTGGTATGTTGTAGAGACAAGTCTGGGACTGGTTATAAATCTGTTTTCGAAAATGGTTCCAAGATTGCATGATATTTGTTGAGAGATCATTTTGATAATAGAACAGAGTCCTTAAAATATTGTTTCAAAGTATGCTTCGTGAACAGACGTTGAATCACATTTTAGTTTCTCCCATATGGTTAACTAACTTAGCTATAACGTAATGTAGATGAAAGATAGATTTTGAAGTCATTCGTTACAATATATGTACTGAAACGAATGCGCATGTCCCACAGATGAATCGTTCATGATGTGCCAACATTCGAAGGCTCTAACAGTAAACAGTGTCTTTCAAGTAGTCACAAAAAAAGAATTCATATGATTGATATCCATGGAATATAAAAACCAATCCATGTCAATGTCATCGATCGTATTCCAGTGCAATAAAAACAAGTTGCTCCAAATAATGTATCATGCTTTTAAATGACCGAATAATATTTAATTCGATATAAATTTCTTATATATTAGTAATGAAACAGTCTCACGAATGAACTTTCTGAACTTTTGAATACTATTTAAAGTTTCACATGCTCATACTGGTACTTATTACTCAATATTGGAATTCTTTTTGGAGACATTTGTATTGCAGATTCCAGACCTGTTTGTCTAGTATACCAGCTGTTTCATTTTTTTGTCTATGATTGTTTTGCAATTAATCCCTTTCAAATTTGGGGAGTTCTTTCTGAAACATCCCGTACAGTGGTGACTTCTGATATGGACCCATGGAGCACGATACCACCCAACTATTTGAACTTGGTCTCTTCGTGCATCCAATTTCAGTTAATTATTTTTTATTTTATTTATTTGATCGTTGAAAACGAAATTCGGTTTCATTGTTATTCTCAACACATTTTTTTGAAAAAATAAGACCATCAATAAGACTTATAGAAGAATTAAAAGACATTTCAGCGGATGTATAGTTAAATAAAAAAAATGCCATTCATTTTTAGCCATCAGTTTTGATGTTTTGATTTGATAAAGCACTGATTACGTGAATAAAATATATACTTTTATTGATATTTTTTTGGACTTTAAGTAGTAGTCGATTCAATGCTATTTAAAATAAATATTATTGTATTTATAAGAAGAACTTCTAAGAATATAATTAATATATATATGCGTAAATTGCAATAATATATAAATTAGAGTGGAAAAAAATAATTTCATTTCAGACTATCATCTTTGGTCATTCGCTTTACCCCTCCAGTATTGAACTGAGGGGATGGCTTAGAAGGTAAATTCCTCACTTAGCAGTAATTTTTCTCAACCCCATCCGGAATATATGAGAGTTTACGTTTTTAATGGCAAAAAACTGCAATTCCTCCCCGAAACCTTTATGATGCCCTCTGCATCCCGCGAATCTACACAAATCCCTCCTGGAGGAAAGTGTCCGAATTTAACATGGATCTCCCCCTCTGTCTTTTTACAAATACACACTAAAGATGTGTGTGGAAAAAATATTTGTTATTTTATTCAAAAATCTGTGAGCTAACTAAATATTATATATATATATATATATATATATATACAGAGATAAAGTCAAACTAACCATTTTAACAGAAAAAAATCATGAAAAATAACAATTTATGATGACATTACATGGATACATAATATATAACTTACCTGGCTCTGTATTCAAATTTGTCGTCGGAAAATATTTTTCACTTGAAAAACTACTAGCATTAAGACTCGGTGAAGGGCCATACTGTACTTCCGTCGAGCCTAAAAATGAAATTAAGGTCGCTCAGAAAAATACTTGAAAATAATTGTTAGGAAATTAAAATTTCTAACAGTATTCAAAGAGTGAAACAAGATAAATATTTGTATAAATCTTTATCGTAATTCAAAAATTGTAAAATTAATGTATGTAAAAAAATAAGATAGTTTATTAACATGCTTGAAAATTTCTATTTGCGAATTAATATTTATAAAAAAATTCAAGAAGTGAAACAAATGTATATTTGCTATAAATCAGTATTGTAATTCGAACAATAAAAACAAAATTCTGTATCGCATATAAAAATAAATAAAGCTGTTCAATAAGATGCGTTGAAATATCAATTAGCAAATGAATATTTTTTATCAGCACTCAAAGAGTAAAACGAAATAAATATTTACTATCATTATTTCTTAGATTTCAAACAGTGAGAAACTATTCTGTTGTGCCTAAAAGTGTGTTAACATTGTTCAATTGCTTGTAAATATCTACTAGCAAATGAATATTTCTAACAACATTCAAGAAGTAAAACAAGACAAATGTTTGCCATACAAATCAATATTAGATTTCAAGCAAAATAAAATCATTCTGTTGTGTCTAAAAAATAAATCTATATTGTTGAATAAAAGGCTGGCAAACATCTGCAAGTGAATTAATATTTTTACAACGTTTAAAAATAAAAGTAAATAAAATATTTCTTAAAGTATTATTGCATTTCAAATAATACAAAATTATTTTTAATTCTAGAAAGATATTTTTATTCTAATAATTTCAATTCTTTCTTACTTTTTTTCAATTATTTTGGTGGAGGATAACTAACGCAAAAGAATATTCACATCGCCTCATAAGTAATGCTATATTCCAATAGAAAACCTCATTTTATTTAAAGTAAATCTATTCGTAATTAATGTATAACTGATATTTAGCAGCTTAACTTTTTGTATTCTTGTTCTAAATTAGAGATATAGGTGAAAAAATAGGAAAATTGTCAGTTTGAGCATCCTGTTCATGGCTTTAGTTGACTTAACAAGTAGATCGCTACCTTTATTGACTATTGCGAGTAACTGATTATACAAGGTATTTACAAATTAGTTGGGTAGATTTGTAGGTTAAAAACTTCCGGCAAATTAAATAAAATTAAATAGTACGAAATCCCACAAATATTAATATGGACAAGTTTTTTTATGGATGTTGTTAGATGTCATAATTCACACTATTGCTTAACGAGCTTAGGTGTTATTCACTGGCAAACACAAACACCAAATCTATTACCACTTGATTTCATTGCATGGGGTTTTGTAAAGGATCAGGTGTACAAACCCTAAATTCTTGCATACAAAATTCAAGAACTAAAACCAAGAATCTATATCTCAATTAATTTGATCTTAGAAAACGTACTAACAAATCTGTAGCAAATATGATTTACCGATGGAACATTTGTAAAGCCACAAAAGAAAATCACATCAATTATTTTTGATAATGGTAAATTTGAACTATTTTTTTTATCTATCTTACAACAATATATACTTTATTTTTTTGCCATTCAATGAATTATTATTTTTGTTCAATTAATTTTGTGACACCTTCTATATATATATACATAATATGTGTAGTTATTTTTTTTAATAAATCTCCTGATAGACGAGCAAATGAGCAAAAGTATAATGTTGTCTCTATCTTTTTTAAAATCCTAGAAAATACATTCTAGCCAATAAAATAATAACATTACATATATAATTTTTATTAGGTATAGCCATATAAGTGTGACTAGCATTTATCATGAATTTATTTTTAAAAATTGGATTAAATATGTAGAATTATATAGATTTAAATAATGCATATATTGCAGCGAAACCTGCAGCTTAGTGAGCGAATATATCAATAATTGTCTGTCAGAAGGTCAAAGTAACTTAAAAATCTTAATAATAATTAAACTAATTTCTTTATTGGTACAGTTTGAAAGGGAAATATTTACATTTTTGTTAATTTCATTAACTTTTTTTGTGGTTTTTATTAGAAATGAATATTAATTCATACTATAATCAACTTCAAAGTAAAAAAAATACCTATATATTTATGTGCAATGTTATTCCGTAAAATAACAGCATACTGAGGCCAATAAATTATAATAATATTATTTATAAAATGGCGAAATTTAAATTTATATAGCTGGTGTAATATTACACACTAGTGTAAAATAACACTAATTATATCGGTGAAATTGCTCATAAAATCAAGTTCATAATTTATCATTACAACAACTACTCTTTAACATTTACAATGTACTAAATATTACTACATATTTACAGTGTTTCCTGTAAAATATATTCATGTGAGATATAACAGAAAATAATAATTACACGGATGCCCGTGATACATATAAAGAAGAAAATTAAAATTTAAGTAAAAGAATCTTCTTGGATCATGCTAAAAATGTGTGGATTGAATTTAACTACTGCCTGGACGTGTGTCGGGTAAGCAAGGGGATACAAAATTTGTGGAGTGAGCATAAAACTTCGATATTTTGTTAATATTTTCATATATCATTAAAATTTGTAACTATAATGCTTTTAAATAAACCGTGTTATGAAAGTGAATGAATCTTTTACAATAATCTTGTATTTTAAAAACCTATTTTCTATTATTTTTAGGAATTTTTCACTCAGAAATAATGATAGTCGATATTTTAAGCGAAACAAGTTAGTCACACAATTTTCGAAACTTCAATTGTTTATCGGTATGGGAATTTCAGACAAATGTAGCAAGTCATAAAAAGAACAGTTTTTTTAAGAAAAAGCCAAACATATATGTGCACACACACACAGCATTTTAAATATATTGTTGTGTAACCTTCCAGAACTATAAACTTTTACGCCCATTATATTCTAGCTCTGTTTCTTGGAAGATAATACAAAACTCAAAAAAATTAATAATTTTATATTCAATGTGCCTTTAAAAAGATTCAACTAAAGTATTATCGTGTCTGAGTGTTATTTGAAATCATACACTGTAAAAATAAATCTGCAAAGTTACTAAAAGTTTCCTAGGGAACTGAGATTCCTAGAATTTTTAAGTAACGGCAACAGTAAAAAATCATGTAACAGATACAGATTTGCAATGAAAATAAAAAAAATCTTCCAGGTTACTAAAATTTTTTAAGAAACTGGGATTCCAAGATTTTTTCCTGTAGCTGCAACCCAGGTTACAGATAAAATTTTAGTAAGATAACTGTAATTTTAGTAGACACGTTTTTAAACCTACAGATTTCTGTAGGTTTACAAAAATTAGTATTGTAGATTTACGTATTTTTTTGTTCAGTATACTGATAAAATGTTAGTAATCATACATATTTCGGCAACTTTACATCTGTAGGATTACATATCTGTAGGATTAAACTAAAAAAAAATGAAAAAGTTTATGTTCAATGTGCCTTTAAAAAGATTCAACTAAAGTATTATCGTGGCTGAGTGTTATTTGAAATCATACACTGTAAAAATAAATCTGCAAAGTTATTAAAAGTTTTCTAGGAAACTGAGATTCCTAGAATTTTTATGTAACGGCAACAGCAAAAAATCATGTAACAGATACAGATTTGCACTGAAAACCAAAAAATCTGCCAGGTTACTAAAATGTTTTTAAGAAACTGGGATTCCAAGAATTTTTCTTGTAGCTGCAACCCAGGTTACAGATAAAAGTTTAGTAAGATAACTGTAATTTTATTAGACACGTTTTTAAACCTACAGATTTCTGTAGGTTTACAAAAATTAGTTTTGTAGATTTACGTATTTTCTTGTTCAGTATACTGATAAAATGTTAGTAATCATACATATTTCCGCAACTTTACATCTGTAGGATTACATATCTGTAGGATTAAACTAAAAAAAAAATGAACAATTTTATGTTCAATGTGCCTTTAAAAAGATTCAACTAAAGTATTATCGTGGCTGAGTGTTATTTGAAATCATACACTGTAAAAATAAATCTGCAAAGTTATTAAAAGTTTTCTAGGAAACTGAGATTCCTAGAATTTTTAAGCAACGGCAACAGCAAAAAATCATGTAACAGATACAGATTTGCACTGAAAACCAAAAAATCTGCCAGGTTACTAAAATGTTTTTAAGAAACTGGGATTCCAAGAATTTTTCTTGTAGCTGCAACCCAGGTATCAGATAAAATTTTAGTAAGATAACTGTCATTTTAGTAGACACGTTTGTAACGTTACAGATTTCCGTAGGTTTACAAAAATTAGTTTTGTAGCTTTACGTATTTTCTTGTTCAGTATACTGATAAAATGTTAGTAATCATACAGATTTCGGCAACTTTACATCCGTAGGATTACATATTTTTTTTTACAGTGTAATAATTACATTTTCTTTAATACTCACATCAAAACATTTATTTAAGTTGAATTAAAATGTGCAGCGTGGAAAACAGGACATAGAATAGCATCCTTACAGACTTGTAGCAACCAGAAAGTACCTAATGTTGCCTTCAACTACTAACAAATATCGTTTTACAGATACAATAATTCTCTCGTGCACAGAATGAAACGTACACAAGTTACAATGTTTTTTTTTTACAACATAGTCTTGTAAGTATGATGGTGGTTTACGTTGACGAGCGGATCCTCGTAGTTGACTATCTTGTCCAGTTGGTGTTAGTTGTCTCTGCTCATTTGCATCGGGTTGTTGGAGATTGTTTCGAGGTATTGCTACCGATTATAATTTAGATGATTCATTTTTATATATTTTATCTTTATGCTGATCTGTTTTGGAACTTGTTTTGAATGTGATTTTCTTTTATCCACATTTCTATTCTTTTGTTCTGGAATCGTTAATTATTCTACAGAACTTTTCACGTTCTCATGACTTTTTGAAATTTTATTCGATTCAATAAAATAACCTAAATATGCGGATTTTTCTTGAAACAACAAACATCTGGAACGATTTAAATGGATATCACATGTTTTTAATCTAAGGCATAGTTCTAGATCTCTTTTAGACTCTTCTTTCGTTCTTCCGTGTACAATAATATCATCGGAGTAGTTTAAGGATTTTGGCAAATCCCGGAATATTTGTTCTAGAATTCGATTGAATTCGCTAGTACAGTCTTTATGCCAAATGATAATCTGTGCATGCGTTTTTCTGTGCATGCTGAAAATCCTGGAACAACCTGGAATCAACTGGAACGTGGAGATCAGCTTTAAACAGATCTAGTCGACAAAAACACTTTTACTTTCTGAGACTGTTAAGAATTTCGCATGTCCGTTGAATGAGATAATTAGAACTTACAAGAAAGGTCTCCATACGGGCATACCCCGAAAAATCTGGAAAAATTACAGAATGTTCTTCTCGTGTGGATATATACGTTTATAAAAAAATCAGCGGAACTTCCATTCAGTAACCGTAAAAAAATAATGAAAATTTCGTTATTTGGCGATTTATCGCCGGTTGGCGTTGAAATGTAAATTGAAAAAATACTTTATGTCAAATACGCTTTAAGAAAAAAAAAGCGTCATGTTGAACTTGTTTTGATAAATTTAATTTAAATAACATTAGTTTTGTCAGTTTTAGTTTGTTTTAAGTATAATTTTGTTATATCGATATTTTCACGTATTTATATTCAAATTTAATAATCAAAATTTGAGATTTAAAACGAAGTTCATAAATTAACTTAATTAAATTTGTTTCAAGCTCAAAGTCCAATTGAGAAGTGTCGATTAGATTTTGTTGCTATTTAAACCACTGGCTTTTATTTTTTTAATACGCTTAAATATATGAAGATATTTTTTTTTAAATCTATGAAAACATTTTTTCCATTGATTAATTAAATAACTATTTCAACAAATAATATATATATGCAATACAATATGTATATTTATGTATATAATATATTAAAGTCTCTAATTGTTTATGTTTAAATTCATTAAATACTATTTACACGCATTCTAAATATCCAATAGTTTTGAGTTGCATTATAATCATTTGCTTTTGGCGAGGAAAAGGGATGCTCGCCAAATCGAGTGACTCTTTCGTCTTTTCACGCCAAATATTTGAAAATATTTTATTTTTTTACACATTTTCTTCTGTGATTCCTCCGCTAATTTTGACATCCTTTATTACATACATAACTACTTCAATTAGTATTTTTTTTATAAAATTCTGAGTATGCCCAGAATGAAGACCTTCCTTGTTAGATATCTTTCATTAACACCAACCTTGTAATTGACGCAGTATCGTGCACTTCCACCAGCCTTTGATATTACTACCAAAGGCGAACCCCAATTACTCGTAGTCATCTTCGAGATTATTCTTTGTGATTCAAGTGAATGTTATTCTTTCTCAACTTTTTCACGAATAGCATATGGTATTTCTTTTTCCTTATGGTAAATTCGCTTATTATTTTCAAGGAGATTTAATGAGACCTTGAAATCCGTAATACATCCTACTTTCTGTTCGAAAATTTCTGGATAGATAGAAATAACATCTTGGAGGCTATTTATAAGCTTGCGCTGCCAAATTAATTGAATTATTATTTTTAAAATAATTTTGTTGAAAGTTAATACCGAGATGTCGAATCCATGTACGTCCAACTAACGCATCATATTCGTTAGGAACAGAATACAATTCTTCTCGTGACGTTCTGCCTTTGTAAGTTACATTTACTTAAATTTTACTGCCAGGTAAAAATATATTACCAGTGTACCATCGAGAAGCGATTGTCGATTTTTGAAGGCTGCTGAAATGTTCAGTTTTTTGAACTGATTGGATGAATGTCTCTGCCGCAACGATTTATTTATTCCTAATTTTTATAGTCAATGCGAGATTGAGATTTCAAACGAAGATTAACTTTGGAGAGTATCTGACAACTGGAACGTATTTTATTAGACTTATCCGAATCATGCCTGAAAGATCGTGAAAAAGCAATCTTGCAGATATCTTTAATAGCATCAAATTTCTTTGAAAGTTCTCGGGCCGCTTTTTTTATTTCATCAAATATGACATCTGACTGCAAAATAGCTTCTCTGATTGCAATGTTACGGAGCCCTCTAATAAATTGTGGATGCAAAAATTTATCAGCTATTGAAGCCTTATAGTCACACTGTGAAATAAATTCACAATCTATTTTATCACGCGGAAGGACATCAATATAAACGGCAATTGATTGGTTTTGAGCTTGATAAGTAGAAAAAATGTATGTTGTGTCAAAAGGATATTTTTTAGGGCAAAAGTGTGTTTCAAAAGTCGTTATTATTTTGTCTTAAGTCAATTCAGGTGGATTTTTAGGAGAACTAAAGCTACTAACATATTGTATTTAGATGCACCAATCGCAGTTGAATTAAAAAGTGCAGCGTCGAAAATAATACATAGAATAGAATCCTTAGAGATTATAGCGACCAGAATGTATTTATTGTTTTCATCAACTATTAACAAATATCGTTTAACATATACAATAATTACATAAACATGCTGTATGACTATTTTGCTGAAAAAAAAATACCTGTTTCTTCTGTTCTTGTTTGTGAATTCTGTGGATGGCCATTTCTTAATTTCTCCGATTTTGCTCTCAGAGGTTCCGGTTGTTGAGATGTGGATGGTGATGATGGTGGTGGTATTTCTAAAAATAACAGATAATAGTTACTAAAAATAAGTATTAAATAATACTTTTATTTAAAATGTAAATTTCATTTCTGATGTTCTCTATTTTAACTCCTTCACACGACAGGGTTCATTTTTATATATTCTTTCAGCTTCAGTTATCAATTTATATCAACAAACTGATTACATAAAAAAAACAAAGAAAGATTGGAAAGAGAAATAAATTAATCTTCATTTTTTGCACATTGAAATTGATGACACAATGAAGACTTAATAAACACGTTTTTTAGACAATTTCTTGTATTTTTTTTTGTTTTATTTTATTCTTTTCCATTACATAAATAATACAAATAATAATTATGGATTTTGAAAACCTTTTATTGCTAGTAGACTTTATAAATGATATTTAAACACACAGAAAAATTGTATATCTTTTTTAAATTTTATTTTTTTTTTAATTTTGGCTGCAAGCTATTTTAATATAAAACATATCTCGCAAAAAATACTATAAGAAACAAATTGCTATTGTGTGTTTAGTTCCGCTATCACCCAGGTTCAATTCATATGAATTTCTTTAATTTTAACATTTTCTGTATACGTGAAAAAAATTCTAAAGATATGCATCCTATTGGATACACCGGGTCTGAAGTGGTTATGTAACGTGTTACACTGTAGTTCAAATCAGAAACGTAAAATACTTTTAAACTTTTGTGATAACCAAGAGAATATATATTTATTTGCACAATAGTTATTAGAAACATTTAAAAATATTTTTTAAATGTCAGAAATAGCTCTTATAATTTTAAAAGCTGGCAGAGGATTCCTAAGCAAGCATTTTTTCTCCAGATAATGTGTATCCGGAAACGATGCGTTAAAGCATTTGTGATTAATACTACTCTTCCTAAGGAAAACAAATGTGAAAGGCGGAATGAGAAGTACCGAAAAGCCGCTAACAGATGGCGCTTAAAAAATCATTTCCAAACACACATTTTCTGACAAAAAATTTTTCATTTTGATCATTCTACCACTGCTTGAAATTTTGCAAAGCAGTTTAAGATTACCCTGTATATAAAGAACAAATTATTTAATGTTTAAAACAAAATAATATACTTTTTAATGAAAGCTAACGTGAATAATTAAAAATGAAAATTTCCCATAGCATCAATGATTGTCTATTAAAAAAAAGACATCTTAATCTATTTAAGAATAGGTTTATATATGTTTTAAATGTGTTTCAAAGTTTTGTTTTATTAATTGTTGTATAAGTCTATTGTAAAATGTATTCTTTAAAATTAGAGGAGTGAACAAAATATAAAAATAGCGCCTGTGACAGCCCTGCATATGCAAACTGTTATTTTTTAATTTTAATATTTTCAGTCTACACATAGGGAACAGTTCATTTGAAATTTAAAATAAAATGAATTTTTTCGTATAATAAATACTAATTTGAATAATTAAAAATAAAATTTTCTCATAGCATCAATGATTTTTTTACTTAAACCTTTCAGGTCTTGTGTACTGTTAATAGTACATGTCTTTTAAAGAAGTATTATTTAGTTTAAAGGAATACTTTTGTTACTATTCAAATGTTACATTGATCAAACTGATGTTATTTACATACAGCAATGTTAGTACAGTCGACTCTCGTTAATTCGAAATCGGATAATTCGAATCTTCGCTTAATTTGAACTAAACATGAAGTCCCAAAATTTTCAATTGGTAGGAAACGTTAAAAATTTTTATTAATTCGAACTCATTTTATCATGACTTCGCTTAATTCGAACTAACGAGAATTCTGATTTTTCTTTTTTCTTTTCTTTTTCACGGATTTCAGATCATTTAAATATTATTTTTGTGAAACTTGTTCCGAACGAGTATATATATAATTCAATGAATTTGATATACACTTTTTAGTGCCCCGTCTGTTCATCAGTGACGCTTTAAATTTTTCTTCCATCTTGCTTGTTTCTAATCCTTTTATTAGTTTATGTATTTATCCATTCTAATTTAATATTAAGTCATATTATAATAATTATAGACGAAATAAAGTTAAAAAACACTATAATATTAATTCCTTTGTAATGATACCATATTAAGCATGTTTTAATTTCATATTTTCCTTAATTCGAACTTCGGATAATTCGAACATATCTTGTGGTCCCGACGAGTTCGAATTACCGAGAGCCGACTGTACATGTCTATATATTTAAAATATGATTTCATTTATGTTTAAGCATTGATTATTGTTATATGTTGAATTCACTTTGCACAGTTTGCGATTCCTTTATGTTAGACATACATTTCACTCTTTAAATTTAAAATAAATGCTATTTTCCAGCAAAAAAGCATGTCTAATAAGCTTTAGAAAGTTATTATATAATTAAAATCTTGCTGTAATATAATGTTCTCTAAATATCTCCAAAAATAATTCCTTAGCCTATTGTCATATGAATATCAATTTAATAGTATGCGAAGCAACAACATACTGTTACGAATTTTGTAAATAGTTAGTGTTTGTAATGTGAAATAATGTAAATAATCTTATTAAGCTCCATTCCTTTACTAATATTAATTTTTGTTACATTGTCTCTGTTATCAAGCAAACTTGTCTATTATTTTTCAGTGTATGTCTACGGCAGATTAGCGAAATATTAAAGATATCACCAAGTTGGCGTCACTTTTGACGACTAATTTTGGTCGCCTAATTTGGCGATATATCGCCAAGTTGGCGACAAACTTGGCGATTGTTGGCGATGGTAACCCTTCCCTCTCTATGGTAACCCCCCCCTTACGTCTACTGATACATTGAATGTTATTCCGTGGTTTTCTGGAATATTCAAGAAGCCTGTGGAAATTTCCAGTACATGCTACGAGCCTATATAAGGAGAGCAATACGAGCTGTCGTTGTTATTATTTATCAGTCAGTCATTGAGTGGGCTGCGATTGTTTAAGCAAGTTTGCTTATGTTTTCTCTACGTTGTTTTGAATGTGATTTAGTGTTGAGACATTGTATAAAGAGTCTCTGGGACCTATATCTGTACTTGTACGATAGATTTGAACAGTTATTTTTGAATAGCTAGTAATATTTGTGAGTTTCGAAGACTCTGTTGTTATGAAGATCTGTAAATAAATTATTTTCTACTTTTCTAAGAGACGAGTTTGAAGTTGTCTAACCATAAGATCAAAAGAACCCTATATACGCAACAATACGTATCTCATTCAATAATGCATATATTAAGCACTAACTAATTTATTTCTATAGCTACTATTAATGTTATTAACGTAAGAGTAATTTTTTTCTAAGGATTCAAAAAAAAAAAAAAAAAAAAAATCGGATCCGAAAGTATTAAAAATTAAATCAAAACACAAACTTCCTTAATTTAAGAGTAGCTGTATACATGATTTTTTATGCATTTCTTAAAAAAATATAATCTGTTATTGGATTTTAATTATATATGTTACATAACATATTTATAAACCTAATTCTAATCTTATGTTCAAACAGTTATGTAACATTTGGAGACAAATTGCACAAAATGCTCAGAGGAAGAAACTTTCATCAAATATTAATGGATTACTAAAAAACATGCCTTCTCTGAGAACTAAATCCTTTCTTTAAAGGAGAAACTCATTTCATGGGACTTTCCGATTTACCTTATTTTGATTAAAGTCTACTTATCTTAGGTGAAATAAATAAATTTTCAATATTAAGGATACAGTATACAGATTAAGTATTATGATACTTTGCAATCAATATTTAAGGGATATTTATTGGAAGAATAGATTAAGAAAATGGAAAATGGAAGTTGTACTTTGAATTTTTAACTACGTTAACTTAGGTACGTTTATAATAAACAATTTAATGTGAATAATCCAGGAAACTATTTTGATGTGAACAGGTAATAAATTTAATGTGAAAACAGTTATTCTATTTGTAACTGTATTATTTTATTATGCCTGATAATAATCTATTACACGAAAAATATTTTTATAAATGTCCAAAGTATTATCACTCAAGCGCATTTTTAGTAACTTTCTTAATTTAATGAAAGTGTCCTGGTATGGTAATGGTACGTTACGGTTCTACCAAATTTTACATCTTATCTCTAGATTTTTTTCCTCAACGAATATAAGATTTGGTGCATC
Source organism: Maratus speculifer (assembly GCA_964019185.1). Classification (NCBI taxonomy): domain Eukaryota; kingdom Metazoa; phylum Arthropoda; class Arachnida; order Araneae; family Salticidae; genus Maratus; species Maratus speculifer. The sequence goes on along the minus strand of OZ025294.1, from coordinate 375,477,981 downwards.
AAATTATTGACTATGTATATAACAAATAGTACTTTAACAGATATGTATTCATAAAATAATTGTAAAAGGTAATGGCAAGTGGAGGCCAGATTTCTTGAGCAATGCATTTTGTATTGTAACTCATCTGTGTAGGTGATAACCCGTGCAAACAAAACTATAAAATGAGATGGTATAATGCAATAGTGAATTCTGTAACTCTAACAACTCTTAAAGATACAATACAAAAAAACACTATTGCATAAAATTCAGTTTTAAACACTGTTTTAAAAAATTCAGTTTAAAAAAAATTTTGTTTTAAACACTTATAATAAAAGTAACAATACATACAATGATGCAGCAATAATAATACATTTATAATAACAGTAACAATACCGTAACAATATATAATAACATCAGTGGATTGCATTATTACCTCGGTATACATTTTACAAAGTACGTTTTAAACAATAAGTTACTCCCAAACACATCCAAATTCTCCAACAACATTTTGAAAGTACTTGAAATACACTAAAAATTCATATAATAAAAAAGTATTTCCTAAGAAATATATTGTCATCACATTACAGAACTTAGTTTTAACAATTTTAGATAAGGTACTGGCTCTTACGTGCTTAAGCCAACGATAAAGTTGTTGTTTGTGACTTAGAATGTTCAGTGCCGAATCCATAGTGACATTTTTTCGTATTTCATCATAACTATGCGTAATGTTTTACTTGACGTTGTTACCCTCCTTGGCATTATTAATCAAGCACACTTTCCATAAAATTATAATAGGATATTTTTTATTATATATTAATGCCTTATTAAACATAAATATATTTACTAGATTACACAAATAATTCAGAAATTAGAAATTTATTGCATCTATGTTGTCTATTTCCGTTCTTTTATAAAGAGATTTGAGATCTTAGCGTGTTTAAATATTTTCTTTATTCCAGCGTTAAAGTTTACAAGTATGACAAATTAACACATTTGTAACTTAGAGTCTTTCAGAATCCGTGAAGAATTCGTAGTGCCATGTTCCGGATTTTATCATAACTATGCGTAGCATTACCCCTTGGTGTTATTTACCCAGAGCACCTTACATAAAAATGTAACAGGAGAAAATGTATTAATATATATAAAGTTTTCCTAAGAACAAATCTGTTTAGATCATACAAGTTATCACAAATAAGATTTTTTTTATTTATGTTGCCTATTTCTGTTCTTTTACAAGGGGCATAGAGATGCTAGCAGGTGTAATTAGTTTTTCCATGAAATTCCTGTAACTAAATGTTGGAAAATACTTCTAACTAAACTCATGTAATATGGAGAACATACAGTGTGGTTCTTAGACATGGGTAAAATTTAGCAGTTGATAGCAACGTCCAAACAAACAACTATCATCACAGAACGTATAGTCGGAAATAAAAAACAAAGGTGCTGGCGCATATGAAAAAGTGGTCTCTGCAAGAGTTAAAAATCCATTCCTATTGTGTGTTATCAGGAGACAAACGACACTAATAGATTGCAAATGTGATAAGAAGAAGATGAAGAATGCATTTAAATAATCTGACTTCAATTAATTCTTTGCACTCAAGAGGTGACTCTGACACACCACAAGAGTTGTTCAACGTCCCCCATAAATCAGAACAACAAATGCATTCACAACTAATGTTAACTACTATTATCTTATAGTTTATTTCACCATCTTTTATCACAGATTATTTGGCCATTAGATAGAAGAAAAGAAGCGAAGGAAATTAGTTTAAAATATTGGTGTCAGAGCATTTGGAGCACCCATTTACGCTGGACACTAGTGGTCAGTGAAAATTATTTATCGATTTCAGAGGGGTCATAGATAAAAGCGTCGAATCAAAGTGTGCATTAGTCTATCGTAGTAGTAACATATCAGGAAACGTTGACTCACATCTATTGGAAAAAGCCTTATATAGTTTTAATTTAGAGAACTGACAGTGCAACTGACTCAGAAGCTCAACATTTCACACGAAGTGCAGTTTTAAAACTTATTTTTGTCACTTAATCATTTTTTGTGTGTTTTTGCTCCATATAAAAACCCCACTTACGGCGTTGCGTAGCATCTTCCAATTTTTTACAGCACCACCTCAGAGAAACATTTTATGATAAGGCAAATTTCAATGGTGTATTTTGGTGTATTTTGTCGGCCGATTATCTACGCTATCGGATATAGGCCCTATGGGGTGGGTTGCCCTCCGTGGGGGTCTTTTTAAGGGAACCTAACCCGTATTTACGCAAGGTTCGAAGAAAACCACGGAAAACTTCGAACGGTTAGGCCGACGGTCGCGATTGGGTTCGAACCCAGCACCTACCGTCTACCAGTTTGGAGGTCAGAACCTCGCGGCCACTGGTGGGGCACAAATTTCAATGAGAATTTTTTCAATAAATACGTCTTCGGTTCATGAGATGGGGGAAACACATTTTTGTTTTTAATATGTTTGAAAAAGACGCTACAAGGAAGCATAATTTTTTAGTTATTTAAAGTTAACATTTTACACCATAAGGTGACTCCGCCAGTAGTTAATCAAATAAAATTATCATTTTAACCTATATTTTATTAAATTTCCTTCCTACTAAGTTTTTAAAATTGAACTAATAAGATTGAGGTAAACCTAAAACATATCGTATAAAGACAGAAATGTAATCCCTGAAATTTAATAGCAAGAAAAATATAAATAAATTTTAATAGCCTTTTCTCTAGTCATTCATTCATTAGACGAAATTAGTCACTCGTAAATTGAAACAAGTTGGAAATGGGACGTCAACGTAGCAAATGAGGTGCGTTCGTACGATAACGAAGTTTTAAAAATATTCAGATCTTGCTGATATAATAGAGCGTACTTCGGATACAGTATAGTAGTCGAAGTCTTTGTGTTTCTGTAAATATGCAGGAAGTAATTTTTATTACACCTCAGCAATGTATATCTTATACATAAAATGTGAAATAGTTGAATATAATTAAAACACGCCACAAACAATGTTTCCCCGTATAGCAATATGTAGTGGAATACATTTGTGTGGCTCTGTAATATAATAAAAAAAATTCTTTAGATCACAGATTGTACAGAATCCTTATTTTAGTGTATATTTTATAGATTCATGCCAATTCTATTATGTTCGAATGAGTGTAACATCATTAAAATGCATTTGAAACTTTTTTCCCATTGACCGTAATGTAATGGAATACTTTTGATTGTCCCTGTAAATGATCTATGCATCCAACTTTCATAACATTTGAAATGACTCGACAAAATTACGTAATAATTATATGTTTTAATTTCCAAACGATTAAAATGCATATGAAACTCCCCCCCCCCCCCCTTTGACCGTAATGTAACAGAATTCTTTTGATTGTCCCTGTAATTGATCTATGCATCCGATTTTCAGAACATTTGAAATGACTCGACAAAATTACGCAACAATTATATGTTTTAAATTTCAAACGATTAAAACTCATTTGAAACTTTTTCCCCATTGACCGTAATATAATGGAATCCTTTTGATTGTCCGTGTAATTGATCTATCCATCCGATTTTCATAAAATTTGAAATGACTCGACAAAATTATGTTATAATTATGTATTTTAAATTTCAGACGATTCGGTTGGGTAGTTTCGGCTTTGTTATATGCGGACAGACAGACGGACAGATAGACGGACAGACGGACGGACTGAGCGACAACAATAGGTGCTACGTATTTACATAATTACGAACGCACCTAAAAAGATTCTGTAAAGTATCATCCTTAATCTGTGATTAACAATAAGTACTATAAAACTATTAGACGAAATAAAATAAACAAGATCATAGTAGACTATTTTAATCCAAATAGTCTCATATCGATCAAAAGATAAATGTAAACACTTTACCATAAAGTAAAAATATCATAAAATGGCTTCCTTTTAAAGCAGACAGATTATAAAAATGTGACAACAAGTGTACCAACATTCAAACAAGAATAATATTTCTAGTGCCACGTATAAGACTCATTACTGCCTGAAATGATTCAATATTTCAGAATTTTAGTCAAGTACTTGAAAAGTATTAGTTACTGGTAGGGCCACCCTACAAAGAAAATCAATACAAAATGAATTTGTTTATCTGTTCGTCTGTCCATGCTCTACATCTTGTAAGTATAGTTAAATTGTCATGAATTTATTATATATTAATGAGGTTAACTATGAAATTTTGGCTATTGAATAAGAAGTATAAGATTTAAAGTTATTTTATAGTGACATATAATATAATTCTATTCCATTGTCATCTGGCCCTCTAGTGGATGAGAGGTTCTGCTCTTAAAATTGGTAGAAAGTAGGTGCCGAGTTCCAACTAAGTCGCGCCCATTGATCTAATCGTTCGTAGTCTCCCATGGTTTTGTTCGAACATTGGATTTCTTTGCGCAAAAACGGATTACTTTTTTATAGATAGACCCTACCACGGAGAGCACACCCATTGTGTCCATATTTCAAGAGTAGATAATTGGCTGACATAAACAACACTCATGAATATCTATAGGAGAAAATAATTTGTTAGCCTGACAATCAGTTAATGTTGGAAAATGCTTTAGAGTATATGTCTTATATATGCTTCTTCATTTTTGTTAAATACTTCGAGCAACGATTCTTGTTATAGATGGAGACTACTCTGTATAATAAAAGAAGACATTGGTCACTGTAAATTGATTTTTTTGTCGATTCAATTATTGCCCTTTTTTAAATATTAAAAATTTTATGTTATAATTCATTTTGAATGCTATTTATTACTCAAATTTATTTGTTGAGTAATTTGTTGCATAAAAATTTTACAACTAATCTTAATTTGAAATGATTTAACAAAAAAAAGTATGTGAGATATGATTCTTTAAAAAAGAAGGGTACAAAAAACTTCAAATATAAAAAAATACACTTAGTAGACGTTTAAAAAAGCAATTGCAAAGCATTGTAGTCTCAAATATTATTATAACAAAAAAAAAAAAAAAAAAAAAAAAAAAAAAAAACACAACAAATCAAGAAGAATTAGAGTTAAAATTATTTTTCATAAGCAAAAAATATTTGTCAGGAATGGAACAGGCTTCAACCAATGCTGTTAGTATTTTAAATTTCATTTAAATTTCCTTCTAACATGTGTCGATGTCTATCTTCTTTATTTTATTTAATCTTTTACAAGTTTCAAATTTGCACATTAAATGTATGCACGTGTATTTTGCAAATCTTTTAATAATGTATCACTTATTTGTATCTTTTGTAACCTAATTACATAAATTGCTCGCGGGAAGACATGTTAAATTACACATTAACGACTTTCTGAAACATGCCTGACTCAAAAGCCTAATCCTTACTTTACAGAAGAAACGTATTTCGAAATACTTCTTTATTTCTGTTATTCTGATCAGGTTTTTTCCCTTGCGAATACAATTGAAATTCTATAGCAAGACTAGAATGTACGATTTAAGTATTACAATAAATTTCAACTTAGAAGAAGGTAATGATGTAAAAATAACTTTAGAAAGCAAAAAATCTGCAAGTAACTTTTTTTTTTAAGAATAGCTTTTAAGAAAGTAATGAAAGCACATTTACATCATTTCTATTTAAAAATTATTAGACTTATGTTCCATTATGATCTATAAAGAATGACTCAATATATTTGACAAAAAATATAAAGATGTCATTTTAATTTTAATGTTAAAATATTTTTAAAGAATCTATTAATACGCAAACACAGTTTAAGTTTAAAGAATTGGAAAATAATTTAAATTAGAAAATAAAAGCTACTTTTGTGAGGGAGTGTCCTTTGTGATAAAGGCACTCTAGCATTTTAGTGAGATCATGAAGTCATTTTTTTAACATGTGTAGCGTGAAAGCGACATCTATCCTTTATTCAACTTTAACTTTCCAGAGCGTGTGTGTCGTCCTCGGTTCTACAGTTAAGTCGCGGTTGGGAGTAATATGAAATTCATAGCGCCGTCTTCAGTTTGCAACGTATAAAAGCTTTGAGTTGGAGTGTGGTGAGCAGAAGGCGAAAGACAGTATGTGGTGGTGAGAAGGTAGCGGCGAAAGCCAGCTAGCAGTGTACTGGAGAAGGTGGTAAAGGCCAGTAGTGTAGTAAAGCGGCAGTAGCCCGCAGAGATAGATAGCTAGTAGTGAAGAGATTAGCCTCCAGTGAATTAGATGGTGTTTTAGAGTGAGCTAGCGAGCAGCGTGCGCCAAGTTAGTTTATCACGAGCGGAACTTTCCAATGGTGCCGGTGGTAAGAAATAGTTTAATTCGTTGAGTATTTTAAATAATAAAGAGTGTTTGCAGCCACGGGCTGTCTTATAAAATTTAATCTTGCGTTTAGCTGAAGTCTGAACGAGAAGCTGGTTTGAAGTGCCCCGACTGAGTCTAGAGCCGAGGTTGTGAGTACAGTTTCGACTTAATCTCTGGGTATTGTGATTAGCTATTGAAATTCTTGAACTGGAGCTCCACTTTACCCAAGTCCTAGCGGTTTAAATAAACTGTTGATTTTATCCCATATTTAGAATTATGTCTTTATTTCATCTACATAACCACCCTACCGTTACACAGTGAATGGTTAAAAATACAAAAACTTGAACTTTTCACATATTCCCTATCAATAAATTATCAGAGTTCTATTCCATTATGATCTATGGAGGGAAACCATTTGTCTTTGTAAAGATGGAAAGTATCTGATACATTTTTCTCAATATATGTCAATGATGGTTTTTCGTTCTCATTATGTACTCCAAGTGGTGATTCTTGTTCATAACTTTTATGATTCCCCTATATAATTAGAAAAAAAATGCAGAATAAATTGTATTGAATACAATTGAGAATGAATGTAAGACTTCTATTAATTCAACTATTTCGTAATTGAAACAGCATTAAACGTTTTTTATATAAAAATGATATTTTATAATTTTTTCTTATGTGATTTATTACTTATGTTTAAGAGTATTTTGTTACATAATATATATACAGATAATCTAAATTTTATTCACGCATACCAACTTTTATTTGTAACTTTTATAACCTAATTACATGATGCTTTCGCAAATAGACATACTATTAACGGCTTAGTAAAAACATGCTTGTCTTGAAAGACTAATAACTTTCCATATAAAATAAGCCCATTTCTTAAGAATTCTCCATTTCTCTTACTTTAATCAGACATTTGCCTAGTGAAAGTAACTGAATTTTAAATAAAAGGGCTAAAAAGTAAGACTCAAGTACTGATATATAATTCAACTTATATGAAAGTAATGATAATAAAATAGATTTAGGGCAGAAAATCTTCAAATGTAATTTTAATATGAAACTTAAAATAGCTTTTAAGAATATACTAAAGCACAAACAACTTTAAAGTGGAAAGTACAAGGAAATAATAAAACTTAAAAAAAAGTAAATTTAAATGATTAAAAATAGATATAAATAAAAGATTCACATAATCCTATTTAAAATTATTAAACTTATGTTTCTTTATAATGTATAGGTAAAAACTATTTGTTATTGCAATGATCTAATAATGATTGATTTCTTTTTAATAATCTATGCCCAGTGAAATACTTTTGTTCTTGTTAAGTACTCAGAGTGAAGGTTCTTGTTCTAGGGTATTCTAGGCGGAATACCCTTCATATTGAAGGAAAGAAAAAAAAAGGGATAAAATATTTTTGTCAATTCAGCTATTTCTTAATTTTAAACCTTTAACTCTTCAATTTAACCCTTTAAAAAAGAATAGAACAGATCAATTTAGTGTTAAAGTTACCTGTATTTTTTTTCAGAAACATAAAATTTTTACCAAGAATGGAACAGGCTTCATTCAAAGTTATTAGCATTTTAAACTTCTTATAAATTTTATCTAAACTGTATTCAAATCCATATTACTTTATTTTGTTTAGTCTTTTTAAGATTTCAAATTGGGTCCTAAAAGGCGCTACTAATAACACCAATATAAATCTCAACTTTTATTTGTATTTTCTGTAATGCAATTACATAAAGTGCTCACAAAAAGACATGCTCAAGTCCATATTAACGACTTACTAAAAACATGCCTGTCTGAAAAGCCTAATGCGTGCATTACAATTAAAAGTCATTTCGAAATACTTCTCTATTTCTCTTATTCTGATCGGAGATTTTTCCTAGCCAATAATAATAATAATAATAATAATAATAATCTATACTAATAAAATAACAAATCGCTCTGTCTGCGTGTGTGTGTGTGTGTGTGTGTGTGTGTGTCTGCGATGGCTAGCAAAATCTATGGGACGTACGAAGCTCAAAATTTTTATGAGAGTAGCCCAATATCTCTCCTGATGCACCTGAGCTTCAGAATTTCGAAATTCTATTTATTAACTGAGTAATTAATTAAATTCCAAAGATCACTCTCATAAAAAATCGCCTTTTTTCTTCTTTTTTTTCTCTTCATTTAGTTATGGTTGGTTGGTTGCATAAAATTTTCGCATAAATAATTTAAAAAGCTGGAACAGACCTTTAAAATTCATAGACTGGCAAACTGTCAGTTTAAATAATGATTTTTTATCACAGCGGTTGCAAACCATGGAGGAAAAAGATAGGTGGTGGTGAAGTAAACCGAAAAAAGAGTTGCAATATTAAACCATTTATCGCTCAAATATTAATGTCCCAAACAAAAGCATGTGGAAAGGATTTTGTATTAATAAGACGAATTGAAAGAATTGAATAACAGCTGAAGCGTATTTTATGAAGAAATAGTAATTTTTTAAAATGGTCTTTTTTCTATTATATTATTTATTTTTAAAAAAATGTTTGCTTTTAAAATAATTGAAATTGATAAATTCGAAATAATTTAAATGTCAAAATAAAATTAAATAAAATATTGAAAACATTTGATTTGAACTAAAAATTGTATTACTAAAAGCTTTCTTTTTTTTTCAGAACTTTTTAATACTTTATAACGTAGATGAAAATATGTTTTTAATTTAACAACATATTAATAACTCTATGTCAATATATAAAATATATTTATGAAAACATTCTTTTAAAATCATGCGCGAAAACTTAAATAACAAATATTAGTCTAAAATATAGATTTCAGAGTGCAGACGATTTTAAGACATTAACGAAAGAATGTTAACTTTTCAAGCAAAATCTTAAATGATGCTTCTATATTGATATTTCAAAGTGACGGCTAGGTTACATTTATGTTATATTTAAGTTACGGTAGGGTAATGTTAAGTCGCAGTTAGGTTACAGACAGATTATGGTTATGGTACAAAAGTTTACGGTTAGGAATTTGTCCACAGAGTCAACATTACGCATGCTTTGATTAAAAATATACACTTTTGTTAAATGGCTCTGAAATTATAATACTATATACCAATCTTTTATCATCGCGTATCGATTCATTCACGGTATAGTCGGATTTAAGAATGATATAATTAGTTTGAAATTCAAAATTTTTCACTTGGGATTTCTATGCGAAAAAAATAATTAGTTACGTGATTTAACAGTGATTTTTACGGGTAAATATCAACACTTTAACACGAAACTAACGCAATCGTTGGATACATGTTCCCTCCCGTGTTTCTCATTGCTCATTTTAAGTATTTCTAGAGCTTAATATTAGTTGTTGTTTTTAAAACCGATTTTTCACAAAGTCAGCTGCGACGTATTTCAGACAATGCATTTCTGCATGCTTCCAGTTATTGATAAAATCATACAAATTTCAAGTTCGTTTAATATTGTTAATACGGACCCGGGCAACGCCGGGCGGGTCAGCTAGTAATAATAATAATTTCGAAAACAAGGAATGAAATGTACGATTTAAGTACTGGTATACAATTAAACTTGTATGAAACTAATTATGAGAAAATAGCAATAGAAGGCAGGTAATCTAAATACAAAATTTTAATTTTAAATTTAAAATACGATGATAAATGTTTTCTCAATTCGCATCTTGAAAATTAATCGCGGTTCTAGAAAAAATAGTTTCCCTTCATTTTTATGAATTTTTTTTCGCTTTGTTAGAAAACTCTCGTTATCCGTCTTAAAATTCAAAGGTGTTTCCCAATAGTATCTTAGTCAGTTTTATTTAAAAATATTTTCAAATAAATAAGATCATAAAAAGTAAGGTTTAGTAACTATAAGTCTTAGCTTATGAATATCTAGAAATCAAGAGATAACTTCTAATAATTCAAAGGATACATAATGTAATGTTTCATTTCATCATTTAGAAAATTTAAGTCCAGAAATTCTCGATCATTTAATCTATTCAATTTAATTGTTTATTTCATTTCCATAAATCGGAAATATATGTTCTATTTGAGAAATTTAGAAAATGACGAACGATTCATTCAAGATGAAGACAGTATATTATTTTCTTTCAGTGTAAGCTTTGAGAATATAATGAAAACACAGATGCAATTAATTTTTAAATTGTTGAAAAATATATTAAACTACAAATTACAGCAATTTTTAATAATTCAGTTATTTTCTTCATTTCAAAATTGCTTAATACAGATATTTTTTTAGTTTAAAACTTAAATCTTAAAAAAAGTTTTATATATTCATTTTTTGATGAATATTTTAATTTTTTGGGTAAAACAGCTTTTTTTCCAAGCGTTTACATGCATTGTTTTACTAGAAATTTCCGATAGAAGAAGTTATGACTTTTAGTATTATACACTTTAAAAAGATTTCTGTGAAATTACACAGATTCTAAGGGCAATCCATAACGTTAAGTCTTAAGTAAATTGTGGAAGTTAGAAAAAACGAAATTCTGTTAAGTAAAAGTTATTCGATAAATTTAGTACAGATTATGAAAATTACCATCGTTAAATATACAACAAAAGACTTTATAAATATATTTTTAATGATAATTATTTAATACGAGGTGATATCCGTCGAAATTCGACGAAAGAAACTGTTTAAGAAGGAGCAGTTCCAGTAATTTTTAATAAATCTACAAAATTAGTTACAGTAAAAAATATAAGATTATTGATCCAATGAGATTATTGATACAATATAAGAATATTGATCCGTCTAACGCTCAAACAAATATTATTTTAAGCTAAGATTAACAAAATACTATAAAACTCCACTATCCAAATTTTAAAATGAAAACTATAGTCGCATATGAAATCAGTGAAATATAATAAGATAAGTTATTATCATGAAGTTATCAATTGGGGCTCTTAAGTTCGATATAAATGCAAGTGAAAAAAATATTCCGAACTGACACGATCATACAATTTTACAGGAAATTAAAACACATTATTATTTTTATCTTCTCAAAATTTAGACACGCATTTCTCATATCCGTATTCACCACGTTTAAAAAATAGTATTTTAATGTGACCATTTTAAAATCACTTTAACTCAAAGCTTGAAGTCATTTAATTGATGAACAAAAACGAAATAAAGCAGAAATCATCGAATTTTATAATAGACAATATTTTCGACAAAATATACTCATCTGAATTCCTATTTTTATTTTTATTTTTTCAATTTTAAAAGAAAATGGAGCCACAATTACAAAATTGGTACTAAAAACTAAAAAAAATAATATCTCAAAAACAAATTGAGATATAGCTTTCAAACAAATTGCATTTAAAAGTAAATGTTTTTCTCTATACAACGGTGTAAAAATTTAAAACGTGCGATGTTTAAAAGTGTAAAATTTGTAATAGCGAAAATTGCAAACCCGAGATTGCATGGGAAAGTTTTGCCATTCACAGAATAACGTATGCGTTGAGCACAGATACGTTTGGCCTTTATAAATATAGATAGTTTTTCAAATTAGTGAATCACTTAAACTTACGTGAACTTCAAAGAGCTTGAATTTTCCCAGTAAATTCAAAGTGCGGTATCATTAAACTTTAACGTTTTTTTTTTTTTTTTTTTTTTTTTTTTGCCTTTAGCCATGCTGGGATTTGAAGCTGAGACCTCTTGACAATGGAAGAATACTTTATAGGCTGAGCTGTGGGCGATATTGTGATTGCGTAGATAATATGATTCAGCGGGAAAAATTCCGTACTAAATCTCGTGAGACAATTTTTCCCTTTCTTAATATTTCTTCGCAAAATATGTATATATATCTATATTTAAAAATTTTTTGCTTTTAAATATTTCTAAAAAAATGCAGAATAATATTAAAAGTCTGTATCTTGAATTACAAAATATAACAAAAATAAAAATATCTTTAAAAAGAGACATAAAAATTTCTACAGGGAATTAAGTATACGATAAGGAAAATGTATGTAAAATGATGACCGCGAAACTCAATCGAATGCATTTAACTGAGAAATAGTGTAAATTTATCGAAATTTTCGCTTTTTTCTGTGTTTTTACAGAAATTTTTAACAGTGTACGAGCTAAATCGGAATTTTCGTAATTTTAAATTCATTTTAATCAAAATGATGTATTGGGTTATAAAGTGCAGGCTGTCTGATAAACATCTCAAGTCCTTTTTTGAAGAACCTTTCCTAACACTTTGAATAAACTTAATCTAAAATTTACTTTTTATTGTTAAATATGTTTTTTTAATGGATTTACTATAGAAATTTTTTAAACTGTGTTCTAACAAAATACAACTGTATATTAAAGTTAAAAAAAATTCATTTAATTCTAACATATTTAAGTTTAGGTGAAATATTACTTTCTACTATTAAAGTTACTAAAAAACCGTCATTCACTTTTAAAACCCGATTTTTTCAAAAGAATATTATACTTGCAAATCTAATTTACATATCAAAATAACCACAAAATATCAATTTTATGCTCACGATACAAATATTCTTGCTTCCTTGGTCCAGGCAGTTGTTTATTCAATCCACACAACTTGTAACGTGATACAAAGGCAGGTTTTTTTTTTCTATTGTCTTCTGAAATAACACTGCATTGCTATAACTGATGAACATTTCAAATATCCCGTCAGTAGTCGCGTGTCGGTCTTTTTGCCGCCCGTATAACTTATCTTTTCCTAACTTGTATCATATTACAGATACAATGGCGATCAACTATGTAGCTGACTTTGAAGGTTTCTTGACCACCTTAGTGAAGAAACAGGGCAACTCTGTTTTTCTTTCAGGTATATTTTTAGAAACAAAGTTGAAATTGGCGAAAAAGTCTACGTAAAATCACTAATGACAGTTCAATTTTACTTTTATCAATTACTCCAGATCTCATGAATAAAATGCATAGTTTAAGAAAACTGCAAATTTATATCTTCATTGAAATGTTATTTCGTATATTAGGTAAAAAATATTTTTTATTTTACATATTTGATATGCGGGGGGGGGGGGGGTAGTCAGCGGCTAAAAGACCGAACGCGACTAATGACGTTGTTAAAAAAGTCGCGACTACTCGCGGGATATTCTAAGATGTGGAAACTCTTTTCTCGCTTTGCATCCATTTCGGGAGAGACTAAACTAAACTCGTTACGGATACAATGCTGCTTACAGACATTGTGACTAGTTCTCCCACGCTACCTGAATAATTTGTGGTTATTTTCATGTATCTATCATAGCTGTATGTATAATACTTTTGAAGGAATCGGGTTTAAAAAAAAGTATTATTCTTTTATAGTTATCCTATATAATAGACACTAAAATTCTTATTTTAGATTAACTAATTTTAGATTAACATTCTTATTTTAGATTAACTCAAAATCCTGCGTGTAAATTCATAATTTGAGCTTTCTACTAAACAAATGACTGGAAGTTTGAGGTGTGTTTAAATAGTAGTTCTGCATCTAGAAATTTTTAAACATGTGAAATGCAATAACATACTTATAACTTTCATTATTCCATATAAAAATTGCACTTAAAAATCATATAAACTTTAACTCTCCTGTATTAACCGAGTTTCGATTAATCAAGGTTTCTGTTAACCGAGCCGATAAAGAAGCCTGATTTTGTTCCCGGTAGTCAAATACCCTATTGATCACTAGGTGCAATGTGTTGTCGGACAGTTATATCCCCGTAAACGATTGGCAACATTTTATAGGATTTAGTTTTTTTTCTTTTTTTTTTAAGCTGTTAAACATAATTTTATACTTTTACTTTTATCATTTAAAAAATTTTCTCTGTTTTTCTAGTTAAAGGGATGGTAAATTCAGGACATGGCGAGCATTTGTATATGATTTATATTTCCAATATACAACGTAGAAACGGTCCCAGTAAGTTCGAATAATCGACAGTGCACTGCATTAAATGCTGAAAATTATTTCTATTTTCCCCTATTTTAAGTTTGAGATGTTTCATATTTTTTTTATTTTGTTTGTATGGTCTCTTACATAATCTTACATTCAATATCTCTTACATAAATTATATTTTTTCCTAAGAATCTAAATTTTAATCACGCGTCAGAAATTTTATTGTAACTTTTAGAGTGCAATTACACAAAGTGATCGCAGAAAGAAATTTCCATTACACATTAACGGCTTACTAAAAACATGCCTGATTCGAGAACCTAATCCTTTCTTTAAAGTAGAAAATCATTTTGTCAGACTTTTCGATTTCTCTTAAATTCACCAGGGATTTATTAAAGATTTTTTTTATTGTAATACAAGGGCTACACAGTCAAATTAAAGAACAGCAACATTCTGCAATCTAAAGCAATGTGGTGTCGGAAGGATATTTGAACAAAAACAGAAAATCCTTTTACATAAAATTAATGTTTTTTATTTCAATTGTATTTTAGAGTAGATTTAAAGAATAAATTATCTGTATCTTAATTTGCAAAAAAAAATATAATGGGAAGTATATAATGTATGTTAATGCAAATAATAAGAAATTTGCAGTTTTATATGTTCTACATTTGACGAGAAAGAAAAAAATCATGCGTCAAGTATAGATTATAAGACACTTTCCAATACAGTCAGAATAATATGACAAAACTGCACCGTTTAAGAAAATTAAATATTATTCTCATTTTATGTACAACGCAATTCAAAACCGAAATTCAACTGTTGCGATCTACAATCAGAAAATTATCCGATTTTTTTTAGCAGCTCTGTATAAGATATAGGGATTTGTATATATTAATATTATGCATTCCAACATATAATTTATTTAAGAAATACATAAATTTCAGAAAATTCCCCTTCAACAATTTTCTGTAATAAGGATAATCTTATGTGAATCTTATGTGCAGCCCAGTATATGAGGTTTAAAATTTATATATAAAGTGTAATATGCAAAACAATAATTATATTTAAATTCGCATACCGAATTTAAAAACGTATTCTCCGGCAATTATTACGCAGAAACAATACTAAAATCGATTTTCTTTTATGTGTCCCCATAAATTAATATACATATATACATATATACATACATACATACATATATATATATATATATATATATATATAACTATATATATATATATATATATATATATATATATATACAGGGTGTCCCAAAAGGTCGTTTACAAACTGAACATGCTGGTCTGTCATATCATGATGAACAATATTAAATAGGAAACTAAGGGTCCCAAACGTCTTCCAAAGAAGATATCCGTCATTAAAGTTTAGGGTCCAAAAATTCAAATGATTATAAAAAACAGAAAAATTGGTCTATTCGTTTGCGGTTTTCACTAAAACTATTCTTATGTCAGTATTTTCCTGAAAATAAATTATAAAGACAAATTTCAAAAAATGTCGATAGAGGGCGCTTGAAACTTTGGAGTAACGATAAACTAGTTTTTACCATCATTTTTTGCATCTCATTAAATTTTTTTAGAAGCTTAGACATAAATTTAAATTTTGAGCTCAAAATCTAAATCGTTGGAAGTGGTTAAGTAGCGCAAACTGAATTGCGGGGAGAGGTTCAAATTTCAAATGATTACAAAAAACGGAAAAATTGGTCAATTGATTTGCGATTTTCACTAAAATTATTCTTTATGTTAGTATTATCTTGAAAATAATTTATAAAGATAAAATTCCAAAAATGCCGATAAAGGGCGCTTTAGACTTTGGAGTAACGTACAACTATTTTTTTCCGTTATATTTGCATCTCATAAACTTTTTTTAGAAGCTTAGACATAAACTTAAATTTTTAGATGAAAATCTGAATCGTTGGGAGTAGCGCAAACTGAACTGTGTTCAATGGGGGTGGGGAGGTTCAAATTTCAAATGATTATAAAAAACGGAAAAATTGGTTGGTTTCGCTAAAATTAATCTTTATATCAATATTTCCTTAAAAATTAATTTTAAAGATAAATTTAAGAAAATCCGTTAGAGGGCGCCTTAAAATTTAAAATAACCAACAATTATTTGTAATCGTTTTTTTTTTTTTTTTTTTTTTTTTTTTTCAAATTAAATGCTTGCAAAAGTTTAGACTTTAATTTTGTGATCAAAATCTAAATCGATAGGAGGGGTTAAGAAGCGCAAACTGAACTGTGTTCAGGAGTTGAAATGTTACATTCCCCACCCCTCGAACGCAGTTCAATTTTTGGCCGCTTAAATACTCACAGCGATGCAGATTTTGAGCACAAAATTTAAGTTTGAACTTTTACAAGCATTTTATTAGATACAAAAAATAACGGTTAAAAATAGTTGTTGATTACTATAAAGTTTAAGGCGCCCTCTGACGGAATTTTTTGAAAGATATCTGTAAAATTTATTTTCAAGAAAATATTGATATAAAGAATAGTTTTAGCGAAAACCGACCACTTTTTCCGTTTTTTATAATCATTTGAAATTTGAACCTCCCCACCGCCATTGAACACAGCTCAGTTTGCGCTACCTAACCACTCCCAACGATTCAGATTTTTATCTCAAAATTTAAGTTTATGTCTAAGCTTCTAAAAAAAATTTATGAGATGCAAGAAATAACGGAAAAAATAGCTGTACGTTACTCCAAAGTCTAAAGCGCCCTCTATCGACATTTTTTGAAATTTATCTTATTTTGAAAATCGCAAGTGTCCCATAATCAATGGCAATATAGTGTATATACACTATATTGCCATTGATTATGGGACACTTGCGATTTTAGACATTGCCTATATTAGACATACACTATATTGCCATAATCAATGGCAATATAGTGTATATACACTATATTGCCATTGATTATGGGACACTTGCGATTTTAGACATTTTACTAAATATCTAGAAAAATTCATGAGGAATCATCTCGAAACTCTTAGTGTATAAATATAACAGTATACGTCATACATCTCCGTGAAGATTTTTTATCGAAACGCCATAGGGGACCGTCAACAAATTAAAAAACAATGAATATCTTTTGAATAACCCTGTCAAAACTAATGTAGCAAAAGCGCTCAAACTCTAGATTATGATTGAATGCCGTATTGTAATACACTGTGTTCATTTTTATCCAAACAGCATGCACACTCGCAGAGTAATTAAGGTTTTTATAAAAATGGTGCCAAATTTTTTCAAGTTTTTCCATTATAATTTTCAGAGTTCTTAATATAAAATAATATTTTTTTCAGAAAATGTGACAAACAACATTGCACACAGTACCCTGTAATCAGAATTAAAAAATAGTAAAAATTGTATGAAAAATAAGTAGGTTTATTATATAATTTTTTACTGCGCATGCGTCAAAGATATCAAAATTTCATTTGCATATTATGTTAGCTAAATGTATAGAGCAACTTTTGTAAAAGTCTCAAAATCATAGCTTGAAAATTCTCAAAGTAATCGTCTATAGAAAAAGGACAAAATCCGTTGTTTCCAAAATGAAGCAAAAAAATGAGGGATTTTATCCAAATGCAGTAGTACATCCCATATTGTGTATTCTATATTGACACTAATCAATGAATATATGGATACAACCCCTCTTGTTTTTGTTTCATTTTGAGAATAACGGATTTTCGACTTATTCAATTGACGATTATTGTCAGAATTTTCAAGTTATGATTTTGTGACTTTCACAAAAGTTGCTCTATACATTTAGCTAACATAATATGCAAATGAAATTTTGATATCGTTGACGCATGCGCAGTAAAAAATTATTTATTAAACCAACTCATTTTTTATACAATTTTCATTATTTTTTAATTCTGATTACAGGGTACTGTGTGCAATGTTGTTTGTCAGATTTTCTGAAAAACTAATATATTATATTAAGAACTCTGAAAATTATAAGGAAAAAACTTGAAAAAATTTGGGATCATTTTTATAAAAACCTTAATTACTCTGCGATTATGCATGTTATTTGCATAAAAATGAACAAGGCTTATTACAATAAGGCATTCAAACACAATCTAGAGTTTTAGCGCTTTCGCTACATTAGTTTTGACAGGGTTATTCAAAAGATATTCATTCTTTTTTAATTTGTTGACGGTCCCCTTTGGAGTTTCGGGAAAAAATCTTCACGGAGATGTATGACTTATACTATTATATTTATACACTAAGAGTTTCGAGATGATTCCTCATGTATTTTTCTAGATATTTAGTAAAATGTCTAAAATCGCAAGTGTCCCATAATCAATGGCAATATAGTGTATATATATATATATACATGTATATATGCTATAAATTCTCTGTTTTAAGGTAATTATAGTGAACTGTTTATATAAGTTATTTATATCTATTTCAATACATTTGAATTAGCGTAATGATATTAAAATACTCTCCAAACGATTTTTCCTAATATACCATATTGTAATCGAATTCTTTTAACTGTAGCTGTAAATGAACATTTACGTACCAATCGTATATACTTCATATGCAGTAGCAAACATACTTTGCTACTCTAAGTAAGCTGTATGAATTACATTGAAGTATGAGTGCATTTATAGGCTTTAGTGCGTGGACAGACAAACCGAATACGTAAGTAATATTCAACTTTTTTGGAAAATGCTAAAAACAGCACTCTAAAAAAAGTTAAATAAAGGGCATAAACTGCTAGCAATATTGTTTCCAAACGTTTTTCCCGTAAATTTAACGGATTTTTTTTACAGTGCACAAGGCTAACATTTTTTTTTATTAAAAATGAATGTTCTGTCATTTATCATTATAATTTTTTGTCTAATTTATCAAACCATTACATTTTAGAAATAGAGACTGACAAACATTGTTATTTTGGCAGAACGATTTACTCTGTAAAATCTGCATCATAAATTTGCATCATCGCTAAATCAAATGCTCTCATGAGATCAGACGTTCCTATCTGAAATCATCATCTTTTATAAATTTTCGAAGCATGAATGTATGTATGGAATACTTGTTATAGGTAAAATATTTAACGATGTTAAAGAAATAATGAATATTAAAAATAAAATGTGTTTACCATCTTTAAAGACAAAATCAATAAAATAGTATAATTTTTGTATTCTCATTCCGATACTTTCTGATCAGAAAGAAAAAGAAACAGCACTCATAAAATTTTACAGTTGTTGTACAATACATAATATTAAGTTGAATGGATTGTATATCAACTTGTTACCACGGTTAGGTCCTACTTTTGGAACGTAAATTCCGTAATTTTATATTTTAATTAATTTATATATGTGGACGTGTGTTTCAAAATTCGCGAACTTTCAAATTTGGAAAAAAAAAACTTAAAAGGAGTCCTTTTATTTTATTAAAAACCAAAATTTTACAGAGCCAGAAGCACAATTTAAAAATATTTATGTTTTGCAAATGTTGGTGTTGTTTTAGTTCAATTTTAACGATTGATATAGATTACTAGATTGATAGAAAAAAAAACTTTTTTTTCAATTTTGAAAGAAACAAGTATTGAAACTCATATACTCAGTACAAATATATATATTTATACAAAAAATGAACAATTTAAAACAGAAATGCATGTTAAGAAAATATGAGAACCATAGAATTATCACAAGAGCTTGCAGGTTAATTCATAAAAATATATGTCATTTGATTCAATTTAATCGGCATTAGGCCTAAAATGGTAAAATTTACCTCCTGGTAACATATCAGAATTAACCATAAATTACGCATAAGATTTTAAAAATGAAATTAGTGATGATATAATATCACTCCAACGAGAGCTATAGATACAGAACACAAGTAATATGACTTAGAAATAGTGAATGCGTAACGATGTAAATGGATTTCGAGATATTATGAAACCTGAAACAAAGATTTAACTACCAAAAAAGCAGATATTTTATAAAAATAAATGTACTGCTTCCCTTTAGTATAATATATAAAAATCAATCATGAAAAAGAATTATTCAACAAATGTTATATGTTAATTTTTAATTCAATTATTCAGTTAGTAAATAAATCATATCAGTCATAAAATTACAAAGGGATGAAAATATTCCGATCCAGGATTCTAAACAGCTATGTTTTGGCTGAATCCGCCAATGTTCTATCTTTTGACACTTCCAAAAATCTTATTTACATCATTTTATTTACAAGATATACGATTATTTTAGCCATTGAACAACTGAGTTAAAAATTAATCCAATATAATTACGCATGCAGCGTTCACTGCATTTAGTAAAACTTTACGATATATTCTGTTGAGTCGCTTGAGATATCACACAAGATGTTGTGATTTTTAAAGGTTAGTCGGGTGAATATCTGACTAATCCAAATTCATCCGGGATCAATCATTGGCAGCTTCTGAAAAGACAACCCGCCCCGGACTTATTTTACACACTTGGAAATTTAGAACAGTATATATATATATATATATATATATATATATATATATATATATATATATATATTGATAGATAGATAGATAGATAGATATAGATATATAGATATATATTAATACACCGGAATGCGGCAACACAGAGAAGCACCATACCCAGTTCACGGCTAATATTTCAGAATTACAGTATGGAACCCTTTAGCCGAAAACCAGTTACCCAGCTACACTGTCAGTTTGGCATATGCATTGCTTGAAATAATTGTGTAATTTTATGCTAGCATCTAGTATTTTCAAAGTGTAAACGTATTTAGTTAAATTTTATATATTTTTCATTTTTATGCAGTGTATAGTAAAAAAATTTGTTTCCAAAAGATTCCTAAACATTATCTTCTTTCAAATTTTGATTAACTTTTGATCTTATATGTATGTAACTTTTAATTCAAGTATTATATTAATTAATTTAAACCCATAAATAAGCCACAACAGCATGTTTTCAACAAAACCTATCAAATGGATGTTGCTTCATGCCCAAGCCAGCTAACAAAAAAAAAAAAAAAAAAAAAAAAAAAAAAAAAAAAAAAAAAAAAAAAAAAACATATCGGGAATACATCTCCCCTAAATATTCTGGAAAAATGGTTCTGTGCTGTAGTTAAAAATCGATTCACACATTAAAAAGCAATAAGTATGTCAATTCACATCTTGATGGAAAAGACCTAAAAACCCGCTAGTAGTGATGTACTCGTAGATTTATCGTTGTGTTTTTGTGTTCCTATTTTTGCATGTTTTCATACTTTTGGTTGCAAGAAAACACAATGGTAAACAGAAGAGTCAAATACTAAAATCGGGTTTTCAGTGGTATTCTACCAAGATTTGACTTGTCAGACCGATTGCACTTTAATATGCGAATCGACTTTTAACATTCTGGAATTTCAGCAGAACACTCGATAAGGTGATTGTCTGTGTCGGTTTATCATGTACATGCTTCTACTTATTCGTATAGTTTTGCACACACATGATGATCCCATGTATTTAAAATAATAATAATAATTTGCATACATAACACATACATTTAAATTCTGAATTAAAAAAGAAAAATACTATAACATTGAATAATATAAACTAAGACAGACTTGAATAAATTTTTAAAGACAAATAAAATGTGTATACAAAAAATTAAAACACTAGAAGACATTTCCAAATAGAAAGACTAAATATTTTGCCAAGCTATTCGCCAGGTGTCATCAGTACAAATAAATAATCATTACATAAGAAAAATTGAAGCAAAACAAGACACTTATATTTAAATATTTTTTATATATTTATTATATTAGTTGCTATATTAGTTGTTGCAAAACGTTTACTCTTTTTTTGTATATAAATATTATTTAGTGGAATAACATCGATATAACTGTTGATAATTATTAATTACAATAAAACACTTTGCATAAATATTAATAAATTATAATAAAAAATATTTGTATAAATCTCCATTAAACAAAATTAGCAAAACCGGACGCGTTTCGAGAGTCAACAGTTACAGCTCGTCATCAGCTGATCAAACACAAGTCCGTTATGAGACAGAGTTACAGATGAATATTTAACTCTAATTCTGTTTCCTTCCGGATAGGTGTTATTTCAGCTGATGACGAGATTAATTGTTGTAGCTCGAAAAGCATTCTGATTTACTAATCTCGTTTAATGTTGATTTATACAATGTGTTTTATTGTAACTTGTAAATATTATTTATCTTGTAAAATGTGTTAAAGTCTGTTATAGTTTATATTAGCTTATCTTTAAAAATTAACTTACCATACAAACGAATCGTTCCTTCTGTTTCTCCTAGCGAATTTTTCGCCACACATGTGTAAGATCCAAAGTCTTCTAGTTTGAGATTTCTAATGGTAAGTCTTAAAGTTACTTTATATAGACCAGTTGAAAGTACCTCGCTGTTGTACTTATCGTTTGTAAGCACCATAGTTCCCCCATCCCTGTTCCAGTATGTTACAGATTGGGGGAATGATTCCAAATTGCAGTCTAGAGACACGTCTGTATGAACTGGTGCACCAACTAGCTGATTCGGAATCCATATCATGGGTGCAACTGTATAAAAATAGAAATCAACATTTCAATAATTTTCGTAATGTAATACATAATGATAAAAATAGAAACGGTCATTCGTTTTAAGTAAAAAAAATAATAAATGTTTTAATTATATATTATAAAACTAAGTCAGTAAATAAATATAACGACATACTAAATAAATAATATTATTTAAATACAAAAATTTATAATTATTTGAACTAAATCTTTTTTATGCTGTCGTAAAATATTTTGAGGTTTCATTCATTAATCAAAACACATATATCATGTTTTTAAAACACATTTTAATTTCAAATGTGTTTTATATTCAATATAATATATAATTTAGAACGAATATAATATAACCCACAACCTAGAGACATATTTCACTGGCAACATCGGTTGATAAACCTGTTCTTTAGGACGATAAGAAAAAATGTTACCGAAAATTGTCAATTCGAACTACACAATGTTGTGTAATATACAGGATTCTTTTTATTTTCTGAAATCAGCTATAACAGATTTTTTACTGTTTTTTAATACGAATAAAAAACACTTCATTATAAAGAGAGATTTTTGAGGAATAATAGTCATCTTTAAATTTACCCCAAAAAATTTTATACTGTAGAGCAGTCGTAATTTGAAGAAAATGGGCATAGAAAATAGGCCATGATTCTTAAATAGTTACACAAGCTTGCTATGTTTCTTTTTGTAACTTTTTATAGGGGATTTTTTGTATGTTTTAACACCGAAATAGAAAAATAACATTAAATGTTTACCTTTTCTCAATGACTTTTTGCAAATCGTAAATTTTAAATTCATATTAAGTATAAATATTTCGGAAATATGATGCTTTTTCAGAAGATGCAAAATATTTTTTGCTAATAGTATGTTAACATTTTTCCGCTCTGTTTTACTCATAATATTTTAATCTCGAAACAGTTGAAAAATCTGATTAGGGCGTGATTATTACACCCACAATCTAACGTGAATAAACCTAAAATAAGGCTGAAAATGAAAGAGAACATACATCATGCACAAAATAAGCCAATAAATAAATACATAAATAAATACACAAAGTTTAAAGTAATAAATACATACACATAGTTTCCGATTTTTGCATTATTTCGACTTTTTAAAAATAATAAAAAATGTAATTTGCAAAAGTTTTTGACATGGTGGTAAGGTAAGATTTTTTTCGAGTACACCAATAAAAAATATATGAATAAATTTACTGTAATAAATAAACCGTAGGCTAAAATCATAACATAATCCAAATTTTATTACCTTATGTGATTAGTGAGGTATTCTTCAAAATTACTTTCACTAAAATAATTCCGCGTGTATTTTTTGGTACGATTTTATACTGTTGTTGCTTTTATCTCGACCATTTTTACACTACTTGCGATATTTTAAATTTCGACGCCTTGATAAAGTACGATTTTCGAGTGGTATGTTTTAGCTGTACTACATTTTAATAACTTTGTTAATTTTTTAAAAGTTTGTTAATTGTATTTTATGCAAATGCACAAGTTGACTTATGTTTTCTCATATAGCTAGCATCCAAATAAATAAATGTTTGAGATGAAACAGAATAATAGACGAATTTTACAATCGTAAAGAAATCATCGTGATTATCATTTTGATATTTTTTCCTACATTTATATAACATTTTAAACAAAATTGATTGGAAAACATTGGGTAAAAGACTAGTCTGCGTCTTATACCCAAATAACTGTTTTATAAGACAATTTTTGGAAACAAAAATGATAAAATCTCTTTTAAAATTTGGAGATATATCAATCACAGCATCGCAACAAAACGCACTTGTCTTAACATATATATAAAAACATTCACACATACATATAATGAATTATGTTCAATTGTTTGTTCATGTCATCTGTCCAACGTTAAATTATGTGCAATTAGTGTTCATTTTTATGCGATTTAAAACACCATTGAAATGTATTTCTAAAAGACAAGTATAAAACTATTTATTTCCGGAATCTATAATAAGACATAATAATAATAAAAAAAATGGTTTTTCAAAATAAGCATTGTACTCCACCTGCAATACTTTGTTGAGCTACTACACAGCAAAATGAAGTACAATTGACTGTGGCATAATGAAAATTTCCCCTTCCTACAAAGTCTAAATTGATGTTAGCCATAAAACAAGAACTTTTAAATTTTTGAAAAATACTTTGAAAATTATAGAACACGAATAATGAACATAATAAAAAAAATGTCGTATATTTTAGAAAATTTAAAACAAGTATGCATCTTATTGTGACATAAATTATTCTAAAAGTTGTCCTCAAAATTATAAATTTTTACAAAAACCAGGAAAGTAATTACTTTAAAACTTTGTGGAAGTGACATACAATGAGGATGGTTTAGATAAAAAGTAACTTGATTTTTTTTAGAAAAGCCGTTTTAATTGAAAATTTTCAGTTCGTTTAGCTTATATTAAGATTTTAATTGAACTTTTATTTTCTTTAGTATTTCTTGAAAGAAATTATTAACATGAATTACGATGTTGTGTAATTTGCAGCATTTATGTAAATAACAATAGAAATTGTCAAAGAAAACGTGCATGGATCTCTAGAAAAACATTTTTTTAAAATGTTTGTTTAGTTCATGTTTCTAAACATCATGAATATTCTTTATAATCTGGTGATTTGAAAAATAAATAAGTGTTATCATCTAGTATTGATAAAGAAATGAAAAGAAAGGAAAATGATTAAATTATAACACTACACGTAAGTCAAACTTCATTTCGTTATTTTATATGTAATTCAAACTAATACTTTTTGATAATAGACTTTCTACTGTAAAATACAATTAAAAGAGTAATTTAATTTAAAGGAAAATTTTTTTTTAATATCAAAGTACATTGAAAATGAAAATTGAATCCTATTAATTTCATGTAAGATTCATTTTGAAAAATCTTTAAACGAACTACAAAAATTTTTAATATGTTTATTTTTCGTATCTTTATTAAAGTAAAATTAATGCAATTTTGATGCATAAATTTAATAGAAAATTTATAAGTAACAGAAAGCAATAAAACATTTTAAAATTTCAAAATATTGCTAATTTATACTTGAAATAGAAACTATCGATTGTTTAGAGTTTCTAATCCTTTTTTTTACTTATGTGTACCTAAATTATTCTAATCAGGGTGGTTCAGAAATATTTTTTAGAAATACAAAGGCAAGTAGATGGGATCAAAATCGGCAGATTTCGTATAGGAACCTGGAATTCGCGCAGCATTGTTGCAATAGAGATTGCTATGATGTTCAGTTGATGAAAATGCTTCACTGATTTGAATCGTCATTCCCATCAGGTGTTTCAAACAACATGCATCATTATACCAATATGGATCGCGTCGATCTCGCCGACATGTTTTTTGTATCTTACGCACATTTGCACATCTTACAGCTTCCGACCCTTTTGAAAGACTGTATCATATTCTACATAATACTGTTTCAAGAATTCTTTGATAACTTCCATTCCCGTATCATGTTTCGATTCATAAAACAATCTACTTGCGCACAACGTCACATGAAAACATTGAAATGTTTTGCGATTCAGTATAATTCTATCACAGAATCGTTTTGTGTACTTCTTCTGTGCAGCCGCTGTATTTCCTTGCGCAGCCCCGCACATGAAATGAGTGATAGAATGCGTTAATGCATGAATGCATGTGAGTACATGCATTCATGAAAGAAAACATTTTGCTTGAAATCCATGCAGAGCATGATGATTCAAGCCAACGAAATGCTTTCACATTCTGAACTCAACGGTGCCTTATACTGCCTAAACACTGCATTTCCGAACACACATTATTATAGGAAATCTGTTTATTTAGATCTTTTCTACATGCATTTTCATTTTTAACAATAGTTTTGAATCACCCTGTATGCATCGTGTTATTTAAGAAAGAGATTGTAAAATGTTCATATTCTGTAGTTTCAAAGTAGAAATACAGTACATGTGTAGAAAAAGTAATTAAAATGGCCAGTACAAGAAAAAAATATATTTAATGCATTTATAAAAACAATTTCCAATGGAAAAAATAAAATAAAAAAGCCATTCCACAGGAAGTAAAAATAAAATAAATAAGATAACATAAAATATTGTATAATTAGTCATTTTCCTACTTAATTTTTACTAAACTGGAATGAGTTAACCAAACAAATAATGTTGCTGCCATATGGTTATTGATTGGAAAATTTTACCTTTTAAAAAAAAGGTAATCATTCGTATAAATATATTACAGGAATACATGCTTTGAGCTACAAATGGCCGTTTTCGCTCCTCTGATTTTGTCAATTTTCATAGCCAACTATTCTACCAAGTATACTATTAGCCAAGTATTGTACAAAGGGTTATCAGACCACGCAATTAATAAAATATTTTAGAAAACTAAGCAATTTTTGAAAGATTAACAAACAAAAAACTAATACGTCATAATTCCGTAGGCAATAAATAAAATCCTAATATTTAATAGAAGATATGTCCTCTATTACTTTAAATAAGTCATGACGCGAAAAAAGCCAATAAAGTACATTTGGTCCATATTAGATATAAACTAAATTTACCCTGATATAAAATTAAGATTTATATTATTTTTACGCATTATTTATATTTTAAGAACGAATTAATTCAAATCCCATACAAATCAATAGACAATCTATGACTGGTCAACGAACAATTCGGTCAGTGAACACAGTTTTGGAACAGGTTAAGTTTGTTAATCGATCATCCATTGAATGTATTTCGTTTTCAAGTAGAATTTGAATTTTATACTTACAGTTCACATTCAGCACTATTCTTTTGCTTACGGATGGCTGGACTCCATTCGAAGCAATACACAAGTATGCTCCCATTTGTAATCTCGCTACATTTGTGATGTTTAAATATGGGCCTTTTAATATTGTCACTATAATAAGAAAAAAAAATATTATTTCACAAATTACAACAGTCATTTAGAAAATGATTTTTTTCAAAGACCACGAAATCATAATATTTTCAAACATAAAAACTTATGGAGAATTTATTTATAATAAATTATCTATTAAAAAATATCACTATCTTAATCGGTTCTACATTAGATTGTTTC
This sequence comes from Maratus speculifer, assembly GCA_964019185.1. Classification (NCBI taxonomy): domain Eukaryota; kingdom Metazoa; phylum Arthropoda; class Arachnida; order Araneae; family Salticidae; genus Maratus; species Maratus speculifer. Next base: position 375,450,173 of record OZ025294.1, on the reverse strand, counting down.
CTTTTTCGGGATCTTAACACATATCGTAATCGGTGGGCTCGATAATCAGCCCTCGTTTTTAAGACGATCTTTCATACACCGTTTTTCTGTGCATTACGTTTTTTCCATATCTAATAATTTGCATCTATCCATTTTCAACTTTTTTACACTTTATTAACAATGGCATTTCGATTTCTTATCCAGATAAAACCCTTCTCAATGTAAATAATTTAGAAAATAAAGAACTAAATAAATAAAATGCGGAATTCATTGCTCAAGGCGAAATGTTACAATTTTCCCCAATGAGTTAATAAAAATCATTAAAAACATTATTCTTATGAGGATCATAACGTGGTTTACATAATAATAATGTCGTACATTACGTACGCCATCGATTAAACATTAATATACCCAGACGAATCATAAAAAAATTAAAACGAGGATGTTATAAGGTATAATCTCTACCGAAAATAACAAAATTTTTCCAAATGTAAAAAAAAAAAAAAAAAAAATTGCGAAAGAGAACATAATGAAGGAATTAAACAGCACATTTTAAGGATTTAGAAAAAAAAATACAACAAAATTTCGATTCAACGAAATCTAACCGTTAAACTTAAATACTTCGTTACGAAAAAAAAAAATTAAATAGAAAATTAACTGAAATTAATCATACTTGTGTAATAAAAATATCGCGCATAAAATGTATTAATTAAATTTACAAAAAGTATTAATTTAGGCAGTAACTCTTTTTTCATACTCTATAAACATGTGAAAAATATTTAATTGAATTTATGCTTACAAAACACATAATAAAAAGATGTAAACAAAAACTGAAACATATGGTAACTTTTCTCAATTTTCTTAGTATAAAAAAAAAATCCTTGATTAAAAAAATCCCTAATATGACTTTGTACAGGTTTATTATAAAAAATACTGCAATTTAAAACACTTGTACTTTTATAACTATCCAAATAATGTATTTGTAAAATTTTTATAATACCGGAATCCCCTTCATACTATACTGAAGGCTTTTAAAATTTCTTGTTCCGGAGTTCTTTTAATTTCTTCTTCAATTTGATCTCCATCTATCGCTTTTAATGTTTCTCTTATATTTTATTAGATTTTGAAATATGTTATACTCAATGAGATACTCATGTAATTCATGTATACATATGTATGATTATTTAGTTGTCTTAACTGGTCAGCGCAGCTAATAGGAATAAACTTCGTTACATGGTGATGGTTTTTACATATTTATGGTTTAACGTCAACGTTCAGCAGTAAAATTCGTTAAGTGAGTACTTCGATTATCACTTCGTTACTAAGGGGCTACTTAGTACTTAATTAATTAGGGATTTCGTTAAAGAGAAATTGCAACGCATCAAACTACTTATGTTGCACTTTTATGATTATTACACCGGTTTCCTAACGAATTTCTTGGGAAAAAATGCAAAACATCAACACATTTTTTGGCAATCAAATCATTGCATTATTATAATAAAAAACTTTAAAAAATGCCAATCAAATATTATACATATGTAAAATATATAATTTAGTACATTATGTAAGGACTTAAATCTTTCTTTTTAAGCTTCAGGGCGAATAAAACCATGATAAAACAAAGCGTGGGAACAAATTATTCCTTGTCCGAGTTTCTGAAGATAATAATTAATTGTAATACATACGAACACGAGGTAACTCCGGATAATCAGGGAAACATTCACATAATTTAATTTCAAAATAAAATTACAAATATTCGCAAATATTGCGGTGCATATCACTATTATTAAATGTATACATCTATAATATGTCCTTTGTCAAAGTACATGTAGCTAATTATATAGCTAATTCCTAAATATTAGTTTTAGGAATACTATTTTAATATTAAGTGTTGTTCTGTGAAATGGATTTTTCTATGAAAATTAATTCTGACAAATTAGTTATTTCCCAAAAAGTTACGAAATTTATCTCTGCGGATCTTATAAAATTCACTAAGAAAAAATGTAGAATTTCTTTTCAAACTTTTGTGTTTCGATACGAAACAGAAATTTCTACAAAAGAGTTAAATACAGGGTGTCCAGCAAATAACACCATGATTTCAAAATTAAATTTCTAAAAAACAAAGATCGATAGTAATATGCAGTAAACGGTTTTTTTCATTAGGTAAGCTGTAAAAATCTTATACAAAAGTTTCGAACGGTAGATATTTTGAAAAGATTGCGTTCTGATTGCAAAGAATGCTTTGATTTGACATTTTTCTTGCTTTAGATTGCTGCCAGAGAATGTGTTTTTCGGCTTATATTGCCATATTTCATAGTTTTTTGAAATTTTGAAATTCTAAAAATTTACTTCGAAAAATCTTTAAAATATTGCAATGTAAGCTGAAAAATTATTTCTCTGCAGGCAATCTAAAACAAGAAAAATGTCAAATCAAAGCATTCTATGCAATCAGAACGCAATTTTTTCAAAATATTCACAGTTTGAAATTTCTGTATAAGATTTTTAGAGCTTACCTAATGAAAAAACTGTTTACCGCATATAACTATCGATCTCTGTTTTTGTGAAATTTAATTTTGAAACCAGGGTGTTATTTGCTGGACACCCTGTATATATATCATGCAAAAAAGTTAAGTAGATAAATTAAAAAGTTCTAAAAAACTGGTGTACATTTCTTTTATATAAAAATTGAGTGAAATTTCAAGTCTTTCTAGAGTTAAAATACAAAGCGTGTTGACTTTTAATTATAAGTAATAATGAAAGTGCATATATACCGGTACCGAATTATTCAATAAAGAAATTGTACAGGAATTAACAAAAATTCTCATAATGCAGCAGTGTTAAAAAAAAAATCTTTTTTATATCTATATATCCAAATATCCGCTTAATCTCCCCATATACATACACTAATGTAACATTTTTATTTACCTTTCTTTTTGTCAATAATTATTTCTTGATTATCCTCTCTTCTCCATGTGATTTCAGGTTCAGGAGAAACATTGGTGATTTTTTAAAGCACTATTATTTTTAAAAGAATCTTTTAGTAACGTATAAGGGGTAAATAAATAGAAAAAAATGTAACTTATAATGTAAAAGTGATCGTTAGCGTTCTCGTAAATTTACTCATTTTGTGTTTTTAGAAGATTATTATTCGTAACTTTTAGATACATAGTTTAAAAGATATATTAATGTTTATTTATTAAAAATAATGTTTATTTATAAAAAAGTAGAAAGATCGTTTTATATTTATGAATAAGTATAAAAGTGAATATTACACACACAAACACAAAAAAAAATATTCATAAATTAACCATGATAAAAAAAAAAATCTTATCTATGTCTAAATAAATCCTAACGTCCGCTTAATCTCCCATATACATACACTTATGTGACATTTTTATTTACCTTTCTTTTTGTCAATAGTTATTTCTTGATTATCCTCTCTTCTCCATGTGATTTCAGGTTCAGGAGACCCACTGGCAACACATCGAAGACTTACGTCACTTCCTTCTCTAACTTCTGTGTCAGAACTCGTGTCGTTTTCTTCGATGTGTGGAGGGACTAGAAAAGGAAAAGGAACGGTAAAAAGAACAAAAAAGAACATTACGAAGGATAGAAGGTATTAGTTGAAAGTAACAAAAAGTCAGAGTAACTGTCAGTCTACGATAGTATTTATTTCTAAGGTACTTCCCAAGCAAAGAATTGGATTGCGATGCTAAGTCTTGGGATAAGATTTTTTCTTAGTTGTGATTCTGATGTTATAATGTGGCCGAAGCACATAAAAAGAAATGGGAATGGGATTTTTTTCTCTAGAGAAAGAATTCGGTATTAGAATAGCGATTATTTTTACTGTATTAAAGTTAATTATATGTATTATTGTGCATGCTTTTGAATTGCATATAATTATTTTGTATTGAATGTGAATGGACAGATTATAAACAAAAAAGTTGTTTAAATGGATTTTTTTTTAAAATATAATTAATATAAGGAAATCACTTTCGCATATATATAGGGTTATTTGAGATAAGATAATCTAACGCTAAAATGTATTGGTTAAGGTTAAAGTATGAGCAAAAATCCGATTTAAGATTTCACTGATATCTATGTGCTTTTGAATAGGTAGATTGCGAACCCCAGAGAGAGAATTCGGTACTAGTAGAGCGATTATTTTTACTGTATTGAAGTGAATTATATTAATTATTTTGCATACTTTTGAATTGTATTTAATTAGTTTGTATTGAATGTTCAAAAAATTATAAACAAAAAATATTATTCACATAAAAATATTATTCTATAACTTTTTGTTAATTTCAAAAGATTATTAACAAAAAGTCAAAGTAACTGTCAGCCTACGATAGTATTTATTTTTAAGGTACTTCCCAAGCAAAGAATTGGATTGCGATGCTAAGTCTTATGGATAAGATTTTCTTCATAGTTGTGATTCTGATGTTATAATGTGACCGAAGCACATAAAAAGAAATGGTAATGAGATTTTCTCTCTAGGGAAAGAGTTCGGTATTAGTATAATGATCCTTTTTACTGTATTAAAGTGAATTATATTGATTAATGTGCATGCTTTTGAATTGCATATAATTATTGTGTACTGAACGTATAACTGTTTGTTAACGAAAAAGTTTATTAAGAAAAATTGTTTGAGAAGAAAGAAAACTAATGTAAAGAAATCAGTTAGAAAATGATGTTCTTTAAGATGTTATGCTAATCTAATTGTTAATCTAATTCTAAAATGTACTCGTTATGATTAAAGAATGTTCAAATATTCACGTTAAGATTATAATATGATCCAAGTGGTATGTTTTAAATAAGTAGATTGCGATCCTGATTTTTCATTCTTAACGGAAGTTTTACGGATAGAAGGCCAAAAAATGCTGTATTTAGAAATTTATTAATGGAAAAATAATCCATATTTTTAACCTAAACGGATATTTAGGTTTTAAATACTTTGGAAAACAAAGTTTCTTGGGGAGAATTTGCTTTTTTATGGTTAAAATATATTTTTTTCTTTCTTACATATTTTTATATTCCTTATGATCAGTAAATTATACATGTACAATAACTTCAGAATAATCGTATTTTACAAAAAATAACTTTCTTTTTATTTGGCAGGATCAGAATACAAAGCCTATAAAACTGATCCTTCTATATATTTTTTAATTAAAGGTGATGTAATATATCGGAACGTAGACCAATTTCGGCAATTATTGTAAAATAAAAAAATCCCGGAAAATGTGCAAAAATTGCTTACAGAAATACTTAAAAAAAAGCAGTTAACTTTTTAATTTTCAACTTTTTGATGTGAAATGATTAAAGTTTTAGGTAATATTATCTAGTATGGTAATCTCAACGAAAATTTATTATAAAAGACTCCGGTTATTAATCCTATCCCACACGATTGTAAGTGCACTTGGCGCAGGCTGGGACATTCAGGTATGCAACTGAAATGACATCATCTATTTTGTATTGTTGAAAAAAAGAAAACACTCTAGAAATAGGAACAAATAACATGCAAAAAACCTAAGCGTAAAATTTCAATCCTATTTCTGGAGAAAAATGTTAAAAGCATCTTTCTTTCTTCCTCTTATAGGAAAAAATATAATACCTTTGCACTTTCGGCACGTTGGAAGCGCAATAACATTAGTCATTGGCGCTGTATTTACTTTCAACTAAATTCATATGCATGGAGGGTTGTTCACTGTCGCATGATTGCAAGTTATTACAATTACAGAATTTTACATTTTAATTACATTTTTTTCACCAATAATTTCACAAAAAATACATATATATGCAACAAAGTTAAATTGATTTATGAATAGATGCATTTAGTAAACACAATTAAATGTATTTTCTGCTTTTTAATATACAGCGTCATTGAAAAAGATCGGACATATTTAAGAAAAATCATAACTCTGAAAATAATTTCGAAAACAGTAATATATTTTTAAACCTACTCAGCACTTATTCAAGGTTTATTAGATTTAACTGTTTGCAACTGCGACTTTCTGACGAGTGCAGATATAATACACAAGGAATTAGGTCTCCATGCTTTCCAACTTTTCTCGCCGACATTCAGACAGAAAACGCTAAGACATCCGGTAATTAGATTTATGAATGGAAGCAGCAACATATATAAAATTGGTGTCTACGCATAAAAAAGGGGAAGAAAAATAATTGCTACCCAATTAACTTTGTTCACAACGTCCCTAGCGGTGAAATCCTAAGCATAGTGAATCTTATAAGAGCAAAAAAAGTGAATGTGCGATGCTGAACTATTCTGCCCATTATTTAACGATCAGGAATTTGTAATAATTAAATCTAAGAAATCTAAAATAATTTCTGCTGAATAAAAGGAAACGTGTTGTATATCCTCGATTATGTTTGGAGATATGACATTATCTAATGTATGTAATACATTCCGTTGATCTTATATAATAGGTTGCTAAATGGCATTTCAGGTTTTACCTCTTTGTAGTATTTTTTGAATCGTCTTTGACATAATACGAACTAAAGTCATATAATCTATCAATAATTACGATTCATACTAATTAGAGCATGGATGATTTGACGAGTCGAAAAAATAATATATTTTACTTTTAAACATTTCAAAAAAAATAAATAAATAAATAAATAAATAAAAACAGTCAAAATACGGACATTTTGGCATACATTCCATATTATCAGTAACAAGAAGTCTGATCTTACATTCGATTCACAAAAATACGAACATTATCCTATTCATATTTCCCAAGTTTTTGTTTAAATAAATGTCAGTATTAAGCGTTTCAATACCTGATTAGTAACCAAATTACCTCTGAAATTAAAGAGTATGCTTTGCTATAAAATGTACCCGATTAATTTTGAAAATTATTCATATGTGTATGAAATACCATTTATTAGAACAGATGCATCAATGAGATTTTAATTATAAATGACTAGGAGGAGATTTAAGTATTTATGAAAAGGAGCATGCATCAGATATTAATTATAATAGGAAAAAAAACTACTAACTGCTATCAATAACAGATTCCTTTATTGTTGCGACGAAGTGTTTTGATATTTAATAACTTTTAGGTAAAAGGAGACTGATGTACTGAAAAACATTAACATTTTCCTGAAATGGGGTTGAGCTCCATATCTTCTTACCTATTGTAGATTTCCCTTCATTGCATTATGAATAAACCGTGGAAATGTTCGGAACAATTTTTTTAGAATTCAGTTAAAGCCTAGCAAAACAAGCGTGTAACTGGACCCTAAAATTGTCGAATAAATCTCGTGTCTTAGCTGCTATGTGAAGCCTTACATTACCATAGTGTAGCAAAATTATTTCGAACAGCATGACGGGTCTTGAAGAGATCTGCATAGAAAGAAAGGCATCACTGACCGTACCTTGCACAAATTGGGGGTTTCAATAATCTTGAATACTTTAAAGATACAGAACAGACTGCATAGTTTACCTATAGAGCTACAATTGTGCAATTTGTGTTCACAAGAAATGTCGTAAAACGAGGAAACCATGCAAACAGTTTTTGTGATGTGCGGCAACCGTTTAATGTACACAAAAATGACCCAACTTTTAAGAAAAACACCTCGTTTAGTGAATATTGTAAGTCTGCATTTTAAAATGTACTTTAAGTTAAGGGTCTCAAGGCTTAAAAACTTTTCAAAAAATCGATTTTTATGATTTATTTTCATTATTAAATTAATTCGGAACTCAGTTCAAAGAACCGCATAAACATATTTGCGTTTTAATGGAGTTATAAATGTTTATGTATCAGCACTTTCAAAGCCGCACCCATATCATTTCAACTTTAAGTCGCGTTTTCTCAAAACTTTTTGACGGCTATACATAAGATATAAAAAAAAACTATTTGATGGAATGGCTTGATTTTTTTGCATGCATATAACATGATTATCTATAGCATGAATTAATATATTTTAGATAGTTGAATATTTTGAGTATTTTTAATGAAAAACAAACTGTATTTTTTGGGCGTTTTAAATATGAGAGTTTTATAATTAATGTTTTTGAGTAACAGTTATATTCTTAATTCATTCTATAGTGAAAAGTTTCCTGATCATTTTTAAGCAAAAATTATGTTCTTATGCCAATTCACCATTAAGATATCTTACGGATGGTGATATAACAAATATTTTTTTTCGGAAATTGTGTTATATAAATTTTGCTATATTTTTATTACATTACATTGGAGTACTTCATTTTATAATTTTATAAGACTACAAACACATATAAAAATATCAGAAAGTTTAAATTAATTACATTGAGTACTTTTGTTTTTATATGTACTCGAAGCGAGAGCTCTATTTACTTGTTTTCCGTATCGATCAAGCCCTGACCCCTCATAACCTCTTCAGACTTGAGCATAAAATAACTCTACAAATATATATTTTTTCCTTTGTCATAATCGAAATGACACCATAGATGACAGAAATTGTCATTTTTACGTAATCATTACTTTAGAGGACTAGTAATTTAGGTTTTACAAATATGGATATAAAAGAACTAATCCCCTTAAAACATCAGTTTAATTAACCGTAATATAAATTTCCGCACTAACAAAATTAAGGTCTTTAAGCAAGTAAATGATCAGCAAATCCTCAAAAAGTTTTATTGTAAAGCATTTAAGTTAAACATGAATATTTCTTAATTTCTTGGTCACAATGTCTTGAAGGTATTTACGAAACTCTGATGAAAATAATATTTATTTTATGTGATAATGATCATCAGCGCTGATATTTATTGGTTTTGTTTTTAAAAGAAAATGTTCAGTTGTATAGACGTAAAATGAAAATGTAAAAAAAAAAAAAAAAAAAAAAAAAAAAAAAAAACAGAATAGTTTAGTTTTTATGAGGAAAAGAATGAATGTACACATTTGTGTACCTCAGGTCTGACGAGGTTAAAGTAGTGAGTTCACAATTTGAATAATATATTTTTTAAATTAACAAAATTGTTGAAATGTTAAATGTCCCCTTACTTATACTGATACTGATTACAGAAAATTATAAAGAAATACATAAGTTCAAGCATTACTGTTTTTCGTACACACGCAAAGAAAAAAAAGAGAGAAAACATACACATTCAATGAAGGAAATTAAATTACGCAAGTCGAACTCATTGAAATATGTTAAATTTTATTTTTTTAAATAAATGCAAGCATTTACATAATACGTATGCACATATGTTTTAAGTATGTAAATACATAAAACGAATGTGTGTACGAATGTTTTTAAATACAATATTTACTCGTGAATAACGCGCACCCCGTACTTTACAAGAAAATATTGTTTATTTTTTTTTAAATCTCTTATATAAGCACTCCGTAAATTTCATATGCAAAGAAATGAATTTCAGTAAAGAATACTATTTTTACTTATATCAGTAAACAAGGTCGAAACAAACATTACATGAGGCCAAAAATTAGACGAAAATACATTTCTAGACTTCGGGATGGGAGTGAATGAAGGAATGTGTCACGGCAGTGGGAATTGCGAATTAGCGCTTAAATTAGCACAACGTCACTTAATTAAAAAAGATTTTCCGAGCTTTAATGTCTTCTTTGAACACATTTCTTGATTCATATGCATATGGTGTGATTACACCCAGCAATAAAAAAATAATCCGTGTATAAAGCGCCCCTATGAGTTTTGCCCCCCTCCCTTTTTTTTTTTTTTTTTTTTTTTTTTTTTTTTTTTTTTTTAGTAACCGTTATACACGAGTAAATACAGTTATGAGATCGCTACATTAGCTCGTAAGGTAAATGGAAAATTGAATTTTTGTATTTGATCTATAAAAAGTACGTATTAGTAAAAGATTTTAAAAATACGTAATATTAATTTATAAAAAGCTCATTGTGTTACTTAAATAGAGCCTAAAAATACACATTTAATTTTAAACTTCGAAGAACTTTCCACTGGCATCTCTCGAAGCCGACATTAGAGAATATTTTAATAACTGATTGCTGCTCTTTATACAAATACGCACATAATAACATCTATTTTATTATTTTAGTCGTCTTTTAAATAAAACAGTGATATTTTTAAATTTTCATTTTATGTATTTTATGATTTAATTAAAGTGATAGATTTTATTTCCTCTTATAATTCTATTTATAAAATTGTATAACTTATTAATTTAAATATTAAATATTTAGAACTTTAGATTGAGCTTCTTTAGTTTTAATTTATTTGTTTGGAAATCCCCCAAAATTTATTCTAATAACGAAACAAACTTATACAAAAGAAAAACGGAATTAACTCATATCAAATTTTTATTTTTAAGGCAGACAGTTAATATAATTACTATTTTGTTTAATTAATTTTATTTTAATTTGAAACACATGAATCAATAATGAAATGTAAATTCCTACCATTTATTTCCATTCTTATTCACTTTTTTTTTAAAGACTAAATTCCTTCGAGATTTATCCTGAAATATTATCTTACACAAAATAAATGCTAATGTTTTTCTAAGCATATCATTATTTAATTTTAATTTATCACCGAACATTAGATTTATTGTTAATTCCGTTTTCGGTAAAAGTGAAAAAAAAATGAAAATGAGACTTTAAAGTATTACATTCGTAGATTAAGTAGTCTAATTATTTTCCTTTAAGAATAATAACTTTAGTAAATGATATCCACGAAAAATATTTTCTTGGATTTAAAAGAGGCTTATCAATGCTCCGAGCAATTTATTGCCTCATGAATATTCATGGCTTCGAAAATACTTAATTTCATTTTGTTTAATCAGTGATTAGTCACTTTAATCTCTATTTACTTAAAACAGGGAATTTGGTAAATAACATAAAATAAACAAAAGTTAATTATTTATGCGCGACTTTCATTATGCCAATAGTAAGTCTTTTTTTATTTAAAATTAGATTGATGTAGAAAAGAAATAGTTGTTTTTATATACTGTCTTAGATTACTTCTAATTTATTCCAGAGAGATAAGCTTTTTATGCAAGGTTTTTTTTAATATTGTAATATATCTAATTATATAACACTTACATTAAAAAAATAATGAAAATTAATCTCCGAAAGAGGATTAGCTTTTTTTAAATTTTAAATTAATGATAAAGGTTATTCCATAGAAAGTTGTAAAAACATATATATTTATACTGGGTGTCACAAAAATGACTGACGGATTTTAAAATTCAATAACTTGCAAATGGTGACAGCTATTTAAACATTTTTTGCAGGAGGCTTATGTATAATGTCAGGAGTTTTTTTTTTTTTTTACCGTATTTTTTTATTTTAGTTCGCATCTCAAACAATAGGTGGCGCTGACGGTGATTGAAGACCAGGCGATCAGTGCTGCTGAGTGAAGCGTCGACCTGGCCTTCAACCGCCGTCAGCACCACCTATTATTTGAGATGCGAAGTAAAATAAAAAATTACGGTAAAAAAACTCCTGACATTATACATAACCCTCCTGCAATTTTTTTTTTAAATAGCTGCCACCGTTGTATATATATATATATATATATATATATATATATATATATATATATATATATATATATATATATATATATATATATATATATATATATATATATATATATATACACATATATATATATATATATATATATATATATATATATATATATATATATATATATATATATATATATATATATATATATATATATTACTTTGTTCAAATTTGTTTGTACTATATTTCTATATTATAAAATAGAAAGTTATCTACCTGTATATTCCCTTCGAAATAAAAAAAATCACTGTATATTAGACTGATAGAAATTATACTGATGCATTATACGTAAAGTTATATTTTTCTATTTTTATTTAAAAAAGATAAATTTTTAGACAAGCTATTTTTATATGAGTACACACAAATAATAAACAGACATACAAAGAATAAATACAATAAACCTATCTGGAGAGAAAAATTAGCCAGAGCAAGTAATCGAACTCGGGACCACAGCATTCCAGGTTGTTGTTCTGAATGTTGTGGTCCCGAGTTCGATTCCTGGCTCTGGCTAATTTTTCACCCCATTTGTATTTAATGTATTTATTGTTTGCATGTCTGTTTATTGTTTATGTATACCTTTATGATTTGAATGCAGGCGTTATTTGTGTGTGTATGTGTGTTTTAATATGCATTTTTATATGCTCTACTCTGTTTAATTATGTAAAAGTTTTATGAAGAAATATCATAATAATGAAAATTAATCTTCAAAAAAGCATTAAATATATTTTTTTAATTTTTTAAATAAATGATAAAATTATTCTCCATTAAAAATCGAAAATTTAATTTTAATGAATGCAGTATAAGTAATGCAATATAAATGACATATAAATAAATAATAAATAATGCAAGCAATTTAAGTTTATAATTGTAAAACTACTCACACTTAAATTACGTTTAATCAAAAACTGTAAATTAAATTTCCGATTTCATATTCTTTAAAATGTTGATACGAATTGTTAAACACAGGCCTACCTGTGAATATTTGTAAAAAAAAAAAAAAAAAAAAAAAAAAAAAAAATACGTGTGGCACTCGGGGACTGCCGCGGTAAAGCTATTGCATAGCATTTTTTGTTATCAATTTATGCAATTATAATTATTTATTTATTTATTATTTATGCAGTTTTTTTTTTGTCTTTGATATTAATTCAAGTTAAACATTTTGAGCCTGATGACCGATAACATTTTTTTTTCTTGTATTGAACAAATGAGAAGTTAATATCGTTTAAAATATTTTTATTATCTTACAATACATGTAGGTTAATCAGGAATTTTTATAATTGAAACTATACTTTAATGGCAGCTGAAATAAAAAAAACATAAGTTTAAGACTTGATATTCTCAAAATATCTGGAAAATACCGCGTCAATGTCTGCCGAAGTCTACGGAGGGATACCGTGCCGAAGTCTCCCAAACTGAAGCGACGTTAGCCGGAGTGTTGGGATTTTTTTCTCGTTACAGAATTTCTAGATTCTTTCGCCGCGCTCAAAGCCCGCGATAAAAACTACGCAATACTTTAATAAATTACAAACAAAATTTGGCCCCGCTACAAAAATTAGATCGAGAGTTATAAGCATTTTAAATTTTCCGAATCTCACCGTGGGGGTCTCCTGTCACCAAAAATTAACACTCTCTCATAATAAATTACCAAACAAAATTTGGCCGCGCTACGAAAATTGATCGCGAGTTATAAACATTTTAAATTTTTCGACCCTCACCGTGGGGGGTCTCCTGTCACCAAAAGTAACACTGTCTCATAGTAAATTACCAAACAAAATTTGGCCGCGCTACGAAAATTAGATCGCGAGTTATAATCATTTAAATTTTTCGATCCTCACCATTGGGCGGGTCTCCACTCACCAAAAGCTACATTATCCTACCTTGTTTTATCTTAAGACGATTCTTTTCTATACACATTCTATCAGGAATTTTTAATATTAAAACTATAGATTTATAGTAACTGAAATAAGATATATAAGTTTGAGACTTGATATCCTCTAAATATCTGAAAAATACCGCGTCAATGTCTGCCGAAGTCTATCGAAGGATACCATGCTGAAGTCTACCGAAGGTTACCATGCCGAAGTCTGCCGAAGTGAAACGACGGTAGCCGATTGTAAGGTTTTTTCGTTACGGATGTGTTAGGATATTTCTAGTTACGGAATTTTTGGATTCGGTAGCCGCGCTCAAAGCCCGTGATAAAAGCTATGCAATAGCTTAATAAACATTTATGTTCTAATCCAGTATAACAAATCTTGACAATTTTTTTGATGACAATGTATTATTTGTAGATTTGTCTTTAAAACGTTCATAAGGGTCACTCCCGAATAGTGGAAATCTCTGTTAAACCGAACCTTTTCCAATCTCTAACATAAGTTATACAGAAGTTTTTCTGATTTAGTTATTTTGGATCATTCATGTTGCACAGAATTCAAATAATCTTTAGAGAATCTGCATGACTAATATGTTTAAAATAAACAGAATTTTCTTATAGACAAACTTTTTTTTTATAGGAATACATTTAAAATGGCATTGTGTTGCATTAACAACAATAGAGTAAATTAGAAAACAGTAATTCTGCTTTTTCAGACTTAAGTACCGCTTCGAGGAAAAATATATTAGAGGTATATAGATTTAGATAGTACAAAACTTATAGTGTTATTCTAAATGATGGATCCATTTAAAAAAAATATTTATTAAGTACAGATCTAAAATGAACAATTTTTATACAAATGAAAAGAGAAAGTTTCATTGTTTTATTTTAAAATATGATATAAGTTCAATGTCTCCATTGTTTGTTGTACGGCAAATATCTTTATACACACATCCTTACACATATATTACAACCTTTATACCAATGAAAAGATCAAATTCCATTGTTTTGTTTTAAAATATTATATATTATTAGTGTCTCCATCGTTTGCTGTACGGCAAACATCTTTACACACACATTCTTACACTTACATCACAAGCTTTATGCCAATGAAAAGAGGAAATTTCGTTGTTTTAATTTAAAATGTTATATATGTTCATAGTCTCTACCATTTGTTGTACGGACAACATATATGTAATACCCAAACTCGACCTACACATTCACAGTGTATCTGCTGTTACTGAGCGCTCGGTTTTCAAAACAATGGTGGTTCCAGAATCGACCGGTAGAGGTCATGTAGCAATAGGTCGCGATTTCGTTTCACTATCATTTGCGAGTGAGATGGCTACTGAGACGCTTTCTCGTGTGTGCGACGACCCGTAAGACATGGTGACGTCACTGCGACGTCGTTGTGAAGTCACATTGTGACTTTGTGATCATCGATTGTCGATGTGACGTCACGTGACGTCGATCTGAATTCCCAGTGACTAAAATGTGAAGTCGTTATGGCCGTTTCGGTGCACTTTTGTGACGTCACATTGTGACCACTTTGTGACTTCAAGGCGTGACATATTTGTGAAAAACGTGTCATTTGTGACTACTTTGACATTAACATTGTGACGAAACTGGGACAACAGCGACGATATTTAAATTGCCAGAAACATGTTTTTTAAAGTAAATAACATGTTTTGAAGAATATTTGTATTTTTTTTTTTTAATTTTAAAGAAAGTCACATGTCGTTCACAATGTGACGTCACTGAGTGGTGGCATTTTGATCACAGGTATGATGTGACGAAAGTGACTCACAGTGACGTCATTGTGACCATGCATGCTTTGTTTGGCTATTACGTAGATGTTTTTAGTGCAGTAAACGGTGGATATAATGATCATTTATAACGTGTTAGAAAGCTTTCAAACTGATCTTTTCATTTGTATACAGATTGTTAAATTTAGATTTGTAGTATAATAAATACATTTTTTTGAAAATGGGTTCATCATTTAGAATAACCCAGTATTTCGATTTTAAGACTTAAAACACATACTTTTATTTTATATAAAATGACGTTCATTTAGAATTTTGATCCCCGCTGAAGAATTGCATATATACAATTCGCTTTGAAACATCTAAATAAAAGCATGTTTTTCACGTCACTATCGTAGAATAATAAAAAATTACAGCATAATCATGTCATCATTTAAGTTTTTTTTC
The DNA here is from genome assembly GCA_964019185.1 of Maratus speculifer. Taxonomy (NCBI): domain Eukaryota; kingdom Metazoa; phylum Arthropoda; class Arachnida; order Araneae; family Salticidae; genus Maratus; species Maratus speculifer. Next base: position 375,434,586 of record OZ025294.1, on the reverse strand, counting down.
AAATAAAATAAAATATAAAATAAAATAAAATAAAAATTGGCTACTTAATGATTTATGCGTCTTCAAGTCTGTGTAATATGGATAAAAATATTTAAAATTAAATGTAGATTATAACAGTTCCATGGTTTATCAACAATCATTCATTTATATTCTTTCAAAATAGCACGTATCTTATTTTATTTTTGTTTTGTTGCTGCTATGGAAAAATGGCTACAAAAAATAGTAATAATTATTTTCCTAATACTTTTTCTTTAATTTCAACAGACATGTTGTACTTCAGTTGCAAACATTAATGATATGGCGTTGAAAACTATTAAAGATGTGCCATCTCAAATATAAATTTAGAAGCAGGTTTCAAAGAAATTGCATTTAAAGACATTCTTTTTCCCTAAACTACGGTAGAAAAATTCAAATATTCCATGCTTAGAAATAATATTGAAAAATGCAGCAGACATTATTTGTGTGTAATCATATAAAGATGCATTTGCTTTGTTTTACAAGTAAGTTATATTAAAAAATTTTTTTTGGGGGGAACGATGTTAAGTCTTGAGAAAATGACACTAGAGTTTAGTACTGAATAAAGAAGATAGACGGCAGCATCAGACATTTGATCCTGACAAAACGAGATTATTTTTGACTTTAATTCATTATTGTTTCTTACTATTTCTAATTAATCTGTATTTTTAAAATTTCTAATATGTTATTTCATATATATTTTTGGCATTTACTCATCTGTAATTCATCTTTTTAGATTGTATTCTTTATTCAGCAGATTTCACTGCGTGATTTGTCAGAACGAAATGTTTTGATTCTAAGGGATGTTTAAAAAAAAATCTGAAATCTAGTTATTCTGCTAAAAATCTCTAAACTCCCAACTAATCTTCTTTGTTCGTGTGAATAACTCACCATTAAAAGCTATATAATCATCAAGCAAGTCTTAAAACAGTTTTCAAGAAATCAGGAATTACAAAAACAACATTCTGATACCAGAAAAGGTACAACGTGAGTATGCAAGGCGCCGTCAAGGAGAATGTTCTTTAGGTAATACCTCTCTTCTGATTATAATTAATAAAATCTCTATTAATTCATTTTTAATAATCTCTACAGCCGGCTACTCAAAAGAAATAGCGTATTGTAACCTAATAAAGTTTTCTACTAATTTACGAGATACAAAAGAAGGATCACAAACCAAACTTTTTAATTTTCTAGTGTACATAATTATAAATTTAATTTCATTCTTCTGCAACAAAACAACAACAAAAAAAGTCAGTTCTAGAAACATGTAAAATATTGTGGCAAGGGACGGAGCGCATTTTTAATAAGTGGGAGATAAAAATTGAATCCATTGAAAATAAGAGATCGCAAAGTAACGCATTTTGGAAATATCAATCAATTAGATTATGGATTGTGTAGCCTTACCGCCGAGCAAAATGGCAATTTTGTAATGATAATTTCTTCTCTATTTTTTTCAAATAATAAAAAAAGATGTTTTTTTCCAACATGATATAAATTTGTTTATTACGTATAGGTATACAAGCCACCAGAGTACTAATCATAAACTAATTTCTTAAAACTGAATTATACCGGAAGAATTATAACAATTTAAAAAATGCTACAATTTCAGTTGAACTTGCTTAGTGAACACAAAAATCAGTTCGCGACAGTGGGAAATATAGGGATTATAGGGAGTATAGGGATTATAGAGGATTATAGGGATTATAGGGAGTATAGGGATTGTTTTGCGATACCAATCGGTACTGTGAAACGATTTCGCGGGTGCTTGGTAAGCATAGCGATAGCGAAAGTCCTCCAGTATTTAAAAATACTATAAAATAAAATAACAGCATGCAAGACTTATAAACACATATATGAAATATAGTTATCACTCCCATACTCTAATTTATCGCGACATGGCAAGAAAGCATCGAAACAAATTCTTAATTTTTTGAAGATTAATTTTTAAAACTATATGGAACATATTCTATAATATTCTAATAACTATTCTCAAAATAGAAATAAAAGTTTTCACACCTTCTATGTATATTGTTCATTAATGCAAAACGGATTATTTAATTTAAAATACCACACTAGTCAAATCATAAATAAAAAAGTTTGAATTAGACTATTAAATTTTTCACCTTGTAGATAGATTTTAGTATAGTCTTGAAACATTTCCTTATCCAAAGTGTGCATACACCTCTCGACTTCTAGCACAATATTCATACGACTAATACATATTTAAATAATTTTCTGTAGAATGTACTATTGTAACATATGCGATTTTTCCACAGACAAAAATAGTATAGAAAAATTTCCACACTATACCCTCTGACAAAGAAAGTATTCGAAAACATATCTGTATTTTCAAAATTATAGTCCCGTATTCTCTTCCGTTATGAGATAAATTTTGTAAACATTTTCTACAGCTTTGCAAATATAATTTCTTTAACCCTTTCCGGCGCAGTGTGTCAGATCTGGACACACCTAATTTTAATTCCAAACTACCAATTGGCACCAATATTATTTTAATAAAATCTTGCTTTTACAATAAAAGCTTAAATTAAGAAGTTCTAGATTTCTTAAAAAGTCGTTTGTAAATTCCTGTGTCAGTTGACAATTTTCCATTTTACTAACACAATTTGTCTGCGCCGGTAAGGATTAACCAGAAAATGGAAAAAGGAAACCAATGGAAATTTCAAAGTAATAATATATCCGTGATATATAACGCTTAGAATCAACGCGTACTGAGAAATATATAATATTTTCTCCTGAAAAGTATAGCTTTATTTAATAAATCACTCTATGTACGTTATATAGTTTCAGATGCCCTCCATTCCAACACTGTTTATTATGGTCACATTAAAGTTTTAACTTTAATTTGTAGCCTTGTGTCTGAATTGTTCCAGGAAATATCGAATTAGAACGGAAATCTATTTCATTCCACAAATCATGCATTATAAAATAATTAACAAAATATGTTCTAACATGCAGAATTTTAATAAATTTTATAGTTGATGCCCCATTTCTTGAATACGCAATTTCGGAAATAAATATTTTTTCGGAATTTTTTAGGTAAAATGTTTCATAAGGAATATATATGGAGCTTCTATTTTCTTTATTTTAAGTTGTCTGGACGGGAAATGTAACACTGGAAAGGGCTTCGAATGTCAGCATACTCTAAACATATTAAAAGGCATTAATAGTTTAAGGCTACACTGTAAAAATATCTGTTAAATTTACAGCAAAAAGTCCTTGTAGCAATGTTGCCAGCAGTTTGTCAAAATTGCAGTAAAAATCGATGTGGTAAAAAAATATTACATTTAATTTTACTGCAATTTATATGGCAAAAACTGCTGGCAACATTGCTGCTAGTAATTTTTGACTTAAGTTTAACGTTTTTTTAAATTTTTTTTCAGTGTAGTCGGGGGCATGAAAAAACGAGGATTTTAAATTGTATATATATATGTGTATATCGCGCACTTGTCAGCCACCTTCATATGTGCAGCGCTAGTAATTTTTTACTTAAATTTAACGTTTTTTTTAATTTTTTTTCAGTGTAGTCGGATGCATGAAAAAACGAGGATTTTAAATATATATATATATGTGTGTATATCGCGCACTTGTCAGCCACCTTCATATGTGCAGCATCCGTTTTTTCTGCATACCGATGAGAATTATGCCCACAATTAAGTCCAAGTGTATTCATTATTATCGTATCAGTATTTATGTATGCAAAAATCTGTACGATAGTATAACTTGTATTTATGTTTTTTGGGCATATTCTCCACACGATTTGATTGAAGTTCTCATTATTATTCTGATTGATTCCACCTACTGAAAGTAAATTGCCATTACTCAAATCTGCATAAATTGTCATTATAGCTTCTAAAACGTCAGGAGGTAAGGGAGAATAATCATGAATATAAGTAGAAAACTCCCCATTTGCTTCAGCGCGCTGATAAGGGCACCATGAATCTTCGACTTTTGGATATATACTGTGATTCAGATTTTCATCGCTCGAGCCGTGATGATAGAAACTCGCCATTATAGCAGATTTCATATCTTCTACAGAATCATAATGTCGACGCACTGATAAGCTATAGTATACAGTTAACTTGTCAATTATTTTTCTGTAAATTTACCTCTAACCACCCAGACCTTTTTCTTTAGTTTTCAATACAAGTAGTCGAGTCCCCATCTGCTTCTAAACATGTTCTGTACGTGTACATTCCTTCTTATCTACCGTTTTAATACTGTAAGGATCTGATTTAAAAATTCCTGAATAGATCTTGGAGCGTTCTCAAGCGTCCGAGAGCTCTTTGTTAATTGTCGAATAACTCTAAAAGTATTTGTCGATTCGACTCCAAATTGTTAAACTATTTTTTTAAGATATTATAATTTAAAAAATGCAAAAAAGAAAAAAAAAACAAATTTTCAAAAATTCTAACTACCTCTACTGCATTAAAAAGAAAACATTAAAATAAAAACAAAAGCATTAAAATTTGATGTGATAATGAAATTCATGATAATAACCCTTCGTCATGAAAAAAAAAATACTTTAATAAGTAGAAATGAAAAGCTCTCACCCTTATTCTAAATTTGTATTAGACTATTAAATCATTCACCTTACAGATAATTTTTGTGCTTAGCCATTATTTTTTTTTAATCCAAAAAATACATCCTTCTTTCGAACCTCTAGAAGAATTTTCTAAGGATTATAAATATTTAAACAACTTTATTTAGAATTGCAATAAACATAAACTTTTCACAATCAAAATTGTATACAGTATTTCCGCACTATCTCTCTGTGGCAAGAAATAGTTTGGGATATATATTTGGAATGTATATTTTCAGAATTACAGTTCCGTATTGCAATCCATTGTAAGAGAAATTTTGTAAACATTTTATCCTGCTTTGCAAGTATAATTTCTTTAACCGGAAAACGAAAAAGGAAGCAAAATAGAAATATAAAGTTAATGATATATTAATGATATATAATGCTTAGAAACAATACGCATTAGGGAAATTACAATATGATATCTGCAAAAGCATTGCTTTATTTGATAAATCAATCCATGTAGATCACGTTATAACGTTTCTGAGGTCCACACTTTAATAACAGTTTATTAAGATGACATTATGGATTTAACTAAAATTTGTGGCCTTGTGTCTGAAGTGTGTCATATGCTAGGAAAAATTGAATTAGAACGGAAACATGTTATAGTCCACAAATCAGACATGATAAAATAATTATGAATGAATTTATGAATTTAAAATACCATACCAATCAAATCATAGATAAAATAAGGTTGAATTAGACTATTAAATTATTCACCTTTCAGATAAATTCATGGATAGTCATTAACATTACCTAATCTAAAGTGTACATTCGATTTAGAGCAAAATTTCCTTATAAATATTTAAATAATTCTCTGTATAATACACTATTTCAACATGTACAATATTTTCACAAACAAAATAGTATAGAATCTTTCCACACTATCTCTCTGTAGGAAGAAATAGATTCGAAAACATATGTATATTTTCAGAATTTATAGTCCCGTATTGTATTCCTGCATGAGACGAATTTTGTAAACATTTTCTCCAACTTTGCAAGTATAATTTCTTTAACCGGAATATGAAAAAAGAAACCAAGTAGAAATTTGAAACTAATGATATCCCAGTCATGTATAATGCTTAGAATGAATGCACACTGGGAAATATGTAATATGTTCTCTGCAAAAGTATAGCTTTATTTAATAAATCACACCATGTAGATCACGTTATATCATATCATCCTCGATTCTTCAACAAATTATCAGAGTGACATTAAGAATTTAAGTTTATAGCTTTGTGTCTAAACTGCATCATATTCTAGGGAATATTGAATTAGAACGGAAATATGTTACAGCCATACATTATAAAAATCATTAATTATAAAAAAATAACGAACTATATTCTAATATGCAGATGTTGAATAGATTTTATAGGATTTGCCCTATTCTTAAGATGTGCAATATAGAAAAAAATCAGAATTTTTTACTTAAAATGTTTCATGCCGCATATTTTTTTAGCTTTTAATTTTTTTAATTTAAGCAGTTTTCTTATAATTCTATAAAAGTTGCAAAAAGTTTAATATAGAATATAATTAAAAAAAGTATAATAAAGTATAGTAAAGTATTCAAAATACAGTATAAAAAGAATGTGAACAACATAGAAGACTCCTGAACTGTATAGCTTAAACATATTTTAATTATATTTCCCGTTTTAAATTTATAATGATTTTTTCCCAGCAAAATAGTACAGAAAAATAATAAGTATAAATTTTTATTTGCATTGAGGAAAAAGACAATTAGAATCTTTCACAGCACATGTATAAAATGCACAATTTCACATTATATCATGAGATGAAATAAATTCTGTAATCATTTCCGTCCGGTTATTAAAGTAGATTTTTTGCTACCAGAAAACAAAACATATTTTAAAATTGGAAATTTAAGACAAATTATATCTTATTCATGTATAACTCTTAGCAGCAGTGCACACTGGGGAACACATAACATGTTATTTACAATAGTTCCCTTTTATTTTATAAAGAATTCAGCACAAGCTATTTTATTCTACATTGATTTCCTATTATTCCATTACATTTGAGAAAATTTTAGAATTAATATTATTTTTTAAACTCTGCTTATATTCAGTTAATAAGACGCCATGCAATTTTTCTTTCGCAGTTTTAAATTGATTATCCTTTTATGAAGTTAATTAACACAAAATTGGAAATAATTATATTAATGATTTTATAAATAAGCTGTGTAGACTTGAATAAAGTCTAAAAAATATTCACAATAAATTAATCATTGATCATTTTCCAAATCAAATAATATTGCATATTATCTTTATCGTGTTTTCCCCAACTAGCAAAATCTTCAAAATCGTTATCGAACCATACTTTCACATGATATGATAAAAAAAAACAAGTTTTGCAAAATATATTTACGTGTTATGCAAGTGTCATTTGTTTTAATGGAACGGGTAACATATGCCAAACATGATAGTTTAAAACTAAAAATATCTTACGGATGTGTAATGCTTAGAATCATTTTGCGTTGAGGAATCTGTAATGTCTTACCTTCCAAAAGAAAAATCTTTAATCAATAAACCGTTCTATGTAGGCCTCATTAAATCACTTAATAGGCCATTAGTTCCAAAACTGTTCATTATAGCAGCATTAATGATTTAACTTGAATTTGGCTTCTTCTGTCACTTTTTCATTATTTAATTTAAGTAGAAAGTTAGCAATTTAGGACTAATGATAGCTTAGTGATATATATTGCTTGTAATTAATGCGCATTCGGGAAATAACAATACGTTATATTCAAAAGTATAGCTTTATTAGATAAATCATTCAGTGTAGACCACATTGTACTGTTTTCGAAAGCTTATTTTTCAAATTTTTTGGCGACATTAAGGATTTTAACTTCAATTTGTAATTTTATGCTGGAATTCTATCATCAAACTTCATCAAATTCAAAAAAAAAATATTCAATTACAAAGAAATTTTTTACAGCGCATAAATAATGCATTATAAATAATATTGAAAATATATTCTCATATACGGATTTTGAGTAAATTTGATAGGAATTTTCTATTCTTTAATTTAGTAGGAAATACGTTTTTTTTCTTTCTTTCTTTTAAATTTATGATTATATTTTCGAATATAAAGATGAAATCGATTAATACGAAACTTAAATAAAATGCTCGATTCAGTTTTTATGTTCAACCGTATTAAAATTTACGTTTATTTTTTCTTATTCTATTACATTTAAGGAATTTTTATAATTACAATATTAAATTTTCTTCAGTGACGTTATATTAAGTTCTCAACGTTTAATATTATATACATTTCTTTATGATTAGTCGTATTCTTCAGTTGTGCAATTTTTAAATATGTATAATTTATTCTATTATGGATTTAATAAATTAATAATCTTTATAGCTTAAATATGAAGCCTGTAGTGCGTTAAAGTTAGCGAAACCAAAAATTCCCCTCAAATCAAATTTACAAATAAATTTATTCATGAAAATAAAATTGCAGTGAAGAAACATTTCTTGTACCAAATTTATGAACCTTCCGATTTCAAGCGAAACTTTGTACATGCTTACACATATTTAAATAACATTTTGTTTACAATACTTTTTGTAACGTATGCGATATTTCTCTAAACAAAATAATATACTATATTATCACACTATATTTCTCACTAGCAAGGAATGTATTCGAAAACATATATATGTTTTTACAATTATAGTCTCGTGTTGCATTGTGTTATGAGAAGAATTTGTAAATATTTTCCCCTGTTTTGCAAGTATTATATATATAACCGGAAAAGGAAAAATAAATAAAAATAGAAATTTAAAACTAACGATGCCTTAGTGATACATATTACCCAGCATCAACATGCATTGGGGAAATTACAAAAATATAGTTCTATTTCATAAATCACTTCACGTGAATCCCGTTACATCGTTTTAGAAAGTTTCTGTTCCAAAGCAGTATATTATGGTGATATTAAGGATTTAATTTTAATTTTCACTCTTATGTCTGAATTGCATCAATTTAATGGAATTATTGAATATGAATGGGAATATGTTTAAAGTAGCACATATTGTGCATCATAAATAATTATTACAATGCATTCCCCAGCAAACACAGAGGTATCGGTAAGCAATCGGACGATAGCCGCTTGCCACTGCCAGCGGCATTGGACCGATGCCAGTTGTCACTACCGGTTCCGTATCTTTTTTGATACGCCGCGCGAAAGCCGCCCGATTCATGAGGCACGCGGCCGGTCCGGTATCGGCAAAAAACTATGCCGATTGCTAACCACACGAATACCGGTTGAAGCCCGGCACAAGCAAAAAAATATCTCTGGTGGCGCCATCTGTTAAACACTCTAGCAAGTATTTTGAGAGCCAATGAATATACTTCAATGCGGGAACAGGCGGGGTTTGATCTCGCAACCCCCAGCTCAGAAGGTGAACGCTTTAATCACTGGACAAGTCAGACCTGGTTAGGGCAGGATTATGTGCGGTAATAAGAGGGTGTGGCTTTTCAGTAACTGCTACGTGAATGGCAAGTGTCGTTAACGTAAATGACAGATTGGAAAATTGTAAGATTAAAGTGTTTTTATTTATGTATTCATTTACTTGTAATTGTCTTATGCGCCTGATTTTAAAAATTAATTTAATATTTACATTAGCGAATTAGCAAATTAATTAAAGCAAACGAATTGTTTTTCTTATAAATTTTAGAATCATTATGTAGTATATTTTAGAAATTAAAAATAATTTTTTTCAAAAGTATTGTTAAATAAATAATTTTTTTTAGAAACTATAACATAATTACTGCTTTTCGTTAATTTCTAAAGTGTATATTAAGTGTAACGTAAAAAAACTTATTTTAAATAATAATAAATTGATAATAATTAACTTTTAAAAAATATGTTATGCCATTTGATGATTTTGATGATGTTGATTATGTGTATTTATTAAGTAAAAAATAAAATAAAAGTAACATATATATATATTATCTTTTTACACACAATTTTTTTAAAAAGGAGATATTTCAAATTCCTTTTTATAAATTTAAAAATGCTTACGTATTGGATATAATAAATGAATTTTAGAGGTTTTTCTGTTGATGCAATTTTCTTTTTGGGAATTATAAAGTAATTAAATGTAATAATAAAGTAAATAATAAAGTAAAAAAAATAAGACACATATATTTGTAACATAAAATAACTAATTTAATAAAAAAATAAGATGGTAATTAATCACTTTTAATTAGAATGAGAATTCCCTTTAATTCATTTCATAATTTAATGCAGAATATTTTTTTATTATGTAGCAGTATTAATTCCGAATAATTGTTGCAATAATAATTTTTAAATATTAAAATAAAATAGTAATATAAATTTATTTTTCGTTTGTGAGATAATATTTTAGAAAAAAAAATCTAATATTTTTATCTTAAAAAGTGGCTCGATTTCTTTTATATGTTTTACCTTGTAAAATAATTTCGAGCACTTTTTAGTAATTTATATTAAAATAAAATAAGAAACTGAGTTATTGCTTTTAAAATGAATAGATAAACAGAAAATAAATTCAATTACCTTACAAAGTATTTTTCTGTTTTTCTATGATTAAGTTCCTAATAGTGAATAAAAATTAAAAGAAGATAATTAAAAAATATTTTGTGATTAAAATAATTTTCATTTTAAAAATTATTTCAAAAACAATATTTTTAAATAAATAAATATAGGTTATTTTTGACACATTTTCTGTTTATCACTGACAGAATTTTTAATGAAATACATGAAATATACATTTCTTATCAAAACTCAAACTCGAAAAAATTTGAGAAAAAAAAATCGGTTAAGACGAAGTATTCTGAATTCGGACCGATGTTGGCAAATCTGATCGGTCCACTATCAGAAATCAGATATCGGTCCTGTGTCACTTGCCGGTATAAATCGCTTGCCGATATATAACCAAATATGGACCGATTACCGTTACTGGCTGTTAAAATAGCAGATTCTTAAGTTTCAGTTGCCAACCTGCTACCGACACTCAACCGACATTGACGGCTCCGGTCCGATCGTATGCCGAAAGTTATGTGCTTGCTGGGTTCTAATATGGAAATTTTGAATACATTTGATAGGATTTCCAATTCTTTTAATTAATAGGAAATAAGTTGTTTCTCCAATGTATGCGTATATTTTCAAAAATAAAGAAAAAGTCGTTTAATACGAAAAGTTAAATGAGATGTTCTATGTACTTTTTATGCTCAACCTTATAAAATTTTACGCACATTTCTTCTTATCTATTAGATTTAAGAAAGTTTTAGAATTAACATTCTAGATTTTCTTAAATAATGTTACACTAAGTTTCCAAGATTACATATAATATTTCTTCGTTATCATTAGTCGTATTATTATACAGTTATGAAAAAAAAATTCTATTAATGTTTTAATAAATGACTAAGCTATGTAGCCTAAATATAATACCTTTTAAGAATTAAGGATAGCAATACCTAAAATTCTATTCAAATCATAGTTAGAAAAACATTTAAAAGATATCATTATATTATATCCTTTTAAGTTAAATTTCATGAAGGCGAATTTACAGTCAAGAAATATTTCTTATTCAAAATTTTTGACCTTAAGCATAACTTTGCAAATACTTAAATTATATACAAATATTTCAATTATATACTGTTTACAATACACTTTTGCAATATATGTCATTTTCTTCCAAACACAATAGTATAAGGAATTACCACACTATATCCCTCAATGGCAAGGAATCTATTCGAAAAGAAATATATATTTTTAGAACTTTAGCCCCATGTTGCATTTTACTCTGAGATTAATTTTATAAACACCTTCCCCTGTTTTGCAAGCATATTTTTTTATATTGTAATATTAATGATGTATATTCCACAATGAAAGAGTAAGAATTTATATTATAAATAAATATTTTGTTTATAAGACGTTGTTGTATTTATAAAAAAACATTTAAGACATTTTTAATACATTTTAAATCTTTTATCAATTAAAGATAGCAACACAAAAAACAGTTCCTACTCGATTCTACACAAATCATTGTTACTAATAAATCTAAAGGTTATAATTAAATTATATTCCTTAAATTTCATGAGGGTAAATCAACAATCAAGAAACATTCCTTGCTCAAGATTCATGCATACTATTCGACTTCAAGCAAAACTTCCCACTATTTTTTATGCATTTAAATTATATTCTGTTTACAGCACACTTTTGCAACATACACGACTTCCCCTCCCATCACCACCCTACAAATTGTATAGTATATTACCACACTATATCTCTCAGTGGGTAAGAATTGCAATCGAATTTTGTATGTTTATACAAATTTAGTCCAGTGTTGTCCCCTGAAATGCAATGAATTTTTTTAAACATTTTCTTCTGTTGTGCAAGCAAAATTCTTCAAGCGGAAATTGGAAAAAGAAACCAAAATGGAAATTTAAAAATACTGACGTCTTAGTGATATATAATGCTACAAATATAATACAAATAAACTCTAATATTGAGATTTTGAATATTTTTTTTTTTTTAATTTTCTATTGCTTGATTTAATTGAAAATACATTATTTCCTAAATGCACAATTATATTTTCGAAAAAAAAGATAAAATAGTTCAATACGACAAGTTAAATAATGCTCAATGTAGTTTTTATATTATACCGTTTTAAAAATTTTATGTAATTTTTCATACTCCATTATATTTAAAAATTCCTTATAATTAACATAATAGATTTTCTTAAGTGATTTTATATTAAAATTTCATAGTAACATACAATATTTCTTCGTTGTCATTAATTGTATAATTAATTTGTGCAGTTATTAAATACCTAAAAATAATTCTACTAATGACTTAATACATTAATAAGCTGTATAGGGTAATAAATATTTTTGTTAAAATAAGGAATTTTATGAGTTAAGGTAGAAATACCATAAATTACACTGAAATGAAAGTTACGAATAAATTTGAAGGAAATTATTACATTATATCTTTTAAAGCTAAATTCATGAATGTGACATTGCACTGAAGAAAAGTTTCTTCTTCAACATTTTTGTATACCTATCGACTTCAAGCAATGCTTTGCGCCGTTTTATAAATATTTATGATATATTTGTTTACTAATGTAATATATACGATATTTACCAAAGCAAAATAGTAAAGGAAACTACTATAAAATATCTCTCAGTGTCCAGGAATGTATTAGAATTATGTATGATTTTAGAATTATAGTTCCGTGTTGTACAGTGTAAAAAAAGAGAAAAAAGAAAGGTTGGAAACTTACAAAAAAATTTCTAGTAGAGTTATATTCTGATAACTTTTTATTAAATGGCAACAATAAAAATTAATGTAACAGAAGATTTCCACTTTGAATTAAAAAAAAATAAGGTTATTAAGAAATTTTTTGAAAAATCGTATTTCGTGAATTTTTTAAGTAAGGGTAACGAGGATTACAGATAAAATTTCAGTAAATTCTTTTATAAAGTTACAGATGTCTCAAGTTTTGCTTACAAGTTTTGAAGATTGACATCATTTTCTTATACAGTGTACATATAAAATTTTAGTAAGCATAACATATTTCGGTAAATTTAGATTACTAAAGTACTTATTTTTTTACAGTGCACTCTATTATGAGAAGAATTTTTACACATTTTCCTCTTATTGTGCAAGCATACTTTCTTTAACCGAAATATTGAAAAAAAAAAACCAAAATGGAAATTTAAAAAAATTGATATCTTAGTGTTACATAATGTTTAGAATCAATGCGCAAAGGAGAAAATACAATAGTTTGTTATCAAAATTATACCATTACGGTGAATCATTCCACGTAGTCCAATTTACACCGTTTTAGAAGGCTTTGCTTCCAAAACAGTTCCAAATTTGTCTCCTTTATCAATAATTTTAGAATAATTTCTTGCGATATATACGTATACAAAATTGGAAATATCAGATAGATACTTAAATTGCTCAGCAGTGTAGCTTAAATATTTTTAAATTGCATTTTTCATACTTAATTTTGCACTTATCTTGTTTGCAACAAAATTGGGTTTAAATTAAATTTTTTCTTATGAGAGCCGCATAAATGACGGTCGAAAACCTTTTGAATTTTTTAAAAGGACTTTGAATGTATTTTTAAGTGTTTTTATATTTTTATGCATATTTTAAGCAGTATATTTAGATTTGCATGTATTTTTAATATTTTAATTCGTAAACAAGGGGAATTCTGCACAGAATTCGCTTTTAACTTCTATTGATATTTTAACTTTTTTCCCCTCAAGTAATGATCCTATGAAAATGAAATAATTTTACACTTGTGGGATTATGTAATCCTAAGTTGTATTTGTACCTTCCTCGCCTTTGTCTAAAAAAGTATTAAAATACATTCTTTCACCCAACATATTCCAATCTTTATAAAAATTCAAGGCAAGACAGAAGCTTCCTTTTTTATGTAATTTATGTGAGATTTTGTTTGAGAGTTGCAACCTTTGAATTATATATAGACTATAAAGTAACTTAAATAGTTTGAATTTAAGATAATTTTTTTTAAAGCACCACAAGTGATAAATTGTCAAAGATTTTTTTTGTAACAGGCATAATTTTATAGGAATCGAGATAACATTGGATTCAAGGATGCGATAAAAGAAAATAAAATACTCAAAATGATACCAAAGGTTATTAAATATTTTAAAGATTAAAATATTTAAATTAATTTGTAAAATTAGAAAAGTATAATATTATATATATATATATATATATATATATATATATATTCAATATAGCAAAATACGCTTAATTGATTCTTCAGTCTTAAATTTCGTGCATTATATAATTCATTCAATCTATATACGCATTTCTTGTATAAATACATTTCACAATTTCTAGAAACATTTTAGTAATACATAATGTATTTATGAATTTAAAACACCACATAATTCAATTTATAGATGTGAGCAAATTTAAAGTAGGTTATTTAATTATACAGCACATAGATAAATTTTATGAACGTAAATTTATATGAAAGGAATATTTTCTATTCAAAATTTAAATATACCTTTCGACTTCTATGAAAACTTTTCAAGGTCTTATAATTATTTAAATTATCTTTAATACAATATACGTTTGCAACATATACGATATCTATCTTAAACAAAATAATGCATATAATTACCTAACTATATCAGTTTATGGTAATGAATGCAATAAAAGCATATGTATGTTTATAGAATTACACTTCCATGTCGTAATTTGCTGTGAGTGGAATTTAGTGAAAACTTTATCCTGATTTGCAAGTATAATTACTTTAACCGAAAAACTTTGCCGATATGTAAATTTAAAAAGATTCTTAGTGATACATATTTTAGTGATATACAGGGTGTTTCGCTACCAGACGGACAAATTTTGAGGGGTGATAGTAGACATGAAGACAAACTTTATTAAATAGGAAACCATGGGGCGCAAACGTCTTCCGTGGGAGCCAGGTGCCATTAAAGTTTAAGGTCCAAAATTTTAAACGATTATAAAAAGCGAAAAAAGGGTGGATTTTTTTGCGGTTTTCGCTAAAATCATTCTTTATATCACGATTTGTTTGTAAAAAAAATTAAAAGTTAAGTTCAAAAATTGTCGATAGAGGGCGCTTTAGATTTTAGAGTAACAAACAACTACTTTTTACCCTTATTTTATGCACGGGGTTGAAGTTATCCTAAAGTTTGAATATTAACTTAAATTTTAAGCCCGAAATCGGAAACATTGGGATCGGGTAACTTGTGAAAATTGAACTGTGAACAGAAGAGGGGATTTTGAACGCTCATAAACATTTGACAAACTAATCGATTTTGTTTCGGTTTGCGTGTAGGTCATTCCATTGGTAATTATTTTATTCAAAATAACGTACAGCATTGGTGTCCCCATTTTTGATAGAGGGCGCTTTCGACACATCTCTGAAATTCCAATGGCATTACTCCTGTATGTTTTACTACCAGACCAAGACACTCCCAGGAAGTGTTAGGGATGCAAAGACGACTCGGAATCATATTATAATGTAACGTCCAAAATGCCTTTCTTTTGAGTTAGGGTTAAAACAAGCAGAGAAAAAAGCAACTTGATAATTCTACAACACGTTTTGTCGGAACTTCTGGTAAATCACATGTTCCTCTTTCGTTGCGCCATTCTATAGCACGATGGGGCTCCTCCACATTTTACCAATGATGTTCGCAGACACCTCAACGTAACTATGGACAGCGGTGGATAGGTCGTGGTGGTCCGGTTCGTTGGCCTGCCAGATCGTCGCACCTACTTCATTACGTCAATTACTTTTTGTTACCTACCTTTATTTAATTAGTGTATAATTCTTCTGTATTTTTTTTAAATAAACATTGCTGAGTGGGGCTAGTTGAGCTAAAACCAATTGGTAGGCTCCACCATCTGGCTCAATCCGAATCTGAATCTGTATGGACTTCTTGTGCTGGGGTCAAATGAAAAATTGAATGCATGAGACTCCCGTACCGTCAGTGGAGGACCTCTCAGCTCGAATTTCTGTAGCTGCCAGAAAGCTATCCGAGATGCCAGGAATCTTTCAAAGCGTGATAAATTGCATGCATCGCTGTTGTCAAGCATGCCCGACTACTTCTGGTCGAAATTTTGGACACCTTTTGTAGTAAAATCCTTGACTAAATTGTTTTCTGCCACATTAACGTATTGCTGTTTCACTACCTGTTTCTGTTTCTTTTTTCTCTGCTTCTTTTAAACATAACTCGCTAAAAAGGAATTTTCAACCTTACATTCCGACGTGATTCCGAGTCGCTTTGCATCCTTAACACTTCCTGTAAGTATGTTGGACGGGTAGTAAAACACCCAGGAGTAATGCCATTGAAATGTCGGAGATGTGTCGGAAGCGCCCTCTATCAAAAATAGAGACACAAGAGCTGTTAGTCATTTTGAATAAAATAATTACCAAGGGAATGACCTACTCTCAAACCGCAACAAAATCGACCAGTTTGTATAATATTTATGAGTGTTTAAAATTCCCCCTTTTGTTCACAGTTCAATTTTCGTTAGTTACCCGATCCCAATGTTTCCGATTTTGGGATTAAAATTTAAGTTAAAATCTAAATTTTAAAATAATTTCAACCCCATTCACAAAATAACGGTAAAAAGTAGTTGTTCGTTACTTTAAAGTCTAAAGCGACCTCTATCGACAATTTTTGAACGTAACCTTTAAATTTTTTTTTACAAACAAATCGTGATATAAAGAATGATTTTAGCGAAAACCACAAACGAATCCACCCTATTTTCCGTTTTTTATAATCGTTTGAAGTTTTAGGCCTTAAACTTTAATGCCCCCTAGCTTTTACGGAAGACGTTTGCGCCCGATGGTTTCCCATTTAATAATGTTTGACTTCATGTCTACTATCACAACTCAAAGTTTGTCGGTCTGGTAGCGAAACACCCTGTATATCCTTAGTGATATATATCTTTGCGATATATGATGCTTGAACTCATCATACACTGTACGAAGCAAATAAAATGTTACATGGTACAGGGCTTTATTTCATTAATCTCTTTATGTAAAACCTGTTCTGTGGTTTTGTACATTGTAAAAAAATGTGAATACTTACTGAAATTTTAGCTGCATAGCGTACAAAACATGTGTAAATCTAAAAAATTTATTTGTATAACGCCCAATCCAAAGTTGCGGGTGTGACATTTACACAACTTAATTTCGTCACCAGCAAAAAAAAAGTTTGAGCATTGGTTTCAATTTGTATGAATTTCAATGTAGACCCCTTACACATACATTTATCCAAATCTGAAAATTGTCCGATGAATCATTTATTTATAAAAAAAAAAAAAAATAATTTCCGCCTGTTGCGGGTGTGACATAAAAAGGACATGCATTTTCATCTTTCAGTGCAAAAATGCAAAACTCTGTGAATTATGACAACTGAGTGAATTGATATTTTATATATTAGACAGTAATACTTAAGTAATTATTCTATGAAAAAATTAAATTACTTACTCATTTCTTGCTTTTGTGGAAAATATTGAAAATTTTTGTTGCGGGTGTGACTTGTATAGCCAATAAAATAATGACACACACAAATATTTTCAAGGCAGATTTTTTTAAATTAAAGAATTAATCAATATTACAATTATAATATCTAGAGAGGAAAATATAAAAAATTTTTCATTTCCAATCTTGAATTTATAATTTCTGATGGTGGTAGCTTTTTTTACAAAAATGCTCTTTTTTTTCTTAGGATGCATCTGACTGACTGGGCCAACTATGCACGTTTTCTTAAATTTTTTTTCAAACATTCTAATTCTATATCGTCACCATCTATTTGTCTTACTTGTCCATCAAAGTTTTCACTTTTTTAATGTCGAGAATAAAACAACTTCTACAAAATCTCCAACTGCACATTCATCGTTGGATATTATATCCTTGTCAAAGTATGGATACATCTGACTGACTGAGCTAAATATACACATTTTCTTGATTTTCATTCCGATACTCTTATTCTATAATATCTCCATTCATTTGTCTTATTTGTCCATCAAAGTTTTCACTTTTATTTATTTATTTATTTATTTTAATGTGGAGAATAAAACAACTTCTACAAAATCTCCAACTGCACTTTTATCATTGGATATTGTATTTTTGACAAAATATGGTAACAAACAAATTCTCTTGTGATCGCTTTCTGAAGTTATTGCTACATTAATTGTTCCTACGTCAATAAAAACAACATGATGCATCGATTGAATGTTGAGCTCCGATTGTGCTTGGTGCCAGCATTCATGAAGAATTTTCACACTATGTTCTGAAATTTCACATTCAGCAAAGTT
Source organism: Maratus speculifer (assembly GCA_964019185.1). Taxonomy (NCBI): domain Eukaryota; kingdom Metazoa; phylum Arthropoda; class Arachnida; order Araneae; family Salticidae; genus Maratus; species Maratus speculifer. Next base: position 375,416,119 of record OZ025294.1, on the reverse strand, counting down.
CTTTTATATTTTTTAGAACTTTTTCTACACACATGGCAAAATCTGAAGCTGAATTTATAGTTGCAGAGCGTTGCTAGTGTTACCATTTTCTTTGTAACTGCACCATCCCCATCGACAACTCCTTTACCATGAGATGAAATGCAAAAGGATTGCCATCCTTTACCATGATTTTTTAAAATAGTCTCTTCTTTTCTCTCCTTGCTTTGTCTCTCTCCTTCTCTTGTTGTAGATATGCTTCATATTTAAAAGGGTTTTCCTTAATCTTTTTTCAATTATATTGTAATCTTTCTGTACTCTTCATTCTCTGCAAAAGAGACGAGATTAATGTGTAAATTGAATAAATATAGCACTTCCAGTTCAAAAATATAAGCTTAAGAAATTTTTAATAGTTATCCCTTGAAATTTATAATCTTACATAAAGTTAATTATGTTAAATTTTGGTTCATTTCAAACTGACTAAATACATTTTATGCTAACTTAATAAACATTTTAACAGTTTCTATTATTCTTACTTCTACTTTTTATTTAATTTGAATTAAAAGAGAGAAAAAATCTTCCCCTAATATTGATTTACTTATTTTAAAAAACTAAAAATATCTATATTAGATAAATACTATCAAATAACAAAATTAAAAAAATGTATATAAAAACAAAACAAAATTAACAAATTTAAAGGAAATTGCTAAAATATTGTTTCGTAATTTTCTTTTTTTAATTTCTATAAAAATCTTACTTTTTAAATTAATTTCTTAATCATATATCACTAATAAAATTATTTTCTTGAAGTAAAGCAACAATTTTATCAATCCAAACTGAATAAATCAACTGCACACAGTGTCACATGCTCAGATGATGCAAATTTTTATTTATTAACTGGAATTCCCTCTATTAAATCAAAGGGTATAGTTAAAGCTGCCAAGTACATGCTTTCCAGCATATTATTCTTTTATAAATTTACATATAATTTGTTCAAATATGCATTTGTAATCGACTTTAAAAGACGTTGCGGGTGTGACTTTAATTAAATGTCACACCCGCAACAGGGACATGTCACGCCCGCAACGTTCAATAATTATAATTAAAATATTAATTAATTTATTTTGTGTCTGAAATTCAAAGTATCTTAACAAACTAATTTTGAATATAAAGTTTCATAACTTTAAATCAAAAGTATTTTTCTGCAAAGATATAAATGTAACTTTTTGTTGCGGGTGTGACTTAATAATTAAGAGTAATTAAATATGCTTACCTTTTGTAATGAAGATTAGTGAACACTTCTCTGCATACAAAAACTCTCAATAATAGCTGTCAGATCATATATATCCAAGTTTGGAGATTTTCAGAATGTTTGTACAGCTGTACGAGACCATGAAATGTAAAGATTTTTGCCGCAGTCTATTTTACAAAGTCATAGTGTCACTTTATTAATTAAAATAAGTATGTTAATGACAAAAATTTAATTCTTTTTTGATAAAATATGAAATAGTACATTCTTAACAGTTATTATGCAAAATTTCAATCATATTTAAAGAAATTTAAATTTTCATCCTCGTGTCCCTTTTTTCGTGGATTGGGCGATAAAGTTACAGAAAAAATATAGCCTTATTAAAGAATCTGTTAAAATCAGAGTAATTTATTTTTTTTTATCTATGCCCTTGTTAAGTTACATAAAAGTTCATGTATTTTCATACATTACTTCATGTATGAAAATACATGAAGTTTTAATATTCTAAGTTTCTTAAAAATATCTTAGTAACCTCACAGTTTTTTTAAATTGTAGTGTAAATGTGTATCAGTCACCTTGATTTTCGTTATTCTAGTTGCATAAAACGTTTTAGAAATTGTTTCTAGAAAGAAATTTGAAATTTCCCAGTTTTTTTTCAGTGTAGGTTGATTTTAACATAGTTAGTACGTTGTTTGCGAACTACGAGATAACTCGCAGATTGTGTTCTGTTCTAGGACACCTACTACGAGTTATCTCGCACTGTGTTTACTTGCCATTATTGTCCAGGGACGATTAAATTCGCTATATATCAGTGCTAATATCGATAGATTGCTTCTGGAAAAAGAACAAAAAATGAAGGTTGGCTTACATGAACAGAAAATTTATTAAATTACGATCAAAAAATATAATTACCAACTACGAGATAAAGCCAATTGCAAAATAATTCGCAAACCTTTAAAAAAATGTATGATTTTTGGTGATACTTATGGACTAGAATTAGAGTTTTAGGTAGATTTCGTATGAAATACTACCTATTGCATTGTCTCCCATGTTGGAATTTCTGAAAAATTTTTGCGGATCTACACGAATCATGACTCCTAGACCCCAAAACCACCATCAGTAAAAAAGTTTATATATATATCTATCTATCTATCTATCTATCTATCTATCGGTGTATATCACTTTCTTCTAGACACGATAACGTCCATAATTATGCTCAGATCTTCTTCAAACTTTTACATAAAATCAAGGAGCCTAAAATCTCGGTCGAGTTCGTTAATGGGCAAAATCGGACCAAGGGGGTGGAAATAGGGAGGGTTTTTGTGAAAACAGAAAAAACGCGATAACTTCTTAATTAAAATAGATATCGAAACAGTTTAAAGTTTATATTACTTCTAACAAATGGGCAAAAAGTTTATGCATGACAGATTTTTGATAAAGATAAAAATGGGCTCAAGGGGCGAAAAAAACATGGTTTTTGGGAGAAAAAAATTCATAACTTCGTCAATATTCAAGATATTAAATCCAACTAAATTTTATATAAATGTACTCAATATTATCTAAAACTTTTGTATTTACAAGTTTTTGATAGGACCAATTTTTACCGAGGAAAAAAATTAAAAACGAAAAGAAAAAGGGGGGAGGAAAAAGAAAAAAACCCATAACTTACTCAATTCTTAAGCAATCAAATCTAATTAAATTTATTTTACATCTTCACAATAAGATCTACAACTTTTATATTGACAAGTTTTTCATAGAACCTATTCTTATAGCAAAAATAAATTAAACAAAATAGGAGTTGGAGTAAAAACCTTAAATCCAAACTGCTTATATTCTGACTCATTTTAAAATACATTTTTGATTTTAAACGCATCCAAATGACAGATCCTCTTATTTAGGAACTATATAATGCGACGTTTTGGCCAATTTTTTGATAAAGGCAGAATATATTTTTAAAAAGGCTGCCAAAAAAGGTATTTTGAACAGATTTCCCGAAATTATCGTCATTAAAAATTGATTAAGTATAACAAATTGCGTTTTTTCTGAGTCATTTTTAAATACATTTTTGTTCTCAAACCCATCCAATTTACAGGTCCTATTATTTAGGAACTATATAATGCGACGTATTGGCCAGTTTTTTGATAAAGGCAGAATATATTTTTTAAAAGGCTGCCAAATAGGGTATTTTGAACAGAATTTCACGAAATTATCATGATTGAAATTTGAGGAAATTTAAAAAATTGCGTTTTTACCGAGTTATTTTTAAATCTTTTTTTGTTCTCAAACGCATCCAATTTACAGGTTCTCTTATTTAGGAATTATATTATGTGAGGGAGTGGCCAGTTATTTGATAAAGGCAGAATATATTTCAAAAGAAGGCTGCCAAAATGGGCACTTCGCACAAAATTTCCCAAAGCGATCATGATTAATGAACTGTGGGTATTCAAATAACAAATTGTTTATTTTATGACTCATTTTTAAATCCAATTTTGCTCTGAAACGCATTCAAATGACAGTTTTTTGTTACTTAGGAACTATATAATGTGCGTATTCTTTGATTTTTTGATAAAGGGTGAATATACATATTTTTAAATGCTGTCAAAGTAAGCACTTCGCAAAAAAATTTCCCAAAGCGATCATGATAAAAGAATTGAGGTTGTATTCAAATAACAAATTGTTTATTTTATGACTCATTTTTAAATTCAATTTTGCTCTCAAACGCATTCAATTGACAGTTTTTCGTTATTTAGGAACTGTGTAATGTGCCGTATTGGTCAGATTTTTGATAAAGGCTAAATATATATTTAAAAAAATCTGTCAAAGTGGGCACTTCGTACAAAATTTCTCAAAGCAATCTTGATTAAAGAGTTGTGGATGTATTAAAATAATAAATTGGTTATTTTATTACTCATTTTTAAATTCAATTTTGCTGTCAAACGAATTTAATTAAAAGTTTTTTGTTATTTAGGAACTATATAATGAGCATATTGGTCAATTTTTTTTTTGATAAAGTAAGAATATAATTCAAAATATGTTGCCAAAATGGGCATTTGAGTAGAATTTCGTTTAAGAGGATTTCGATAAAACCAGTTCTTACAGAAAAATAAAATTAAAAATTTTTTAAAAGCTGTTGAATAAAGTAGTTAAACTGGGTTTATCTCTAATCATTTAATTTTTTTTTCTTTTTTGAGATGAAAACTTTTCGAAATCTACCTCCGCCTATAGGCCATGCCGAAAGGGATTTTTTAATAAGATAATGTGATAGAATCAAATTGTACTTTTTTTGGCCAGATTTCTGAAAATTGTTGCAGCAGTCAAAGTGTTAGTTACAGTAGATTTAAGAATATAACTTTTAATGCTATTTTTAATTGCGTCATATTATAGAAGTTATTGAATGGGAATGGAAATCCGTTACAGTTGAAAAATGCAGCACTGTTAAACAATAAATAAACCTTATTTTAATCTGCATGTTTATAAGAAATTTAATAACAAATGACCAAAACACTGAATGTATAATTTGTATAATACATCATTTTTTGGGTGAAATGACATTAAAAAAAATCCTTACACATTTTTATATTCACCTGTTTTATTTTGTTGTGATTTCATATCATTACATTACATTCAATAAAATTTTAGATTAAAAAAAAACACATTTTTTAATTGAAGTTATATTCAATAAACGATAATATACAAATTTTCATCATTACCATATTTTTTTCATTCATTTTTGACAGTATTAAAATGGAGTCCATTCTATTAATGGGTTTATAATTATTGATATAAATTAATAGCACTGAAGCCTAACATTCAGACTTCATTCAGAGAGATTGATTTAAATTATATTTCTTATAATGCGTTTATCATCGATTTTTTTTCTCAGGCCAATTAATATATAAAATTAAAACTCTGTTGTTTCGGCAACAACGAAAACATAAAAAAATGTGCCTATATATAAATATTTTAAACAACGAATTCAAGATAAATCTTAATATTAAAACAAAAACATATGTATATAAATGCATTTTCCTTTTTTCTACGAGGGTTGTAAATAAAATAGTGGCAACTTGACCTTAAAACTCGCAGAAGGGTGCTCATGCGCCAATAGGATATGAGAGCTCTGGGACGGCGCTGTTTTTAATGTGTAGAGTGGAAACAACACTCGATCGGCTTGGAAGGGTAGATGTTGTGTGGCGTTAAAATGAGGAGTTTCGTTTCCATCGCTCTAAAGCATGTTTTCAAAAGGTGATCATCGGCCGTGGCTTAAAATCGAGGTTGCCCATGGCAAAAATACAATAGAATGCTATCAAGGATTAGTGAAAGCCTGTAACACAAATGCTTTACCGTATAAAACAGTAGCACGATGGGTTCAAGCATTTCGTTCGGGTCCGAATGAGACTGCGGATTGGCAATTCACAGGTCGGCCATCCATTCCTCAAGAGCAGATTGACAACCTGAGCGGTCTCTTTACCGTAGACCGCCGATGGACTACCCGACGTCGGACCCTTCGAGGTCACCGATTTCATGACGTTTCATCTGTACTCCACGCAATAGGACGCTCGGTCGCTGACATCAACAATCAACCCCTTGCCACTGGTCTACAACGATTTCCCGACCTTTGGCAAGAGGTTATAAGCTTCGCTGGTGATTACATAGAAGGAATGTAATGCAATTGTACTTGTAAGTTCATTAAAAATTGATTTATACCTATATTTCCATTACTTAATTTACAGCCCTCGTAGTATAAAATATTTCATTGGAAAAGAAGGAATGCACAAAAATCGATTTTAAAAACTAATGATATCTTTTTGATACAAAAATGTGTAGAACCAATTTGCACGCGAAATTCGTAAAGTCTTATATTCCAAAAGGAAAAATTCTATATTTCGTTCTTCGAAGCCACATTATATCCCTTTAGAGACAATTACTACCGCAATAGTTCATTTTAGTGGCATTAGTGATTAAACTTAAGTTCTTCTTCATCTGTCGAAATCAGGTCACCCTTTTTTGAAAGGAATGAAGTCAAATATGAACTAGTTTTAACTCAATATATTTAATGACTAAAATCTATTCTAATTTGCGAATTTCCATGAAATTAATTAAAACAAATTTTATAGTTTCCATAACTCAGCACAATAAACATAAAGTTTCATGCATTTTACATTACCATCTTGTTTGAATTCCGTGTAAGTGAATATACATAATTTAATTAAAATGGCTTAAATGAATTAAAATATTAAATTTATTCAGTAAATTAGTAAGTATACTTATTTAGTTAAGTATATTTATTTCGTATTAATTAAAAAATGTATTTATATTTAAATATATATGTAATACCGTCTTTGGTAAAAGTTATTGTTCATATAAAATTTTGTAGTTAGTTTTATAAAGTTTTACCAGTTTATAACTTGATCAATCTTATTAAGTTTAATATTTGATAAGCTTGATTCAGATTATTAAGAGTTAGTTTCATGTAAATATAATATTATTACAGCCTCTAGGCTTAATCATATTGGAGTTTTCGAAAATCTCAATAATGGTCAAATACATAGTTTTCAGCATTAATTGACATTTAGGGATCCAATATTTTAGCAGTTTTTTAAAGTATTTCAGGGACAGACGCGATTTCCCCACTATATATTCTGAACGCTGTAGACCAAATTTGCAAACTTCGCACCAAATGATTGCTTTATAATTATAATTATTATTTACTGTTAATTTGAGGGTTTTTTTTTTTTTTTGACAACACGAGTTTTTTTTGTGGTGTAAAATGAATAGGGAGGTGAAATATGGTAAAGCTGGTATTCTTATGGAATGGAGATACTTTTGAGCTTTTAAAAGAAATGCTTGCAAAACGTGTTTGAGGACTTCACAGAAATATGGACAACTAATGTTATTTCTTATCCTGAGTCAACAATAACACATCGCAGAAAAACCGAGATGAATGGTTAAACGTGAAATGAACAAGGTGAGCATTTAACTAGAAGGTATAAATGCATTCTCATAGAATTTCTTTGGTAGTTTCAGTTTTTTTAGACAACATGCAGGACAATTTCCAGCAGTCACATTCTTATTTGAAAGAAGGGAGTGGAGGAGGGATGTGGTTAGCAAAATGTCAAGCAGTTGTTCTCATAAAAGGGAGGCAACCTTGAGCTTTCAAAAGAGCTCAGAAGAATGCTTGCAAAAGATGATTTCTGACTTCACAGAAATGCGGACAACTAACGTTATCGCTTAACCCATACTCAAGAATTAGCCAGTTCCGATCGCAGGATTTATTTATGGGATTTTGGAAAACTGCAGTCATAGATTCATAGAAACATTCTTATAACTAAGAATAATAAAACGGAAAAACAAACATAACATCCATCTTTTGTACATACAATTTGATGATACATGGTGACTAGAAAAATACATTTTTCGACAACTTCTTAGGATTTCTTTAGTTTATATTTTTGTATCGAAAAATATAAAATAAATAGGTATTTATTTTTTTTATTACTAATGGACTCTAAAAATGGCATCTTAACGCAAAAAATAATTAGTTGCATTTTCATTTATGCATACGTCATACGTCCATTTCTGCATCATACGTCCATTTTTGCCGCAAGCGTTTTTCATATAAAATATAGAGAACTAAAAAAAGAGCTATAAGAAACAAATTGCTTTTTTGTTTAATTCTGCTGTCTGTTAGTCTCTATCCAGACCAAATTATTTTTTTCAACACTAGGGGGAAAGGGGCACAGTGATACGGGGTTTTATTCTAATAATTTTTTAAAGCCCTTACTTAAAAAAAAAAAAAAAAAAATGTTAGATTTACGTCAAAAACTGCTGATCGCAACGTTGCTAGCAGTTTTTGTTATAATATTTGCAGTAAAATTAGATATAATAAAAAAATAACATCTAAATTTACTGTAATTTTTACGGCAAAAAAAAACTGCTGGCAACGTTACTGCCAGCAGTTTTTGTCGTAAATCTAACATATTTTTTTTACAGTGTAGGAAACAGACATTTCAATTTATTTCCCCGTGTTGTGTCAGGAAAACTAGTGTAAAGTATTATTAACAGACAGAATCATTGTTTCATGTAGTATTTCTGGATGTTACTTTAAACAATACATAAAAATGTTATTTGCATTAATATACCCCAACTCCGGGGTTGATTGATGGGGTAGACCTCATCGGGTACTTTGATTCCAAGTGGGTGTAAAAGCTACTGTAAGTTTTACATAAAAAATACGTGAGAAAACCATTTTTAATTTATTTAATGAAAGTTAATTTACCTCATTTTGTTTGTAAGGGAGGTTAAAGCGATCAAAATCAAAATTAAATTAATAATGACGTGGTTTTAAGCATAATGACCTAGTTGATTGAATAATGACCTGCACTGGTTGTTCCTTGTATGATTGTTGTCTGTTCAGTTTTGTCGTATCTGGGAATTCAATACCACCATTACCTTTTTTTCTCAAGAAAGATGAAAAAATTACCATATTTTCTGTTCGTAAACTGGGCGAAATGGTCACCATCATGAGGTTTTCCTGTAACTTGGTCGACAAAGTGTACAACCGATTATTTTTCTTTCAAAACCACACTATAGCAAAGTGATGATCAACAATGATTTGTTCAGACGTATCTGCTTCTCCCCTTGTATAATCTTATAAATGAATTGCTTCTTCGGCTAGCAGGTCACTTAGAGTCACTAAACTTTCCTAAGGATTTTTCCGATTCATCCGATAAGTATAATTCTTTTATCTTCCTTGTATTAGACTATCGCTTCAAAGATTTCGTATTTTCTATCCCCAGCAGTAGTTTTGCTATTTTTTCAGTTTTTTCTCTCTACTCCTTTGCTGTGATGCAGCTTTTTTCTCCTCTTTAATTTTTCTCTTGTCGAAAGGCCTTTTTTCTCTAGAGAATCTGTTTGTTTGTTTGAATTTATGTCGACCAATTATCTACACTGTGGGATATAGGCCCTAAAGGGTGGATTTGCCCTCCGTGGGGTCTTTCTAAGGGAACCTAACTTATATTTACGCAAGGTTCGAAGAAAACCACGGAAAACTCTGAAAGGTTAGGCTGACGGTCGCGATTGGGTTCGAACCCAGCACCTACCGTCTACCAATTGGGAGGTCAGAACCTCGCGGTCACTGGTGAGGCCTCTAGAGAATCTGTATAAGGTCTAGATTTACTATCCCGACGCCCTTTTCTTTTGTTATTCTACTACCACTAATTTGTGGGTAAATTCGTACGTCTTCTGTTTTCAAAAAATACTATTAAATTTTCTTTTATGAAATAATGGAGCTATATCACTCCAATAAAAATTAGCATTAGATATTGTTTGTCGAAGTGGTTAGATTAAGGAGTGTTTGGTAAGAAAAAAAAGATAATACAAAGCAATGCAAAAATGAACTAAAAAATAATTTGACTGTAGCTATAATGGGTCCCATTCATGAGCATCAATGTGCCCCAACGTAAGTTGCACCAGTGTTTATCATGGGAGCTGTTTTGTATAATATGAATTTTAAATACAACACTTCATAATTTACCTAAAAATAAAGAATAAGGAACTGATAAAGACTATCTTTACTTACCAGGGAGGGTATTATTTTCTCTTAAAATATAACAACAGCTGTATAATATCACTGCAATTGTAAAACACAAATTTACTTTTGATCTACAAAAACATTAAATCTCCTATTTCATTTCATTAAACGACTGAATCACTTAACCCTTTCCGGCACACTGTGCCCAGTCTGGGATACCTAGTTTTAATTCTAAACTTGCAAACGGCACCAATAAAATTTTAGTAAAAATTTGCTTTTATAATATAAGATTAAATTAAGGAATTCAAAATATCTGAAAAATTCGTTTGTGAATTCCAGTGTCAGTCGATAATTTCTCATTTTTCATCAGATTTTGCCCGTGCCGGAAAGGGTTAAAGACATTATGTAGGTAGTTGTGTACACTAGCATAATCTTTTATGAGCGGTGTATTCATTAAGTTCATCTGACTTCCTGTAATGATCTTGTAAGCACTAGAGGATATGTATCAAAGTGCTCCATTTAGCAATGTACCCCATTTCCTTCTATTTATATACTTAAGAAAAAATTGAAATCTATATATCCTATAGAATACATCAGGTCTGACGGGTTTAAGTATTATAGAAAATCTTGAATAAATGGTTAAACGGAGAAAACAACAAGTTGAGCTTTTAAATAGAAAAAATGCATTCCTGTTGAAATTGGGGATTCCGAAAATTTTGTTACTTTATGTTGTCTGATGAAAATATAGGATGCTCAGCTAGAGGGTTACAACTGAGTTGGAAATGTACCGGAGTAAACCGGTACGATATTCTGGTTCGTGAAATTATGACCAATATTATTCTACTTAATGAAATTATGATAAATATTGTTCCGTTCAGAGCAGTTTTTTAAAATATATTTTAATTATAGTTTTGTGTATATAGCTTATTATGCTTGATATGCTTCAGAATACCAAAAAATTATTGATTTTTATAAACATCATGATCGAAATTATCTTGTTTTTACTTGGATTAATTGACTAAAGCTGAAATTTAAAATTAAAATCAAAAATAGTATATAGAATGAATATTATTGAAATACAGAGCTAATAATACCGAAGTTTTAACATTTTTAACTACGTTATGAAACATAAAAATACATAGGACGGAATAAAGATTGGGGATTTCCACGTCCAACTAGTTTAATTTTTTTTGCATGCTTAAAAATAAATTGTATACAATTCAAAAAATTTTACAGCCAATAACTATTTCGAAATAGCATGGAGGTTCGTGTATTTTCCCAATTATATTCCTTGTTAAAAAGTAAGTCTTTTTGTATAAAAATTATTTAATTCTTCAAATTCTCTTAATTAGTTATTCAAGTTAGAATTTTGTTACTTATACATTTTTTCTTTAATAATCTACAGAATTCTTGTATAAATATAAATATAAGATTTCATGCTTTGTATAAAAATGCATAATACATTTATGAATTTAAAACACCAAAACATTAACATCATAGATAAAAATAAATCCAATGTACTCTATAAAATCATAAATACTACAGATAAATTTCATGTTTGTGAATTTATAGTCAGTTACAATATTCCCAAATTCAAAGTATATACATAAACTTTTTGACTTTTGGAAAAAGATGCCAGCGACTTACGAATATTTAAATTATATTCCTTAGAATTCATTTTTGCAAAACGTATGCGTACTTTACGAAAACAAAATACTACAGGAAATTACTAGACTATATCTATCTGTGGCAACTAATGTATTCGAAACATATGTACATATATTTATGCTACTATATCTGTGTGTTGAATTGTACTGTGAAACGTATTTTGCAAAAAAGAAAAAAAAACATATTTGCATGTATAGTTTTTTAACTGAAAAAAGAAAGTAACTGAAAAAAAAATTAAACTAATGATATATTAGTGATATACAATGCTTAGGATCAATGTGCATTACAGAATGCATGATAAGTTACTCTCAAATGCATAATATTAGTTGATAAATGCTCCGTGAAGGCCGTACTATTTTGCTTTAGAGGCCGGCTGCAAAACGATTTATTAAAGTGGCACTGCATCACATTGTAGGAATTATTGAATTAGAAAGAGAATTTGTTGCGTCTCTCAAATCAAGCGTTAAAAAATAATGAGTAAATATCTGGTGTTTCAAAAGTTTAATGTGAAAATAAATAGCGATGAAACAGATGTATGCGTCGGAGAGACTTGTAATTTACAGATAAATATGCAGCGTGATAGGGAATGCAGTATGGCATCAGAAAAAGCAATTCAAATTCTCGACATTAGAGGGTGCTACTGGTGATAATTCTATGGAATATTTCCATATTACCCACACAAGGCAAGATTTGGATACAAAAATTGTACATACAGTGTTCTCTAATGTTTTTGAACCTAAAAGGTGCGTTGTGAAAGCAATATAGAATTATTCCATGGAATTACTGACAGTAGGGCAATCATTACAGTCGAACCCCGTTGTAGCGAACCTGGTATATAATGAACTCATAGATATAATGAACGAAAATTTTGGCCCCGCCATTTTCCTGTTGTATTGTATGTAGTTATATTGTTGTTGTGTAGTGATGTATCATGCTATAGGATCTGTGTGAATTGGAGAATTCTTAAAGACTTATCTTCCAAAAGTAAAGCTTTGTTTGATAAGTTACGTGTAAGCCACATTATATCAGTTTAGAGAGCAATATTTATAAAGCAGCTTATTCTAGTTGCGTGAGAAATTTAACTTCAGTTTCCTCACTTCCATCAATATTGTGCCGCATATTTAGAATTAATGAATCAAAATGGAAACCTAGTGCATTTCACAACAAAATCGAATGAAGTATTTTTTAAATATATTTTATTCTATTTCATTTTAAATTTTAATGAGTTTTCTACATTCAAAATGAAATAATTTAGAATTCAAACTGTGTAGATGCTTTGTTCCCTGCATTTTATATGGAAATTTATTTTTAATTTATAATCATAAATTTATACCATTAATATTTTGTCTTCCGAGGAAAATTAGGTAAGCTTTTCAATTAAGAAATCCTTAAAACTAATTTAACAAAATATTTTCTAAAAGGTATGCATTCTATTTATAATTTGAATTTAAGTACACCATTTTATTATTTAAAATATTTTTATCATCATTATAATTAACAAAAAAGGTTTCTAAGTTTTAAGGTTTAAGATTTTAAAAAATATATTTTAAAATATCAAGAAATTTCTCTTTTTATTTATTTACTTACTGCTATTATTATTTTTTTCTTAAATTATCTATCTATCTATTTATTTATTTATTTACTAGCTAACCCGCCTGGCGTTGCCCGGGTCCGTAATAATAATGTTAAACGAACTTGAAATTTTTATGATTTTATCTTTAACTCGAAATATGTGTAAATACACTGTTAAAAATTTGACCCTTTTGCTGCATCGTCACTCCACCGCTTTTATAGAAAATGATTACTTCAGCCTATTATGGAGCATTCTCATAGGTCAAAAGAGAGATATTCGATAAAAGCGGGGTATTGATGATGCAGCAAAAGGGTCAATTTTTTTTACAGTGTACATAATATTAAATACGTGTTCCCTGACTGTGTCAAAAATCGGTTAAAAAAACAAATATTTAGCTGCCAAAATACCCAAAATAACTGCAATGGGAAACGCAGGAGGGAATATGTGTCCAACGATTGCATGATTTTCGTGTTAAAGTGTTGATAGTTATCCTTAAAATTACTGTTAAGTGACTTAACTGAATACTTTTTTCACATACATATGCCAAGTGAAATATTTTGAATTTCAAACTAATTATATCACTCTTAAATCGGACTATACCGTGAATTAAATCGATTCTCGATGATTTGCTAAAAGGTTAGTATATAGTATTATAATTCCTATCCGTAACCAAGTTCTAATTTAACACTAACTATAAACGAAATATCTTAACCATCTCGCGCTAAGTACTTAGTTTCACATTCCACCGCTACGGAGCGCATTATGTTTTGTAGAACCTCCAAATTTTAGGTTCGGATTGGATTCATGTCCATGGAAATTATTTTGTCTTCTTCGGATACGATTATGGTTGTTTGGAATACTTTTGTTCAGTTTAGATTCGGTTCAATTCAGATTTCGTGTTTTTTTTTTCCTTCAAATGAGATTTTTAGGTTCGGGTCGGGTTGTACTTTTATGGAAATTATTTTACCTAGTTCTAATGAGGTTATACTTCGCTGAAATATTTTTGTTAGATTCAGATTAAGTTTGGTTCAAATTTCGGGATTTTTTTTTAAACAAATTTTTTGATTGGGATTGGGTTTATGTCCATGGAAATTATATTGTCTTGTTCGTATCTCGTTATAGCTATTTGGAATATTTTCGTCGGATTCAGATTTGGTTCGATTCAGATTTCGGATATTTTTTTCAAATTGATTTTTAAGGTTCTGGTCGGATTCATGTCCAGGGAAATTATTTGGATTCAGCATTATTTGCTCGGATCCGGTTTTGGGTCTTTGGAATATTTTTTTCGGGTTCAGATGTCGTTCAATTCAGATTTCGGTTTTTTAATGGAATTTTTAAGTTCAGGTTGGGTTGCGCATCAACGGAAATTATTCTGCATTGTTCGAATTAGGATATGCTTCTCTGGAATATTTTTGTCAGTTTCAGATTTAGTTCAGTTTTTTTAGTTTCGGATCGGGTTCATGTTCATGGAAATTTTTTGTCTTGTTTAGATCCGGGTATGGTTCTGTGGAATATTTTTGTCAGGTTCATATTTGGTTTGATTCAAATTTCAGGTATTTTTTTCAAATGGAATTTTAGGTACGGATCGGGTTCATGTCCACGGAAATTATATTGTCTTATTCGAATCTGGTTATGGTTCTTTCGAATATTTTGATCGGATTCAGATGAAGTTTGCATAAAATTTCAGGTTTTTTTTTCAAATGGAATTTTTTAGGTTCGAGTCAGGTTTATGTTCACGGAAATTATTTTGTCTTGCTCTTATCAGGTTAAAGTTCTTTGGAATACTTTTATCGATTTCAGGTTTCGTTCTGGTCATTTTTCAGGTTTTTCAAAGAAACTTTTTAGGTTCGGGTCAGGTTGCATGTATACGAACATTAGTTTTCCTTGATCGGATTGGGGTATGCTTCATTTGAATATTTTTGTGAGATTCAGATTTGATTCGGGTCAGATATCAAATCCAGAGAAGCATTTTTTTTTTTTTTTCAAATGGAATTTTTAGGTTCGGGTAGGGTTTATGCTCATGGAATTTTTGGCTTGCTTGGATCGGAGTATGGTCTGTTTTTTTTTCTGGTTGAGACCGGGTTATGTATTAATATGCCTAAACATTATGTTTTGCTACTATTCTTTTAGTTACTATTTTTTATATATAATTTATTTTACTATTTAATAATTTATTACTGTGTATGAATCGTCTGCCGGTTCGAACAATTGTTCGTCAAACAGCCATTTCATTTTTGTTTTAAAAACAAATTAAAGTAAAGTATTAATAAAATTTTAACTTAAATAAAATGCATTCAAATTTAATCAATGATTTAAAAAAACTGCTAAAAAAAGCCTCATATATACATACAGGGTGATTCTAATTTTTTTTACAATCAAAGAGAGGTGATAGTACATATTAAGACAAACAATATTAAATAGCAGACCAAGGGTACCAAACGTTTCCCAAAGGAGATAGCCGCCATTAAAGTTTAGGGACCAAAATTTCAAATAAACATAAAAAAAGGAAAAATCGGTCGATTGATCTGCGGTTTTCAGTAAAATTATTCTTTATGTCGGCATTTTCTAGAAATTATATTACAAAGATAAATTTCAAAAAATGCCGATAGAGGGCGCTTTGGACTTTGGAGTAACGAAGAACAATTTTTTGCCGGTATTTTTTGCATCTCATTAAATGTTTTCGTAAGCTTAGACTCAAACTTAAATTTTGAGCTGAAAATCTGAAAAGTTGAGAGTGGTTAAGTAGCACAAATTGAACTGTGTGCAGGAGGTTCAAATTTCAAATGATTATGAAAAACGGAAAAATTGGTTCATTAATTTGCGGTTTTGACTGAAACTATTCTTTATGCTGGAATTTTCTTAAAAATAAATTATAAAGATAAATTTCAAAAAATGACGATAGAGTGCGCTTTAGACATTGGAGTAACAAACAACTATTTTTGGCCGTTATTTTTTTAACCTCATTAAATGTTTTCGGAAGCATAGACATAAACTTAAATTTTGAGCTCAAAATATGAATAGTAGGAAGTGGTTAAGTAGCACATACTGAAGTGTGTTTAGGAGGGGGGGGGGGTTCAAATTTAAAATAATTATAGAAAATGGAAAAATTGGTCGATTCGTTTGCGGTTTAAAATAAAACTATTCTTTAAGTCAATATCTTCTTGAAAATAAATTTTAAAGATAAATTTCATAAAATTCCGTTAGAGGGCGCCTTAAACTTCAGAGTAACCAATAATTAATTTCAAGCATTATTTTTTGGTTCTAATTAAATGCTTGCAAAAGCTTATTAAAGCTTAGATTTAAACTTAAATTTTGAGTTCAAATTCTGAATCGTTGAGAGGCGTTAATAAGCGCAAACTGAAGTGTGTTCAGGAGTGGAAATTTACCCCCCCCCCTCTCTTTGAACACCATTCAATTTTTTGCTATCTCAACACTCCCAACGATTCAGAATTTGAGCCCAAAATTTAAGTCTATGCATTTGAAAGCATTTATTGAGATTTAAAAAATAACGGATAAAAATAGTTCTAAATTACTCCAAAGTCTAAGGCGCCCTCTATCGGCATTATGAGAAATTTATCTTTTAAATTTATTTTCAAGAAAATGCTGATTTAAAAATACGAACGACCCGACGTAACAGCTGTGTTCAAAAATCTTAAGTTAAACTGACATTTTGCCAGTCTATGGATTTTAAAGATCTTTGAGAAAAAACAGTCACTTTTGAAATGTCAAAATCTCAAATTGGTTTCTTTCATAGAGTAAAAAAAAAAAAAAAATTAATAGAGTGGAAGTATTATCTCTGGAGGTGATGCTGAAAATTTAACCCTACATTAAGTCCAATTAAGTACCGACAAAAGCACGTGCTTTGACACGCCTATCAATTGAAACAGTTTTAAACCCGTATTTTTTTGCTCTTGTTTCTTAAAAAGAACTAACCTATCGCTTCACCGGTAAAAATTTATTAATTATTTTATCATATGTGTTTTAAATATAAATATAGAAAATTATTTTACCGTTTTGCTTGAAAATATAACATTCTTTTGTTAAAACATTAAAATCGTCTGCAGTCAGAAATCTATATTTTAGATTAATATTTATTACTTAAATTTTCATACATGATTTTAAAAGAACGTTTTCATCATTATATTTTAAATATTATATATTAAGTCAATTATTATGTCATAAACATTTTTCATCTACGTTATAAAGTATTTAAAATTACATTAAATTAGGAAACTTTTAGTAATGCAATTTTTAGTTCGCATCAAATGTTTTCAATATCTTATTTAATTTCAATTTGACATTTAATTGTTGCTAATTTTCCAATTTCTTTTATTTTAAAAGCGAACATTTATTTTAATAAATAATAATAGAACAAAGACCATTTTAAAAATTTGCTGTTTCTTCTTAAGACATGCTTCAGTTGTAATTCATTTCTTTCAATTCGTATTATAATACAAAATTCCTTCCACGTCCTTTTGTTTGGAACATTAAAATTTGAGCGATAAATGGATTGATATTGCAAACCTTTTTTGAGGCTTACTTCACCTCCACTTATCTAATTTCTCCATGGGTTTCTTTAATTCTGTCTCAGCTTTCTTATTACTTCTGCGAAAATTTTTACACAACCAACCAACCCCAAAAAAATGAAAGAGAAAAAAATGAGAAAAAGATGATTTTTTATGAGAGCGACCTCTCGATTTTAATTAATTACTCAGTTAATAATTGGAATTTCGAAATTCTGAGCATCAGGTGCACCAGGAGAGATATTGGGCTACTCTCAGAAAAATTTTGAGTTTCGTACGTACCGTAGTTTTCGCTAACTATCGCAGACACACACACACACAGAGCGATTTGTTATTTTATTAATATAAATAATAATAATAATAATAATAATAATAATAATAATAATAATAATAATAATTATTATTATTATTATTATTATTATTATTATTATTATTATTATTATTATTATTATTATTATTATTATATACCTTATTATATTGTTTATTATACTTTTTGTTTTTTTATTTCTGTGACTTTTTTAAATATAATCCCAGCTGTATATTCTAGCAGTAATCTTTTCTCATATAAATTGAAACAGAAACACTATTTTATTTCTGCTGCAACCAGTGTATACCTAGACATATGTATACTCTCAGAACACAATTTTAATGTTCTATTCTCAGATGAAAAGAATTTCGTAAACTCTATCCTCCTATTTTGCAAGTATAATTTCCTTAACCGAAAAAAGAAAACATGTACCAGAATGGAAATTTAAAACTAATGATTTCTTAGTGATATATAATACTATAAGATCAGTGGGAATTATGGAATTTCTAAAGACTTATCTTTCAAAAGTAAATCTTTGTTTGATAAGTTACGTGTAAGCCACATTATACCACTTTAGAGAGCAATATTTCTAAAGCTGTTAATTCTAGTTGCGTGAGCGATTTAACTTCAATTTCCTTACTTCCATCGCATACTTGTGTCGCATATTTATAATTAATGAATCAAAATGGAAACCTAGTTTATTTCATAATAAAAACGTTAGAAATATTTTAAATATATTTCATTCAAAGTTTAAATGGGTTTTGCTGCAATCAAAATTAAATACTTGAGTATTCAAAATGTGTAGATGTTTTGTACCCTGAATTTCATGTGAAAATTTATTTTTTATTTATAATCATAAATTTATGCCATTAATATTTTGTCGTCCGAGGAAATTTAGGTAAGCTTTTCAATTAAGAAATCCTTAAAATTAAATTAACAAAATATTTTCTAAGAGGTATTCATTCTGTATATGATTTGAATTTAAATACATTATTTTATTATTTAAAATATATTTATCAGCATTATTATTATCAAAAAAGGACTCTAAGGTTTAAAGTTTAAGATTTTCTAAAAATAAAGAATGTTCTTCGGAATTGTGGCTAAATTGAAATGCCATTTTCTTGGGTGTTAATATTATATTTTAATATTTAAGAAATTTCTCTCTTTATTTATTCACGTACTGCTATTATAATTTCCTTAAATTATCAATCTATTTATTTATTTATTACGTTATTATTATTATTATTATTATTATTGTTGTTATTAATGTTATTATATTAATTTTTTATTTCATTTACTTATTATTTTACTTTATTTATTTATTTATTTATTTTATTCTTCTTGCTATGACTTTTTAAAATATAATCCCAACAATATATTTTGGCAGTAATCTTTTCTCAAACAAATTGGAATAAAAACACAATTTTTTGGTGGCAACCAATGTATACGAAGACATATCCATACTCTGAGAACACAACTTTCATGTTCAATTCTCCGATGAAAAGAATTTCGTAAACACTATCCTCCTTCTTTGCTAGTATAATTTATTTAACCGGAAAAAGAAAACAAGTACTAGAATGGAAATTTAAAACTAATGATATCTTAGTGATATATAATGCTATAGGATCAGTGTGCATTGGGATATTCGTAAAGACTTATCTTCTAAAAGTAAAGCTTTGTTCGATAAGTTACGTGTAGCCACATTATATCACTTTAGAGACCAATATTTCTAAAACTGTTTATTCTAGTGGCATGAACGATTTAACTTCAATTTTCTTACTTCGATCACAGTTGTGTCGTATATTTAGAATTAATGAATCAAAATGGAAACCTAGTTTATTTCATAATAAAAACGTTAGGAATGTTTCTAATACATTTCATTATAATTTCCTTCTAAGTTAAAAGGAGTTTTGCTGCAATCAAAATGAAATACTTGAGTATTCAAAATTTGTAGATGCTTTGTTCCCTGAATTTTATGTAGAAATTCATTTTTAATTTATAATCATATTTTTTTTGTCTTCCGCGGAATTATAGATAAGTTAAGAAATATATATATATATCAGTACATTTTTATTTTACTTACATTGTTGTTCCAGACTTGTACCAAAAGTTTTCTCTTCTAATTATAGGTTTTTACGTATATATACATATAATAATGTGAAAAGGCTTATTGTTTCCTTCATGAAAATTTTAACGTAAAATAAAGACATATAAATTCTTATGTTTCATTAAAAATAGCTAAAAGGATAAGGTACCTTATACTTCATATTTAAAATTTCTTTAAAATAGAAAAAAAATAGATGTTTTTTAAAGACTGTTAAAGAATACATCATATGTATTATGGCATCTATTGAATCACGCTGGAAAATAAAAAAAAGGGAGAAAAATAAGGATTTTTTCAAAATATTTTAAGTGATATAAAGAACTTTTCAACAACGCATGCCAACATACGTATTCCATTCCACTTAAAGTCCTCAATATTTTTATGCAATTTTCTTTACAGATATATACAAAAGTGTGCATCAAATTTTATATATTTTTAATTAAAAAAATCTGAATTTTATGAAATTTTCAGCAATTTCGGATCATGTTTCTGCACATTACTATCTTTACCTTTGTAAATTACAATTAATTAAAAAATAACTATGCTAATTTTTATTTGTATCTGTAAACTAAACTAGCATAAGGAATTTTAATTTATATAGAATATGCATGGGGCATTTTGAAAGCAGTGATATAGTCGTAAGAAAATACAGAGAGTATGCGCACTAAGCAGATAGTATACCCTAGAATTTATATACTATTGCATTTTCTGGAAACAGAGGGCATACGGTGTTCGTTAGAAAAAAATCCAGAAAAGAGTAGCACCGTTCACCTTCCACTACATCCCTGTTTGAAAAGTTCCTTATAACACTTAAATTATTCGATAAAATTCCTCATTATTGGCCTCATTTTTTTAATCTATTGTGTGATAAATCTATGCTATAATTCATGTGTACTTGCTTAATCTTTAATGAAATATTGTTATTATTTTTTAATGTTTAAAGATACATTGCCCAATTAATTGACGATATTAAATTCGAAAGAGTCAGAATGGTTGTAGGCTTACTAGAATTTTATGACCCATTTATATTTTGATAATTTCATATATTAAAGATAAATAATATTCAATGTTTAAAAAATTCATTTAAGTTACTATTAAGGTTAATTTTTTTTTTACAGTTTTAAATAGAAGAGGCGGATTAGAGTTTCTATCACCAGTGGTTATGTGGAGTGGTGGCCCATGCAATTTTTAGAGTTCTCCGTTTACTTTGTTTAGTTATAGTAGTGGTTTGAAAACGGCTAAATATATATTTATATCGCCCAGTGCACAGAATCAGCGTAAAATTCTTACAATTCCTGAACAACCTCATGCTTTGATTTTTATTCGAACAAAATGTTCCTGTAAGTCGTAAATCCTTAGATTCTAAAGCAGCGGGAGAAATGATCTATGTCCTAAAAAAGGCAAGCCCGATTTACCACATTGGGCAACTTTCATCCTGGTCTGATATCCGTCATTATTTTTTAAAACGTGATGCACTGTTAATATCAGCGGTAATAAGTGTAGTAATAAAAAAAGAAATATTATTAATGAATGTGTCAGTAAGGACCATCTGTCATAAACTTCACGTTTGTCAACAAATGTCAAGACTTTTTGCTTGGTCAAGATTCGCCGGCACTGTATTTATATCTGTATATATATTTATATGTGTGTGATAATTATTTGTATTAATTTTACAAATTCTGGTATACTCTAAACTTTTCTACATGTTCAACAAATCCCTTTCATCATGGTTTCAACTGATAATAAAGCAACCTGCACAAGTACAAAAAATTATAGACTGTATAACATTATTGGAAAAAAATTAAGGGCTGTTTTAATTGCCACCATTGGACTTAATAAATGATGAGGACATTTCGAATATGATAAGAACATTTTTAAATAGAACTCTAACCTACTAAAGTATCATTAGCAAAATTACTTAACAAGTTTTACATTATCATTTTTTTGTTATTTTTATTAATTTTAATTATATCATTCTGTTTATTTTATTTATTTTATTCAATTACTTCTAAATTTTTTTAACATATTACTATTTTAACTTTTCGAAAACTAAGAAATATTATCATCATGAAGTATTATTTAAGTTAGAAATATGATTATTGCACCTTTTTTATGGATATGTTCATAGGTTTATCTTAATTTTTTATATTGTACCTATGATTTTGTGTTTATCACTTTGAAGATTTCTGCAATTATGTTCAATTTTTGGGTACGCCCTGAATAGATAGGGCTATCCGTTGTCATTGTGTTTACATTATATTATTTCATTTGTTATCTAATATATTTTCGAGGCGGTCTGGGAACCATTCAGTAGTGCCTCTTTCTTCTCATAGAGTTGGCCCCTTAACATCTACGGATATTCTCCTTTCCCTTTGGCAGTCCTTTCTTGGTCCATGGTTGGGGCTTTTAGCATAGTTGTTATACCCTGCTAGATTGGGCTTGTTGCGCTTAAGCCATTTGGTAGGCCTCTCCATCTACCTGACACTGAAATGCAAACTAAACTGTTCTACAAAATTTTTTAATGAACTGAAATATTCTCTCGTCTAGGCAGGCAGTTTAATCAAGAGATTTGATGAATTTCTTTGTAAACATTTCTTAACACTTCTAATATTGTTTTAATGACATGACATTATTATTCTGCTTCAAATTTGTGTTTAAGCTATTATACTAAATACCATTATGATCTCTAAAACAATGAATGTTAATTTTCTAAATAACGTAATAGAAATTATTTTTTTATATTTTAATGATACACTTCAGACCTTTCAATAGAATATTTATAAAGCTTTATGTTACTGAAAATCTAAATAAATGATGTACTTGCCTTCTAAACTGACATAGGACCAATTGTGTACCCTAAGTATAGAGACCACCCACATGATTATATTCGTTTATGCATCCGTCCAGAACATATTTGCTAAATTCCATTACTAATATCCTTTTATTTAAAATAGTTAATTGCATGCAAAAAAGAAATATAAATGTAAAACAGGTTATATTCATTTTTTATGTTTTATAATATGCTCATTTATTTATTTCTAGGATTTCTTTGTATTCTACTAATAGCTTTGAAGACTAAATTAAATTAAACTGTACAATAGAATAAAAAAAAATTTCTTATGTATTACTGAAATTTCTAAAAATTTTTTAACGTCATAAAAGTAATATTTTTTACATTCCACATATGTATTTGAATCATTAAGCTAAATATCGTTACCAGAAATAAGATACTGGGTGTCATTTACGTACATCATATAATAAGAAATCTCTATTTTTCGGGTTCCTTGAAATTTTAGACGTAAAATAAAGTCCTATAAAGTCTTACGTTCCCGGGAAAATAAAATGATTGATGTACTAGCATTCTAAAGTGTCAGAATGACTGTGGAATCCCTAGGGTATTATGACCCCGTTCGTTGTTGATCATTTCATCCAACCAACACGCATTTCTTAAATTCCCTTCTCCCGAATTTTTATTTACTTTTTCTTCCCTTGGAAACAAGCCAGACAAAGGAAAAGAAAATAGAAAAAAAAATGTTAGGATATTAGGATCTTCTTTCTAGATATTAGTTCTACTTTTCCAGCCTTATGATGATAATGATCATAATGGTGCTAGCAGAATCATAAACATTTGGAGCCACTTTAGAAACACCCAGTTAACGCGGGATATAGCTCAGAGCAGACAGGTGCAGAATTTGTAAGAAGATAGAAAACATTTGTTCTACGTCATATGGGGAATATTAGAAACATCAGAGAGATGTATGTCATCATACTTTGAATAAGAAGAAAATTGTTTTAGAAAAATTTTGATCACGCAGGTAACATGCCCATTGAAAACATTAAAATATGAAGATATTTCTTATAATATTTGGTATTAACAATTATTATATATATATATTTATTTATTTATTGTTTTCATGTTTTGTCAAATGTTTCATTTTTCATAGTGTGATATTTAGAATGGTAATATATTACGGCTATATTTTATTCATGATACTATTAAATTTATAAATTGAAGCAAAATGTGTAACATTATAGCTGCCTTCATTAAAAACGTTTCTGGGCAGAAGAAAAGTGATATACAGGGTGGTTATAGAAATATTTTTTGATGCATGTGGGCTAGGAATCTTACTGTTTTACACCGTGGGACATAATATTGAATACAGATATTTCAATACGTAGGAGTAAAAATAAAGTGAAGAATTGTAGATGCGAATCACAAAATTTGTATTTTTCCTTCTTAAAAGAACCTTTACAATGAAGAAGGCATTAATAGCATCTAAAAGGTAACTTGAAGCGTTAGATTAATTGACTTAAAAAAAGATAAAAAGACAAGAATTAAGAATAAAAAAAAATTCTGCAGTAGTAATAACAAAAAATAGGATTATAATACTTGTAACTGTCCGACTTTACATGTGATAAAGTTGCAGGTGCGAGGTTTGGGTAAGCAACACATCTTCTCATGTAGACAATGCAGAGTGTTACATTTACTAGTGTTTTACATTCAATACCCATTAACTTGCATTAAAAATTAAATACCCAGAGATGTTTATCAAGCTAACTTTTGTTAAACCGGTCGAATTCGAAAGCATTAACACTAGAATTACCAAGGCGGGTCATCTGTGACCCAAGACGTGGTTTTTCGCCCGTATCACTGTTAATATTCAATGCAAAATATTGAAACTTATGGACTTTTCCGAAATATTCAGTATTATGCCTTAACACGAATTTAGTTGAAATAAAATGGAAACCTTTTGACCAACACATATGTATACCTAGAATTACCGTGCTGGGTCATTTCAAACGCGAGAATTTTTTTTTTTTTTATTTCAATAGCTCTTTTAACTCTATATTTTTCCATACCAGAAGAATAATGTAAGTGGATGTATCGCGCTAAAATTTCAAAAAAAGGAGAAGGAGACGTAAAGTGTCCACATATCTGTCATGCGCCTGTAAAGCAAATCTGTGAACTTTTAACTCATTTCGAGCTATTGTCAGAACGTTGTAGAATTTTGTATCTATATTATATTTTAGAAACTAAGTAAGAAGTACCTTTTTCCTTTCATAAACCAAGTAGGAAAAGAAAAAAAAAAGATTTTTAGTGGTTTTCCAGATTTGGGCATTTGCACACATGGTGTCGCAATGGAGATCTTTCGAACGAAGAAATTTTAAATTTGTGGTGCAAAATTTCTACAATAATTTTCACGACGAAATTGCATCTGATAATGATGTCAATCTTGATATACATGACGAAACAAGCTTTGATGAAAATCCCTAGAAAATCTCATTTTCCGAATCGAATTCAAAAAACAGTATGCAGAATAAAAATACTTGTTTGTGTAAATGCAAGAAAAGTCAAGGAAAAGGGCAAATCTGTATGTTGTCTTCTCTTAATTTGGTTTAAATGGTTAAAAAACATGTTTTTTTTTACATTATATTAAAGTACTTGATTACGAATATGACTGTGAACCTTGATAATATTAATCATTGTACAATGTTTTAAAAGTTCATTACATTACTAGATTTACTTTATATATCGCTTTATAGTTTACTTTATAGATTATTTTATATATTGCTTATATTACTTTATATACTGCTTATTATTGCTTATACATTGCTTATATTGCAATGAAACTGGGAGTTTAGTGAACGTATTAAGAAAGACTTATCAGTAAGAGGTTTAATAGTAGAAATTTTAAACTGCAAATGCAGTCTTCTAAAGCGAAACGATATGTTTTAAACATTACTTTTGCTTCTTGATTTTATGAAATAAAAATATTTTCAATGATTTGAAATAAATTTCGATTTTCAATAAAATAATGTACTAATATTATATACGTAATATAGAAACAATAAAACTCACCTACTACTTCTATGTATCCCGTTTGACTCTTCATGGGTGACGTATTGATCTGGCACATATATTCTCCTTTATCCCGTTCCTGGACTTCCGATATGTGTAACCACCAAGTTCTGTGGCTGTTGTGGGTCACTTTGTAGCGAGAATTGCGTGTGATAACGCGGTTTTGAAGAGTCAGGAGGGTATAGCGGTCTGTGTGGATCCACGCCACCTGGAAATAATATAAAAAACGTACATTAATCAATTTGCATCGTATAAAAGATACATATCATTGTAAATAATAATGTAAGCTTATATACACTGAGACGGAACTGAACATCTGTGAAAGTTTTCTCCCTAATTTTAACGGCCGACAGCCTTATTTGATGACACATTGTCTGATCCTTTAAATAAGCGGCTTACTTATCTAGATATTTAGAAAATTAAGGGCAATCCACATACTCTTAGAGTTCTACCCCATCTGCTCGCAAAATACGGTATGTCCCCTTACGATTTACTTTCCTAGGGCGTAACACTTCATTTTAGTTGTGTTTTGGAAAAATCATGAAATGTAACCACAAACGTAACATATTTTTTAACCCACCAAAAGGAGATTCTGTGATGATTATCTAAAGTGCTACGTACTACAAAACAGTTTGTAAAGAGTTATTGTGTTTTAAAATCGATAACATCCTGTTTTACTGGCTGCACAAAATGATGGGTATGTTTATTAATTTTTATGTTTATTTATTTATTTTTATGGGGTATCACTGGAATATTTTCTGCTGGCCTCTGCCCGTAATTTTACAGCGCTATTTTTAACAGTGCATGATAAATATTAACGATTATAGTCGGAGGCGACTGTGCAAAATATCACCTGATCGATTTTATGACGGAAATTCCAGAATTAATTGAAAGTTCATTTTCATTTTAACCCTTTCATTGTCCTGAAGAATTTTCCATGCATGTTTAAAGTTACATAAAACAGAAACTATGAAAAACATTTGTATGAGAATTTTTACTTGATAATCTTACATATTTATTTATCCTATTCACTTCAAAGAATTAGCTTTAAATTAGATTTTTTGTTAAATCAGCCTTTATTTCCGTCTTTTCCTTGTTTCACGGGATAGAAAAAAGTGGTTAAGATGCTTAAAGAGTAAAAATAGCAACAGGTCTGCCAAGTAATATCTTGATTGAAAACATCAAACAATCAGTCAGGCTCTTCGAGTAGCGCAGTCGTAATTCCTCCCTCATTGCAAGCATGGTCACAGTAACATCACAATGACGTCACTGTGAGTAACTTTGGTCACATCACATCTGTGATCAAAATGCCACCACTCAGTGACGTCACATTGTGACTGCGATGTGACTTTCTTAAAAATCTTTAGAAAATTACAAATATTTTTCAAAACATGTTATTTACTTTTAAAAAACCCTTTTGTCACAGCCTCGCTTTTACCACAGTTTCGTCACGATATTAATGTCAAAGTAGTCACAAATGACACATTTTTCACAAATTTGTCACACCGTGACATCCCAGAGTGGTCACGATGTGACGTCACAAACGAGCTCTAAAACGGCCATAACGACTTCACATTTTAGTCACTGTGAATTCACATCGACATCACGTGACGTCACATCAACAATCGATGGTCACAGAGTCACGATGTGAATTTACAACTACGTCGCAGTGACATCACCATGCCTTACGGCTGCTCATACTCCTCCCTGTTTTCATAATTTTAGATGAAGGGAAATTCAATGATGAATCTATTTATATACCACTCAAATGGAGTCTGCTGGTAGTTTCTATCATTACATGACAAGGAAAACAACTTGCATTTTAATATGGAAGTATAGTTCTGTCTAATACTGTAACATTGTGCATCAAACACTATGTAGTTATTGTCAGCGCAGCCAGTTTCTGATATGTATGCATCGGTATGTAAGGCCATAGGAAAAGCCAAAAAAAAATTAAGAAAAGTTCATGCGTAACATGCAAATTCAGAAATATTTTTCTTAAAATTAAACGTTTGGACTCGCGATAGTACTGTTGTAGTCACGCCTCATCTATTGTCGCAAATCTTATCCCATTCGCTCTAAGCCACACTTTCTCCTTCACCACCATCCTTCGAGCTTTATAAAGTCTATAAAAATAGGCATTTAAAACTTCACTCCTACCTCCAAAAATATGTTAACATAGCATCTATGGTTCTAAAATAATGCATAATAAATATCTATGACACTAGGTGTTTAAATGTCTCTCTTTATTATACGAGGGTGGTTCAACAGTTATCGTGTTTAGTGTATATAAAATATTTGTAATGCGATGATAAATAAAGAATATCGAAGTGAAGAATTTTAGACGTCTATATGATCAATTTGAGAACCGTAACTGCTATATTAACATATTTTTGAAGGGAGATGTGAAAAGAGGGGGAGGGGATACTGGGCTGGTTATGGGGCTAGAGTTGTGCCAGTGGATGAAACATCGCTATGGTCATTTGGACTCCCGATAGCACTGATGTCACCAGGGGATTGTAAAGAGAAAACTGCACCTGGGGCAAAGAGACAACTTGTCGGCCCACGCACCCAACTTTTTCTTGTAACAACCTAAAAATGAAGTTCGTACTATAAATCTGGCATCCCATAAATTTCCGCACCCTGGACGACCGCCCCCCATTTGCACTGCTCTGGTAGTCACGCCTCATCCATTGTCACAAATCTTATCCCAGCCGTTCCAAGCCAGGCTCTCTCTCTCACCCCCACCCCTCCTACGAGCTTTTTAAACCTTTAAAAATAGACATTTAAAACATTACTCCTTCCTCCAAAAATATGTAATATATAGCATCTATGGTTCTAAAATAGAGCATAATAAGTATACATGACACTAGGCTTCAAAGTACACACCAACCATCGCAGTACAAATATTTTATGTATACTAAGAACAAGGATTTTTTGAACCACACATGTAAGAAAAAAAATATCATTGCTCAGTATTTTACATGGTAAATATTATATATATTTAAATGGTACCAAAATTGCTCTGGGTATATCGCACAGTTTCGTAAGTTTTATTTAAAAATAAACCTTTAAAATATATATATAGCTCATCTTATTCCGTGAAATATCTATTTTCTTTTGTCTATTTTTTTTGTCTTTTTATGTTCCATTACATTCCAAGCAAGTTATATTCCTCCACAAGGTTTTCAATGCAATAAGATTTTCTATAACGCTGAAATTCCATCTGTCATAGGGGATTGACAAATAAAATGAAAAAATGCGAAAATATATGTCATACGAAAATAAGTTAACAGAGAATTCTTTTAAAACATGACAGCTAAAGGAAATCCAAATTTCAAATTTACAGAGATTTATGATTGCAGAGTGCAATTTTTGTATAAAAAAATACCCGAAGATTTTCAGTAAAGAAATTTTTTATTATAATATTGGTCGTCAGCGATTATTTTTTTAATAGTAGCGAAATTATTATTTTCAATTCAAACATAGGTGTTATTCATATTATGTGAAACAGTATTTAACGCAAGGCGACTAAAAGTAATAAAATAGATATCCATAGTTTTACGTATTAATATTTTACATATCGAATTATAATTTCATGAACATTTTATATATAAAGCCTTTCACGTAAATTTTATAAACTAAATTAAGAGATTTACATAAACATTTAATTAATTTTTGAAGGATTTTGGAGGGATTGGAGGATTTAGAAGGATTAATTAAATTTGAATTTACAGGGATTTTGTGCAATATTTATAATACTACTCAAATCTTTTAGTTTAAATAGTTTTCTTAGTATTTTGTAAAAATATAAAATGTAAAAACTTAATATCCTTAGTATATAAATATAGAAATATTTCCGAACTGTAGAATTTCCATCCCCCTCTATCAGCGCTAAGAAATCAGAAAATATACAAAGGCAAAAGAAATCTTCCTTTAAAAAATAGTTTTGTTTTGTGTAATTAATAATGCTTTTGCAACAAAATACTGTAATGTATCTATAACTCATTCTAAAGAGTATTACAACTAATCGACGTATTAAAAAATTACAATAAGTAATTTTAGTGGTACTTATAAGTACCGTCTGTAAATAAAGGGTTAGAATTGGGGAATCGTGATTATCGACTCTTTTATTCTGAGCTATATGTGTATGATGGCAATTTATCTTTACAGGATAGCATTTTAGAAGTAATATTCGTGTAATAAGTAATCCTGTACTTTCATTTACACTGTAAAAAAATCCGTTAAATTCATGACAAAAATTGATGGCATAAATGTTGCCAGCAGTGTTGGCCGCAAAAATTGCAATAAAATTAGATATAATAAAAATTATTAACATTTAATTATTAACATTTAATATTAGCATTTAATTTTCTTGCAATTTTTACGGAAAAGACTGCTGGCAACATTGCTGCCAGCAATTTTTGCCGCAAATTTAACGTTTTTTTCTTTTTTTTCAGTATAATAGCTTTAATAACATATTTTCATAATAACATATTTTATATACATAAGTTTAATATAAAAATGGTCAAAAAGTCTTTTTCTTTATATAATAAATAAAAATTTATTATAATCTCAATCGAGTGAATTTAACCGAGGACTAGTGTAAAATTACTAAAATTTTCGCTTTTATACCGTGTTTTTACAGATAATTTTAAGAATGCATGAAAAATTGATAGCAATTATAAACTGAAATATTAGTAGTTCTGAAAATTCTGGAGATTTTCTGAATATGTAAACGGATTTATGATTTATTATGAAATTATATGAATTTATATAATGATATAATAATATTAATATGAATTATATGAATTAATTTATAATTTATTCGATTTTGAAATTTCTGTAGGGTAAAAGATTTAAAAAAAAAATATATATCTTTGAATACGTCTGGTACTGATGGTAGTTCATTTTTTTTTTTTTAAGTATAAGTTTTCATGCATGAGTTTGTTACACATTATTGTGATAATAAATGCATTAAAACATTTGTTTGAAAAAATGAACAGATTAGTAATGCGATTTATTATATGTACAGATATGTATGTATAATTATATATACAGACGTATGAGTGGAAAATTTTTGAGTAAAAGATAATAAAAATAAACAAGTTGAAAATTGATCATAAGGGAGAGGAGTTGAATTTTACACGATCCCAAACGAAATCTCGACTTTTAATACTTATTTTCGCTTAAGACATCCAATCAAAAAATAACATGCAATTATATTTAGAGCTATTAATTGTGCACATAGTATGATTTAAAAAAGAAGAGTTTTATCCTCAAAGTAGAGTAAAACTTACTATAATAACATAAACAGCACACATAGGGAAAATACCTTTGATGTATACAAATTTTCCTTTAAGAAATAAAAAAAAATCTATATATTTATTATTATTTTTAACACAATCAAACTGATTGGTAAAGTTATCATACGAATTGATTATTTTCCAGCTGAGCGAAAAATTGCCTAGGCCGGGGATCGAACCCGGATACTTGGCTTACAAGGCCAATGCTTTACCTGTTAAGCTATCTGGGCGATACCCGGTTGGGATTTTTCGCTCAGACCAATCAAATCCCAACCGGGTATCGCCCAGATAGCTTAACAGGTAAAGCATTGGCCTTGTAAGCCAAGTATCCGGGTTCGATCCCCGGCCTGGGCAATTTGTCGCTCAGCTGGAAAATAATCAATTCTTATATATTTATTATCTAAAATATTCTAGATGTTACATTATTATAATAATAAAAAGTGAAATGTATATAATTTAATTAATTTCTCGTCTAATCATCGTTTTAATATATCATAGCGTACTTTAAAAAATACTTTGGTATTTGCTGCTGGCATTTGTTTTGTTGAATTTATTAGGGACCAGCAAGTATTATTTGACACTAAATCGATTGCTTTCTTATTTCTGAGATTGTTTGTTCTTCTGAATTCTCATTTAATCTTATCTCAAATGATAATCACTTTGTAATTTTTTTCTTCATAAAAAGAAAAAAAAAATAATTTAACATATTACAACGACTGTTTGGAAAATAGTATTTTTAATTACTATAATTTTAGACTTATTAATAATTTCTATATTTAAAAAAAAACAATAATAACAACATTTTTACGATGATCAAAACGTAGCTTACGTAATAACAGAGTCATATTAACACGCCTGAATATTTAGTCACGTCAATATTCCTTGGCCAGTCATAAACAATTTTTATATAAAATTTCAGTTTAACAATTTTCGGTACTGTAAATTTTTAAATTTCTAAACATCGCACATTGTCAATTTTTACACCGTCGTATACAGAATTTACTTTTAAATGTAACTTGTTTGATACCTGTGTCTAAATTTGTAATTGAGTTATTTTTTTTTTGGTACTTTTTAATACTTTTTTTGTCATAGTGGGAACAGAGCTATTTCATTTCTAGATATTAAGATTGGACCAATCAGAAAACAAATTAAATAAAAACAGAAGTATTCCATTTTTGGCCATTAAACATAGACCAATCAGTAATCTCATAAAATGAGTCAGATAAAGTTGCGGATTTCAATCTATGAAAACATTCAGAGTTCCCAATTCTCTACCGAGGACAAAAACTATTTTCCATATTGTTAAAAAAATGTCGATTTGGAAAAAAATGGCAAAATTTGGAAAAAAAAGAAAATCATAAAAAATTTAAGCATACACACAAATTTAACAGTGTTATTCTCTCATTATAAAGAATATATATACATATTTTCGACAAATCCCATTATATATATATATATATATATATATATATATATACTAGACGTTGTCTATGTATTCTACTTTTTTTTATCAATTTACAGACAATTTCATACGATTTTCTTTTCTGGCGGAAAACCATTTCTCACGAGCCTTCAGAGACAAAATGGAAAATACAAAATTTGACATCCAAAAAATATAACTTAAGGTAAAACGTAGCTAGATAAATGTGTACTTCTGAGACACTGCATTTTATAAGAGAAAAAAAATAAAAAACGTCTTCTGAAATATTAGTAGTATTGTAAATGCTAAAGGTTTTCTGAATAGGTAAATGATTTTTATGCAAATAAATTTATGATTTATACGATAATAAAATTTCTGCATCGTAATATATTAAAAGAAATTTGAAAGTAAATTAAATTAAAGAATTTATATATTGATAATAAATATTGAATTTATACCACCATTCAACATTTGTTAGGTTTGATTTAGCACAAAATTAGCCTTTATAGAAATTGTTTTATTTCTTATATTAATGTGCCTATATTAGTCCTGATTTTGCCAGCAGGGGACACTAAAGAACAAGACAATAATCGTCAATTGAATAAGTCGAAAATCCGTTATTCTCAAAATGAAGCAAAAACAAGAGGGGTTTTATCCATATATTCATTGATTAGTGTCAATATAGAATACACAATATGGGATGTACTACTGCATTTGGATAAAATCCCTCATTTTTTTGCTTCATTTTGGAAACAACGGATTTTGTCCTTTTTCTATAGACGATTACTTTCAGAATTTTCAAGCTATGATTTTGAGACTTTTACAAATGTTGCTCTATACATTTAGCTAACATAATATGCAAATTAAATTTCGATATCTTTGACGCATGCGCAGTAAAAAATTATATAGTAAACCTACCCATTTTTCATAGAATTTTTATTATTATTTAATTCTGATTACAGGGTACTGTGTGCAATGTTGTTTGTCATATTTTCTGAAAAAAATATTATTTTTCTCTGAAAATTATAATGGAAAAACTTGGAAAAATTTGGGACCATTTTTATAAAAACCTTAATTACTCTGCGAGTGTGCATGCTATTTGCATAAAAAGGAACACAGTGTATTACAATAAGGCATTCAATCATAATCTTGAGTTTGAGCGCTTTTGCTACATTAGTTTTGACAGGGTTATTCAAAAGATATTCATTCTTTTTTAATTTGTTGACGGTCCCCTATGGCGTTTCGGTAATAAATCGTCAAGTAGATGTATGACGTATACTATTATATTTATACACTAAGAGTTTCGAGATGATTCCTCATGTATTTTTCTAGATACTTAGTAAAATGTCTAAAATCGCAAGTGTCCCATAATCAATGGCAATATAGTGTATATATATATATAGAACCGTTAGATAATACTACAAATCAACATCAATTACTGTAAAAATTTGTTAATACCAAATTATATCATACAGAGGAGTTCTCAGAATTAGAAATAAAATTGGAAATGTGGTATTTAGCTCGTTATCAAGGGCAATACTAAATAGCCACATTACTTTCGATTAATTTCTGAATGGAAATCAGGATAGACCTAAAAATAATTTCCATATGTCCCGATTAATCGCAAATAAGAACTCATTTCAAAGAAAAATATTAGAAAAATAATGAGACCTATATATGCATAGTACAGCGAATAGAACATAAAAATAAGTACTTGTAATTTAAATATCCGTTACCTCCCCTTCACACACACACACGTATAAATAGTAGTACATTTCTTTCATAATAAAAAATACAAATTAATGTTTTCAATTTATCACTTTTTTTATTCTATTCTTTATACTATACCATTTTTTTATTATTATACTATTTTTACCATTATGCAGACAATTCCAAGACAATTTCCATTCTGTTGCGTAACCATTTCTTACAAGCATTTAAAGATAAAATGGAAAATACAAAATTTGACGTAAAAGAAATGTACCTTAAGGAAAAACCTACCACTCATTTTATTTTACATGAGAAATGGGAAATTTGTTTCCGAAAAATTAGCAGTTGTAAAAATTTTAAGGGTTTCTGAATAAATAACCGATTTTATGCCAATTAATTTAGGATTTATGTGATTACGAAATTTCTATATGGTAACAGACTATAAGAAATTTGAAAGTAAATTAAATTAATATTTTTCAATTTTGATAATAAATATGGAATTCTTACTATCATTCGGGATTAGGTTTCATGTAGTTACAATCTTTGCCTTTATAGAAATAGTTTTATCGTTTATGTTATTCCAAGATTTTTTTTTTTCATTTATTCAATGAAAACAAAGCAAATGCTTAAAAGTTTTTAAAAAATATATGTATATAACTTTAATACATTGAATTTAATAAAGGAAAAAAATAATGATAATTTATTATTTGTTTATTATTTATAATTTCGCATTTTAAAATTTATGCTATTCAGTTCTGTATATGTAATATTAAACGACAGATAATATCAGTTTAAGTTTTTTCTTCTTGATAAAATGATAATTTTTTTGTGGATTTAAAAAAAAAAATGGATAAAACAAATGAGCATAAGAAAATGTTTAAAATCTGAAGCATAAACACGTGGGGATTTCCAAAGATTCAATTACAGGTGGATATTTTTTAATAATGCAAAATTGATAAAAAAAATATAATATATTAGAAAAATACAAATTTCGTTTAAGAAAATGAAAAAAATTATAAATAACAAAGAATTTTTATTTAGCTGATCTATTATCAAATTCATAAAATGAAAATTTAATTAGTTTACAATGTTTTGTTCAAATAATGTATTTACTAGAAAGGTTTTATTATTAAGTCTCTTCCCTGATTGAGTTTGGATGTTATTTGTATATGTATAAAGGTGACAGTGTCGGGGGACTCCCTTTATTTTAGTAAATGGGATTTTCATTCAGACATTTCAGATCTGCTTCAATTTTGGATATCGATTTATTCTGAAAATGTGTTTATCTGATTATTTACCGCTTTGCTCTATTGTATAAATATTAGATATAAGTAAAAGCACATATAATGAGTGCGAAAAGTCATTGAATTTAATGCCATCAATTTAACTGAAAACTTTTTTTTTTATTATATTACATTTGTCACAACTATTGAGAATTCCAAGAGTGTGTTTTTTTCGTCCAAATTACACTTCCCAAGTTCATTTTAAGACTGCTAAATCAAAAAAATTGCACCTAACAAATCTGACTCAATATAAAATTACAAATATAATAGATTTCTTGTGTAGCAATTGCATTTTATAAGAGAAATAAATAAAAAATATCGTTTATCCGAAATCGTCACCATAAGGTTCTATCTGTGTTTTTGAAAGACATTGACTTGTCGATATAGAAATGTTCCATTTGTATCACTGAAGGCATTTCTAGATTAAAATATTGTCATAGAATAATTTTAATGTTATACTTAAATTATATATAACATCATATTGATGCAGAAATGCCTTCATATATACAAAGAGAGCCTTGCTATAGCTATGTCATTTTTTTTTCAAAAACACAGATACATCGTTATTATTCTATCTAAATGACGAAATATTAGTACTTTTATAATTGTTAAGGGCTTCCCGAGCGTTGTTTTTCGTTCTTGTATGCTAATTACATTATCATTTATTTCATGAATGATAATGAATGATAATGGAAAAATGAATGAGCGAGTTAAAGAAAAAGACTTGTTTTAAAGTAAAATAAGTTATTGAATTTGAATATTAACAATGTATAAAAAAGTAATAAATAAATAAATAAATAAATCTTACTTTTAATGGTGGTAAAAATTTATTTTCATTAAGTCAATGTTAGTTTATTATGCGTTAATTTTGTAACAAACAAGTTAAATATATACTCTCAGTATTTAAAGAGTTGCTAAATTAAAATTTCATATATATTATTTACTTAAAAATTCATGCAAAATGAATGATACTCAAAAATAAATAACTTATTAAAAAATCGCTTAAGAAATAAATATAAAATTTGTTTAAGTGTAATTTGCTGACATTAAAAAATATTCATCATTAAATATTTATTTCTTAGGCGAGTGCAAATAAAATTTGCTCTTCAAACTGAC
Source organism: Maratus speculifer (assembly GCA_964019185.1). NCBI lineage: Eukaryota > Metazoa > Arthropoda > Arachnida > Araneae > Salticidae > Maratus > Maratus speculifer. The sequence goes on along the minus strand of OZ025294.1, from coordinate 375,379,491 downwards.
GAGTTGGTGCTTGAGAAGACGTATACCTCAAAATTGCTCATTTTTACATATACGTGTGTGTGATATTAAATGAAAACTTTTTAAATTATAAATATTTTAACACCACATATTTACATATATCACTGTTATATCGCGAGATATTGTAAATAATTTTAATACCATCGAGCGCAATTATCGAAGCAAAATGAAACTTTTTGTTTTTCTCCATATTCATGTTTTAAAAAATTATTTTTAAAACATAAAACACAATTTTATTCCTTTTTTTATTTGAGATCCCGATTTTAAATTTTATGTATTTTTTTTATTATTATTACTAATTATATATTAGATAAAGCAGGGCAAATTATATGAAGATGTTTCAGATTTCCTCGTTTGTACACTTCAAATATACTGAATGTAATAAAAGATGTATTTGAAATTTCATGATCAGTCATATGTAATACACATTTGAATATCTTAATTTCAAAACCACCAAAAATATCAATATTTCTAAATAGTACAAATTTTAAAATTTTATTCTTTTTTGAATAAAAAAAAATCAATTAAATATGTAGTTTATTTGTTTTTTTAATGCACTTTATTTGAACAATGAAATGCAGTGATTTCTTCATTTGAATCATATTTTAAAAAGGAATTAAAGGTTGTTGAAAGGGTAAACTGTCCCTTTAAGGCCCCACAATAGTCACTAAAAAGACCCGGATGATAATGTAAGGTCTATGGGGGCGCTCTTTTTAAATATCTCGTTTAAATTTTAATATTTTTACATGGATTTTTGCACAAAATAGCTGAGGACGATCCACAACCGGCCTAGTTTTTACCTTTTCAGTTTTGGTTTCAGATTTTTTTAAATTACTATAACATTCAAAAGCGTTTTACACCGATTCTGAAATTGAAACTATCTTAATATGAAAAATATATAAGCAAAATCGAAAAAGTAAAAACTAAGCCAGTTGTATATCGTCCTCAGTTATCCTATGTTAAATATATATATATATATATTAAAATTTGAAAAGAACGCTCCCATAGACTTTACATTATCACCCGGATCCGGCCCTGTTTGATGCGAAAGGTAATCTTCATGAAATAAATCATTTTTTAACTCTACTAGCGCCACCTATGGCAGAGGCCAGGTTCTTATCATACTGTCCTCGTATGATATTAATTACTTTCATTCGTTTCAAAAATTTACATTGTTTAATATATATAATGATTATTAATTTATATTTATTTTATTTTACTTATTTTGATAATAAACGTACACGCACATATACACCTACACATACTCAGAAAAATAACAAACAATGTTTTCTTGGACACAGCACAATATTTGAATCAGAGACAAAATGAATATATAATAATAATACGTATTATAATACATTTTCTATATTTCCTTACGCATTTCATTAAAACCAATAGTCTCTTGATTTTGTATGAAAAGAACAAGACATATGTTTTTCTTCAATCCTCCTACATTGTATTATTTTCTACACACGAACAGAGTGAATTTTTTCATTTCGTATTAAAATCAATCCTCACGAGGATTACATAATGAAATGAGAAACACAGAAATTGAAAGTCCAGAAATGTAACTTTAAGAAAACCAACCTTAATAAATGAGAACTCGTACACTTTTTGAATTTAGTACGAGAAGTATATAGAAAGCATTTTTATTCTGAAATATTAGTTATTTTAAGAAATTCAAAGGTCATGAGGTATTATAATTTTATTATGAATTATTTACGAGTTTATTTTAAATCAATAAATGTATACGCTAAAGAAAATTTTTATTATGTATATAAACATACAGAGTTGTAATATTAATACATATACATATATATATATATATATATATATATATATATATATATTGATTTCGCCTGTGTGATTATTACTTATATATACATATTTAAAATAAGAAGATTTCAAGAAATAAATATACACATTAAAAATAATGAATGTTCCATCAGTCTAATTAAATATAAACTTAAATAAAATGTTAAAAACGCGTAACATACAAACTTTGAACAGACTAGTTTCAATAGATATTAGTATGTCGACCTCAGCGCAAAAAGTAACGAAACTTTAATCAGTTATATGGGAGAGATGCGGATTCAAGTGAGAAGTTCAATAACCAATAGGAAAATTAGACGAATACAAGCCAATAGGAAAATAGTATAGTTAATGTAACCAGAAGTGTGAAAAATACAGGTACAAATTTAGAAAAAGGAGACTTTAGTTATTATTTCGACCTATTTGATAATCGAAAAATAGCGAACTCACAATTAACAATATTGTCATAATTTATAAAGATGCTACAAGAAAGTTAGGTTCATAAATAGAAGTGGATTTTTGAGATGGTTTTAGCAAAACTAAAAGAAAAAAAATGGTTCATCTCCTGCCAATGTTTAGTTATTGGATTTGTTTCTGAAATAAAGGCTGCCGAAATTTCTTTCGTAAATGTTAGGATGTTCTAGCGTTTTTAACTTTGTATTTAAATGTATATTATAATGCGCCAGGTATCATATTAACATTTATTTTATATAAGCGTCTACTAATGTATCTATGATCGATTTTGAAAGATATAGAATTTTGGTATTATTATGAAAATGTTAATTTGTTTTAAAAATATTCACAAAATTTTAACGAGACTTTATACAACGTGTTTGCTCTTGTTTTCCTTTAGAAAGCACGATGGTCATCTATATATATATATATATATATATATATTCAATTACACAATATTTTATAAATTTGATTACTGGATAGAAGGAGCAAAGGATGAGAAATACGTTTTTTCTAAAAAGCATTTTTTATACAAGCACTACAAAATATATTTAATTATTATTTATTATTTTTTTCTCGATAAAATTGCACATTCATATTTTTTAGTTTGAATAAATCCCTAAGCAGATACGCTGGGATAAATCTCCCCCTATTAATATTTTTTTCATTGAGTAAAAAGAGTAATTTGTTTGAGGAAGTTTTTCACTTTCCTTGAGCCATCCATGCTTAACTCTTTATCTACCGACGGTATTTTTTAATATCATAAAAATTACTTATTAAAAAAATTTTTTAATACGTCAATTAGTTGTAATGCTGCTTAGAATGAGCTACAGAAACATTATTTTATTTTGTTCCAAAAGCATTATTGTTTACACAAAACAAAAATATTTTCTAAAGGATGATTTCTTTTGCCTTTGTATCTTTCCAGCTTCATGGTACTGAGGCAGAGGGATGGGGAGTTTTCAATTTTTTATAATTCTAAAAAATGCTAAGAAAAAAAATATAAAATAAAGGATTTGAGTGGGGTTATAAATATTGCACATAATCCCTGTAAATTCAAATTTAATTAATCCTTCTAAATCCTTTAATCCTTCAAAAAATTATTAAATGATATTGTAAATCTTTTAATTTAATTTTAAAATTTTACCCAAAATACTTTAGAATGTAAAATTTCCATGAATTCGTAATGCGTTAGATAAAGGGTTTAATTCTAGAAGACGTGGATGAAGGAATATCATTTGTTTGTTTACTAGAGGGAAGAAATGTACCTCAGGCAAATAAATAATCCGAGCATGTAAAAACATTTCATTTTAAAGTGCTCGTTTTTTATAGGATAGCACACACTATAACATATTCTAACATTTTAGCTAAAAAGTAACAAAATTTACCTTAATTTCCGTAAACTAATTCATATTTAAAATTGTAAAACAAAACATTTGCATATTTGCAAAAAAAAAAATAAAAATAAAAATAAAATAAAAATAAAATAAAATAAAATAAACTCTTCCAATATCTGAAAATAAATATGAAAATTAATATATATATATATTTCATTAAAAATAAATAGTTCTGATACATTTTACACTGTAGAACAATAGATTTTTCTCTAAAACGCACTAAGCCAAAAGTATAATAAGAGACAAAATGAGGTTAAATATATAAACGGTGTGTGCTACCGTTACATAAATACGCACATGCGCAGTGCATACCTGTAAAATATTTTTAGAATTCTTATAATTTTAATACATTATTTTGTGTATATCTTTTTTTCTTTCGACGGAATATGGAGATTTCAGGATGACCATTTACAATTCACGAAAAATCGTTTCTAAATATTGTTCTCAACTGTGATCAATGAACGCAAAATGTTTTGTTTTTATATTTTAACTTACAGATATAAAATTGGAAGGCTTGACTATGGAAGCGAATTCGAATCGAACTTTGTTTTTCTACTTTTGTGAAACTGATTTTTCTGCTTTCATCGGTGAATGCGGTTCAAAATGACAACTTTGAAGACTTGTTTTCCAAAATAAAAGTGTGAATAGATAGTTTTTGGAAAACATCAGTTGTTAGTTTTGTGCATTAGTGAAGAAATAAATTAAAATTTATATAAAAAGTTGCCTTTTTTGAATTAAGAACACTCTAAAAAAATGAAAAAAAAAATACATTTGACAAGTGTAATTTAAAGAAATATCTATCTAGATATTCTAAAGTCTGTATTTTATAAAAGAAATAAATTGGAAAATTTTTTTTATTGAATGTCGACATGTTTCAAAATGCCAAAATATTTCTAAAACTGTTAATGTAATTTTATGATAATTATTTATTTTCTATTAGCCAAAAATCTAATAATTTTTCATTTTAGAGTATAAAAAGACAATTTAAAGTATACGGAAAAATCTTAAACATTGAAAATTACATTTATTGTTTGAAATTTAACAAAAATACATTGAAATACCACTTATGTTCAGTAATGATAAATATAAAAAATATTTTTTTTTAGCGAGAATAATCCTGATTCTGTGTTGTAAAGTTGCATTCCAAACATTGCAGCTATCTAGTTTGTTTATGTAAACTGTATTTCTCTACGCTGAATGAATATGAGTTGAAATGCATTTATTGTTTGAAATTTAATTTAAAAATATTTAAATATTACTTATGTTTAATAGCGATTTATAAAATATTTGTAGCATTAAATTTCGAGAAAGAAATCCAGATTAAAAATCCTTTGCAAGCGAGTTTTTTAAATGATTATTATTATTCGTTATTTATTAATTTTTAATTGAATGAGGGCGTCTGGATTGTATAGGAAAACCTTTTAACGGACTGCTGAATGAATTTCAATGAAATTTATAGATTTCTGATATTGTATTCAAGCAAGCAGAAGAAGGGTTTTTTTATTTTGCATTTTACGTTGTAAATGCAAATTAGTTCATGATTTGTTAATATGATAATGTATAAAATTTTATCTTTAATAGTATGATGACGTAGAGTTACATTAATCATTTGAAAAATGAAATTCTAATCAATTTGACATATTAAATTCGCATTCAGATTACGAAAATTTATCTTATTTACGTTTACGGAATTCATATTCGAGTTTATACAAAACAAATGTTCAGCTAATGATTTAATAATATTAAGCTCGACGCATCTGCGGTCGTTCGGTAGGTTCAGAGCCCCGACCCCATCCTTCCTGCTTTGTGGTGTCTTTAGTGTAATAAATTTTTCCATTGAATTTCAATTTATAATCTTCCCCCCACTCAACCTTGCTTCCACTAGAGTGTCGCAATAGGAGAAGAAAAGCTAAAGGGACACGGAAGTTATAAACAGTAAAAATAAATAAATAAGGTCCAGATATACTTTAGATTTCCCATTTCTCTGCCGAGAACTGCCACGATTTTTTCCAAATTGTTAAAATAAATAACAAAATTGTAATTAAACAAATTACAACGACTATTTGCAAAATGATATTTTAACAACACTCAAATTTTTATATATTGAAGTTATAAAACATATACCGGGTGTCCCAAAAGTGACTGATGAATTTTAAAATTCAATTACTTGCAAACAGTGATAGCTATTTAAAAAATATTTGCAGGAGGGTTATGTATAATGTAGGAGTTTTTTTAAATTAATTTTTTATTTTAGTTCGCATCTCAAACAAGAGGTGGCGCTGACGGCAATTGAAGGCCGGGTCGACGCTTCACTCAGCACTGATCACCTGGTCTTCAATTGCCGTCAGCGCCACTTCTTGTTTGAGATGCGAAATAAAATAAAATAATATGACATTATACATAACCCTCCTGCAAAAATTATTTTAAATAGCTGTCACTGTTTGTAAGTTATTGAATTTTAAAATCCACCAGTCATTTTTGGGACACCCGGTATATACAAATGCATATAATATACATATACACTTATAAATAAATTCTATATATAAATTAAAAAAAATAATAAACATCATTTTTAGGATGATTATAATGAGTCATATGTTACGTATGCCGTGCATTAAATATTAATATCCCTAGACAAAGAAAAAAAAGATTAAAGATAGACAACTTCAACTGCTTAAAAACTGCATTTTTATTTGATGTAGTTAATCAGACTTACTTCTGAACAGCTCATATTAACAAAACATGGAATAAACATTAATATTCCTAGACCCATCACAAACAAATTTTAAAGGAAATATCTGTTTTATAAATTTTTGGAACTGCAAATTTTTAAACGCCCAAATATCGCCCATTTTAAAATTGTACACAGTTGCGTAGAAATAAATGCACTTTTTAATGAAATTCGTTTAAAATCTCTATCAAAATTTGTTTTAAAATTATTAATTATTAATCTTTACTACTCTTTTTATCATCATGGTAACAGAAGTATTCAACTTTTGGACATTAAACTTGGACCAATCAGGAAACGAGTAAAATAAAATAAGTTGCGGAATTCAACCAATAAAAGATTCAGATATATTTTCCAAATAGTTAATAAATAAATAAAATTAGCACACCACGAGGTCTATTCTGGATCAAAACAACATCCATTGTTGAAACGGTCAAAAAGAGGTAGATGTTTGAAATTAATATTTCATGTTGAAATCTGCATTCCATGTTATTGTTCCCTTGTTCAATATATTTAAAAACAAATGTAGTAGGATTATTTTTTTTCTCAGAAAATACAAAATATATCATGCGATGCTTTTAAAAAAGCAATTGTTCGTAAGCTAGACAAAAATAATAAAAAATAGCATGCGTAATTTTTTTTTTACATTACATTTTTTTTTTCGAAAAATTAGATTATTTGTACGAATTGCAAAACAGATATCTTCTTTGATTTTGAATAAGTATGCAGATACTTCTTTTGCTATTAGATTTGTCGTATTTATTTACTTTACCGTTACATTTATTTTATTCATTACTTTCTATTTTACAGCAATACTTACAATTCTGTTCCGTTGAAAAACCATTTCTCAGGAGAATTCGAAAAAATGGAAAGAAAAATACAAAAATCGTCATCCGATAAATAAATCTCATGAAAAAATCCAACTTAGATAAATCAGTACTATTTCAGCCATTACGTTTTATAAAAGAAATAAATAGAAAATAATTTTCCTTCTAAAATATTTTAAGAGAAAAAAATATGTATGTAGATGCGTTTTATGCTAATTATATTGTGATTTATTCGATACATAAATTTCAATAAATTCTTGTTTAAAGACAAAGGAGGCTAGCTATTAAATATAAAAACATGAATAATTAAGATACTGAAAACATATGTAGCATTCTTTTATTTTAAATTATGAGAAATATAAAGTTTCAATAGGTAAATATGTTGAGTGAACATTTAACAATTTAAAAATTAGTTATACAATATTTAACAAATAGAGGATTTCCCATATTCGTATTAATAAAAACAAGTTAATTAGTCAATTTTTGTTTAGTCAGCAGTTCAGTTAGTTTCAGGTAGTAATAAATTTAAACTAATAACAGAGAGTATTTATTTCAGTTAAGCATGTAAAATTATACAAACTTGCAATTAAATGCAATAGTTGACGTTCGATTGTTTTAAGGGGTCAGGTACCTTTGATCGATTAAAATAGAAGCAAAATTTGCATACAGTATTGATCTCAATATCTTTAAATCTATCGCTTTTAAGAACTTCAAATTTTTAACACATATTTAAATTATCTTCCTGTAACTGTTACAGGTCATGGAATATTTTTATACCTTCACCATAAAATTAAATTAAAAAATTACAAAAGGTCTTTTTTTCTCGAAGAAAAATCATACATAGTCTTGCGCGCAGCTTGACATGCATAAAAAATATCATAAAGACCTAAAATCACTTTATATATAAAGAAAAATAGTCAATAATCAAAATGACGAACCCTAGTTACTTTAAATTCTGTCTTTGTATAAAAAATACATAAAAATATGAAAAATAACAAAATTTAGCACTTTTTTTTGTAAATAATAATTCATAACTTAAAAAATTCATACACAAAAGTGATAGTAGTTCGTCATTTTAAGCATTTATATGTTATGTAACTTCTGTAAAAATTTCATCAAATTCTACCCAACCATTTTCGAGCAATCATGCGCGCAAGTTGAAAAAATAGCATTTTGAGAAAATCCAATTTAAAGATAAAATTTCTTTTTAAAACATATTATGCAAAATATCTTTAGATATTTAAGTATACATATATTTATTTACTTACCTATTTATATAAAAACATAAATTCAATAAGTTTCATTATAAAAAAAATAGTAAATAGTGTGCTATAAAACATGCAAAATGAATATCAATACACAAATAACATATACTGATACAACATTTTTCTATATATTTATTCATTATTTACAAAATTTTTACATGAAACTGGTAATACTTCATCATTTTCAACATTTATATGCTATGTAAGAGATGTTAATTTTTTATGACATTTTAGACAACCATTTCAGAGAAATCATGCGCGCAGTTGAATCGTAAACGTAAAAACGAAAATAATTTTTCATCATATCGTTCTTCTAAGTAACCATTCATTATCTAATAAATCCTTACATGACACTGATAACAATTCGTCATTTTCAACATTTGAATGTTTTGTATGAGCTGTTAATTTTTTATAAAACTTTAGCCAACAATTTCAAAGAAATCATGCGCGCTATTGAATCGTAAACGGAAAAACGAAAAAAAATTTTCCTCATATCATTCTTCTGAATAACCATTCATTATTTAATAAATCCTTACATGACACTGATAATACTTCGTCATTTTCAACATTTGAATGTTTTGTAAGAGCTGTTAATTTTTTATAAAATTTTAGACAACCATTTCGGAGAAATCATGTGCGCTATTGAATCGTAAACGTAAAAACGAAAATAATTTTTCCTCATATCATTCTTCTAAATAACCATTCATTATTTAATAAATCCTTACATGACACTGATAACAATTCGTCATTTTCAACATTTGAATGTTTTGTATGAGCTGTTAATTTTTTATAAAATTTTAGCCAACAATTTCAAAGAAATCATGCGCGCTATTGAATCGTAAACATAAAAATGAAAATTTTTTTCCTCATATCATTCTTCTAAATAACCATTCATTATTTAATAAATCCTTACATGACACTGATAATACTTCGTCATTTTCAACATTTGAATGTTTTGCAAGAGCTGTTAATTTTTTATAAAATTTTAGACAACCATTTCGGAGAAATCATGCGTGCTATTGAATCGTAAACGAAAAAACGAAAAATTTTTTTCCTTATATCATTTTTCTAAATAACCATTCATTATTTAATAAATTCTTACATGACACTGATAACAATTCGTCATTTTCAACATTTGAATGTTTTGTATGAGCTGTTAATTTTTTATAAAATTTTAGCCAACAGTTTCGGAGAAATCATGTGCGCTATTGAATCCTAAGCGTAAAAACGAAAATTATTTTTGTGAAAATTCAATTGAAAGAAAAGATTGACTTAGAAACTTATTATGAAACATTATTTTTAAGTATTGCAGTAATTTATATAATTATTTACTTATCTTATTTATACACATGAATTTAATAAATATTAAAAAATAAATATTGTGTACTAAATCAAGAAAAATAAAAGTAGAAATAAAAATAAATTTACCTTTACAAGAACAATACTACATCATCTGTTTACTTAGATTATTAGGTTGATAAACTTTTTAGAAGACTTGTGAAACAAAAATCTATAAATTCATTCTGATGTTTTCTATTGCATGACATAAATAAACCTTTTAGAAATTTGAACACTAATTTACATACATATACTTTGATAACTATCATCGCATGGGATAACAGATGGAAAAAAACTTTGCTCAAAGATTTTCACAAAACTTAACACATTTAAAAAGCACCGGCACTGTAAATTTCACCTTCCTGCAAGAGAAATTTATCTTTCTGAGCAATTTCTTTCATTCGCTTACTTTTTCTTGCTTCTTTTGTGTTTTGAAGAAAGCGTAAATTAGAAGTTGCAATCCTTTGGTCGTCTAACTGTTTCAAACATCCTCGAGCATGTGCACCAACTGTCAAGCCAAATTCTTGCATTACATTCATTTTTCCTTGATTGCCATCATTAAACAAAATAACTGCTTCATTTGTAGCAATTTCCACAATCCTTTTACCTACTCCTTGTGTTTTTGGGCATAATTTCCATATTAAAGAATTTATCGATTCATTGTTGTTCTGGGTCTTACCTCCTAAGCACCTAGACAGAAGTTTTGGCTGCGATAAGTCATTAAAAATTGGTTTTATAGTATCCATTACACTAGTCGGGACTGTGTTCTTGTGTTTAAATGTTTTAATGGTACCACAAGCAACTGCTTTATTATATTTGCACCAAGATTCACTTCCAGTAGGGCAAAATGAATGTAGAGGCTCGGCATCCGTTGAACGAGTATGAAAATATGCAGCCCAGATAGCTTTACGCATTTCATGTAAATTGTTTTTATTCTGTCGAATTGCATTTCCATAATAATCTGTTAGCTTAGCAATGATGTTGTCCGTAAGTCTACCTTTTCCTCCAAGTGCTTTACCTTCACTACATTTTACTTTGTTTTGTTTAAGTTTTCGTAAGCGTGTGCCCATTCTCTTTTGAATGTGACCCACGCATTCAATTTTTTCAACTTTTGTATCAGAACCATATGGGCTGGCCTCTGATATGGCTTGAAAAGTTTTGGCATCACCATCACCTATATATCCAATGTACTTTACATTTCTTGTGGCTTCTGAACGTTGAAATATTCGAACCATACCACTTAGTTCCATTTTTCCAGCAGATCCATCGTGGTTATTGAGGCAATCATTTTCATGGGTTTTTTTCCATGAATTATATTCATGCGTCCCTTTTTTTAGTTTCCATGCATCACATGACTTGCAAAATGAGGAAAGGACTTCAGTATCAATAACTTTGCCGCTTTTGTCACCAATGACAGTGCACACACCTATTCGTGAAGTATGACCCCGAGTTTTCCATGTACCGTCACCACTGATGTTTAAGCATGAAGAATCAGTCAGAGTTACTTCTTCTGAAGCTGCAGATATCATAGATCTTTCTGCGACAGATGCAGAGCATTTCTGTAGCACCTTTATCGCAGCATTGTAAGATTTTTTGGAAACCGGTTGAGGCAGATCCATGATTCCACAAAACAGTTTCATTGCTGCATACCCCAGTCCAATTGATCTAATGGCATAAATATATCTGTTGTTAATTTCTGAAATTTTGTTATTTTCGCCGATCTTCTTAGAATTCTTAAATTTAATAACTTCAGCACAATTTTCACATAAAATCGAAATTTTAGATGATAAGCCACATTCAATTTCTTCTGTTATACTTACTTCACCACCACAAGCTTTACAGCATAAAAATTTTTCCAGAATGGAAAACATGTGACTGACATCCATAATACGATATCCATCAAAGCTAGAATTATATTCAAACTCCTTGTTTACAGAAAGTTTTCTCTGTGAAGCACTGTTATTCAGTGAATCATTTTCACTTTTCGTCAACTTTCTGGTATATATATTACCAGTAAATTTCCTTTTTTTCGGTCGTATCCCAGAAGCTCTTTTAGGTGTGTTTTCGCTAAGAACTTCACTCATTGTAGCAGAAGATTATTAACGAAATAAATAAAATTAATTTAAAGCTAAAATAAAACTTATTCGCAAACAAATCACTATAAAAAAATCAGAAATTCAGCATCGAAAGAGTAAACAACACAACGTGCATAGATTTATTTCTAAATCAAGCTAAATAGCTTGAATCTAAAGTTGAAGTAGCAGTTGCTAATTTCTGCTTGATTTCCTGAAAGGAAAGGGAAAATAAATAACCACAGAGTAAAGAAAAATAAGAGTAGAAATCCTTGAATCTTATCAGCTACGGCCGGCGCCTGCTGCGTGAAAAATGTAAACAAACAGTCTAGCCCTTTAAATATCGCTGTTTCATGAAAAGAGTCCTTACTATTTTGCCCATAACTTCGTTTCTAATGAGAAATTTTTTATGGGGTTTGTTTTAATATGAATCTAAAAGATTATACTTTCATATAAAGCAATAAAAAAAAATCGAAATTTTGACCATTTGAAAGGTACCTGACCCCTTAATGTTTTTCGCAGTTTAGTTCAATTCATTTACTTATAATTTATCCAAGACGAATAAAAAAATATGTTGGTCCTATTTTTCCAAACTAATCTTATATCAAGTGAAATATATCTGTGTATATGAACTTATTTTAAGGCATTACTACATATATACTATATATATTTCTACCTGTAATAATTTTCCCAATTTAATGAATCCCCCACAAGTACCCTAGATGTTCTGCTCTCTAATGCTGCTGGGTTCGATCGCAGACACGCCCGTCGGGCTAATCATTCGGAGTTCCCGTGGTTTTTCGTCCAACTCTGCGATTCTTTACGTAAATACGGGTTACGTTCACTTAGAGAGACCCACAAGGATGGCACTACCCCTTAGGGCCTATATCCCTGGGTTTGATAATTGCTCGCCATAAATACAGACAACTGATTTTGTGAATCGTTGTGAACGCCATTCCTTTATTATATTTTTCAATGTGTTGCAGAAAATTTCAGTTACTAAGCACTAAATATTTCCGTTCATCAATTACAACAATGTTTAGAAGGAAAACAAAAAACCGCTAAGAGATCAGGAATTAAGGGGACAGTGGACCTTTATTTGAGTAAAATCGTCTGTAGCAAAGTCGTCGAAAAAAAGGCCTATTTCTGTGGTATAATAGTACCAAAACAGTTTTTTCTCAATAAAATATCATTTATAAAGGTTTTAAAAATTAAATAATAAAGATAAGTTTATTTATATACTTTAAATCTCTTTTTCTCAAAACTAATTTTTGCAGCATTTTTTGGTATTTGAAATGCTTTTTGCGACATAATTTTTGATCAATATTTAAGAAATTGATTAGGAAGTATCCTGATTTTGTTTAGAAAGAATTTGTGTAAGCTTTTAAAAATTCGTCTTCATTAAGATAACCAAGTTTAATTTTTAACTTATTAATAAGCAAAATGTTGATGAAAATCGATATGTAATTTAGAAAAAAAACTGTAAATTATTAACTATTGAAGAGATGAATATAAATCTTACACAATTTTATTTATAATAGAGTTTTAAGTGATAAAAATGCAAAAGCAAAAAATTATCTCAGAAATTAAGACGCGAGGAGCATTTTAAAGTTTCGATTAAAAATTTAATTTTTTTTAAAAAAAATTAATTAAATTGCAGTGTTTGCAGAGATTATCTGTGGTAATGAAATAATATGCAGATGATTAGACTTCATTCATTAGATTTTGAATTCCGGGATTCTCGGCTCTTTGTAATGTGTAATTCTGTTAGCCCAAATGTAATATTTCGTAAAAAGCAAATCTGCCACGGTTTTTTATCTTTAAATTTTAGCTGAAAAATGCTCTTAAAACTGTAGTTTCCATCATTAATAAAATACAGCATTTTCTTTTTTTGTTATTAATACATCATGAAAAGGTCATTTAACAAATTTAAAAAACAATTTTAATTTCCGAAACTCTAAAATATAGGAAACTTTAACAATCTGATTTACAAAAATTCATCAGAAATTTCCCCATGAATTTTCCTCATAGTTCATTACAAATTTTTACATAAATTTATATCTAAGCGATAAGGATAATTGCTCTATAAACTTATCTCTCTAAACTAACACTGTAATTTCTATTTAAATATTATAAACATTGTGGTTGAAATTCTAAAGTCCATTTTGTGTACGTAGTATTCGATGATACGATTTTCTGGAATTCGATTCATGATGCAGGTTTTAGTTTCATAAAAAAGGATACTTTCAACATGTTATATAATACGCCAAACGAGCCCAGAATATTAAGAACAACTACCTAATAATAAAAATGAAAATAATCTCTAAAATCTGAAAAATAAGAAGTAGCATGTTATAAAAAACTGTTGATATAAGATTTAATTCAACAAGCATTTTTTTTAAATCGTCGTCGCCATGATGAAAAGCATATGCTAATGGCTAATTCTTCAAACAAAATGAGAGTACTTTCCATAATGTTTTTATTATTAATTGATGTAGAACAGAAATATTATTTATCTGCAATACCAAATTCCATTAAAAAGAATTAGTAGAACTTGAATTATAAAAAGACGGAGCGGAATTTCCATTTGTATTTTATAAACGTAAATAGATTTGTTTATTCTTATATAATGCGGAAAAATTTTATACCTTTCTCTGATTTGAATATAGAATTTAGATTCATGCTATTGCTTTGAATTTATCAAGTATAACCATTATTTTCTTCTATTGCAATATTTTAATAATTTCTTTTTTTTTTTTTTTACAACACTACTTATAATTCCATGAAATTTCCATTGCATAGAAAAACCATTTTTCAGGAGGATTCGAAAAATTGAAATGAAATATATATGAAAAATGACATCCGATAAATAAAATTTAAGAGACACATACCTAAAAAAAGAATATTAGTATAGCACTTTATAAAAGAAATAAATAGCAAATGCATTTATTTCTCTAGCATATTTACAGCTAAGAATACATTAAAAATTCCGTACCTGCAAAAATTTTTCTATGTAATTGTATTTTGACTCATTTGGTATATAAATTTTTATAAATCACCGTTTAAAAGATAAAGTGGATTTCTACATGATGAATCAGAGAAAAATCGCATCACACTTCGTTTTGATAAAAAGACGTTTCCAAGTTCTACACAGGATTTATAAGGAGCGAAATAAAAGAATATTGACTTCATAAAAAAAAAAAAAAAAAAAAAAAAAAAAAAAAAAAAAAAAAAAAAAAACATTGTCCGCTCCAAAGGCTTTTACTTAAATGCAGCATATGAACAAGGGAATTCTTTAATTTGACCGGTGAAATCAAAAGGGATATAAAAATAACTAATCATTATACACCATTAACCATAGGATCCTCATGGAAAACCTCTTCAATTTGAGGTCAAATGGATCGGCATAAATTATTTAAAAACAGAAATTTCGTTTTTTTTTTTTAAATCCGAGATTCTAAAAATAATCACATTATCTTTTACGTCGAATCTTTAAACCAAAACTATATAGAGATTTAAATAATCGACAGCAAAAATGAAGGACAATATTTTTGGACAGAAAATTACTCAATCTGCTACAAAAATTAACCAAACTAATAAAATTTCTTTCTTTAATTAGAAAAATCATTTAATTAAATAAAATTAGCAAATTCTTCAAAAGAGCGATAAAAATGTTTGCTTTGCTAAGAATATCGCATTTTGCATTTTAACTATGGATGTGTGCTTATAAATTTGCAAAATATGGGAAGATGGCCGCATAATGTGTTTCGTAAGGGGGAAAACACTTTTATCAATGTGTAAATAGGCGCTGGATTTACATATGGTAAATTTTTAATGACAAATGTTAAATAGGTGCCATAATGCAAGCTTGCAAACTTGATATTGCACCATTTTTTAGCCACATTTATCTTTTTTATTTATTTATTTATTCATTTTTAAATTTTTGATATTTTATATTACCCGAAATAGCAGCTTAAATACATAGCGTCTTCACTAGTCAACAAAATTAATACAGAGGAAAACTGAATAACATAGCGATATGTAACTGTTCAACTTTATATTAATTTTGGTTTAACATCGGTGAAAATATTTTTTTTAATTAATATGAATTTTAGAAAGTTTAGCAGTAAAAATCTACAAAGTCTGAATGTCTCATAGTAATAAAAGGAAAACATAATCAGGGTTGCCAGTGGTCAGGGAAAAACACTGTCCAAAAATGAGTAAACTCTCAGTGATTTCTTATAGAAAATATTTGGAATAATACTACCTCTGGCAAAAAAAAAAAAAAAAAAAAAAAAAAAAAAAAAAAAAAATCGGTGGATTAATTCGGAACGACCGATCTAGCAACACTGGGGAAACAAAATGCTTCACCTGCATAGAGGCAAGTGTCGATCTTCTTCTCCCACCGTTGTTCAACTGAGAATCGCTTATATTCTGTGTAAGACGTGCTTTATTAAGTGCTTGTTCAGTGTACTGGTTCTTAACCGAGAACTGGAAAATGAAGGATCAAAAGATCAGTCAGTTTTAATTTTGGTTTTAAACTTTGCAAGACAGCGAAAGATAATTATGAGAGGTGGTGCAAATTGAACACTCACCATACTCGCCAGATCTCAATCCTCCAGCCTTTTTCCTATTTTCACGACTCAAACTCTCAAAGAGATTTCACCATCTTGCTGACATCCAAAGAAACGTGACGAAGCTTTTGAGCACCATCCCACAAGAAGACTTCTTGCGAATTTTTCAAGACATGCATTACATATTTTAGCGGTGCATAGTTATGAGAGATGATTTTTTCGGAGGATGGTATGGTAATTTTCATTAATATTTCCTCTACATTAATGTTACAGGACTATTCACCGAACTTTTTTGTCAGAGATTGTATAAAAGAATGAAAGAAAGCGAATTTCTCTTTAACAAAATACTAGTATTTAACGATTTCTTAATCGTGTTTTTGATTGTGTATGTCACATTTACGCTTGGCTGCAACACAGTATGTGCCAAGTATTGTAGTATTCCTTATTGTCGATTATTCAATAATATCAGAAATAATTATCAGTCTTTCATAAATAATTTCAATTGCAATATTTTAAAATATATTAGTAATCGGTTATATGTAATCGGAATGTAGTTCTTCAGAACATATTTAAAGTATTCGACTTGAATTTACTGGATAAATTCGTGCATAATAAGTACTAACTCAACAGCTATTGTATTTTTGAAATTATAATTTTGATTTTAATTTTGTTTATATATATATTATATATATAAATATATACATTAGATGCTAAATAAAACATTTTCTTAATGATTTTTATATTTCTTATATTTTTTTAAATAATTTAACTAAGAATATGTGATTTAAAAGAAAAAAAACAATTGTTACATAGCAGCCAATAATTATTTCTTTTTATATCATATAAATTTTTCCTTTCTATTTTTCTACTTGCAATTTGTATTTTTTAATGCAGAAATGAATGGAAGTTTGCTAAAATCTCTTGCAACAATTTATTCAGAATGATTTAAAAATACCTATTAGAAAATACTGCATTTTTCTGTTAATTTTGCTAATTTTTATGAATAAAAATGAAAGAAAATCCCCTATGGTATTTTTAATACAAAAATAATCGATAAAACTTGTGCAAAGAATTTCTTTGTATGATTGCTCTCGTTAGAATTTAACAAATACTTTGTTTAGGAATATACCGATAATTTATTATTTATTTCATAGTTATAAATTAGCATACTGAAAATTGAAGCGTTTTAAATAAATAGTATTGATGGAAAATCAATAAACTATACATTTCAGTGAAAATGATTTTTTTAAGAATTCGGGAAATGTTATGTGTCGATCACAAAACTTTACTATATCTCAAGACACTTAATGTTTCAAAAAGTAGTTGCAAATGTTAATAATTAAACTTTATTAATATTATGTTATGAAATGTTTGAATTTCAACTTAAATTTCAACTTCTGTCAATTAATACAGTAAACAAGAGTTAATATCGATAGTTATAGGTAATAAAATGAATGTATTTCATTGTACTGTTGTATTTTAACTGTTTGCAAATAGTCGATTTTGCTGAAAGAGCCACATCACGAACCACCGATGTACAGCGAAAATTTCAGATAATTGCATTGAAATTGCTATTACAGAATTTATATATGGCAGAGTATTTCTAAATTGAAAGAATATCTAATTGTCATAGCCAAAATCATAAATGTGATAATTATATAAATTCTACGCATAACTTCGTACACTTTCAGTGTACAAATAATGAAAATAGTAAAAAAAAAAAAAAAAAAAAAAAAAAAAAAAAAAAAAAAAAAAAAACTGCAACTACGGTGCTTGCTTACTGCTGAATATTTCAAAATTCATGGACTACCGCCATGTCTTAGTCAAAGACGTATAGGTGTAAAATCGGAACCATAAGTATTTGTTATTCTGAAATGCAGCAAAAATGTAAAAAGAAATTCTGAAAAACATTTTTAATATTAAACAGCTTTTTAGTTATGATAAAACAAATTCTTATAAATTAATACAAAATGAAATAAAATAAAATAATTGACAATATAGAAAATAGCTTTTTCAGATATTTGGAAAAATCCATTTTTTTTCCCCTTTTGGGTGTAAACAGGCTATCTTTTTAAAACTCCTGGAAAATTTATTTTGATCAAAAAATTCTTGCTTATCTATAAGTAATATATTTTTGTTCCTTTTTATAAAGTAAAATTATATATGTCTTCTTTCATGTGCCAAAAATAAAACTCTGGCTTCTTTTTTTGTTTTTTTTTTGCATTGTATAGGTTTAATTACTTTACACTAAAAGTCTCAAAGTTCCAAAAATCATAAAATGAATTATAAAGTGACTGAACAGCATCATAATTGCAATTTGACTTCAACCATCATAGAATTTGGTGTGATACTATGGATCAGCTCAACGGAATAAATCAAAGGTCAATATTTGGAACTGCAGAAATCTCTCTATACGAAATCATAGATTAATTTTAAACACGATTATTCAATAGGTAAATTAATTATAACAGATATATAATTGGCCCGGACCAGAATTTTTTCTGCCCAGAAACCCCAAAAACCTTTCCCGGACATTTTTCACCCACTTGGAAATTTTACAACCGTTATAATTAATTTACCGATCATGATTTACCGGGTGTCCCAAAAATGACTGATGGATTTTAAAAATCAATAACTTGCAAACGGTGGCAGCTATCTAACAATTTTTTGCAGGGGGGTTATGTATAGTGTCAGGAGTTTATTTACCATATTTTTTTTATTTTAGTTCGAATTTCAAACAATAGGTGGCGCTGACGGCAATTGAAGGCCAGGTCGACGCTTCACTCAGCATTGATCATCTGGCCTTCAACCGCCGCCGTCAGCACCACATATTGTTTGAAATTCAAACTAAAATAAAAAATGAAGGTAAAAAAACTCCTGACATTATACATAACCCTCCTGCAAAAATGTTTTAAATAGCTGTCACCGTTTGCAAGTTATTGAATTTTAAAATCCATCAGTCATTTTTGGGACACCCGGTAAATTAATCTAATATAGAAGTACAATTCTAGTAGGAATTTGCGTTACACGGTATTGCCCACCTGGACAAAAGTTTTGATCCAATTCTATGTATAATTTCATATACTTTTTGCAGGAACAATAGTGACGCATAGATAGACAGATCGGCCGTTAGATATTTTAAATAGACTTTCTCATTGCGAAGTATTTGACCCTTAAAATATGTGAATCCTCTAATAAAGGAAAGTCAAAAAACACCCGATTACAATGTTTTCTTTTATTATAGATAAAAGAGAGTAAAAAGACAAAAATAAATGACCTTATTTGCATACAAGAAAGAACAGATGATTGGTCTTTAAATGTTGAAATATGTTTTAACATGCAAATAGAGTACGTGTGATTATTTTTTACATATAGCTTTACAATATTTACACCATTCAAAACTTCGTGAAAGAACATTTCAATAGCTCAATAAAAGGCCATTAACATTCATAAAAAATGGATAAAATTAAATTAAAAAAATAAATAGTTGAAAAAATCTGTACATGGCGGAACAATTAATCTTAGAGGAATATAATAGTATTGATTTCGTGTAAAAAATATTTTTAAATTAGCATACTGGTAATTCGTGATAAAAATAAACCTGTGCCTTTAAATGATACACTACGAATTAAAAAAAAATTAAGTAAACAGTAACGGACAATTATTAATAGAACTAAATATATTTTTGGAAGAAATGATATTTTAAATACCGGATAAAAAAATTACAACACAGTACAATAAAATACAATATTTGACCTAATTCGTTTACAACTGAGAATAAAGGATTGATTTTTAAACGCTGAACATGTTTCATTATGCAAATGGTGTGTATGTAATCGACTTTTAAAAATACCCATGCAATATTTAAACAATTCCAAACTTCGCATAGAGAATTTTCTAAAGCTCCGTACAGGGAAGCTAAAACTCATGAAATATGCATGAAAATAAATCTTTTCTATTTGAAAAAATGCATTTTTTATAGAAGAAATAAGCCGTATACGACGAAACAATTTATCTCAGAGAAACATATTACTATTAATTCCGTGCTTAAATGCCAAAAATCAAGGAATATGTTTTTAATATTAGTACCAAAGTAAAATGAAAGAGTAATGGTCATTTGACAATTCAAAGTACAAATATTTAAAACGATATTTTGTCAAATAATATGACATTTTTCTTTTTTCATACTAATTAAGCGAATTCATAGATGTAAATTACATATATACTGTTAAAAAAACAGTAAAGTTATAGATAAAATTTGTATTAATTTGGTATTTCTTGTACGTTTTATGTAATGGTACAAGAAAAGTGCATGTACCAGACGCACGTTCGCATTAAGAATAAAAAAATCCGTAAACTTACTAAAAATGATTTAGATAACAATGATGACAAGTACTTTTATCTGGGGAGTGGAAATCGGATTGCAGTATAAATTCTAGTGTAATTACGTTAATTTTAGTAGATTTCTGTAGATTTACAAAACTAATTTTGTGGAATCATTTGTGTAATGTTTGTATTTTGTAAAATCATTTGTTTATGTATATTGTTTTGCATTGTACAGGTAACATTACAATAAGCATGCAGATTTTTGCTAATTTAGGTCAGTAGAATTACAGAATTAGTAGAATTTTAGGATTTATTTACTTATTTGTTTATTTAAAGTGTAGATGAAAAAATCAGTCACTAAGCAGATATAAAAATACTTTTCTTCATTTGCATTAAGATGTCATTTTATATATTTAAAGAAAAATAGAAATTAAATTTCTAAGAATGAGCGATTACTACAAAATGAAATAGTACTATGGACAGTTGGAAAGTGGTGTACAAATTTGCGAAAAAAATATTAATTTTCTAATGTTTAAAATTTTAATTTTTTGATATCTAAAATGAAATTTAATGATTTAACCAAAATTCATTTAGAATTTTTTACTGTTAAATGTCAAATATTTTCGAACAACTAACAATTTGTTTATTTTGTAAAAATTATTCTTTACAAATATTACTTTTCCAGTTTTCTTTAAGTAGTAAATAAAAATTATAGCCACATTTAATGAATATTCCTTGAAAATTCGGGATAATTTTTTACATATCTCATTTATTTAAAAGTCAGTTTGGCAGGAGAATTTAAACATACTACGGACGATGTCTTTGTTTAGCTTAATCGCTGAAAAACTACTCTGAAAATTAATATAATTTAAGGAAATATTACCGTACGAAATCGAAGACAAAAATATTTTTTAGTCAATGATCTTTTTAAATTCCCGAGAAAAATACAGCAGTAATTTTCCTAATTGGTCTAAAACTAAAAATGGAAGGCTGATCTTTAAACTTTGCAAACAACTTAAAAATTCAAAACCCCCCACACATAACATTTACATAGCACTGTACAGAAAATATATATATACATAAAAATAAATCTTTTTTTTTATTTGAAATAAAGAAATTTTTAGAAGAATCTATAGTATTAATTTCGTGCTGAAAAAAGCAAAATAAATAAATAAATATTGCATTTTTCGACCTAATTTGTATACAAAAGAGAGTAGAAGATTGATTTTTAAACTTTCAAACATATTTTAGGATGGAAATGGTATGTAGTACGTGCAAATGTCTTTTAAAAATACATTTGCAATATTTAAACAATTCAAAACTTCGCATACAGATTTTTCCGAAGCCTGATATGAAGAAACTAAAACTCCTGAAAAGTGCATGGAAATAATCCTTTTTCATTTGAAAAATAAATAAATAAACAAATAAGTAGAAGACAAAATAAGGTACACGTAGAAAAATAATTTACCTCAGTGAAATGTCTTAGTTATTTTTTTTTTCGTAAAATAAATAAATAAATACATAAATGATAAAAAAATCGCTGCTTATAAAAAGCATACTGAAAATTAAAACAATTAAAAAATAATAATATTAAATAAAAATAATAAATAATAATATTTGACAGTTGGAGAATGACTTAATGCATTTTCAATGAAAGAAATATTTTAAATGCTCGATTAAAAAAATAAAAACAGTACAATAAAATAGAATATTTTGCCTAATTTGTATACAATTTAGAATTGAAGATTGATTTTTAAGCGCTAAGCATGTTTTGTTATGCAAACAGTGTGTCTGTAATATTCTTTTAAAAATAACTGTACAGCATTTAAACAATTCTGAAATTCTCATAGATAGTTCTCTAAACACGTCAGAGAGAAACTAAAACTAATGAAATATGCATGAAGATAGTAATCTTTCTTATTTGAAAAATAAAACATTTTTTTCAATAGTAGAAATACGCTGTATGATATAAGGAAAGTAAAACTACTGAAAAATGCATAAAAGTAATCATCTGAACTGAATGTATTAGTTATTTTTTCGTAAATTAAATAAATAAAAAAACCTGCTTATAACTTGCATTCTGAAAATTAATACAATTTAAAAGAATAATATTTGTCAGTTGGAGAAATATTTAATATATTTTCAATGAAAATAATATTTTAAATATTCGATTAAAAAATTACAAACGGTACTATAAAATACAATATTTTGCCTAATTCGTATACAATTCAGAATTGAAGATTGATTTATAAGCGCTAAGCTTGTTTCGTTATGCAAACAGTGTGTCTAAAACCTTCTTTTAAAAATAATTGTGCAGCATTTAAAGAATTCTAAACTTCGCAGAGAGAATTTTCTAAACACGTATGAGAGAAACTAAAACTAATGAAATATGCATGAAACAACTACACATTTTTTAAACATTAGTGGCAATATGTACTGGTTAGTGATAGGGTAGTGGTTATTAAACAATTAAAAATACAAATCTTTTAAACTATAATTCATGAATCTATATAATTTCCAAATTTTTCAGAAGAAAATTTCTGACCACTTGCATTCCCCAATAAAGTTTCTTTTTTTCAAATTTTAATTGTCTTTAAATCGCACAGCCAGTAAATTGAAAAAATATCCAAGATTGGAATTAAACACGGGGCATCGGACTAACACCTTGAAGTTTTACCAATCGAACTATTTGAATATACTCAGTGTGGAATTTCTCAAAGTCACATGTTGGGAAATTTGTAATATATTTTATCAAATTGTAAATTAATTTTACTATTTTTACAAACCCTAACGAAGGTAACAGGCATAAATTATACAAACATGCAAAAATAAGCCGTTGAACAGGTATCAAATTCTTTTTGATCAATTACAATAAAAATAAAAATCATTTTATGTATAAAGAAAAAGAATGTTATGAATCGTAAAATTCCAATTTTATACACATTTACAAACCCCAAAAGTATATATATATATTTATATATACAGGCAAAGTTATGGAGAAAAATCATTTTCCAGGTTTTTTTAAAATTTTATTTTTTCTCATATGTAAATTGAACTTTGATATTATTACCACAGTTTGCGAAAAATCTTTTAAAGTTAAATTTTAAATATATTCTAGGAAAAAGCAATTATTAATTTTTATTCATTAGAAATATAACTTTCCCAATTTTCTGCATGCAATAAATAATAATTATAGCAACAATTAACGAATATACCTTAAAAGTCAGAATCATTTATATAACATATCATCATTTATTTAAAAGTCAATTTGGCAGTGGAATTTAACAATGGTTTTTGAATAGCACTATTTTTTTATTTTATATAGACTAATTTGTTCTAATAAAAGTAGTAAAAGAAAAACCTACAAGCGTTATTGAATAGAAATAATAGTCAAATAAACATGAGCAAAACAATTTTGTACAATATTTTAATCATTAAAATTTAAGAAAATGATTTATCAGGAAAATACTGACGGTGTCTCAGTTTAGCTGATGCTTCTGAAAAAAAAATGCTGAAAATTAATGCAGTGTAAATGCATATTATCGTGGGAAAACGAATAAAAAATATTTTTAGGGCAAATGTTATTTTTTAAATTCCTGGTAAAAAAGCAGCTGTAATTTACCTAATTGGTAGAAAAACTAAAAAAATGGAAGGTTGATCATTAAAGTTGCAAACATCTCCAGAATTCAGAACTGCACAGGAAAAATTAAACTCACGAAAAATGCATACAAAAATCTTTTTTATTTGGTTGGGAAAAATAGTAGAATATATTAGTATTAATTTCGTCCTAAAAATAAAATCAAAAGAAGCAATACAATAAAATATAATATTTGGCCTAATTTGTATATAATGGGAGTAGAAGGTCGATTTTTAAGCTTTCAAACATGTTTTAGTATACAAATGGTGTGTGTGTAATCGTCTTATAAAAATAGCTTTGCCATATTTAAACAAAACTGTTTATAGAGAATTTTAAAATTCACGATACAGGGAAACTAGAAATCATAAAAAATGAATGAAAATATTTCTTTTTCACTTGGAAAAAAAGAAGAAATAGAAGAAGAGGACGAAACAAGTTGGGAAAAGCACATGGGAAAAGAATTCATCTCATATTAATGTATTATTATTATTATTATTATTATTATTATTATTATTATTATTATTATTTTTATGTGATAAGAGAAAAAACTGCTTATAACTAGTAACTAGCTTACTCAAAATTGAAACAATTTTAAAAAATAATACCGGAAAGTTGGAGAATGAGCTCAATATATATATGATTTTAAAGATGTATGAAATACTTGATAAAATATGTTGCAAAACAATACGTAGCTAGTCTTTCACTGAAAATAATCTTAAGATTATATGAAGAAATATCCACTTTCTTCAGATATTTTACAGAAATCAAAAGACATTTTTCAGATATAGTTTTACCTTAAAACTATCTATCGATTTTTCAAAGGTATTTTTAAGAATATCCAAAGAAAGAGATAAATACCTGCAGTTTTTTTACAGATTATTTTTAGAGGGGTCTTTGGCGGTCACCGTAATACTTACGAGTCATGGATATGCATAATATAATATATGAAAATAAAACAAGTATAAACTATTTATAAAATGGATTGCAATTCCAAAACAAAATTTAAACATACTTTTAAA
The DNA here is from genome assembly GCA_964019185.1 of Maratus speculifer. Lineage (NCBI taxonomy): Eukaryota > Metazoa > Arthropoda > Arachnida > Araneae > Salticidae > Maratus > Maratus speculifer. Next base: position 375,354,025 of record OZ025294.1, on the reverse strand, counting down.
TATTTTAATATGCATAGTAATACTCTATTAATGAAATGCTGTTGAGCCAATTTTAACAAATTATATAAAACGCCAAATTACTCAAGTAGTACCAAATTGCGCAATAGAAACATCCTTATAACTACACAAATAATAATCATATTCACTAAAAGTTTACTGAGTTGGATTAAGAGTCTTATTTCCAATTGAAACATGTCTTTAAATTGATATTTGAAAGAAATACAGGGTCATGAAAAATTGAAAATGTTGAAAACAGGATTACAAATATCTCGGCAACTAATAATCCGATCGAATTCATCCTTTATGCAACTTTTATTTATTTATTTATTTATTTATTTATTTATTTATTGCCTTTTACGTCCATTTCTTAAAGTTAAAAAAGGGAATTTTTTTTATGTACCTTTCATCAGAACGAATTTTTCGAGAGTCCGAAAAAATAGTTCCGTATAATAGAGGTTACTGATATTAAATAGGATTCGTCCCATCCTTACATACTAAGTACATATAGCATTTGAAGTCTCTATCTCAATTTGTTCGGGAGATAGAGCGTTTACAGTCACACAGACACACATACAGACGTACGGACTGCATTCCTCCCCCCCAAAACAGTATGTTTTTAGGAATCTGCAGTATCTGAAACGAACAAATACTTAAAAAAAAATCAATTTTCGAAACGATTGCAATACTTACCCTATGCTACGTATGATGGGTAAGTAAAATGCAGCATTTTGCCTAATTTGTATACAACTAAGTTTAGAAGATTGATTTTCAAATGCTAAACATGTTTCGTTATGCAAATGGTGTGTATGTCATAGTTTTTTGTAAAAGAACTTTCAAATATTTAACCAATTCTAAATTTTGCACAGAGTGCTTTCTAAAAGAAACAGTCGGGGGAACTGGGGGACATTGATACAGCTTTCTTCAAAAAAAATTTTTGGTGTCTAGAATGCGAAAATTTCAAGTTATTTTGCGTTATTATTGCGTTATTATAATTTGTATACAACTAAGTTTAGAAGATTGATTTTCAAATGCTAAACATGTTTCGTTATGCAAATGGTGTGTATGTCATAGTTTTTTGTAAAAGAACTTTCAAATATTTAACCAATTCTAAATTTTGCACAGAGTGCTTTCTAAAAGAAACAGTCGGGGGAACTGGGGGACATTGATACAGCTTTCTTCAAAAAAAAATTTTGGTGTCTAGAATGCGAAAATTTCAAGTTATTTTGCGTTATTATTGCGTTATTATAATTTGTATACAACTAAGTTTACAAGATTGATTTTCAAATGCTAAGCATGTTTCGTTATGCAAATGGTGTGTATGTCATCGTTTTTTGTAAAAGAACTTTCAAATATTTAACCAATTCTAAATTTTGCACAGAGTGCTTTCTAAAAGAAACAGTCGGGGGAACTGGGGGACATTGATACAGCTTTTTTCAAAAAAAATTTTTGGTGTCTAGAATGCGAAAATTTCAAGTTATTTTGCGTTATTATTGCGTTATTATAATTTGTATACAACTAAGTTTAGAAGATTGATTTTCAAATGCTAAGCATGTTTCGTTATGCAAATGGTGTGTATGTCATCGTTTTTTGTAAAAGAACTTTTAAATATTTAACCAATTCTAAATTTTGCACAGAGTGCTTTCTAAAAGAAACAGTCGGGGGAACTGGGGGACATTGATACAGCTTTTTTTTTTAAAAAAAATTTTGGTGTCTAGAATGCGAAAATTTCAAGTTATTTTGCGTTATTATGCGATGTCAGCAAAATCTGTGTATGTGTTATAAAAATGTGCAATCGTTGTTTAATATATTATTTTTGCATGTAATTTTAAAAAAATAAAAAAAAGTATTTTGTATCAATGTGCCCCATCCCCGGGGCAGATTGATACAGTTTGACACGTCTGGGAAAAATGGAGACAAAATAACACCAATGCATATTTGTAATAGAAAAATAGTTAGCAAACCATTTTATATACATTTATAGACATTAAAATCGCACACAATTTATTTGTAAGCGATATAAAAGCAGTCAAAATGAAATGTATAATGACCTGATGTTCTGGCTGTTCCTTGTCTCTTTGTTGACTGTGTCATATCTGGCACTTTAATCCCAGAATTATCTTCTTTCTTAGGAAAGGTGAAAGAATTACCAGTTTTTCTGTTTATACATCGGTTTACAAACAGAAAATAAAGGATAATTCTATTAAAAAATATGTTTATAATATAATTATCCTGTACTGTTCTTCAGTTTGTTTCTCTTACTTAAAATTTCTCGTGTCGATAATACTTTTTTCTCTGGAGAATCGATATAAATTTGAGATTTGCCAATCTGCCTTCCATTTCTTTTGTTAATTCTACTAGCACTAGATACTGTATAAGTTTGTACGTCTCCTGTTTGCAAAAATACTATTAAATGTTCTAATATTAAGAAATTACATCTATTTCACTTTAATAAAAACTAATAGTAGAACTTTTCGACGAAAAATGGTTGAATTAAGGAGTGTATGGTAAAAAAAAAAAATAAAAGGTAATGAAAAAATGAACTAGAAAAGGATTTAGGTTGTATCAATGTGCCCCGACAAAGACTGTATCAATGTGCCCCATACAACCATTTTGAATAAAATGAGTCGCAAATCCAACACTTAATTTTTTATCTAACAATATAGAAGGAGGAACTGATAAAGAGTAGCTTTACTTGCCAGGGAGGGTATTCTTTTCGGTTGAAAATAGTCGAACAGTTGTATAATACCATTTCAATTGTACAACTCAAATTTACTTTTAACCTACAAAAACAATTAATCACCCATCCTATTTCATCAAACTATTGAATTATTCCAAAACTTTCTATATGTAGTTAATTTCACTAGTATCACCTTTTGGAGCGGTTGTGAAACTTCCTGTAATGTCTCTGTGTGCTGTACAGGGGGTGTATTAATGTGCCCCAGTTCCCCCTACATGAAAACTAAAAGCCATGAAATATTCATTAAAATAATAATCTTATCGCTTTGAAAAAACAGTTTTTTTCTGCAGAAGAAATAAGGTGTAAACGAAACTTTTTATTCTCATAGGAATGCATTTCAATTGCTTCCATGCTTAAATACCAAAAACAAAACAAAACAAATAATAATAATGCTTTTAATACCAATATAAAGTGAATCAATAATGTTTATTTAACAACTAAAAATACCTACATTTAAAACTATATTTTATCAATCTATATATAATTCTTGAAAAAAATTGTTGTAGGAAATTTCTCGCGCCTTGCATTTTATATTATATATATACATATATATATTAAATTTTAGTGTTTTAAAGGACACAGCCTGTGTATGTGAAATGTATCCAAACTAAAAATCAAAACCTCAGGCATTGGTGCAGCATACTGACGTTCTGCCAACGGCACCACTTTGAAATACCCAGATATGAACTTTTGAGTATCGTATGTTGAAAATTTTGAAATATATCTTATAAAATAATAAATTAAACACATCAAGAACTGTAGATAACAACATTTACATTTATAATGCCAACATTCACAATTTTTATTATTAACACACCAATTTGTGGAATTATTTTAGATCTTAAAATAATAATTTTATTTATCACAAAATACTTCTTTATTTATCATAATAAAATGATGCAGTAATAAAAATGATGACATGACCCATGCAGTTATTGACCCCAGATGGTCCAAAATGCTAGAGGGGAGAAGGGGAAAAATATGAGAAAAAGAGGAAAAAATGAGGGAGTTGATGAATCTTCAAGTGAAATAAAAGGTCGAGAAGAAATTAACTTTCAGTATGGTAACTAATGATGTTCAAGATTGAATGAACACGTTCTTAGGTTTAATTTTTTTAAATGTCACTTATAAGGTATAGATTTTTTTAATACTAGATCTTTTTATTATGATAAATGACGAGGTATTTAGTGTTAAATATTTTTTTAAGATCTAAACTAATTGGTATGTTAATAATAATAATATTTTTGAAACATTAAGGAAAGTAACCGATGTAAAATTATACATAGATGAAAAAATGTCAGTCAGTGAGCAGGTTTACAATTACTTTTGGTCAATTACAAAAAAAAAAAAAACTTTTTATGCATACAAAGAAGAAAAATGTTCTTAAAATTGAAAGCTGAAACACATTTATTAGCGAAAAAGAAAAAAAAAAACTTTCTATAAAAAATTGGTTAGGTGGCAAATTTGTGAGGAAAAATTATTTTTCGGATATTTTTTTATTATTTTATTTTTCTATGCCCAAATTGAAATCTAATGTTATTATCAAAGTTTTTATACATTCTTTGATATTTAAAAATAAAATATTTTCGAGGATCCAGCAATTATTTGTTTATCTTGTTTATAAGTAAATCTTTCCCAATTTCCTTCATGCATTAAATAAAAAATATAACAACAATTGCCAAATATTCACTAAATATTCAGAATTATTTATTTAATATATTATCATTCATTTAAAAGTCAATTTATGAGCGGAATTTAAAATGCCTACATATTAAAACTTTTTTTGCATACATGTATTAATTTATTCTAATAAAAGTAGCAAAAGAAAACATGCATTATTAAAAAAATAATAGCCAAATAAACACGAGCAAAGAAATTCCATAAAATATTGGGATCTATAAAATTTTTACAATATGTTTTAGCAGAAATATATATACGATGACTTGTTTAGCTGGTAATTCTAAAAACTCTATTGAAAATAAATAACATCTAAATAAATACTATCATGTGCAAACGAGCAAAATTAACTTTCAGAGCAAAATGATCTTTTTAAATATCAGAAGAAAATACAACAGTAATTTACGTAGTTATAAATCTGAGAATGGAAAGTTGATTATTAAACCTTGGAAACAACTTTGCAATTTAAAACTTGCAATAGTTCTCCACTTTCTCTTGTGCGGTGCAGGGAAATGTAATTTTAGAAAAATGCATGAAAACAAATATTTTCTATTTGAAAAAGAAAAAAAAGTGATAAAAGCTACTTGGTGAATAAGTTTATCTTATAAATATATATCAATATCAATATCGTGTTGAAAACAGAAATAATGGTTCTACTTCACTGCTCGAAATAATTAGGATAGCACATGTTTTAAACTACATTACACGATTCTTATATCGATAAGTAACAAAAAATAAACCATCCATAATTTATTGCCTAACAGGAAACAGAGGAAGAAAAATTTTACATGCAAATCATAGTCCATCACGTCAAAAATCAGAAAAAAAAACGTAATGGCAGAAATCGGGATGCTACAGAAATTTCTCTTTCACTGCCTTAACGGCAAATATCATTGGTCAGTTTCTTTCTTTAACCGCGTTATTTACCAGAATCCTTGGCATGGTGTATTATAGGTTAACTTCAATCCGGAAAAACGCAACCAAGTCTAGCGAACGCTGTTGGGGTCGCCAGAAGTGTTGATGCAAGGCTGTGGAATCGATTTCAAGATAGAAGGAATATTAGACGTCGACCAGCACATAGTGGTCAGCCATGCACCACTACGGGCAACTGATGATCGGTATATACTTTTAACAAATCGTCAAAACAGAACAGATAATGCTACTTAGCTGCAAAGACAGTTACTCTGACAGAACGAAAAGTGTCCACCTAAACATTACGTAGGGAAGGGAGGTTCATCAGGGAGGTTTCCATGCACGTAGAACAATGGCCTGTATTCGATTCCACCCTGTGACACGAAGAAGGTGGGATGCTGAACAACGATATTGTGAGCAATATAATCGAAGCCAAATTCTGTTTACAGACGAGTCCCGATTCATCCTGGCGCATGACACCGGATGTGTATTAGTAGTGATTAAAAGGGGCACTCGAAATAACCTCACACTCGTTCGTGAAGGGTCACAATACAGACAAAATGGTTTGATGGTATCGGGTGGAATCATCATAGGTGGACGCACGGACCTTCATAACATTTGGAATGATACTTTGACGAGACAAGGGTATACTGGCGATTTACTGAGACATCATGTCAAACCTTACACTGACGCTATTGGAGATTGCTTTGTTTTCCAACATGATAATGATGAACCGCATACAGCTCGTCTTGTGGAGAATGTACTTGAAGCTGAAACGATACAACGTATGGAATGGCCAGCGTACTCTTCAGATATGAATCCGATCAATCATGTTTGGGACATACTCAGACGACACATTGCTACGAGTCCTATGCCTCCTTTTTACTGTCCGAAACATGGAGATTGCAATTCTTGAGGAGTGGAACTGCATTCCTTAAAATCCTATCCATAACATAATCGCATCAATGGAAAGCAGGTATGCAACAGCCAAGCTCTTCGAGGGATCCCCACATTATACTTAAAATTTTGCATTATTTTTAAAAATTCCCCTTTTATTCATTTACATGTAACTAAATTCTTTCCTAACTCATCTTTTGATGTCTTTTCCATTTTACAAAGAATTAATGCTTAATTACATTTTTTTTTTGCTTTTTGTGTTCTATATTAAGCATCCATACACGTGTACTATCCATTTTATGCCAAAACATGGCTGTCTCGCACGGATCTCTTAATATATATCTTTGCTTTCCAAATTTTTGATGAGTAGTGTAGTATAGTGAAAATTAATACAATTTAAATACACATAATCGTAGTAAAAAAATGAAATACACTTTTAACCCCCTGACTGCCCAGCCAAAGGGTAATATTGTAATGTTGTTTTCTGTGTAATTTATTAAAAACATAAAAAAAAAGATGTTTTTTCCAACCTGATGCAAAATACGTTATTAGTATCGGTGTATAATCTTTCATAGCGTAAATCCTAACTTAATTTTTCAGAACTGGGTTTTATTTGTGGAATTATACTAATTTAAATATTGCTTATGTTGCAGTGAAACCTGCAGCATAGTGTGTGAAAAAATCAGCCGGCGGCAGTCAGGAGGTTAAAGAAAATGACATTTTAAATACTCCATAAAATAAATGCACAGAGTATATTAAAATATAATATATAACCCACTTTGCACACAGCGAAGACTAGAAGTTTTATTTTTAAATGTTGAAGCATGTTTCATTATGCAAATTGTGTATCTGTAATCGTCTTTTAAAAATAGCTTCTGCAATATTTGAATAATTCAAGCTTCCCGTACATATTCTTTTTTTTTCTTTTTTTTTTTAAATTTTATTTTATTTAACGAAGTTTAGGGAAACTGAAACTCATGTAAAATAGACAGAAATATCATTTCTGTTGAAAACTATAATTTTAAAACAGAAGAAATGTACTGTACATGACCAAGTAATTTATCTTTGTGTAATGTATTAGTATTTATTTTATGATTTAAAAACCCGTTTTTGTTGTTCAACATCTGTGCATATCTATATTAAATAAAGAAAGGATATTTTAAAATTATAGAAATGTGATTTAAACAAAATTTTATTATTTAGTAAATTGAGTTTAATTTTTCTAGAAAACATTGAGCCGACCCAGTGACGTGGTTGGTAGCGGAAGCTCCTCCCACAGCCGCTGGTCCCTGGTTCGAGTCCAGCTAGCGGCATGGGTGTCTGTGTTGTCCCTGTGATGTGTATTAAAAATGTATGTACTGGATTTTCTGTAATAATAAAGAGTTCTGTATTTGTTTCTCTGTATACTGCATCAATCGAGGTAACAGTCATTGTAGCTATAGACCTCAAAGCACTGTTAACTCAAACTCAAAACTCAAACCCTAGAAAATATTGAGTGAAGTAATAGCTGTAAATTGCATGCAGACGAAAATAACAATCATTAAAAGTAATAATATTTTTAAATGACAATTACTTACAAAATGTTTTCACAATTAAATGAAAAAATTTATTTGCATGCATTTGTAACAAAAACCAACTAATTAATGCTGTGATGAAATGTTAAGTCAATTTAATAGTTGCAAATTAAGACATAGGCACATATTGTTGATCCCCATGTCATCCTACATAGAAAGAAAAGTGCCATTATAAAAAATTATCCTTATAATAGCTTCGGATGAAAAAAACCCAAGCCCGACTAAGATAGGACATCTTTACACTGTAAAAAAAAATCTGTAATCCTAGAAATGTGAATTTGTAGGATTACAGATTTTTTTTACACTGTACAGAAAAAGATGTAAATCAACAAAACTAATTTTTGCAAAGCTATAGATATCTGTAACTTTACAAATTAAAACTATTAAAACTATTAAATTGAAACATAAAAATTTCAGGAATCAGTTTCCTAAAAAAGTTTTAGTAACCTTTCAGATTTTTTTCTTATTTTCAATGTAAATCTGTAACTATTACATGAATTTTTGCTGTTGTTTTACGTTAAAAGATTACGTTACAAATTTTACGTTAAAAGATTTAGGAATCCTAGTTTCCTAGAAAACTTTTAAATGTACTGCACAAAGATTATCCATATAATTTAGTGTTCATTAAAATCTCAGAAAATAATTCATAATACAACGATGAAACTTAATTAGCAGCCCTATAATATAAAACGATCTGAATAAAAAAAATCTAGTGAAAGGTAACAAAACATATTGTGAAACAAAATGATATTTTTAAATACACGGGAACAACAATACAAAATTATAACAATACATACACTAATTGCTACGCAATTCAGAATAGAAGGTTTATTTACAACGTTGAAACATTTTCCATTATGCAAATGATGTATTTCTAATCGTCTTTTAAAAATAGCTGCTTCAATATTTAAACTAGCCGAAACTTCGCATAGAGAATTTTGTATAGCGCTTTATAGAGTAAGTGAAACTCATGTAAAATGCATGAAAGTAACTCATTTTGCTTTTTTTAACACAAATTTTAAACAGAAGGAGTAAACTGCACCACTTCGAATCAATTCATCTGAGAGAAATACATTAGTATTAATTTCGTGCTGCTCTTTTTAAAACATAGTGTCTTCGACATTAGTATACACGTAATATGAAACAGAAAGGATATTTAATATATAAAGGAAAGACATTTGCGATAATATTTATTAAATTATAAAATGAACTTTATTTTTTTTACAAATTTTAGTTACGTATCTGAAGTAAATCAAGTAGAGGAAACAGTCTGAGCAGCTTTAAAATTATTTACATGATGCGTTTGATTGAAAAAAACTTATAACAATTGTCGGAACAATAAAAAATATTAATTCCAAAACATCCTGAAATTAAATACGAAATCTATATTTGATTGTCATAAGAGTAGTTTCATATTCAACCTGAAATTTCGTATTTCTTATCTAAGAATTTTAATTTAAAAAATCACTTTTTTAATTTTTGTCCAATAACCAACGATTAATTGATTTAAAATTTAAAGTATTGCTTTCTTATTTTTTGCATGCAATCAAATATATATATATATATGTATGTATTAATGCTAATCGCGTTAACTTAAAATATTTATCTCTTATATCATATCATCTCATTTTTAAATAAGTAGTTATTTAAAAAATCTAAAAAATATTTTCTTATACATACGCGAATATAACTAACGAAAGAAAATTCATTGAATAATAATTAAAATAAAAATAGCCGAAAAAAACATGCGCGCGCAGAAGAAGGAATATTCATATAATAATATACTCATTAAAATCTAAGAAAATGATTTATCGTGACAATGCAGACAATCTTTTGTTTCTCAGACAGTTCCAAATTAGTATTTTTATAATTAAAAAAGAAACTAAATAAGAAGGTGGAAATTGCACGTCAAGCGTAGCAAATACTGATATTATGAAGTTTTATTATATCAGGTAAGCCGCCGTTCGGGCAAGCCAGTTAAGCGGTTAAACTAATTAGTACACAACTGTGACTATAAGTTTCATTTTAAATGTTAAATTATCTTCCATTATGCAAATGGTCTGTCTATAATCATCTTGTAAAAATAGTACAGCAATATATAAACTATTCAAAACATCGCATAGAGAGCTTTGTAAAGCACGTTTCAGGGTATTTGAAACTCATGCAAAATGCATAACTCATTTTTATTTCAAAACAAAGAAATTTTTTTCATAGATTCCTTTGAGCAATAGTTATATCCTTATTTCATTCTATATAGTGCAATTTAAAGCAACAATTAGGTTATGATAACAACTCAGTTTTATAATATCTAACAGATAGTCATATGACACCTAAAGTTTTTTTTTTTTTTTTTTTTTATTTAATTTTTTTTTTTTTTTTGCATTACATAAATTTAGCTATATTTTTTCATTTTATTAAATTGACGTACTTTTAGAATTTTATATGATTACAAACACATCTTAAAAATATCAAAAATTTAAATTATTTGCATTGAATTCTTCGTGTTCTTCCGGACTCGAAGCCAGATCTATATTTACATGTTTTTCGGTATCTATCAAGCCCTGAGTTGCCTTAGCCGTTTTCCCATTGTATTTATTATAATCTAGGAAATCAATCTATCACAAAAACACTGACGATCTATTGTTTACATGGTGGCTTTAAATTCGTATTCATGTAATTAAAATAATCAAAATAAATAAAATAGTGTTAAAGCAGACATTTCGAAAGAAAATTATATTTTTAAATACACGGAAAATTTACAACAATACTTGAAATAGCTAGTACAAGTGTATACAAGGTATACTAGAAGGTTAACTTTTAGCGCTGAAACATCTTTCATTATGCAAATAGTGTGGCTCTAATTGTCTTTTAGTAGCTTCTGAAATATTTAAACTATTCAAAACTTTGCATACAAAATGTAAAGTGTTTTATAGGATAACTAAATCTCATATGAATTGCATGGAAATAACGAATTTTTATTTAAAAATAAACAAAATAAAAGAAAGAAGAAAAGAAAGAGGAAAAGAATTATTAGCGAGGAAATAAACTACATATAGCGAAACTAATTATCGGACAGAACTGTATTAGTATTAATTAGTCTTGTTTCAGAAGAAAAAATGTTATGCTTAACAATACTATAAATGTCACACGTAACGAAAAGTATATATAATATATATAGGAAACAAAAAGTATATCCCTTCACTATATCCCTTATAAATCATTTCACTGCTATATCCCTTCACTGCACAGTGACGTCACTTTGACGTTACTGTGACCATGCATGCTCTGAGGGTAGTTGCAATTTCAGAACCAGTTTAAGCCAGTTTTGAAATTTAAAGTAATTTAAAAAAAATCTGAAACCAAATTTGAAAAAGTAAAAACTAGGCCGCTTGTGGATTGTCCCCATCTATCGTATGGAAAAAAAAATCATGTGAAAGTATTAAAATTTGAGGAGATATTTGAAAAGAACACTCCCACAGACTTTACATTATCATTCATGTATTTTTCTGTGACTAGTGATGCGACTTTATTGTGGATTCCTGGCAATTTCATAGAAAAAATTTTAACAGCTTAATTTATCCTAAAAATACAGATGAAGTATAGTTTACCTGAAGATCTGTAAAGGTATATAAAATATATAAAATATATATAATCTAGTTAAAGTAATAGTAATTTATCACAGGCTAAGTAAATATTTCGTGCAAATGATATTAAAACAACACGTAAACAAATGTCGCAATACCTTAAATAATTGGTATACCACTGAGACTAGAAGTCTGGTTTTTCACATTGAAAAATATTTCATTATTCAGTTAGTGTATCTCTAATCGTATTTTTAAAATATCTCATTGAATATTTAAAGTAGTCGAAAATTTTGAAAATTGCGTTATACGGCAACTCAAACTCATATAGGATGCATTGAAAAAGAATTGGTGATGAAGTGTGATGAAGTATTCATGGTGAAGAAGTTTATCTGAGACTATATTAGTTTTAATTTCGTGCTGTTATTTTTACAAAACTTAATATACTGAACATTAGCACCGAAGTAACATGAAACATAAAGGGTATTTAACATATGAAGAAAAAAATATTTGCAAGTCTATTTTATTACGTAACAAACTGAATATTTTTAACAAATATTGATTGATGATAATAATTGTAAGGGCGATTAAAAGGTTAATTCTCAAAGATCTTGAAGTTAAATTCCAGCTCTGAATAAGTTTTTCATTAGAACATCTTCACATTCAAACTGACTGAAATTTATAACTTCATTGAACAGTTAATTTTTTTAATATCCCAATTTAATAATTTTCACCCAGCAGCAATAAATTATTTACCTTATAATTTAAATGACTGATTTCCTATTTTTCTGCATGGAATTTTCAAATAAATATTACCATTACACTTAAAACACCTTTACAATCTTCTCTATGATATAATCATAAGAAAAGAAAACTTACGAACACAAATGAAAGATATCTTTTGCAAAAATCTAAAAAGATTCCTTATACATTCAAAAATTTAGTCAAATATAATAGCAAGCGAATATTTCTTAAATACTAACTAATTTAAAAATAGTCGAAAAAAACATGCACAAAGAAAAAAATCTAAATAACACTGTACACTGTAAAATCTCAAAAAATAATCTATTATAAAAATATTGATGATATGTGTTGTTTACCTCATGGTTCTAAATTAGTATTCGTATAATTAAAACCATCTAAGTAAACAGAATTCTGTTAAAGCAAACATTTCCGGAGAAAATGATATATTTAAATACACGAAAAAATTACAACAATACTTGAACTAATTGGTATACAACTGAGACTAGAAGGTTGATTTTGAACGTTGAAAAATCTTTCATTATGCAAATGGTGTATCTGTAATCGTCTTTTAAAAATAGCTGCTGCAATATTTAAACTATTCAGTATTTTGCATAGAGAATTTTGTGCAGCGCGTTATAGGACAACTGAAACTCATGAAAAATGCATGAAAATTACTTATTTTTATTTTAAAAAGAATATCATTAAACGAGAAAAATAAATTTACCGTGGTGAAACAAAATGAAAGGAATGCATTAGTATTAATTTCGTATTGTTATTTTTCAAAGCAACTTACGTTTAACATTTGTGCATACGTAATATGAAATAGAAATAGGTTAGTTAACGTATAAAGGAAAAGCGTTTGTAATCTATCTTTTTTTCCCTACACATTATAAAACATTAGGCCTAGTAGTTCGACTTGAGTGTTTTAAAAAACTACCAGATAGATTTTTTGCAGATTGTATCATTCAATAAAGAATATTTTCGCAGTGATTTTATGTGACAAAGATACAGTGATAATTATGGTTTTTGATAATAAATTTCGCATTTTATTGTTATTTTGAACAAAAATTTTGCCAGTAATTATTTTTGGGGATAATTATTAATGGTTAAAAATTAAAACGGTTATATTAAGGAGAAAATATTGTAAACAACGTGGAAATTATTTTTTTTAATTATTTGTTTAATTAAAAAACAATTTTAATGAGAGATAAATTTATGAAACGAAAATATTTAATTTAAATATGAAATAATTTTTATAAAGCTTAAAAAATAAATAAGCATAAAAGAAACAATTAATGATTGATTTGGCGATTAATCACTTGCTTTAGTAAAAATACGCCTGAATACTTGATGAAATAATATTTTAGTAACATTATTTTAGTCTTTTTTTTTTCATTTTTCATTTTCTTTTTTGAATGTAACCCCCTCCCCCCCCCCCATCACTTTACTCACTGGAGAAACTAAAAGAAGTAATTGTAAAATGAACTGTATTAGTGAGTTACACGCTATTTAATTATTACCTTGATATCCAAACAAGAATATACAAGCCATAAAACTGAAGTGTGAATTAAGCCATGCTAAGCTTTTTTTCTTTCTTTCAAACTTTTGAGGTCCGAGGTTTTATTTAAAATCCAATTTATAAATTTCAGTTATATATTTATATTAACAAACTAATAACTAAAAAAAAGATTGCACATTTAAAAAAAATACAATTTATTTTTTGTACTGAAAATTTGACGCTACCTGTGGGCTCAAAAATGCATTTTTTGACAGTTTCTTAGTGTTTCCATTGTTTTATTTTGCTTTTCTGTGTCGCAAAAGCCTTGAAACACTTCTAAATTAAATATGTATTTAATATTTTTATTATTAATGGCTCTATAAATTATATCTTAAAGCACAGTAAATTTATTTACGTTTTCATTTTACATATTACACAGATTTCTGCAGCAAGTCATACTTATATAACATGTACCTCGTTTAAATCTATTCTAAGAAACAAACTCTATTTTCTTTTTAATTCCGTTATCTGTTAGACTCCATTCACACCAATTTCACCCTTTTTTTACATTATTTATTAGCCCGAAAAAAATGTAGTGATTCATATCCTGTAGGATACATGAGGGTCTCTAGAGGATGAAATTAGAGGAATATTTGCTTTGTGTTTGTTTTGTGTATTTTTATATTCAAATTTTTACATTCAATTATAATTATCTAATCAAGAGTTTAAATTTAAGAGTAAATGTATGTTATATAGATATATGCTTAATAATTTAATTTCAGAGATTGAATTTTTTTAACATAATATGATTTTCCGTTCTGTTATCTTACAACATGTTATTTTATATATTTGAACTTAAATCATTACTTATTAATTAAATATTTTGTATTGCGTTGTTTTTCTTAACATGTCAAAAATATTACCAATATCATTTTTTTGGATCATGTGCTGCTTTAAAAGTTGGGATGTAAGAATATTTTTAAGAATATTTCTATAATTAAGCAATATTACTACAAAAATGCCAAAATTATGTAATAAAAGTTGATTGTTGAATTAAATTTCAGATATTTTTTCGTATTCGTAACTTCTTTTAAGCCTCTTCTAAATATATACATATGTTTTTTTGTTGTTGCTTTTTTTATCTATTTTTAAAAAAAATATTTCGATAAATATATTGGACACATCTTACGGAATCGTGTTACCCACCAATTACAAATTATTTGCATTTAAAGTGAAATTTTATATATTTTTAATAAATAGTTTAGACAGTGTTGCCAACAGTGTTTTTAATGTTTCAAAGCAGCATGTTATTTATGTTAGCAGTTTTTTTATGTGTCCAAACACATCTTTTTTTGTGTTTCATTGCTCTTTTAATTATATAGTCTTTTAAATAACAATAGTAGATGTGTAACAGGAAAATTTTTTATTAGTCAATATTATGTAACATTCCACGGGATTTTAGTTAATCATTTAGAATCTCACGTTATGATCCAGGAGTTCGAGGAAAAACAAACGAAATGAAACACCTGAACATTATTCATGTTCACTAGTCAATCTATTCAAGAATTGAAATGCTCTCTATCTCAGTAGTTTAGTTCAGGGAACATTTTAATTCCTGTTCGCATAATGTTCAATTTCCCCATCAAAAGTTTGTTGCTAATAATCACCTGAAATAATTGCTATATATTAGATAAATTTTGTAGAATTTTCAAGCTAGTATCGAAATAGCGTTTCCTACATTTTTAGCAATCAACAAGGTCCAACTGAAGGTGCATATTGTTTAAAATACAAGTTCAAATTCCACATTTCCGTCAATACAAGGCTCATTTGTAAATGCTGAAGAACTGGATATAGACTAATAATTAAATATGAATTTAAACTTATTATTATTTTCTTTATCAAAAATTAGGTAAAGTAGCTGCCGTAAATTATATGTAGATGAAATTATCTTATTCTCTCAGCTGCTATAAAGTTACGCAACATCATTAATTTCAAGAAATAGTATAAAAACTGCTGGAGAAAAATAATATTAATTTGAAAGTAAATTCAATATATAAATTAGTTTATCAATACAAATTATTTGCATTTAAAGTGAATTTTTATATTTTTTTTATAAATAGTTTAATCCAAAAAGTTTTATTAAGAAAATCAATTTGTTAGTTGCTACCCAGCAACGAACAATTGTTCGTTATACATTTGCAATGCTTTAAATTTTGTATTTATAAGTATTGCTGTCCAATTTGTCAGCATGCAATTAAAAAATACAAAAATACTACATAAAAATGCTTCCATAAAATTAGTAATATTTCATATAGGTCATCTTATCTGTTTAAAGAAAACATTGAAACAGTTACCAGAACAATAAAAAAACTATATTAAAACTATTTAAAAAACTAACAAGTAAGAAAAATCATGCGTTAAGCATAGGTTAAGAAGCAATTTCCAACACTTAATGAAATCTTTAACAAAATTTTGTTATTTAGGGAAATAATAGTGTATAGCCAAATATACCCAGTACTTTTGAACAGCCCTGTATTTCATAAGTCAGTTGATATAATGGGAAAATTTAGTTTAGCAAGAAAATACCCAGTAGCTTGAAATTCCTTTTTCAGCAATTTATACTATTAGATGGAAACATGCTTGAATACTTTTGTTCAGCCCTGTAGTTTACATTGTACTTTTATTACACGTCAGCATTAGGTTAAAATTTATTGTAAACTAAAACACTTTTAAAACAACTGAAATCACATTCTCGTAAATCATCATTCATAGGCGTCCATGTACCGAATTCTTTGCGTGGCCCTGTATATCCTTTAATCTATATTCTGAAAACATTTCTCAGTAAATTGAATGAAGCTCAGAGTAAAAATGCATAGCTTATTTAAGAACCACGTTTAAATAATTTACGCTCGTATTCAGTAACGTTCGTGAGCTCTTTTGGGTAGCCCTGTATATCAACTATAACATTTATAAACACCATATAATGTGCATATATTTAGCGAAATATAAACGCGCATATCATAATTAAAATGCATTTAATCCCTCCATCAGCCATGATCGGACACATATTCGGTATTTCGTAAAGAATATACTATTCGAAATCTTTTGTATGGCCCTGTAAATGCTATGTACTTCATATAATGCAATACAGTAGCGTATAATTTATATTAAGTTTGAGTGAAAAGTATCAATTTATACATGAAAAAGCTTAATATATTTAAAATATGTCACACACAACTCCCCCTTTTACCATTATCTAATGGAATTCTTTTATGTGGCCATGTAAATGAATAATAGCTACATTTTCACCTTAGATTTTATAGAATGTATATTTGAATATGTTTGGCAGGGTATAACATCTTTAAAATTCCTTTGAAACGAATTTTTCCCCATAGGCCGTAATGTAATGGGAAACTTTTGATTCTCTCTGTAGATAAACTAATCATGGTACATACTTCATTTTCAATAGGGTTCTTGCTAGGGTAAACCTCAATAACGTCCTAAAATTTAATGGAAATCCGAGTATATTAACGATTTTTCCCCATAGGCCGTAATGTAATAGGAAACTTTTGATTCTCTCTGTAGATTAACTATTCATGGTAGATACTTCATTTTCAATAGGGTTCGTGCTAGGGTAAACGTTAATAACTCCAAAAAAATCCATGGCAATCCGAGTATATTAACGATTTTTCCCCATAGGCCGTAATGTAATGGGAAACTTTTGATTATTTCTGTAGATAAACTAATCGTGGTAGAAACTTTTTTTTCAATAGGGTTTGAGCTAGGATAAATGTCAATAACGTCCTAAAATTTCATGGCAATCCGAGTATACTTACGTCAGTTAGAGCGCGACAGACGGCCATACGGACATCCGGGCATACGCCATCCGGTCAGACGGCCATCCGGACATCCGGCCAGACGGACAAACGGCCAGACAAACCGAATGCATAAGCACTTTTCAACTTTGTTGGAAAGTGCTAAAAATGGTGTTCTCATACATCACCATTTTTATTGAAATATAAGTAACATGTATATATAAAAAAAAATACAGCAACTAATTGGAAAATGATCTTATAAATAGATTCTCTCTATAAATATCGATTGATATAAATGTTTCTTTACAATTAATTAATAGAACATTAGATTCTTTCCTTTCCGTGATCGTCACAAATTTCATTGTGGGGTCAATAATAAAACTGTTTATTATTATTATTATTATTATTCTTATTATTATTATTAAAAACGAACTTTCATACGACGTTTATCTTTAGATTCGGTTTTTCCCATATCTGATAACTTGCGTCTACTCTGTAATATTGTTATTTTCTTCTTCAATAACAACGACATTTTGATTGCATATTCAAATAAATTTTCTTCTAAATTAAAAAAAAAGTCGTGAAATAAATAAACGCGGACATTCATTGTCCAATGCAAAAAGTTTGAATGTTTCCCATTGAATTAATAAAAATCAGTAAAAACATAATTTTTAAGATGGTCAAAGTGTGGCACAATGGATAAAACATTAACATTGTGGGGCATACACCAGATTCAAGATTACTACTGTTTTTAATGACGAACGTTAATCTTTAGTGAAGACAAATAGACAAATACAAACTAAAACACAGATATTTCTCTTTTCACAAACAACATTTAAATGAAATACAACATTCGATATAAACAATGCGTCGTCAAATATTTCGCAGAGTTTATGTATTTCTCCATGCGTCCGTCGAAAGACAATTCTATGGATTTTTCATTTTCTGATACAGAAGAAGAGTGATCATCAGCATTGCTTCTTTAAAGTTTTTGTACTTTTTTTATTAACCCGTCAGTAGTCGCGTGTCGGTCTTTTCGCCGCCCGTACACTGTAAAAAAATTCTGTAAAGGTACTAAACATTTTCTAGGAAACTGGGATTCCAAGAACTTTTCATGTAACGGTAACAGGAAAAACCCATGTAATCGATTCTAAAACTTGAATTTTTGCTGTTACCGTTACAGGAAAAGTTCTTGGAATCCCAGTTTCCTAGAAAATGTTTAGTACCTTCACAGATTTTTTTTTTTTACAGTGTATAACTTATATTCTCCTAACTTGCATCACATTACAAATACAACGGAGATCTGCCATATAGCTGACTGTGAAGCTTTCTCGACCACTTTAATGAAGTAACAGGACACCTCTGTTTTAGGTAGATTTCGTATGAAATACTACCTATTGCATTGTCTCCCATGTTGGAATTTCTGAAAAATTTTTGCGGATCTACACGAATCATGACTCCTAGACCCCAAAACTACCATCAGTAAAAAAGTTTATATATATATATATCTATCTATCTATCTATCTATCTATCTATCTATCTATCGGTGTATATCACTTTCTTCTAGACACGATAACTTCCATAATTATGCTCAGATCTTCATCAAACTTTTACATAAAATCAAGGGGTATAAAATCTCGGTTAAGTTCGTTAATGGGCAAAATCGGACCAAGGGGGTGGAAGTTAGGAGGGTTTTTGTGAAAACAGAAAAAACGCGATAACTTTTTAATTAAAATAGATATCGAATCGGTTTAAAGTTTATATTACTTCTAAACAATGAGGAAAAAGTTTATGCGTGACAGATTTTTGATAAAGTTAAAAATGGGCTCAAGGGGCGAAAAAAACATGGTTTTTGGGAGAAAAAAATTCATAACTTTGTCAATTCTGAAGATATCAAATCCAACTAAATTTTATATAAATGTACTCAATATTATCTAAAACTTTTGTATTTACAAGTTTTTGATAGGACCAATTTTTACCGATGAAAAAAATTAAAAACGAAAAGAAAAAGGGGGGAGGAAAAAGAAAAAAACCCATAACTTACTCAATTCTTAAGCAATTAAATCTAATTAAATTTATTTTATATCTTCACAATAATATCTACAACTTTTATATTGACAAGTTTTTCATAGAACCAATTCTTATAGCAAAAATAAATTAAACAAAAATAGGAGTTGGAGAAAAAACCTCAAATCCAAACTGCTTATATTCTGACTCATTTTAAAATTCATTTTTGATTTTAAAAGCATCCAAATGACAGATCCTCTTATTTAGCAACTATATAATGCGACTTATTGGCCAATTTTTTGATAAAGGCAGAATATATTTTTAAAAAGGCTGCCAAAAAAGGTATTTTGAACAGATTTCCCGAAGTTTTCATCATTAAAAAATTCATTAAGTATAACAAATTGCGTTTTTCATGAGTCATTTTTAAATTCATTTTTGTTCTCAAACCCATCCAATTTACAGGACCTATTATTTAGGAACTATATAACTTGACGTATTGGCCAGTTTTTTGATAAAGGCAGAATATATTTTTTTAAAAGGCTGCCAAAAAGGGTATTTTGAACAGAATTTCACGAAGTTGTGATTAAAATTTGAGGAAATTTAAGAAATTGCGTTTTTACCGAGTCATTTTTAAATCTTTTTTTGTTCTCAAACGCATCCAATTTACAGGTTGTCTTATTTAGGAACTATATAATGTGACGGAGTGGCCAGTTTTTTGATAAAGGCAGAATATATTTAAAAAAAGGCTGCCAAAATGGGCACTTCGCACAAAATTTCCCAAAGCGAGATGATTAATGAACTGTGGGTATTCAAATAACAAATTGGTTATTTTATGACTCATTTTTAAATCCAATTTTGCTCTGACACGCATTCAATTGACAGTTTTTTGTTACTTAGGAACTATATAATGTGCTTATTCGTCGATTTTTTGATAAAGGGTGAATATATATATTTTAAAAGCTGTCAAAGTAAGCACTTCGCAAAAAAATTTCCTAAAGCGATCATGATAAAAGAATTGAGGTTGTATTCAAATAACAAATTGTTTATTTTATGACTCATTTTTAAATTCAATTTTGCTCTTAAACGCATTCAATTGACAGTTATTTGTTATTTAGGAACTGTGTAATGTGCCGTATTGGTCAGATTTTTGATAAAGGCTAAATATATATTTTAAAAAATCTGTCAAAGTGGGCACTTCGCACAAAATTTCTCAAAGCGATCTTGATTAAAGAATTGTGGATGTATTAAAATAATAAATTGGTTATTTTATGACTCATTTTTAAATTCAATTTTGCTGTCAAACGAATTTAATTAACAGTTTTTTGTTATTTAGGAACTATATAATGAGCATATTGGTCAATTTTTTAAATAAAGTAAGAATATAATTCAAAATATATTGGCAAAATGAGCATTTAAGTAGAGATAGGCTTTTTTTTTTTTTTTTTTTTTTTTTTTTTTGAGATGAAAACTTTTCGAAATCTACCTCCGCCTATAGGCCATGCCGAAAGGGATTTTTCTTTCAGGTATATTTTTAGAAACAAAGTTGAAATTGGCGAAAAAGTCTACGTAAAAATTACTAATGTCAGTTCATTTTTACTTTTTCTAATTACTCCAGATCTCACGAATAAAATGCATAATTTAAGAAAACTGTAAATTTATATGTTTGTTGTAATATTATTTTCGTATATTAGGTGAAAAATATTTCTTATTTTACATATTTGGTAGGCGGGGGGCCAGCGGCGAAAAGACCGAGCGCGACTAATGACGTTGTGAAAAATTTCGCGACTACTCGCGGGTTAAGAGACCTTACTTCATTTTCTTTTCCATGTATTTGTATACATTGTCAACTAATGCATGGTATATTTTGTTTTATTCAACCTTTATCGCTTTTTATAAACAACACTAATTTAACTACTGAAAATTTTGCAGATCTTAAATATTTATTAAATATTTAATAGATTATATCTGCTAACAGCAACAATATCTCAATGTAGTATTGAATTATTTAGCTGGTCCTTGTAGTAATACTTTCATATTATGTAAGAGATACTTTGGGGATCAAATGCTTTGGAGAACTATTGCTTAAATAAAGTATTCAGTACAGGAAAAGGACAAAAACGTCATTTTGATTGTATTTTGTGGCAAAAAGTTTTTGGGGTGGCGTTGCCTGCCGCACAGATATAGCACTCCAAACATAGTAGCATTTCACTTTTCGTGGAAAATGGTATTCGCAGTCTTGAACTTTGATTTTTTCTATAAGAAAGAGGAAATTTTTTTTTTCCCGGGCTTCAAAATTGCACATTGTTCATTTAATATGCAATATTTAATTGAATATGCTACTTCAACATAAGAGAAAAATCAAGAAAATCAAAAAATCAACTAGCGCACTTTGCTGCATTTCAAAATAATGGCTCTTAAATAAAGATCCTGTATTTTACAGTTATTCAGTAAAACAGCTTTATTTATAGTTTTCTAATATATTACCAAGGTTTTTTTTTCAGAAATTTCTGTTTGCGAAACACTACAATTACTAGATTGCAAAGTGTCAGATTTTCTGCATTCAACCATAGCAGTAATTTTCTTTAATGCTTTTATTTTCCATAAACTCGAGAAAACGTTGTTCTGTTATCTGTTTCTAATGCAGTATAACATCAATGCTTTTTTGATATCATTACAAAAAATAAGCCTTAAAATATCTGTCAATTATATTTTCTTTAAATTTTAATAAAAAAAAAGAATTGTAGATTGAAAATTTCTCATATTTATTATTTACAAAACTCATTATTTATGATGCATGAAAGGAAGTTTATGTTCTATAGTTTATTTTTTATATTTAAATCATTATTTGCAAAGAATTTATATTTTATAGTTATGGCGTGGTTCATTTAATAGAGTGAAATGGAAATTAATACATTCTTCTTCAATCTCCATTATGCTGCTTTTAATATTAGAAAAGAAATTGTTATGCGTATTTTTGATATTAATTGTATTTTTTTTAATCATTTTATTCAGGTTATCCTTGCCTTACATGTCTTTATACTTTACTTATTCAACAACCTAAAATATATTTAAAAATTTTTTAAATGTACATTTTTACGTAGACACGTTCAAAACTTGATTTGTGGATTGCTGTAAAAAATTCGATTTAATTGCACTTTCAAATATAAATAACTATTTTGAACTTATTATGCATTTAAAAGAGTATTTTAAATGCACAGAAATATTTTATATGACATTTTTGCTAATATATTTATTTTTTACAAAATATATTATCAATTTATATTATATATAATTTCTGTATTATTCCGTGGATCAGTTGATTTCGGTATTGATTTTGATTTTATTGTATATTCAAATATAAATAACTATTTTGAATGGACTTTGAAAAATATTTTAAATGCACATAAAAATTTTATACGCTGTTTTTTGCTTAGATCGTTATTTGTTGCAAAACATATTTTAAATATTTAAAAAGAAAAAAAAACTTTGCAAGTTTTATTACTGCCAAATATTTAATATTTTCTGTCATACCTTCTTACATTTTGCTGTCAAGAAAATAATAAAATCCCTGTATTTTAGCTTTAGTCATTAAAAGAACTTTATTTTCATGTTAAAATAACATTTTGCTAATCTATTGCCAAGATTTATTTTGCTAAGAAATCCCCTATTTATGAAACACTAGAATTATAAAATTCAAAATATCGAATTCTCTGCATTGAGGCATAAAGTAGTTATTTTCTATAAATTGCCACAATGATTCGGCTTATATCAGTTTCCAACGCAATACAACATCAATTCAGTTTTAACTTTTTAAGTGTCAGATAGATTTTTTTTTTCATTCATGTTTAATTCATAAAATAATAACTGAGAAAAGTATTGTATAAAGATTTATATTTGATAACCTTACATGTCTTTTTATCTTATACAGTTAAAAAAATTAACATTAATGTCAATCTTGTATTAAATCAGCCTTTGAATTAAAATATTACATGACGGAAAAAACACGGTTAGGCTAATTAATTGGTTAATATCACAAAAAAGTCCTTAGAAAATCCATTCTGTGTATTGCCTTTAAATTTTATTAAAAAAGAATTTTAGTTTGAAATTTCCCTATACTTACTCTTTAAAAAAATTATTATTTATGATGCAAGAAAAAGTTTACGTTTCATATATTAAATATATATTTTTTCTATTTAAATATTTACGTCCAAAGAAGTCATATTATATAGTTTTGGCATGTTTCTTTTCATAGGGTTAAATGAAAGACATTATTTTGTTCTCCTCAAACATCATTATACATTTAATGTTTTCAAAAGATTTTTTTGCGTGTGTGCTATTAAACTGTCTTGTTAGTCTTTTATACAGATAATATCTGTAGTAAGTTATTTTTTCTGATTAATTAATCAATAAAAATGTAAAAAGAAATATTTATAATTTTAGAAAATGGGTTTTCAAATTTCGGCGCTCATAAAACGTGATCTGTGGATTGCTGTATAAAATTCAGTTTAACTGCATTTTAAAATATAAATAACTATTTTAATAAATTTTTGAAATAAATTTTAAAAGCAAAAAATATTTTTTACGTTTACTTTAGCTGTTATTATTATATTTTTTAATTGTATAACAACAAAAAAAACTTTTGTTTTGTTTATTGCAGAATATTTATTATATTATGTAGTATAGTTTCATATTTTATTATTACGAAATTATTTTGAATAAAGCATTTGTATTCTAGAACTATTCAATAACACGGGATTCTTCATATATTAAAATATCCTTCTAATGCATTGCCAAGAAGTTTTTGCACAGAAATCTCTGTTTAAGAATCACTAGAATTACTGGTTTTCAAAATATCATTTTCTCTACATTCAGGTATCAGACAGTTATTTTCCATATATTGTCAAAACTGTTCATGTGCTATCTTTTTTTAATGCAAGATAATATCGATGATTTTTTTATATTAATAACCACAGCGAAAGAAAGCTTTAAAATAATGTTTTGCATATTGTCTTTAAATTGCAGCAAAAAAGGGAATTTTATTTTAAAAATGTCTCATGTTTTCTCTTTACAAAGTCTTTATTGATGTTGCAAGGAAAACGGCTTATGTTTCATATATCAGTTTAAGTTTTTTTTCATATTTAAAGCTTTATGTGCAAAGAAATTATAAAAGACACAATTTTTGTATTATAAAGTATTTATAAAATATAGTAGTGGCGTGTTTCATTGAATTGAGTTAAAAAAAGATACATTCTTAGTTTAAATTTTAACAAGACCTTTGATATATTAAAAATATTTCTTGTTATATTTATTTCTGCATTTAACTGCTTCTTTTAGTCTTTTATGCAGATATTTTTTTTTACATTCTTTTATTTATTAGTAATTTAATATTTTAAAAAAGTTAAAAGAAAATTATAATTTTAAAATGTATCTATTAGTATAGCATATTATGTTGATTTTCGTAAATATTGATCTGTTAATTCCTGTATACAATTCAATTTAACTGTATTTTTAAAAATAAATACCTATTTTGAATGTACTTGAAAAATATTTAAATGATTAGAAACATTTTATATGTTACACTTATATCTTTATTAACTGCAAACAATAATAAAAAAGTTTAGATGTTAAAAAAAAATCTACGTAGATGTTTTCTTTATTGCAGAGTATTTATTATTTTCAGTAGTATAGTTTTACTTTTTTTGTATCTAAATTAACTTTAAATAAAGTTTTTCTTTTCTAGATTTATTCAATAAAGCAAATTTATTCACATGTTAAAATATCCTTTTCCTAATATATTATTGAAATGTTTTTCTTTAGAAAACTCTGTTTGCGATATACGAGAATTTCTAGATTGCAAAATATGAGATTTCTCCATTCAGGTACAAGGCTGTTATTTTCCATAAATTGACAAAAACGTTCTTCTGATATCAGATGCTGTATAATATCAATGTTTTTTTGATACGAGAAGATAAGAAAATGCCTTAATAAATCTGCTTTGCATATGTCTTCAAATTTGAGTAAAAATGGAATTTTAGTTTGAAAATTTCTTATATTTAGTCTTATTTATGATGCAAAAAATCATATTCATATCAAATTATATCGTATCAAATATTTATGATACAAAAATTATTTATGATTGTTTATAATGCAAAAAGAGGGTTTATATTTCATATATAACTTTATTTTTTTATATTTAGGCAAAGAATTCACGTGCAAAGAATTTATATTATATGATTTTCGCGTGTTTCACTTAATGGGGTTAAATGGAAGATTATGCATTCTTCTTTTAAATTCTCATTGGAATTTTAATATTTTTAAAAGGTTTTAGCCGGAATTCTTGTACTATTTTTAGTATTCACATTTAAGAAAAAATTAAAATACATTTAAAATTTTAGTAAAAGCATTCCTATGTGGACGCTCAGGCCAATTTGGCAATGGATTTTTGCATAAAATTCGATTTATTTGTAAATTTATATATAAATAAGTATTTTTAATGCACTTTAAACAAAACTTAAAATTCAGAAAAATATTTTATAATTTATTCTGGATTATACCATTATTTTTGCAGCAAATATTGCCAATTTTTAGACATAAAAAAATCTTTGCATATTTTTTCGTGATTGTAGAATATTTAATATTTTATGTTACATCTTTTCAAGTTTTGTTTTTAAGAAAATAACAATTATAAGCACTTCTATTTTAGCGTTATTCAAAACAAATCTATTATATGCATGCTAAACTATCGTTTTGCTAATATATTGCCAAGAAATTTTTGTTAAGAAATTCCTGATTACGTAACATTAGAATTACTTGATTGTAAAGTATTGTATTCTATACATCCCGGTATAAGAGAATTATTTTCCACAAATTGCCAAAAATATGGCACAGTTGTCATATACGCACCAAATTTGCATGTGCTTTTTCCCCTCGCCCATTTGACATTTGCATTCAATGTACATCGTTATGCATTCAAAAGATTTTTGACTATCTCAAATGGCCGCCATTTGAAAAAAGATGGCGGGTAAAGTTGGACAGTGAACTTAGTGAAGACATTGGTATGTACTATATACACAGGGAGTTATATCCAAATCAGTGTATAAATATGTGTATTAACGCGTGACAAATTTCAGACCGTTTCATAATGTCAACCACACTGCAAATTGAAAGTGCTATAACTTAGCTATTTTTTAGGATATAGATGAAACAAGAAATGCTATGGAATCTTTGCATCAAGGTCAAACACCCAAAAGAAAAATCTTTTTAATTTTCTTACTTTTTTTGCAGATAATTTAAAAAAAAATTAATTTAATATTCGCCATTTTGAAACAAGTTGGCGGATGGAACTGGCCAACAAACTCGGTCTAGACAATGGTATGTGCTATTTACATACCAAGTTACATCTAAATCGGTTTATAAATATGCGTTTTATCGCGTGACGAAAACCAGATCATCTCAAAATGTGAGCAACACTAAAAATTAAAAGTGATATCACTCAGCCATTTTTTAAGATACATACGGAACAAAAAATGTTCTGGAATCTTTGTATCAAAGTCAAATGCATAAAAGAAAAATCTTTTTCAATTTCTCACTTTTTTGTACCTAATTTGAAATTTTATTATTATTTTTTTTATTATTTAAACGGCCGCCATTTTGAAACAAGAGGGCGTATGAAAATGGCTAACGAACTCGATCCAGGCCGCATTATGTATTATCTATACACCAATATACGCTTGTTATAAAGCGCTATAACTCATTCATTTTTTAAGTTATAGACAAAATAAAAAGTGTTCTGGAATCATTGTTTTAAGTTCTAACACATAAAAGAAAAATATTTTTCAACGTTTAATTTTTTCGCATTTAATTTTAAATTTTAAATTAAAAAATATTTCAATGGCCGCCATTTTGAAACAAAATGATTGATGATACTGGCCAACGAACGGTCGAGATATTTGTATGTACTATGTACATACCAAGTTTCATTCAAATCAATTCATAAATACAATAGTTATTGCATGACAAAAATCATGTATATATATATATATATATATGTGTGTGTGTGTGTGTGTGTGTGTGTGTGTGTGTCAACATTTGAACGGAGGGTGGTTTTGGTGTCTGGAGGTCATGATCGGTGAAAATATACCAAAATTTTCTGGAAGTGCTTTCCTCCGGACGGCTGCAATAGGTATATTTTTACTTTTTGTACTGAAAGCTACCTAAAAAGTCAGAAACATGCTGGTACGCATTTCTCCTTTTTACACGAGACGTCACAACAATTTTCCACCAGTCAACAACGCTCAAATGAGATTTCTGTATGAGAAACCGGCTAAACAATTTCCTCATTTAACCACATTGTAGGTGTCGCTACCGCAACCTGCTTTGTCAGAATATGCTGAAAAGCTAATCATTTGCATATCATAGTACTTTCTTCCTGTCGTTTAAATTTCACTTCTGTAGCAATTTTTATGGCCAGTAGTGTATTTCAAATATTACTGTTTTTGATATTTAAATCTTTATGTGCAAAAAATTTATGATAAATTTAATTTTTATAATATATAGAATTTATACTATAAAAAAATAATACAATAATAATATAACAGGTTTAAAAATATAATGATATAATATGTTGTGGCATGTTTCATTAAATTAGGTTATCAAGAAGATAATACTTTTTTCTTTTTAAATTTAACCAAATATTTTGATATTTTTAAAAGTTTTTTTTATTATTATTATTATTTGATTAACTGTTTTTTACTCTTTCATATAGCTGGTGTAATTTTTTTACTTCAGCTATTTTCCATAACTTATATTAAAGAAAATGTTAAAAGATATTCAAAACTTCAAAAAGTGCGCAATTATGCTGATGCTCATAAAATCGATCTGTTAATTGCTGTACAGAATACGCTTTTACCCTTTCAAATCTGGTGTACTATAAACATTATATGTCTTTTCATCCAGTATTATTTTGTATTAACAATTATTTTGTTACTTTCTCTATGTACATATGATAGTATAAGATAATTTATTGATAGTTTATTATGAAAGTTTATTATGACTTCATTTACGTTTTGACATTTAGTAATAACAATAATAATAAAAGTTTACTTAATTCTCTTTGCACCGTTGGCAATTCCTTTTATATGCATACATTTCACTCTTTAAATAAAAAATAGAAGTTACTTTTCTAAAAGAATCATGTGTGATAAAAAACAAGAAAATTTTAGAATTTGTTAAGCCCTGTAATAATAAGGTAAATGCACCAGTAGTGGGCCACTTAAGGGCATTTATCTAATTATTATTAAAGTATTAGTGAATTTAAAAAAAATATGTATATTTTTTAGCCTAGTCCTTAACTTTATGTATAAGAATAAACATTCAATTTTTTAAAATATATTCTCTAGAAAAAACGAAAAATAAAAATTTTTGCCTTCCTCAATGCTCCAGTAGTGGACCATAGTAACTTTCTGATGCTCCAGTAGACCCCCCCCCCCCTGGAAGTGGACCACTCCATTCTTGAGTTTAATACATACTGTACAGAAGTTATAAATCTTTTTTTTACATTTCTACACTTAAATATGAACAATAATGAAATCATATTTAGAAGTTTTGATGATTACGTAAAATAATTTTAGCTTCTCTTTAGTTTTTCGTATAGTCTGTAAAAACACCATTCCAGCTCAAAAACGATGATAATACTGAAGTTGTCCTCTTGCCTGATAACAGATACGGGTTCCAGACAATCAGCAATTAGTTTGTTATCTGACAGGGGTGACTAGAAAACTTGTTTTTCAACTTTCAAAACTTGTGGCCCACTACTGGTGCACTTACCCTACAATATTTTCCAAATGTCTCTAAAACCTCTTCCTTAGCTTATTGCCATATAAATATGAATTGAATAGTACACAGAATGAGTACATTTGTTGTATTTCAGACAATGGGAAATTAAATATCAATAAGTCTATATCAATAAGTCCCTTTAAATATTAATAAGTCTATATGGATAACTACTACTAGCATTATTAAAATAAAAAGAATTATGTTCCCAAAATGGAAAAAGAATTCGGACCCGAATGGATTATTTGCATTTCAAAATATAAATAACTATTTTGAAAGCTCTTTGAGGACTATTTTAAAAGCACGGAAACATTTTATGTGTTTTTTTTTTTTTTTTTTTTTTTTTTTTTTTTGTGATATCGTTATTAGGTGCAAGAAATATTCCAATTTTTATTTACTAATAAGAAGTAAAACAAAAAATCATTGCAGGTTTTTTTCGCCATTCTAGAATAGTTCATATTTTCTATCGAATAGTTTGGCATTTTGTTGTTACGAAAATAACCTCAAATAAAGGTCATGCATTTTTTTTCTGTAAATCAACTCTATTTTCATGTTAAAATATTCTTTTGCTAACATAATACTAAGAAATTTTCCTTGAGAGATCCATGTTTACGAAACATTAAAATTACTTGATTGCAAAATATCGGATTCTTTATATTCAGGTAGAAAGCAGCTGTTTTCCATAAATTTCCAAAAATATTCCTCTGATATAATTCCCTAACGCAATATGCTTTTTTTGATATTATAACAAAAAAAAAAAAAAAGCTTTAAAAATATCTTTTTTGTATTTTGTCTTTAAATTTCAGGGGAAAAAAGTATTTTAGTTTGAAAATCTCTCAGATTTACTCATTGCAAACTCTTATTTATGATATAAGAACAGAGGTTATTATTATTATTATTTAACTATTTGGAACATGGTTGTTGTTTTCTGTCGAGAATAGACCTTGTGTTGTTCGCATTTCATCTCTTTATTTCTTTATTTTACAATTTTTAATGCCCGTGATCCTTTAATCCTTTCCGGCACGGGCAAAATCTGATATTAAAATGAGAAATTGTCCAATGTCACCGAAATTCACAAAAGAACATTTTAGATATTTTGAATTCCTTAATTTAAGCTTTTGTTGTAAAAGCAAAATTTTACTAAAATCTTTTTAGTGACATTTGCAAGTTTGAAATTATAATTATGTATCCCAAACCAGGAACGATGTCCCAGAAAGGGTTAATTTTTCTTTTTTTAATGTCCTTGACCCTTTAACTTTTCTTATGTCATTTCGACTCTTTAGTGAAACCGACGTTCATTCATCGAGACCCTTAAAAGCCGAGCTTCCAGCAGAAGCCAGGTAGGGGAAAATAATAAAACAGTTAAACCGGAAAAAAGTAAAAGTGGAATTTATTAAATCAGAAGACATCGAACAGGAAAAGTTTGGTATCTAGGCTCTGAATCTACCTAACGACCGAGGCTGCGTCGAACTTACTTAACCATTAGTTGACCCTTGGATAAAGTCAAATCTGAATTCCGTATACGTAAATCAGGTACTTTCGTCATCTGAATCTGAATCTAATATGTTAAATTGATTAGAATTTCATTTTCCTAATAGTTGTCGCTATATGTTAAGTTACATTTTTTATGTAGTTATCTTATAGATTTATAGTTATATTTTTGTATTATATTAATGTAGTGTTTATTATTTAATACGGTTAAAGGGAAGATGATATTATATTTTTCTTTGAAATTGTCAAAATTTAAAATTTAAAATTTAATTCAATTTTATTTTATTTATTTATTAATATTAATTATTTCTGTGTGTGTGTGTGTTAATTTTTTTATATTAATTATCTAACTGCTTTGTTGCTTAATCTTTTAACAGATAATTATTGCATTATTTTTACCTTTCAGGTAGTTAAATATTCAAGAAAAAGCTAAATGATATTTAATTTTTTATCTACCGAATTGTAACGTACCGAAGCATATTTCGTGAATTGCTTAAACTACAGTAAAATATTTACATAATCATATAATAAATTTTTTAATGATTTAAGGATTTATGAGGATTTTTTAAATTTGAATGTATAGTTGTTTTGTGCAATATTTATAAATTAATTCAAATATTTAATTTTAATTTTTTTCTTAGTATTTTCCAAAACTAGAAAAAAAAAAAAAAAATGTAAAAAATATGATGTTCTTATAATAAATAAAAATATAATTATTTCCGAATTTAAAAATCACTAGCCCCCTCCCTCCCGCAAAGCAATAAATAGTTATATTGTATGAAATTTGAAGAATTTCACAAAAATATTGTATATGTTATTTTTCGCTTGTATCGTAATTTGTTACAAAAAAAAAAAAAAAAACTATTTTGAGATTACAATAAAGAAAAAAATTCTTTACACATTTTTAAGCCATTACTGATTATGTCATAATTTATGTCGTACAGTTTTACATTCTGATTTTACGAAGATAACTTCAAATAAAGATTCTGTTTCTTACAGTTATTCAATAAAACAGCTTTATTTGCATGTTAAAATATTCTTTTACTAATGTATTCCCAAGACGTTTTTGTTAAGATATCCCTGTTTACGAAACACTAGAATTACTATACTGCGAAATATCGGATTTTCTGAATTCAGATTTAAAGCAGTTATTTTCCATAAATTGCCAAAAATATACCACTAATATCAATTTCTAAAGCCGTGTAACATGAATGCTTTTTTATATTATAACAAAAGAAAGTGCTTTAAAAATAAGCTTTGTATATTGTCTCTAAATTTCAGTAAAAAGGGAATTTCAGTTTCAAAATTTCTCATATTTACTCCTTACAAAAGCTTTATTTATGATTTAAAAAAGAGGTTTATGTTTCATATTTTATCTCCATTTTTTTTTGTTAAGTTTTAAAATTTTTTATTAAAAAAATATATACTATATAGCTGTGGCGTGTTTCATTTCATCGTGTTAAATGAAAGATAATATATTCTTCTTTTAAATCTTAAGACTTAATATTTTTTGAAGTTTTTCTTCTTATGTGGATTTTTACTATTTATTGTTTACCAGTTTTTTATTATTATTATTAGATAATATTTGTATTACTTTTTTTTTCCTTCTCATATTCTTTATATGTTATTATTTAAAATTAGAAATTCAGAATTAATGTTTTTTTTTCATAATTTAATATTTTTATAATCCAATATCTTCTTTATTTATCATAATTAAAAAAGCCGACAAACACCTGAACGCTGAGAGAAAATGGCGGCGGCCGAAGGTGGATTTTTTTTTCTTTTTAAGAATGCATATGCATAGTCTGTTAAATTTAAACACCAGTATTTTATAAAGGATTTCTTTGATTCATAAAATCTCAATAAAATAAAGCGGAAAAATCTTTTAAATATTATTGGTACGAATATTCAAGGGACCGTACACATTCTGAAAAAATATCCGCCATTTTTGTTTGAGCGCACAGGCCTAGACTTTAGAGGTCTCTGGGCTATTCTATGAAAAGAACTGACATTATTTTGGTGTGTTCGTATAAATAAATGTGTACATATTGATTATTCGTAAGAAAAATCATTTTAGTTTTTTATTATGATGTATGATTTGTTATAAATAATCTAAATTAACCTTATATATAATATGAAATATTACTTTAAAGTATCATATTACTTATATTATGCTACAAGTGATACATTAAAGCAAAAATGGCAAAAAAAAATTTCCTTTTTAGATTTTTTTTTTTTTTTTTTTTTTTTTTGAGGAACTCTTTAAAACTTCGAAAGAAATAATTCAGAGGAATTGTAGAACAGTAATATGTAATATTTCACGTTCACAAAACTTTTATTCATTTTTAATTTTCCAATGTATTTCACTATACTTATATTCGCGTGATTTTTATTTTTCTGTTTACTATTTTTCAATTTGAAACTATTTTATCTAAAATTTTCTTTTATCGCTTTGTTTCTGAAAAAGTTTCCGTTAGAGCATACGAAATATATAAGAATAAAAGTTATTTTTGCTATTTTTAATATATCCTTTGTATCATAATATAAGTAATTTGAAAATTAACCTGTTATAATATACCATTTATACTGTTACATTGTTTTATGGATACCCTGTATTTCGTAAAAACCTTAATTTTAAAATGTTTTAATTTTGGATTTTCTTTTATGGCTGAAAGTTGTTAAAATAACAGAGGTTGTATAATTTTATTCTTCAAATAAATAATCAGATATAGCTGCATGAGTTATCATGATGTCAGTAATGTAAGTGTTTCTGCAGTTTGATTAAAAATTTCAACAACACAGAGAAAAAAGCAAAAAAGAAATGTATTCAGTCAAAGTGCTTTAGTTAAGCACTCATGCTATTCTCTCAAATTATATATTATACTCTTACTTGAAAGAACAAAACCGATCAAAAAATAAATAATAAAAATAAAAAATAAAATAAAAATAAAAAAAACATTTTGCAAAATTAAAAGGCATTTAACTCCCCCATTTCCCTTTTTAGGTGCGTTCGTAATTATGTAAATACGTAGCATCTATTGTTGTCGCTCAGTCCGTCCGTCCGTCTGTCTGTCCGTCTGTCTGTCCGTTTGTCTGTCTGTCCGTCTGTCCGTCTGTCCGTATATAACAACGCAAAAACTATCCAACTGAATCGTTTGAAATTTAAAATACATAATTATAGCATAATTTTGTCGAGTCATTTCAAATTTTATGAAAATCGGATGGATAGATCAATTACAGAAACATTCAAAAGGATTCCGTTACATTACGGTCAATAGGGAAAAAAAGTTTTAAATGCATTTTAATCGTTTGAAATTTAAAATACATAATTATTACATAATTATGTCGAGTTATTTCAAATTTTATCAAAATTGGATGAATAGTTCAGTTACAGGGACAATCAAAAGTATTCCGTTACATTAAGGTTAATGGGGAAAAATTTTTCAAATGCATTTAAATGGTGTTACACTCATTCGAACGAAATAAAATTGATATGCATCTATAAAATACATATTATGATATACATTTTGTATAATCTGTTTTGCAAAGAATATTTGTTATTGATTTACAAGGCCACACAAAAGTATTCCATTGCATAATGGTATAGGGAGAACAATGTTTGATGAGCGTTTTAATTGTAATTATTTACAATTTTAGGAGATTGCTATATGAGAGTGATATTTTTAAAACTATGTTATCGTACGAACGCACCTCATTTGCTACGCTTCACGTGCAATTTCCAACTTCTTTATGTTTAGCCAAGAAGCCTTTAAATTCAACAAGGTAAGCGTCTAATCGAAATAAACCTGTGTAACAATTTTGAAGTAAATCAAATTATTTTGCTTTAAAAACCTATTACTCTTAGATGAGTGACAATTAGTCCCCATTTGCCTTATCATACTTATATAATAAGTACACAATCAATGAAGTGGCTTATCAAAATAAATAGGTTTGATGATAAATTTGAATGAAATTGGATAATTCTGCATCAAAAACCCAATTACCTGAATTAGGGAGGGAATAATGTCCTGAAACTTATTTCAAAGCCCCTAAAACGAATCAGGGAAGCACCTTATAAGATTGAATTTCTATCGAAAATTTAAAACAAATTTCTATAATTTTGAATGGAAAAACAATTTATCTACGGCGAAAGAACCATTTTATCCTGATTATACTTAATCAATGGATCTCCAAAAATAATAAAGGAAGTGCCTTACTTTCGCTAAAAAAGATGAAAGTTACTTAAAAATTTGAACCAAATTGGATCTTTCTTTCAAGAGTTAGAGCTTACGTCCAGAGCAACCGTGCATATTAATTCATATTCTGTGAGATAAACAGTAAAGAGTGTTTTTAAAAGTTTTGTTAATTAATGTTACTTCTTAAATCATATTAAATTCCTACCTATTCAAATGTCCTCAACTGTATTTGATAAAAGAGATAGACTTTTTATCAGGTAGCCATTATTAGATTATTATTCGTCTTATTAGTTTTTTTTTAATTAAAGTAAAAGTAAAATAACAGATTATTTTTATTGAAAGAATATTACTAAAATGTAAAAAGTTCAAAGAGAAATAATTTTTCTTTTTTAAAAAAGGGGAAAAATAAACAAAATAAATAAAATAAATAAAAATATAAAAATCTATAAAAGAAATGAATAAATAAAAACAAATAAAATAATATAATATAAAAATAAAAATAAATAAAATAAAATAAAAACAAAAATCATGATTTTACCAAAACTTATTTATGACAAATATTTCTGTCTAAATTTGATTACCTAACCATGTCTGTGTATATCTGTATCATTATTTGCCTGTTACCGAAAGTTTTTCCTTTCATTACTTAAGTAAATCTGCTGAAAGATCTATTTGTTTGGTTATTTCAGCCATCAGATGATATTCAGAAACCAATGAGTGGGATACGTGAAGAGAGTGAAAATATCAGGACGAAATGGTTTGGTTTGGTTTATTTTGTGTCGACCGATTATCTACTCCAGGGAATTAGGCCCAGAGGAGAGTGCCCTTCGTGGGGGTCTTTCTAAGGGAACCTAACCGGTATTTACGCATGCAGGACAAAATGATTGGTGAGAAGAAAAGAAAAACAAATACCTGAAATGAAGAGAAATTTTTGTCTCATATAGACGTCTAAATACAAGGATGGGGGGAAGGAATGTTAGTAATTAAACAAAGCAAGAAAAAAAAGGAAAAAAAAAAACCACTTTACATTTGTTTTAAAAACTTCCTTGATATTTGATGTGTTCAATCTTAGGAAAAAGTTAATACAAATTTCAAAAATTTCTCTTATTTTTTTAAGAAAATTAATAAAACATAACAGAAAAAAATCTCTTAAAAATCGATACAAAAATAAATAAATAAAAAGAGAGAGAAAAATAGATTTTACTAATTTGAAATATTTGTAAAATGGTTTGTTTGAAATTTGTTTGAATATGGGATAAATTAAAGCACCTGTTATTTCTTTAATATATTTTAGATACATAACATGTTACATACAATTTTATATGTATACATGTTACTCTAACGAACACACCATAGTTTCGCATAGAAAAACAAGCTACAGCAGATTGTTAAGTGGACTTATCTGTTAAAGAAGCAAAAAAGAAAAATGGAATCCCATGTTGTCGCAGGGGGGAAATACTTATACTTTTTGTTCTGTGAAATTTAGAAAATTCAACAATATTAAATTTTTAGCGAATTGACAAAAAGGCTCTATATCCCTCTATAAGCCACAAATTTATATATATATATATATATATATATATATATATATATATATATATATATATATATATAATACCATTAAAAGTAGACAAGATTCACCAATGGATTTTATCAATAAAACAATAAACCAAAACGAAGTATTAGAATTAAATTGAATTATAATAAAATAAAAAAATAGTGTAACGAGTAAATCTGAAAAAATAAATAAATAAAATGAATGCAAATAGAGTTTGTAGCTCCAAAAGCAGAATCTTCAGGCCCCAAATGCTCTGGAACTACAAATGAAGTGTGCGGTTTCATCCACGTATTAGCCATGAAATAGCAAAATAATACGTATTTGGGGCTACCAGCACACAAAAACCAAATTATTAAACAAGGAACAAAGATATTTTACAAAAAGGTGTTGAAAGTAAGTAAAAATAATAGTTATCCATAACAAACAAAAAAGATAAAGCTGAATGGAAATATAATTGAATCGGAGAAAATAATTAATAATCGATATTAACATAAAATTAAATTAATAAAATAATTAAAATTAGAATTAATAGATAACATTCATATTAACATATAACTTAAAATACCATTTTGTTACTTTAATCAGTAACATTTATTGTGACTTTACATGGTAAAAACTCATTATCTTAATATAGGATAATAAAAATTAAAAAATTAAATTAAATTAAATTAAATAAAAATTAAGAAATAAAAATAAAAAATAAAATAAAATAAAAAAATAAAAATAAAAATAAGTAAAAATTTAAAAAAATTAAAATAATAATAATAATAATAATAATAATAATAGTAATGATATTATTAATAATAATACCAAAAATTATATCAATAACATTAAAATTAATTTGATAATTAAAATATAGCTATTTAACTATAGATATAACACACATATATATATATATATATATATATATATATATATACATTAGTACAAAGTCATATACAAGTAAAGAATACTTTTTTATACTTTTCGGAATTTTTTTCAAACAGTAACACAAATTTTAAAATATTCATGATTATCTTTAAAATTTTTGAGGTTACAGAGATATAAAAAACAACCTTTAAAGCAGATATGACTACTTTTCATTTCGACAGACGAAGGCACTGCCGTCCTTTAAGAGTTACTTTAGAATCGATTTTAAATCAAAAAATGAAATTCCGATACAAGTTTCATTTCATTTTTATCAGAAATGCATAAAATTAACAGGTGATGATCAGAGATTTAATGGATGGTATATTGTGACTTACGGCATATACTTCATACCCTCTGTTTCTCATAAAAGCTATAGGATATAAGCTTACATAAGGAAAATGAGCCATGATTTTATAATGCGACTCTAGCGATTCCGGTAATTCAGTTTCAAAAATATAATCTTAAGTCTTTAAAATCTAAACTTTTGTAACTATGTTCAGTTAAAGTTCCCTCTACCAGACAGTAATGTTTAAAATTACATTTTAATGTCTAAAAATATGTATAGATACACATTTATTCATTCATTTATTTATTCTATTTGAAGACGTTTATGTGTTTGAATTTAGCACATTTCATTGTATACTGTTCATACCTTGATCACACTTAAGTGTCTTACTTCCGGATATCTATGGTGTCTGAAGTTTCATAATCAGGCACTTGATCTTAAATGTCTAGTTTTAAAAAAAAGTAAATTTTAAAGTGTTTTCTTCCTTTCATTTCTTAAATAAAGCATAGTAAAAATATTTTTTTTTTTATTTACGGCTAAAGAAACGTGTTTTTAACAACCGGCAACTGAGATTTTATTGAAAAAATTATTTTCTTTCATAAAATTAGATAATATTAATAATACATTAGTTTCAAGAACTATAATAAGGAGTAAATTTACTTTCCCATTGCAGAATATAATCGGGTATTACGCAAGCTTCCAAACAAAACATACAGCACATTTAGCAGCAATTCAAAATATAATTTTTTTTTCATTTTTAAACAGTACTACTGCTGCCATCTACAAAGTTTAAAATTAATTTAATAATATTTTCAGTCTGTATTTTATTGCCAACATTCGGCATCTAAGCTTTAATATTATAAAAATACATTTTAGAAGACCAAATTAAATATGTCGCCGAAAGGCAACATACAGAATTTAAGAGAGAGTTGAGCGTCTGAAATTCTCTTTCCATCACACATGTATTCAAATTTAAAGTGCCTCTATTTGCATGCAGAATGTTGCATTTACAGACAGGAATAATTATAGATAAAATATAACTGTTACCAATGTTGATGTTTATTATGATTTCGATATTTGTTCCAGTTTACATATGCATTTGAATTTAAGGCTTTCTGCATATTTTTCATTTTAAAATAAGATTAAAAGATATGTCTTTTATTTTAAAATTTCTTTTTTTTTTTTACATATTTTGTATCCTTTACAGAATGTATTGTAAAAAAAGCTAGACAACTAAGAAAAAATATATTCATATTTAATACTGACTACATTTTTTATTCAAAATTTCTATTTACGAAACACTAGTTCTTTTATTTTGCAGAATATTGCATTTCCTACATTCTCACATGAGGCCATTATTTTTTTCAGATTGCTCAGAAATTCGTCTTCTGCGATCAGTTTATAAAATAATGCAACATCGATGCTTTTGTGATTTGATAAATATGAAAATAAAAATAGTTTCAAATTTTGTGTTGGAATATTACCGTATTATTATTTCAGTGAAAAATGAATCTTTATTTTTCATAGCATCATTATTTATGCCGAAAACACGGTGGAATAAAATTCTTTCGATTTTGGTACATTTATATTCAGATAATTTGTATTTTGTAGTTCTATAGAGATTTCGTTTATCAGTTTCCATAACTATAAACCATTTTTTTAAGATTAACAATTTTATTTCTGTTTTTTTTCTTTTTGGTCATGTTTTTTTATTTAAATTGCCGTGTAAATTAAATAGCTCTTAGTATCTTTGTCGAATATCATGCTTTACAAATATAACTGTTCCACATAGGTAATTTAGAGTAATTTATTATGTGGTAAATAAGTTGTAATTTAGAATGTGCGCAAATATTGCTTAGAAAAACATTTAAAAACAGATATTTTAACACTAAAAAAACCAGAAATTTTAGTCAAGTTTTATAAAAAATATTTTTCACCAGAATTCTGATTTAAAACAGTTCAACTTTTTAATTTAACGTATTTCTTCTTTTTTTAAACTATATATTTTTATAATAAAACTACTGGTTTGAACTGAAATCTATTTCTAAGGTAACGGTGAAAATAACCGCGTAAGACTATTCATCAACTTTACCATTAACAAGCTGCACATCTTCTCTATAACTAACACTATTTCGGACATATTATTTGGATGTTTCAGTAAATTGCGCCTTCGGATATCAAACGGGAACGGGAATTAATTTGGTCTGGTATTTTAGGCTTTAATTTTTTTTAATGCTATGCACTGATTGTTATGGAATTTTTTCGTGTAGTAACTTTTCTATCTCATCTTAAATGAGCCTCAGTTGAAACTTGAATACATAATCTTTTAGATTGAATGAATAGTGCTCTGCCAGTTGAACTACCTAAACGACTTCCCAACGAACTTAATATTCTCTGAAAGTAATCATTTCGTCAGGCCATCCGGTATATTGTTTAAAAGAATTCGATGGACTATACTACGAGGAAAGAACAGCTATAAACTATGGTTGAATAATTATCATTTAATTACTTTTTAACACCATCAATCGTTTGGTAAATAATTCACAGGAGCAGTGATTTTTTCTTCTTACTTGGACTCCGAACCATTTGGCTATAACTGCTAAATCTTTTCCAATTGAGCTTACTGTTCGATGTCCCAATCAAGAAAATATTCTTTCAAAACAACCATTTGGTCTTGAGCCGGTCGTATATGTGAAACATCACTGCAGAAGGTATATAAATTTGAATGAACTATTCATTAGTAATGGCATTTTAATAATTTTTAGCACAATCAGATGATTGGCAAATGATTTATTCTAATGGTAATTTTCGTCCAGGTAGCTAATTTGGAATAGCATTTGGAAATAAAGGTTGGAAATAATTCTCTAGGTTTATGCCCAAATCGATTACTTAAATGAAAAATTTACTAGTCATAAAAATTATTTACCAATCAATTGATTTTATTTAAGCAATTATTAAAGTGTAATTACTCTTAAATTATCTATTGGAGTTCCTTTACTTGCTTTATTTTATTATCAGTTAAGATGCTTGAAATAAGAGGCTTCATATCATGGCAAAGAGGTTATTGTGAGGGAATATTTTGTAATATGGGATTTTATATACATAGACCAAATGGAAGGGAATTATAAAATTAAACCGAGTATTCTGGGTTTGAGTATCAGTCTGGATACATTTTTGCTCAGATGTAAAAAAGTATTAATTGTGTGAAATATTTTCGGAATGTTGAGTATGGAAGACTTGAGACTAATAATGCTAGATTAAATTCTTGCTAAATAGGCCCAAATTTTAAGTGAATAATGAATTTTTAAAAATGCCCATTTACTTTTTTACCATTTTTTTAATTGAGACTTTGTTAGAGGGGTTTAACTAGATCTAAATAATTACAAATCAGTAATAATCAATTTTTTTTAAATATTTACCAGTATTTATAATTGGCTGATGAGGAAGTGTAGAGGTACCTCATTACTTTCGTTTTCATAACACAAAATCTGAGTTTCACCTAACATTCATTTTCGGCAAAAATGCTGTGGAAAAATTCAGCCGAACCGAAACTCGATCTGTATTGCAGTAATCTCTTTTCTTCCAGCAAGAATTTTAATATTACTTATAGACCGAGAGGCGGCAGCAAAGACAAACACCTCAACGAGTTACCTGTAAAAATTGAGAACTAGTTGAAAGTCGTTTCGCGTATCAAAACCAAATCGGTCTGCTAGGTCATATCTGAGCAGAAAACAACTAAAACGGATTTTAGCAGTTGACGCATAGATTTACCTTTATGTTTTCTAGAACCCAGTTCGCCATGTTTTCAGAATTTTTGTGCAATAAACCACAATAGTAAATTTATAAATCAACCGCTATAGCTGCTAAAATTTTGGATATTTTCCACCAAGAGATGACTTGCCAGACAGATTACGTTTTAATATGTGAATCGAGACTTAGTTAATCCTAGATTTTCATCCGTGAACTCGATGAAGTGTTTATATGTACTACACCCTCCCTGTCTATTATTGATTTCATCTGTTTTGACTGAAATTAGACACTTTTTTTTATTCCTATGAACTTGACTGTTTTTAGTTATCAACCATGGCTGACTCAACATGTCCCGTTAAATTATAGAGCAAGAAACACATATAACATTAAACTTTAAATTTTTTTCTTAAAACCTGTAGAAAACTCTAGTTACACGTAGGTATGTTTCGAATGTTGTCTTAAAACTTCCTAGTGCGACTGTGGAGTATTTGAATTTCTAAAACATTTACAAAAATCCCTATGAAAGATGAATAGAGATATGTAAACCTAAAACCTATTGCAGTGAAATGGGATAAAATTCGTATAATTGAAACTCACAGAGTTTTGTGTTTGATTTAGTTATATATTATTTTACATGAAAATAAAAAAGTTTTTGTCAGAGGTGAGCAGAGCACTGTGTACTTAGGCCACGAAAGTAAAATTTTGAAATATGGGGGGTATTTCAATACAGTCTTAACACGTTCGCTGCCGCTTACGTGAAGATGTGATAACAGTTAATGCCGCACTGTAGAAGTAGGTTTTTCTCAGAAGCCAGTTTGCTTTTTATAACAAAGAATAAGTGACAGATTTCCCCGCGCCTGACTGGCTATATGTTATCATTACACATCACGCGTTGGCGCGTGAAAGGCCCCTTAACGTTGGCGCCATATCACTTACTGGCGCATGAGCGGCAGCGAATGTGTTAAGTAGCGAGAGGGAAGTTATAGTTTGTTTTTAATTTTAAACTTATACGCACGCATACGCATATGCGTGTGTGTTTGTTAGAAATGTATTAACATACACGTGCATGTATAATTATTAGTTACACATATATTCATATGTATTAATCACGTATAATGTTTCTTGAACTTGCTTACTTTTGCTTTTGTTTTGCAGATTACCAAGATTCAGTTTCAGTTAGTTCTTAAAAACCTGTTTTAGTCAATTCTTATTTTTTAACGGTGTTAGTTTTGTGATATGATATTAAAAAAAAATATTCTTTAAAATCATAGTTCAGTAACTTATTCTTTCTCTTATTCGTTGTTTCTCTTATTCGTGTAAAGAAAAAACAGAATTTTTCTGAAAAAAAGCTATTTTGTTAGGAATGTATACCGTGTTGCAACAGCGAAAATATTCTGCTATGATAAAGAACAAAAGTGCTATATTTTGATATTCTCCTTAACATATTGCCTTATTATTTTAGAAAAGAGGCAGTTTTATTTCAAAGTTTTTATATTTATTTTAAATAAAGTAAGCAGTTTCTGTTTTAGTGACATATTTCGTTTAAATCTTTTAAAATTATGTAGCCTTAAAATATTTTCGTTTACTCCTTTAAGTAATGAAAAATAATGTTTTCTTTTATATATTTATAAGAAAATTTTTATTTTAAGATAAAATGGTTGTGACATTTTCTGTGTATTACGTAATAGTATAACTATGTATTAGTTTCATTTTTATTCTTTTTACTCTTTTATACTGGCATTTTTTATAATATTTATAGAAACTACTTGCTTCAAGAAAAAAAAAATCGAAACAGTGGTAGCTTTTAATTAAAATGCAATTGAGGTTGCAAAACGTTTATGATATATTTATTCACTTTAAAATTGCTTTCCTTATTTTTCCATTTATGCATTAGTAGGGTCCTGATTTTATGTTTTATATGAATTTAATTGTTTACTTCATTTTTTTTATTTATTTATTTTTAATCCGAAAGAACAGCATATGATTTTTGCACTGCTGATTTATTAGGTAACCGCTTTTGATTTTGCTAGCACCTTTCATTTTGACCTGGTGAATTTTTTAGGTAATTGATATGTACATATATTTATATATTTCTTTTCTTTCTCGTTAAATCATATTTCTGGATTTTATAGCAGTAGATATTTCTTAAAATGCAAAAATTAAAACCACTTATCGAACTGTTGAAATAGGATTTTATTTTTAGAAGAAACATTTAAAAATAAAAAATAATCAATAAGTATAAACTTTAAAAAATAGGTAAAAAATTCCTTCAAGTATCTACGAATTTTATTTTAAAAAACAGCAACATTATTCACAATTTAGAAACTGGTTGTT
The DNA here is from genome assembly GCA_964019185.1 of Maratus speculifer. Classification (NCBI taxonomy): domain Eukaryota; kingdom Metazoa; phylum Arthropoda; class Arachnida; order Araneae; family Salticidae; genus Maratus; species Maratus speculifer. Next base: position 375,310,228 of record OZ025294.1, on the reverse strand, counting down.
GTTTTCGGTTTAGAATGGTCAATGTGATATCCGCATTTTATTGTTTTTCACCCTTTTCAACGTCCGTCATCATTTAGCTTTATTTCTTTTACCGTCCGTGATACTTCAGCTCATCTTTTTTAATTGCAAATATCTAGCGGAAGACATATTTAAAGATCCCGAGCCAAGTCTAGAATAGTCGAGTCTAGGTCAGGAAAAAAAAATCAAGAATTGAAGCCGTATAAATTCAAAAGAAAATTCATTAATTCAACGACGCAAAAAAAGGAAAAGGTGATCTTGGGGATCTGAAGCTATCAAACTCCTGCAGCTTCATCAGCTTATTATTAAACCATCATTGATTGGCTGATCATTTGCATTTGAAAAATTTGAACGTGAATCCGTTAAACTTAAATCAGGAAATTTCGTCATCTGAACGTGAATCTATTTTTTTTTTTTTTTTTTACAAATGGTTATTATAGGTTGTTAAATTATTTTTTTAATATGTTTACACTGCAAACTTAGCCGATAGCATTATGGTCACATGCTAACGTAGCCATAAGTCATAGCTGATTCACGCTTGTGACACATGTTTTCGACTTACTAGACAATATAATATCCGTGTCCATTAAGAACAGTAAATTTTCTCAATTGCATAAAACATTAATTTACTTAATGATTTTTTCTTACCAAAATACAGAACATTTAATATCAAACTTCACTCCGTTTCTTTCGAAAGAAAAAAGTTTGCTTATTTTATATTTTACTTAAGAAATAAATTTTAGTGACAATGATAGCTTTTTACCAAAATATATTTGGTATTTATATAATTATCATTTACGTCATATTTATATATCTATACACACAGCCATATAAATATAATATATATACATATAAATATAATGTAGGTTAAAATATAGCATATATATATATGTGTGTTTATTACATAAACGTTCATCTTATTTAATTAAACTTCTTGTAAAAAGCACAAAGAAATGTATTCAGATTACTTGCAATTGAATACATGTTATGTACAATTATTTGAAATACGTGAAAATAATTTACAAATAGATTAAAAATTCGAAACGCATCAGACAACAAGAACGTTGTGTGTGGGGAAATAAATGTCGTTCCCGTTTTTCAGTTTGCCTATTCGAGAATGACTTAGAAAAAATCACTCTAATTTAAACTATGTACAGCAGATAAGATGCCAGATAAAGATATTGAAATTTCCAACAAAATAATCTTTAATTTATTATGCAGCATTTCCTTCCAAAAATCTTGGATGGCATATGAAAGTGTATCGTCACAAGTTATATCTTTATTAACAATAATTACTCGCAAATCTAGCTTAATGCAAATTTAATAAAAACATCTAAAATATAATGTATTTTTCTTTGAAATATACGGTACTTTCTTGCGTTTACAAACAGGTAACATCGATATGGAAATAATATGTGAATTACACTAAATTACAAAGTCTACGAATTACGAAAAATGAAATACCAAACTAAAAATAATAATTTTTTTCTGCTTGACACATACACAATTACACATCTTTGCCTCAGATAAACAATAGGACATGTGTTAATAAACAAAATGTGATGTCTAAGTTACTGTTATGAAAAACTGTGTTTATATCTTTTTGAGGTGTAGGGATTTTTTTTTATAAACACATCTGAGACATAATATTCAGCATAACCGTTTCAGGAGTTATTCTACTAAATGCAAATAAAGTTTCCTCATAGCGATAAGTCAGTCATTTTTTATTATTACTAGATGTACTGTCTTACTGTTGGACTGAGGTGATGAGATATACAAATTTCATAGAAAAAAATTATTACGTCAAAAGATTTTATTTAATTGTTACGGTATTAGAATTATATTTTGAGGAAAAAATGTCTAATTTACATTTCTTATTCGTATATTGCTTATTTTTATTAGAGAGGTTTAGTTCCTATAAAATTTCTGATATTAATATTACGCAAATACATTATTTGTGAACATGTTTGAAGAAAAACAGTATAGTTATCGGAATTTAATTTTACATAGATTTTAAACTTTTACATATTTAATTATAATAAATTTAAATTTTATAATTATAAAGAGGTTTTCTATTACTTTCTTTAAATTGTAAATAATAGACATTTTTCTTATCTGTCACCTTTTTTATTACATGAAAAAAATTGTTAGGTTATATTTATTTTTGGCATGTAATAGTTTAAATGTTTTGTTTTTATACTGTTAATTTGGGGAAATAAACTTTTTCTATTACTGAAAAGAAGATTATAAGAAACAGAAATCAGAATATGAAATGTTTTAAAACTTAAAAAGTAATTCGGTAGGAAAGACAAGCAAAAATAAATGCTTCTGGGTGTCATTTTTATTCAAGGAAAAGTGCTTATGTAGTTCAAAAATTAATGTAAAGACTTGGAAATATCAAAATTAATATTGTCTAAGTCGACAAATATCGAAACAAGATAAAGATACAGTTTATAATATTCTAATGCTTAGTGAAACTTAGTTATATTAATTTAATTTTGTTAAATTGTGCCTTTGCTTTAAAAGATTAAATTTCTAAAATATTTTTTAAATTCTGTAAAAATAATCTTTTTTCTTAGTTACATCTTACAAAATTCTCGGTCAATAACCCCGTCAACTTCTTCGGTCAATAACTCCGGTTTTAAATTTGTCAAAAATTTGTTTGATTCAACTCTTTAAAAAATCTTAAACACATTATATGGCAGAAAAAAACTTTCCACCGATTTAAATTTCCTTTTTCTGGATATCGAACTGAGGACCTTGGGATGAAAGGCAAATGACATAGAATTACGATATAAAGCACCCTTTCTGAAGCAGCTTAAAATGCAATTTTAATTAATGAATGATGTTATCGATTTCAAGACGTTTAAAACTAGTATGGTTTTCATCCTTCAGCGCATGCGCAGAGTGCGGAGTTATTACTTACCTGATCCGCTTCTAGACGTTTGAATAAAATGTTAAAAATAGACAGAAAAAATATATTTTCTGATACAAAATGAACTTTCTCGGGAGTTCTAGTGTCACTTGATGTACCAGGTGGCCAAAACGTCTCTAAAAACCCTTAAATTCATAAAATTCATTAAAATAAATCCAAATGAAAACGGTTTGCAGGAGTAACATCGGTAAGTCACAGGGATTTTTTTAAGGCAGGAAAAAAATATCTCAAATAACAACAAATAGGTGGCATTGACGCACACTAGTCAAAGAAAAACACGCAAGTAAGGAACAGAATGTCTCCAAATAGTTTGAAATATTTGCAGTGTTCGTCATGATTACCATCACACAAAAAATGCTAGGGTTAATAATGTGTAGTAGCATCGTGGATTTTTTGCTCCCGATGATAGCGTAATTTTCTAAGGAACGGGGTAAGCCTGACGCTTTTATCATACATTTTTCTCTTCATTATTAAAAGCTGTTCATTTTGATATCCTTCTATAGTAAAAAAAAAGCTTTAAACAAATCTCCAGGAATGACTCCTGGAATGATGCTGATGTGTAAGGTTTCCGGGAATAACGCGTCCGGGTGGATCACACCTTCCATGAGTCGAATAGACCAATCAGGAAAGGGCTCCGTCTATGCTTCGACCAATCAGGAGAGGGATGAATTCCAAAATTGAATGTACACTGTTAAAAATCTGCTGCATTTTGTTGCAACGCACTCCACCGCTTGTATATAATATCTATATTCCAACCAATAAAAAAACTCCATTTCACGGCCAAGTAACCGTTTTCTATACAAGCAGGGGAGTGCGTTGCAACAAAATGCAGCAGAATTTTAACAGTGTATGGAAAATAAGGTATCGCGAGGCGATTCCAACCGGGATTGCAAAGCAATACCGAACGGAATTGCGAAGCGATTCCACGGGGTATTGGCGAGCGCAGTAAGTAGGGGTAGCCTACAACTACAATTCGCGAAGCGATTACGCGGGGGGTTGGCGAGCGAAGCGAGCTGGGGGCGGAACCCCCCTAGTATAATATATGAATCTAGGAGAAGGGGTTCCGGATAAATGTTGACTTAAACTTTCTACTTCTTTTACTTTTGTTTCTTCAGTGAACCAAGCTTTAGCCACCTATTACAATGCTTCCTGTATCCACCCTTGTACATATTTTTGTAAATATATTTTTTATTTATAAACTAGAGATTTTAAGCTTTAATTTGATACCTATATTGTTTTTCAAATCTGGAGACATAGGAAGCTCTGGGAACTCAATGTCCTACAACGTTCTGGATTTCTCAAAGCGCATAACTGGCTTTATGAGGCCTGTCGCTGATACGGGCATTTTTCCAAACCAGACACTCTTCATAGCTTACAATTTACGCAAGGCAATGCAAACTGATTCTTCATTGACATAAAATACCGATTATAATAAAGCAATCTCTTACACATTCAACATCCTTGTTCACACACACAGTTCTGAAAGGTGAACGGGTAATAGATATCGAGCGAAAATTCTAATAATAGCTTTTATAAACTAATTTTTCCACCGAAATCACCCGCACTGAACGAATCACCCGCACGAACGTCACCTGTCGAATGCTTTTATTTTTTTTCTATCTAAAAAAATTTCCATAACCTAGCTATTAAAGACCTGCAAACAACTTAACACACATGAGTTTTCAAGTTATAAAAATCAGTTTCTAAATAAGTTCGAATTCGTTATTCCCCTTTCCTAAATATTATGCTACAGATAAATATAAAAGAGAATCTACATGATTAGTTTTTTTGGTGATCATGATACATGAAATTATAAATGCTTTTAGAACATTCAACATCAGCATTTATGAACAGTCAAACGTTAATTGTTTTCGGAACAAATGCTGTTACATAATATTTTATGTATTTCAATTATTTTAAGTCCTCTTGAAAATTCTTAAATTTAAAGACATTTTATATCTCGCCTTTATATTCTTAAACATAAGACAAATTAAAAGCTTTTTTTTTTTTCTATTTCAGATTGTAAAACTATTTTTTCCGTAAATATAGGAGTAATATAAACTTCATCCTACGTTCCTTAAATTTATACAACAAATAGGTTTTTTACATATTAAAATATCACTTTTCAAATATATTATCAACAAAAAAATGTAAAATTTTATAAAATATAATATATTCTGTGGAGTTCTTTGAAAGAGAAATCTCCTTTTACAAAATAGTGAAATTACTGGGATTATCGACATACAGACGCAAACTGCATATCTTTCACAAGCCGATGGCAAAACCCTTTTCGCTAGTACTTTATAATGTAGTGCAATAGATTTGATAAAATCTTTATTATTTCTTCTTATGAAGTTGGAAAATGTCTTATGTTTACTTTGTATGCTGACGAACAGTGTGCTTTAAAATTTTAGGACATGTTGTAGAATTATTATTTATAATAAAAATTAAAGAAGTAAATTGTCTAAAGCGTTTTATTCGACTATTTGAAAACTGAAATGTACACGTACTCATGTTCATCATACTTCGATCATATTTTCTTCTTCGAATGTAGTGGTAAGTTTTAAGCTAAAACGAGTAACTTTCTTTACCTTTCACAAGAGTATTATTTTTAATTTATAATTTTGTAATTTTAGTTTAATTTATACAGACATTTGGTGAATGCAAATTTTATTTTCACTTTTATTTTGTTATTTTTTGCACAATTTACATGTAATTCTTGTGTTATTATGATATGTGTAACATGCAAAATTCATATTTAAATATTAATGGCAAATAAAAATTACACAATTCATTAAAAAACTAGTTGGATGTGTCAATCCCAAAACATTCTTCTATCTCATAAGTGCATTTTGATTAAAAAAAACAAAAAAAAAAAAAAAAAAAAAAAAACGTGGTGACCCCAAAGTTATCTACTATCGAATTTCCTCGAACATTTGACCTAGCTAAATGAGATTCTGGTATCCGAAAAGCCTAAAACGCAAAATTTAATTAATATTCTGAGAAAATGAGCTTAGTAGTGCCCCATGTTGGGTAATTTACACTAAAATCTAATAAGCATCTATTTATGTCAAGACCTAACAGAATCTGAAATTTGATGGAATTTCGTCCATTAGTTCTTGAGATATAGTTATAACAAAAAATTTGCAAAACGTAGCACAGCAACACCATGCCTTGGACAATTTATGCCAAAACGTAAAAAAAGCGTCTGTGTAAAAGAATCTGAAGTTTGATGAAATTCTGTGCATTAGTTCTTGAGATATAGTTAGTTAAAAAACCGTGTAAAATATAGCACAGCAGCACCATCAGTTGAAGGATTTATAACAAAACTTAATCATCGTGTAATTATGTTGTATGTCATTTTGTAACAAAATCTGAAGTTTGATGGAATTCTGTGCATTGGATGTTGAGATATAGCTATAGGAAAAATCGTGCAAAATGCAGCATAGCTGCACCACCTGTTGCAAGGTTAATACCAAAATGTAATCAGCGTCTAATTATGTTATATATTCTAGAGTAACAGAATCTAAAATTTGATGAAGTTCTCAGCATTAGTTCTTGAGATATAGCTATCGCAAAAATCGTGCAAAATGTTACATAGCAGCGCCACCTATAGGTCAGTTCACACCGAAACCTTATCAGCGGCTATGTATCTCAAGGTATTGCGGAATCTTAAGTTTGGTAAAATTCTGTGCATTAGTTCTTGAGATATAGCTATCATGAAAATCATGAAAAACGTGGTATAGCAGCGCCACCTGCTGGCCAATTTACACCAAAACGTAATCAGCATCTATGTATATCAAGGGGTCACAGAATCTGAAGTTTGGTGAAATTCTCTGCATTAGTTCTTGAAATATAGCAATCTTCAAAATCATGAAAAACGTAGTATAGCAGCGCCACCTGCAAGCCAATTTTCACCAAAACTTAATCAGCGTCTATGTATATTAAGGGGTCACAGAATCTGAAGTTTGGTGAAATTCTCTGCATTAGTTCTTGAGATATAGCAATCTTGAAAATCATGAAAAACGTAGTATAGCAGCGCCACCTGCAGGCCAATTTTCACCAAAAACCAATAGGCACTAGTTCATGTCAAGGTCTAACTGAATATAAAATTTTATTAAATTTCGAGCATTAGTTCTTGAGATAGAGCGCCCACAAATTTTTTGTCACATACAGACAGACAGACAGACAGACAGACGGGCAGACTCACAGACAGACATTTTCTAAAAATAGTCAAAACGTGTTCAGGACCTTCTAAAACGTATAAATCTGTCGAAAACCGGAAGTCGAAAATTTTCATGAATCCAATACTTTCTTCTTGTAAAGATAGAAGAAAGTAATAATAACAACAATCATGCATAGACAAAAAAATATTTATGTGAGACAAAAATGATAATTTATGTAAAGAACAATATTGGATATGTATTTCTGTTTTTCTATTATTAAATACATACACAGGAAAGATTTTAAACGTCACACTTAAAAAATTTATAATAAAAAAATATGAAGAAAAGCAAAAGCAATTTAAATTTTTATCTAAACTTTTAGACTTAGAAAAACTGTCATTATATCTTTCTCTATTTCTTCTCTCAGAAATATATTTTTAATTGATTAAACATTTTTATGTAAAGAACGGAGAACTTGTTTCATAATAACATTTTCTACAACTTTTAGTAAGGCTGAAAATATCATTAATAACATTATTTTAAATATCACATTTTAACCCGAGAGATATCGCGCGGAGCAAAAACTCTATTCATAGAAGAACATCAGTTTCGGGTGAAATGTTTTACTTCTTTTAATTATCTTTTTATTATTCTCCTGTCTGAAATTCTTTTTGGTAGATGTAGTTATATTTTTAATTACATTTTTTTTGTATTAAAAAAACATTTCTTGGAATCCATCTGCTGATGTGCTGACTCAATGTCGTTTTTTTATGAAATTTCTCATTATAAGCAGTGTAGTTTTCTGTTCTGAAGTGCTTCTATTGTTTTACGCGTCAATCTTAAATAATGGATGCATTTCTTGTGTATAATTAAATGATTTTTTTTTTTTTACTTATAAAACATATTTGTATAAAACTGATTGGATTGATCCAATCGCCCCTCGCGACTGGATAGCCCTTGCGTGTCGCCCCTCGCGACATCACAATTTGATGCACGCTTTCACACATTAAAAAATTTCTCAACTTCAGACGTTTACTATCTTAAATACTTTCATAATGAATTAATGCACTGATTATTTATAATCAATTGGTTTTTCCACTTTATAGTATATTTTTGTTATAAAACTTTTTGGGGTGATTCAGTCTCCTCACTCGATTTCTAATGCCACAATCGAATGCGCGCCTTTACACATTAAAAAAGATTTCTTAACTAAAGAATTATATCATCTTAAATATATTCTTAGTGGAATAATGCAACTACTATTAATAATCAATAGATTTTTTTTCTAGTTTCGTGTGCAATTTTGGTACAAAACTGACTAGGGTGATTTAAAGTCAACTGGCGCTACCTCCAACTCCACAATGGGATGTACGCCTTTACACATTAAAAATAGTTCTAAACTAAATAAGTATATCATCTGAATTACTTTCTTAAAGGATTAAAGCACTTACTATTTATAATAAATAGTTTTTTTCCAGTCTATAATGCATTTTTGGTATAAAAGAGATTGGAATGATTCAGTCACCCGGCACGATCTCCAACGTCACAATTGGGTGCACGGCGTCATATATTGGGTGCACGGCGTCATATATTGGGTTCACGGTGCCGGATATTTTCACAAAATTCCGGACTAAGTAACTTTCAGATTAAGGAATAAAAAATAGGTTTGTCGACGAATACGTTTAGCAAAAACAAAAGTAGCTGATAATTAAATGGAATATTAAATACATTTTATTTGAAAAGTATAAAACATTTTGTTTTATGTTAAACATTTATCGTATTAACATTTGGAATGCATTTTTATGTAATTGGTATGACGATAAAATAAACCTCTGGATGACAAAGATTGTAATAAAAATATCTCAATGCTCTGAAAGAACTACATAAATTATTAACAGACATTTCTTGAGTATAGACAGGAACAAGACGCGAACTAACAAAGCATGGTACCTATAAGAAAGTTGGTCTTCAAGATAAGAAGGAAAACCGCATCATATTTTATCATATTGCGTATTTGGTGTGCAAAAAAAGTGTAGTTTACATATAAGTTGGTAAGAGCTTTTTGTGAAAAAAAGAAACTTGATTCTTTATACAAAAAGGACTTTTTAAAATTTCTCATTGCTTTAATGAAATTAAATGCTGAAAAAATACAAGATAGTACAAATAGTTCGTGAAACTTTCTGTAAAAAACTATTTTTTTTTATTTAAAGTAAATTTTACGTAAATTTTATGTAAAAATGTTTTTCTATATTACCATTTGTGTACGTAAATTATGAAAAGATCATTTTAATGAATAAACTAAAGAACAATAGATAGCTTGAATGTAACTTTTCTCATTTTAACACAAAATAGAAATATTACTACTCTTAAAAAATCTTATATATGATAAATCTGGCATTCCGAATTTCATAAATCAACTTTTCCTTTAGCACGTCTGTATTATTATTTGTAGTTTTATTTACATTTGTTTACCTTCATTACTTAAGTAAATCTAAAAATAGATCTTTTTTCCGATTAATTCAACTATTAGAAGATACTCAGAAACCGATGAGAACAGTACGTGAAATGAATGAATATGTCGCAATAGTGTAAAAAGGAATAAAAAAGTCAGAAAAATAAACCCGAGATTTTTTTTTACTTGAGAAACAAAGAAAGAGAAATAAACACTCGACAATGTTATTTCTTACTGTGTTTTTATTTTTGAAAAAAAAGTGTTTAGTTACTAGTTGTGCGAAAAAATATTTTTCGTTTATATTTTATATATTATTCATAGATTTCTGATTAACCTTTTCTATCTCATACCTGTTAATTCATTCAAAAAAAAAATGTCGCCGCCGAACGTCTGTCCAATCGGTTAGATGTTTTTTAACAAAGTTTAATTAGCAACGACTGAAAGTTTTATTATAATTTTACCAAGCGCCAACTTAATGTGAAACTTGCTGGAAGTCTGTGCATTAGTTAGATTAGATAGAACTATTTTATAAATCGAAAAATAAACCTGCATAGCAGCACCCCCTATTAGATATTTTACTCTAACAGTTAATAAGAACCAAATTATAACAACGGCCAATCAAATTTGACAGATTGAACTCACAAACAGACATTTTGTTAAAGCAGGTTTTTCGCATTATCTAAACCCTAAAATTAGTAAATCGGACATTCGAGAATTTTTGCGAATTCAGTGCATTCTACTTTTCTATACAAAAAAAGTAAAAGTGCAGATAACGTGTTGATATAGAAGCAATTCCCAAAAAGTTTTAATGAGTCAGTGGCTTCTAAACCCATATAATCCAGGGGCCACAATATGAAAGTAAATCATAAAAGCAATAACGTTTATTTGGAAAAGAAAAACTCAGAAATTCAAAGCAAAAAACAAAACACCAATTAATTGTGCCATTAAAATTGCATACAGCCAACTATTAAATGTGCATTCAGCATTCAATTACACAATACTTTTAATTTTGATAGAAATTAAGTATAATATGAAAATTAAACTAAGCAGTATTATAAAATTATTACTGTTCATGATGGATTAACCTAATGAAAAACCCATCCATATCATTAAGCTAAGAAATTATGTTAGTGGGGAATATTAACAAAACAATGTCTTCTATTCGCATTTCTTATATTATTTTTGTCATACACTGTAAAAAAAAATTCAAGAGGTTACTAAAAATTTTTTAGTAAATTTATATTCCACAGAATTTTTTAGTAACCATTACAAACTTTTTTTTGCAAGCGAAACAAGCATTTCTTTTGTAAATTGAACAAAAGAATATTTTGTATAACTAACTTAAAAATTTTTAGTATGAGCCACCAAGCAAATTTTAGTAATAGCTCCAAAATTATTTTTAATAACCATTACGTGGGCTCGAAAGGCAGGGGCTTCCTTCGAGCTGCGTCCAGACTTCTGGAGCGGAAGATTTTCGGCAAAACTGTAACAGATGGCAGCACCAAACATAGCTACTGCTCCGTCAGGATATTCATAATCCTTTTATTAACGAGTACTTACACTGCATACATTCGGGGCGTATTTGGCAGTGGCCAGTATCGAACCCGGGACCTTTTAGCCTGGATCCCGTTACTATAACCACTATGCTATCAAGGCCACACCAAGTGAATTTTAGTAATAGCTATTAAAAATATAAAATTATTAACTCTATTCGTTGCTAACTTTTTTCTAGTAATTCTTACAGATTTTCTTGTAACCGACTAAGATTACTAAAATTTTTTTAGTAATTACAAGGATCACTAAAGTTTTTTTAGTAGATCGACACTTTTTTTTACAGTGTACAAGAGTACATAAAAATGGACTTTAGAGATTATTTCGTAGTATAAAAAAAAAAAAAAAAAAAAAAAAAAAAAAACCATTCAAATATTTCTATTTTAGGAACACACAAAAAAACTTATCTTAAAAAAGTGAATTTAATCAAACAATTCAAAAAGTAAAAAAAAAAAAAAAGAAAAAAAAGAAAAGAAAAAAAAGAAACAAAAAAGCGAAATTAGCTAAACAATCGCGAAAATAAGAACACGTATTTCTTCAAAATATCGCTATAAAAATCCAAATTTCAAAAATCTACGAAGAAAAATTGTCAATTTCGAAAAACGATTAAATAAAAAAGTAGATTTTCGTCAAAGAGTCCTGGAAGAAATGTGAAATTCGTAAAAAAGGGCGACATACACGACGAAAATTTATGGCCAAGCAAAATATTTAGTCGCCATCGAGTGAGTGGCGATTGTATAGTTTTATTTCTCAATTTCATTTTACACTGCTTCATTATATAGGAATTTAATTTATACTGAAATAGCGCAAAAGACAAATTTGAAAAGTGTTTCTGCTTTCGGTGTGTCTAGCCATCTGGTCGCTCTTAAACTCTCCTAAATATGCTCGGATTTTCAAGAAATTTTTGGACGTTATTGAAGTTTAGTTTAGCACGAACCCTATTCCAAAAGTAGTTTCTAACATGATTAGGTTATTTAGAGGGACAATTTTTCGTTACATAATGGCCTATGGGAAAAATTATTTCAAATGAATTTCAAAAATGTTACACCCAGTCAAACATATTCAAATTTGTATGCATTACATAGTGCACTAAAATACGCCTTCTGTAAAAAATGGGGGGAAAGAGCATTTACTATATTTTTACAGAGCCACACAGGCGAATTAGTTTACATACTAGTTAAACGGGAATATTTTGTGACATATTTTAATTATATTAAACTATTCATATGCAACAACACTTCGATATACTTCGCTGAGGCTTAATATAAGTTATTTCACGCATAATACTAAGTGAATAGTATTTAGAAAAACACACAAAATATTTCAAATATTATAGTATATCCAAAGACTGTATATTGTCAATGATTCCTGAAAGATGGATAAAATGCACTTTTAGTTATGATATGCACTTTTAAGTTTCATTAAATGTATGAATATTATACGGTGTGTATAAATGCTACAGTTGATACACAGGGTTACACAAAAAAGTTCGTAAAGGTTTCTGAATATGAACGTAATTTACTTAAAAGTTGTTTTGCAATAGTATATTTTTTTAGGCTGAACTGCATTCGGTTTACTAAGAAATGTTTGTATAATATAGATAAAATGATATAAAGGGTCACGCAAACATTTGGGTACATATTTCCTATTGATGATAATTTCTGGAACAGTGATTGAATAGTTTTACTAATGCTTTACTTTGATCAAAATTTTAGCTAAATATTGGTGTGTAATAAAAGTACTAGATAATTCACAGGGCCGATCAAAAGCATTCAAGTGTATTTCCATCAATTAGTATAAATTATTGAAAACTAAATTTCAAATTTTTATGTGTTTTCTTTCAAAACTTAATTTCTCCACTTCATCTTATGTATGTCAAACAACAGATCAAATGCAGGTTGCTCAAAAGTATTGGAATACAAATTTAACAATAGACAGTATAATTTTATTTCCTTAAATAAGAAATTTTTCTTCAAGATTTTAGGAAGTGTTGGAATGTGTTTCTTAATCTATGCTTAGCGCATGATTTTTCTTACGTGTTTGATTAATTAATCCATTAAAAAATAATCAGAGACCGATGAGAACAGTTGGTGAACTGAGTGAAAATGTCACAATAACGTAAGAAGGTAACAGAAAGACAGTACAGGAAACACACATTTTGTACATTTGAGAAATAAAAGAAATCAAGAAATTAAATACAGGAAACGCCCAACGTATGTGTGAAATGTTTCTTTTTACTACTTTTTTAATATGTTTAATTTGATATTTTATTACAAAACAGTTAAATAACAACCTTCATTTACCGTCATATATTGTTCACAATGTTGTTTACAAACTTATCAACAATATTTCATATGAAAAAGAAAAAATATGCCATGTTAAACAGATGGAACTAATCTTCCAATCTATTCACTCTAATCATATATATTAAAATAAAAGGCTAATTCTTTAATATCAATTCAATAATTCAGGCTTTTGCGCATGCGTGAAGTTGAATTTATTACCCCTTCCAGTTAGAGGAAAGTCGAAGCAAGTCTGGTTAGCTCAGTGGTTTAAGGCGCGAATTTAAAGGTCTGACCTTTTGTAGAGGACTCGGAATCAATTCCAACCCTCGGCAAAGTAATTTATTTGAATAATGATGCATTTTACTACGAGGGAAAGTTATATGATTTTTATTCTTTTGTTATCATTATTATTTTGATGGGTTATAATTAAATAATGTAACACTCAACGATGTTTTTTTAAATAACAATTTAAATTTTTTAAATATTCCAAATTATTAAAACATAGTAATTATTAGATAATTAGATAATTTCCGATTCCGGGCTTTAGAGATATATTTGTAAGAATAAAATTATTGAAAATCCTTACAAATCGCATTCTTAAAAAAACACAAATAAAAATTCTTTCTTTGAATTTTAGTTATCCTTCTACTAAAAAGCAAGCGCTGATAAAATTCTGCTTAAAATTCTTTCAGTTGATTACCTGAGTAGGTTAGACTGACAGTATCTTGAAACGCTTTGAATCTGTTGGAATCACATATATAAAATAGAAATAAATCAAGTTTTCAAAACTTTATTTACAGGTAACTAATTATAAAAATCTAACATTATTCTAATTAATCTTTTAAGATGTTTATCGTCAAATCTTTACGGGTATTATCTAGTTGTGTATTATTATCCCACTGTGCATGATTTACCAATTTGGCTAAATTAAGGCGAGTGTTTTAATATCCCTTTCCTTTATATTAATACCATATATATAATACCAATGAACGATAGCCATTATCATAATAAACTTATATCCCAAATTCGAACAAAATTGGATAATTCTGAATGAAAAACCCATTTATCTAATTTAAATGGGTGATGTAACGCATTTCCCACACCCCCCTTTTTTACTTAGCCAAGGAACCCACAAAACGAATCACGAAAGTTTCTTATCAAAGAAAATCTATTCGTAATATTTGAAGCAAATCTTATATTTCTTTTAAGTATTACTCGTTACATACCTGTATAGCAACATATGTACATACATAACCTGCGGGAATATCCGCTCTCAGATATTCATAATCTGTGAGCTAAAAGGCTGTTGTTGAATTGTTCATAGAAAAAGTCCTTTTTTTTCATATTATATTTCTTTCATACAAAAAAGTTTAATTTATGCTCAAATAACACAAAATAGAATAAATAATAAAAGGACGAAAAATGATTATTTTTCAGAATAAATTCATGAGAAATGGATAGATAAAATGAGAATTTTTTTTTTCATTTTAACATGAAATAAAAACATCACTTCTCAGAATAAATCATATTGCTTATAAATCATGAACTCCGAATTCCGTTATTGATATTTTTCTATAATATCGTTTGTATCGTCACTTGTAGTTTTACTTACTTTTGTTTTCTTTCATTATTTAAGTAAATCCAGAAACATATCTATAATTCAAATATGTCAGATACACTCTAAAGCTGAATGTGCAAGTTAGTCACTTTTACGGAAATGCATGCATTAATTTCTAGAATTACACTTTTGATATAGAATTTACATTCATTTCATTAACCTTTAATTGTATTTATGTGTATTTTTGGCTTGATAAAAGTGTATAATTTGTTATCACTTCGGAAACCCAAACAATTGTATGAGCGAAGAAAATTATGTAGATTTTCCTAAATTTGTGCATTTATGTAAATTTACAAATTTTTGCACATTACACAGACATATTCGTATTTTGCCTATTGCAGAAAAATGTGTGTAAGAACATATACATATATGCGTAATAACACAATATTATACAGAAATAATTGTACAAACTTTACCCAGCTGTATGTGAGAACATAATTTTAAACAATATTATATGTAAGGGGATTACATAAAAATATGCATACAACTTTTTCCCAGCTGTATGTAAGAACAGAATATTGCATAGAAATATGTAAAAAAATGAGTGAAAAACCCATTTATCTAATTTAAATGGGTGATACTCCACCGCACCTCTCCCTCTTTTATATTTAGCCAATAAACCCACAAAACTAATCTCGAAAGCGCCTTATCACAGAAAATCTATTTGTAATATTTGAAGCAAATCTTATGTTTGTTTTAAGATTTAACTCGTCACTTACTTGTATATCAACATACCTAAATACAGAACATGCGGGCACATTCGCTCTCACATATTCATAATCTGTAGCTAAAAGGTGTTGCTGAATTATTCATAGAAAAAGTCTTTTTTTCATATTACATTTTTTTACATACAAGAAGTTTAATTTATGCTAAAATAATACAAAATAGAATAAATAATAAAAGGAAGGAAAATGATCATTTTTCAGAATAAATTTATGAGTAAGGGATAGCTGAAATGAGAACGTTTCTTTTGATTTTAACATGAAATAGAAACATCACTTCTCAGAATAAATCTTATTGTTAATAAATCCTGCACGTCGAATTTGTTACTCATATTTTCTTTAATATCGTTTGTATCACAACTTGTAGTTTTATTTATTGCTTGTTTTCTTTCATTATTTAAGTAAATCCAAAAACATATCTATAATTCTAATATGCCAGCTACACTCTAAAACTGAATGTGTAAATTAGTCACTTTTACGGAAATGCATGCATTCATTTCTAAAATTACAGATTTGATATAAAATTTACATTCATTTCATTGACCTTTAATCGTATTTATGTGTATTTTTGGCTTGATAAAAGTGTATAATTTGTTTTCTCTTCGGAAACCCAAACAATTGTGTGAGCGCAGAAAATAATGCGGATTTTCCTAAATTTGTGTGTTTATGTAAATTTTCAAATTTCGCACATTACTCAGACATACTCGTATTTTGAATATTGCAGAAAAATGTGTGTAAGAACGTATACATATATACATAATAACACAATATTATACAGAAATATCCGTAATTTACCCTGCTGTATGTGAGAACAGAATTTTAAACTATATTATATGTAAGGTGATTACGTAAAAATATCAGTACAAGTTTTCCCCAGCTGTTTGTAAGAACAGAATATTACATAGAAATATGTAACAAAATGAATAATGTACATAAATATGTGTACTAATGTGATCACAATAATTATTGACATTGGCTTGTGTTATTATAACTGAATTATAAAGGAGTTTACTAAAGATCGAATCAAACAGATAATTTATCTTCTTGATATAGATATATATTTAGAAATTTGTGACTGAAATTAATCGTAAAAGAGTAATCCGACAAAATAGAAAAATAGTACCTGCATTATAATTTTTTGAAATTTACATTATTGTAAATACAGTATTTTTTACAGTGTATTTATTTAGATTATACAGGTTCTGTGCAAAAATTGTTCATAGGGATTCAAAACTTTTGAAACAGAGAGGTGGAAAGTAATAAATACAATTCACAGAGATCCTGTTTAATTTAAATAAGATAATTTAATTTAATAATTGACTGTTTTAAAACAAATCTCCTGAAAAGAGTACAGACACTTTTTTCCATGCAAATTTGTTTTGCACCCTTAAAAAGTTTAGTTCAAAATTTACATTCCGAACTAATAAGTTATATTTTGTTAACACCTAATCTGCTCTTATTGCACATTACACTGGTATATGTGAACTCATGTGTAATTTATTCGTAAAAATGTGTTTTTTAGAGTTATTTCATATTTTTTACACACTAAAGCTGGTATTGTACATTACCAGTAAAATACATAAAACACTTTACATTTTTAGACACATAGTGCGTTCATTTTGTAATTTACATGTCTCTTTACATAGGTAGAGAATAAGGTTTTCTAATATTCAGTATACCACTTTAATAAAAAATTTAAAAACTTATTGTTTAGAGATTATTACAAAATACTTAGAAACCGACAACAGTACATGAGCTGATTAAAAATTTGCAAATAATTAAAAAATAATATGTAAACATATTGTCAGAATTGCATTTACGAAGAAACGTAAATTTAGTAGAACTGAGAATTGAAAAAAATAATTTCATAATATGTTACTAATATTTTGAATAGTAAATTTTAATTACTTTTAATATATTTATTCGCCAGCCAGAAAAAACTTATCTTTAAGAAAATATGCTAATAATATTTATAATCACTTCACTACCTGGGTCCGTTTACGTGGACCTCTATCCTTTACATGACAAAAAACCAAATTGTTTGATATTTTTTACATTTTTGCTTCATTTCTTAACATCTTATTTTTGTTTCACTTTATAAGTAAACTAATAATGGCAACATTTTGACCGATTGTTTTATAAAACACATGTTATTTTCATATGAATTTGCAAAATGAATTACGTTGCCAAAAAATTGAGAAATTTTCATATCATACTTATTTAACTTAAATCCTTTATATAAAAATGTTTCGAAAATTTTTATGCATCATTCAAATTCTCAGTTACCTTACATTTATAATTGTAGGAATTACAGTATAGTGATATTTATATTGATGTTTTAAAGGGATTTCTAGGGTAACGTCCCCAGTAATTGGCACATTAAGGATTTGTCTTTAAACTTACTTCTATGTTCATTACCAAGAAATAAAATATTTACTTGCAAATATTTTTAAATCAAAGAGTGCATATCTGTGCCCAATAACTGCAAAAATATTAGAAAAAGTATATTTCTAAAAATATATTTATAAAAAGTTGCTGTAATCACCAGTAATTGGCACTTATACTTTTACACACTTAAAGTAACCCTTTACAACTAAACAAAACTGTTGTCAATTAAAATTTAAAATATACTATAAAATCTATAATAATAAATTGAATTGCATGCCTTTCTTAAGCCAGAGAAGAAACATTTGCATCAAAAATGGCTAATTTGTTACAAGCCATAATTGATTCTCTTTCCTAGGCACTATTGTCATCTAGTAGCATAAATCAAATTTATAATCTGTAAAGTAAATGATCATATAACTGGTATATGGTCTTGCATTTTTAAAACACTTGATATAAATCTTATTTTAGGACATTTTTGTAGGATATGCCAATCACTGGTGCCTGCCAATTACTGGGAATGCTACCCTATTTCTAAGTCTAAATTACTACTCCCCTTTAACATCACTTTTATTTATTTATTTTCTATTTTTTACTTACCCATCATACGTAGTATAGGGTAAGTCTTGCAATCGTTTTGAAAATCGAAAATTTTTTTTGACGGATTTACACGTTTTAGATAGTGGAGATTCCGAAAAACATATCTTTAGAAAAAAAATTTTGCCGTCCGTCCGTCTGTCTGTCTGTCTGTCTGTCTGTAAACGCTCTATCTCCCGAACAAATTGAGATAGAGACTTGAAATTTTGTATGTAGTTAGTATGTAAGAATGGGACGAACCCTATTTAATATCAGCAACCTCGATTATCCGAAACTATTTTTTTCGGACCCTCGAAAAATTCGTTCTGATAAAAGGTATATAAAAATTTTCGAATTTTTTTGTTCTAAGGAATGGACGTAAAAGGCAATAAAATAACACACATTTTGCATATAGAACGGAGTTGATCGGATTATTAGTTGCCGAGATATTTGTAATCTTGTTTTCCACATTCTTCGATTTTTCATGACCCTGTATTTCATTCAAATTTCAATTCAGAAGTATATTTTAATTGGAAATGAGACACTTAATCCGACGCAGTTAATTGTTAGTTAATAGAATTATTATTTTTGGAGTTATAAGGATGTTTCTTTTACGCAG
The DNA here is from genome assembly GCA_964019185.1 of Maratus speculifer. Lineage (NCBI taxonomy): Eukaryota > Metazoa > Arthropoda > Arachnida > Araneae > Salticidae > Maratus > Maratus speculifer. The sequence goes on along the minus strand of OZ025294.1, from coordinate 375,290,901 downwards.
TTCGGTAGTTTGGCGTTTTACATAGTTTGTCGAAATTTGTACATCATCAGTTCTTTAATATAGCATTAGTATGTATATTAACAATATTTAAATTTTGTTTATGAATTGCAATACATTGTATAAATAGTTTTCACATGTTTTATTTTCATATTCATGATGGGTAAGTATTACGGTGGCCCCCAACGACTAGTTTTCTATTTTTTCATTTCTGATGTCATTTTGTTTTTTTAAACAACTGAACAAGTATTAAAAATATTATTTTATCTCCGGGAATGAAGAGGTTAAAAAACTTTGGGTAAAGAAAAAATCACTATTTATAATAAATCCTACTCCCAAATAATTATGTACTCCGAATTTAATTACTGAATTCTTTCTTCAATGCGTGTGTTTCATTATTTGCAGTTTTACTTACTTGTGTTTACCTCTTTTACTTAAATAAATTGGGAAATAATTCTAGTTTTCGATTATATTTGCTATTAGAAGATTCTCTATCTCCGATGAGACCAGTACGTGAACTGAGTAAAAATGACTTAATAAAGTAAGAAGGAATAAAAAAAATAAAAAAAAAGTCAGAAAAATAGCATCGCATTCAGAAATGGAAGAATAAAAAAACACACAGTTGGATTATGTATAAAACATTTTTCTGAAGAAGTGCAAAAAACATTTTTATATTGTATAATCTAAATTAAAAAAAATTAAAGATAAATAAAAATAATTATTATAAATTTTAATACTTTTATAAATCAATATCTAAAAAAATGCTATGATTTAATTCAAAACAAAAATCTCTGTGCTCACAATGAATCTTAAATCTAATAAATCCTACACTCTGAAATTCATTACTAAACCTTTTCTTCAATATGTCTGTCTCATGGTTTTGTTTACATTTGTTTACCTGCGTTACTTAAATTATGAAATAGTACTATTTTTCAATTATATGTTCTATTTGAAGATACTGAGAAGCTGATAAGACCAGCACGTGCACTGAGTGAAAATATATTAATAGGAAAAGAAGGAATACAAAAAAGAGGATGTCATAAAGTCCAACATGTAAGAAATATAAATCGCGTCGCTTTGAGAATCGGAACAATAAAAATCACACACTTAAGCTAAATATGAAATATATATACCGGGTGTCCCAAAAATGACTGATGGATTTTAAAATTCATTAACCTGCAAACGGTGACAGCTATTTAAAATTTTTTTACAGAAGGGTTATGTATAATGTCAGGAGTTTTTTTTACAGAATTTTTTTATATTAAGTTATTTTTTGTTCGAATTTCAAACAATAGGTGGCCCTGACGGCGATTGAAGGCCAGGTGTTCAGTTCTGAGTGAAGCGTCGACCTGGCCTTCAATCGCCATCAGCGCACCTATAAATCAAAAGTTACGGTAAAAAAACTCCTAACATTTTACATAATCCTCCTGCAAAAAAAATTTTTAATAGCTGTCACCGTTTGCAAGTTATTGAATTTTAAAATCCATCAGTCATTTTTGGGACACCCGGTATATATAAATATATATTTTAAGTTGTAAATAATTTAATAATTCACATGTGAAATACGTTTCGGTATCAAAAGTTCCAATTACAGAGGAATATTTTTAATGCTCATCTCGCACTATTTTTACAAAACAAAAACCTTTTTACATACGCTTTAAAATCATTTGCAAGTTTAATGTACAACAAAATGTGGCTTTTAAAAATAGCGGTATGAATAGGCCAGAAGAATTTTCGATGTAATTGAAACTTTTAAATAAAACCACGGTTCTAGGATTTCAATTTATGTTCAAATAAACAAAATAGAACGGAAATTTAATGAAATTTCTTAAGAAGTGCAAAAAAAACATTTTATATTTTATCCCCTATTCTGTAAAAACCGCAGACAGAAAATAACTCAAGCTGAGCCGTAATTCACTTATCTCGCGTTCGCAAAAAGAGTTGAAACAACTCGCCTAGCTAGTTGTTTCCAAGCAATTTAGATCAAGTTCAGTAGTTAAAAAAAAGCAATTTAAATCAGGACGAGCAAAAAGTTTTAAAAAACAACTCATTCATGATCCAAAATATTACAGCTCTTCACGTATAAAAACATTTCATATTTATTTACTTAGAAGGTGTCACAAATAAAAATTAAATTAAAGAGTTGACATGTTTCGTTTCATTAATAAGAACCGTATTCATAACATATAAAATCAGTAGAAAATTAAATGACACTGGATATATATATAATTTAAAAATCAAAACAAAACATTGCGCCCGCTATGATCGTGAATATAGCCATTGCCAACGCGGCATATAAATATAATAAATTTTGACCATATATTAAAAATATATAAATTTATTATATTTATATGACATGTTAACATAGTTTTAACATTACAGCTATTTTCTGAGAAGCCAAATTCACTCTTTCGTTTTAAGAGTGTGAGTTTAAGAATGAAAAATGAATAAAAAGATACTATTGTAAACTACGATAATTTTATAAATCAACATCTAAAAAGAGAAAAAAAAATGTTTAATTGTATTCAAAACAAAAATCTCACTACTCACGACAAATCTTATGTCTAATAAATCATATATTCCGAATTTCATTACTGAGCCTTTTCTTCAATGCGTCTGCCTCAATATTTGTGGTTTTGCTTACATTTGTTTACCTCCACTACTTAAATAAATTCAGAAATATTTCTATTCTTCGATTATATTTGCTATTAGAAGGTACTCAGACGCCGATTAAACCAGTACGTGAACTGAGTGAAAATGACTTAATACGGTAAGAAGGAATAAAATATAAAGAAATCAAAAGAAAGCCCTGTGCGTAAGAAATATAAATGGCGTCGCTTTGAGTAACGGAAGGATAAAAAAAAGACATAGTCGAACTATGTATTAAACATTATTTCTTTTATTTTTTCTTCTTCTTTAATTTCTTTATTTTTTTTAATAGTAAACAATTTAATATTACTATTTTCAAATATTATATTATTACACATCCTGATGGTTATAATTATCCCTTCAAAACCTAATAATCACAAAAGTTTCTGGTAATTAAGCCACTAATGGGGAATTTATGACCACTATATTTCTCTATATATTTGTCTACATACATTTATTTGGGGTAATTCTGATCATCAGTGCTCCAAATTGACATATTCGCTTGATAAAAATTTTGATAGACTTTCTTTTAAATTGCTATTTGGATTTCACAAATGCTTCAGTCTATTGATAGAGAATGTCTAAAATGAAAAAAGCATTATGAGGTTAATATTTAAGCGGGTAGTAGAATTTTACCATACACGAATTTCTACATTACAGGGGCGGCCATAATAACCCTTTGGTCATAATCACCCTACCTGACCCTAAGACTTATATATAATAAATCATGTACTCCAAATTTCATTACTAGAACCTTTACCTTTTCATCATTACCTTTTCTTCAATGCGTCTGTCTCATTATTGGCGGTTTTGCTTCCATTTGTTTACCTGTATTACTTAAATAAATTCGGAAATAATTGTATTTTACTATTATATTTGCTATTATAATATTCTCAGACTCCGATGAGACCAGTACGTGAATTGAATTAAAATAACTCAATTAAAAAAAAGAAGGAACACAAACAAAGATATCGCCAGAAAGTCCTAGATGTAAGAAGTAGCATCGCTTGGAGAAACAGAAAAAACACACTGTAGAACTATGCATGAAACATTCTTTATTATATTATTATTGTTATAATTATTATTGTTGTTATAATTATTATTATTGTTATTATAATTATTATTATTATAATTATTATAATTATTATTATTATTAGTAGTAGTAGTAAGCTCTTTAATATTACGTATCTAAAATATAAAAAGAACAAAAATTTTACGAAATTTCTTAATAAGAACATAAACATACCTTTATTTTATAAGTTAAAGAATAGAAAAATGATTTATAAAAATCTAATGCTTTTATAAATCGATATCTAAAATGAGAAAAAAAAATGATTAAAAACAAAACAAAAATCCCACTATTCAAAATAATTCTAATCTTTCTAATAAATCATGCACTCCTAAGTTCATTACCGTAAATTTTCTTCAATATGTTTGTATCGTTAGTTGTAGTTTTACTTTACATTTGTTTTCCAGTATTATTAAAAATAAATTTATTTTTCATCTAATGCGGCTATTTCTAAAAATATTCAGAAACCTACAACAAAAGTACGTAAAATAAGTAAAATTGCCTTATTAAATAAGAAAAGCTACAAAAAAGATTATGTCAGAAACACAAGCATGGGGTAATACAAATTTAGTTCATTTGAAATATTAAAAAATGCGCTGCAGACGTATGTAAGAAATATTATTTCTCATTAATTGCTTTTTTTTGAAACAGTGAGGATTCTAACTGCATATCAAATTAATTCATGTTTAGTTATTAAATTTTACTTACATTTCACGTATTACTCAGCAAGGCGAAGAAAGCCATATAAAATAATATATTAATGATAATTTTAACGAACATTGTGCAAAAAGAAAAATCCTACTTATAATAAATCTTATTCCTAGTAAATAATGTACTCCGAATTTCTTTGCTGGATCTTTTCTTAAATGCGTCTGTCTCATAATTTGTAGTTTTGCTTACATTTTTTTACTTCTATTATATAAATAAATTCGGAAATAGTTCTATTTTTCTATTATATTTGCTATAAGAAGATTCTTAGACTCCGATGAGACCAGCACGTGAATTCAAGGAAAACAAAAAAAGGAAACGTAAGAAGGAATACAAAAAAAGATAGAGTCAGAAAGTCCAACATGTAAGAAATACAAATCGCGTTGCTTTAAGAAACGGAAGAATAAAATAACATACAGTCAAATTATATAATAAACACTATTTTTTTCCCTCTTGGACTTTGCTTTTTTTTTCTTTTTTTAAACAGTAAATTATTAATATTACAATCCTGAAATATAAAGGATTTAAAATCATATTTGCATTTAAGAAAACAGAACAAATGATTTGTGAAATATGTTGCCAAGGTCAAAGATATTTCTATATTTTATCATTTAAATTGAAGAATAAAAGGAAATGAATAAAAAGCAATAATAGAAAATATAATACTTCGGTATAGATTAATCGGTATCTAAATATATATTTTTTTAAATTTAAAACAAACAAAAATCTCATTAATCAAAGTAATTTTCATTTCTAATAAATCTTGCATTCCGAGTTCATAAGTGAAAATTTTCTTCAATATATTCGTAACGTTATTTGTAGTTTTACTTTACATTTTTTTACCCGTATTGTCTTGAAATAAATATATTTTTAATCTAATAGGGCTATTATAAAATAATTAGAATGAGAAGGCAAAAGTACATGCAATGAGGAAAATTATCTTAATAAAATAAGAATTTCTACAAAAAATTTATGACAGAAACAGGAGTTTCTTTGAACTATGAAAAAATACGCTCTCGACGTATGTAAGAAATATTATTTCTGATTCATTGTTTGTTTTTGAAACAGTGAGATTATTTAATTTCATATCAGCTTGGTATATGTTTGGTTAATAAATTTACTTACCATAATTTCCGGCGTATAATCCGCGGATCAAACAATCCTTTTTCGACCCAGAAACTTTTTAAAACGAAATATAATTTATTAGATTGCCATAATATTTGTATTCAATCAGTAAATAAGATTTCTGGGTCCAAAGAGAATTGTGTGATTATACGACGGAAATTACGGTACACTTGATGGATTACCAGGGTGGGGAGTGGTTAGATAAAAACACAGTCAATATAGATGATAAATGCCTGTATTTTGTTAAATATAAATTCAGTTTATAGAATCTCTTTGTATTATTTGAAGTATTTTTCTGTAAGAAGTTACTGGTAGTTTTCTATTTTCTTGATTTTTTTCGGTTTTCCCAGATCACTCGCCACATTGATTACTTACCAAGGCAAAAAAAAGTAATTATTAAAAATATTTTAATGCAATTTTTAACAAACATTCTGTACAAAAAAAAATAACATCCAATAATAAATCTTATTTATAATAAATCACGCACTTTGAATTTCATTTCTGGATCCTTTCTTTAATGCGTCTGTCTCATTATGTGTGGTTTTGCTTACATTTGCTTACCTCCATTACTTAAATAAATTCGGAAATAGTTCTATTTGTCTATTACATTTGCTATTATAAGATTCTCAGACACCGATGAGATCAGTACGTGAACTGAATGAAAATGTCGTAATAAAGTAAGAAGGAATAGAAAATAAGAGAACATAAGAAATACATACATAGAAAAAACACATATCGGTCGCTTTGGGAAACGTAAGACTAAAGAAAACAAAAAACAAAAACGAAAAACATTCGTACTATGTATGGGGCATTTTTTAAAAGTTTAAACAATTTAATATCACATAACTAAAATTTACACAATATAAATTTACGTTTTAATTAAAGAAAACAGAACGTATAATTTTCAAAATTTGTTAATAAGAGCAAATACATATCTTCATTTTATGATTTATGTTAAATAAACATGAATGAAAAGGATTATCGAAAATAGTAATATTTTGATAATTCGATATCTAAAAAGGAAAAAAAAAATTTTGATTTAACACAATTCAGAATTCAATTCAATTTCTCACTATTCAGAATTTTTTTCATTTCTCATAAATCATGAACTCTGAAATTCATTGACAAAAATTTTCTTCAATATATTTGTATCGTTGTTTGCAGTTTTAACTTAAATTTGTTTACTTGTATTATCTAGAAATAAATCTATTTTTTTTTTCAAATAATACGGCTATTAAAAAATATTCCGAAAGCGACTGCAAAAGTACATGAAATGAGTAAAATTATCTTAATAAAATAAGTAAGGCTGCAAAACGACTATGTCAGAAACACGAGCATAACGGAAAAAAAACAAATTTTGTTCTTTTGAACTGTGAAAAAATGCGCTCTCGACGTATGGAAAAAATATATTTTCTCATTATTTGCTTGCTTTTGAAACAGTGAGTTTGGTTCATTTCATATCATGTTAGTACGTGTTTAGTGGCTAAGCTTTACTTACACTTGACGTATTACTTATCAAGGCAAAAAAAAAATCATATAAAACTAATAAATATTTTAGAAAACAAACTTTTAAATAATGTCCAATTCTTTCATGTCTTTTATAGAATTTTTAATATTTTCCACCAGTTTTTTAAAACAGAGACTTCCCGTAAAGCATGGTGACGTCACTGCAACGTCGTTGTGAAGTCACATTCTGACTTTTTGATCATCGATTGTCGATGTGAAGTCACAGTGACTAAATTGTGAAGTCGTTATATCCGTTTTAGAGCTCTTTTGTGACGTTTTTACAAAGTGGTCACAATGTGACAAATTTGTGAAAAATGTGTATTTGTGACTGTTGGGATGGGAACGAAAACGAGAGTCGTTCCGAAACAAAATAAGTACGTGATCGTTTTTAGTACACTACATTGATTTTGGCCGCAAAAGACCACTAGACATGGAGCGACTCAGTTAAACAACTTTTTTTTTTAATCATTTGCAGGAAAAATAACTGAATAATAAAAATAGAGCTTAACTGCATAAACTTGAATTATCATGCGAGCAGAAACAAACAAAAGAATAAGCTCAGAATATTTTCTTGCAAAGAAATTTCTTTATTTTTTTATGAAGATAAATGAATTCTCATTCTTGGAGAATATTATAAATGTTAGTATGCATAGCTCTCTTTTTTTTAGAGCCGGGCATGGAAGGCACATTTGACTTGTACAAAAATTTATAAATAACAGAAGAACTTATTTCCAAATGATTATACCTTTTATTTATTCAATTGGAGAGCATGGGGCAACATGTTGACGACGCAATAAAACAAAGGAGTGCTCTTTTCTGTACAGAGCATACAACGTACCACGAACGGAAATTCTGGACGAGCGATGTTCCAATCATTTTGAAAAATCAATTCTTTCAAGAAAACACAATATTCTCTCAAATCGAAATATATTATTATACACAAATTCTTCTTTGGAGATCATAAGTAGTATTTTTCATAGACGAACAAATCTTTATATGACTCCACGAAGCGATAAAAGTTTTTCCTTGCCTTTTAAAGAATTACATCTTTATTATTTAAAAATGCTGAAACTTAATCCTAAAAACCGAACAAACCATTTTAATTGGGATCCCACACATCATTTCCGCAGGCGTTCATTACCGTACTTCTGCCGACATCTGCTCTGCTCTGTTCTCGAAACCCACTTCTGCTCTGACGAAACGACAGCAGCAGCCAAGGAAAGAAGGCAGGGATTGCCATAAATTAAAAATACGCCAACTGGCAGGGCAAAAGGAAGTGGCGATAAAATAAATAGGCCAAGTGCTTCGCCACGAATAGGGAAACTGCATTTTAAGAATAAAGATGCGTAACCAAAACTGGATATCAGGACGCATCTATTTTTAACCTTTACGCACGGGCTTTCAAACAAGCGTACAGATCCTATGAGGGGCTACTTGCTTGCCGGGGGTAGGAAATACTCCGTCGCGTTTCCCTCTAACAGATTTCAGAAGAGAAGCAATTACGAGAGCTTTCTCCTCGCTTTTCTTTCTTATCTGGGTGGCAGCCTCTTTAGATCTACATAGGTTAGGGTTTTGTAATCTTCGCGCCTCAATTGAAAATCAAGCGATTCACGTAGCAAATATCTTATTTTAGATTTTCATAAATTCTTTTAATTTTTTAATAAGCTTTATTTGTCAATTTTACTTTATACAATTCTAAGCACTTTTTCAACTTCATTCTGAGATTGTATTAAATATAATAAAATCATTCCACATATACAAAAAAGCTTACAATTAAATAAACTAACACACACTCTTTGTTTCACATTACATTCATTGTACATTGAAAGTAGCTTGGAGTCTTGTATCTTTTTAGATTTTAAACTAGAGTAAACAATTGTGTTACGAAGTATATGATCAGGAAAAAAAATGTGCATTAGCAGATTTGCTCTGTTAATATATCTTTTTAAAAAATCAGAAATTGCGTGTATATTTTATGCTAATTTGTTTGTTTATTTTTAATATTTCATTAAAAACTTGACTTTAGAATCTCATTAACACTAAATAATCTTTAAAACATTAAATTTGTCATAATTTGCATTAGTAAATTACTTTTGTGGAAATAAAAGTGTAAGGGTAATACTGCGTTTAATTTTAAAATAAGTGATTAATGCTGATGTTTTCAGAGTAAAGTTTCCAAATTTTAAAAATAATGATAGACTTTTAAACTATCAAAGTGGTACATAGCTAGAAAACCCATTTACTATTTTTTTTATGAGTTTTATATTATTTTTTCAAAAATGCTGTTCAATAATTTATTTATATGTTTTAAACTGCAAAGAAATTGAACTTATCAAAATTAATTGTTGAAATTTATAAAGAAAAATAATTAAAGTATTTGAAAGTACTTTATTGAACGAGTGCTTTACTTTTCTCTGAGACAAGTAAAAATGGGATAAAATTATTAATTTGTCTTAATTTTTACCCTTTAGGTTTTAGCAAAGTATACAGGAAACCTAAAATGTATGATTAAAATTTTATTCTGAAGTTTTTGCTAACAGAGATGCATCTATTTTCGTAAAATGAATTTTCTGTTTATGCAAAAATCACATTTGTCATGTACGTATTTATTCAGCTTGTTATAGTTTGCAAAATTTTTGTAAACGCTTTATTTTTAAAACTAATTTTAGTCTAATGTTTTCAAAATTCTTCCATTAAAACTTCTTATTTAAATGTTCTTAAATTATTATTATTATTATTATTATTATTATTATTATTATTATTATTATTATTGGCATAAAACTTTTTTTCCAACTTCACGCCTTTTTAAGCTCTCTTACAATACAATATTTTTATAACTTTCTAATATAGTTGAAAAGTGATTATGAACTCACAACAACTGTGTGTTCGTACTTTAACTCAAATAAATATAGATTGATATAAAATTTCTATGAGGTTTACTGTGGGATATACAGCACTAATATTAAAGAGCGCAACATTTAAGATTCATTTACAAGGTCATTCAAAAATATTAGTTAAGTTATAGTCTATGAGGATGGATTTAAATAATACTGAATTATTTTAAACATAATGAAATTTATATAAATCACCGAGGTTTATTTTAATTCGCAAACTCTAGAATATAGTATATATGGAATTTAAAGTTCATTTAGAGTTTCTCATAAGTGAGTTTAGCTATAGTACTGCCCATGGAAAAATTAATGGATGTACATTTTCGGTAATAGTGTGCATTTTTAAATTGAAATTATTTTGAATCTAACATAGTTTACATAATTTCTATTGATATTTTGATCTTATACAGGGCTGTATAGAATATCTCAAATACATTTTGGTTTATTTACAGAGATTTTTAAAGGGTAATTTTTTATTATGCTTTATGTTAACTTTTAAACTCAATTAATTTTTATAATACTATAAAATATACATGCAAATCTGTAGATCATGTGCAAGATTGTACACAAAATTCAGAGATTTTTTTCCAACTATTGCCGATAATTGCAGAAATTGAGTTTTCAAATATATTACTGTGCATTTTTCAGATTGCATATTTAAACGTACTCTTTCACTTAAAGAAAACTTTGAAAGGTATCCGAATATGTTGGATATTGCTCTTTTATCAGCGCTCGGCGCATAATTTTTCTTTCTACTACTGAGCATAGGATTATTCTTTAATATTCATAAAATTTTATAACGCAGAAAGTGTGATGATAATTATGCATGTTAAATGAAAAAAAAATGCGTAAAATATGCGCTAGAAAATATTTATTAAATTTTGTAAGTTTCGAGCAGCTTAACAAGATTAAAATGCAGTTTGAATAATAATTTCTAACCATAGAGAGTAATGCATTTCAAAAGTTGCATGCGTTTCTCTAAAAGGATTATAATTGATAAATTCATGCATTATTTTCAAACGGAAATTCTCAATCATAAATACGCAGAGAGGGGTTTGGTGACGTAAGATGTGTCATACATTTTAGTTTGGAGGGAAATTTGGGAAAAAGTACATTTTTCTGGGGGGGGGATTTTAATTTCTTAATATTTCCCCTTTTTTTTACTGTTAAAAAAAATCTTGTTTTTTTTTAAATATCACTTTTAAATTTTTTCAATACTTAATTTCCAGAAATTTTCTGGGGCAATAAGAACTCATTTTGCTATACTCAACTCGCTATCTTTTGTATATCTTGATTCTTTTAATATCGCTGCTAACATCCTGTGTTTTATTTCTTTAAATTCTTGAAAAGGGCAATAAGATCTCATTCCGCTATGCTCAACTCGCTATCTTTAGAATGTGCAGTAGATTATAAGAATATATTTTACAATTGATATTCTGTTAAGGGGGGAGGGGTCAATATTAAAGTATGAAGATTCTTTTTTTTTGGGGGGGGAGGGGATTTGCGTCATTGGATTTATGGGGAGGACGGTCACCACTGTCAATAATGATTCAAAATGCCATTTAAATTTCCTGACACTCCAAAAATACTCAAGAACATTAAAGGGCAAACAGACGAATGGACTTACAGTGGTACAGATATATACACGGGCAGACAAACGGATCGAAGTCGCATACCCTTTTTTTTATTTTATCGGAAAGTTATAAAATTATTTCGAAAAACCTTATGCTTATTTCTTCTCCTCTGGATATTTTTCAGTATCAGTGAGTTAGGAAAAAAGTCACCTTTTATGTATTTTTCTATGTGTCGGAAAATTTTGAAAAGACAGTCAAAAGACCATAAATAAATAAAGTAAAAAAGTTCAGTAAAAAATATAGAACAGCATTTTCCATGTCCAGTAAAACCTTGTTTACAAGGCAATAAATGCATAAAAAGGGTCTTCTTATCTCTCTGCTTAAACAATACATAAGCGTAGTCTCTCACTCGCCGGTACTATGGTGTTGTGAACAATAGAATGTCTCCTATCACAAGGGAACGGCTCTTTCTTCCCCCCCCCCCCGCCCCTCCCTTCTGCTTTTAACATGTTATGCTGTAAAAATCTTATTCAAACAACAAAACTTTCCAAGGTCGTGAAATTGCTTACTATTGATCACGATATTGTCCTGACAGATTTTCAAGTGATCCGATTACGAAAAAGAAAAATAGTGGTGACCTTGTAGGCTCTAAGACTTTTAATACTATTTAGAATTTTTATTTTATATAGGCTAAATATTATTTAATTATAAATTTCAAGGATTTCGGTAACTTGGTGTGATACAAAATATTCAAAATACTACTTTTTCTGTGAATCTATATATTAATACATTTATTGATGCAGTAAATATTACGATTATGAATATATTTAAGTCTTCATAATAAATATTTGTATGAAAGCTTTTCATATTTCTACTTTAAGCGAATTTGTAGTTTAATCTTCAGTTTTAGATGTTTTTAAAAATATTTTCATAAAATTTTGTATGATAAACCGTATAGTTCATAAATAAATAGTTAAATAAATGTTGTATATACACATATAGAGCGATTGTCATATAGGCAAACGGATAAGTAGGCTCAACGAAGATTTGTAATTAGAATTTAAAAGACTTTTCAGAGAAATATACAATTCTTCGTGTTAAGAATAATACATGATAAATAGAAATCAACTTAAAGAAATAAATGAACCCCCCCCCCCCCCCCGCCGGCCCAATTTAAATTTTTTAATGTGTGTGAGTTTTTTTCTTCAGTGAAAAGTAAACACAAATTGCGCAGTAATAGCTGCAAAGTGTATATAAAATTGTTTTTAATTCTATTCTTTCTTCAAGGAAAAAGAACATTTCTCTAATGATTAAAGAAGGAAGCTCCTTTAATTAACCTTGAAAATTTTGACTGATATCTATCCCTGCAACTTCTTTTATGTAAAATTTCTGTTTACATTAAATATAGATAGACAGAAACATATCTTAAAAAGAAAAAAAAAATCACAGCTTCTGTAAGAATCTAAAATACAGACATTTATTAGCTAATTTAAAGCAGTAACAAGAGTTGGTATACTAATTGCACATAAAAATTACCTTATCTGATTATTTCTATACTGACAATGATGTGAAAACTGAAAAAAAAAATTGCCATCATCACTTTTAGTTCATAATCATTACTTCTGAATAAACAAATCAATTTTTTTCTAGAATAAAAGAGATATATATTCCAAAAAGACTTTTCCAAATATTAATCCATTCACACAACTTATTGTGTATAACGGTAAATATGCTAATATTATAGCAAATTGTCATACCTTTTCAACATTAATTTAAAAAAAAAGACTTTCTTTTTCCTTTTAAAAATTATAATTTGCATGTCATTACATAAGAAAAAAAGAACTTCAATTATAGGAAAAGGACAAATATCCCAAGATTTTAAAATGAACGAAAAATAATATGCCAACGTTAAATTGGAAGCACTAAATAACTTATTTTCTGAATTGCAAATATTATGAAAGAGCCAGGAAGTATCAGAATTAACCTGATTAGTAAAAGTCATTGCAAAATAATTTTAATTATATTGTAGGTATTTAATAAAATGCATAAAAGTATAGAAATAATTTAACGCTTTTTAAAAATTTATTTATTTTTTTATTTGCTTTTTTCTTTTTCTAACATTATATATATATATTGCTGATTCCTGATATAATTAATATAAAATAAAAAAAGGAAGTTATATTTTAATAATAGGATTTTTTGAGAAATCGAGAATTCAGATCGAATTCTGAATGAAAACCTTCATGCAATTAACATATTTAATTGCATGAAGAAAAATTACTTAAAAATTAAAAATTAATAAAATCCAAGTAATTATAGCGAAATCAAAAATATTCAATACTCTGCCAAGAAAATATATATGACACGAAATCATATTACGTAGCAATATGTGCTAAAAAAATTCTATAAAGTTACTAAGCTTTTCCTAAGAAACTAGAATTCCTAGAATTTTTTATGTAACAGTAACAGCAAAAACCCTTGTAATAGAATAGGTTACATGAATTTTTGCTGTTACCATTCCCTGAAAAGTTTTAAGAATTTTTTTCCTAGAAAAAAAATATTGTAACTTTACAGTTTTTTTTTTTTTTTTTTTTTTTCAGTGTAGCTCTATTTATAATCAGGTTGAAACCGTTTCATTAGACATTGAATAAGAGCATGAGGATTCTGTTCGGTACAATTTGAAATGCTTACCACAACAAATTATTCTCAGTTTATGCATCAATTTAATATGTACACATTTAAAAGAATTTTTTTATTGTATCAACACTTTAATGTGCTATTTTAAAATGCAATATTAAAATCAACTGAAGAAATGCTTTTTAATATGCTATTATTAAAAGCAAATGAAATCTGAAAAAAAAAATAAAAAATAAATAAATAAATAAATAAATATATAAATAAATAAGTAATTTTTTCAAAAAAAAAAATAAAAAAAAAATAGCATAACTGTTAAAGTTTTTAAAAATCAATTTATTCATGAAACATTTCAGTAGTGTAAGTTCTGTATTTAAGACAATAAAAAAGTTTGGTCTTGTTTATATGAAAAATACAATTAAGTATATTTTATATAAGTAAATATACATATTTACCTAAAATAATAGTCACGTTATCTGCTAATAGAATGAAAGTTTTTATAACAATCCCCGAGGCATAAAGGAATGTTGCAATCACCACAAATTACCCAAGTTTTGGTTTCCTTTTTCAGTTTGGTGCAGTGTGCGCAACGGCCTCTTTTCTTTGCTTTAACTGGAAAATGTCCCACATTAGAATTCACAGATCTCAATGGGCTTGAAAATATTGTGTTTTTCCCATATACTTTTAAAATTTGTTCAACTAAATTCAGACGAAAATTTCTGTGGTATTGTTTTGATGTACACTTCGATGAATATAATATAAAAGCATTTAGCACTGCAATGCTCAAAAAATGAAAAAACAACTTTTTCGGCCATTTTAAAGTTTTTCTTGCAAATCCGTAAGAATTAGCCATTCTATCACTTAAATCGACAAATCCCATATTTTTATTGTAGCACTGTATAATTTCAGGTTTTTTTTTAGTTTCACTTTCCGTTTTATTCTGGGATTTCGATGGATTGTGAAATGATGATAGCACAAAAACATCTCGCTTGTCTTTCCAAGTGACTGCACATAATCCATTGGAATAGGATGAGACTACATCTCCTCGATTTTTAGCATTTAAGTCTTTAGGCATATTTTTTCTATTTTTTCGAACTGTTCCACAGCAATTCACTTGATATTGATCCCTTAAATGTTTTAAAAGTACTGGCGAGGTAAAAAAGTTATCTATAAACAAATTATGTCCTTTTCCCTTTAAATCGTGAATAAGATTTATGACAACAGATTCCGCAGCAGATTTTCCTTCAAGCGATTCAACTCTATCTTTGCCAAGGTATACCTTCATATCATATGTGTACGCAGTTTCATCGCATAATTTGTAGATTTTAATGCCCCATCTTTTATGTTTTTTAGGTATGTATTGCCGAAAAATTACTCGGCCCTTAAATGTCACTATTACTTCATCCACTACACAACTTTGTGCTGGATTGTAAGCAGATTTGAAATTTTTTACAAGCATATCAAAAATATTTCTTATTTTCCAAAGCCTGTCGTATGACTCTTCTGTTTTACACGGAGCATTTTCATTATTTGCAAAATGCAAATATTTTAAAATTAGTTTAAATTTGTCTAAAGATATAATTTTTCTAAAAAAGGGTGTTTCCAGCATTGATTTTGAAGTCCAGTAATCTGCAATTTTGTCTTTCTCTACATGACCACATAAAAGTGTAGTGGCTAAAAAACACATCATTTCTGGTACTGAAGTACCATTCCATTTAACATGATGCGAACGTTTTGCAGTATTTTCATCCTCACATTGTGGGGGTTGATTTTGCACTTGATACCTATTAGTTTCCTTAACTAATGTATCTAAAATTTCTCTGTTAAAAAATAATTGAAAAAAATCAATCTCAGTTGCATTATCTGGAATATCAATTTTTATTCCAGACGTTGAATTAAATTTGTGTACTATTGGTACATTATTTTCGGGGTCCATTGTCCACAAAAAATTAGTAGGAGCTATCGAATCATTTGCTGTCGAATTTCCAGGTTCATCGGTACTAAAATATTTCTTTTCCCGAATTTGTTCTAAATTTTCCGAAAAACTTGATTCTAGACAATCAGAATCACTATCTGCAAAATTTTCATCTTCCGATAAATCGTCCCATCTTGCAACAATATCTTCTATATCCTTTTGAGACAAAATTTTTCTCTTTTTCGACATTTGAAATTACAAATAAAACTTTAAAAAAAAATTGAAAATAAAGCACTACACAAAAATAATGTACGCATAAAAAAGAGCTGCTACCCCAACTGACGTGTGATTGAAAGGAGAATCTTTCCTCATTCCGTCTTAAATTCGAAGTCATTATTTACGGATTTGACACTTTTACGACGACAATCTCCGCCCCCATCCACTTTCGATTTTCCTACCCCTGTGTCCAGAGAAAGTGTCACAAGCCCCTCACAACATCCCTTTCTCTTCGGACACATGCTGTCACAGCCCCTCACAAGAGGTTAAATTACGCATCAGAAGAATAGTACCTGATTGGACAATAGGAGGAGCCATAAAACGGAAGTAGACACCCCATCGAACATTCGAGAAAACACAGGAAAAATTCCACAACAGGAAGGAACAAAATTTTTAACTGATTTCGACATTTGAAATCAACAAAAATTTAGGTAATGAAAAGAACTTTACAGGGGAGATTAAAAAAAGATAGAATTAAGATAATTTTTAGAATGCGAAACATATAATAAATGAATAAAGATTAAAACAAAAATAGACGATAAATTAAATTAAATAAAAATATGGCAGTGGTTAAGAGTAACCACAACAGTGTCTAATTTGACATTAACATTGTGACAAAACTGTGACAAAAGCAAAGATATTTAAATTACCAGAAACATGTTTTTTAAATTAAATATCGTGTTATTGAAGGATATTCATAAATTTATAAAGATTTATAAGAAAGTCACATCTCAGTCACAATGTGACGTCACTGAGTGGTGGCATTTTGGTCACAGATGTGATGTGACCAAAGTGACTCAGAGTGACGTCACTGTGACCAGGTGTTTAGGGTTTTGCCTAATTGAATCAGAAAAGTGTTTGGATTAAAAATTACTAAATTCACAGTGAAATTTTACTGGTGAGAAAAATAAATTATGATTGGATTCTGGATACCTGAACGTGGCACGGTAAAATCAAGATTGGCAAAAACACTGTACCCGTACTACATACGAACAAACGCGGAAGCGATTAACACATACTAAATAAAAAGAAATTCACTAACTATAATAAATATATTTTATAATAAGTCATGCACTCCGAATTTTAATTACTGGATCTTTTTTCAATGCGTCTGTCTCATTATTTCTCATTCAGTTTCACGTTCATCCATCAAATAAAAAAAATACGAAAATTGCTCTATTTTTAATTTTATTTGTTTTTAAAAGATACTCAGACATGGATGAGACAAGTATATGCACTGTTTGAAAATTTTTTAATAAAGTAAAGTTAAACAAATCATGTAACATTACTCCATAATTGCTGATGGTGGCAGCTTCTGCCTAATCATGGAATAATTTTTTTCACTTATACAATGGTGCGATTTCAACATATGTTACTGGTTACACGGGTTATACCGATTAAAATGCTCCATAAAATGGGAGGCATCATGGCTGTGACTAGTTTTATGGAATAATGTTACACAACTCGTCACCTGAGAATAAGATGGTTCTATCTGGCCAAAAATCAATTTCGAGTTAGAAGACTTTGAAAATCAGCATGCTGTGTACGTGCAGCTATTAAATTTTGCAAAAAACTTTTGGCACTAATAGATTCATATTTAGGCATAGACAGTAATTCTACAAAATCAAAGTTTTTAAATAACATTTTCATGGATATTTTTACATTTAAAAAATTTGATAGAACCATGTTATTCTCAAATGTCGTGTTATCCTTTGAATAAGATGGTTCTATCATGAAAAAACAATATTTTTCTTAATTTGTGTAATTTTTTATATTTAAAAAAAGTGAAATTTCGTTGATTAATTCAAATAAACTTCACTGGACAGTAAAATATATATTATTATCTATATTGTAGCACAATGACAGCAAATTGCCGCTTCTACTTATTCATACTAATTAAACTATTTTTACTAAACTAATGAATATACGTAGGTTAACTGAACCTAAATAGCAGAAATATTTAATTTTATTAAATAGGAACCCAACAGTTTTGCTCTTTTATCGTGTTTTTTTCAGTGGGGGAGTATGAAAATTAATACAAAAAATTGTGATTATATTGATAGATGAAATTTTCGTATTACAGTCAGGTATACTCTTGATCAAAAGAAAAGACTTTATATCTCTAATGAAAAAACTTTCGTGTTCTTTTTAAAACAACAAAACAAGTTTGACATTTTTTTGTTAGTCGAAATTTTGGAATGTTCTATCAACCATGCTTTATTTTCTATTACCTTTAGGCTAATTTCTCTTAAACATATTTTGAAAATAGAACCTTTCATCTCTCGGAAACTACTTTAGCATGCTCTTCAGGTCTTTTATTTTATTTTTGTTAATGCAATTCTTCTCTCTCTGTGCAACTTTAGAATTTGGTAAAGTCCTTTGTGGAAATGATGTTGATACTCCTCGTCGTTTGGGGGGATCCTTTTCAAATTCACCTCTGTGAAATTCTGGTCACAACAGTTACTTGCCTAAAATTCATTATTGTAAAGAAGTTGTGTGAATCATAATTGTATCACCTTGGTCTACGGAACGAGATTATAGGCAATTTTTTTGCTACACGAGTGGAAATCTAAGAACTGTTCTGATTTCTTTCTCAGAGTTCTAAATAGATTACTGCGATTTACTCTCAGCAACAGATGTATAAATGAAAGTGGCGAAAAATATTCTGCTACATTCATTGCTTTTTCTATTTGTGCTCTGAATATTATCCACTTCTTGCACACATTAATGTCCAGGTGTACAATATCTTAGAGTAATGTCCATAATATGTGGATATAAGTATTCCAATTGCATAAGATATAATTTGGTTTCTATTCTGAGGAACAACTGCTGTCACAATATAAAATTAAACTATCAGTATGAGGAAAGTCTGTCAGTATCTTCCGAACAATCGTTGATACAGCTGAGCTTATGTCATCCCATCTCTGCCTGACATGTCGTCTGTCCACAAGCAACAATATGCTTCCTTTTCTTTCTTCCATGTTGCATATGCTGTCATGTTATACAAGTTAATTTTCTTTACAGAAAAAGTTGCTGACATCACTTTTGGGACATGTGATAACTTTTCTAATTCAAAGCAAAAGACTGACTATCAGGGGAATTTCTGTCATGATTTCTGAGAGTTCTGGCGGATTCAACTTCTTTTTTGTGCAGATCATATTTAAATTGCATGTCATTGTTAATTTCTCCCTAGGTTTCAGCATGTTTATACTCCACGTATAAAAACATTTCATATTTATTTACTTAGAAGGTGTCACAAATAAAAATTAAATTAAAGAGTTGACATGTTTCGGTTCATTAATAAGAACCGTATTCATAACATATAAAATCAGTAGAAAATTAAATGACACTGGATATAAATATAATTTAAAAATCAAAACAAAACAATTGCGTTGGCAATGGCTATATTCACGATCATAGCGGGCGCAATGTTTTGTTTTGATTTTTAAATTATATTTATATCCAGTGTCATTTAATTTTCTACTGATTTTATATGTTATGAATACGGTTCTTATTAATGAACCGAAACATGTCAACTCTTTAATTTAATTTTTATTTGTGACACCTTCTAAGTAAATAAATATGAAATGTTTTTATACGTGAATGAAAAAAGGTGAAGTGATTTTGTTTTAGTTTTTGAAAAAACGAAAGCTAACAACAGTTTTAACATTGTTTATACTCCTCACAGTAATCACACTTATCTTTCTTTGGTCCATTGTATTCTATGTTGAACTGCGTACTAAATATGTGCCTATAACAATGGAAGTTTCACTGGCTCTATAGTGATTTCTCTGCATTTCTGAAAGTACAAGTCATGCATTTTCAGTAAATTAAGCCCTGATTCTAAGTACTTTTTTTAGTGCTTGCTCTGTTGTAGTGTTTTGGGAAAACTTTCAATATGAGCTTTTATTTTATTCTTGATATCATTTGAGATTATTCTGCTTGAAAATTTATCTCGGGTATTTTGTTCGCAGTTGGAGACAAGGTATTGTCCGTAGGATACACATATAACTACACAAAGGCACTTTTAACTTACGAAAAACTCATAGTCCTGCCATCAATTGGGTTTGTAGGAATTACTTTTACTGATTTTTTAAAAGTGTTTTAGCATCAAGAATATCTAGAGCTGGTGCTTCATCTAAACTGTCATCCATTCTTCTCTTATGATTTTCTAAATATAAATGAATTAGAATTAGTCCTTCATCCCTGTTTGGATCAGGTCCATTAATGAAATTACACACAATTCGTTTTGCTTATCGATGTGCTAAAACAAATATTTAAAAAGAATTTTACTGATAAAAATTTCCTCTATATTTTACCGAAAAACGATTTAATTATCGAAATAATATATTCTTTCACACAAGAAAAAAAAGGTCGACTGTTTTCATTATATATTGTAAAATAAAATAATAATATATTATCTTATATGCTGTCTGCGATTACTTTGCACATAGAACTCCGTTATTCTGACTGCTTTCAACAATTTCTGATGGAACTATATTATTCTCTTTCGCAAGCGGATGTAAATATATATATCGAAATTTTAATGCAGAAACGCATTCATTGATACAAATAAAACATTCCTATGCCAAAAAATCAGTTTTTTTCAAAAGGTCAGGTAGAACCTTATTAATCTCAGCTGTCGAACTGTTTTACATTGTAACAAGTAATACAAAAAAGATATTTTAAGAAAAAACAATATGTAAGAAATAGAAGTTTCGTTGCTTTGAGAAATGGAGGAATGAAAAAAAAACATACTGAAACTACATATGAATAAAATATTTCTTTTTTTTTTACTGTAAATGATTTAATTTTTCATATCTGAAATAAATACTGGGTATCACAAAGTTTCATATACAGAGGAGAATTTTCGGCACAGATGTCATATACGCACCACATTGGCACGTGTGCATCAAAATGGCAATTTTGTGCCTTATATGGTAACCCGGTCTTTGTTGTTTGTTTATTAAAAGTCTGTTTATTTACTTTTATTTTCTTTTTAAAATGGTTCAAACTGTTTTTAATCTATAATTATAAATTAAACTTTTTTTATTTATTATTATTTCTTTTTTTAAATAATAGAAAACCATTTAAAAATATACATGTAACTGGTCATTGAAAACGAAGTTTTCGCCAGATGGGCGCCAGAAATAAATCGCGCATATGTGGTGCGTACATGACATCTCTGCCGAATTTTCTAATCTACCTCGCACAGATCTTACAAAGCAGGATTCTTTTATATATGCTTTAAGAACATTTGACAGAGAAAAACTATGGAAGTTCCTATTTTTTAAATCGTGTTGCAAGTAGAATTTAAAAATATTCATTTTGATCTTTGCAATATCTCGTCATATAAATCATTTAAATTTATTCTTAAATCAAAGGAAAAAACAAATAATTCGCAAAATTTGGCTATTTTTTCTATTTTATCATTTAAGTTAAATAAAAAACAAATTATTTTTAAAAACAGGTTTTTTTTAAACGATATCTAAAAAAGAAAAATATTTGTCTGATTTAACAAAAAAAAAAAAAAAAAATCTCAATTGTTACGATTATTTTAACTTCTGAAAAATGATCCATTCTGAAGTTCATTACTGAAAAGTTTCTTCAATATGTCTGTGTCATTATTTGTAACTTTACTTACATTTGCTTTCCTGTAAGATATCTACTTCTAAAACAAAGTCTATTTTTCGCCTAATATAGCTATTAAATATTACTCAGAAAGTTAAGACAAAAATACATGAAATGTGTAACAATGTCTTAATAGAGTAAAAAAGATACTAAAGCATTATCTCAGAAACATAAGCATAGGAGTAACACAAATTCCGTTAATTTTAAAAACTAAATTATGAAAAATTTCACAATCGACATATGTATATAACATTATTCTACATTAATTGCTTATTTTTGAAACAATAAAACTGTTTAGCTCCGTTTTATGTTAATATATGTGTGATCAGCAAATTTTAGTTAGATTCGATGAATTACTTATAAACGCAAAAAAAGTACTTAAAAAAATACTCCAATGTCCTTTTTAACAAATATTCTGAAAAAAATTACCACAAGTATAAAAATTATTATTTATAATAAATCATGAACATCGAGTATTCCTTGCTGAAACTTTTGTTGCATTCTTTAGTCTCATAATTTGTAGTTTTACTTACATTTGTTTTCCTTCATTACTTAAGTAAATAAAGAAATAATTCCATTTTTTGCTTATTTTTGCTATTGTTTAATACTTAGACACCGATGAGAAGAGTACGTGAACTGAGTGGGAAATTCTTAATAAAGTAAGAAAGAATACAAAAGGATGTGTACGAAATACAAACATGTAAGAAATAAAAATTTCTGTCTCTTGAGAAATAAAAATAAGAAAACACGCACACTCGACTTATGAGTGAAATTTTATTTCTTATATATATATATATATACATACAGGGTGTTTATAAAGTCGCGGACCCATTTTAATGTTTAACAACTCATAAAATAATAAAGAGAGGTTGAAGTTAATAACATAAATGCTTAGATAGACTCACAAAGTTTCATGACCCTTGACAATGAATTTCCACTGTGGTCCCTTCGTCGCACGGAGAATATCAAGTCGATAGTGAATTTCACGCCATGTAGCGGGACGCATGTCGGGAACCACGGATTATCGACTTGATTTTCTCCGTGCGACGAAGGGGGCCTACATGGAAGTTCATTGACAAGGGTCATGAAACTTTTTGAGTCTATCAAACCATTTATGTTATTAATTTCAACCTCTCTTTATTATTTTATGAGTTATTAAACATCAAAATGGGTCCGGGAATTTATAAACACCCTGTATATATATAAGAAATAAAATTTCACTCATAAGTCGACTGTGCGTGTTTTCTTATTTTTATTTCTCAACCGACAGAAATTTTTATTTCTTACATGTTTGTATTTCGTACACATCCTTTTGTATTCTTTCTTACTTTATTAAAAATTTTCCACTCACAAGGAAGGTCTCCATTGGGGGCATACTCAGAATTTTTTGAAAAAAATACGAATTAAACTACTCATGTAGGTAATAAAGGATCAGTGAAAATTAGCGGCGGAATTTTATTATTAGATATGTAAAAAAATAAAATAGTTTGGAATAATTGGCGTGAAAAGCTGAAAGCGACGCGGGATTTGGCGAGCAATGCATTTCCTCGCCAAAAGGAGACGATTTTAACGAATCTGAAAATTGATTTTAATTGACTTCACTGCTAAAAATCTGCAGCATTTACTGCAACGTCACTCCACTACTTTTATAGAATATCTCTCTTCTGACCAATGAGAATGCTCCATAGCACGGTGCATTGATCGTGTCATACACTGTTAAAAATCTGCTGCATTTTGTTGCAACGCACTCCACCGCTTGTATATAATATCTCTATTCCAACAGATGAGAAAGCTCCATTTCACGGCCAAGTAACCGTTTTCAGTACAAGCAAGGAAGTGCGTTGCAACAAAATGCAGCAGATTTTTAACAGTGTATTTTTCGATTTGGAACAATTTTAATCAATTTAAATTGTGTTTTAAATGATAAAGTATATTAATTTCATTTTGTTATAAGTACATATAAACGTATGTGACAAAATTACACTTAAAGTAAAGTAAAAATGCAAAACTAAAATTATTTAAACTAAACTTATTTAAATAAATTGAACATAGAAAGTTTTTCTTTAAAAAGTATTCGAAGCGTAAAGGCGTATTTTTCAGAATTTCGTTTTTTCGCCAACCGGAGATAAATCGCCAAATAAACGAAATTTTTATTATTTTTTTACGGACGTTATAAGGTCCGCCGAAATTTTTTTTATAAACATATATAACTATATGAGAAGAACATTCTGTATTTTTTTCAGATTTTTCTGAGTATGCCCGTATGGAGACCTTCCTTGTCAGTTCACTCAGTTAACCCAATTTAATTTATATAGCATTAATACATTTTTTGATAATATATTTTATTTACATTTGAAATATGTTTTGGCAAGGTAAGAATAGACGTATTAAAAGAAGTACATACGAATGATAACTTTGACAAACTTTGTCTGAAGACCTATTCACAGCACATAATACATGCACTCTAAACTCCATTAATGTACATTTTCTTCAATATGACTGAATCTATTGATTGAAGCTTTATTTACATTTATTTTCGTTTATTATCTAGAAATAAATTGAAGTTTCATCCAATACAGCTATTAACTATTAATCGGAAATGAATGGCACAAGCACGTGAAATGAGTAAAAATGCCATGAATTTAATACAGGAGAATGCAAAAACTTTTCCTCAGAAACATAAGAATGGAAGCAAGAATAAATCCGTTCACTTTAAAAATTAAAACTATGAAATAACTAGCACTCTGTATGTATGTAATTATATAATTACGCATTAATCGTTTATTTCTTAATCTGAGAAACTGTTTAGCTTCATATTATGGTAACACATGTTTGGTCAATAAATTTTACGCGCATTCGACGCATTGATTTTCAAGGTAAAGCAAAGTAATAAAAAATATGCTAATTTAATTTTTAACAAACATTCTGTAAAAAAATAATAAAAATAAAAAAAATAACTACCAGTAAAAAAAAAATATTTATATTAAACCATGAACTTCGAATTTTAATACTGAAACGCTGCTTCAAAACGTTTTTCTCATAGTATGCAGTTTTACTCACATTTTTTTCTCCGTAATTATTTAAGTAAATATAGAAAAAACCCTATTTTTTTGTTATTTTTGCTATTGTCAACTACTTAGACACCGATTAGAACAGTACGTGAATTGAATGGTAATTTTTTAATAAAGTAAGAAAGAATTCAAAAGAAAGGTGTACGAAATACAAACATGTAAGAAACAAAAATTCCTTTCTCTTGAGAAATAAAAATAAGAAAACACACAAACTCAACTTATGAGTGAAATTTTATTTCATATATATATATATATATATAATAAAAAAAAAAAAAAATTGCGCCATTTTGCTCTCTATGAGTTTTTAATTCTAAAATTGTGGAACATATTTTTAATCTTAGTTTCGTAATACATTAATCTTTTAACAGCTAAAGTCCTTTTTCTTTTTTATTTAACTTATTAATAATCTATTGCTTGTTTCTTAAAAAAGGCGGGAAGTATTTCGTAACCTTTTTACCTTCTGGAATATTCTCGGGATTTTAATTTTATTTTTTATTTAACATCGCGTAATCTGTGTTAATGCGCGTATGTTAAAGGGCTTGTTATTTGTGAGGCAAAATATAGTCCCTACCCGGGGCCACGCTTGCTAAGACCAATCAGAGGTGATCATTTTTTGACGTGTAGACTCGAGTTAATCTTAATTGGATTTTTAAAATGATTGACGAGGAGTAGGAGGGGCTAGTTTGTCGTGAAAATGTGGATTTCTCATTTGGTTTTTTAGGAGCGTCAGAATGTGATTGTCTTTTCAAATATTCGGATGCTGTTTCTGTTCCCCCCGAAAAATTCTAATATTTTGGGATGCAGCTTAATCACGACGTTTTGGAATATTTGATGACAGTGTCTAGGTGATTGCGGGGAATAGCTTATTGATTTTATGGGTTCATAAATAAAGAACTTGAAGACAGATGGTGTTTGTTTTTATAATGGAGAAATACCCCAATGAAACTCTTTCACTGCTCGCCAACTGCCGGAGCAACTGCTCTGCTCGTGCTGCTGCGGATCCATAGAGTTTATGGAACATAGCATTTCGTCGAATTATTATTATTACATTTAAAGCCTGCAGGATTTTTGAAATGAGCCGGTGTGCATCTCTGGAGAGATATTAAACTATTATGTCTTGACAACTGAAAACTGAACCTTTTTAAAGTAACCTGTTCGTCGCAACGATGCTTGTGCGCGCGCCATTTTCGTCGAGCTTGAAACTAATTGCTAGAATTTCTGCTTTTGTTTGTTCTCACCTGAAATCAGCATGAGTCATCAAGGTGGTGCTACTGGTGTTGAAGGAGGTGCTATCGATAAAAAAAAAATTTTCTCAAAAAAAAAAAAAAAAAAAAAAAAACTGAAGACATATTTTTTTCGCGCATTTCGAAGGATAAACATTTCAGTGTGAAATATGTCGGTGTCTTTCTTTCATGGTTAGCATCTGTGAAATCGTCTGCCGATTATTAAAGATAAAAATCACCTGCAGGGAAATATTGCCACATCATTTTGAATGAATTTCCAAGTTGTGTTTTTTTTTGTTTTTCAGGTGAAATCTCTATATCGATTTGTCTGTAAGTTATTATTTATTATTTATCTTATTTGTTTATTGTTTAAGAAAATTTAATAATAATTTCTTTATTTAAATTTAAATATTTCATTATTTTTTTACAGATATTAAAATATAAATTTGTTCTTATTTTATATTAATTGAAATTTTCTGCAGATAGAAAATTTACTTAAGTTTAAAAAATGTTCCGAGTACTAAAGAGAGAAAATTATTTTTGTTCTTCAAATTATTTGTTGTGTATTTCCTATGTTTGGAAAACTGTGATATTTATTTATTTATTACTTATTTATTTGTTACTTATTTATTTATTATTTATTATTTCCACATGACTTTAAAACAAGAGTTGATTATTTTATTTATTTATTTTAATAGTTATTATTGTATGGAAGTGTAGTATTAAAGATAAATTTATGATAATAATGTATTTTAAAGGAGTACACAAGTTTGGTTGGTAATTATTAAGTGAAAATAATGGATTATTTTAAGAACATTGAATTTTATAAGTTATTTATTTTTGCTAATTATAAAGTATCATCCACAGAATATTTTTTGTATGTTTTAAAGAGCTTCATGAACAGAATATTTCCGCCATAATGTTAATTTAAGCTTTATATTTGTATTTTTGTTTGATAGAATTTCTGGTGGTCGTTAGTTTTGGTTCCCAGATTCTTATAATTAATATAATTCAGTAAGAAAAGTTGGAACAATTTGAAGCTGCTACTAGTGTTTTATCGGATAAAATGCAATTAATATTTCAAAACATTTTGCTAATTTAGTTTAAAATAACCTGTGACATTTAAATTTCAATGTTTTTATTTGGAGGAATTCCTGGTTAAGGTTAAGTTTTATTTCCCAATTTCTTATAGTCATAGAATTCAGTAGGAAAAATGGAATTATGCTAATCTTTACTGGGATTTAACAGATGAAATATAGTTTTGGAAAATTTGGCAATACAATTTAATTATTAGAATAATGATTTTTGAAATAAGCATTTTAATTAAATATAGTAAAGTTTAAAGATATTATTTTCAGTATTTAAGCCCTTAAGATTTCTAAAGCAAGAACTGATGAATTTCATTTAAAAAATAAAAGATATTATGATAAAGATTATATCGAACCAAAATTTAAAATAGGAGATGTAGTTATCTATGAAGAATTTCAGTACCCTAATACTAGAAAGTTATCACAAGTATTTAGTGGCACTTATAAAATTCTTAAAAAATTAATCCGAAGTAAATTTTGAAATTGATAGGCAAAACCAGTTCAAAAGTTCAGAAATAGTACATGTATCTAAATTAAGACATTATTATTTCCCTGATAAATTTAAATTAAGTCATGAGCAACAACCCCCTAATCAACAACAACAAACTCGAGTAAAAACTGTAGCTTAGACTTAATCTCTAGTTTATTATCATTTTATAATTTTTTTCTCTTTCTTAAACAGTAAATTTCTTTCCATATTTTAATCCAGATAATATCCTGTAATTCTTACGAGAATGGCAATGATTTCTCTTGACTGCAGCAAAAGTGTTACTTGTCTGGTTATTTTTATATTTGTTTGTTTATGCCGGCGTAGACGGACAAAGTGAAGATTTCTTATTCTGTATTAAATTACTCTAGTTATAACTTAGAATAATATAATAACAAGTAAATATTAAGTAATTTTTTTTTTCATTTTTCAACTGAACCTATTTGTAATATTAAATTTAATCTATCAATTATTATATTAATTATTTGCCAAGTAACAAAATTTTTATCACTTTATCTTAATTTTTTTCTCTCTCTCTTTGCTTCTGCATTCCAGTCCAAGTACATGTCAATAAGAATTTAATTTTGCTTCTTTATCTCTTTCCTTCTTGCATCTTGCAATGTTTTATCACACCGAGAGAATATTTATTGCGTAATTATTTGACACGAATAAATCTCGTCTTTTTATTATTTATTAATATTTCTTTTAAGAATCTTATTAGTTGAAAAGTCACTTGCATTCTCAAACATGAACAAAATTTTTATTTATTTTTGTTTTATTTTATTTTATTTTATTTTATTTTATTTTATTTTAAACTTTTTTTGTTCATATTCCTACTTAATCCTGTACTCGAATTACAAGATTAAATAAATGATTACGTAATTGAGTATATTCTTTATTCTATTCCACTTCTCTCTATATTTCATCCCAAAAATACCTGAGATGAGATAAACGAGATTAAGTATATAATTAAGAATTTAAAGAATGTCTTTTGAAATATTTACTATTACTTATTGAAAGATTTATTTATACCCATTATGAGAGTAACTTATACTTACTATGATATTTATTATTAGTGATATTTTTTCTTTAGTATGCTTTTTATTATATTGTTTGTTTATTACATTGTTGAAATTTATTATTATTACATTACTACACTATAAAATGTGTTACTATATTGAATTACAAGTATAAAGTATTTTCACAATGATACCCAAATATGGAACTGTTATGAATGTGCAAGGACTCAGTCACATAAAAACAGAACTGTTGTTATAATATTAGCTGATGAAAATTAGACAATTAATAAAGATATAATTAGACCTCCTTGAAAAGAGGTATGGACTATACCACTCTAATACTGAGCCTTAGAGGATTTTTTGAAATAAACTCTCAATATTTATGTCTAGAATTTTCTAGTGAATTTCTTCATATTTAGATTTGTCATTATCATGAATTAATTCAACGTTATTTTACTTTTATTTTTCATGTTAGTATATTAAGATTAGTTTTGACATTTCCAACTTACTTCCTGGTATGTACTGCTAAACAAGATCATATCTTGTATTTTTATTGATGCCTATTTTATTGTATTTAAATTTAAAGTTATTCCACGCATCACCTTAGTGTTCCTAAATTTGAATTCTTTATTTATAAAAAAAAAAAAAAAAAATTCTTTTATTTAGTATCTAAATATTATTACTTATATCAACAACTTCGTGATCTAAGTCTGCATCATCTCCCTTTCTGTGAAATTGCAGGTCTCAGATTGTCATATTCACCCGTCTTTCTGGGAGGGGGGATTTGTTATAAAAAAAAAAAAAAAAAAAAAAAAATTGCGCCATTTTGCTCTCTCTGAGTTTTAAATTCTAAAATTGTGGAACATATTTTTAATCTTAGTTTCGTAATACATTAATCTTTTAACAGCTAAAGTCCTTTTTCTTTTTTATTTAACTTATTAATAATCTATTGCTTGTTTCTTAAAAAAGGCGGGAAGTATTTCGTAACCTTTTTACTTTCTGGAATATTCTCGGGATTTTAATTTTATTTTTTATTTAATCGCGTGATCTGTGTTAATGCGCGTATGTTAAAAGGTTTGTTATTTGCAAGGCAAAATATAGTCCCTACCCGAGGCCACGCCTGTTAAGACCAATCAGAGGTGATCATTTTTTGACGTGTAGACTCGAGTTAATCCTAATTGGATTTTTAAAATGATTGACGCGGAGTAGGAGGGGCTAGTTTGTCGTGAAAATGTGGATTTCTCATTTGGTTTTTTGGAGCGTCAGAATGCGATTGACTTTTCAAATATTCGGATGTTGTTTCTGTTCCTCCCGAAAAATTCTAATATATTGGGATGCAGCTCAATCACGACGTTTTGGAATATTTGTTGACAGTGTCTCGGTGATTGCGGGGAATAGCTTATTGATTTTATGAGTTCATAAATAAATAACTTGAAGACTGATGGTGTTTGTTTCTATAATAAAAAATACCAAAATGAAACTCTTCAACTTCTCGCCAACTGCCGGAGCAACTGCTCTGCTCGTGCTGCTGCGGATCCCTAGAGTTTATGGAACATAGCATTTCGTCGAATAATTATTATTACATCTATATATATATATATATATATATATATATATACATATAAAGTTTATGAAATCCAATAGATTTTTTAAATCACCAGATTTTAAAAGATTCACCTTTTATATAAACATTTTAAGAAAATTTTTATTTTACTTAAGAAAGGTGTTATAATAAAAATAAATGACATTGACATGTTTCGGATCCGTCAAATAAGATCCATAATCATAAACTTTATCATAAAATCATAACTTTATGATTATGGATCTTATTTGACGGATCCGAAGTATGTCAATGTCATTTATTTTTATTATAGCACCTTTCTTAAGTAAAATAAAATCTTTATTAATATATATATATATATATATATATATTGAAACACTCTATTTGTAGAAATTTATATTACATTAAAAAATAATTGGACAGTATATTTTATCTATATTTGTTATAGGTTTTAGAAGGTGAAAAAAGACACATTAAAAATGTAAATAGCAATAGTACCTTTGACGAACTTAGTCTGAAAAGAAAATGATTGCACATAATGTATCACGTAATACAAATTAAATTACTGTACATTCTCTTTAATACATCTGTCTCATAATTTAATGTGTAATTTTATTTGTTTGCCTTCATTACTTATGTAAATGAAGAAGCAGGCCTAGTTTTCTAAAACTTTTCCTAATTAATCTCCTCAAATACTGATTAGATCAGTACGTGAACTTAGGGATAGCGTTGCAAAGGTTAGAAAAAACCCGGTTTAAACCCGGGAATAAACCGGGTTTTTAGGAATAAACCTGGAAAAAACCCGGGATTTTTTGGAATAATTCGGCTTTTTGGGAATAAACCTGGGAATAAACCTGGTCTATTGGAAATAAACCCGGGAATAAACCGACTTTTTGCAACTCTACTTAAGGAGATTTCTTAATAAAGTAAGAATTAATAAAAAAGGAAGTGTAAGATATAGAAACATTTATGAAAAACAAATCTCTTGCTTTGAGAAATAAAAATTAGAAAACTCATACGTACTCGAGTTATGCATGAAATTTTATTTTTATTAATTGCTTATTTTTGGAAGCGTCCACCTGTTTCAATTCATATTTTATAAATATATCTTTGATGAATAAATTTGATTTGTACTTAATATAACCTTTAGGAATGTAAAAAAATTGCTTTAAAACAATACTTGCCAATAGGAATGTAAAAAAATTGCTTTAAACAAGTACTTGCCAATCATATTCTTAACCAATATTTTGTAAAAAGAAATTAAGATTAGAACCACCTTTAGGGGGCATTTTGACCCTCGCAAAATTTATAGTCGTAGATTCGAACCAGAATTTTTTTTCATGAGATATGTTAATTGCATGTAGTACAAAACTAGACAAATTAATTAAGTTAAATAGTTTTAGATGAAAATTATGCTTTAAAACACTTTTTCATAAAATATGAGTAAAAAAAGACGGCAGTTCACTTCAAATTCCATTACTGTACATATATTTTTTTAAAATACGTTTATATCAATATTTGTAGTTTTACTTACATTTACTTTCCTTCATTACTTAAGTAGGGGAAAGTCGGATAAAACCGGGACCCTCATGCTTTTCTTTTTATTATTGTGCACTGGGTGAACAAAATAGTCAAGATTTAGTATTAAAACGATAAATCGATTCCTTGCGAAGAAATTAAGTATTATTTCAGTCGCGGACAGTAGCAACTGAGAACATAATAACACTTTTTTTAGGCGCGTGCAATGTCCCGTTTTTGTCGGACCAAGTCGGACAAAACAGGGAGCTAGAAATAATAATTAAAAACACATAACTTTACTTTAGAAAACGCGCCAAAAATATGAATATGATGTCATAATTTTTCAAAATCAAATTCGTAGAAGTTTTGAAAGAATTTCAAAATTTTCTTCGATATTTAATATTAATTAATTTATATTTTTAAATGTTTTCTTAAATAAAAAAAAAGTTTTTTGAACCTTATACGTTTTCTATATAATATAGGGTTTTTAAATGCACCAATACACGTTGTTTGAGGTGAATAACAACAAAAGTGGTTCTCTTCTGAGGAAAAGTATATACTGCCTTCACCTAAAATAAATTATTAGTCACTTTCTGAATGCCCAAACATTTTATGTAAATTTCTGAAATATGCGAATAGGGTGAACAACTAAGTAACTACACGAAATGATCTAGAACGATTCTAGTCTTCTAAGTGACGGAATGATATGGAATCGTATCAGTATCGAGAAAATATCGCTTGATTTCGGGAGTGGTTTCGTAAATTAGAATTATAGTAACTAAAACTAACTTCTTGTGCTCACATCTATTTACAGAGATTTTTAAATACGTTTGGCAACGATAATATAGGAAAATGCTTTTGAATTCCAGTAGGAGACTCTAGAACTCTCCAGCAAAGGAAATCATAATTTATAAGGATGCATTCGAAATATTTTTTCTAGAGCCACAAATTAAATTCCAGGTGACAGAGCCAAAATTTTTATTAGGGCACTTTCAACTAGTTAAGTTATGGAACTGATGATGAAACAAACTTGTAAGTACAAAAACAATATAGGTAAAGTATTTCAATATACCGACTTCACCTAGAATGATTAATTAGTCACCTTCTGAAACCCTAAACTAGAAATTAGATTTCGGAGATATTTGAACAGGACGAACAACTAAGTTGAATAGACGAAATGATCTAAAAATTCATATCTCTTGTTTTCTAGGTTATAATACTATATTGAAACGTTTCAGTAACGAAAAATTATGCTGGATACCGTGCATGATTTCATAAACTTGAATTATAGTTATTAACTCCCCTTGTGTTCTTATCTATTTGCAGAGATTATTAAATATAGAAAAATGCTAGAATTTATAAGGATGATATGGAACTATATTTTTCTAAAGCAATAATTTAGATTCTTAATGGCAAACTCATATTTCTACTCGGTGCATAAAACATTAAAGAAAGCGTTTTCCAACTGCAGAGCCAGAGACAAAACGTATTAACAAAGCATGGAAACGTGATATCGTCTTCAAAATAAGTAGGAATAAAATCATCATGCATAGTTATATTTAGGATATTGCATAATTTTTGCTGTGCTAAAAAATCACGTGATTTGATTATACCTTTCTGTGGTGGCTAAATACGGAACTTGTTGAACACTTTAAACAAAAATATCTTATTTCTAAATTTGTTATTATATTCTTCGAATACAAAAGTATTTCATTTATGTTAACTTTACAAAATGTAGAAGAAATAAATTACGAAATTTTGTGAAAGAGAAAAAAATATATATGTTCATCTAAGAACACAACAATGAATATACTTATAAAATGAAGAATGGGATGGTATTTATTAAAGTAAATGACCCATTTTTGACAAATTTAAAGATAGTTTTATAATTATCAGTACGGCGCTCGTCAATTCCACAATATATATATATATATATATATATATATATATATATATATATATATATATATATATATATATATATATATATATATATATATATATATATATATATATATCGTGGCATTCACTTTTACATTCTAATCCTTATATTCACATATCAGAACTAAACATACAAAGTTTCAAAATATTTTCTTTGTAAAAGATACAATATAAAAGTTGTTGACCTCTTTCATGATACAATCGTGGGTCTTATAAATTTATGATGCATAAATCTTAAAGTTTTCGCCTTGTTTAACAAATTATTTAAAATGCAATGTAACATAACAAGTGTAGTTTAATTGAAAATAAGATTTAAAATAAAAGAAACAATGTTTTATAAAATAGCATATCTCTTTATGAAATCTCTAAGAATTTGCTAAAATATATGTTCTTTAAAACATTCTAGAAAATAAATAAATGTTAAAACGCAAAAAAGAAAGAAAAATACAAACAGACAATGGAAAGCTAACATTTAAGAATGTTTAATATTCCTTTCATTAGTTTTCATAAAATGCGGTTTAGGCTTAATTGTAAACTTTAAATCTTAGTATACCACTACTGGTACATGTTTTTATATAGGTGGTTTGACTTTATTTTAAAGAATAAACTTCTCAGCAATAGATATATAAAATGATTTTTTAAAAGAAAATATAAATTTTACTACTAGTAAAAATATCATTCATAATAAATAGCATGTCTAATAAATTATGAACTACGAATTCCATTATTAATGCTTTCCTTGAATAATTCCGTATCAATATTTGTAGTTCTACTTGCATTTCGTTTCCTTTATTACTTAATCAAATATAGAAAAAAATATTTATCGATTATTTCAGCGATTAGAAGATGGTCAGAAAGCGATGAGAAGAAAACGTAATAAAAGTAACATTAATTGATATATAATATCATCGATGATAATAAAAATATCATTCATAATAAATCGTATGTCTAATAAATCATGAACTGTGCATTCCATTATAAATACTTTCATTGAAAAATTCCGTATCAATATTTGTATTTATACTTGCATTTCGTTTCCTTTATTACTTAAGTAAATCTAGAAATAATTTTATTTATCGATTATTTCAGCGATTAGAAGATGGTCAGAAAGCGATAAGAAGAGAACATTGATTGATATACAATATCATCGATGATAATAAAAATATCATTCATAATAAATCGTATGTCTAATAAAT
The DNA here is from genome assembly GCA_964019185.1 of Maratus speculifer. NCBI lineage: Eukaryota > Metazoa > Arthropoda > Arachnida > Araneae > Salticidae > Maratus > Maratus speculifer. The sequence continues at coordinate 375,255,822 of OZ025294.1, read as the reverse complement.
CATGAACTGCGAATTCCATTATAAATAGTTTCCTTGAAAAATTCCGTATCAATATTTGTAGTTCTATTTACATTTCGTTTCCTTCATTACTGAGGTAAATCTTGAAATAAATTTACGTATCGATTATTTCAGCGATTAGAAGATGGTCAGAAAGCGATGAGAAGAAAACGTAATAAAAATAACATTGATTGATATATAATAAAATCGATGATAGTAAAAATATCATTCATACTAAATCGTATGTCTAATAAATCATGAACTGTGAAATCTATTATAAATACTTTCTTTGATAAATTCCGTACCAATATTTGTAGTTCTACTTGCATTTCGTTTCCTTCATTACTTAAGTAAATCTAGAAATAAATTTATTTATCGATTATTTCAGCAATTAGAAGATGTTCAGAAGATGGATGAAAGCGATGAGAATAGAATTTGAGTTGAATGAAAATATCTTTATAAAGTAAGAAGGAATACAGAAAAACGGTATGACAAACGCAAACACATAAGAAACCCAACATTTTGCTTTGAGAGATAAAAGTGAGAAAACACACACTCGATATATAAATGAAATAATTTGCATACTTATTAATTTCTTGTTTTTGAGACATACAACCTGTTTAACGCTTTATCTACCGAATTTTTTATCAAGAAATTCATCCACCCCAATAATCATCTTCTTTAACACGTTCGCTGCCGCTTACGTATAGATGTGATGATAGTTAATGCCGCACTGTAGAAATTGGTTTTTCTAGAAGCCGATTTACTTTTTTATAACAAAGAATCAGTGAAAGATTTTCTCGCTCCAGCGCGTGACTGACTATTGGACATTACCCCACGTCACGCGCTGGCGCGTGATCGGCAGCAAATTTGTTAATATCTGAAGGTATACTGGAATTTTAAGATTATACTAATATGGAATTTAGACATGTTTTTTTTTTCATCAAAACTGATTAAATATATCGGTAGTTATATTTTTTTGTGAAATACTTTTTAAAATATTCAGTTTAATTAACCAAAAATTTTTCTTTCGAAAATATCGCAATTCTTAAAAAAGCAGTGAGTTTCAATGCAACAGGATCCTTCCTATAAATTGAAACACTTTTGCAGTTGAATATGCATCATATAATTCTATTTAAAGAAAGAAAAGAAATACCTATAAAAATGAATAATAAAACTACAACTTTTTGAAAATATTTAGCTTCGACTATATTTCTATTCCATCTGAATTTTACTGAGATGAATGTTTTGTGAGGAAAGAATAAAAAAACTTTTATTAATAGAGAGAATAAATAAGTTTTATATAAAGTATTAAACAATGGTGCTTTAAAGTACCGTTGGTGCATAAAGGATTAATATCACATTGTTTTGATATATATTTGGATAATAAAATTTATTTACATTTGAATGCATGTGAAGTGACATAAAAATGTATTAAAAGTGTATGCCAATGGTGTTTTTAACAAGCTTTGTATAACACCAAACCAATACGCTTAATAAATTCCATTTATAACAAATCATGCACTCCGAATTTTATTACTTCAGTTTCTTTTCAATGCGTCTCTATCAGTATTTGTAGTTCGATTTCTATTTGTTTCCCTTCATTACTTAATTAAAATTCGAAATAATTTTATTTATTGATTATTTCACGTATTAGAAAATGACCAGAAACTGATGAGAGCATAACGTGAAGAGAGTGAAAATAAAGTCTCAATAAAGTAAGAAGGAATACAGAAAGACAATGTAAGGATCGCAAACATGGTAATAAATACACATTTCATTGCATTAAAAAATGAAAGTAAGTACTTATACATCCAACTCTCGTCAGAAATATTATTTCTTATTAATTGCTTATTTTTAAAATTGTTAATATTTTTAAATGCATATTCTATTATTACAACTTTGAATAACAGGATATATATATATATGTGTGTGTGTATGTGATATTATTTACATGAAAAAAGTACCAAAAATACTGAAACTATCCCCTCCCCCCTTTTAAAACACAGAAACTCTAAATTATTTTTAACTGTGCTTATAATGTGCTTTACCCATGTGAAATAGAGAGATAAAATTAGGAAGGTGTGGAATATATTTGGAATTTTTAAATTTCCCAGAATTTGTACAGCTTGCAATATAATTGAAGGAGGTTTGGTTACATTTTGAACTTAATTTCGGTATTTTACGGTAAATAACATGTTTTTATTTTATTTTATTTTATTTTAATAATTTTGTGTAAAAATAAAATCACTATTTAAAATAAATGTTATTTATTAATTAATCATGAACTCATTTCCATGGCTTAATATTTTTTTCAATATGTCTGTATGTATTTGTATTTGTAATTTCACTTATATTTCTTTACCTTCATAACTTAACTTAATCAAGAAATTAATCAACTTTTCTAATATTTATCTATAAGAAGATGTTGAAACACCGATGATAAGAGAATGTGAACTGTATCAGAATGCCTTAATATTGCAAAAAAAATAAATAAATAAATACAAAAAGACATTTCAAGAAACACAAATATGTAAGAAACATATATTAAGTCATTCCTTTTGAGAAATTAACTTTTAACGCTCAACAAGTATGTTTAACACTTCTTACTGATTCTTTAAACATGAAACAACGAATTATGTTCAATTTTATATTATTATAATTAATCTTTATATAATACATTTTATTTACATATTATATATGCTTTAGCAAAGTGAAAAAATATGTAATAAAAATATATGTCAATGATATATTTTTAAAATCTTTGCGTGAAAAGAAAATCATTACTCATGATAAATCTTATTTATAATAAATCGTGCAATATTGTTTTCATTATTGAACCTTTTCTTCCAAAGCGTGTGTATCATTATTTGTATTTTACTTATATGTGTTTACCTGCATTACTCAAGTAAATCCAGAAATAGATCTGCTTTTATATTATTTTGGCTATTAGAAGATACTCAGAAACCGATGAGAACTAAATGTAAACTGTGTTAAAATGCCTTATTAAAGTAAGAAGGAACACAAAATGACAGTATAAGAAACACAAGTTCCGTTGCTTTAAGAAAAGAAACCAACAAATTTCACTTATGTATTAAACATTCTTTCTTATTAATTGTTTTTTTTAGAAAGAGTTAATCTGTTTAATTTAATATTGTGTTAATACGTCTTTGAATAGCAATTTTTATTGATATTTTAAGGCAAGCTATAGAAAAGAGGTATGTAAAAGCTTAAGTCAATTATATTTTTTTAACTTAGTGTAAAAATAAAATCATGAATCTTAATATTTTTTTCCTGAGTAACTGTTCCCTTATATATCAGTCACTAAAAGTTTCGTTAATGATCAATTAATTCAATACGTCTGAATCACTAATTGTAATTTTAAGACAAGCTAGAAAACAGAGGCGTGTAAAAGTTTAAGTCAATTATATTTTTTAAATATAGCGTAAAAATAAAAATCATGAATCATGAATCTTAATATATTTTATTTTTCATGAGTAATGGTTCCCTTATATATCATTCACTAAAAATTTCATTAATGATCAATTACTTCAATACGTCTGAATCACTAATTGTAGTTTTAGTTATATATGTTTCCCTTCATTTCTTAAATAATTTTATAAATAGATCTATTTTTTAAAATTTTAGCCTTTAAAAGGTACTCAGAAACCAAGGAGAACTGAGCGTTAACTGGGTGAAAAAAAGTCCAAATAAAGATATAAAAAAAGAGGCTAAGAAACAGAACCATGTGAGAAAATAAGTTCCGTTGTTTTAATAATTAAAGTAATAAAATCTACACACTTGACTTACGTATGGAATATTATTGATTTTTTATTGTATATATTTTAAATACAATAAAGCTAATTAATTTGATATAGTGTTAATATGTCTTTAAATAACCTTTTTTTTTTAGATTTAAAAAGCAAGTAAGGTGAAATAGACATGTAAAAAGTATATTTCAATGATATATTTAAGAAACTTTATGTGAAAATAAAATCATTATACATAATAAATCTTTTATATATATATAATAAATCGAATTTCTAAATTCCATTACTATAGTTTTTCTCCAATGTGAATGTATCATTACTTGTAGTATAACTTATAATTTTTTATATTTATTACTTAAGTACATCCACAAGTAGATCTAATTTTCTATTATTTTCGTTATTAGAAAGTATTTAGGCTCCAATGAGAAGCATGAATGGGTAGAAAATGTCTTCATAAGGTATAATAAAATACAAAAAGACAGTGCAAGAAACAGAAACATGTAAGGAAAAAAAAATTGTTTCTTAAATTATTTTAAAAAACAAATACACGCTCTACAAGCGCATTTAAAATTATATCGTATTGGCTGCTTAAACGTAATACAGTGAACTTGTTTGTTCCATGTTATAGTAATATATCTTTAAATAATAATGTTTATTTACATTTTATGTGTGCTTATGCAAGTTGAAAAAAATATTTACAGAAGTGACTGCTTATGACATATGAGGAGCCCAGAAGCCAAGGGGTATAAGTGACAAAATTTAAAAAAATGAGTTAAGTGCACAGGCTATCTGGAAATATATCTATTTATTTGTAGGTAAAGAGTTAAGAGTGATTTTTTCATTATGTACTGAGTTATAGGGGTCAGTCACTTAACCTCTTTCCCAAAACTGTGAACGATTCGAGGCCAAGGGGTATAAGTGCAGTTGTGTCCGTTAACGTCTATATAGCAGAAGCACGACCAACGACATACATACAAAGCCATTTCCTTTTTTATGCATTAAATATATGCATTTTAACTGTTATCAAGTAAGATAAATCATGCATTAAGCATGGATTATGAAACACTTTCGAACAATCCTTGAAATCTTTAAAAATTTTTGCTATTCAGTGTAATAAAGTGTTACAGTCCATTGCCAAATATGTATTCTGATACATTTTAACAGCCCTATGTTTTATTTGTCGGTTGATATATACTGTACAATGGGAAAAATTAGTTTAGCAAGAAAACGCATAACAGTTTGAAATTTCTCTTTCAGCAGTTTATAGTAATAGATGGAAGCACATTTGTATACTTTTGTTCATCCTGTGGATTATTTTGAACCTTTATTATACGCCAGTATTTAGCTGAAATTTACTTCAAATTAAACACACTTAAGACTACTGAAATCACATTTCCAGAAATTATCATTCATCGATGACCATGTATAAAAATTTGTGTATGATCCTGTATATCATTTTACCTATATTTTACAAGCATTTCTTAGTAAACTGAATGCAGTTCAGCATAGAAATACAAGACTTATTTAAAAGAAATCTTTAAGTAAAGTACGGTCATAGTCTGTAACATTTACGAATATTTTTGTGTAGCCCTGTATATGAACTATAGCATTTATACATATCATAACGTGTATACATTTAGTGAAACAAATCATAATTAAAATAGCATTTTGTTCATCCATCAATCATCATCGATAATTATACAGTAATTCGGATAGAAATTCGGTCCTATTTGATTTTTTTTTTTTTTGTGTCCCTGTAAATACTGTGTACTTTGTATTATGTGTGAAATAATTTATATTAAGCCTCAGCAATATACATTAATTTTATTATACATGAAAATTGTAATATAATTAAAAAAGTCGCAAACAATACCCTATTTATTATTAGGTAATGTAAATCTTTGTATGGTCCTGTAAATAATTAATAACTATTCTTTTCACCTCAGAATTTATAGAATGTCTATTTTAGTGCAATTCATAAATGCATATAAATTTTAACATGTGACAAGGTGTAACATATTTCAAATTCATTTAAAAAGATTTTTCCCATAACCCGTAATGTAACGGAAAATTTTTTGATTGTCCCTGTAAATAAACTAATCATGTTAGAGATATGTGCAATAAGTTGCACAGAGTCATTGCAAGAGTCATTTGCAATAAGTTCGTGTTGAAGTAAACATGAATAATTCCCAAAAAATTCAGGGCAATCCGCATATATTTACGAGAGTTAGGACAGACGGACGGACTGACCAAAATCATATTCAATTTTCAACTTTGTTGGTAAGTGTTAAAAAATATGAAATTCCAATGTTTCTAAACTTATAATAAAAATTTAAAACTTATATTAGAACAAAAGTTGTTCATAAATTTTTCGTAAATTAATTTTTTTATTTCATATTTTTTTCCTTTTTTAGAATTTATATTAAAACAAAATTTTGTCCTTTGATTTATTTGTATCAACATAAATCATAATTTTTTCAGAAATACAATTTTTTATTTAAAAATTTTTCATTTCTTGTGTTCATTCGGCACTTGTACCCTTTAGTTTTCAAGCAGTTTTCATTACTGCTTGGAAGCCAAGGGGTATAAGTGCCGAATGATGATAAATATTGCTTAGTTATAAATTTAAAAAATTTACTATTCCACCTTTTTTTTAAACAGTTATTGAAACAAGAGTTCAAGGATTATTAAAAAATAAGCAAAATTTCCATATCTCAATTCATTCAATTACAGTCGATATATAGCTTTGAACTCAATTTACTCGAAATCTAAATTTTATCACTTGTACCCCTTGGCTTCTGGGCTCCTCATATATTGTTTTATTTTGTGTAAAAAGAAAATTAATACTCGTAATAAATTTTATTTGTAATAAATCACGCTCTCCGAATTCCATCACTTTACCTTTTCTTCAATACGTCTACATTATTATTGGCAGTTCTACTTATATTCGTCTATCTTCAATACTAAAAAATATCCACAAACATATATATTTTCTATTATTTTACTTACTAAAACATACTCTGCAACCGAAGGGACTAGAACCTGAACTGGGTGAAAATGTCTTAATAAAGTAAGAAAGAAAACCAAAAATATAAGAAACACAAAACTGTAAATAGCACTTATTCCATTACTTAAAGAAATGAAAGGAAGAAAACCTAAGGTGACCACCTTAGGGTAGGCGGGGTAATAACGCCAAGTACCAATATTATGCATAATTATGAAATAATCCGGTAAATGACACCCATGTGCTCTGCGCAGAAATGTTTTTAGTCATAAAAATCGTAAAAAACAGCTTCAAGTTAATTTGTTTCATTTTTAGGTCTTATTGTTTTTACAAGCAACTAAAATTAACGCTTGATCTAAAATTTGCGAGATACGTTTTGTGATGTGAAGACTATTTGTTTTAATCCGGAAATACTTTGTTAATTACATAAATTTGTAGTACATTTCAAGGACTTTCAAAATGTTGTTGAAGATTTTGGATATCTTCTCGAGATAATTTGTAATTTAAAATATACAGCGCAATAACTATAACGGGGTAATAACGCCAATCCTTGGCATTAATATCCCGGTTGATTCCCTACAGGGCCGATCTACTTCCTAAAAACTGATTCAAATAAACACAGTTAAATCTGTGCAATGACAGCAAAACTGTGCTTAATAATTCTACTTAAGCGGTCCTTTTTAAGCAAAAAGAAGCTCACGGTTTGATATTCTTCTGCCTCACCCCCCCCCCCTTGCTACAACTTTATTTTTCTTACACTTTCAGAAAAAATTGAACATTTCAAATAGCTTAGAATGCAATTTGTCAATTTCTAAGTTTGCAGAGTTTGTATTTTTAGAATTGGGCAATCTACATGCAATTATTCCATCTTATTTCATAGTTTGTTTGCATGGCGTTATTACCCATATAGGTGGGTAATAACGCCAAATAGCATTGGTCAAGAAATCATGCCATTACATTTTATGAATACATAACTGTTAAATTATTTTTTTATATAGATAGTCAATGAGTTGCTGTATCAAATCATATATTTGTTTGAAAAATACAATCTAAAACTGAGCCGTGAAAGTTGGTAGAACCTTAACGTGGCATTATTACCCCAGAGTACCTTACCTCTTAGTCTTATATATAAAGCATCATTGTCATTAATTGCTTAGTTTTGAAATAGTTAACCTAATTAATGACATTTTGTGTTAATATGTCTTTGGACAATAAATTGTATTTGAATTTTAAGGCATTCAGAGTGAATAAAGGGGCATTAAAAAGAACATGTCGATGGTATTTTTAACAAACTTTGTACAAAAATAAAATCTTTGCACATAAAATTCTTACTTGTAATAAATCACGAACTCCAAATTTCATTACTGAATATTTACTTCACTACGTCTGTAAGATTAATTTTAGTCTCACTAATATTTTTCTCCCTTTTATTACCTAAATAAATATAGAAAGAGATACATTTTCATGTTATTTTAGTTCTTAGAAATACTCAGAAACCGATAAGAACTGAAAGTAAACTGGATAAAAATATTTTAATGAAGTAAGAAAAAATATAAAAAGACAGTTCAAGCAACACAAGTGCCCTTCTTTTATGAAATAAACAGCATTTGATTGAAACAGTATTCGATTTATGTATGAAATATTATTTCTTATTTGTTTAGTTTTTAAAGCAAAGTTTAAATTCATAATGTTAGTGCATCTTTAGATAATAAATTTTAGTTGCATTTGATATATTATTTATTTGGGAGAAAAAAGTTATATAGTAAAAAGTTATTGTTATTGTTATTCTTACCAAATTCTGAATATTGGAAAAATATTTTTTCCCTCTCTTGGATATTTTAAAACAATTTGAAGAACATTATGTTTATCAAAAAGAAATGCAGACTGATTGTTATTTACGATTTTAAATAGCTTTCATTTTATTGAAATATAATAAAAATATTATAAAAAACTTAACGGTACATACATATATACAAGGTTTTCAAAACTAGACAGACAAATTAAAACGAATAGTAGTAGACATCAAGAAGGTGAAAATTAACATAGATAAAGAAGTTTAAACCACATAGTTAGTGAAAAATGCAGGGAGTTTCATACTAACTGAAATCGAGTGGACGATAGTAATTCCAGGAAAAATAAAAAACATCGCAGTGAAAATGCAACAATGCGTAATGTCTTTTGTGTGAAATTTGACAGGAAAATATTGTGAAAAACTTGCTGCCGAAGTAATCGATGATACCGTATGAACTGGTAATGAAAATATGGCTTGTCAAGTGCACACTGCTTGCGCGTATATTTAAAACTTCTTCACGGTTAATATTGTTTGCAAAAATACAGAAAAAAGCAAAATTATCTGTAAATTTACATTAGTTTGCAGTTATTTTCATTTGATTGATTTTCTTGTTCATCGTTTTACACATATTTCCATTATCTTATATGCCATTCCGTGTAGGGATTTCCCTTCTTGGTTCAAAGATATTTTTATCTGTCAAAACACACACACTTTTAAATTTCATTTCCAATTTTAATTGAAATTTTAAAGAAGAAAATTTAGTTTAAAGATTGTTTCATAATATATCCCAGAATAATTATGAAAGGGAAAATCACCTCATCTGTTGAGTGTTTTATTAGAATTTTTTTTATTATGTTGAACCACAAAAGACATACATTGTACTTAAGAAAAATAGATCTTAAAGCTCAGTCAGTATAACATTTTTCCACTGTTAAGAGATGTCCGGTATAAACACCAGGACAACTGGAAAGAAATTGTGTTAATGTTTAATAATACAACCATTTTATTACAAAACATTTACACAGAAATTACAAAGTTTTTTTATATTCGTTAAAAATTGAGTGATTCACTAGTTTTTAAAATAATTTAAGTTATTGTTTTAAAAAGAAATTTAAAGTCTTGTGTTTTTTAACGATCTTATTATCAGAGTCCATTCTAAATTCTCTGTAATTAAGCAGAATCTTGATTTTTCTAATGTCCGTAATTTTATATAAGACTTAACGTAATGAATTAGCAATATAATATAATGAGTTATAATGAGATGTTATATTCTCAGCAAATTCACAAACAATTTTTTAAGTGTACTACTTTTCTTTTGTGCTATCACGTTTACAACAATTGTGAGAATGTTTGTTACATGTTTAATACTACAGTTTTCTGAAATTTACAAACCTTAATGCAATCTGAGTCAGGATGTAATATTCTGTACTTTTAATTAAGCTGACTCAGTAACTTTCATTCAATGAATAATATCGAAAACATGAATTTTCTAACTTTTGGCTTAAATTATAATTTAGCATCCCGCAGTACACTCTTATGAAGTTTCATAGAGGTCTGTGTTTTATAAATGCATTTTAAGCAATTTTATTTCATCGTTGTTCCTTTAAATATCATAATCCACTTCACTTGAAAGTGATTCCTCCCAGTTTGTATTTTTTGTCACAAATAGGCATATTCAAACTGATAAAACTATTATGCATACTTATTAATTAACTCGGATTGTTTTTTAATTGTTCCTCAAGTGTCATTGAGTCAATCTATACAAGTTCTATAAATCTAAGTATCGGAATTTAGAATGAAAAAAAATTATTTTAACATATATAAATGTAAAATTACTTTACTCTTTGCTGTATTTTTACACGTATGTGTACGTTTTATTTAATTGATAACAAATACAATCCCCAATTTTATATGATGCATTTCTGAAAAGTAAAAAAAAAAAAAAAAAAAAAAAATAGCTCAAAATGTTTAAAATTATAGGAGACGATATATTTTAAATTTTACTTCTACTTTTTTCATTTTTTTTTAACTATTCGAATTTTTTTGGGGAAATCAAACAATTTGTTGTTAAAATCATTTTCCGTCATTGATTCCTTTATTATTATCCAGCAAAAAAAATTCAAGTGACTTGCTACATTAATTTTGTGTTCCTTGGATGCCTACTATCACCCCCCTGAATTCGTCGATCAAGTTGTGGATCACACTGCATAAATTTTGAATAAAAAATTATCTTATAAGTTCGCTTAACAGTAATAAAAAAATGACTATCAGAAATGGCATGTATCATTATTATTCATTAATTGTTATAGTGAAACAAATATCATCTAAAACTTATTATCAAATAGAATCCACAATAAAATATCAATATATTCACAAATGAAAACATTTGAATGTATGAACGATACTAAATAAAGTTGAAATTTAAAAAAATCATAAGTAAAATTGTCATAGAAAATGATAATGAAATAAAATACATATTATCTAAATCTTATTTTCCATAGAACTCACAATAAAATCTCAATATTTTCACAACTAAAAATATTTTAATGTGAGGATGATAGCAATTGAAATAATCACAAAAAAGAATAAATGGTGAAAGAAAAGAATAATGAAATAAAATAAATACTATCTAAATCTTATTATCAAACAGAACCCACAATAAAATCAGAATATATTCACAATTATAAGCAATTTATTGTATGGATGATACCAAATAGAAATGAAGTAAAAAAGAATTAACACAAAAAGAAACAAACTATGATAGAAAATAATAATTGACGTATAATAAAGATGACAAGCACATCAACAGATTGCATTACTCTCCATTTTGTAAGAACAGCACCTGTTGATGAAAATGCATTACTTCATATAACAGGATATATGAATTAGCAAAATAGAGTCTTTTAATTGCGATAATAATGCGTAAAATGTATTGAAAGTGAACATAATGCATCATAATTTATAGTAAGTGAAGTATTCTTAGAAATGTATGCTACTGAAAAATGATTTAATATAATTTGTGTGGTAAAATTTTATTGATTTTCTGCCTTTTGTTCTATAAGACTTTGAGATTCACCCCGTTTAATGCTAGGAGCAAGTTTGACAAAAATAATTCCATCGTTAAAATAAAGTTTCTCTTAGGATTAAGAAGTTTTTATAATAAAGAGATATTAAAACAGGTTTATTTAAAAATAAATAAATAAACAACACTGTCACTTCAGTTTAATGGATTATTAGCATATTTAATGAATTTAGATATGACCAATTTCTCTTAATTTATTTTTATTTAGTTAATATATTATTTGGATCGCTTGGAGTCATGCAAATGAAACATGTGCACTTAACTGCTATTCCTCTTTAAAAATATTTAATAGGCATAATAAACTGTCGTTTTGCATTTAAATTTGTATTGTCCTTTTTTTAAACTATAAGACCTGTAAAGATCGTTTCAATGTATCTCTCTCTTCCCATTAAGAAACAAATATAACGAAAACGAAATCTTAAATATTGTTGAACATTCTACCTCATTTTAATTTAATTAATTAATTTATTTATGTATTTATTTGGAAAATATATAATATTGCATTTTGTTACGTTTTCTTATACTTAATATTTATTTCCGTGTACATTTCTTTTATACATTTTTAAGCTTCGACATTTAAATATATACGTGCTACTACCTCCATTATTATTTTGTAATTTTTTTTTATTTTTTCTACTACAAAGAAATATTAAATACTTTGGTAGACATATTTTTAAAATATGTTTATAAATAACTTCTGTTTTAAATAGAATCCTTCTTGAAATTAGACTTCAGTGGAATAATTTACATATTTGTAAAAAAGAAGACAATATTTGCTTTAACATAGTTATTCAAGAAAATACGATACATTTCTATATGTTTTAAAATTGTTTGCTTAACCATATAATAGTTAAATTAATGAGAAATTTACTTTTATAATACAAAGGCAATACAAAAAAATTCGCGCTTTTTAAATTGAACTGAAATTAGGGTATGTTTTCTAATTAAAGTCTTGCTATTTTCAGTCAAGAGATGTTTTTTTCAGTGTGTCTATAGTATTATTTGCCTTTAATTCAATACAGTTTTCTTTGTTATTTAAATAAAGGTATACACGAATCCTTATTTATATATGTATTTTCACAATTAGATGTACTCGGAATCGAAAGAGAATGCGTATGAGCTAATGTCTGAATTAAATGAGAAAGGACAATTTTTTCTACAAAAAATTATGTTAGGTAATACTCTAGTCTGCCTTAATTTGAATAAAAGTAACAGACGTACACCGAGGTTTTGTAATACTATGTATATTTCATTACTTTTTTTACATGCGGATTATTTATTCATTTGTATATTTACTTAACAGTTATTTAATGACATTTGTCATTTAAATATGAATGTTGAAATTTTTGATTATCCAAAAGTTCTGCGGATTTTCAAAGCGATGATCAGAATGGTCATTTTCCTACTACTAATAGGACTTGACTTTAAATTACCAACGTATGCACTTCCAGTCTTTTCTGCCTGATTTGTGTTATTCTAACTTGTATTTTCGTATATTTTTTGCTTCAGTGCAGTGCTAGGTATAGAGAAGAAAAAATTAATTTTCGTCGTGTAATGCTCTTTTATTTAAAAAAAAGGAAATATGCTAGTCTGACTGCGCATAAAAACTGTACTGTATACAGACTATCTGCTGCTACAGATAACACAGTTTGAAGATGGTTTGAGAAGTTTAAGTGCGAAAAATTGAGACTCGAAGATTATGCTCGTTCTTCAGAACCGTAATCTGTAAAAGAGGAGCGCTTAAAATAGTTTGCCACTGAACATCCATGTTACACAGTGCTTTCAAACTTACTAAATACTCAAAAAAGTAAAGTACATGATCATTTGAAGAAGCTTAAGTGCATCAACAGGCATTATGTATGGATATACCACACTTTAACACCTCAGAATATTCTTGCTAAAATTTCAGCTTATGATTCTTTGCTATAACGAAAGGTAAAGTTCCATTTTTCAAACGTCTCATTACTGGAAATGAGAAATGAATACTAGAATAATGTTATTATGAAAATATCATGCAGTAAATCAAATGAACCTCCCTAAGTGATATCGAGATAAGGCCAAAAAAGTAATTATTTGTGCATGATGGGAGTGCATAGTAGTTATTTATTATGAATTGTTACCCCAAAATCATACAATGAATCCGGAAAGATATTCTCAAATGGCAGTCTTCAAAGCAAAAAACAAAGAAAAGTGACCAGAACTGATGAATTATTCTTGGATTGTGTCTTACCAAGACAATGAGCGGTACCGCATTGTAAGGAATGTAAGGTAACACCTGTTTTGAGTGTGGCTGGGAAGATTTGTGTCTCCGGTCATGGTACTTTCAGATTTTCAACTTTTCGCTTCTCTTCGTATTTTTCTATATAGACGGCCGATAGTTCACCTTTATCGGAAGACTTTCACACAGCACACTTATAATTTCATCAGACATAAACCTAATTACTTTGAATAATAATAATAATTTTCAATCTGTCAGGATGTAAAAATGTCGTACAGCAAAATAATGCTTTTATTATTCAATAAAGTTTTATTATTTTTTGCAATTCTTTATTGAAAATTGTCCTAAAAATCGCAGAACTTTCCTAATGATCACAAATTTGTAATTTTATATCGAATATCTCAATTGTCATTTTATGTTTTTTTTTTATTATTATTATTATTATTAGCTTATCCACATCTATTTGAAAGAAATATTAAGAATTTTATCAGACACAGTCTAAAAATCCACATTTTAGTTATAATATACTTATATTCTAAATATAATCATTCTTGCAACTAGACTTTAGATGAATTTTTTTCATATTTTTACGAAAATAAATAATGTTTACTACAATATATACGCAAAGGAAAATACGATTTTTTTTTTAAATTCTCTAATAGCTTATAAGAGTTAATTAAACGAAAAATTTACTTTTATTTCAGGCAAAATAAATCAATTCTGCATTTTTAAATTAATCTAAAATTAAGATAGTTTTTCCGATTTATGTCTCATTATTTTCATTCAAGAGATTTTTTTTGGTACGTCTGTATTATTATTTGTATTTTGTTCAACAATGTTTCAATCTTAATTTAAATAAAGGTATATTTGATTTTTTCTATTATATTATACTCTGAGCCAATAAGAATGTATGTTAGCTGAATACAAATGCCTGAATTAAATAAGAAACGACCATTTATCTACAGAAAAAAATTCAAGTGTTTACCCTATTCTGCCTCAATTACAAATGAAATTAACCAATCTGTATTAAGTATTTTTATACTACATTTGTTTCATTCACTTTTTTACACATATTTTCTATTTACGCGTACACTATTTCACTCTTTTCAACAAAGTTCATTTTTAAATATAAATGTGCTAGTATTACTACTTTTAGATATATATTTTAAATGTTATTTTGTAATTTTGCCTTACTGTAAAAGAAATGCAAAGAAATGTTAAATATTTTGGCAGACACAATCTTTAAGTATATTATATCAATCTTTATATACAGGGTGATCAGAAAGTCAGTATACATTTGATAAATTAATAATTCACTGAATAATGTAGGTAGAGAGGTAAAAATTGACACACATGCTTGGAATGACATGGGGTTTTATTTAACAAAAAATAAATAAAAAGTTCAAAAAATGGCCGACAGATGGCGCTTCATGTGATAAGAAAATCATTAATTAGCATAACAAATTACGACAAAGCAAAGACGATGTTCTTCAGACCAAATGCTCAACATGTCCACCGTCATTCCTCAACAATAGCTGTAGTCGAGGGACAATGTTGTGCACAGCACTGTACAGCATATCTGAAATTATGTTGCGAAATTGCCGTAGGGTGTTGTCTTTTAGCATCCCTATTGATGTCGGTCGATCGCGGTAGACTTGCGACTTCATGTAACCGCAGAGCCAAAAATCACACGGAGTGAGATCTGGGGACTTGGGAGGCCACGCATGAGGAAAATGGCGGCTCAGCACGCGATCATCACCAAACGACGTGTGCAAGAGATCTTTCACACGTCTATGAATATGGGGTGGAGCGCCATCCTGCATAAAAATCGTAGTTTCCAGCAGATGTTTATCAGCCAGGCTAGGGATGATGTGATTTTGTAACATATCGGCGTACCTCTCACCCGTCACGGAAACAGTTACAAAACTAGAATCACGACTTTCCTGGAAGAAAAAAGGCCCGATAACGGTAGATGTGGTAAATCCACACCACACAGTGGCTTTCTCGTCGTGCAATGGAGTTTGCACGAAAGTTCAGGGATTTTCGGTAGCCCAAATTCTGCAGTTGTGGGTGTTGACAGACCCTCGGAGTGTGAAATGGGCTTCGTCGGTCCATAACACGTTAGACAACCAATCGTCTTCTTCCGCCATCTTTTGAAACGCCCACACCGCAAATGCTCTTCGCTGCTCAAAATCGCCGGGTAACAGTTCATGATGCCGCTGGATTTTGAACGGATAGTATCGGAGGGTACGCCTTAGTGCTGCCCAAACAGGAATGCCAGTATGGAATGCCAGTGCGACGTGCAACATCACGAGCACTCACTTCTCCATGCGTAGACGAACCCGCTACAACCTTCATTTCGTCCTGAACAGTCTGAGCAACATTAGCACTTGTGGTCGGTCGGCCACTACGGGGTCCATCGTCTAAAAAATCTGTGGCTTCGAACTTCGACATTATTCTCTTCACAGCTGCAATTGTCATAGGACCTTTACCCGTTCGAGTACCCTTCGTATGGCGATAGGATCGTAAAGCTGCAGTAGCAGATTCCCCTTTCTGATAGTAGAGCTTCACTAACAATGCCTTCTCTGGTAACGTCAACATGCTGCGATTGCTAGTGCATCTGATTCTCTGTCTCATTTACAGCGCCTTTTATACATGATTCTCAGGCAGCGTCACTGACATTTTGCTGTGCACCGCCATCTGTCGGCCATTTTTTGAACTTTTTATTTATTTTTTGTTAAATAAAACCCCATGTCATTCCAAGCATGTGTGTCAATTTTTACCTCTCTACCTACATTATTCAGTGAATTATTAATTTATCAAATGTATACTGACTTTCTGATCACCCTGTATATATTTTGTGTATAGACTTTTTTGAAATTAGACTTCAGTGGAATTATTAAATATGTTTACGAAAGAAAACAATGTCTACTTTAATACATTTATTAAAGAAATTACGAAAATAATCAGAATGTCTGTATTATTATTTGCCTTTTGTTAATTACAGTTTCCTACTTTATTTAAGTAAAATTATACACGAATATTTTTATTTGTTAAGTTATTTATTTTCATTATTATATGATACTGTGAAACCAAAAAGAATGCATGTGAGTTGGATACTATCTGAATAAAATAAGAAAGTATCATTTTATCTGCAGAAAACTCCGTTAAATTTTTACAGTACTCTCTTTTGTTTACTAGTTTTATAAGTATTTTTACATATGAAATAAATTTACCTTTATTATTAACAATCATAATTTAAAAATGAATATGCTATTATTTGTAATTTTAGATTAATAACACAATTGTTATTTTTGAAGGTTGAGTGTACTAAACTACTACCAAGAAAATTTAAATATTTTGTTGTACTAAAATATATTTATATGTTACTTATGTTCCAAATATAATGCTTCTTGGAGATTCACTTTAGAGGTATTATTTACATGAATTGAAGAAAAAAAATGTTTTAACAGGTATATGAATAAAATTACTAAACATTTCTAAAAGTTCTCAAATAGATTGTTTAACAATATGAATTCTTTAAATAAACGAGAAATTTATTTAAAGAAAAAAGTTCTTGTACTTAAACTTAATTGAATTTAGGATAAAAATTGCAATCTAAATCTCATTATTTTCAGATGAAGGATTTTTTTTTCAGTATGTCTGTATTATGTTTGGCCTTTTGTACAATAATGTTTTCTTCGTAATTTAAATAAAGGTAGACTTGATTTTTTCTGTTATATTATACTTTGAATGCATTGAGGATGCATGTGAGTTGAATGCTAATGCCTAAATTAAGTAAGAGATGACCATTTTTCATCAGAAAAAAATCAAGTGTTTACGCTATTATACCTAGATTGAAAATGAGAGTAACCAAATTATACTAAGTATTTTTGTGCTACATTTGTTTCATTAAATTTGTCTACACAAATTTTTTATTTACGTGTACATTTATTTTACCTTTATCCCGCGAGTAGTCCCGACTTTTTTCACAACGCCATTAGTCGTGCTCGGTCTTTACGCCGCTGGCCCCCTGCATACCAAATATGTAAAATAAGAAACATTTTTTACCTAATATATGGAAATAACATTTCAATGAAGATATAAATTTGCAGTTTTCTTAAATTATGTTTCTTATTCATGAGAACTGGAGTAATTGGAAAAAGTAAAAATGAACTGACATTAGTGATTGTTACATAGATTTTTTCGCCAATTTCCACTTTGTTTCGAAATATGTACCTGAAAGAAAATCAGAGGTGTCCTGTTACTTCACTAAGGAGATCGAGAAACCTTCAAAGACAGCTACATGGTAAATCTCTGTTGTATTTGTAATGTGATACAAGTTAGGAGAAGATAAGTTATACGGGTGGCTAAAAGACCGACACGCGACTACTGACGGGTTATTCAACAAAGATCGTCATTTAAACATCCAAGTACTACTAGAATTAGTACTTTTAGCTATATATCTCAAATGTTATTTTGTAATTCTGCCTTATTCTAAAAAAAAGCAAGGTAATGTTAAATACTTTTGTAGAAATAATCTTTATATGTATTTTATAAATTTTTATACAAAGGTTCTGTGCATACATTTTCTTGAAATTAGACATCAGTGGAATTATTTACATATTTTTATGAAAGAAAATATTGTTTACTTTAACTCGCTAATTGAAGAAAATACGACTATTTTTAAACGTTTTAAAATGGTTTGCTTAACTATATGAATAATTAAGTAAACGAGAAATTTCCTTCTGTTTTAAGCAATTTAAAAACGCGCTTTTAAATAAAGCTGAATTTGTATTAAATTTTCTAATTTAAATCTCATTATTTTCAGTCTAGATTTTTTGCAGTATTTCTCTATCATTATTAAACTTTTGTTCAGTGCACGTTTCTTACATTATTTAAATAGATATATACACAAGTATCTTTTTAATTATTTTTAATGTCAAATGTTTTTCAGAACTCAATAAGAAAGTCTGCGAGCTAGATACTGATACCCGAATTAATGAAGAAGGGATACGTTTTTTTTTTTTTTACACATAACAATTAGTATGTTATGTACTCTATTCTACAGTAATTACCAATTAAAGTAATAAATCACTATTGAATTATTCCCTCTCTGCTTCACTATTTTTATAAGTATTATTTATTTACTAGTATATTAAATTTACGTTTATTAATAACATTCGTCATTTAAATATTAATGTGCTATTCTTAGTAATTTTAGATTTTTTATCTCCTATGTTATTTTGTAAGGCTGATAATTAAATACTGCTACAAAGAAATATTAAATATTTTGGTAGACATATTTATAACATTTTTATCAATTACCATATTATAAATATAATTCGTCTTGAAAACGCACTTTAAAGGAAATATTTAAATGTATTTATCCATGTATTTATGAAACAAGTAACGTTTATTTTAACAAGTATGGAAAATAAATTACTAAACATTTCTAAAAATTTTCAAATGGTTTGTTTAATACTGCGAAATAGTTAATTAAACTAGAAATTTAACTTTTATTTAGGGCAAAACAAAAAGTTTTCTACCTTTTAAATTAAACTGGAATTAAATAAAATTTTCTAACCTAAAACTCATTATTTTTAGGCAAAATATTTTTTTTCACTATGCCTGCATTATTATTTGTCCTTATTTTCTGAGTAATTTACTTAAAGTTAGAATCGATTTTTTTTTCTTTTTTCCTCAGATATATAGTATACAGAAACCAATGACAATACATGTGAATTTATCTACTGAAAAAATCTAGTGTTTAACCTATTCTGCTTCAATTACAAATGACAGTAACAAAATTACATTAAGTATTTTTGTACTACATTTGTTTTTTTCAGTTCTTTTTACACGTTATTAATTTATTTACGTGTGCCTTTATTTTACTCCTATACAGTTAGGTTCGTCATATAAATAAGAATATACTAGTTTTAGTATTTTTAGATATATATCTCAAATAGTATTGTGTAATATTGTGTTATTCTAAAAAAACGCTAAGGAATAACAAATATTTTGAAAGACGAAATTTTTAAATATATTTATAGATTCTTTATACACTATATGGCCATTGATTATTGGACACTTGCGATTTTAGACAAATTACTAAATATCTAGTAAAATACATGAGGAATCATCTCGAAACTCTTAGTGTATAAATATAAAAGTATACGTCACACATCTCCGTGAAGATTTTTTACCGAAACTTCATAGGGGACCGTCAACAAATTAAAAAAGAATGAATATCTTTTGAATAACCCTGTCAAAAATTATGTAGCAAAAGCATTCAAACTCTAGATTATGATTGAATGCCTTATTGTAATACACTGTGTTCATTTTTATGCAAATAGCATGCATACTCGCAAAGTAATTAAGGTTTTTATAAAAATGATCCCAAATTTTTTTTTTAGTTTTTCCCTTACAATTTTCACAGTTCTTAATATAAAATAATATTTTTTTAAGAAAATATGACAAACAACATTGCACACAGTACCCTGTAATCAGAATTAAAAAATAGTGAAAATTGTATGAAAAATGAGTAGGTTTACAATATAATTTTTTACTGCGCATGCGTCAAAGATATCAAAATTTCATTTGCATATTATGTTAGCTAAGTGTACAGAGCAACTTTTGTAAAAGTCTAAAAATCATAGCTTGAAAATTCTGAAAGTAATCGTCTATAGAAAAAGGACAAAATCCGTTGTTTCCAAAATGAAACAAAAAAATGAGGGATTTTATCCAAATGTAGTAGTACATCCCGTATTGTGTATTTTTTATTGACACTAATCAATGAATATATGGATACAACCCCTCTTGTTTTTGCTTCATTTTGAGAATAACGGATTTTCAACTTATTCAATTGACGATTATTTTCAGAATTTTCAAGTTATGATTGTGTGACTTTCACAAAAGTTGCTCTATACATTTAGCTAACATAATATGTAAATGAAATTTTGATATCGTTGACGCATGCTCAGTAAAACATTATTTAGTAAACCAACTCATTTTGCATACAATTTTCATTATATTTTAATTCTGATTACAGGGTATTGTGTGCAATGCTGTTTGTCATATTTTCTGAAAAAAATATTATTTTAAATTAAGAACTCTGAAAATTATAAGGAAAAAACTTGGAAAAATTTGGGACCATTTTTATAAAAACCTTAATTACTCTGCGAGTATGCATGCTATTTGCATAAAAATGAACAAGGCGTATTACAATAATTCATTCAATCATAATGTAGAGATTGAGCGCCTTTGTAACATTAGTTTTGACAGGGTTATTCAAAAGATATTCATTCTTTTTTAATTTGTTGACGGTCCCCTATGGAGTTTCGGGAAAAAAATCTTCATGGAGATGTATGACTTATATTGTTATATTTATACACTAAGAGTTTCGAGATGATTCCTCATGTATTTTTCTAGATATTTAACAAAATGTGTAAAATCGCAAGTGTCCAATAATCAATGGCCATTTAGTGTATTCCATGTATACATATTTTTGAATTAAACCTCAGTAGAATTATTTACATATTTTTACGTACGAAACAATGTTTACTTTAATTTATTAAACAAAATACGAAACATTTTAAATGTTTTAAAATAGTTGACTAAATCATACGAATAGTTAATAAAGCGAGAAATTTACTTTTATTTAAGGAAATAGAAAAAACTCTTATCCTTATTTCAGTTCAATTTAAAATTAAATTTTCAAATTTAAGTTTCATTATTTCCAGATGAAAAAACCTTTTTTTAGTATATCTGTATTATTATTTGCATTTTGTTCAATGCAATTCCCTTCGTTATTTAAATAAAGCTATAGATGAATCTATATATATATATATATATATATATATATATATATATATATATATATTCACTACTAGATGGTGCTCGGAAATCTATGAGGATACATGTGATTTGAATACTGGTTTATGAGTAACTAATATTTTTTTTCTACAGAAAAAAATAAGTAAAGTATTTGCTTTATTCTGGACGAAGTCTAAATTAAAGTAACAAAACCCCATTAAGAATTTTCAATACCATACTTGTTTCATTATTTTTATATGTATTATTTATTTACATGTACATGTATTTTATCGTTTTTAATAACATTCGTCATTTAAATATGAATATGATGATATTAGTTATTTTAGATCTTTATTATCGCTTGTTATTTTGTAAGGTAGCTTATCCTCTATTACTATAAAGAAATATTAAATATTTTCGTAGACATAAACTAAAAATACATTTATCAATAACTTATGTTCTAGACAAAATCTTTCTTAAGAGTACATTTCAAAGGAATTATTTGCATGTGTTTAAAAAATAAACAATGCTTGTTTTAACAGGTATGTAGAATAAATTAGGTAAGATGTTAAAAAATGATCAAATAATTTTGTTTAACGATATGAAATAGTTAATTAAACGTGAAATTTTCTTTTATTTAAAGCAAAACAAAAAAGTTTTGCTTTTTAAATTAAACTGAAATTAGGATACATTTTCTTATTTTAGTCTCATTATTTTCAGACGATTTTCTTTTCAGTAAGTCTATATCATTATTTGCTTTTTGTACAACAATGTTATATATTTAAAAAAATAACATTTTAATTTAAGAACAAAAAAATTAGAAATTGAAAAATATTTCCTTTTTTGTCTTTGGCCTTTTTATAAAGCTTCCAGAGCATGTTTTTTTTTTGTCTCTATCGTAAGAAATATCTCACTTATGGCATTTTGAATTTCTAGTGTGGCTGACATTTTGAAACGGTCTGATTTTTGTTGCGTAATAACATGCTTATTAATGAACCGATTTGGATGTAATTTGGCGTGTACATAGTATATACCTATAACTGGATCGAGTGCGTTGGCCATTTTCATCCGCCATCTTCTTTCAAAATGGCGGCCATTTAACAAAAAAGATTAATTCAAAATTAATTTTAAAAAATTAGAAATTGATTTAGTAATTTGTTGAGTAAAATTTTAATTTAATTACAAAAAAATTAGAAATTGAATTTTTTGTGAACATTGAAACAATTGAAACATTTTTTGTGTTAAACCTTGTTATAAAGCTTCCAGAGCCTGGTTTTTTATCTATATCGTAAAAAAAAGGCTCAGTTATAGCACTTTTAATTTCTAGTGTTGTTGATGTTTTGAAACGGTCTGATTTTTGTAAGTAATAACACGCGTATTTATTAATCGATTTGGATGTAACTTCGTGTGTATATTGTATATGCCAATTTCTGAACAGAGTTCTTTGGCCAATTTTATACATCATCTTGTTTCGAGATGGCGGCCTATTAATTAAAATATTAATAAATAAATTCAATTTTTTTACACTTCTTTTTTACATGTTTTAGCTTGATACAAAGACAACAGAACATTTTTTGTTTCGTCTGTATCTTAAAAAAATGGCTAAATTTTAGCACTTTGTATTTAAATTATGTCTGACATTTTGAAATGATCTGATATTTGTCATGTGATAACAAGTTGATATTGATGATCCGATTTGGATGCAACTTCGTGTGTACATAGTACTTAGAGATGTCTCGACTGAAATCGTTGGCATATTTCATCCGCCATCTTGTTCCAAATGCAGCCCATCTCATTTTCTTTTTAAATTTTAAAATTTAAAATCAGGTACAAAAAAAATTGGAAATTAAAAAAGTTTTTATCTTATGTGTTTGACCTTAATACAAATCAATTCGGAACATTTTTTGTTTTTTCTATATGTTTGAAATTCTAGTGTTGCTGACATTTTGATCTGATTTGATGATGTGATTTTTATCATGCAATAAATTGCACGTTTATGTACCGATTTGTATATAACTAAGTGTGTAAATACAACAAGCTAATGTGTTGATCGATTTCGTTGGTCAACTTAATTCACCATCTTATTTTAAAAAGCGGCAAATTAAAATTGTCAAAAAACTTTTGCATTTATAATAATGCACTAAAAAATAAAAATAAAAATATATAAAGACGGAAATAGACAAAAGTTTTTTTCTGAACTGTTTGATCTAAAATTCGAGAATTACGGAGCCCTTTTTATTTTGTCTTTATCTTTAAAAAATGGCTTATGTAGAACAGTGTGAATTTCTAAAGTCGGTGACATTTCGAAAAACCTACTTGCCTTCAAGAGCACTCGCACATATAAACCGATTTCGTTGTGAGTGAATATGTGCACAGGACTAAAATCTTAATCAAGTTCATTGGTTAATTTCATCCATCATGTTGTTTTAAACTGGCAGGCACTTCATTATATCATCGAATTTGGCGATCAAATAAAAATCGCTTTTGTTCAGCAATGTTTTCTTTGTAATTTAAATAGACCAGAATATTTGTTTTTTTTATCGCTACAATATTATACTCTGAATCCAATGAAATATCATGTGACTTGAATACTAATGCCTGAAATAAATTGGAAAGGACTTTTATTCTACAGAAAAAAGCGAGAGTTTACCCAATTCTGCCTCAATTACAATTGAAAGTAACGAAATTATATTAAGTATTTTTTACAACATTTGTTTCATTAAGTTTTTCAGGCGAATTATTTATTTACGTGTACATCTATTTTATCTTTTTTCCAACAAGGTTCGTTATTTAAATATGAAATATGAAAGTATTGATATTTTGAGTTATATATATCGAATGTTATTTTGGTATGTTGCCTTATTCTTGAAAAATACAAAGAAATGTTGAGTATTTTGGTAGATACAAACTTTAAATATATTTATAAATAACTTATGTTTTAAATATAATCCTTCTTGAAATTAAGTGCATTTATTAATATAATTTTACGAATGAAAACAATATTTATTTTAACACGTTTATTAAAGTAAAACGAAATTTTTTAAATGTTTTAAAAGGGTTTACTTAACCATATGAATAATTAAATAAATGAGAAATTTTCTTTGATTCAAAAGATAATACAAAAAACTCGTGTTTTTTAAACTAAACTAAAATTAAGATAAATTATTTAATTTAAGTCTCACTATTTTCATTTGAGAGATATTTTTCTAGTATTTGTCTATTACTATTTGCCTTTTGTTCAATATAGTCTTTTTCGTAATTAAAAAAGTATGCATGAATCTTTATTTATACTTGTTCACTGTTAATTGATACTAGGAAACCAAGGAGAATACACGAGAGCTGATATTGAGGTCTGAATTAAATCAGCGGGGATATTTTTTTCTATAGAAAAATTAAGGTATTCTGCTTCATTTATAAATAAAAGGAACATAATTAAGGCATCGGAATATATTTGATTATTCTTGTTTTTCATTAGAAATGTGCAATATTTGTGAAATTTTGAATTAAAAGAAAAACCGATTAAGAACTTTGATTATAATTCTATTCATAAAGCAAATTTTATAACCTTCACACCAGCATCTCCTATATCAATTTTATGTATTTTTAAAGTTATTTTTATTTATTTAATTTCTAGAACGCCAGGCTTAATTTAGCTTAATGGGCTAACCTATATTTCCGTGTAAAGCCGAATATATGATTTTTTAGTCAGAAATCGTCGGAAAACAAAAAGTAATTTTTTTAATGTAATTATTAACGTTTAAAAACGAGTTACCTTTACTTGTATCAAAAATTATAGCTCTGTGATTCTTTCATACTAAAATAACATTATTTGTAAACAACAAATAACATCCAGCCATTTTATTAAGCACCAGATATGCCACACTTAAATATATTATGAATCGAAAAAAAAGAAATATATATGAAGAGGAAAGAAATGCTTTCATTAAATCGTTTTTCTTTCATCCAGATCAGCTCCGCTTCATTTATTTAGCAATATCAGAAACTTTAAGACTTTCAGCGTTTAAATGTTGAGTTTTAACTATATCTGATGCAGATATTTAAATATTGGAAGGAATTCTCTTAATTAGTAATGAGCAGTGAAATTACGCTTGAACTTGTTGAATATTTAACATGTGAATTATCACTTGCTATATAAGCGTAGAACCAAGATTGTGAAAAATGTGCAACCCGAGGATCGAACCCAGAACCCTTGGAAAAGCGTTCCAAGTGTCCTACCATTTAAGCTACGAGGACGATGCCCAGTCAGGCATTTCTCGCTCCTATATATTGATAATAATGGTAATGACAAGATGGAAGTCTTCATGAGCATACAATCTTAAGGCATAACATGAGACTCAAATAAACCCAGCATCGGTAAACATATATTTAAATAATTTTCTTTATTATCATACCAATAAATATAAAATCAGTTATCTACAGTTATTTGATATATTTAACCCCTTGAGCTCTGATGGTAGAAATTTCTACCACATAACTTTAATTCCGAAATGGCACAATGACACCAGAAAATTCGGCAATATTTATTTGAAAAAGGTTTAATGTATTTTTTCGTGTTTACCCTTAACCGTTTTTTTCTTTGCAAAATACTGGCGCCAATGTAACATTTGGAATTTTGAAGAAATTTACATCCCAGAGCTCAAAGGGTTAAATTTTTAGCTGTGAAATTACGCTTGAAATTATTGAATCTTTAATATGTGAATTATCACTTACTATCTAAGCGTACAACCAGAATTCTTTTTCGCAAGGTGGTGGTGGTAGTTTTCTTACTCAAGGTCTGTCTAAGCGTAGAACAGAATTCTCTTATTCAAGGTGGCAAGTAGTCAAACACAATTAAAAGAAAAAAAAGAGAAAACCACCAGTATTTTTTTTCAGAAAATACTTCAAATAATATAAAAGTATTAAAAAGGTGGATTTTTTCTGTAACAAAACACTGGTACTTAACACCTTTATTGACTTTATTTTTCCCTGATCCTTCACAACTTTGTTATTGTTCGACAATTATTAACACTAGAACCGCGGAGACTGGTTATTTTAACCCGTATTCAGTGAAAAGATGTCGATTCGAACAGGATAGTTATTATAAAATAATTTAGATATAAGCTGCACAAAAATTATTTTAAAATAAATAAATTAAATAGACTTAAATAAAAATTCTGATGTGAATTATTTTTATAAAACTTAGGCAAAATTTCCCGCGGTTCTAGTGTTAAACGAGCTGTGCATTAACATAAAAAAGTAATTGCGTGAAATGTACCAAACACATAATCTATTAATATTTTTTCATATGGTGATTATAAAAGTGATTATTTTTGGACGGATCATTTAAAATTTTTTTCATAAATTATCTATGGTGTAATCATGATATTTCTGTATTGTAAAAAAATACATTGTGATGTCATAGTATTTTTATCGTGATCACTGCTTCATTTTTTAACTGTTACTTCAAGCGCTTTATATAAAGTTTCCATATCCTTTCACTTTTATCAAAACTTTTATTATAAAAGCAAATACATAGATATAATATATTAAAAATATTAAAAAAGCATTTAAATCTTTAACTTCTTAATTAATTTTAAAACATTTGGACGTGATATTTGAAAAGGTATTGCAAATTTTTCATTAATACATTGTTCAATTATTTACTTTTTCTTAAATCAAATATTTATAATTTTTCGATCAAACATCTCATGTACCCAATAAATATTTACCCTTATTTCCCTGCTTAATATGAACCTTTGTTAAACGAGTCTTTTCCAACGAATGACCAATCAAAAAAGAAGAAATAGCATTCTGAAAATACATTCTCTGCAACTTCTCACTGCACGACCAGTTGGATAAAAAACGTACATGGGATTTTACACATTTTATTTGCGTTTGAAATTTATTGTGTTCAAAAACTTATTGTACACATTAAGAATAAAAAAATAGCAAAACCTGGTTAAACGTTATTTGTCAATTCATGTAGGAGCATGTCAGTACTCGTCTTTACATTGTTTGCTCATGTCTCCAGAAAAAAAATAACTGTATTCGAAAAACAAAGTGCGTCATGTTATTGTTATTGTTATCGTTATTTGAATCACAAATGTATATGAAAATCTCTATTGATTCTCTTTCAATATTGCTCTTGAAGCCCTAGTAATACTTACATATTATAGTAAATTATTAGCAATATTATAATAAATTTACTAATATTTTTAAACCATTAGAATTAATGGAAAGATTGTATTTATATATATATATAACATCTGAAATTTATAAAATAAGTGAAATATTTTTCTTTTTACGTAAATTTTTTATGTTTGAATCTTCTATGTGTTAATATTTTGTACAAAATTGATATATAATTATCATTTTAACGCATTTTATTCATCAGGATTTACATAAAGATTATATTTTGATAAACAGGTGTATCGCATTTTATTGATAGGAGTGAAATTTCTTTTTCATAATATATATATATGTTGCAGCCAATACCCGAAATTGGCCAATTCGCGAACTGGCCAGATGCAATTGGCCAATTCGCGAAATAGATATAAGTATTCGCCTTAATCCTTCCTAACATAGTTGAAAGTGTCTATGAATTCAAATAGTCTATACGTCAGCCTGTCCGTGATCTAATTCCAGTAAAGTTTCCGGTTAACTTGTAATTGTCATAGTATTTGGTTTATCAATTAATTTCGATATTGGAAGGGAATTGTGTACTATTTTTGGTTAATTTATTTGGGTACACGAAAATATTTCGTTTCAATATAATCAATGGGAATCTTTTTTACTGTACATTTTAATGTTACATTATCTTAATTACAAAAAAATTGGTACCTATGCATCATAGTTCGGATGTTGGCCAAGGCTTCCCGGCCAGTTCGCGAATTGGCCGGCCAAAACCCGAAATACGCTATTCATTTCATGTATTTCGGGTTTTGGCTAGGAAGCTTGGCCAGTTCGGGTATTGGCCGGCCAGTTCTAGAATTGGCCAGGCTCCGGGTATTGGCTGCAACATATATATATATATTTGGGGGGGGGGTTGTAGTTGATAAGTGTCTTTGTTGACGTTTTAGGAATTTTAGCACACGCCGTTAAATGTTAATTATCAATTCATGGAGGGGCGTTTTAATATCATTCTTCATTTCCAATACCTACATATAGTGAACAAGTACTTATGTAAACAGTTTTAATTTTAATGTTAATGTCCAATAATGTATTATATAACTTAAATGTTTTAACATATATCTAACCTTTACCACTTTAATAAGAAATGCAAACGCGCTGACTTTAGATCTTAAAAATTTGAAATGCCTTCATTTTTTTATTAGTTAAAAATATTTTGAAAAAGTATTGTTAACCATTTATTAATAAAAAACTCAAATAAATTACCTTTTCTTAAATCGTATATTAATCATTATTTGAATGAAATATATCCTGTGCAGATTTAATAATTATGATACTTATTCCGCTTAACATACTTCCCTGATGAAAACACATTCCAGAAAGTAACATGGAAAAATTGAGAAGAAAGAGGTGTCTGAAAATACGAGTTCTAAATCTTCTCGCTACATGATCAGTTCAATAAAAAACTTACATAGGAATTTCCACAATTTCTTTGCATCCAAATGTCATCTTGGTATCAACGTTTAGTGGGCCCACGTTGGCATTTCGAAAACGTTAGTTGAACCTGGTTGAACGTTATTTGTCAGTCCATGTAAGGCCATTTCAGCATTCGTTTTTGCTTTCTTTGCTTATTTCTTTAGAAAAATAAAGCTTTGACTCCCGAAAGAATGTTTCTCTCGTTATTGATATTGTTATGGCTATCGTTATATTGCATCACATTTATTAATAAAATAGTCAAATAAATTACGTTTTCTTAAATCATATATTACTCAATATTTGAACAATATATATCCTGTGCCCATTTAAAAATTATGCTTTTTTTTGTTTAGCATAGTTACCTGATGTAAACACATTCCAGAAAGTAACGTGGAAAATTTGAGAAAAAATAGGCATCTGAAAATACGAGTTCTAAAATTTCTCGCTATATGATAAGTTGAATAAAAAACTTCCATGGGAATTTCCACAATTTCTTGCGTCCAAAACGTCTTCAAATAAATAACAGATAAAAAACTTTGTGGACCCACGTTCGCATTTCGAAAATGTCAGCAAAACCTGGTTGAACGTTATTTGTCAATTCATGTAAGGACATGTCTGTATTCGTTTTCTCTTTGTTTGCTTACTCCTTTAGAAAAATGAAACTTTGACTGCCGAAAGAATGTTTCTCTCGTTATTGGTTATTATTATTGCTATCGTTATATTGTATCACATTTATTAATAAAATAGTCAAATAAATTACTTTTTCTTAAATCATATATTACTCATTTTTTGAACAATATATATCATGTGCACATTTAACAATTATGTTTTATTTTTATTATTTATTTATTTATTTTATTTATATATTTATTTATTATTTTGTTGCTTAGCATAATTTCCTGATGTAAACACATTCCAGAAAGTAACATGGAAAATTTGATAAGAAATAGGTATCTGAAAATACGAGTTCTAAAACTACTCGCTACATGATAAGTTGAGTAAAGAACTTACATGGGAATTTCTACAATTTCTTGCGTTCAAAATGTTTTCAAATAAATAACAGATAAAAAAACTTAGTGGAATCACGTTCGGATTTCGAAAATGTTTGCAAAACCTGGTTGAATGTTATTTGTCAATCCATTAAGAGACATATCAGTATCCGTCTTCAGTTTTTTTGCTTATTTCTTTAAAAATGAAAACTTTGATTTCCAAAAGAATGTTTCTCTCGTTAATGTTACTGTTATTGCTATAGTTATATTGTATCACAAATGAAAATGAATATTTGTTTCGATTTTCAAACAATATACCCCTCGAAGTCCGAATACAACATTAGAATAAATTTTATTAGAATAAATTTACGGATTTTTTTAAAGATGTTGCAATTTCATAAATAATAATTTTTATAACATTTGATTGTTATAATATAAATAAAATGTTTTTTTCTGAATACAGATTTTTCTGTTAAATCAATATATATGGTAATGTTTTTTCCAAAAACAATACATAATAATTGGTATAACGCATTTTTGCTTATCATGATCTATACATTCATAATCACGTGACAACATGGCAAAATTGATGTAAGTTTTTTAATTATTCACAATCCGTTTAAAATATACTGGTTAAAATATTTTGAAAACTGCCTTGAATATTTATAAAAATAGTAGATGCAGATTATAAAAATGATAGAAATTTCAGAAAGTAACATGGAAAGAATAGGTTATAGAAAATACGAGTTCTAAATCTTCTCGCTACATGATCAGTTGAATACAAAACTTTGATGGAACTTTTCACAATTTCTTTGCTTCCAAAATGTCTTCTTGGTAAAAAAACTCAGTGGACCCAAGTTGGCATCTCGAAAATGTTAGCTAATCCTGGTTGAACGTTATTTGTCAATCTACGTAAGGACATGTCAATATTCGTTTTCGCTTTCTTGGCTTACTTTTTTAGAAAAATGAAATTTTGACTGCCGAAAGAATGTTTCTCTCGTTAGTGGTTACTGTGATTGCTATAGTTATAGTTATATTGCATCACATTTATTAATAAAATAGTCAAATAAATTAATTTTTCTTAAATCATATAATACTCATTATTTGAACAATATATAGACTGTGCACATTTAACAATTTATTTGCTTAGCATAATTTCCTGATGTAAACACATTCCAGAAAGTAACATGGAAAATTTGAGAAGAAATAAGCATCTGAAAATGCGAGTTCGAAAACTTCACGTTATATGATAAGTTGAATAAAAGACTTACATGAGAATTTCCACAATTTCTTTGTGTCCAAAGTGTCTTCTTGGTAAAAAACTTAGTAGACCCAAGTTGCCATTTTGAAAATGCTAGCAAAACCTGGTTGAACGTTATATGTCAATCCACGTAAGGACATGTCAGTATTCCTTTTCATTTTGCTTGCTTACTTCTTTAGAAAAATAAAACTTCAACTGCCGAAAGAATGTTTCTCTCGTTACTGATATTGTTTTTGCTATAGTTTTATTGCATCAGAAATGTAAGTGATTATTTGTTTCGATTCTCAAACAATGTTCTTCACGAAGTCCGAATACTATATTTCATTAGAATAAATTTACAGATTTTTTTAAACATGTTGTAATTTTATGAATGTTATTTTTTTAAACATTTGATTGTTATAATATAAATGAAACATTTTTCTCGGGATACACATTTTTCTGTTAAATCCATATATAAATGAATGTTTTATTCAAAAGTAAGTCATAATAAGTGGTATCATGTAATAACAATTGGAACATAACAATTAGTGTTTTTGCTTAACATGATCTATATATTCATAATCATGTGTTCAACATAGCAAATTTGATGTAAATGTTTTCTTATCATTATTCATAATCCATTTCAAATATATCGGTTAAAAAGTTTTCAAAAGTGCCCAGAATATTTTTTTTAAATATTATATGCAGATTATAAAAATAATAGATAGGAATTTACACATTTTCTTTGCGTTCAAAATAACTTAAAAAAAATAATGGGCACATGTTTACATTTAGAAAATATTAGCTTAGAAAAAGCTATATTATAAAAAAGAAAGATGTTAGAATTTTTAGAAAAAAAAAAAACAATTTTTTAATAACATTTGAAATTTACAATATAAATGAAATATTTTTCTTTTAATGCAAATTTCTAACACATAAACATATTAACTTATGCTTAAAAGACTTTTGTTTATCATGATCTATAAATTCCTATTCACTTGACATTATTGCAAATTCGATGTCAATTTTCTTGTTATTCATCAGCTACTTTATTTATATCGGTTAATATATATATATATATATATATATATATATATATATATATATATTAAATATGCATTTTTAAAACAATTTCAGGCTATTAGTATATATTTTTTAATCTAAAACAAAATTATTCTTTATGTCTCAAAAAGAAAAGGGGAAATACAGAATATAATTTATCTTATGTTCTTAAAATATTTTAAACGATTAAACCAAGAGCTATTTTTTTTATCATGAATTAGTAAATTAAAAACCTCTTTCTTTTCTCCCCAAATTTTGAATTAATTTCTCGACCTTTGCACAAGTTTCCTTATTTAAAAATATAAAAAAAGAAAAGAAGATAAAGATTAAACTGATAAAATTCTCTGTTCTTGTATCATTTTATAAAAAACAAAAACCATATTTTACTATTAATTAGTAAGTTAGAATCTAATTTGCTTTTCCTTTAATTTATATTAACTTCTGTATTTGTTGTTGTTGTTTTTATAAGGCGTATATATTTTTCTTTGAGAGATAAACATTTACACTTTCTTTGCTTTTTGTTACGGATTTGATGGACACGAATGATTGCATAGATAATCTGAAGGAAAAAATAGAGAATAAATAGCTTAGAAAATAATATAAATCTTCTCTTTATAAGATAAGTTGCACAAAAATCTCACATGGGAATTGACACATTTCCTTTAAGTTATACATTTTCTTTTGAAAAAACAAATCAAGAAACGAGTGTACGTACAGCGTTTTATTGACAGGAGGCAAAATATTTCTTGTTGAGGAAAAAAAGTTTTCTTACGAAGGTTTTATAATAGAACCCAGTTGGCATTTGAATAGTGTTCGCTAAAGCCATTAAAATGTCTATTTATGCATGGACGCATACAAATATCCTCCCTCATTTTGTTTAAGTATTTATTTAAAATGGAAAATACAAGAAAAACAAATAAATGATAGAAGGATATTTCTGTCATTATTGTTATTCCTATAGCACATCCTTGATGTAAGATCTGATTTTCTATCTATTTCTTCTGTAAAAACATTTTATTTTATTTTACAGAAATTTCTTAAATTTTTGAAGCTTTTTTTTTATTTTATTCACTGTTTTTAATAACCCTTCTTAGGCAGCCCCCATTATGACACTAGAATGTTTGTTGCGATTGCTAGTTCAAAATAAAGCATACCTTGCCAACCACAATTTTAAAAATAACCTTTTATAATACTCTGCTTCTACATATATATATATATATATATATATATATATATATAAACATATATATATATATATATATATATATATATATATATATATATATATATATATATATATATATATTTTTTTTTTTTTTTTTTTTTTTTTTTTTACAGGAACAAGTTATGATAGTTTAGGATAGCGGTAGGAAAATGGTAACTGTTATCTTAAAAATAATCTCCAGTGGAAAGAATAATAATAATAATAATAACAATAATAATAATAATAATAATAATAATAATAATAATAATAATAATAATTCACTCAACAACCCCCCCTACGTAATTTACAGAAATATTACTTAAATCATTACTAAACTGAAAAAAATGTAGTCATGATTTTTGATCTGTTATGTAATCGAACAGTACTTTTCATTTGTGCAGAAATGAATCATAAATTTATTTACATAAAAATATAAAACATGTAATATAATTACTATGCGAGTTAATAAATAATATATCCTTTCCCTCCCATAAACCGTTCAAAGTGTTCAAATGATAAATTCAACAGAATTTAAATATATCTCTAAACTTTTCTTTGCAGAATTAGATACATAAAAAATGTTCAATGTTTCAAAACAATTTCAGACATTTAGAACATTTTTCTTCATATAAAACAAAATTATTCATTTATAGTTCAAAAAGAAAATACTTAAAGATTTTAAATTATAATATGTGTATTAAAATATTTTAACAATTAATCGAAAACCTTTTATAGCATTATTTGTTAATTTACATTAACAAATAATGCTGTAAAAGGTTTTCGATTAATTGTATATTACCTTTATTTCTACAAAAATTAAATAAATTTCTCGATCTTTGTGCAAAGCTTTCTTTTTTGAAACAACAATGAAACTATAACAATGAAAATAATATAAACATTAAAAATTTTCTTATATTTTCATAAATATTTTTATGTAAACGAAGAGTTATATTTGATAACTGCTTAATAAATAAAAATATCTTTTTTTCCTTAGTCTATACATATTAACTTGTCCATTTTTGTATCTTATATTGTCTATGTTTCTTTTTTGATACATAAATGTTTATTCGTTTGATTTTTAACATGGATTTCTGCTAAACAAATCATTGCATACAGAATGAGAAGCAAAAATAGGGAAAGTAAATGAAAAGCGAAGCGTTCCAAATAAAAAAGGTGCTTATAAATATTTTCATTAAAAGATCAGTTGTATACTAATGACACATTTCCTTTTAGGATTAAATATCCCTTGGAATATATAAACAAATGTTCAGCATTTTGTTATTAGGAGTGAAAAAAATTCATAAGTAAATTTTTTTCTGGATTCTGTAGTAGACTCTTATTAGTGGCGAAGCTCCTATTCATAGGTGGATTTGTTGACAACTAGAGAAATATAACAACGGCACTTTTGTGCAAGAATATTTTTAAATGCTCCTTTTTCTCCCTCCATCTTTTTGTTAAATACTTCTTTTTTCTATTATAATTAAGTAATATTATTATTATTATTTATCATAAAACTATTAGAAAATTTTTTGATAATAGATTGCTAACCATTTATTCATTAAGTTCTCAATTAGCTTGATTTTTCTTAAATCATATATTAATGATTTTTTGAAAAACATATTTCCCTCAAAAATAAATATTTATGCTTCTTTTCCTCTTTAACTTTCATTTCCTCTTTAACTTTCATTTCCTCCTTAACTTTCATTTCCTCCTTAACGCAATTCTGATGAAATAAAAATACAACGTGTAACTATGAAATGCACTTCAAACTATTTTTCCCATTGAACGTTCTGTAACGGAGTATTTTGTTTGTCTCTCTAATTGAATTATGCATCCAATTTTCATAAAATTTGAAATGACTGGGAAAAATTATGTTATTATTATATATTTTAAATTCCAAACAATTCAGTTGGTTAGTATTTAAGTTGTTATGCAAAAAGACGGACAGGCGGACACATGTACAGAGGGACGGATTGAGCGATAGCACCTATAAAGGAAACGTTGAATACTTAAAGATTTTTTTAAATTATTGTTGTTACAGTTAAACTGCGTAATGTTAATGATTATTTACTAATGATTATCTATTAAGTTATTATTTTTCTTGATTCTCTAACAGTATTTCTCTCGAAGTCCTAATAATACTTTTTTTTAAAAATAAATTTACTCATCTTATTACAACTTTGGAATTAGTGATTTTTTTAATAACACTGGAAGCTTGTAAAGTAAATTAAAGACATACAACATATAAAGACATATAAAGACATACTAACACATATTTTATGTTGATGTTTTGTATAAAATTGACGTATATGAATTGTTTTAACGCATTTTTATTCGTCATAGTTTATACAATACTAATCACGTGACGATAAAAAATATTCCATGCAAATCTTTCAAATTTTTATCAATTCTGTTTTGTATAAATGTCACTGTTAATAAATTTTCAAAATTGTCCAGAATATTTATAAAATAAACGGTACACGCTTTCCCTCCAGAACCTATGTCTTAATCACTAAACATAATAGAATGAAAACATTTCTCCAAATTCTAACTCACATAAATTCGATTTAAAAAAAGTCAATTTTTTGAAACCATTTTAGATTTTAAATTTGCTTTTCTGAATATAAGCAAAATTAATTTTTCTTTCATAATGAATTTTAAATCATCTTATATTTGTAAAAATATTATAAACGATTAAATTGAGATTTATTTTAATCATCAGTTAGTAAAGTACAAACTTTTTTCTTATTTTTCCTAAAACATCGATTAATTTATCTATCTTTGCGCAAGTTTTTCTCATTTAAAATCATAAAAAAGAAAAGAGAATTAACATTTTAAATTTCCTCATGTTCTTAAAAATTTTATAGTGCAAATGAAAATCTATATTTTATGAGTAATTGTGAGGGAGTGACCTTTCCATAAAGGCACTCTAGTGTTTCTGAGATCGTGACGTCAATAAGTTAACATGTGTAAGCGTAAAAGCGACATCTATCCTCTCTTTTACTTTAACTTTCTAGAGTGTGTGTGCTCTTTCGGATTTTACAGTTAGCTTGCGGTTATTAGTAATATGTTAATGTGAAGTATCTCAGTTTGCAGCATATAAAAGCTTGGGTTTGAGTGAATGAGGAGTGTCTCTGGCATTAGCCAGCGAGAGAGCATCTGTGTGTCTAGCCAGTGTGTGAGGATCTCCGGTATTAGATAGCGAAGTGAAGTATTGTTCAGCGAAGTGCTAGCCGATTGAAAAGTAGCAACGAAGCCTCCAGTGAGTGGGAAGGAGTTCCGACAGTTGACTTGAGAATTGGCCGGGGTAAGAAACGTCTTAGTTTCATTTGGATTGTTTGTGAATAAAGGATTACCCACAGCCACGGGCTGTTAAATTAAGCTTTATCTAGCAGATCAGCCAAGAGATAGTGGAAAGTATTAGAAGGTGCCCCGACTGAGCTAGGCCGAAGCCTGTGAGTATGATTTAGCTGTTCATAGTGTTTTCAGTTGTGTAAATTAAAACTTGCTCCACTTGCCTTTATCGTTCCAATAAACTTTGTTATTTTATCCTAAATTACTGAGTATGTCTACATTTAACCTCCACCACGACCAACTAAACGTTACAAATGACGCTCAGCATGCATGTAACGTTACATAATCAGTAAATTAAAATCTCATTTTTCTACAGTTTCTTTCTTTTTTAACACGGATTTCTTCTAAACAAATCACTGCATTGAGAATCGGAAGGAAAAATTAAAAAACAAATAGCTTTATAATAAATAAAACAGAATCTCTAAATATTTCCACAATAAGATTAGTTTCATAAAAATATTGCTTAATGTAAAATAAAGTTATTCTTTTATATCTCAAAAACAAAAGAAAAAATACAGATCGTAAATTATCTCATGTTCATAAAATATTTTAAACAATTAAACCAAGAGCTATTTTTTTTCATCAGTTAGTAAATTAAAAACGTGTTTCTTTTCTCCCTAAAATTACAATAATTTTCTCTGTCTTGGCCAAGTTGTCGTATTGCAAAGAAAAAAAAAACCTTTAAAAATAATATTTAACATAAAGAGATAAACATTTTAAGTTTCCTTATGTTCATAAAAATATTTTAGAAAAATGAAAATCAAACTTTTATCTGTAATTAGTAAATTAGAATTTTTATTTTTCTTTAAAATTTACATTATCTTTTCTATTTTTAAGTTAAAGGATGTATATATTCTTATTTAACAGGTAAATATTTATTCTTTCTCTGCTTTTTAATGAGGATTTCTTTAAAAAAAATCATTGCATAGACAAGCTGAATGAAAAAGAATGAGAACAAACACTTTTATAATAAAGATAATAGAATCTTTATATCTTTTCACTACAATATTAGTTGTAAAAAATATCAGACGGGAATTGACACATTTCCTTTAAGTTATGCATTTTTCTGGGAAAACAAATAAAGAAATGAGTATACACATCGCGTTTTGTGGATAGGAAGTGAAAAAAAAGTTTTATAGGGTAAATATTTCCTTTTTTGGGTTTCTAATAGAAGCCTGTTGACATTTCAGGACAGTTAGCATTCTCATTTGTACGATTTACGTCAATTTATGCAGAAACGCACACTGTAAAAAAATTGTAAATTTACGGTACTTCAGTTTGAATTATCCAGTAAATTTACGGAATATGTCACTTTATTAAACGGTCAGCCTCCGTAATTTTTTGTGTTGTACTGACAAGAAACGTTAATGTAATAGTAAAGTCCGTTGATGTAGTTATGAAGTTCGTTTTTTTACGGGCAGTGTCTGGAATCGCTGCTTCAGCTTTTTTTAGTGCATATCAGTATTCGCCTTCATTTTGTTTCGTTACTAACGGGAAATACAAGAAAAACTAGTCGGATGTGGCAATCACAAAACTTTGTGCTATCTCGAACACGTTAATTAGAGAAAAATGAAATATAGTAGCGTCACCGGTCAGGTAATTTACACCCAAATCTTATCCGAAAGACTTATTTCAAGTTTGAATTGAATCTAAAATTAGACATAAATAAGTGTTAAAGTATTTGAGGTAGAATTATTGCATAATCTTTAAAAAAATCCACAGAAGCGCCACATGCAGAGATTTTCTCTAAAACTAAATAATACCAAATTATATCAGGGACCAACTGGATTTAAAGTTTGATGAAATTCCGTGCAGAAGTTCCTGGGATAGAGCTATTGCGATAATCATACAATAATACAATATAGTAACGTTAACCTGTTAAGATATTTACTCCAAAACCTAAAGAATTCTCATTTATATCAGGGACTAACTGAATCTGATGTTTGATGAAACTTCGTGCAATAAATCCTGAGATATAGCTAATAGGATAATCATGAATAATGCAGTACAGAACACTCCCGTTTAGCATTTTACTCCAAAAAGTACAAAATATTACTTTGTAGTTGAATCCAAAGTTTTGTGAAATACCATGCAGTCGTTCTGGAAGTAGAGCACCAGAATATTTATGTCACACACAGACATACTAACTTATTCAGAGACAGTCATTTTGTAAAAACATGTTTTTTGAAATCTCTGACCCCCCAAAACATGTAAATCCTTCAAAATCTGGAATTCGAAAAATATCATGAATCCAATACTTTTTCCTTGTAAAGATAGAAGAAAGTAAGAATGAATGGTCCTGGATTACTTCTCTTTTTATTGTAGTTGCTATAGCGTATGACAGATCTAAGAGAGCGTTCTCTGTCTATTTGTTTTCAATAAAGATTTTTTTAAATTATATTTCGCACAAATTTCCTATGTTTTTAAAACTTTTCTTTTTGCATCCGTATGCACTATTACACTTTTACATTCACTCGTCGAATGTAACTCGACAATTCTTGTTACTACTGCTAACTTAGAGTAAATGTTTGACTACCAAAATCATAACAAATTGCAAATTGCATATCAAATGTAGCAAATGAGGTGCGATCGTACTATTACAAAGTTTTAAAAGTATACAGTACTTCGGATACTATACAGTAGCCGAAATCTTTTGTATGCTCTTGTACATACTAAATACTTTTTGTTATATAGCAATTATATTTTAGTAAACCTTAGCAATGTGTATAAATTTCATACAATGCAAAATATAGTTTAATATAATTAAAACGAACCCCTAACAATGTTTCCTTCTTTACTACTGTGTAATAGAATATTTTTGTGTATCCTGTTACATTGATTAAAAAATTCTTTGCGCCACAGATTATACAGAATGTATGCATTACTATATATTTAATATATGCATTAGTAATGTATTACGTTAGAAAGAGTATGAACATCAAGCAGCTGTTTATCAAATATGCATTTGAAACTATTTTTTTCTCACTGAACTTAAGAAGGCTCAGAGGTTGAAAACTTTTTAAAAAAATCGATTTTTTTATAATCTAGTTTTATTGTTCAATTAATTCTGAACTCAATGCAAAAAACCCCATAAAAATATTTGCATTTTTAACGGAGTTATAAGCATTTATGTATCAACACTTCAATAGCCGCACTCATATAATTTCAACTTTAAGTCGCGTTTTCTCAAAACTTGATTTTGGACATCTGGCACCAACATTTAAAAAAAAAAACTATTTGATGGAATGGCTTTTTTTTTTTTTGCATGCACATAACATCATTATCTATAGAATGAATTAATATAGTTTAGATAGTTCAATATTTTGAGTATTTTTAATGAAAAAAATTTGTATTTCTTAGACGTTTTTTAAATTTTCAAATTTGAGAGTCTTTTTAATAATGTTGTTTTTGAGTGATAGTTATATCCTTAATTCATTCTATAGAGAAAAGTTTCCGGATCATTTTAAAGCAAAAATTAAACAATTTAACGTTAAGATATCTTGGTGTTGGTGATATAACACATAATTTTTTTTCGAAAATTGTGTTACATAAATTTTGCTTTATTTCTTATTATATTACATTGAAGTACTTCATTTTATAATTTTATAAGAATACAAACATACCTTTAAAATATCAGAAAGTTTAAATTAATTACATTGAATACTTCTGTTTTTATATGGACTCGAAGCGAGAGCTCTGTTTACATGTTTTTCCGTACCGATCAACCCCTGAGCCCCCTTAATTTAATTGAATACTTTTAATTATCCCTGTACTGGAACTATACATCGGATGTTCATACAATTTAAAATGATTTGACAAAATTATCTAATGATTATATATTTTAAATTAAAAAAAAAAAATAGTTGGTAGTTTTTGCGTTGTTATAAGCGGACCGATGGACGAATTGAATGACGACTATATGTGTTACGTATTTACATAATTACGAAAATAAATTAAAAAAAGCCTTTCTTTTCTATTCCTGCAAAATATGTAACAGACATATTATGTTTAAGGATAGCATTATGAAGATTGTGACCGCTGTTTAGAAAGAAGAGTTTTCGGTCGAAAGCTTTAATTAAATAAATGTAATAATATTAATTTCGCATTCAAAAAATTTAAATTTACTAATGTATTTCCTAAATAATTTTTTTAATCAAAATGCCAGAAACTTTAATAGTCGTGACTATTGAAGTGATTTTTAATTAATCAATTCTTTTTATTTGCCTAGAAAAATATCTGTGTAATTGGTCGAATTTTTATTTATTTTATTTTTAAGTTTTTAGAAAAAATTACTTTGAGGTTAAAAGCATTAACATTAACTATTCATTTAGATTAATTAGTGTATAACTAATTTTTCACTGTCTGACAGATAATGAAGGCTGTTGTTTTGAGTACTATTCAATTAATATTCATGTGCCAATAGGCAAAGGAAGAACTTTTAGAGATGTTTAGAAAATACTGAATTACAATATGATATAATTTATATTACAACTTTCTAACACTTTTTGCCTTTTATTACACGTGATTGTTTCAGGAAAGTAACTTTTGTTGTAAATTTGATGAGTGAAATATATGTTTCATATAAAAATGCTGAAAACGCACATAGAGTATAAAACAAATAATAATGATTATTATTACTACAAATTGAGGTCATATAGTAAATATATTGACATATACTAATATAATTTCATGCAATTTCGTATAAGTATTTCTTAAAACAAAACAAAAAAAACTATAATAAAATGCATGTACTATAAAGTGTACATCAGACTTGAGAGGATAAATTTAGCATAATAACTGAACAATTAAAATAATTAGAATACCCATTTATCGGTTTGTAATATGAACTTCTAATTTTTATCCTTAAAAATATTGTAGTCAATTTATTAATTATAAAAATATAAAACAGAATTTATAGAAAAGTTTTATGTTTATATTTATCATACAGTTATTTTTGAAACTGTTCAAATTTTAGACCATCAACGCACTGGGTTATCTTAAAACGTATAGAATAATTGAATTGACTTTTAAATTTAAAACACAAACTTTTTTTAGATATTTTATTACTAGTAGAGAGAATTTCCTTTTATGCTTTTTATTCTAATAAACACAGCAATTTGCAGGACATTCAGGCTTTTATAAAGTTATTAATTTAGACAACCCACCAATATGCTTTTAATATTCTAAGAGAACATTAAAAAAATTAATAAAAATACATTGATCTGCATGCTTTTTCTCAACGGAAAAATTTCACTTATCTATGTTTTTAGAGTAAATTAAGTTAGCAATCAAAGTTAAATGTAAAAGCATGAAATCACTTTGATTTATAAACATTGTTGTCTTAGGAATTATTTTTCCCCTTTCCTGCGCTATTGTCTGCGGACATATTTATTATTATTTTTTTTCTTTTAACACATTGTAGTCTGCAGATATTCTGTTTAAATAGTCAATATTGAAAGCATTTCCTGACAAGTGTTATCTTTATTTATGTAAAAATAGAAATATTTGTTATATTAAAAAATTTCACAGGAATAGAGTACAAGCCTGGTTTTCAAAACTAAATATCAATATTTGAGACTAAAATAACCTACAATCACCGGACACAATATAACTCGTAAACTACGTTTTGAAAGTATGAGATAAATTCCCGTAAGACATGGTGACGTCACTGTAACGTCGTTGTGAAGTCACACTGTGACTTTGTGACCATCGGTTGTCGATGTGACGTCACGTGACGTCGATGTGAAGTCACAGTGACTAAAATGTGAAGTCGTTATGGCCGTTTTAGAGCTTTTTTGTGACGTCACATTGTGACCACTTTGTGACGTCACAATGTGACCAATTTGTGAAAAGTGTGTCATTTGTGACTACTTTGACATTAACATTGTGACGATTTTCTAAAAATTTTTAAGAAAGTCACATCTCAGTAACAATGTGATGTCACTGAGTGGTGACATTTTGGTCACAGATGTGATGTGACCAAAGTGACTCACGGTGACGTCATTGTGATCATGCATGCTATGAGGGTTGGGACCGAAATTACTAAAAAGATCTAATATTGCTGAAGCGCTACCAGGGTTCCCACATGGAGCGTTTTTGAACACCATTTTTATTTTAAGAAAAAAAAATATTTATAAATTTCGTAGAAATGTATCAGGAAAAGCGTTCGTCTTGGAATTGTTGAAGAAAAATACCACGAATTCCTTACAAAAAAAATTGCTGGTTTTCAAATAACGGACCAGTGGGATCCTCTGGTTAAAAACATATTAAGTCACTCGAAAGTAATTTCTATTTGGAAAAAAAATTCGACCGGAAAATTCTACTTGCTAATTATTTGACATATTAAACATTATATATATATATATATATATATATATATATATATATATATATATATTTAAATCAATCTCTAATAATTAAATGACAACATTTTCCATTTGGAGTGAATTTTTTTCCTAACTGATTCTTTTTTCCAACCGAAACAATAAGTTCAGAGGCGATCTAGTTGTGGATCATATAAATTTTATGTTGATGCAAGGGGATTTTCACGTACCCCAAGAATAAATCAGTCTCACTTGACTTCAATCCTTCCCAAAAAACTTGACACTATCTATAAAAAATCCTCGATATTGATTCGTTAGTGGGAAATTGTGGCGAAATGGTCAGATAGGTTAAACTGAACTAATTCACATGAGTCAGCTGTTACATGATAAAATTTAGTTTGATTGAATTTTTAATTCAAGCTCTAAAGTTTTTTTTTTTTTTTTTTTTTTTTTTGCAGTTTTTAGAAGTATTTGTAATCTATCAAAAGCTGTAATTTTATTATTTATTTTTTCACCATAAAAATTCTTAAACAAATCCATTTTTTTAGCGGTTTGATAATTTGTTACACGGGAATATTTACGCGTCTATCCCTGTTTAATATGGATTCTTCTGCTAAAAAAAGTATTAAAAAATGAAATGTGTACATTTTCTTACCACACGATAGCTTGGTTTAAAAAATTAAATGGGAATCGGAAATATATATAACACATTTCATGTATTTATTTTGTCTTTGAATTAAATATACGGGTGTGTGTACCGAATTTTATAAAAAGCTGATATAAAATGCATGATGAGTAACAATAGTTTCCTTTTGGGGATTTTATAGTGAGCCTGTCTAAACTGTTAGTAACGCCGATTGAATGTTACACTTAAAGACTGTGAGGGCATACCACATTCGACAATATTTTGTTTACTTATTTATTTTGAAAAATGTAAAAAGGAAAACCAAAAGAAAGATTCTCTATTATTTTTTTTTCATACTGCATCAAAGATGTAAACTATTATTAGATATTATTCGATACAAATACCTGAGATCAATATGTTTTAATTTTTTCATATGTTGAAATTGACTCAACTCACTTTCATAACATTTTAAAATTTTAAAGAGATATAATATGTAATTTCTTTAAATCTGAAAAAGTAATGATAATTAAAACAGACGGACAGACAAACCGATTGCATAAACAATTTTCATCTTTGTTGGAAAATGCTACACAAAAAA
Organism: Maratus speculifer; assembly: GCA_964019185.1. Classification (NCBI taxonomy): domain Eukaryota; kingdom Metazoa; phylum Arthropoda; class Arachnida; order Araneae; family Salticidae; genus Maratus; species Maratus speculifer. The sequence continues at coordinate 375,211,144 of OZ025294.1, read as the reverse complement.
AAAACGTGCATATTTTTAAATTTTTATAGTATTTTTAAAAAAAACATTTTTATGCTGTACAAAAAAACGGAATTGCTAATAATTCATTTATAAAATACTCACTTAATTTGCATTTTCTTAAATGACATATTTATCATTATCTCTGCGGTGAAGAATAAATATTTATGATTTTTTTTGTTTAACATAAACACCTAATAAATAAATATTTTCTTAAGAATGACAAAGAAAAATGAAGAAGAAATCGTTTTCAAAAAATACAATTCCTACACTTTTTTACTATACGATCAGATGGATAAAAAACTTACATGGGAATTGGCACATTTCCTTTACATTCAACATTTTTTTGGAAAAGACTTAGTAGGCCCATGTTGGCATTTGGAAAATGTTAGCAAACGCTGGTTGAACGTTGTATGTCAGTCTATGCAAGGGCATGTCAGTATTCGTCTTCGCTTTGTTTGCTTGCTTACTTAGAAGAAGAAAATAAGGAATGCTGAAAGAATATTTCTCTGCGATAGTTATTTTTATATTACATCACAAATAAATACGATTATTTGATTTTATTCTTGAACGATATTTCTCTAAGATTCCAAATAATACTTTTTTTAGAATAAGATTTAAGTAACATTTTTTTTAAGCTTTTGGATTTAGTGGAAGATATTTCGATAACATAAGAAAATAATAATATAAATGAAATAAGTTTTTTTCTGATCCAATTTTACTTTTTCTGATTAAAATGTAAATGAGATAATATTTTATCTAAAATTTATGCATAAAATCTGATTTCATCGCGTTTTTTTATTATGATTTCCGAATTTCCAATTACATACTAATATACTAAAAATGATTTGTGTGTATTTTCTTATTATTCACCATTTCTTACTTATATACTGTTTGAAAAATATTAAAAATTTTTTGTTTGCCTCTGTAAATCAACTATTAATCACACATACGGAACATTCCATGTCAACTCAGCGCACTCTATAAACCAAACCATTTCAGATTTTCATGAATTTTAGCGTAGGTATACTAATCATATATAATTGAAAAAATACCAAATTTCTTTGAGATATATCCTCTAGTTTTTGAGTTATAGCATATAACATTTAAAAATTTTTGTCTAAAAACCGCAAACGGGAATTTTTTGAATGACTCTAGAAGCTCTCCTAATTGAGCTAGAGAGCTATGAAGGATGGCATTTTAAAGCATATTTCATGCACTTTTCTGTGATATCCAACGTGCTATAGTTTAATACAAACATGCTTTTACCAAAATTAAAAAGTAATTCAAAAAAATTAAAAAGTACATATTTTAAGGTTTTCAAATTAATTTCCTGAATACTTTTTGTTCTTGTAAATCATTTGGCAAAATATAAATTTAGGATGACGATGGGTTCATTGTTAAAAAAATTGAAACTGGAGCTTGTTTTTCATTATTTTCCTATATTCAGCAGAATAATTCAAGAATGCTAATATTTACACTTTATGTGAAAATAAATTTGAGTACTAACTTTAAGATGGAATGCAGAAATGAGTCTAATGTAAAATCTTGCATTAAGTAGTAGGATATCTTTATTAAATGAAGTTTGAAAATGCCACATACGTTTGGCATACATGACTTTCTTGTAAAACATAATTTCTTCCAGTTGGAGTCACAGGATTCACTTTAGTTAGAACGTCTATTACTGATACCCACAGAGCATAGCATTTCTTGGATATGAGCATAATGTAGATGGCCCAGAGGGATTAAGAAAACTTATTTTTAATTCATCAAGTTCTTCATTTTTCTGTAAAACATACCCAAGCCACCAGTTTCCTTCATAGACTGCAGTAACATAGCCTGATATGTCTTCTAATTTAAGTTTATTTGGAGTTTTTGATACTTCCTTTCCCCAACTCTTAAGATCATCTGAAAAGATTTTCACCAATAATTTTGATGTAGTTATGGAAATAAATGCATGTTATTGCTGTGTTCCTTGGATTGTTAATGCTTGATCAAAACGACTTTTCAAGAACATTTCTGATTCAGCTTATTCCTTTTGGGTTGAGTAGACAAAATTTATATAAGTAATGTTTTCTACTGCCCATTCAAAAAGTTGTCCTGGGGTTTGAATTTGATCTTCATAGGGTCATTGCAAACTAGCACGATCTGCCAGTATTTTTACTGAATCCCCCAGGTCGAAATTCATGCTGGTATTTGTTTGCTAGACAAGCACCAAGTGCTATAACCCAACAAGTAAAATAGCATAAACTAGCATTACACATTGCTGGTTCCAGCAGAATTTCCAGCAATTCATGGTGTATATTGGCCCACTTTGCTGGAAATAAGCATGGAATGCTTGCATACAGCTGGGCATGCTTTTGTCGTGCAAGCTAGCGATATAGCATGTGATGCTATCTAGCATATAATAGCACGGAAATCTAGCAGACATAGCAATACCTAGCGATAACTAGCATATATTTGTTGCTGGTACAAGCATAGATTTTGACCTGGGCACCTAATTCATCACCAGGGCCTTTCCCATGCAAGTTGGCTGATAAAACGCTACTTTGCTTTCACTTTAAAATCTTCCTCACGAAACCTGAGGCCCAAAAAGTTTTTCTTATTCTTATATTAAGCGAAAGAGCCTTTTTTTTTTTTTTTTTTTTTTTTTTTTTTTTTTTTTTTTTTTTTTTTTTAAAGGTGTAAACAGCCACTCTGTTGTGCTCTAATCAATCATAAACAACTATATAAATAAGATGTTCAACTTTACTTTCCTTTTTGAAATAAATTACGAGAGGATGAATTGTGAATTGTTGATTTGTCTAATGATAGTACTGTGCTTCGTCGTGTAGCATTGTGCTATAATTTTCAAAAAAATCACAGATGACAGCAAATTCTAATTCTTTGAGATTTTCTTTTGCGTAGAGCGTAGAACGCTCTCTGTTGTTTGGCAATGAAGTCATGCCGAACCAATGAAGACAACTTACTGCAGAATAAATCTATAAAATCTTCTGTAGATTTCTCCAAAATCTCCAGGTTACAACGATCAACTGAAACCCACTGGCGGAACTGAAAATTTTCAATTAAATTTGCATCAAATGATTGTTGCAAAATTGTATGTATCTCATCAATCTCATCTAATTTATATTCAGGTAGTCTCTGACATGAATTGATGGGGATTAATTTTTGGCATAAATCACACAATAGGTGGCGTTGCTATGCCATTTTGTACGATTTACGCAACAGTTATATCTCTAACTTATACACGGATTTCCACCAAACTTCATGTTTGGTTAATCTTTGACATGAATTGATAGTGTTTACATTTTGGTATTAATCACTCAACAGGGGCGCTACCATGTTACATTTTTCACAATTTTGCAATTGTTCTATTTCAAGTACTAATGCACGGAATTTAATAGAATTTTATATTCAGGTAGTCCGTAATATAGAATGATGCTGATTAGTTTTTAGCATAAATTGCACAACAGTTGTAAATTGCTATGCTGCATTTTTGCGATTTACGCAACAGTTATATCTTAATAACTAACATACGGATTTTCATAAGCCTATCATTTAATTCTTTTGGACTCATTTTTGCATTCTTTCTTCAAACTGGTGATCATATTTATTTCCACATAAAGTGTATATATTAGCATTCTTGAATTATTCTGCTAAATATAGAAAAATAATGAAAAACAAGCTCCAGTTTTATTTTTTTTTAACAATGTACCCATTGGCATCCCAAATTTATATTTTGTCAAATGATTTACAAGAATATGAAATCCCTCATATCTCTCTAGCTCAATCTGGAAAGCTTCTAGAGTTATTCAAAAAATTCCTGTTTGCGGTTTTTAGACAAAAATTCTAAAATGTTATGTGCTATAACTCAAAAACTAGTGGACATATCTCAAAGAAATTTGGTATTTTTTCAAGTCTATATGATTAATATACCTACGCTAAATTTCATGAAAATCTGAGATGGTCAGGTAAATTTTGTTTTAAATTTGTGTTGATTTGAAGTGGAATGACCCATACCTGTAATACAATATTAATAATGCCTAGGGGACCTTAAATAATTTTAATATTTGCATAGAAATCTGAATATATTTAAGTTAGTTAGCACTTAGACAGATGGACACTTAAAGGGACTCTGTACGCACTTTAAATCTTTGTTAAAAAGTGTTAAAGCGAAAAAAAATGTGAAATTTTTAATTTCAATAAAATTTAGAAACATTTTGGTATGGCATTTTGTATAAAGATATTGCTAATAGTTTATTCATAAAATTCTCGCTTTATTTGCTTTTAATTAAATCATATATTTATCATTATCTCACCTGAGAAGAATATATATTTAGATATTATTTTTTATTTAATATAAATTCCTGATAAACAAATCTTTTTCAACGAATGGCAAAAAAAAATCGAGAAGAAATAGATTTCGAAAAAATACAATTCGAATGCCTTTCCAATATACGATCGGTCGGATAAAAAACGTACATGGGAATTGACACATTTCCTTTGCTTTCAACATTTTTTTCGGAAAAGAATTAGTAGGCCCATGTTGGCATCTAGAAAATGTTAGCAAACGCTGGTTGAACGTTATATGTCAATCTATGCAGGGGCATGTCAGTATTCGTCTTCGCTTTGTTTTGCTTGCTTGCTTAGAAGAGGAAAATAAGGAATGCCGAAAGAATGTTTCTCTGGTGATAGCTATTGTTTTGTTACATCACAAAGAAAAACGATTATTTGATTTCCTTCTTGAACAATATTTCTTTACAAGAACAAATAATTTTTTTCTTGAGTAAGATTTAAGTAATGTTTTTAAAAGTTTTGGATTTAGCAGAAGATATTTCGATAACATCGGAAATCATTATTATAAATGAAAGAGATTTTTCTGATACAAATTTTTTTTTTTTTTTCAGTTAAAACGGTAAATAAAGTAATGTTTCATCAACATCTGATACGTAGTAGCTTGTTTCATCGCATTAATGTACGTCATGATATGCAAATTTATAATTAAGTAATAATATACTAAAACGGTTTTATGTATACTTTCTGATTATTCATAATTTCCTGCTTTCATATGTATTGAAAAAATTACGATTTATCCTGGTTAAATGTAAATTTAATAGATGCGCGTAATTCTTCAGATAAACTATTTAAGTCTTCAAAATGATTAAATGTATCATTGAATTGAAATATACGAAAAATAGGACATGTGCACGTTTGGAGGTTATTTGCACAAGAATATGATCATGATTGTCTGCATCTACTTGTCAAGTATAGAGTTGCATCTATGAGGGTATAGACATTCATGTCGTGGTTTTATGCCAGCCCAATTGTAACCCTGATAAGAAGGATCACTGTGGAGAATTGTGAAGAAGTTTTAGACGGCCAAGCTCTAGGATCATTCTAGAAGATTCATACTTTCTTACAAATAATGAAAGAATAGCAAACGACAATAAATGACCGTGATTCGTTTTACGATAACAGTTCTATAATATAAGAATAGTATTATCATAAAACGAATCACTATCATTTACTGTCCTTTCATTTATGTCCTTATTTGTAAGAAAGTATGAATATTAAATCTTCAGGGTGAACTTCAGCAGCTCTATAGTTTTACTGAGATTTTAAGGTCGTGATTTTTAATGCTTAAAACCAGATATATTTATTTTATAGCCACATGTATTGCAAAATTACATAAAATCTGTACTTGAAAAAAATTACTTATATTCATGAGTTGCAAATAGTTGCAGGTAAAGTTAGTGTATAATTAATTTATATATGTATGCATACATTATTAAATCCTTCTATAGTAAAAAAAACTAGCCTTAAAAGGAATGACTCCTGGAATGATGCTGATGTGGAAGATTTCCGGAACTAACGAATCCGGGTTGTCCACTCCTTCCATGAGTCGAATAGACCAATCAGGAAAGGGCTCCGTCTATGGGTTACCATAAAGAGAGGAAAGGTTACCATCGCCAACAATCGCCAAGTTTGTCGCCAACTTGGCGATCTATCGCCAAATTTGGCGACCAAAATTAGTTGTCAAAAGTGACGCCAACTTGGCGATAACTGTAATATTTCGCCAAATTTTTAATTTCTTTACAACACCAGTCGTTTGATACATCATTTGAGAGGTTTGCAACTGCTTATTCATATAATGGATGTCTTGTGTGTTATCCCCCATTCTGCTCCCCAGGGGGGACACATTTTTAATTTCTTTACAACACCAGTCGTGTTATACAAGATTTAAAAGGTCTGCAACTGCTTATTCATATTATGGATGTGTTGTGTGTCACCCCCATACTCTGCTCTCCCCAGGGGGGTCACATTTTTAATTTCTTTACAACACCAGTTGTGTGACACATCATTTGAAAGGTCTGCAACTGCTTATTCATATTATGGATGTGTTGTGTGTCATCCCCCATTCTGCCCCCCAGGGGGGCACATTTTTAATTTCTTTACAACACCAATTGTGTGACACATCATTTAAGAGGTCTGCAACTGCTTATTCATATTATGGATATCTTGTGTGTAATCCCCCTCTGCCCTTAGAGGGGGCGCATTTTGTAATTTCTTTACAACACCAATTGTGTGACACATCATTTGAAAGGTCTGCAACTGTTTATTCATTTTATGGATGTCTTGTGTGTCACCCCCACTCTGCCCCCCCAGGGGGGCACATTTTTAATTTCTTTACAACACCAGTCGTGTGACATATCATTTGAGAGGTCTCCAGCTGCTTATTCATATTATGGATGTCTTTTGTGTCGCCTCCTACTCTGCCCCCCAGGGGGGCACATTTTTAATTTCTTTACAACACAGTCGTGTGACACATCATTTGAAAGGTCTGCAACTGCTTATTCATACCATGGGGCATTGGCGAGCACAGCAAGCAGGGGTAGCCAATAATTTGGAATCGCGAAGCGATTACGCGGGGGGTTGGCGAGCATAGCGAACAGGGGGGGGGCATTTGAGAGGTCTGCAACTGCTTATTCATATTATGGATATCTTGTGTGTAATCCCCCTCTGCCCTTAGAGGGGGCGCATTTTATAATTTCTTTACAACACCAATTGTGTGACACATCATTTGAAAGGTATGCAACTGTTTATTCATTTTATGGATGTCTTGTGTGTCACCCCCACTCTGCCCCCCCAGGGGAGCACATTTTTAATTTCTTTACAACACCAGTCGTGTGACATATCATTTGAGAGGTCTGCAGCTGCTTATTCATATTATGGATGTATTTTGTGTCGCCTCCTACTCTTCCCCCCAGGGGGGCACATTTTAAATTTCTTTACAACACCAGTCGTGTGACACATCATTTGAAAGGTCTGCAACTGCTTATTCATACCATGGGGCATTGGCGAGCACAGCAAGCAGGGGTAGCCAATAATTTGGAATCGCGAAGCGATTACGCGGGGGGTTGGCGAGCATAGCGAGCAGGGGGGGGGGGCGGGCCCCCCCTAGTATATATATATATTATAATGGACCGGTGCAAACAATATTTTTGGCAGCGTTTTAAAATTTATCATATACTGTTAAATTTTCTAATAATTATTATACTGACTTAAAAAATATTAAATAACTATTGTAAGTATAAAAGACAAAGTTGTTGTAAAGATACCATGCTATTATAAAAATATTTACAAAATAGGTATATATAGCAGTATGTAATTAATTAATAATATTTTTTATACGTGAAAATTCTTATTGTTGAAAATAAATGTGTACTATATTTTTAAAAATATGCACTTAATAAAATAACACAACGCAAACGTCAATGTATGAAAATGAGAAAAAAATCTCCTTATTATAATTATGATGATGGAATGACAATGAAATAAATTGTGCAATAAAATATGTAAAAATATATTTTCCATAATACAAAATAATTTTCTTTCTATTAATATCATATATGTTACTTTAATATTGGTAATTTTCATAATTTGAAATTTGACCCGCGAAATTCGCAAAATTTTACATTGTGCTCCGATTGAATTTTATGGGTTATAGTTGCAGGAGAGTATCAGTATACATTATTAATTTGTTTACTTACATATTTAGAAAAATAAAAACAAGGGTAAAAATATGTTATGGTAATACAAATATAAGTATTCTTATTGTTATATCACATTAGAGATGCAAAAAATTATTAGATCTTATTTTCTAGGAGTACATTACTTAAAGTAGAAGTACAACTATGTACTATTACGGTTTTCAATATTATTTTTTAGAATATTTTTAATGTATCTAACTACAACTCAGTTTAGAAACTTTAAGACGATAGTTTAAATAATGTTTGCTTTTTTAGCATCTTAACCATTTCTTAGAAAAAGTAAAATAAATAAATAAAAAGGTAAAAAATAAATAATAATTTCACGAGCTCGCGCTCTCTTTCAAGTGAAAAATGAAAACGGTGAAATTCCGTGTTTGTTGCGGACTAGATTTTATTGAAAAGTCAATAATTTGATTTAAAATATTTGAAGCGATTTTCCACATAACCATTAAACACTTAACTGAAAATGTTTTTTTAAAGTAACCTTTTACTTTTAAATGTTTTACGTATTATGAATAGGTAAATTGAAAGTCATTTCTTTTTTCCCCAATAAAAATTCGACTGATTCCATTGCTATTATTATTATTATTATTTTAATTATATTATTTTAATTATAACCGTTTATTATGTCACAAATGAATGTTTATCTTTCATTTCGTCTATTACATGGCTATCTAGTACACAAATCACGGCTGGAGAATCAAAAGTAAAAAATCAAGAATAAATAGTTTTCTAAAAAATGAAGAAAATAAAATAAAAAACTACAAGAATCTCTACATCTTCTCACTGCACGATCAGTTTGATTAAAAAAAAACTTACATGGGATTGCCATATTCGATATATCTTCAAGATTTTCTTTGGCACAAACAAATAAAGAATCGAGTGTGCGTTCTACCTTTCATTGATAGCAGGATAAAAAACAAACGATGAGGAAAAAGAGTTTACATTATTTCATAGTGACCCTATATTGGAATTTCAGGAAAGCTAATAACTACGAATGAGTTTTATATGTCATTACTTGGAAGGGAATATCAATATATGTCCGTGTTCTGTTTACTTATTTATTTAAAAAAGAAATTCAAAGAGTAAACAAAAGAATTCCACAAAAATACGCATAAAGTTATTTTTAAGCTGGACTACATTACAGATTCAAAACTTTATTGCATGTGATTTTTTAGTGGCAATCTACTGTAAATACAAGCAAAACCATTTATTATTACAAAACTAAATAGATTATTTATTGTAATGTGTTAAATATATCTAAATGCAATCCAATTAGAAATTCTAAAACGATTGTTTTAATAACTTTTGCTGTTCTACAGAGTTAGCAATATCCTTAAAAAGAAATAGAAAAAATAATGATAATAAAGTGACTAGCTCACGCTATCTTATCGTAACGCCGAAATATGGGTTTTGGTACCAGCATAATTTCAGTAAAAAACTAATAATTGGGTTAGAAAAGTGAAAGATCGATGCAATGTTACAAATAAACGGGACAACAATACTAAATAACTTTAACTAACAATATATTTAGCTTCCTGAGTGTTGTAGAAATAGTTGCAATGCTTAAAAACTATACAAATATTAAAGTAAAGTTTATATAATCAACGGTTCGATCTTCATCAGGTAAATTCTGTTACACTGTTACAATTAGTGTAACGTTTTTGTAATTTTACTCCCTAAAAATGGTGCCTCTAATTTTATGGATTTTTTTTTCTCTTGTATGGTGGTGTAACTTAAAACATATTTTACTAGTGTAACATTACAATGTTACACCACTTATATCGGTTAAAGAATTCCATGAAATTGGAGGTCATAATATATGTGAAAAAATTTTTTCCGTAAAATCGGAGGCAGCAAGACTGCCACCAGTTTTATGCAGTAACGTTATGTAATTGTTTTACAGATAATCCCGTCAATTAAAATTTGATTCAGACAAAAAAATTACGATGGTTTTACTCTGTTTGGAAGCAGCATAACAGCGTTTCCTTGTTGAAGATCTCACATAAAAATTGAAACAATGATTATCCTCATTTTAATGTTTGTATTTTTTTTAATTTTCACCAGCAATTTGCACACTATTTATTTTCATGTTTATTTGAATTGTAAAATATAGCGTGATTTTCAAGATAGCCAATAAAAGCTTATATAAGTGTCGTTTTTAAACAACTGATTCTTTAATTTTATACTTACATACGATGTATTGGTAAATAAATAGTAATTTTCATTTACCCCCCAAAAAAAAATTCTGTTACATCCCTTTTCCTTTTTTTTTAGTCTTTGATGAATATTTTTTATGTGACAAGTAAATATTTACGTCTTATTTCATCTCCAACATGGTTTTCTGGCAAAGAAATTATCAGTTGGAGAATAAAAACAAAAAAATCCAAGATAAAATAATATTCTAAAAAAATCTTTAGGATCTACCACATCAAATACCGTATCAAAAATCTACTGCGTAAAGGGCTACTTAAAATGCTCTGGACATTAGTATTTTAAACTAATTTATTTCACCTTATCTAATAGCCAAATAATCTGTGATAAAAGATAGCGAAATAATACTCAATCTACTCACTACACGGTCAATTAGATAAAAAAAAAAAACTTACATGGGAAAAACGCATTCGCTATACCTTCAACATGTTCTTTTAGAAGAAACATATAAAGAATCAAATGCATATTCCGACTTTCACAGATAGGAGGATAAAAACACTTGATGAGGCAATATTTCTTTAGAAGGTTTTGTAGTGATTCTATGTTGGTACTTCAGGAACGTTAGTAACGGCGACTGATTTTTATATGTCATTACTTGCAAGGAAATATCTTTATATGCTTTGTTTATTTTCTTATATGCTTAGAAAGAGAAATACAGAGAGTCAACAAACAAATTCCACGATGATAGGTATATAGTCATTCTTATGGCCACACCACATTACAGATGCAAAACTTCATTTGATCCAAGGGCATTCTTCTCCAAGTACTAACAAAATCATTTATTAGTATAATATTTAATAGATTTTTCTTGTAATTTTTTAACATTTTGCACTCGGGAACAGATTCTCACTTACCACTAGTGTCCCGTGTAAATGGGAGATCAAAATGCTCTAGACCGCCGCAGTGAGCGGCCTATCTTCGTCTATGACCACTATCTACGACCAGAACAGTTTTCGAAGTTCTGTTGCTGATAAACAAAGGCTTCTGCTAGACAATTTAAAGACACTGGAATGTGGTTAGTGGGTGGGTGGGGTGAGGAAACTAGCAATCGCTCTATCCTACGTCCCTAATGTAAGTGTTTTTCATATTTTAAACTAATTTTCTTCATCTTATCTAATGGCCGAATAATCTGTGATAGAAGCTAGCGAAATTTATTGTAAGATATTAGTGATGTCCAAAGCGAGAGTCACGTGAGTGAGACTCACGTCTCGAGTGCAAAGGGTTAGATTTATCCAAACGCAACTCAGTTAGAAATTCTAAAATGATAATATAAGTATAGTGTTTTTTTTATCATGTTAATAATTTTTAAAAAGAAAAAGGAAATAAATTATGAAAATTAAAAAATGACGAGCTTGCGATTTATTTAAAGCGCAAAATGGTAGCCGCGAGATTTCTATTTTGGTGCACACGATATTTTATTGAAAAAATGATTTGATGACAAAATCTGGGATGATTTTCAAGATAACGAAAACATTGTTGTAAAATACTGTTTTTCTATTTTTTATTTTTACTTTTACATTTAAATACGATGAATTAGTAGATTAAGAGTCATTTATTTTAACCCAATTAAAAATTCTATTAGATTCGCTGAGTTATCGTCTAATGCATATTTTTGAAGTGACGAATAAATACTTACGTCTGTTTTCATTTTTAACATGTCTTCAAGATGACACAAGTAAACAAGTCATCAGCTGGAGAAACAGAATTAAAAAATAAAAATAAATAGATTTTCATGAGAAAAAAATAAGAAAGAAAGAAAGAAAAATCCTACAAGAAGGTCTACATCTTCTCACTGCTTGATCAGTTCAATAAAAAAAAACTTACAAGGGATTGACACATACCCTATATCTTCAACATTTTCTTTGGAAGAAACAAATAAAGAATCGAGTGTGCATTCCGCCTTTCATTGATAGGGGGATAAAAAACATTTGATGAGGGAAAAGTGTTTTTTTAGATGATTTCATTGTAACCTTATGCTAGTATTTTAGACCCTTGAGTGTCGAGCAAAAGGGCACAACTGTAAAACTTTTTCTCTGCAATTTATTTTAAATGTTAATAAAAGAGGGATTTTCTATCATGGTATATTTATTATTACGTATATGCTTATATGCTTTGAAAGTATCAATCGTAATTTAATTTCTTAAAACTACGTTATATTTGTAGAATTACATAAAGAATATAGAATTTGAATAAAGCTTCGACTGCAGTGAAACCTGCAGCCTAGTGAACGAATATATCCGGTCGTGGGAGCGGAAAGGTTAAGAAAGCTGGTAACAGTGACTAAGTTTTATATGTCATCACTTGCAAGGGAATATCAATATATGTCCTTGCTTTGTTTACTTACTTTTTTAGAGAGAGAAATTGAAAGAATAAACAAAAGAATTCCACCAGAATATGCATAGAGTTATTTTTATTGCTGTACAACATTACAGATGTAAAACTTTATTGGATCTGATTCTTTAGCGCCATTCTTCTCTAAATACAAGCAAAACGATTTATTATTACAAAACTTAACAGATTACTTTCTGTAATGTTTTAAATTTATCTAAATGCAATTCAATTAGAAATTCAATTAGAAATAAAGTTTTTTTTCTTCTTTAAATTATTACTTACATTTATATTTAAATATGATGAAATAGTAAATTAAGGGTCATTTACTTTTAAATAAAAAATTCTATTAGATTCTCTGCATTTTTTTTTTCAAATTTCGAGCATATTTCTGATGTGACGAAAAAATATTCACGTTTCATTTCATCTTCAAAAGGGCTTCAACATGATATAGTAAACCAATCATCAGCTGGAGATACAAAAATAAAAAATCATGAATAATTATCTTTCTTTAAAAAATGAAATAGAAAAAAAGAAAGAAAGAAAATGAAAGATTAAAAAAAAATCCCTACAAGAATGTCTGTATTTTCTCACTAATCGATCAGTTAGATAAAAAACTTACATGAGATTGACACATTCCCTATAGCTTCAATAATTTTCATTGGAAAAAACAAATAAAGAATCGAGTGTGCATTCCGCTTTTCATTGATAGGGGGATAAAAACACTCGATGAGGGAAAAGTGTTTTATTTAGATGATTTCATAGTGACCTTATATTGGCATTTGAGAAAAGCCAGTAACAGCGACTGAGTTTTATATGTCACTACTTGCATAGGAATATCAATATATGGCCTTGATTTGTTTACTTATTTACATAGAAAAAGAAATACAAAGAGTAAACTAGTCGTTGGGGGCCACCGTAATACTTACCCATAATGAATATGTATATGAAAATAAAACATGTGAAAACTATTTATACAATGCATTGCAATTCATAAACAAAATTTAAATATTGTTAATATACATAGTAATGCTCTATTAAAGAGCTGCTGATTACCGATATCCACAAGTTATATAAAATGCCAAACTACTCAAGTAGTACCGAACTGCGTAAAAGAAACATCCTTATAACTCCAAAAATAATAACTCTATTAACTAACAATTAACTGCATCAGATTAAGCGTCTCATTTCCAATTAAAATATACTTCTGAATTGAAATTTGAATGAAATACAGGGTCATGAAAAATCGAAGAATGTGGAAAACAAGATTACAAATATCTCGGCAACTAATAATCCGATCGACTTCGTTCTATATGCAAAATGTGTGTTATTTTATTGCCTTTTACGTCCATTCCTTAGAACAAAAAAAATTGAAAATTTTTATATACCTTTCATCAGAACGAATTTTTCGAGAGTCCGAAAAAAATAGTTCCGGATAGTCGAGGTTGCTGATATTAAATAGGGTTCGTCCCATTCTTACATACTAACTACATACAAAATTTCAAGTCTCTATCTCAATTCGTTCGGGAGATAGAGCGTTTACAGACAGACAGACAGACAGACAGACAGACAGACGGACGGCAAATTTTTTTTTCTAAAAATATGTTTTTCGGAATCTCCACTATCTAAAACGTGTAAATCCGTCAAAAAAAATTTTTCGATTTTCAAAACGATTGCAAGACTTACCCTATACTACGTATGATGGGTAAGTAACAAAAGAATTCCACGAGAATGTGTACATAATCATTCTTCTTGCTATACTACATTGCATTTGCAAAATTTTATTTCCTCGGAATCTTCTCTAAGTACAAGAAAAAATATTTATTATGGAATCTAATATTTTTTTTTTTTTGCAATATTTTTAATTTATCTAAATCCAATTGAATTAGAGATCCGAAAATGATAGCTTAAATATTGTTTGCTTTTCTACCATGTTAGCCATATATTTAAAAATAAACAGGAAAAAGAGATTAAAGAGAATATATCAATTTACATGTAAGTTATATATAGTGAGTATATAGCATATACTCACTACGTTGGCGCGATTGCAAAAAAGGGTGATTTTATATCTCACATAGAATTATGTCACACCAATTATAACTTCGAAATTTCGGTTTAAGTGCATACGAGATTTTACAAAGAAATAAGTAACTTGATTAAAAAGATATTCAGGATAACCAATAAATGCTGGTAATAAAGCGATTTTCTTAATTTTTTTTAAATAATTTTTTTTTAAATTTTTTTTTAATTTTTTTTTTTTACTTACATGCCATGAAATAATAAATTATCCGCCATTTGCTTTTAACCAATAAAAAATTTCTTACTCTCTCCATCATTTTTTTTAAATCAGTTGATGCATATTTTCTATGTGACAAACAAATATTTACGTCGCATTTGATCTTTAACATTACTTTCTGGTAATCAAATCATAAAGAGGAAAGTAAGAAAAAAGTCAAGAATAAAAAAAAAATCTTAAAGGAAAAAAAAGAAAAGAGAACCTACAGGAATGTCTACATAATCTCACTACATGATCAGTTCGATAAAAATACTTAAATGGGGTTGACACATTTCCTATACCTTCAACATATTCTTTGGAACAAAGAAAGAAAGAATCGAGTGTTCATTTCGCCTTTCATTGATAGGAGTATAAAAAACACTCGATGAGGAAAATATTTTTCTTTACATGATTTCATAGTGAACCTATGATGATATTACAGGAAAGCTAGTAACAGCGACTGAGTTTATTTACCATTACTTGCATAGGAATATCAATATATGTCCTTGATTTGTTTACTTGTTTACATAGAAACAGAAATTCAGAGAGTAAACTAAAGAATTGCACGAGAATGAGTACATAGTACAGCTCATATTCAAAATATTAGAATAATTACCTTTTTTTTTAGAAATTGAAAATATCGTTTTGTAATTTAATGTCTTTTAATGAAAATATGCAAACGATATTTTTATTAAGAACTTATTGTTGATTAAACTTACTTGTTATCTTAAATTTAATATCATTTTTGAAAAGATTAATTGCAAAAAAAAATTATTTTGAAAAGTCAAAATATTAGAATATTTATTCAAGTGGTTCAAAATATTAGAATATTTCACATTAATTCTCCTTTAATTATTACCAATTCTTAACTGGTGGCATCATTGATTAAATTCAGACTATTTTATTTAAAATCAGTATTCTTTTTTGCAGTTTGTTTCTTTTTCGTCTTAAAATGGGCCGTGTGAATGATATTCCTGAATCTACTAAACTTCGTTTGGTTGATTTGTATCGGCACGGTAAAAATCAATGTTTTATAGCGAATTATTTACATTGTTCGCAATCGAGCGTTAGTAAAATACTAACACAATATTCAAAAATTGGAAAATTTCAAAATAATCGCCGAACTGGTGGCCGAAAACCAAAAACATCTGCTAGAGATGACAGGAAACTGAAGCGTATAGTTAAGAAAAACCGTTTTAAAAGTGTGCGATTCTTGCATCGAAAATGGAAAGAAGAAAGAGTTGAAGTTTCTACATCGACAACATTAAGACGTCTCCATAAATTTAAATTTGAATCTCGTGTACCGAAAACAAAACCTCTCATAAATGCAAGACAAAAGCGTATAAGATTGAATTGGTGTAAATCAAGACGTTTATGGAGCAATGAAGATTGGAAAAATATATTATTTAGTGATGAAAGTATGTTTTGTGTTTCATATGGTAATCAAGGTATTCGAGTTTGGAGAATGAAGCAATAAGCATTTGATAAAGAATGCCTTAAACGTTCCGTAAAATTTGCTGCTAGTGTCATGGTTTGGGGTTGTATGAGTGCAGAAGGACCTGGAAAGTTATGCATCGTCTACGAAAATGTTAACTCTCTGATATATCAAGAAATTTTAGAATATTACATGATTCCATCATCAGAAGATTTATTTGAAGATGATTTCATCTTTCAACAAGATTTAGCGTCCCCGCATACCTCGGTGTCAACTAAGAATTGGTTCCGCCAACGAAACATTAAGGTACTTCCTTGGCCACCAAATTCACCAGATCTTAATCCCATCGAAAACTTATGGTGTATAATGAAGAAAAAACTTCAAGAAAATCCTCCTTCAAGTAAAACTGAGTTAGTGGCACGTATAAAGTCTATTTGGGCTCATATTGATAGAAATGTTTGTAAACACCTTGTATATAGTATGCAAGATCGATTGTATGCTGTTATGAAAGCTAAAGGGGATGCTACAAAATATTAACTACCATTTACTTCATATTCATAAGGTAATATTGTTGCGTAAAATAAAATATTCTAATATTTTGAACCAATCTAAATTTTATTCTAATATTCTGGTGTGTTTAAGGAAGCTGTATACCTAATTTATTGTGCTGTCTTTTATATTTTATAAATGTTAAAATCTTATCTAAACATTCCAGATTTAATTTATAAGAAATTTAATTGCATTTACTTAGTATAAAAAATAAATAAATGACAAATAATTTTTTCTTATTACTTTTTCTCAATTATTCTAATATTTTGAATATGAGCTGTATATATTGCTATACCACATTGAAGATGTAATATTTTTATTTGATTGGATTCTTCTATAATACAAGCAATTTCATTTATTATCACAATACTCGATAGATTTTTTTTTTTGTAAATTTTTAAATTTTAGCTAAAACTAACTGAATTAGCGATACTACAATGATATTTTAAATATTGTAAGCTTTTCTATCATGTTAGCCAAAGCTTTAAAGAGAAATATTAAAAGTAAAATAAATTGACGACCTCGCGCTTTCTCTCAAGAGGAAATCGTGGTGACGAAATACTGGTTCTCGTACCCACGCGATATTTCTAAAAATTAAATTAATGTTTCGATTAGAAAATTTGCCGTATTTTTTAAGATAACTAATAAATACTTATAAAAGAATGAATTAAAAACACTTTTTACTTTGATATTTACATACGAAATATTGTTAAATTAACAGTCATTTACTTTTACCATAAAAAAATCCTATTAGATTCTTTGTCTTCTTTTTTTATCATTTGATGCATATTTGTATGTGACAAATATATATTTATATCTCATTTCATCTTAAGCATTGGTTTCTGATAAACAAATCATCAACTGAAGAATCAGAAAAAAAAAACAAAAAAAACCCTTCAACAAGGTTTTGGTGTTATCACTATATAATCAGTTCGATAAAAAAAAACGTACATGGGATTGACACATTTTCAATACCTTGAACATTTTGTTTGGAAGCATCAAATAAAGATTCGAGTGTGCCTTTTAAGGATACAAGGATAAAAAATGCTTGATGAGGGAAAAGTGTTTACTTTAGTGAGATTTACAGTGACGCTGTGTTGGCATTTCTGGAATGCTAGTAATTTCGATTGAATTTTATATGCCAGTATATGCCAGTATATGCGGTAGAATAACAATATATGTCCTCGATTTGATTACGAACAAACTTAGAAAGAGAAATACAAAGATAAATAGAGGAATGCCACGATAATAGGCATATATATTTTTTATTGCTTATTACATTACATATGTAAAATTTTATTTTATCTGATTCGTCTCTAAAAGCTATCAAAATCATTTATTAGAATATTTAATAGATTTTTTGTAATAGTTTAAATACATCTAAATGCAACTCAAATTGAAATCCTAAAATGTTTGCTTATTAATCATGTTATAGGTATTTGTATAGAGAATAGGGAAAAAAAAATAAACGGACGATCTTGCGCTTTTTGATCAGACACAAATATAAATGGCGAAATTACAGTTTTGGTGCACGTTAGACTGTACTAAAAAAATAAAAAATTGGATTTACAAATTTGCTGTGCTTTTTTTAAATAACCCATAATTGCTTATTATAGATTGATTAACAATAAAATTATTTTTTGCTTTGATATTTTTATATGATAAATTGTTAAATTAACAGTCATTTACTTTTACCCAATTAAAAAGTTTTGTAAAATTATGTATTTTTTTAAATCATTTGATGCATATTTTTATGTGACAATGTGACATATGTGACAAATGTGACTATGTGTCATTTTTATCTTAAACATAGCTATCTAATAAACATATCATCAGCTGAAGAATTAAAAACAAATATCAAAAATAAATGTTTATCCTAAAAAAATAAATAAAAAAACAAGAAAAAGAAAAAAACAAAAATGTCTAGATTTACTCATTACACAAACAGTTTGATAAAAAACTTGCATGGGAATGACATATTTCCAATACCTTGAACTTTTTCTTTGAAAGATTTGACTGCGCGTTCCACCTTTCATGGATATGAGGACAAAAAATGTTTGAAGAGGGAAAAGGGTTTGCTTTAGTGGGTTTTACAGTGACTCTACACTCTAAAAAAATCTGCAAAGGTACTAAACTTTTCCTTGGAAACTGAGATTCCAAGAACTTTTCTTGTAACGGTAACAGCAAAAATTCAAGTTTCAGAATCGATTACATGAATTTTTCCTGTTATTGTTACATGAAAAGTTCTTGGAATCCCAGTTTCCTAGAAAATGTTTAGTACCTTCACAGATTTTTTTTAGTGTATGTTGGCATTACTGGAATTCTAGTAATACCGTCGGAATTTTCTGCATCAAAACTTGCAGTAGAATAACAGTATGTGTCCCTGCTTTGTTTACATACAAACTGAGAAAGATAAATACAAAGATATACAAAATAATGCATGAGAATAGGCAAATAGTTACTTTTTATTGTTATGCCACATTACAAATGAAAAAATTATTAGATCTGAGTCTTCTCTAAATAAAAACAAAATCGTTTATACAATATTTATTTTTTTTTTTTTTTACGTTTAATTTTTTCTAAATGCAACTCAATTAGAAATTCTAAAATGTTAATTTAAATAATGTTTATTTTTCTATCATGTTATTTGAATATTTTTTAAAGAAATAGGAAGAAAAATATTAAAGCTCGCGCTATTTTTTTAAGCGCAAATTAAATGCGCGAAATTTTGGTTTTGTGCGCAAGAGACTTTAATGTAAAAATAAAATTGGATTAGAAAATTTTGCGGGATTTTCAAGATAATCTATAAATGCTTATAAAAGAATGGTTTAAAGAATATATATTGAATTTTCCATTTATAAAGAATGAACTAGTAAATTAAATGTCTTTCTGTTTTTATCCAATAAAGGATTATATTATAATCTTTTATAGTCTAGTCTTTCTTTAATTTAGTCTTCTTAGTTCTAGTTCTATTAATCTAGTCTTTTTCAGTAGCATTTTATGAATATTGTTTTTTTATGTGACAATTAAATATTTAGTCCCATTTCATCTACAACATGGCTTTTTGGTAAACGAATCAACATCTATAGAATAAGAAGTAAAAAGAATATAAATAAAAACAAATTCTTAAAAACAAATTTCAAAAATGTCTATATCTGCCCGCTGCGCATTTTCAGAAAGAATCACGTTTTGAGCACCAACCTTGGCGAGTTGGCGAAAGCGAGAACGTTCAGCTAGCTGCATCGCCAAACACAAAATAAACTAAGTTCAAATGTGTCATAAAACATATGATTAATAGAATTATATTTATTACAAGCGAATCTTTGCTACTGTTTTTAATTAACGTCTCAATTTCTTCGAACATAGCGAGTTAAGAAAATAATATTTTTGAATTGAGAAAAAAAAACTATGTTTAGATGTTTTGTGAAATTTAAAGCATTTTAATTTGTAAAAACTCTTTGTTTTAAACTGCGTTTTAATCATAAACAACTGTAAATAACATTTCCTCATATTATAGTATCTGCTTGATAACATTTACGGAAAAGCAAATGAACAATAAGCGCGATCTCTTTGCAGAAGAAGGGTTGCTATTCGCTAGGCGTTTGACGTCACAAACAAGAAAGGGTGCATCTCTGCGCCAATCGTTGTTTTGGCGATAATGTGCTCAAAACGTGATTCTTTCTGAAAATGCGCCTGCTGCACGATCAGTTCGCTACAAAACGTACATGGAAGTGACACATTTCTAATAGCTTCAATATTTTCTTTGGAAGAAACAAATAAAGAATCGTGTGTGCGTTCCGCCTTTCAATGAGAGGAGGATAAAAATTGTTTGATGAGGGAAAAGAGTTTTTCAGTGGATTTTACAGTGCCTCTCTGTTGGCATTTCAGGAATGCTAGTAACGCCAATTGGTTTTTAAATGACAGTACTTGCAGTAGAATATCATTATATGTGTTCGCTTTGTTTACTTAGTTTACTAACTTAGAAAGAGAAATACAAAGATAAACAAAAGAATGTCAAGATAATGACCGTATAGTTACTTTTATTGTTATATTGTATCATAGATGAAAAAGATTATTTGATCTGATTCTTTAATGGTAATTTATTCTTGTCTAAATAAAGAAAAACTATTTTTAATAAAATATTTAATTGATTTTTATTTTGCAAGTTTTTAAATTTATGTAAATGTAACTAAATTATAAATCCTAAAATGATAGTTCAAATAATATTTATTTTCTATCATGTTAGTCACAATTTTAAAAAAGTTGACAAAAAGTAAAAAAAGAAAAAAAAAAAGTTGACGAACTCACGTTTTGCCGAGAGGTTACAATATTTAATAGATTTACATTTTAATGATTTAAATTAATCTAAATGGAAGTCAATTTGAAAAGCCTAATATTACTTATAGTTTAAATAAAGTTTCATTTTATATATTGTGTTAGCCATAACTTTAAAATAAAACAGACAAAATAATAATAATAATTTTTTTGAAAGAAGCATATAAAGATTCGAGGGTTCGATCCGCCTTTTACTGATAGGAGGATTAAAACATACATGATGAGGGAAAAGAATTACCTTTATAGTGTTTTATAATAAATCTATGTTGGCATATGAAAAATGCTAAAATCGTCGGTTGAATTTTATACGTCAATATTTGCAGAGGAATAACAGTTCATGTCTTGAGCCTTTTTTCAACTTTATCAAAAATATTTCACGCATAAACTTTTGACATCTTTCTTAGAAGAAATATAAACTTTGAACTGATTCGATATAAAATTTAATAAAGGAGTTATCGCGTTTTTTGTTTTCACAAAACCCCTCCCTAATCTCACCCCCTTGGCCCGATTTTGTCCATTAACGAACGCGACCGAGATTTTATACTCCTTGATTTTATGTATCAGTTTGGAAGAGATTGAAGCAGAATTATAGAAGTTATCGTGTGCAGAAGAAAGTGATATGTATATATATATATATATATATATAAACTTTTTTACTAATGGTAGTTTTGGGGTTTAGAGGTCATGATCGGTGTACATCCGCAAATTTTTTTCAGAAATTCGAACATAGGAGCGATCGCAGACAGGTAGTATTTTAAAAGAAATCTACCTAAAAAAAAGTCACTCTTACTTATAATGTTAAGAATTTTCAAAAAACACGTTTATAACACAATTTTGAGGAAATTGAACTCTTTACCCAAAACAATTTTTTATAAAAATATACCAAAGCATAAAAAAA
This sequence comes from Maratus speculifer, assembly GCA_964019185.1. Classification (NCBI taxonomy): domain Eukaryota; kingdom Metazoa; phylum Arthropoda; class Arachnida; order Araneae; family Salticidae; genus Maratus; species Maratus speculifer. Next base: position 375,189,062 of record OZ025294.1, on the reverse strand, counting down.
CACATTTCAAAAAAAGTTGAAAAACTATACAAACGCCAATAATAAATAAAATATGCAATTTAAAAATCTTCCAATACCACAAGCTTTTCAGTCCATAATCATTTAGCATCAAATCTTTATTTTATAAGCTGATGATTTTAATTTCAGAAAATTGATCATTTTATGTCCTATGCGCTCATAACAACTGTAATAACAAGTGTATTTTCAGTATTAAGTGATTTTTTCACTGTCACCCATAAACACTTTATTTTTTCTGATTAACCTACAAATCAGATAAACAAATCGTATCTAACAAACTGACAAGTAAAACACCGATAAAAAATAGTTTTACAAAATAAATAAATAAATAAAAGAAAGAAAGACGAATTCTAGGCGATTTGCTGCGGTTTCTCACTACACGTTCAACCGTATAAAAAATTTACATTGGAATTGAAACATCTTCTTTTCACACATTTTCTTTTCTTTTGAAAAAAGGAAAAATAATGAAAGAAACGGGTGTGCATTTCAAATTTTATTGATAGGTGGATACAAAAGGCTTGATGAGAGGATGGAGGTTTCCTTTCGAAATTTTTGTAGTGGTCCCATGTTGGTATTTTACCACCACGGGTTAAACATCATACATCAGTTCTTGTAAAGGCCCTGTCAGTCTTAGCCCTCTCTTTGTTTACTTACTTAGAAAGAGAAAGAGAATGCTGAAATGTAAGGAATGCAAAAAGAATTTTTTCCCTTTCGTTGTTATCGTGATATCACATTGCAGATTCAAAAAGAATATTTAATTAGATTGCATGACTCGCAGAATTGAAATAATTATTTATTAGAAAAAAAAAATATTTTTTTCATAAGTTGACACCTTCTTAAAAATATTTTCCAACAATCAAATTTCTAATTTTATTCTGTGACTTTTGCTTTAGATATATTTTTAAATGGTTTTAGTATCTAATCGAATATTATTCAAAATTGATCGACTATTATTGTTTAAAATAGCAAACAAATTGGTCACATTATCTGAAACTCATCCAAGTTCCCTAATCTAATGATAAATAATATGTGTGCATTCTCGTGAAATTTTAATTTTAATCTACTGATTTTTATATTACACGTTACTTCAAAATGCAAACATGAATATTTTATTCTTAAAACTATTGCTAATTAAAATGATTTAATGATCATAATGATTAATGATCATAAGTTTCTTCTTATTTATATGCCATTAAAAAGTAGAATTGACACTACAATTTAACTGTCGCAGGATTTATTATTGAAATCATTCATTTACAAAAAGAATACTATTCCGAAAGGTATTTTAGTATGCCCATGTTGACATTTCAGAAACATTTCAGGATTGTAACCACCGCCTATTGAACTTTGTACATCAGTTCTTGTAAAGGTATGCCATCATTCGTTTACTCATTCGTTTATAGTATTTCTTTAATTTACTTATTTAAAATGATAATTCCAAAGTTAAAATAAAAAATTCCGTAAGAATGTTTTTCCTGTTATTGTTATTGTTATATCGCATTACAAGAGTAAATGCTGATTTGATCTGACACCCTGAAAATATCACTCTCTCAAGTGAAATGAAATTCAATATTGAAAAATAAATTTGTTTTTCTTAAACTTATAAGCTTGTTAAAAAACATTTTCCGCGTTAAAATTTTCTATTTAGTCATTTTTTAAAATTTAATTTAAAACAGATTTAATTATTTAAATTGATAATAAAAGTCTGTAATTATAATAAAATGAAAGTAATCAGTAAAAGTTTTAAAAAGTGATATTTTTTAACTGTAAGCAGTTTGGTCAAATTTTGTTCATAGCTCCTATGTATTTCATATTTTTATTTATTTATTTTACTAGTCAGTATATGTGCTCTGATAGAATTTTTCTCTTATTACACTTGTTTTTGTAGAAAAATATTACTCAAAAGTCAAAAACAATTATTCCAGACTGGTAATTAATTTTAAGTTGAAATTTAAAAATGAAATACGATAAATAATTAAGATTTTAAGAGACTTCAAAATTATTAAAGAATTATTCTTACATGGTAAAGAAAACATACAATTTCTTTATCTCAATGAAAATATTAACGAGTGTATTTTTAATATTTGATGAGTTTTGTTTTAGAATTTTTGAAACATTTTTAGTTCTTTTTCCGGTTAATACAGCATTCATATAAACAAATGTTGTTGAACAAGATGATAAAGTTTTTACCCATAAGTTTATAAGTTCCTAAACAAGTTTTGCGAAGTTAAATTTTTAAATTTATTCCATGTCTTAAATTTTAAATATAAATTAAAACAGATTTAAGGTATTAAAAAATTGTAATTAGTAGAATGTGAAATTTTTTATTATTAAAAGTGAAAGTTTTGAAAGGTGATGTTATTTGTAAAGTAGAACCGACTCGGTCAAAATATTTCACACTTCTCCCACATGTTCCAACTTTATTTACTAATGATAATGTTATATTTTCTCCAGGATTTTTAACATATTCATACTGTGGTTTTGTAAGAACTATTTAAAACCCCAAAAATAAATTGTTGAATCTGCTAATTACTTTTATTAGAAATTTAAAGGTCAAAATATTTCATTAGGTTAAAATAGCACATAAAGCCTTTGTGAATGAATGTATAAGGAGGGAAAGCCAACGACTAGAAATGCACAAGTAATGCATGAAAAGGTTTCAAAAAGCCCTTTCGAATCTACTATCGAATTTCTTCATCTGTGCAAGATTCAAAAGATTCTTGTGCGTGCTAGAAAAGCAAATATGACCAAAGGGACAGAGGAGCTTAGGCTTATATACCCATTACGGGTGTAAATGCGCGCAAAAAGAACCAATGAGAAGAAAGCAGCATGCACAAGTGGGTGGACTAGTAGAGACATTTACATGTGAATGAACAAACAAAACCGATAAAAATACATTAAATTATTAAAAGTGTTAGATTTCCAAATGCTTGGAAAATAAGACGCACTTGATAAGTCATTGATTAACACAATGATTTAACTTTTTTTATTTCTTTAGGATTTTAAGAGGCTTTATAATTAGTAAACTATTATTGTATTATTCTTACGTGACAACATATTACATGCATTCATATACTGTATCTTAATGAATATATTAACTAATCCGTTTTTAATATTTGATAATATTTTTCACGATCTCATAGACGTTTTCGGTCCCTTCTCCGCTGAACATACACTGTTAAAAAAATGTCTCTATTTTCAACTAAATTTTTTTGTTATGTAGCTGCCACTATAAGATGGTGAGACCTCGTACCAACGTGCGAAGCTTTCTATTTCAATCAAGTTCCAATAATTGGAATTATACTTAACAGGAGCTCCAAATATTGGTTTAATACATTCGCTTCCGATCACGCGCCAGCGCGTCATATGACGCCAACATTAAGGGGCCACAAACGCACCAGCGCGTGATGTGGGGTGATATACAATAGCCAGTCACGCGTTGGCGCGGGAAAATCTTTCACTGATTCTTTGTTATGAAAAGTAAACCGGCTTCTGGGAAAAACCCACTTCTACAGTGCGGCTTTAACTATCATCACGTCTTCACGTAAGTGACAGCGAACATATTAATATTTCACCATCATACAGTGGCAGATACTACTGAGCACCAAAATTTGATTCAAACTAGGACAAGATAATCAACAGAGTAGCTTTTCTAAAACAAATTCTTTTAATGAAAATGACAAGAAAATCTGCGAGATCGAGTATTTTTCGAACTACAATAAGTATAAATTTTACTAGAATCATTACATTTTTTCACTGCACGAGAGGTCGTATAAAAAACTTACATGAGACTTGGCAAATGTTCTACTTGTTCACCACTAATCAGAAGGGTAAAAAAAAAAAAAAAATGTACGTTTCGAATTTTTTTGATAAGCCAGTAGAAAAGGCTTGATGACGGGAAAGTGTTTCCAATCAATGATTTTATAATGGTTCCATGTTGATATTTTACATCAATTCTTTTAAAGACATCTCAAAATTCGTCCTCACTTTGTTTACTTATTTATTTAGGAAAAGATAAAATATCCAAAATAAAATAGAAGGAACTTCCAAAAGAATATTTTTCCTATTATTGTTATTGTTATGTAAAAGATAATTTCATCTGATTCCCTGAGAGTATGATTCTAAAAATGAAATGAATTTTTTTTTAGGAATATAGATATTTTTTTCATAAGTTGATGTTCTCATAAACAAGTTTCTACAAGTTTCTACGTAGTTTGATCAAATATTTTACTCCTCTCCCACACCTTCTAATTTAATTCACTAATGGTAATTATTTGTATTCTGTGTGTTTTATTTTAAATCTAAGTTAAAATAATTTTAATTATTTAATTTGTTAAAAACTCGCTAATTTTTATAAATTTTAATTGGTAAACGTGTAAGTATTCAAAAGTGATATTATTTTTTAAATTGAAAATGAGTAAGTCAAATATTTCACACCTTTCTAATAATTCGTTGAAGAGAATTATATGAATATATTAACGAAAATCCATCATTATTCTCCAAAACCTTTAACCTTTTTCTTTGAATTTTTGTTACAAAATAATATTTAAAAGCGGAAAACTAAATAGTTCAGTATGTTAATTACTGAACTAAGACGAGAGAAAGTCTAAAAAATAAAATATTTCATTACAATTTTAAGAAGCTTTTAATTAATAAAGGACTAAATTGTTTCATATATGGTAACAAAAACATTATTTTTTTAATCTTAATTAATCTATTATCGGTTGTATTTTTAGTATTTGATGATTTTTTTTAAATACACATAAAATTTTTTGTTCAGTTTTTGTTTCAGATAGGATTCTCATAAACAAATCTTGTGGAACAAAATGAAAAGAAAATCATCAAGCAAAAATAGTTTTCTAAAAAACTAGTATTTCTATAAGAATTAAAACATTTTCCCACAACACGATCAGTCGAATACATTTCCTACACATTCAAAAAATTTTTTTTTTGAAGAAAAAGAAAAAAAGAAACGGGCGTACTCACCGAATTTTCTTGATAAGCAAATAGAAAAGGCTTGATGAGGTAAAAGTGTTTGTTTCGAGGGGTTTATAGTCTGCCCATTTTGGTATTTCTGGAATGTTACCACCACATATTGAATGTTTCAAATCAGTTCTTGTAAGGACATGTCTGTCATTCGTCCCAGCTTTGTTTACTTTCTTACTTAGAAAAAGAAATCCGAAACACAAGGAATGCCGAAAGAATGTTTTTCTCCAGTGATTGTTATTGCTATATAACATGAAAGATGTATTTTTTTTTCAAATCTGATATGCTGTCAATATGATTTTAACAGCAGAAATGAAAATTTATTTCAAAATTAGATCGTATATACAAAAAATTATTTTTTTTAAGAAATTTTTCTACGATAAAAATTTTAACTATGTCTGTATCCTTTTTTTTAATCTGATTTTAATCAGTTTGAATTTATTTAAATTGTTTATAAATTGTAAGAATTAAAACACGAAAGTTAAGTTTTCTTTTATTTTTAATTACTAAGAGTGAGAGTTTTAGAAGTGACAATACGTTTAAAATTGAAAATGATTTGGTCAAATATGTCCCGCATTCCCTTACGCTAAGGTTGTTAAATTCGAACATAAATACTTCAGACAGTTAATTATTGCTAAGCAGAAATTTATAAGAAAGAAAGATTTTCATTACGATTTTATGAGGCTTTCTAGTTATTAAAAACTAATTTATTTTTTATATTGTAACAAGAACATTAATTTTCTGCATCACAATGAATATATTATTGGAATATTTTTAGTATTTGATGTTTGGCTTTTTTCAAAACTCAATAAAATATTTTCGGTTCATTAAAAAATACCAGTAAACAAATATTTTTCAACAAAATGTCAAAATTATTTTTCATAAAATGATATATTTTTAATCAAATTTTGCCATACTAAATTTTTTAATTTAGTCTGTATGTTATGCTTTAAATATAATTTTATATAGTTTTATGTCGTTAAAAATTTTAATTAGCAAAATATGAAAACTTTAATAAGTAAATGTGAAAATATAAAAAATGATATAATATTTAAAAAATGGAAGTAGACTGATAAAATATTTTCCCCTTTCTTATACGTTATAATTTTATTCACTAATGATATGCATTCCAAATTTTTAGCATCTTTATAGTGCGGCTTTATAAGATGGAAACTGTAAGATAAAAATTAAGGCCGAACATGAACAGTAAAATACTAACATAAAGCACAGTTTATATGAAATCAAACATGCTAACGCACACGGACAAGATTTTGCTGTGACAAAAATCTTTGAGTAGTAAAACGAGTTTTACAGACTCCTTTGAAAAATCTCGGGCTAGAATTTAAAGCCAAATCAGAAAATTTTAATCTCACTTCATTTTAAAATAAGAACACTTTTTTACGCAAACGAGCTTCCCCGTGTAAAAAGATATATGTAGTAAAATCTGTGATTACTAAAAATCCCCAAAATTAAAAGTTCCGTCTCGCAAACTACAGTTAAGTGGAAATTCAAAAGATACAAAATATTTAGTTAGAATTTTAAAAGGCTTTATAATTAATAAAGATCTAATTTGTTTTCTACATTATTACAAAAACCTTCATCTTCTGTATTTTAAGGAATATATTAACTAGTGTGTTTTTAATATATTGAATATATTAAATATTGTGTTAACATTTTTTTTTCAGAACTCGTAAATATTTCCGTTCTATTTCCGTATAACATTGCATTCCCCAAAACAAATTTTATTAAACAAAATGACAAGGAAACATCAAGAAGAAACAGATTCGAGGCTAAAAATGTAGAAATTCCGCAACAACCACGTTATCTTTTCTCATTGCACATGAAGTCGTATAAAAAAGTTATATAGGAATTCGCATATTTCTTACAAGTTCAAAATTTTTCAGAAGGATTAAAAAGAATAATTGCTAAACAGTTTTAAAAACTAAAAGACACTCTTTTATGTCAGGTCGGACTAAAAATTTCAAAATGTTTTTTGATTGCCTAATTACGGTTTTCATATGTGTTTCAGTGATTGTCATGCATCTAGGGTGTCTGGTGACTGTTAATTTTTCAAACTGCTTTTCATCCGTTTATCCGGCGTTTTTTATATTGATTCTTTTAAGTTGCGACTTTTCAAATTATTAAATTGTCATAAGTTCTCAATAGATGTGCAAAGTTTTAGGTTAATATTATTTATAAAGTTGATGAAAACAACGTTGAAAGATTCTGTTACATACATACAGACAGACAGGTGGAGCTAATAAAAGCGTGTTAACCCCTTGCGGCGCAGTGGTTTCATAGATCCACTTAATTTTAATCCCCAAACGCCACATTGGCACCGGAATCTATATATATAAAAGGAATTCTGAGGATAATTGAGGCACAGGCGAAAGCAAATCTTGGCAATGCGCCAACTCGGTCCAGAGGAAGCAAATCTTGGCAATGCGCCAACTCGGTCCAGAGGTATAAAAGCAAGATAGAAAAAAACGCGCAGGTCTGTGCATTCAAGTACAACCACCCATATGTATATGCTGAAAGTTTGTTCTGACGCTCACCCGACGCACGTGGAGTGCCGATGGTCCGGGGAGAGTCACCGGGGGATCCGTCGCGAGCTGAGAGAGAAGCGTACCATACACATAAATTATTAAATAAACCTTCAAATTAAGCCCGGCGAAGCGGGCTGGGTATGCTAGTTTTGTTTAAAAAAATTACTGTTTATTCAAAGCGTGAAATATAGCGTTTTCTTATTTACAAATAAAGTTGTTTTCAAATTCCGGTGTCAGTCATAATTTTCAACACTTAAGCAATGAATTTGCCCTGCACCGCAAAGGGTTAAAAAGAACAAGGTGCATGGCTGCCAACTACTACGCCTATTTAAAGTCGAATAAACATATTAGAAACAGAAAATTTAATTAATTATTGACAATATGTAATGTAATACATAGCATTCAATGTATTCGGCATACATTTTACTAAAATAAAATTGTGGTTCCAAACATGTTTATGTGATTAAAACAGGCGTAGTAGTTGGCAGCTCTGCAAGGTGTGTACGCCAAATTTTATTGACAGACGGATAGAAAAGGCTTGATGAGGAGAAAGATTTTCATTTCGAGGGTTTTATCATGGACCCATGTTGGTATTTCTGCAGTGCTACCTCCGCCGATTGAACGTTATACAAGAATTCTTGTATAAGGCATGTCAGCATTCACCCTCGCTTTGTTTACTTTTTATTTGAAAAAATAAATCAAACGATAAAACACAAGGAATGCCCCCCAAAAATGTTGTCCTGTTATTGTTATTCCGATATCGCATCACCGATGTAAAAGATTATTTGATCTGACTTCCTGACAATATGACTGTCACAAGGCAAATAAAATGTATTATTGAAAATTACATTCTTTTTTCATAAGATAAAATAATCATAAACATAGTTTTCTATATTAACATTTTACTTTAGTTTGTATCTTTTGCTTTAAGACTAGTTTTAAACAGTTGAAAATATTTAAGTTGTTGAAAAATTGTAAATAAAAAAAAATTTTATTTAATAAAAAAATAAGTGAATGTTATGAATAGTGCTGTATTCTTTTAAAAAATTGAAAGTGGTTTGATCAGTTATTTCCCTCATCTCTAAAACGTCGTAAGTTTATTCGCTAATGGTAATTATATGCATTCTGTAAGCGTTTTAAACCAATTATACTGAATTCTTGTAATAAGATACTTCTTAAAATTGAAAAAAAGTTCAGTACGGTATTTACTGTTAAAAGAAAATTAAGAAGAAATAAAAAGTTTTATTAAGATTTTAGAATGCTTTTTAATTAATTTGTTTCTTATTGGGAACGAAAATATTCATTTTCTGGTATCTTAATGAATCTATTGATGATTGTCTTTTTAGTATTTAAAGATTGTTTTCAGAAATCAAAACATTTTCGGTTCTGTTTCTGTTTAACATAGAATGCAGTTAAACAAATCTTTTCGAACAAAATGATAAGGAAAACATGGAGCAAAAAAAGGTTTCCGAAGAAAAAAATAATATTTTTACAAGAATTGCTACTTCTTTTCTACTACATGATCAGTCGAATAAAAAAGTTGTAAGGGAATTGACACATTTCCAACACGTTCAACATTATTTCTGAAGAAAAAGGAAAAACAGAATGAAAGAAATGGGTGTACGTTCCGAATTTTATTGATAGGCGGATGAAAAAGGCTTGATGAGGGGAAAGTGTTTTCTTTCGAGGGTTTTGCAGTGGGCCCATGTTGATATTTCAGGAATTTTACCACAGCCTATTGAATGTTATGCATCAATACTTGTAAAGGAATGTCAGCATTCGTTCTCCTTTGTTTACTTACTTATTTAAAAAGAGAATTCCAAAGGTAAAATAACGAATGTTTTCCTTCTGTGATTGTTATTGCGATATTATATCACATAAGTAAAAGATATTTTGATCTTATTCCGTGAGAATATGACTCTCACTAAAGAAATGAAATATTTTATAGGAAAATAGATTTCCTTTACAAGTTGATATACTAATTTGCAAGTTTCTCCAGATTAAAATTTGTATTTATTCTGTATTGTATCTTTTACTTGAAATCTAAATAATTTAAGATGTTAAAAAAATGTAATTACTAAACAATGAGATTTTTAGTATTATTTATCAATGAATTAAAGTGAAAATTTAAAAATTGATGTAATTTTTTAAATTGTAAGTAGTTTGATCAAATATTTTACTCCTCTCCCACACGTTCAAATTTAATACACTAATGGTAATTATTTGTATTCTGCAAGTATTTAAAACTTATTATGCTGAATTTTTGTAGGAAAATATTTTTTAAACCTGATAAATGTATAGTTCAATAAGGTTATTTCTGTCAAATGAAAGCTTAGAAGAAATAAAACGTTTTATTACGATTTTAATGAACATTATAAATGTAGAACTGATTTGTTTCTTACATGGCAACGAAAACATTCTTTTTCTGTTCCTTAATTAATCTATTATTGATTGTACTTTTAGTATTAGATGATTTTTTTCCAGAACTCATAAACATTTTCGGTTCTGTTTCTGTTTTATACCGAATCCTGGTAAACAAATCTTATGAAATAGAATGACAAGGAAAAGTTCGAACAAAAATATTATATTATTAAAAAGAGTATTTCAACAAGAATTGCCACGTTGTATCATTACACGATCAGTCGGTTAAAAAACTGATATGGAAATTAAAACATTTCCTACACGTTCAAAATTTTTCCTGAAGAAAAACAGATTGAAAGAAACGAGTGTACTTTCCAAATTTTATTGATAGAAGGATGGGAAATGTGTGATGAGGGGAAAGAGTTTTTTTTAAGGGATTTTACAGTGAACCTATGTTGATATTACACGAATGTTACCACATACGATTTAATGTTTTACATCACTTTTTTTACAGGCATGTCACTCATTCGTCCCAGCTTTGTTTACTTTCTTACTTAGAAAAAGAAATCCGAAATACAAGGAATGCCGAAAGAATGTTTTTCGCCCGTGATTGTTATTGCGATATAGCATGATAAAAATAAATATTTATTTAGAATGTCATCATTTGTTCTCTGTTTGTTTCCTTACATATTTAGAAATGTAAATCCAATAATAAAACAAGTAATTTTGAAAGAATGTTGTTTCCTTGTGACTGGATTTGCGATTTTCCATCACATTCGTAAATGATTGATGTATTTTTTTGACAAAATGTCTTTCATAAGTGAAATGAAATATTTTATTGGAAAATGGACTCTTGTAAAAGTTGATATATTCTTAAATAAATTTTTACGCCTAAAAAAATTTACTTTAGTCTGTGTATTCTGCTTTAAATCTAAATTTAAGTCATTTTAATTACTTACGATGATAAAAATAAAGTAGTATTATTCTTAAACTACTAACCGGTTTCAACAAATATTTTGCACCTTTCTCACACCTTACATTCAGTAATGAAACTTAAATGCATTTTTCAAGAGTTAGAACCTTATTATGCTGAGTTTTTACAGGAAAATGCTATTTAAATGATAAAAAATACTTTGTTCAGTCTGGTATTTAGTGTTAAGTGGAAATTTATCAGAAATAAAGTATTTAATTCTGATTTTAAGTGGCGTTATAATTAATAAAGAACTAATTTCACAAAAATCTTTCATTTTCTGTATGTTAAGAAATATATTAAAAAATGTATTTTTAGTATTTCATAAGATTTTTTTTTTTTTTCAGTGTAACTTTTTTCCCCTGTTTTCGGTTCTGTTTCTGTTTAACACTGAATCCTGGTAAACAAATCTTATCTATCCAAATGCAAAGGAAAACACTAAAAAGAAATAATAAAAAGAAATAGAACATCTAAAAATAATTCCTATTATTCATCTATTATAGCACTACATTTTCTAACTAATGACCTGTCGTAGAAAAACTTACATGGGAATTAACACATTTCCTAGATGTTCTATGTTTTTTAATGAAGGGGAAAAATGAAAAATGTGAAACTTTTGTACTGTTTCTGTTTAACATGCAATCCCGATAAACAAATCTTATTGAACGTTCTTCATGTGCAACATTTTTTATGAAAAAAAGGAAAAAAAAGAAGGAAAAAAAGTGTACGTTCCAGTTTTAAAGATAGGTGGATAAAAAAAAACTTGATGAGGGAAAAAGTGTTTTCTTTCGAGCGTTTTGTAGTGGGCCCATGTGAGTATTTCAGGAATGTTTCCACGGACGATTGAAGGTTATACATCAATTCTTGTTAAGGAATGTCAGCCTTCTTTCTCGTTTTGTTTACTTACTTATTTAAAAAGAGAAATCCAAACATAAAACAAGGAATGCCGAAAGAATGTTTTTCTTCTGTGATTGTTATTCCGATATCACATCACAGATGCAATACATATTTTTATCTTATTTTTTTTATCTTATATTTTAATCTCTGCTAATATTTTAAACATATTACGCTGAAATTTTGAAGGAGAATTCTACTTCAAACTATAAGTAAAAATAGTACAGTATGGCAATTACTGCCAAGTAAATGTAAAAAAAAAATGTTTTACTGAGATTTTAATGGACTTTATAAATGTAGAACTTTTTTTTTTTTTTACATGGCGACGGAAATATTTTTTTCTGTACTTTAATTAATCTATTAATGTTTGTATTTTTAGTATTTGATATTTTTTTCTACAGAACTCATAATCATTTTTAGATCTGTTTCTGTTTAACATAGAATTCAGGTAAACAAATCTTTTCGAACAAAATGACAAGCAAAACACGGAGCAAAAAGGGTTTTCCGAAGGAAAAAAAAAAAAAAACATAATATTTTTACAAGTATTGCTACTTTTTTTCACTATGCGATCAGTCGAATAAAGAAATTACATGGGAATTGACACATTTCCTACATGTTTAACACTTTTTCTGAAGAAAAAAGAAAAACAGAATGGAAGAAACTAGTGTTCGGTCCGAATTTTATTGATAGGCGGATAAAAAAGACTTGATGATGGAAAAAGTGTTTTCTTTCGAGGGTTTTGTAGTGGGCCCATGTGGGTATTTCGGGAATGTTACCGCGGACGTTTGAATGTTATACATCAATTCTTGCAAAGGAATGTCAGACTTCTTTCTCGTTTTGTTTACTTACTCATTTAGAAAGAGAAATCCAAAGGTAAAAGAAGGAATGCCGGGAGAATGTGTTTCTCATGTGATTATTATTGTGATATCACATCACAGACGTAAATGGTTATTTTATTTAATTCTCTGACAATATTATTCTAACAAGGGAAATGAAATATTTATTGAAATATTCATTTTTCGTAAGATGATGTACACTTGAAAATATTTTCCCACTTTAAACTGTTAAATTTTATCTGGGACTTTTGTTTTAGATTTATATTTAAATTGTTTTCAAAAACTAAAGGAATGTTTTTAAAAATTGAATGAATATTATTCTTTAAAATGGTAAGAAGATTTCTTACAATCCCTCACATGCAATTATATTTTAATATTTAATGATAAATAAAATACATATATATTAATGAATTTTGTTTTTAATATGATGAAGTTTTATAAAAACATGATACATACAAATGTAGAGATAAATATTTTACTTTTAAAAGTAATGGTGTTAAACAATAAGGAAGCATTTAACACAATTGAAGAAAGTTTTTGAACAGATCATTTTTATATTACGTTTTGAGTTACTGGAAACATGTATGAATATTATAAATTAAGGGACTGTATATTCATTATTGAAATGATTCATTTAAAAATATATTTAATAATTTTAATCTTTTAACTTTTAAATTATTAAACAGATGGTCGGTTTTAATGAATGTATGGTGTTTTTCTCTCACTAGTCCAAAAGATAAATTTTGTTTTGAACAGGAGTCTTATCATAACACATTTCAATTTTAAGATTGCATCCATAATCATCTCAATTTTAATTGGTAGTTTTTGCTAGAAAAAAATTCATACAAATTTTCTAATGTTTAATTTACAATGCTGAAATTGGTGATTATCATATTTGCTCTCTGTTACAATGGATTCATAAGTAAAGTCTGAAATAAAATTCATTAACAATTGATGGGTAATGTGGCAGACATAGAATGAAAGTTTAATGCTTTTCTTTTATCATCTTAGTATTGTGAATATTGATGTCTATCTCTTCACGCAGATGTCTTCGGCAATTTTTACTGAAAGCCATTGGGAATTCTTTCCGTAATAAATATTGTGAACCAAACGAGGTTTTCTAAGCAAAATATTCTTAAATTCGATTCACACAAAAGTTCTTAAATATTACGTTGAAGATTCAGTCATGGATAAATTTAAGATATTAATGAACTAAAAAGAATAAAATATATTTGTAAACAATTTCTATTATAAAAATCTGCTAAAGTTCGCAAATCATTTTAATATCTACTGAGATGTTTATATGCATATGCCAAAAGAATCGTAAGTATGATTACGAAAGTAAACTAGTCGTTGGGGGCCACCGTAATACTTACCCATCATGGATATGTATATGAAAATAAAACATGTGAAACTATTTATACAATGCATTGCAATTCATAAACAAAATTTAAATATTGTTAATATACATAGTAATGCTATATTAAAGAACGTCTGATGTACCAATTTCGACAAATTATATAAAACGCCAAACTACTCAAGTAGTATCGAACTGCGTAAAAGAAACATCCTTATAACTCCAAAAAATAATTCTATTAACTAACAATTAACTGCGTCGGATTAAGCGTCTCATTTCCAATTAAAATATACTTCTGAATTGAAATTTGAATGAAATACAGGGTCATGAAAAATCGAAGAATGTGGAAAACAAGATTACAAATATCTCGGCAACTAATAATCCGATCGACTTTGTTCTATATGCAAAATGTGTGTTATTTTATTACCTTTTATGTCCAATCCTTAGAACAAAAAAATTCGAAAATTTTTATATACCTTTCATCAGAACGAATTTTTCGAGAGTTCGAAAAAAAAAGTTCCGGATAATCGAGGTTATTGATATTAAATAGGGTTCGTCCCATTCTTACTTACTAACTACATACAAAATTTCAAGTCTCTATCTCAATTTGTTCGGGAGATAGAGCGGTTACAGACAGACAGACAGACAGACGGACGGCAAAAATTTTTTTCTAAAAATATGTTTTTCGGAATCTCCACTATCTAAAACGTGTAAATCCGTCAAAAAAAATTTTTCGATTTTCAAAACGATTGCAAGAACGTGTGATGGGTAAGTAAAACTTTTCTTGAAACACTTTCCGATATTTCAGAATTTTTTTTATGAATAAGGTTTGTCTGTCTGTCCCTCTTACAATCTATCTTGGCACTCAATCTTATAAAAATAGTGTGATTGCAATGTTAATTATATCTGTTGCGATTTACTACACAACTTTTGGTACTTGAAAGAAACTATAAAATTCCTACATTTTAACGCCCCACCAGTGGCCGAGAGGTTCGGACCTCTCAACTGGTAGACGGCAGGTGCTGGGTTCGAACCCAATCGCGGCTGTCGGCCTAACCGTTCGGAGTTTTCCGTGGTTTTCTTCGAACCTTGCGTAAATACGGGTTAGGTTCCCTTAGAAAGACCCCCACGGAGGGCACTCCCCCTGGTCCTATATCCCATTAGCGTAGATAATCGGACGACAAAAATCAACCAACCTACATTTTAACTTTTTAAGAGAATCACAAAATTATGATCTATGATCAAAATCTTTTTCATTGTATTACAAGAATGTCATTATATTTGAAACACAAAGAACTTTAAAAAGATTACGGAGAGAGCACTACGATATAATGGATATTGATTACAGAGTCAATAGCATATTTTGGAAACTTGATCAAAATAATCCATACAAAAATCTCAGACAATAATGGTGGGTTAATGGAATACAATTTCACATTTTCCTCCAAAAATTTGCATAATTTTTTTACGCATCATTACTAATTTACCAAGCCGCAGAATGCCGGACAAAAATGCTCATCTTAGTTTGAATCATTAATTCGTCTGTCCATCATTCATAATCATTATCATAGTATAAAATATTGTATGACTAAAATATTAATTAATTTAGTTTAAAAAAAAAGAAGAATCATGATCGCAAGTAGAAGTTCTTAAAATTGGATAACGTGAAATTTAAATGTAGTAAAATCAACTCTTGATTTAAAAATTGCAAATAAAGCTGCAAATAAAATTATAGACTTAGTTGTGATCATTTTTAAATGTCTCTGTAATGTTTTAACCTTCCGTTTTAACTAAATAAAATTAAAATTAACGAAATCAATTTATTATGAAATCCGTGATTAAAGTGGCAGTAAAACGTAAATTAAAAGTAACCTAAAAAATAAACGAAACGTAATCTTTAAGTGACTGCAAATACATCATTTAATAAAAAAAATTATGTTAATTGCGAAAGAAAAAATAATTAAATCAAATTGTTTATTTTCAAAATTGTATATTATATTTATAAGTAAGAAAAATAATAAAAGCAAAAGTTGGCTGAAGTACACACTATATTTACATTGAATTCAACGTTGTATTGTTGATTCAACAGATTCTCTTTAATTCATAATTATGCTCTTTATAACATATATTCATTAAAATTTCAGTTATTAAATTTCTTAAAATTAGCATTATTACATTTATTACATTGGTTATTATTTGTTATATTGTATTATTATATATTATACATACTAGTATACATTATATATTATGTAAATTACATTGGTTATAATGAAAAAATGGATCATGAATTTCCAACTGTAATATTTTTAGCACATTTATCTATATATATATATATATATATCTGTCTGTCTATGTATATCATGAGTGGAGAAACTGCAGCTGTATGTTTTAAATAATTGGGAAATCATGTAACAACAATATTTTTTTTTTCAATTGTATCCTTTGAATAATTCTTTTACATGCTGAGATAAAAAATTATACTTTGAATACCGAGGGTTATAAAACTGACCTTCACCCACAACCCCATCTGCCACTATAAAATGGTGAAATCTCTTAATAACATTTGTAGCTTCCTATTTCAACGTGTAAAAACTATTGTAACCGTGCTTCAACTGGAGGTCCAAACATTAGTTCAGGATTTTACCATGTAACAGTTGCAGCTATTGAGTTAGAAATTTGGTGTAAACTAAGACAAGATTTTTAACAGTGTACTGGGATTTGAAAAAAAAGACTTATCCATACGCATAATAAAAGACACACATAGCATATTTTTGTTAGAAGAATTTCATCTTATTTTAAAAGGCAAGCTTTTAAATCACAAACGCCCTTAATGGTTTCCTAGCCATTCATTTCTATAAAACATGGCTACATGCTTTAACTTGTAACATCGTGAACCATTGCATTAGGTTAATACAACTTTGTATTAACAATATGATTAATAACATAATTTAATATCACATTTTCATAGAGATTTGTTTTGCAGAGTAATTATTGCAATAAGAAGTATAAGTAATGCATAGATTTTCATTTTTGTTGCAAATTATAATTTGTAATCCTGCGCATAGAGTGATATCCTAATTTTTTGGTCGTCAGATGTCTGACAGTTTGAAGCCGTCTGTAAAAATTAATTTTGCATATTTAAATTTATAAATACATCAATAAAAAGGAAATAGTAATATTTTTCCTCTAGGCAAAAATTGTGCCTTAAAACGAAATGCATTTTGAGATATTAAATGTTGAATATTGTCTTTTTTCTTCGTTTTTTTTTTTCACTTTTAAGAGGTTTAATATCACGCAAGACTACCTTATAATCTGTACACAGTCAAAAAACCAGATAACATATCGTATACAGTAAATTTAAATACATAACACTATTCTAAAAAATATGTATGTTTCTATTATCTGTGTTAAATAATATATTTAGAAAATGTGTGATTTTTAATACTCATACTACTAATAAAAATGTCCTTACATGCTAAGACCCGTGATGAACTTCATTTTTGATTACATTTTTATTCCAAACTTCCAATATCAACAGCCAAAAAATACTTTTATTTAAAATTTCATCGTTGAATAGAATGAATCGTAAGTAAATGTAAATTTCCTATTAAAGGTGTTCTTGATTATCTCGTGAAATCTTGTTTCATGTTTCAATAAGAATTTTTAACATGTTCATAATTTCCCGATATGTGGGCTAAATTTTCCGTATCCATCCTTCCATCTATTCCTTATGTACCCTCCTGTCTGTTCTAGTATTTTACCAAACGAAAAAAATAGTAGCAATGCAAAAGTAATATAATGCTCTTTTTTTACAATACGTTCTTCAAATATTTTTTATACATATAAAGAAAATGTGGATGTTCTCTTTTAGATAACTGCTCACAAGAGATAAAGTAACTTTTTTAAAAAAGATATTAATCCGAAATAAATTAAAAAGAAAGAAGTAATATTTGCTCTCATTCTGTACACATTGTTTTATTTCGTTCTGAAACATATTCTATAAATTGAACAATGTACCATTTTAAATTCTCTTAAACTTACTCTAGTATTGATCGCCTTCTTATTTACTCATTCAACTTCAATATTCGAAACTCTTCGCCTTCGATGGTCTCCATCTATATTTTCTCAGCACAATGACGGTAACAGTATTTATCGATTTCAAAAAAAAAAAAAAAAATGTTTTGCTTTCGATCGCATTTCTATTTTAAAAATATTTTTAGAACTGTATCCCATGCAACATATATTAACAATTATACTTCAAAAAATAATAAAGTTTATTTACAGCAAGAATAAATAATTATATAAATAAATCTAAACGTAAACTGAGATCATTTATTGTTGTCCCAATTGTTTTAAAACAGAGTTTATGAATATCTATTCTGAAAACAAATAAATAATATATATATTTAAGAGGTAAGTAATGAAAGAGATAAAAAAATATATACACAGAGAGGAGAGTAGTACATAGTGAGACATGGTGCAGTGTGGTACAGCAGTCAGTTTGACATGTAGTCTTATCTTTTTCCATTGGCTGACACTCATTCATAACCACCTCATTTTATGCAACCCGTGGATGTAGTTTCGCTTCTTTAATTACGTTTTCAACAACCTAGTAAATAGATCTTCATTTCATAGGGGTTAGAATTACATAAACCTATACTTTAGAATTCATTTTCTTCATTGTGGCATATATTTACTTAACCCGACAGGACAGGAGCGGGATGTTTTATCAACAGAAGTAAAAGGCCCACCAGAACCTGCATCCAACGTTACCTTCCGTTAATAGAATATGTAAACATCGAATTTAGACAACAAAAAATAGTCAAATAAAAAAATTGACTCATGGTTGTACCTATTTCTTTTGGCGTGACACTCACTGATAACTACTTCATCTTATGCTTGACGTGGATGTAGTTTCGGCGCTTCAATTACACTTACACCGAAATTGTAAATAGTTCTTTATTTTATAGGGAGTTAAAGTTGCATAAACGTCTATTATATAATTTATTTTCTTCATTGTGGCAAATATTTACTTAACCCAACAAGACAGGTGGAGGATGTTTTATAAACCGAAGTAATCAAGCCCATCAGAACCTACATCCAAGGTTACTTTCCGTGAGTAGAGTACGTTAACAGAGAATTTAGACTATGTTTTAGACCTATTGACACATAGTTGAACCTTTTTCTTCTGGCTAACATTAACTCATAACCAATTTACCACACATAACTCGTGGATGCGTTTTTGGCAGTTCAGTTACGCTCCCAACAACTTTATTTTATAGCGGTTAAAGTTACATACACGTCTATTTTAGAATTATTCTCTATTTTGTCATACATTTACGTAATTTTGCAGGACGATAGCGGGACATTTTAAAAACCAAAGTGGTGAGGCCCATCAGAACCTGTATCGAAGGTTACTTTCGAAGGTTAGAGTACGTAAAGAACGAGCTCAGACTATTTTTTAATCTTTTATAAAGATTTTGGGTGTGCAGAAACTGAAAAAATCTAAAGTTTTTGTTCCGTGTACACCCATATTTTTATGAAAATTCATAAATATCAATATTCTTATCCACAATAATAAATAATTTCCTTATAATGAATATTGGAAGGAAAAATCGCTAGGTGCTACATGGGAAAAATTAAGATTTTCGAATAAGGAAAAAAAAGGTGAGAGCTTTTAGTTATTTTTTTTTTATTAATTTTTTAATTTAATAAAAAATTAATATTTACGTTATAATTTTACATGATAACGATTGATTATCATGAATTTCTTTAACAGGTTGAATTCTAAAGATTTGTTCATATTTATGCCATTTGTTTGGAGTGTGTTGACACTTGATATCAGTCCTTGATATAAACTTAATGACACCCGCCCCAACGGGTTAACAAAGCCTAGTTATATCAAATAATAAAAAATTTTGAGAAAACATGAAAAACTTTTTCATGCGATAAAATTGATGAAAAAGTCATGGCATCCATTTTTTACAATGCAACGAATATTAACAGTGAAATACACAGTTTTGGTAAACAGTGATAGCATGCATGGTCACATCACATCCGTAACCAAAATTCCCCCCTCAGTAACGTCACATTGTGACTGAAATGGGACTTTCTTAAAATTTTTAGAAAATTACAGATATTCTTCAAAACATTTTATTTAATTTTTAAAAAATGTTTCTGGCAATTTAAATATCGTCGCTTTTGTCACAGTTTAGTCACAGTGTTAATATTGTTACGAATTTTGTAAATAGTTAGTGTTTGTACTGTAAAATAATGTAAATAATCTTATTAAGCTCCATTTCTTTACTAATATTAGTTTTTGTTACATTGTCTCTGTTATCAAGCAAACTTGTCTATTATTTTCAGTGAATGTCTATGGCAGCTTTGCGAAATATTTGAGATATCGCCAAGTTGGCGACAAACTTGGCGATTGTTGGCGATGGTAAACCTTCCCTATTTATGGTAACCCCCCTTAGGTCTACTGATACATTGTTTGTTGTTCCGTGGTTTTCCAGGTTTTTCTAGAAATTTCTAGCACATGCTACGAGACTATATATAAGGAGAGCGATACGAGCTGTTGTTGTTATTATTTACCAGTCAGTCATTGAGTGAGCTACTAGAGATTGTCCAAGCAAGTTTGCTTGATGTATTGAGTTTTATCTACGTTGTTTTGAATGTGATATAGTGTTGAGACATTGTATAAAGAGTCTCTGCGACCTATATTTGTACTTGTTCGATAGATTTAAACAGTTATTTTGGAATATCTTGTAATATTTGTGAGTTTCGAAGACTCTGTTGTTCTGAAGATCTGTAAATAAATTATTTTCTACTTTTCTAAGAAACAAGAGTTTGAAGTTGTCTAACCATAAGATCGAAAGAACCCTATATACGCTGCAACATTTGGTGTCAGGAGTCGGGATCTTATGGCGAAAACAACAACAATGGATGGTCAACTGAAAGAACTGTTAGAAGCTATTAATGGAATAAAGGCAGAATTGACGAAAGGCCAAGAAGAGTTGGCGGAAAAAATGAATAAAGGCCAAGAAGAGTTGGCGGAAAAAATGAATAAAGGCCAAGAAGAGTTGGCGGAAAAGATGAACAAATGCCAAGAGAATGTGACTGAAAAGATTAATAAAGGCCAAGAAGAAATGAAGAAAACTTTAGAAGAAAAGTTCTCGTCGGTAGAGAGAAGAATAGGCTCGGTAGAAGAGAAAATAGAGGAAGTAGAAAAGAAAATTCAGAATGAAGTTAGTAATGTTGAACAGAAAATCAGTAACGTTGAAGAGAAAATCAGTAACGTTGAAGAGAAAATACTAGGTGAAGTAGATGAAAAGCTAAATAAAAAAGTACAAGATCTTGAGAAGAAACTTTCAGCGTCTAGTGGTAATTATGAAGAATTTAGGAATCCGCCTGCTTCTCCCGTGCACATTAAGCTGTCGACATACGATGGAAAGAGTTCCTGGCAAGTTTACAAGACCCAATTCACCATTGTAGCTGAAGCGAACAAATGGAGTGACGAGGTGAAAGCTTGTCAACTGGCAGCATCTTTAAGAGGAGAAGCCGCCGACGTGCTGCAAACATTGCCCGATATGACGCAACTCAATTTTGAGACTTTAAGTTGTGCACTTGAAATGAGATTCGGCGAAAAATTCTTCAAGGATTATACGAGAATACAAATGAAGAGCCGCCATCAAAAATCGAGTGAAACCCTTCAAGAGTTTGCCTCGGAAATTGAACGGCTTGTAAATTTAGCATTCATTGACTGTCCAACAAATGTACGGGAAATGCTGTCACTGCAATATTTTGTAGACGGAATAAAAGATCCAGAAGTGCAGAGAGCGGTACGAATGGCAGATGTACAGGATTTAAAGGCTGCACTACTATATGCCTTAAAGTTGGAAGCAGCTACACAAGCCAGCCGAAGAGATCGTCATTCAGTCCGAGGGGCAACGGTGAACAAAAGCTCAGACACTGAGAACGACGTCTTGAAAGAAATTAGGAAAATAAATCAAGAAATTGAAGCTTTAAAATAAGCAAGTTCAAGAAGACAGAATCTCACGTGCTGGGGATGCGGTGATACAGGACATCTCCGAAGAAATTGCCCCAAAATCCACGAACGTGAGATAAATTCAAACAGTCAGCAGGGAAACTAAATTTTGGCCATCTCGCGGGGAGGAGGTTGCCAGAGAATGAAAAGCCCCACCTGAAGATTCTCCAGATATCAAAAATGAGCGGCGGTGATAACGAATTATATGTGATAGGCTTTATTAACGGAATTCAGTGCCGTATGATTGTCGATACAGGAGCCAATGTGACAATAATAAGAGAAGATTTGGCTCGAAAATTGAAATGTAAACTCATCTGGACTCCACCATGCGTTACCCTGCAAACTGTGGCGGGCGACAAGATAGGCATATATGGAAAGGCCAATTTAACTATCAACTTTGGAGGAACGAAATATTACCATACGGCATATGTGGCTGACATAACAGATCCTTGCTTAATCGGACTAGATTTTCTGAAGAAGTTTGACTTCAGACTTGATTTCAAAAATAAAAAAATGATCTCAAAATTTGAAGAAATAAGTCTTTTTGGATTAAATAACGAAATTGAATGTAAACAAATAGTAATAGCCAAAGAAGACATTAATCTAGATATAAGAACAGAATGTTTGGTTCCTGCTGTAATTAAAAATAAAACTAATTATCGATTTGGCCATATAGATTATCCAGAAGACAATAGTACACAAGCAGGAGTATTGGTGGCTTCTTCTGTGGTAGACCTCTCGAAAAAGACCATTCCAGTCAGAATTGCTAACATCAGTGATAAGACGAGGACTATCAAGAAAGGAGAGGTGATAGCGTCATGTGCTCCTGTGACGTGCATAAGTCAAAATTCCAGTCACTCTGAGAAATCTTCAGATAATTTAGTCAAGGATTTGTTACAAAATACAGACTTAAATCGAAAACAGTTGGAAGCTGCGGAAAATTTAATTAGAGAATTCCAAAGTTTATTTTCCCAAACATCTGAAGACTTTGGACGAACTAAAATGGCACAACACCGAATTGACACGGGAGATCACTCTCCTATTAAACAGCACCCTAGACGATTACCTTTTGCCAAGCAAGAAGAGGTGCAGAATTTAATTAAAGATATGGAAGAAAATGACGTCATCGAACCATCAACAAGTCCATGGGCGTCTCCCATTGTATTAGTAAGAAAGAAGGATGGTTCTACAAGATTTTGTGTAGACTACCGCCGACTGAATGACGTCACCAAAAAGGATAGTTACCCTCTGCCAAGGATTGACGACACTCTTGACACACTTGCGGGCAACACTTGGTTCTCGACTTTAGACTTGAAGAGTGGTTACTGGCAGGTAGAGATCCATCCCGACGACCGCGAGAAGACTGCCTTTACAACGGGACAAGGATTATGGCAGTTCAAGGTAATGCCTTTTGGTCTATGTAACGCACCTGCAACTTTTGAACGCCTTATGGAAACGGTTCTTCGGGACTGTCATATGAGGCATGTCTTGTTTATTTAGACGATATCATAATCATAGGAAAATCTTTTGATGAACATCTGAACAACCTCAGGCGGGTGCTACAAAAATTAAAGGAAGCTAATTTGAAGTTAAGCCCTTCGAAGTGCAGTTTGTTTCGTAATGAAGTCGCCTACCTTGGACACATCATTTCGGCGGAAGGAGTTAGGACTGATCCGGAGAAGATATCGGCCGTGAAAAATTGGAATCGTCCAGCAGATGTTCACCAGCTTCGAAGTTTTCTAGGATTATGCACCTATTACAGAAAATTCGTCAAAGGCTTCTCGATGATTGCAAGACCACTTCATAAATTAACAGAAGCAAATTAAAAATTTATGTGGACACAGGAATGTGACGCTGCTTTCGAAAAGCTTAAGGAGGCCTTGACATCCACTCCAATTCTGTCGTATCCTCAAATCGATAAACAGTTTATACTTCATACGGATGCAAGCAACGAAAGCATTGGCGCTGTACTGTCCCAGGAAATCGACGGCCAGGAGCGTGTTATCGCCTATTTCAGCAAGTGCTTGTCAAAGGCCGAGCGAAACTACTGCGTAACAAGAAAAGAGCTTCTTGCTGTAGTGAAAGCCATAGACCACTTTCATCACTATCTTTACGGTCGAAAGTTCCTGATCCGAACTGATCATGCTTCTCTAACTTGGCTATTGAATTTTAAGAACCCTGAAGGCCAGATAGCCAGGTGGATACAAAAGCTTCAAGAGTACGATATGGAGATACGCCATCGAAAAGGCTCATCACATGGAAATGCAGATGCTCTCTCAAGAAGACCCTGCTCAGAGAATTGTAGATACTGCGACCGGGCTGAGAAGAAATTTAATGTCAAAGGTCTTATAGTAAGACAAGTTACAACTGGGTCTACATCATCGCAAGATCCGTGGAGTGACGAGAGCCTGCGCAAAGATCAACTTGCTGATCCTGAAATTAAGCCAATTCTAGAGCTGAAAGAGGAGTCCAACAGGAAGCCCAGCTGGCAAGACATGGCCCATTACCATCCTACGACTAAACGTTATTGGGCTCTCTGGGATTCCTTACATTTGAAGAACGGCATCTTGTACCGAAAATGGGAGTCTGACGATGGAAAGACATGTAGATGGCAACTACTACTCCCTAAGTCGAGAATTTCTATGGTCCTTCAAGAACTGCATGGTAGTCCCACAGGAGGTCATTTTGGTGTAATGAAGACCCTGCAAAAGGTTCGAGAGCGTTTCTACTGGAATAATGTTCGCAGTGACGTGGAGAAGTGGTGTCGAGCTTGTGACACCTGTGTAGCACGTAAAGGTCCTAAGAGGCGCACCCGTGGACGATTGCAACGTTATAATGTAGGAGCTCCTTTCGAACAAATTGCCCTAGACATCCTGGGTCCACTTCCTAGGACATCTGATGGCAATAAGTACATCCTCGTTGTCATGGACTACTTCACTAAGTGGCCTGAAGCCTATGCCATTCCTAATCAAGAGGCGGTAACCGTAGCAGACATACTGATTCAACACTGGGTTTCCAGATACGGAGTTCCTCTTCAAATCCATTCCGATCAAGGAAGAAATTTTGATTCGGCTGTGTTCAAGGAAATGTGTGAACTACTCGGCATGGACAAAACCCGAACAACACCTCTACACCCTCAATCGGACGGCATGGTAGAGCGGTTCAATCGTACCATCCTAAATAGCCTCTCTCTCCTGGTGTCTAGAGACCAACAGGACTGGGACAAGAAATTGCCTCTTTTCCTGCTTGCTTACAGGAGTGCCACTCATGAGGCCACTGGTTACTCCCCTTCTCAAATGCTCTTTGGTCGTGATCTTCGTCTACCTGCGGATCTTTTGTTTGGCCGTCCTCCTGATGCTCCTTCATCGCCTGAGGAATATGTCGATGAACTCCAGGCGCGGATTGAGGAGATTCATTGTCTAGCGAGGAACCGAATTGGACTGGCATCAGAAAAGATGAAGACACGGTACGACACAAAGGCAACAGGACATGAGTTCAACGAAGGTGACAAAGTTTGGTTGTGGAATCCGATACGTCGTAAGGGACTGTCGCCAAAATTACAAAGAAACTGGGACGGTCCTTACACAGTCGTCAACAGGCTGAATGACGTCGTTGTACGCATACAAAAATCGCCACACGCCAAACCTAAGGTCGTACACTATAACCGGCTAGCCCCTTATTTTGGCCAAAGTGATTAGAAATTCGAAACTTGAATTTCAGACCATGGTCATGAAAGTCACTTTTTGTAAATATGTAAATAGTAATTAGTTCTTATTTATGTAAATTTTATTATTATTGTTATTATTTATTTATTTATTTATTTATTTGTTTATTTATTTTAAGTGTTTTCCTCTAACTCAAGGATTGCACTGCCCGGGACGTGCAGTCTTTGAGGAGGGGGTAGTGTTACGAATTTTGTAAATAGTTAGTGTTTGTACTGTAAAATAATGTAAATAATCTTATTAAGCTCCATTTCTTTACTAATAAGTTACCCTGGGGTAATAACGCCACGTTAAGGTTCTACCAATTTTCACGGCTTAGTTTTAGATTGTATTTTTCAAACAAATATAGGATCTGATACAGCAACTCATTGACTATCTATATAAAATAAAATAATTTAACAGATATGTATTCATAAAATGTAATGGCGTTTTTTAGTGACCCATGCTATTTGGCGTTATTACCCACCTATATGGGTAATAACGCCATGTAAACAAAACTGTGAAATAAGGTGGAATAATTGCATGTAGATAGCCCAATTCTAAAAGTACAAACTCTACAAACTTAGAAATTGAAAAATTGCATTCTAAGCTATTGAAAATGTTCAATTTTTTGTGAAAGTGTAAGAAAAATAAAGGTGTGGTGTGGGAGGGGGGATGAGGCAAAAGAATATCAGACCGTGAGCTTCTTTTTGCTTAAAAAGGACAGTTTAAATAGAAATATGAGAAACATTGCGCAGTTTTAACTGTGTTTATTTGAATCAGTTTTTAGGATGTAGCTCGGCCACTGAAGGGAATCAACCGGGGTATTAATGTCAAGGATTGGCGTTATTACCCCGGTATAGTTATTGCGCAGTACATTTTAAATTACAAATTATCTCGAGAAGATATCCAAAATCTTCAACAACATTTTAAAAGTACATGAAATGCACTAAAAATTTATGTAATTAACAAAGTATTTCCGGATAAAAACATTGTCTTCACATCACAAAACGTATCTCGCAAATTTTAGATCAAGCGTTAATTTTAGTTATTTGTAAAAACAATTAGACCTAAAAATGAAACAAATTAACTTGAAGCTGTTTTTTGCGATTTATATGACTCAAAACCCTTCTGCGCAGAGCACATGTGTGTCATTTACATGATTATTTCATAATTATGCAAAATATAAGCACTTGGCGTTATTACCCCACCTGGCGTTATTACCCCAGGGTACCTTATTAGTTTTTGTTACATTGTCTCTGTTATCAAGCAAACTTGTCTATTATTTTCAGTGAATGTCTATGGCAGCTTTGCGAAATATTTGAGATATCGCCAAGTTGGCGTCACTTTTGGCGACTAATTTTGGTCGCCAAATTTGGCGATATATCGCCAAGTTGGCGACAAACTTGGCGATTGTTGGCGATGGTAACCCTTTCCTATTTATGGTAACCCCCCTTAGGTCTACTGATACATTGTTTGTTGTTCCGTGGTTTTCCAGGTTTTTCTAGAAATTTCTAGCACATGCTACGAGATTATATATAAGGAGAGCGATACGAGCTGTTGTTATTATTTACCAGTCGGTCATTGAGTGATCTACTAGAGATTGTCCAAGCAAGTTTGCTTGATGTATTGAGTTTTATCTACGTTGTTTTGAATGTGATATAGTGTTGAGACATTGTATAAAGAGTCTCTGCGACCTATATTTGTACTTGTTCGATAGATTTAAACAGTTATTTTGGAATATCTTGTAATATTTGTGAGTTTCGAAGTAGTCACAAATGACACGTTTTTCACAAATTTGTCACACTGTGACTTCACAAAGTGGTCACAATGTGACGTCACAAACGAGCTCTAAAACGGCCATAACGACTTCACAGTTTAGTTACTGTGATTTCACATCGACGTCACGTGACGTCACATCGACAATCGATGGTTACAAAGTCACAATGCGATTTCACAACGACGTCGCAGTGACGTCACCATGCCTTCTGGTGCATAACTGTCAAACTACTAAGTGGGTGTAATGTTAAAAAATATTTATGGATAAAAGAAAGTTCCTTTCTCTCTCCCTGAGAATAAAAATTGGCATCAAATTAGCCCAAACTCTGCCATTGTGCACCAGATGCTCGCATGTTTGATGATCCAAAAATCTTGAATTATTTATTTATTAGAAACTTTAAACGGCATCTCAAAGTAGTGCAATTGTGCTGTAATCAACGGAACCTCTTCCTGTTAAAAGAAGAAAGGAAAGTTCTCAATCCATAACTTGATTTCTGAAGTTTTCAAAAACACTCCAAACTATGTAGATTGATTCGTCATCACATTATACATATTATGAAGATACACAAATGTTTCTTGACAAATCTTCGGACGACAATAAATAATTTAGATTTCAGGAACTAGATCGAGAGTCTCTTGTTTATGATTATGTTCTAGAGTTGATTAAAATAAGTATGCTCTATGTATGAAATTCTTAATCTATAAGAATGAAAATAATAATTTTAAACTGATTTTTTTGCAAAAGCATGAAAACAACAAGCTTCATACATCGTGATCCAGATATGGCGTCTGTTAAAAAATCATATATTTCAATGACACTTCAAGGACTACGATAACTACCATAACTCGAACAATTTACGATAATCTGAGTTCGATTCCCAGCCTGGTCAATTTTTCGTTCAGTTGGAAATATTCAATTTGTATGATTACTTTACTAATCAGTTAGATTGTGTTGAAAATAATAGTATATCTGCGTACCCATCGTCATATGGTTTTTCTTTACCTGCGGTCTATTCTGTTGAGCTCTCTAAATGACAGACCAGATGTTATGACCAATAAGGTTATCTGTGCGAAAAATCCCAGCTGGCTATCGCCCAGGTAGCTTAACAGGAAAATCATTGGCCTTGTAAGCCAAGTATCTGGGTTCGATTCCAATCCTGGTCAATTTTTCGCTCAGTTGGAAATATTCAATTTGTATGATTACTTTACCAATCAGTTAGATCGTGTTGAAAATAATAGTATATCTGCGTACCCATCGTCATATGGTGTTCTTTTACCTGCGGTCTATTCTGTTGTGCTGTCTAAATGACAGACCAGATGTTATGACCAATAAGGTTATCTGAGCGAAAAATCCCAGCTGGCTATCGCCCAGATAGTTTAACAGGTAAAGCATTGGCCTTGTACGCCAATAATCTGGGTTCGATTCCCATCCTGGTCAATTTTTCGCTCGGTTGGAAATATTTAATTTGTATGATTAATTTACCAATCAGTTAGATTGTGTTGAAAATAATAGTATATCTGCGTACCCATCGTCATATGGTGTTCCTTTACCTGCGGTCTATTCTGTTGAGCTGTCTAAATGACAGACCAGATGTTATGACCGATAAGGTTATTTGAGCGAAAAATCCCAGCTGGCTATCACCCAGGTAGCTTAACAGGTAAAACATTGGCCTTCTAAACCAAGTATCTGTGTTCGATTACCAGCCTGGTCAATTTTCCGCTCAGTTGGAAATATTCAATTTGTAACATTTTTAATTAATACATTTGATTGTAAGGCAGCCAATAAATAAAAGATAAATTTTATGTATATTTTCTAATCATAATAATTTTTTAACGATATCCATTAAAGTCTGTGGGCATAAACGGAATTAAGTATTATTTCTAAACAACAATTGAAGTGTTATAAATGTGGATTAACTCATAGAACTTGCAATACCACCCTTTCTATATAAAATTTATTATGGCATTATTATCATGTTTGATTACTTTATTTATGCCATTCTGTCAAGATTTCTATGTCGAAAATGAACGTGCTTTAAACACATTCCTGAAAGCGTAAATTTATTGTCAAAAAGGACGTGATAAAATTACATTACCGATTTATTATTTAACGAGTTTAGCTGTACGATATCACGTGTGGATGATATTATCCTAACTATTCAATATTCAGTGAGTGAATGACATTTTATGATAATAATGTCTGGAATTATCTAAAATGTAAGTAATTACGTTTAAGTATAACTCAAACATGGCAATATTTTATATATTTATGTTAAAATTATATACGTAAATTGTGTTCTTTTTATCCCAAAATCAGTAATGTATTACGGAAACTTTTCTCATGTTAGCATGCTTAGAAATGATTTTTGTGTACATTACTTGCAAATTTATGATGGTAGCAGGAACATTTATACTTAATTCAGCCAGAAAGTAGTTTAACTACAATTAATATTGGCTGAATACATATGCATTACTTACTATATTGCAATTACTTACTATATCACTATATTACTTGCTTACTACAAAGTAATTATTATAACTAATATGTACAATGCTACTTAATATTACATTTCTTAAGAAGAATTTTAGTGGCATTTAGAATGCACAGTTGGATGCTCTCTTATTTATTTTAATTTAATTTTTTACATCACTTCAGCAATGAACTTGTAAATATTGATATTAAAAAAATATTTATATAAAAAAAGCATTGCAATTAAAGCAATCAATTAAATAAATAATGGTGAGCAAATAAGTGTCAGCAAATTTAATAGGTATATTCACGATTTTTAGTCATATTTACAAGCTGAGAGCCAAGAGTACTTTATCTGTCTTTCCGTTAGGACTTCGGAATAGGATTTCCATTACCAAAAACGATTTTTTCAACAATTTGAAAAAAAAAATGCATCCTATTATAAGGAAATCTGTTAAAAATCCCTAATTTGCGACTATATTTTTAACTATAAACTTAGCTACGAATGCTATATGCAACAAAATGTGATAGCCCGAAACTTAATTAAGCAAGTTGCCATATTTTGTGAAATGCGAAAAAAATCTTTTTAACAAAAATTAGCAGACCCCGTGGCCGGCTGGACTGACTCAGTGGTAGAGCAAATGTCTAGTACGGTGTAGTCCTATTTCGATTCCTAGCTCTGACTAATTTTTCACTCCATATGGGTTTATTGCATAATGTATGAAATCAGTCATAATAGCGAAGACTGCTATGTTTTCATCGGTTAAAATATTTTTCCAGTAATAAAACTGATTTGTAAAATATACTAACAAAGCCGATGTATATAAAATCTTACTGAGTGAATGGTGTATCCAAATACAGTATGCAAAATTAAGTAAACAAATAGTTGCTAATATAAAAAATAGTATTTGATTTAGTTTAAAATATTTCTCTTTTCTTTATTAGATTATAGACACACTGGAAACTATTTTCATGATGATTTGGTCTAAACAATTCTAAAAGGACAATTCTAACGTTAATTCGAAAGAGAAAGTTGTCACAGAATAGAAGAATTTATTCAGCATTCCATAACAACCACATCCAAATGATTTTACACTACAGACTTTTATGTTATGGTGTTGTAATCGTAATACGTAGATGAAAGAAGCGGTAAGAATAAAATAAACAATATCAAATTAAAAAATCCCTTACAAATTTAAATATATCAAAATATAATTCTCAAATGATTATTCCTTTCTTCTCTAGTCTCTAGATTTGCTGTACCACTGAGCGATGTTTTTTCAAGCTATTTTTTCTTTCAGCAAGGATTTTTGCACTAAATGTTTCATCGTAACGATTATTTTTCTAATTAACAATGTTGTCATTTTGTTTAATCAAAGTTGCAAGGTTAATCGAGGTAAAATTTTTAATTCGCAAAATATTTGTTGTGAGAAATGTCTTCGGTTTCCAAAGTCAATCAGACAAAAAATAAAGTATCACAACTAATGAAAAACTTTTAACAATATATTTTTGTCTCATTAAATTTAAAAAATGTTTATTTAAAATTAGGTCCAAATAGAATATAATAGCTGATAAATATAAACAGCACAAGTAAATTTTAACAGTCCAAACTTCTTTTCAATTTTATAACAGCATCCTATGCTGCATCAGGTACGATATAATTTAAAGGGAGAGAGGGGAGTTCATATTAGTGTGAATTGCATTTTATTTTACATTAAATTTATAAAATATTTAATAACTTACTCTGAATGTACCTAGATTGTCAACAACGCATGGCAAACTCACATCTCTTCCAGCTGATACTGTGACATTAGGAATAGCTTCAGCAAATTCGGGCTCAGGTATGATTTCCTTAGGTGCAGTTGAAGCTGTAAACAAATGAAAACCAAATTAGTGTCCATTTGAAATTATCTTTAAGTTATTTGTTTTCATTTGAAAATTGTCTTTAAAATAAGTAAATTTAAAAATGTATATTTAAAAAAAATATTCGGAGTCTAGTTTCGTCACTTCTTAAAATCCGCTGCTATGGAAGTCAAAAATGGTTGGTTGGTTGAGTGGGGTTTAATGGCGCAAAATCCCTTTAGAGACATGCTGCGCCGAATCAAAAATGGATTTAATGATTTATTTTAAAGGAGAATTGGAAAAAAATCGATACTAGACACTGTAATTTAGAAAAAAAAAATTAGGAAACTAAAATATAAATACAAACGAAAATATACAACATATAAAAATAAATCTCCATACTTAAAAATCTTTGATGCAATATATATTTGATATTTAAGGAGCATTTATTATTTTTTTTAAATCTTCCTTTAGCAGCAAGTGAGTTTCGGAAACGTTTCAGTGTATTATGTACATTTTAATAATTTCTTTTAAAAAAATATCTTTTTTTATTTTATTATTTCTCAATCAAGCATTTTCATTTTAAAAAAAACGTGATTTATAGCATAAGTATAAATTTTGTTACGTAGAGAATTTAACTAAAAATGATTTCATCTTACAAATTCATATTTTTATTTCAGAAAACGGATTAATGCAGCAGAAAAATTGCAAGGCAGCATTTTTAGGTATTAGTAACAATAAAAAGAGTTTTAATTTTAAACTATTTCTTATAATCACATATGACGACTTCAAAAGGCAGAGGGTACAAGTAACGATAATTCGATTTGGCGTAAATTTAGTTTAAAGATAATTAATTTTAAATTTGAAAATCAATATTAATCCACTGCATTGTAATAGAAAACTGTCACTTGTTTCATTGTGGTCTTTAAACTCTAATTTAAATATCTGTTAAAAAAGTAGAGTAAATTTTTAAAATTTCTAATTAATGAACATTGATTATTATTCGGCAGAAATATATATCTATAAATGCGCCACTTATAAGCGGAACAAAATTAGGACATCACTTATTTACTCAATAACTGAAATAAAAGAAGCATATTTCCAGGTCGTCTGTGAACTTAGTTAACTTTTTTTTCAATTCTGTCACTTGTCACCAAATTGGCTTGTGAGGCCCTCATATACATATAAATTTCTATCTTTTTTAAAGATAAATGTCGACTTTTAGAATCATGGATAATTTGGTACACATTATTTTAGTTATATTTACAGTTCCGCTCCTGTATATTTTAGAGTTTGGAATATTAAAAAAAAAAAAAAATTACAGCGAAATAATACAATTAAATGTTGAAAAATCATAAATATTTTGTATTACTGTAAATGTTATCTGTTCAAATTTGTAACGATTTATTAATGACGTTTTTTTTACAACACACGTTATTTCTTTATCACAAACTTTGTACAATATTATACATACGTAGTACTCATTACGACAATATACAGGAAGAGTATTTCGATTGACTAATATATAATACTATAATAAATCAAACACAAAAAAATCAAGACAAATAGCATGTGTAATGTGAATTAAGCACATAAAATAGATATCTTTTTAAGATGCGTATGATTTTTTTGTGTTTACTTGGTAATAATATATATCTTTAAAATTTCTTTAATTGTTATTTAATGCTACAAGTGCATTCAATTTCTTTTAACCCAGTAACTTGCATAAATAAATAAGTATAAAAAATAGGGAAATTTATTAATGTCATATATATTTAGTATGTCATAAGAGCAGGTAATATGCCCAATGGGCATATTTTAAACATTTATTCTAAAAGCTCGATTTTAAAAAGAAATTATTAACTTTGAAAAATAAAAATAAAATTCTGAAAGGTAAGGGAATGTTGAAAATGGCCCATACTTTAAATGTAAATTATTATTAGAAGATTAGATATATAGATTTGAAGGAAAAGGATATGGGATTTAAAAGCCTGAGATAAATCACTCAAAGCCCTTATTTTAGATCAAAATGTTTAACGAAACATAAATATTTAACAGTTATATGAATATATAATATGACGATTTAAAAGTTAGGAGCCAGAGACATCAACGTCGGGTTTCCCTTTCACCGCACAGAAGTCATGGCCACCGAGGAAAATAAATAAATAGATGAAGAGGATCCAATAAATTACTCATTGACTGCTGTAAGTTCATTTATTTAATCCGTAGTCATGAGAAAGGGAAAAGCTCCTTTTGCAAAATGTCTTTTACATTATTTCAGCGAGCGTACTCATCGAAGAAAAAACCCAAGAATCCTTCTTCTCAACTCGAGGCTTCCCTCTTAAATCTAAAGAGGAAATTCCAGAACATTCTGTAACCTCAAACCATCATTCTTTTATGTAAACGGAATTCTTGTACAGCTACGAGACTATTTTCCACAGACGATAAATTTATTTAAAAAAAAAATATTATTTCACCAATTTATAATCGACTCAGGATTTTAAATATCTTAGGCAGACGATTTTTATAGACTATTAATTTTAAGAGAAAAAGAAAATAAATGAATTTATTCCTATGCACACTATCAAAGGATGACTGAGGAAAAATAAATAAATAGATAAAGTAAAATAATGATATTTTTTGAAAGGTATGGGTTTGGAATAAATTTAATAAGACTGTCTGAAAAAGGGGTTGATAAAAATATAGAATAAATTAGTTTTATTTGCAATATTAAGAAATAAAGTTTAATTAAGAATATTTTTAATTTAGAGCCATCTTTTTAAGTTTACGCATACTGGAATAATGTTTTTTAAGGCAAATTAAGAATTTATATCGTCTGCATAAAGATTAACAGATTAGATTTAGAAACAAGATTTTAATTTAATAATTTGAAGTAAGTACGGAACAATATTATAAGAAAATTAAGATAGTATAAAGGTTAGTTTTGGCGATAAAATTTTAAATTTGTAATATATATATATATATATATATATATATATATATATATATATATATATATATATATATATATATATAATTTATTTATTTATCTAATGATAGGATAAATAGCAAAAAAAAAAAAAATTAATTTTTTTGCTAAAAGTTGATATTTTGTGGTTTCTTGTTATACATACACAACTAGGATTTTAGATTATGGTATTGCTATACTTTGCTACTAATTAAGTATAAAAAAAATAATATTATTTGTGTGGTACTCTACAACTTTTTTGCATTACTAGTCTTAAGTATTCACTAAAAATAATGAAAGTAACATCTTACGTTAATAGATTTATCGAAATTTATTTTATTCCGGAAGAGCAAATTTTAATTTTTTGCCTCGTGCATCCATTTGACATGGAAAAAACAGGTATTATTCCATTCTTTCTAGTTTTCCTGCGAGGGACACTGATCATATTGGATAAATTCATAAAACACTAAGAAAAGTATAATTTTTTATGTATATGCCTGATATGGCACGTATGTATTGAAGGTTAAATTTATAATGTAAATTTTTGAAGAGGAAATGCGTAAAGGTTTTTAAATGTTTAAAAAGAAATGTGTAAACATGTTTTCACATTTAAATGAAAAATATGTATTTTAAAGTTAAAAGAAAAAATATCTCGAAAATAAACTCAAAACTTGGGCATTAACAAAAAAAAAAAAAAAAAAAAAAGACAGAGATCTCCAAACCAAGAAAAATACTGCATATCAAGATTTTTTGAAAAATAATCAACAGAAAACAGTTTGAAATGCATTATGCTCGACTTTCTTAGAGTAGTTCTTCTTGAAAAACCGACCAGAGGGAAATTTAATCCTTACATTTTCTTTCCCGCTGAAAGTTATAGCGGCTGATGTATTTTATTTCTATTGTTTGTCTTATATATATATATATGACTATTTAAGGAGAACTCGAATTATTTCCACTGGTTAAAAAGAAACACACAGTCATGGCAAGCGAGGGAAAAAACAAAATAAATAAATAAATGTAGAAGTTCCAATAATTAGTCATGGGCTGCTGTAAATTCATTTATTAAATTCGTAATAATGAGGAAGGAAAAGCTCCTTTTGCAAAAATTCCATCATTATTTCAGCGAGCTGTCCTCATCGAAGAAGCAACCCAAGAAATCTTCTTTTTCATCTCTAGACTTCCACCTTTTTAAACTAAAAAGAAAGTTCAGGAACATTCTGTAACCTCAAACCATCATTCTTTTATGTAAACAGAATTCTTGTCCAGCTACGAGATTATTTTCCACAAACGATAAATTTATTTCAAAAAAAATTATTTAACCAATTTATAATCAACTCAGAATTTCTTAGGCAGACGATTTTTATAAATGATTAATTTTAAGAGAAAAAGAAAAGAAATGGATTTATTAATATGCACACATCAAAGGTTGACGTAGGAAAAATAAATAAATAGATAAAACAAAATAATGATATTCTTTGAAAGGTATGGTTTTGGAATAAATTTAATAAGACTTTCTTAAAAAGGGTTGATAAAAACATAGAAGAAATCAGTTTTATTTGGAATATTAAGAAATAAAGTTTTAATTATGAATATTTTTAATTTAGAGCCATCTTTTTAAATTTACGCATACTGGAATAATGTTTTTTAAGGCAAATTAAGAATTTATATCGTCTGCAAGGATTAACAGATTAGATTTAGAAACAAGATTTTAATTTAATAATTTGAAGTAAGTACGGAACATTATTATAAGAAAATTAAGATAGTATAAAGGTTAGTTTTCGCGAAAAAATTTTAAATTTGCAATATATATATATATATATATATATATATATATATATATATATATATATATATATATATATATATATATATATATATATATATATATATATATATATATATATATATATATATATATATAAGATTCTTGCAGTAAAATGATAAAATGTTATACATGAGTGTGTGCGTGTGTGTTTGTAAGTGCGTACTTGTATGCGTCTGAAATATACGAAACTGCATCATTGATATCCTTCTAAATTTTCACGATATTCGACGGGGTTTTTATTTGAATTACCGTATGTGATTAACTACTAAATTTTACAAAAATATTTTTGTTATTTTTAGCGCATGCTCAGCTAAAAAACGTTTTAGACAAATCGCCATACTTTATGAAATACTTAGAGCATATATGATTTTGTCGTAATAGGTATATATTCTATATTATTAGTTTTCACAAAAAAATATCTAAATTCAGTTGACAACTCCCTCTTGTATAAAAGAAATGTTAATTACATAATGTTAATTACATATATTTTTTAATCTTAATAGAAATACCTTCTAGCCTTACACAAAAATATCTATTGTTCTAAAAGATCCACATATGACAATACAATTGTCATTATTCAACTCGTTATTGGTCCATAATTACAACCAGCACTGAAAATTATGATATTAAACACATTATTAGTATATCTGAATTTTTCCAAGTAATTTTATAGATATTGAATAAAATAAGTAAAAACGAAACTGTTGGTTGATTTTTGGCAATCTAGTGTATTTACAAGATGCAGAAAATAATTTTAGAGAGAGATTAAATGCAGTTGTAACCATGATAGTAACAAGTATTAATCAATACTGGTGCACTAAAATCTATTTAAAATTACGTCATTTTATGTAATTACTGTATTTATTCAGCAGAGATAACGAAAAATAACCAGCAGTTTTATAAATTTTGATAATCAATATTATTATGTAATTACATCTATCTACTTCAACCTTGCACATATAATGCAAATTCATATTTTGTTCTGCAGTTGATAACCGGAGTCTTGCTGAAAACATATTCATGGAATTTCCATTATGAGATAATTTTTTGGGGTAGCATTTAACAGGGTTTACATTGTTTTATGTTACATATGTATTAAATTACCGGATACACTTTTAAAATCAGGAGAACCCATTTATGGAATATTCTTCATTTTAAAAAGGTCTAATAGCCGAATTTCAATTAAACGTGCATTGTAATATAGAAGATTTTTCTGGGTTGTTTTTAGTATATTTCTTATTGCTCTACAATGCTCAATTATAATGTTAGTCAGTTATGGTGAAGTAAACTTCTACAATCACCTAAAAACGATTATGAAAGATTAGATTTTATATAAAATTACTAATGGGACTAATTTTTGATGGGACTTTCATTGTTCATTTTCAGGAATTGTATACTGTCGTATCATTCTATAATAAAACTCACTGTAAAAAATCAAATTTTCGTCTGGAAGAGAGGACGAGCGTAGGGGACGACGCCTGCTAGTTTAAATCTAAATATATATAGGCATATGTAAAGATATAAGTACCAAGTTTCAATTAGTTTTCTTCAAATGTTAGTTAATTTGACTCAAAATTAATATGTTTTGAACAAGAAATTATTCTAATAACTTAAATTAAATAAATTTCATATAAAACCTTAATTTAAAAGATTAAAAAAATCATCGAATGATTTTTTATTTTCGAAACATAATAACCTGTATCAAATTATGCCTCCAATTACATAAGATTAATAGGATGCTTGCAGTTATACTGTAAAACATTTTCGGAACGTTTAAGGAAATTATCCCGAAACATTTTGCATATTTTACCGGAATTTCGAATTTTTTTATGCCTCACATCATATATGGCAAGAATTTGTGTTATAGTTTTGAAGGTTTCAACTTTCCCGTAAAATATATGTGCATGCGTGCTTCAAGTTTTATGTTCCATTTGCCAATTTGATAGCCGAAGAAGCACAAGAAACATCTGCCTAGGTACATGAGACAATTTCAATCTGAACATATGTTTGTTTGAACATTATTTGTTTAGATATCAACAATAAAGAATGTAATTGCTTGAAGTAAAGAAATATTAAATAAACAATGTAAAAAATAAAAATCTTAAAAACGAAAGTGTAACTTTACCGACAATCAATCTTGTAAGAATTACGAAACGCTACAATGCCATCTTACATACAAACGCTTCTGGTAAGCAAACAATTAAGACAATGCGAACCCAACAGTTTTGTTTCTTTCAATTATACAATCAAAACATAAAATCCATGCATAAGATAAAACTTTGTGAAAAACGATATTTGCTCAAAAGTACCCATTCAAACCCGATCAGTGACGTCAAACGTATAACCGACTGTCTTGAATTGCAAATAACCAGTAATTTGGCAATCATAAATCTAGATAACTACAATGTTATATATTTAGTAAATATTGGAATGCCAGTAGTGAGATTTAAAGGCACTTTGATGTAAATTATTTTTTATTTGGAGAAGTTAAAAAGTAACATACATAATGTAACTAATTTAAATTCTTAATATTTTAAGTTAACATAATAACATATATTAATATTTAAAAAATACTTGAAATATCATTTATTTCTCGTTAGATGTTACCCTAAATATATTGCGATAGTGGTGAAAAAAGAAATCGCTCAATTGTTCTCTATTCATCGTACAAATTGAAACAAATTCAGTGTCTATTTTTCTTAATTTATTAATAGTTTAATGCAATTAAAATTAAAATTTTACGTATATTTAAGTATTGTAAAAACCCTTTGGCCTTTCCACGTATCTCATATTATGTCACAAACAAATGATAAAGGAAACATTTTTAAAGCATCATGCATGAAAAACGAAATGAAAAAAGCCCTTAGACAAATTTATTACCATACAAGAACGAAAAACAATGACTCTTTATTCATGCATGGCTCTTTTAGTGTCATACTTTTTTTGTTTGATTTTTTATGTTATTTTCTTCACATATCATATCAATAGTGAAACAATCTATCATCAATATCTTTTTTCTTCGTCCTCATTACTTATTCTGTGCTTAGATATCAGAATATATACACGTGAAATTGTGTGATGCATCTATATTTCTTGCACATGAAAAATGCATTAGTTTTGTCAAATGCTTTTTGACTGACGTTAGAAAGATTGCAAATCTTTTATTGTAAAAAGAAAAATGATGAACCTGCATTTAAAGTTTTATTGAAGTACAACGAACTTTAATTATATTTATAAAAGTAGTAATGTTTACTTTTTAAATACCGTAATTTGAGTTATAAATTTTTGGATACATAATAAGTAATAAAAGAGCATAAGCTGAAAAAGTATATGTACTAAAGTTGCATTCATATACACTATATGGCCATTGATTATTGGACACTTGCGATTTTAGACATTTTGTTAAATATCTAGAAAAATACATGAGGAATCATCTCGAAACTCTTAGTGTATAAATATAATGGTATACGTCATACGTCTCTGTGAAGATTTTTTTCCGAAACTCCATAGGGGACCGTCAACAAATTAAAAAAGAATGAATATCTTTTAAATAACCCTGTCAAAACTAAGGTAGCAAAAGCGCTCAAACTCTAGATTATGATTGAATGCCTTATTGCAATACGCCTTGTTCATTTTTATGTAAATAGCATGCATACTCACAGAGTAATTAAGTTTTTTATAAAAATGGTCCCAAATTTTTCCAAGTTTTTTTCTTATAATTTTCAGAGTTCTTAATATAAAATAATATTTTTTTCAGAAAATATGACAAGCAACATTGTACACAGCACCCTGTAATCAGAATTAAAAATTAATGAAAATTGTACACAAAATGAGTTGGTTTACTAAATATTTTTTTACTGCGCATGCGTCAATGATATCAAAATTTCATTTGCATATTATGTTAGCTAAATATATAGAGCAACTTTTGTGAAAGTCACAAAATCATAACTTGAAAATTCTGAAAATAATCGTCAATTGAATAAGTTGAAAATCCATTATTCTCAAAATGAAGCAAAAACAAGAGGGGTTGTATCCATATATTCATTGATTAATGTCAATATAGAATACACAATACGGGATGTACTACTACATTTGGATAAAATCCCTCATTTTTTTGCTTCATTTTGGAAACAACGGATTTTGCCCTTTTTCTATAGACGATTACTTTCAGAATTTTCAAGCTATAATTTTGAGACTTTTACAAAAGTTCCTCTATACATTTAGCTAACATAATATGCAAATGAAATTTTGATATCTTTTGACGCATGCGTAGTAAAAAATTATTTAGTAAACCTACTCATTTTTCATACAATTTTTATTATTTTTTAATTCTGATTACAGGGTACTGTGTGCAATGCTGTTTGTCATATTTTCTGAAAAAAATATTATTTTATATTAAGAACACTGAAAATTATAAGGGAAAAACTTGGAAAAATTTGGGACCATTTTTATAAAAACCTTAATTACTCTGCGAGTATGCATGTTAAAAATGAACACAGTGCATTACAATAAGGCATTCAATCATAATCTAGAGTTTGAGCGCTTTTGCTACATTAGTTTTGACAGGGTTATTCAAAAGATATTCATTCTTTTTTAATTTGTTGAAGGTCCTCTATGGAGTTTCGATAAAAAATCTTCACGGAGATGTATGACGTACACTATTATATTTTTACACTAAGAGTTTCGAGATGATTCCTCTGCATTTTTCTAGATATTTAGTAAAATGTCTAAAATCGCAAGTGTCTAATAATCAATGGCCATATAGTGTATATATATATATATATATATATATATATATATATATATATATATATATATATATATATATATACATTCACGGTGAATCTTAACTCCTCATCAAAACTTTAAAGGATCATATACACATCAAGACAAACAATATTAAATTGAAAACTAAAGGTCCTATTAGTTCTTTTAACTTCCCACATACCTGATCAGAAATCTATTATCAATCATTAAAAAAAAACAACTGAAAAATAACACGCATGAAAAGTATAATAAAAAACGCCCTTAGCATAAATTTATTATTATACAAGAACGAAAAACAATGACTCTTTATTCATGCATGGCTCTTTTAGTGTCATACTTTTTTGTTTGGTTTTTTTTTATGTTCTTTTCTTCACGTATCATATCAATAGTGAAACAATCTACCATCGATATATTTTTTCTTGGTCCTCATTATTTATTCTGTGCTTAGATATCAGAATATATATGCGTGGAAATGATGTGATGCATCTATGTTTCTTGCACATAAAGAACGCATTAGTTTTGTCAAATGCTTTTTGACTGACGTTAGAAAGGTTGCAAATATTTTATTGTAAAAGGAAATTGATTATCTCTCATTTTAAATTTTATTCTAGTACAATGAATTTTATTTATATGCAGAAAAGTAGTAATTTTATTTGTTAGTTACTGGAATTTAAGTTATGAATTTGCGGATGCATAATTACTGATAAAAGTGCAAGAGAGAATTTTTAGATCAATTCGTCAAGCGTAGAAAATGAAGTGCAAGAATTTAAAAAAATATTTTGATGTTTGTGTAATAGTACGCTGTTAAAAAAATTCTGAAATTCACGAACCATTTTTTTTCCTGAATTTTACAGAAAAGGTCCATTTTCACAACAAAAGGGCATTTTCCGTTACAAATCACTAAATTCCACCATATTTCCTGAAAATAACGAAACGGATGGAAATAGAAACAAAAAACGGATACACTCCGTTGTGTGTGAGCCTCCATGGCCGAGTGGTCAAGGCACCACGCCGCTAATTGCCTGCGAACGCAGATTGTGGGTTCGGGTCCCACTGGCGCAATGGAACATTGGAAATATATAAAAAAAACCTTTTAAATTTTATTTTTCTCTTATTTCTTATTAAAAAATCTTTTAATTAATTAGCCAAAAATAAATAAATAAATATT
This sequence comes from Maratus speculifer, assembly GCA_964019185.1. Classification (NCBI taxonomy): domain Eukaryota; kingdom Metazoa; phylum Arthropoda; class Arachnida; order Araneae; family Salticidae; genus Maratus; species Maratus speculifer. The sequence goes on along the minus strand of OZ025294.1, from coordinate 375,146,527 downwards.
GTACGACAATTTCAAAAAATTGTCTATACTACTTTTTTGTAAAAAAAACTGTTAATAAAAACTTTTTTCCATTAAAAAAAACAGTGGTTTTAAGCAGTGATTTTTTTAATTAAAATATTTAAAAAATTAAAATTGATTTTAAAAAAGAATAAGTATTCTGCATCAGTCTAAAATAGAATAAAATAAACCATTTACAAATATTCTAAGGAATATATTTGAAAGGAAATCTTTAAAAAGCACAATAAATTTTCCCACTAACTCATAAAATACATACTTTGTACAGTCTGGCACAGCTGCTTTGGCTAAGATCGTAAGGATTTGTTCCGCTATGAAAAGGTCCCGAGGGCGATTCTCAGGACGGCGTGAACTAAATTATACAAAATAATAATACAATAATTAAGTAAAATAACAGTGCGTCTTGAAATCACTCGGTAATTACGAATTCTTCGACGATTAATCGATTCTTTAATTTTAAAAATTATGTTAAATTACTATTATTAAAAATCAAACTTTCTAACGGAAAGTCACTGCTTCTTCAAACGGAGTTTCCTTTTCTTGTATTTCCCACAACGGAAAATCTACTAACGGAACGGTAAAAGTTCGGCTACTTTGCTACCGGTAATTTCACCATAAATTCACAGATTTGTTTTTAACTGTGTATGTAGTTCTTCACATACAGTAAAGTAACCGAAATAATATATTAATCTTATATATCTTACGTACATACTATCTTCTTTCTAATATACAGAAAGTATCTTGTAATAATCCTTAGCAATGTATACCAATTTCATAAAGTGCGAAACAGTATAACATTATTAAAACGTGTTCCAAACAGAGCTCCTTCCTATACCATTATACAATAGAATACTTTTGTGTAGCCCAATAAACATTAAACAAATATTCTTTGAACCTCAAATTGTACTGAATGTATAATTTAGTAAATACTTCATGTAAGAGTTCACCCGTTTATTATCATCGAAAGACTGTAACATCATTAAAATGTACACGAAATTATTTTCAGGTTGGGTAGTTTTTGTTTTCTTACATGCGGATAATCAAACGGACGGCCTGAACATAGACTATAGGTGCCACGTATTTACATAATTACGAACGCACTTAAAGTGCCTTTTGTGCAAATGTTTTATTATACAAGAATGAGAAAAATATCTTTTTATCCATGCACAGCTCTTTTAGTGTCATGCTTTCTTTTATCACGTTTTATGCTATTTTCTCCAAATATCACATCATTATTGAAGCAATATATTATCTATCTCTTTTTTTTCTTGTCCCTCATTACTTATTCTGCGATTATATATTAGAATATATATACGTAAAATGATGTGATGCATCTATGTTTCATACACATGCAAAATGCATTACTTTTGTCAATTGCTTTTTGAACGACGTTGGAAAAGTTGCAAATGTTTTATTGCAAAAGGAAAAAAAATGATATTGCATTTTAAATTTTATTCAAGTGCAACGAATTTTACTTATAAAAAAGAAAAGTAGCAATTTTTATTTGTTAGTTACACTGTAAAAAAAATATCTGCAAAGGTACTAAACCTTTTCTAGGAAACTGGTATTCCAAGAACTTTTCCTGTAACGGTAACAGCAAAAATTCAAGTTTCGGAATCGATTACATGAATTTTCCCTGTTATCGTTACATGAAAAGTTCTTGGAATCCCAGTTTCCTAGAAAATGTTTAGTACCTTCACAGATTTTATTTTACAGTGTACCATAATTCGAGGTATGAATTTGTGGATGTATAATTACTGATAAAAGTGCAAGAGACAATTTTTAAATCAAGTCGAAAAAAGCTCGTCAAGCGTAGAAAATGGGGTGCATGCTATAACGAAGTTTAAAGATTATTTTGTAATTGGTGTTATATTTTGTAGTACTTCGGATACAGTATAGTATCCGAAATCCTATGTTAATCTAATGTTATCCCTGAACATATTATCTTCTTTCTTTTATACAGAAAGTAACTAGTATTAATCCTCAGGAATATCGTAACCAATTTCGTAAAATGTGAAACAGCTTATCATTATTAAAACGCGTCCCAAACAACGTCCCTCCCCTATACCATTATATAATACTAACAAAAGCCATGCTTTGTTTGGATTCGCGAAGCATTATTTTATAAAACAGATATTTGAAAGTAACAATATTTTTTTTATTATTATTATTTTTGCATCTTTATTAAACAAAAACGTTATTTTATGTTTTGGCGCATTTTAATTTTTTACTTATGATGTAAAACTGGCATAAGATATTTTCGAAGCAAACTTTTACAATTTTTTTTTTTTAATTTTCAACTAAAAGCTCTTTTAAAGATGTTTTTACAATTTCCAGTAACCACTTATGTTTTTTAAAGTTGTTTGAAATATGCATGTTTCCAATCTTTGTAATCAACATCCGATAATCTTTGATAGCTATTTTAGAATAATATATTTGAAGAAAGCTTGAAGAAAGTTACTTCTTCAAAATCCTATTTTCTGGAAAAAACATTTGAAATCTGCTTTCGTTGATACTATGAATTTTCAACTGTAAAACATTTTATTTTAATTTCCTCATTTTTATACATGTTAGCGTATGAGAATTGCTGTAATTCTCTCCGCGTGGGAGAACTGTTTACTTTCTGCGAATGGCAACTCAATTAATGGAATTAACTTTTAACGAAGCGCTCTCTCATTCTCGCAGTGACGTTTTCACGAATAATTATTGTTGTGTTTGCGAACTTATTAAAGTCTTATTTTTCTATAAAATCCTTCTGATTAATGAGTCGATGTTATTTAGCCACAATACGACCTTCGCAAAAATACTTATAAAGAGCTTGAACCAACAACTTCACGCAGATCTTTTAATTTTTCATTTATATAACAAATTTAAGAATTAATTTTATTTGTTTACAATTATTTGTTGCCAGTTTACAAAAAAAAAAAAATCCATAATACAATTTTTTAAAAATGTTTAAGTGTCATCTGTGCAAACGATTTTGTGGGATAATGAAAACATTTTTTATTTAATAAATTAATCATGATTCTATCTATAATTATTTACTCCATGATTTAAACTTTTTTTTCTGAAAATATACGCGTTTCATTTTTTATTTATTTGCTAAAATGCTTCCGTATTGGAAATGCATGTAAAATAAATTAATTAAAATAATAATTTTTTTAACGTTTTACTGTAAAAAAAATTATATTCTGCAAATCTACAAATCATAATTTATTTTTGTGTTTAATTTGAAGTTAAAATATTGAATAGTTTTTTTGTAAAGCGTACGACAAATTGTAATTTGAGTGGACTAGTAGAGGATTCGCTTCGCTCATCCTAATAATACTTCTGTGTAACCCTATAAATATTTAACAAATATTCTTTGTGCCACAAATTGTACACTGTGAAAAAATTATGTGAAGGTACTAAACATTTTCGAGGAAACTGGGATTCCAAGAACTTTTCCTGTAACGGTAACATCAAAAATTCAAGTTTTAGAATCGATTACATGGGTTTTTCCTGTTACCGTTGCATGAAAAGTTCTTGGAATCCCAGTTTCCTAGAAAATGCTTAGTACCTTCACAGATTTTTTTACAGTGTACTGAATGTATATTTTAGTAAATACTTAATCAATTTCATTCATTTTATTATCATCGGAAGAGTGTGACACCATTAAAATGTACATGAAACTATTTTTTAGGTTGGGTAGTTTTTATTCTGTTACACTGTAAAAAAAAAAAAAGGGTCGATCTACTAAAAAAACTTTAGTAATCCTTGTAATTACGGAAAAATGTTTAGTAATCTTAGTCGGTTACTAGAAAATCTGTAAGAATAACTAGAAAAAAGTTAGCAACGAATAGAGTTAATAGTTTTATATTTTTAATAGCTATTACTAAAACTCACTTGCCGTGGCCTCGATAGCATAGTGGTTATAGTAACGGACTCCAGGCTAAAAGGTCCCGGGTTCAATGCTGGACAGCGCCAAGTACGCCCCGAATGTATGTAGTGTAAGAACCCTATAATAAAGGGGTTATGAAATTCCTGTTGGAACTGGTCGCAATGTTTGGTGCTGCCATCTATTGCGTTTTTGCCGAAAATCTATCGCTTCAGAAGTCTGGATGCAGCTCGAAGGAAGCTCCTGCCCTTCGGACGCACGTAATTGTTATTAAAAATAATTTTAGAGCTATTACTAAAATTTGCTTGGTGGCTCATACTAAAAATTTTTAAGTTAGTTATACAAAATATTCTTTTGTTCAGCTTACAAAAGAAATGCTTGTTTCACTTGCAAAAACAAAGTTTGTAATGGTTACTAAAAAAATCTGTGGAATACAAATTTACTAAAAAATTTTTAGTAACCTCTTGAATTTTTTTTACAGTGTACATGCGGACAACGGACGGGCGGATTCAACGTCGATTAAAGGTGCTACGTATTTGTATAATTACGAACACACCTAAAGAGACCCTTTTACAAGTATATTATTATACAAGAAAGAAAAAAATAACTCTTTACCCATGCATGGTTCTTTTAGTATCACGCTTTCTTATACCAATTTTTATGTTTGTTTCTCCACATATCACATCAATGTTGAAGCAATCTATGATCGGTTTCTCTTTTTTTCTTGGTCCTCATTACTTATTCTACTCTTAGATATCAGAATACATATACGTGAAATGATGTGATGTATCTATGCCTCTTGCACATGAAAAATGCATTAGTTTTGTCAAGTGCTTTGTGAAGGGCGTTAAAAAAGGTTGCAAATGTTTTATTGTAAAAAGAAAATGATGATTTTGCGTTTTTAAGTTTATTCAAGAGTATCGAACTTATTAATTATTTGCAGATTTTTTCCTTTATTTGTTAGTTACTGGAACATAAATTATGAATTTGTGGATAAAAATATATTTGTAAACAGGTTACATAAGTGTATGATGTATATACACTACAAGGCCATTGATGACCGTCTACTTGCGATTTTAGACATTTTGTTAAATATCTAGGAAAATACATGAAAAATTATCCCGAAATTCTTAGTGTATAAATATAACAGTTCACGTCATTCATTTCCGTGGAGATTTTTTGCAGAAACTCCAAAGGGGACCGTCAACAAATTAAAAAAGAATGATTATCTTTTGGATAACCCTGTCAAAACTAACGTAACAAAAGTGCGCAAACTGTAGATAATGTTTAAATGGCTTATTGCAAAAGACAGTATTCATTTTTATGCCAATAGTATGTGTACTCATAGAGAAATTAAGGTTTTTATAAAAATAGTCCCAAATTTTGCCAAATGTTTTGTTTGTAATTTGCTGAGTCTTTAATCACATCTATATCAAAATATATCGTAATACCAACTTAGTATTACGCTTATTAGAAGTATGGATATTCAAGTATGTAAAATTTCAAGCGTAACTTCACTGCTGAAAATTAATTGAGAAATTGAGAAATTGTTTAATATATATATATACATATATATGTGTTTGTGTGTGTGTGTGTGTGTGATTTACGATGCTGACTCTATTGTGTTTCATGTTACGCCGCAGAATTGTGTGCTCAACAAGACGGATCTATTGCTGCGATTTGCAGCTTAACCAACATGTGAAGTGAAAAATGCTGGGCTGGCCATCGTCCCCGTAGCTTAAATGGTAGAGCATTTCGAGCTTTATTCCAACGGTTCCGGGTTTGATCCCCGGTTTGGACATTTTTCACTAAGCTGGTATTACGCTTAGTAGAAATACGAATATTCACGTATCTCGAATTTCAAGTGTAATTTCACAGCTGAAATTTAATTGAGGAATTGATTAATATAATATATATATTTTTTTTCTTTTATACTTATATTTTTTTCATTTTACTTATATTCTTCTTTCATATTTGTTCTAATATTATAATTTTATATGCCTTTGATACGTAATACTTCTTTTATATATTCATAAATAATTTTTAGGGTTTTAAATGCCAAATCAAACGGATAACCTCATTCATTGGCGGATATATTAAAAAAACTTTATTAGCCATTTAGGTTTTTTTTAAGTATCACAAATGAAAAAAATCATTGCATAAATTTATTAACATATACGAACAAAAAATAATAACTTTTCATTCGTGACTGACTGTTCAGTGATATGCTCTTCTTATATGATTTTTTTATGTGCTTTATGTCAATGGTGAAACAATCTATCATCAATTTCATTTTCGTGGGGCTTCATTACTTATTCAGTGCTTAGATATTAGAATATATATATACATTAAGCGATGTGATGCATCTTTGCTTCTTGCATATGAAAAATGCATTAGTTTTGGCAAAGGCTTTTTGAATGAAGATTAAAAAGGTTGCAAATTGCTTATTGTAAAAGGAAAATAGAAATATTTTATTTTATGTTGTAGAAAGAATTTTATATACAGGAAAGGAGTAATTCATTATTTCCTAGGCGTTGTTACCAGTATATGATTAACTAATTTGCAAGTAATGTTAATTGAAAAATTCGAAAAAATTTGAAATTTAATTATTTATTTATTTTTTATTAACATTTCTGGTTTTTATGGGTTTTATTGCATTTTTGGTTGACTAAAACATAAAAACTGTAATCATCATAACTTCTTTTTAAAGAAACAAATGATTCATTGCATTATATCTTTAAAAATAATTAACTGCATTATTTATAACTGATTTTACTTTTCGTAATTTATCTAATTATAAAAAATGTTCAAAGTTTGTAATTTTTCATAAAACTTTGTAAAGGTATTAATACTTAATAAACGAAAATGCAACAAGAAATCACTTGCACGATTAATTGCGTAATGAAATAAATATGGTGTTTTATTGAATTACAGAAATCTATGTGAGTGAAATTCTGACGAAATAATAGCATTTTTATAACAAAGTATTTCTACTATAGTTATTATTAGAATTGAAAAAAAAAAAGATAATTTTAGGTTTCAATAAAAACGAAAAAAAATGCATTGTAAATCTGGTTTTAAATTTAGCTTTGTTTGTTACATAATACAGGTTACTGGAAAATTTTAAATAATGACTGTGATTAAAACTCTTTTGCCAAAAATATGTGTCTGATGGAAATTTACAGAGACAGTTTAATCATTGACAAAGTCATGGTATGCCGATGCTCAAATTTTAAGACTAATCAGCGATTTTAAATGCTGCATTTCTCGAAATTTTTTCTTATTAAAAAAATCTCTTTTTATGTGCAAACGTTTAAATTAATATATATATATATATATGTGTGTTTTTTTAACTATAAAATAATTTTATCCAAAAAGCTAAACTAAACAGAATAAAATGTTAAAATAATTAACTGAAATTATATAAAAAATAGAAACCATGCAGTGAAAAAAATGAACAATTACGTTAAATTTTTATGTATGTTTAAAATCAACTAAAATAATGATAAAAATAAATAATAAACCACGAATATTTTTAATTAAGAATGATTCATTTGTAAAATACAAATATTTTACTTTTTATAATAATATTTTCTTCAGTTTTTATCGAAGTATCATTTTAAAGGGTCACCAGTGTATTGTTAGTTATGTAATGAGATCACAAATAGCATTTTGAGAAAACATCTATAAACAGCATTTACAAGAAGCGCGGAATATGCATTAACAACGATGAATCACAAACAATTTGCTTGAAAAGAAAAATAGTTCACTTATATAAAATTTTATTTTCAGTTTATTATCGAAACAATATTATTGGAGAGAATTAGAATATCACTAGGTATATAACAATGTACCTAAGGGCATTTCGAAATAACATCTTGTAAATTTTATCTATGTAACGGATACTCAGTAAATATTTTATAATACATTTTACTGAAAATATTTCGAATAACGTTGCTCGAAATAAAATTAAGTTGAATAGCAATACTAAAAATTATATTAAGTAAGTAAAAAAAATGTAATCTATTTTATTATTTTTTTTTAAATATAAATTTTTTAACAATAAAGTATTTGTACATATAAGATGAAATATGATCTAATTACCAAGAACAGAAGAAAAACACGTTTCACATTTTCTTCTAGTAAAAGTATCAACATTTCGAAATCCTCAATAAATAAATATATAAATAAATAAATAAATAAAAGCTTGTGATAACTCTAAAGGAACAATTTGGAAATTTATCAACGGAATATTGGAATATGCCAATATTATTTTTAAAATAAGAAATGAATGTGGAAAAGAAACTTATTTTATAATTCGATAACTATTTTTAAAAGGAAATACTCAATTGTACAAACAAACATATAAAAAAATAATTAATAATAATAGTAAAAAAAGTGGAACACAACAATAATAAAATGTTAAAAAAAATAATTTAAAAACCTCTTAATATAATGCAATTTTAATAAAGAGTTTGTTTAATAAATTCGTTTGTACAAATGAGTCTTTCCTTTTAAAAATATTTATCGACTTTTATAATAAGTTTTTTTCATTCTTACTGTTAATGTTATTAAAAAAATAATATTGGCATATTCCAATATTCCGTGGCTAAATATCTAAATTGTTCCTCTATAGTCATCACTGGCTTTTAAAAGACTCAGTTGTACAAACCAAAATATAAATAAATAATTAATAATAAGGGTCAAAAAAGGTGGAAAACTATAATAATAACAATTATAAAAAAACCTCCTAATATAACGCAATTTTAATAAAAAAAAAATAATAAGTTATACTTCCTGTTCATTGCATCACCCTACAGATATCTCGTATTCCAAGGAAAGCTTTAAACTCCTAACAAAATGGTAAGATAAATAATGCCGTTTTAGAATAACTTCGTTAATGAATATCATTTATCAAGTCATATGCAATGAAGGTGTCAGAGAGAAAGTGTCGTGCCTTTGTCAAGTGTCTTTATTAATTTTAAACAAAAGGATGCAAAGTGCTTTGTATTTGTAGAATATGTATTATTTGTAAAAGTTCTTTGAATTTTAATAAAAATGTTTTGACGGAAAAAAGCGTTAGAAAATGTATTTGAATGAAAAAAATGAATAATTGTAATAAGTAAAATTCTGTAGTATATATATTAAGAAAAATGTATTCATTGCAACTTCAATTTATACATACATATTTTTTTAAATACAACTAGATTTAAATGATATTCAGATATGGAAGGTTTTTTATTAATTTCAACTTGGTTAAAACGAATAGATTCTTTAATGTAATGTTATTATTTATTTAATTAACTGATTTATTATATTTTACCCATTTTTTACAGAAGATTAAGAAATATTTTAATTAAAAAATTATATGTGAGTAATATAAGTACAAATGAACCTCTTTTAAATTACAAACGATGAATGCGGGCAGAAGAAAAAATCCATGAGAATTTTTAGATTTCAATCGGAAGGATACAAATTGCAATGTTTAGAGATATTGCATTTGTAAAACTTATAATTCACAAAACAGAAAATAATATTTTTTCATGTATTTTTATTTCATGTTTAAACACAAACACAAGCACACACATATATACAATATTAAAATAACATAAGGAATTATAGAACAGGAAATTGTAGTTCACATTTGCAACATTATTTATTAAAAAATCATTATAATCGATATATTTTTAGAGAATAATAAATTTCAAAGCTGATATTAGTATTACACAGGGGACTAAAATTTTAATTGTGGAATAAACAAAATATGCTAATTGTCAAAATAATTTTAACAGTCAAAATAATTTTAACAATTTTCAAAATAATTTTAACAGTGGAACGTATTGAAAAACTAATTACTAAGATCCATAGCTATTTTTTTAATAATCTACACTAAATTTTGGAAATTAAATAAAATTTATATTTTTTTATTTGAATCCAAATTATTAGTGTGCATGAAAAATCCGTGGAAAAAATACGATAATTAGTTATGGGAAGTACGATTTTAAAAAATAAGAAGATAATTTAATACGTCTAAAATTTTGTTAATTCTGTGACGTGAGAGATGTTTAAATTTTTCCGGAAACCTTTTGACCCATTACAAAAATGTCTGAAAAATAATGAAGTTTTGGAATAATGTCTTTTATAAAAATCCCCTCATATCATGCATGGTCACAGTGACGTAACAATGACGCCACTGTGAGTCACTCTGGTCACTTCACATCTGTGACCAAAATACCACGACTCAGTGACGTCACATTGTGACTGAGATGTGACTTTCTTAAAAATCTTTAGAAAATTACAAATATTCTTCAAACCATGCTACTTACTTTAAAAAACATTTTTCTGGCAGCTTAAGAGCACACACTAGTCACGCGGTAAAAGACGAACGCTAATGATAAGTCTATAGGCGCAATCTTTTCAAATATCTCGCTGAAATTTTAATATTTTTACATGATGTTTTTGCACAAGATAGCTGAGGATGATCCACAACCGGCCTAGTTTTTAAGTTTTCAGTTTTGGTTTCAGATTTTCTTTAAAAACTTACTTTAACTTTCGGAACCGGTTTAAACCGGTTCTGAAACTGAAACTATCGTAATATAAAAAATATATAAGCAAAATCGAAAAAGTAAAAACTAGGCAGGTTGTGGATCGTCCCCAGCTATCTTGTGCAAAAAAATCATATAAAAATATTAAAATTTCAGCGAGATATTTGAAAAGATTGCGCCCATAGACTTATAATTAGCGTTCGGCTTTTACCGCGTGACTAGTGTATGTTCTTAAGTATTGTCGCTTTTGTCACAGTTTCGTCACAATGTTAATGTCAAAGTAGAGTCAAATGACGCATTTTTCACAAATTTGTCACACCGTGACTTCACAAAGTGATTACAATTGACGTCACAAACTAGCTCTAAAACGGCCATAACGACTTCACATTTTAATCACTGTGATTTCATATCGACGTCACGTGACGTCACATCGACAATCGATGTTCACAAAGTCACAATTTGACTTCACAACGACGTTGCAGTGACGCCACCATGCCTTACGGGTCTTTTCCCGTAAGACTTTTCCTGTCTTTTAATTTCAATTTAGTTAAAACAAATAATTTACTTGACGTAAAGTTATTATTTATTTAAACAAATGATTTCTTATATTTTACCGATTTTGAACAGAAGATTGAAAAAATTATTGACATTTTGAATATAAAAGAATTAAAAGGGAGTATTATGCATTCAAACAATCTTCTTTCAAATTATAAACGATGGATGCGAGTACATGTAAAAATCCATGGGAATATGCATACTTCAAACGGAAGGATACAAATTGATTTCGGTTTCAAGAAATTGCAGTTTTAATATTTATAATTCAAAAACAGAAACAATATTTTATCCATATATATATTTATTTTTTATGTTTAAACAAATATATATAGTATTCAAATAAAATATGAAATTATAGAGCTTGAAATTGTAGACAATATTTGCAACATTATTTTCATAGAAAATGTACATTGACAAAATACTCTTAGAGAATAATAAATAGCAAGACCGATAATAATATTAGACTAAATTAAAATTATAAATGTGAAATAATTAAATAAACTATTTGTTGTATTTAAAAATAATTTTAACAGTAGAAACGTAATAAAAAACTAATTATAAAAATCAATAGCTATTTTCTAAAGGTTGACAGGAAATTTTTGGAAATCAATTAAAATTGACATCATTTGTATATTATTTGTATATTTGAATCCAAATTATTAATGTTTTAAAAAAGTTCGATTTTCTAGAGTAATAAAATAATTTAACCTGTCTAAAATTTTTGTTGATTATATCATACGATAGATGTCTCAAATTTTTACGAAAACCATTAGAGCCATTACAAAAAGAAAGATAAATGCTGTTTTGGAAAAAAAATCATTTATCAAGTAATAAGCGATGTAAACGTAAAAAGTGAAATGTCATATCTTTTATGAGTCAGTTTTATGCAATAGAATATCAAAAAGTTTACATATGTGGAAATGGTATTGTCTGTAAATGTAATTTACATGCTAATGTAATATATCTTGTGTGAACAAATACAAAAAAAAAAAAAAAAAAAAAAAAGAAAGAAAATCAGTATAAACAAATTTTAATAGGAATAATTACAATCCTTAAAATGGATGGAGAATATTCTTTCAGCTTCAGTTTATATTTATGTTGAAAAAAATTCTATTAAAATTGCAGGGAAGAGGTTGATTTCAATTACGTGCTATTTGTCAAAAGAGGATAACTAATTTTGCACTATGTGTTGTTGTTTTTTTTCCTTCTCAAACTATTTTCTTGTAATCACTTTCAAATTATAAACGATGAGAGGAAAAATATGCTTTAAATTGTTTTTAAATGCTTTAAAAATGCTTTTAATATTTTCAGATGTCATCCAAAACTATCCAATGTGATTTAAGTTTAAAGAATTTGTAGTTGTAAAAACTATACTTCACAAAAGTCTATTTAATATTAAATATATCAAATACATTTGATATATTTTATTAATATATTTAACATGTATAATATATATTTAGTATATACTTAATATATTTCACATTAAATATATAAATAATTTATGTATTATTTTATTTCATATTTTAAAAAATATAGGTATAATTTTAACAAAAAAATTAATATTATGTAGCAATGAACGTAGCAATTAAATTTTTTAAGTTTTTTCAACGAAAATCTATCTTTACGAAATGTTTTTAAAGAATACTTAATTTTAAAGTTCATCGTACTATATTACATATGAACAACTTAATATTACTGAAACTTAAGTTTTAGTAATTTATTTTTTTTACGTTTAAAAAAAACGAATTGCGAAAAAATTGCGAAACCTCCAAAGGGTAGTTTGTTTTATTACATTTATTATTTAATATTTAAAAGCAATAGAAATAATAAATGAGTTATAAATGTTCGATTTAAGTAAAACTATGATAATAAAGGAAAAAAATATTCATAATTTTGTTACTGTTTATTTTAAAATTAAAATGAGCTATTATCACGAAACAAAATTTTGTTTAAAATAGTTAAGGTGATAAAAACATTAACAAAGCTATGGAAGATGAATTTTTGCTTTAAAATATGTGTATAATATAGTTAAAGTTCATTGCAAAAATTTAAAATGTGAATAAAATTAAAAAGAATGGAGGTTTTAAATAAAAAGAAAGATTGCAGAAAAATGAAAAAAAAAGGATATGAAAGTTATTTTTGTATATTATCAGACAAATATCTGACATGCTTTCCAAAAACACTTAGCAAAAAAGGGGGCAAATAACTTATTAACTTTACTATAGTTTTAGTTTTTAAGGTACTAGCGATCTCATAATCGACAAAATAGTTAAGAGTGCTACGTGGAAATTTTCTAATTTGAGCTAAATGTTTACTAAACTGTCAAAATTTCAAAAAAAAAAAAAAAATGTCCTAAATCTAGATGATGAATTTATAATTTCTTTTACTGAAATAAATTGTGAAACACTTCCAGGTTTCACTGCATTAAAAGAAATACATTAATTTTAAAATGTACATAAAAACATATGCATGAAAACTCGCGCTCAGATGGTTCGGTTACAATAATTATGTGATTCATTAAACCCTTGAAGAGGAGTGACTGCTACACGTGCCACTTAAGTGTCTCGCAAACCTTCATTATTCCCGCCAGTAATTGTTTATTCTAAAGTTTAACCCGTAAGCACACGCATAGGGTATTTTTGACCCGACGCACCTTATTATGCTCAGGATTTTCAAGAATTCCTCAAGACTTGCACCTGCCACTTCCGGTACTATACTGGATGGTCTAGCAAGAGGGGATCCTGGGAACAGAAACTTGAAACACGAGATTTTTCTATAGTGGCTACTGTGAATGGGTCAATTTTACCCAACATACAAAATATACAAAATATACAATTTTTATATAAAATATTGCTTGTAATGCTATTTAAACATATTTTTTCAAGAAAGAAAATCGCTAAAATTATGTACTAAATGCGTTTCAAAATGATAGAAAACGAATGAATGCCGAAAAAATATACAAGAACAAAGGTAAGTTTCTTTGGGTTTTTCTTGCTTTGAAATTTGATTTTTAAAACAAATAATGCATTTTGTTACTTAAAAAATGATTCACATAATACTTTTGACTTGATTTATTTTATTTATAATGCCGAGAAGTTCACGATAAAGTTAGGGTCATAGTGACCCAGTGCGTGTGGTTACGTCATAGAAATGGGTGCGTGTGCTGAAGGGTAAAGTTATTTAGTTGGGGCCTTTTCGCGCTTCAACCACGGAAATTTTTTTATTTTGAAAAACTGGTGCTAAATGTTTAAAAATTAAGCAAACTACTCTCGTCCCGGAAGAAATAACTGTATTACTAAAAGAATAATAAGAATTTGTGAAGAAAAAATATACAAAGTAGGATTGGTTATAGCTCAGTTCGAACATGTTGAATTGGTATTATATAAAATTTCAAAAAACATATGAATCCTAAATAATATCAAATTTTGTTATTCTGTAAAACTATTTTTTAACTTATCCTTACATGCTTATAATGAATTTCATTCGGTACGGAGAATAAAAGTAATGCATATTTTAACTAAATTTGACATTTCATAAAACAAAATTTAGCGTAGTAAAAATCTTATTTACACATGTGTAGCTATAACAGAAAAAAAATTGTTCCAATTTTAAATATAGCATATTTTAAACGTGTGCTATGGTCGCTTCGAAATGATCTCGACTAGATTGGTCCCGCATTTTTTTTTTTACATATTTTTAATTAAAGTTTAAAGAAGCTTAAGGTATATTGAAACACCCATTTAATGCAAACTCGATGCGAATCCCACAGTATTTATGTTGGATTCTAATTGCCCATGACATCATACTGATTTTATATTACATCACTTTATGCATAAATGATGATTGGCTATCTTATCAAAGATCTCTATTGGTCCTCTTATTAAGAGTTACTATTGGATAATCTAGAATCCTAACTAAAATCTATAAATACATGTGCTTTCCATTATGTTCTGTTCTGCTCTTTCTTGCTTGTACTCTGTCATGACCTACTGTAAATAAACTCCTTCGATCCCATATCAACGCAGGGTCTTTTTCGAGCTGAAACCACAGCAGAGCGTGGTTCTTACTTACTTAGTGTTTTTCTGCGTTGAACGGAAAAGTGGGTCAGGCAAAATTTATTGCCATAGAGTACTTATGTTACTTTCGTCTACGGTGTTTTAAATGATGACTGAAAACAAGGATTATTCGGTCGCTCCGTTTGATGGAAATAATTTCCAAATATGGAGCAGAAGAGTAACTGCGATTTTTGCGGCGAAAGAAATTGATGATTTTTTGGAAAAGGAAGCAGATCCAGCAAAAGCTTCAGAAGTGATTAAAGCAAAAAAGGCTTACGCTTTATTATTATCGCTTTTAGAGGATAGGATTTTATCTTCTCTTCAA
Organism: Maratus speculifer; assembly: GCA_964019185.1. NCBI lineage: Eukaryota > Metazoa > Arthropoda > Arachnida > Araneae > Salticidae > Maratus > Maratus speculifer. The sequence goes on along the minus strand of OZ025294.1, from coordinate 375,131,155 downwards.
AAAGAAGATACCGCATGTAAAATCTGGAAATTCCTGCAGGCAACATATGAACTTAAAGGAGCCATCAATCAAATACTGACACGGAAAAGACTGTCCACAATGAAAAAGAATAAAGATATTACAATGAGACAGCATATTGACGATGTTTTGAAATTAATTACTGACTTAAGGATATCTGGTGCTCAGGTGAGTGACATTGATACAATTGTTTACATTTTAATGTCTTTGCCGAAGGAATTTGAATCCGTCAAAGTTGCGTTAGAAAATCAACCTGATACTAAATTGACTCTGGAATTTGTTATGCAAAGACTAATTGATGCTGAAGCATTAATGAGTGAATCCAGAAATACTACTAAATCATTTAATGATAATATTGCTTTTATGTCGGCACAGAAAAAACTCTTTTGCAATTTTTGCAAAAAGAAAGGCCACACCTCAAAATTTTGTAGAATGAAAACCGTAAAATGTTATAATTGTTCAAAAATAGGTCACTATAAAAAATTTTGTAAAAATAAACCAGAAACGCAGATAAATGAAAAACAGTCAGCTTTTGAAATATCTTTTATGACTGGAATCACAAATAATTGGAAATTTATCATAGACTCAGGTGCGACATCACATATGTGTTCTATCAAAGAATGGTTCACTTCTCTTAAACCTGCAACTGGGACAATTAAATGTGCTTCAAAGGCAGCAGTGTTAAATGTGGAAGGTACTGGAAGTATAAATGGTACAATATCTGAGAATATTCGCATAACTTTAAAAGATGTATTATATGTACCGAATCTAAACGGACAATTAATTTCTGTCAAGAACATAGAAAATCAGATTTTTCAGTGATATTCAAGAATTAAGAAGTATTTATCGAAAAAGATAATAAGAAAATGCGCTTCGGTCATCGGGATATTCATGGACAGTATATATGTTATTTTACTCCATCTAATGAAAGTGCTTTGACATCAACGTACGATAAGGACTTATGGCACAGAAGACTTGGACACCCCTGTAACCAGCCACTGATTCATTTGGGATTACCTACCCCTTCATCATTTTGTGAAATTTGTGCTCGTGCAAAATTCAGTGCAACACCAGCTGTCAAAGGTCCGAGAAACAGAGAAAAAGAACCAATGTTGATGAATCACACGGATACTTGTGGACCCATATTTCCTGAAACTATTGGAGGTGAGAAATATTTTCTAACTATTACTGATGATTTTTCGCGATTTACTGAAGTTCGATTACTTAAAAAGAAAAGTGATGCAGCTCGTGAACTAATATCGTTTTGTAAATTAAATCCTGCCGTTAAGAAAATTAGATGTGATAATGCAAAAGAATTTATAGAGGGAGAACTTTTAAATTTTACAAATGAAGTGGGTATAAAAATTGATCCAGCTCCCCCATATACTTCATATTTGAATGGAATAACTGAGCGCGTTAATAGAACTCTCTTGGAAAAAGGTAGGGCAATGCTATATGAATCCAATTTGCCTAAGAGCTATTGGGGTTTAGCAGTACTAACTGCAGCTTATCTTAAAAATAGATTGCCAAGTAATTCTATTGATAATGATACTCCATATTATTTGAAATATAATAATAAACCAGATTTGAAAAATCTCAGAGTATTTGGCTGTGACGCCTATGCACTTGTACCTACTAACTTAAGAAAGAAATTAGATGAAAAATGCAAGAAAATGATATTTGTAGGCTATACTTCAATGGGATATCGACTACTGGATCCCACAACAAATCGGATAACTGTTTCTAAAAACGTTAAATTCAATGAAGAAAAGAAAAATTCAGTTAATTTTAAACATACAACTGAAAATATTGAGGAAAATTATCCTGAATCTAAAAATCAAAATGATGAAAATAAAACAGACTCTGAAACTTTAGTGCAAACAAAACTTGAAAACGATAAAAATTCAATTAATGAAAATATTATAAGATCCTCTTCTAGAGAAAAGAAACAACCCATAAGATATCCAGGGCCAGAAATATATGAAGCAATGCTCGCTCAAGAAGAAACTTTAACTTTTGATGACATTTCCTCTTTGCCGTACAGTGAAAAACAAAAATGGGAACTAGCCATGGACGATGAAATGAAATCCATTAAAGAAAACGATGTCTGGGACTTAGAGGAATTACCATTAGACAGAAAAGCCATCTCTTGCAAGTGGGTGTTACGTAGGAAAAGAGACGGTAAGTATAAGGCAAGGCTGGTAGCTCGCGGGTTCATGCAGCAAGAAGGAATAGACTATACTCAGACATTTTCACCGGTTATAAACATGCCTGCCTTGCGTTTCATATTAGTTATTATGTTGAATGAAAATTTAAATGTTTATGTTTTGGATGTTAAAACTGCTTTTTTAAATGGTGAATTAAATGAAGTTATTTATATGGATCAACCCAAGGGGTATGATGATAATAGTGGTAGGAAATGCAAACTTAAAAAGAGTTTGTATGGCCTAAAGCAAGCCCCACGACAATGGTATGAAAAATTTCAAAATTTTGTAATTAAACTGGGATTTAAACAACTTAATTCTGAACCTTGTATTTTTGTAAGAGATGTAAACTTTAAGAAAATTATAATGGCTTTGTACGTCGATGACCTTTTAATTTCCGGTTCAAATGTTAGAGAAATTAATGTTATTATTGATATGTTATCTAAAGAATTTCAAATGTCAAAAGCAGAAAAAGTTTCAGAATTTCTAGGTATTCGAATGGAATTTACTCCAGAAGGACTGTTTTTAGATCAGGAACATTACATTTTAAGATTGTTGAAAAAGTAGAATATGCTTGATTGTAATCCCTGTTCTGTTCCTATTGAACCTAAATCAACCCCTGCTATGTTTGAAAAAGTTAATGCTTTTAATGGGCCTTATCACGAACTAATGTGGTCTTTATTGTATTTAGCTTATGTATCCAGACCAGACATTTCATTTGCAGTCAATTGCTTAAGTCAACTCCAGGAACGTCCTACTGATGTTGCCTGGAATGCCTTAAAGAAAATATTGAGATACTTGAAAGGTACTGTAAAATTAAAAATAAACTACAAAAAGAGTAATTTAGATGATTCGGATTTGTCTATATATGTAGATGCAGATTGGGGGTCAAACTCAATTGATAGGAAGTCTGTGTCTGGTTACATAATAATGTTTTGTAACTGTCCTGTATTATGGTGTGTAAATAAACAAAAGACTGTTGCTCTTTCAACCACAGAAGCTGAAATAATTGCTCTGTGCAAAGGTATTCAAGACATTTTGTGGATGAAAAATATTGCCTGTGAAATTGTAAGTATTAAAAATGTTTTTGTGTATGAAGATAACCAATCATGCATCAAGTGCATAACTAATGAAAATAACTATGGGAGAATGAATCATATTGATATAAAACTGAAATTTATCCGTAATGTTATCAGAGAGAATCAAATTAAAATAGAGTATATTTCGACTGATAATCAAATTGCTGATATGATGACAAAATCTTTGCCTAAAGCTAAACTCCAAGCACTTTTACTCAAATGTAATATGAAAATATAATGTAAGATGCGATTAATTGAAGGTGTTGGATTCTAATCGCCCATGACATCATACTGATTTTATATTACATCACTTTATGCATAAATGATGATTGGCTATCTTATCAAAGATCTCTATTGGTCCTCTTATTAAGAGTTACTATTGGATAATCTAGAATCCTAACTAAAATCTATAAATACATGTGCTTTCCATTATGTTCTGTTCTGCTCTTTCTTGCTTGTACTCTGTCATGATCTACTGTAAATAAACTCCTTCGATCCCATATCAACGCAGGGTCTTTTTCGTTCTGAAACCACAATTTATGCGAAAATTTAAAAGAAATTAGGCAGTTTTCAACAATTTGATGTTCATTGCTTTTACACTACTTCTAAATATTATATTAAGCAAATATATCTTTATAGTTTTTACCTTTAAAAGTTGTTACCAAGGCTAAGTCCGGAGATACATAGAGTACTATTCCCCTATCATTATGTGTGTCCAAACTGTCCATGTCTTATAAGGTTAATATCTGAGCTAAATACAGACGATATTTTTCGAAAATCATAGTCATCAATGCCTATATACTTCTGCAACAATTGGTATGTCCGACACTTTTTAACATTCTTGCTGAATGCACTTTTTTCAAAAAACTATGTCATATAGAGTAGTTGCAATAGTTTTCAATTACTCTAGGTTGCACTACTACTGCAAGGTTTCAATTAACATCCACTTCCTATGTTTTTTTTTTTTTTTTTTTTTTTTTAGAATTTTAGTTTTTTGTGCATTTGTAAATAGAAAAAGAGGGGGACGTGTTTTTGTGCTATAACTTTTGATTATAACTCTATATAAATAATACTTAAAATAATTTAAAAAAATATATATTTTTGAGTTCAGCGTTACGAAAGTTTGATAGAATATTCCATACAATATACAACGAAAACATTTTTTTTTCATTTTGACATAATGTAATAAAGCCCTCTACATTTTCCCTAAATATATTTCGGAATATTTAATTATCTGTAATAAGTGAATTAATAATCTTTATAATTTTCCCCAGTTTCACCATGGAGAAGTTCCATGGTTTGAGAGTTAAATGACTGTCACAGTCAGGCACAGGAGTGAACTTATAATGAACTTTTGTTTTACTTTTTCTATAAAGAACTCTAAAAATACAGAAAAAAAACGCAGTTTCGCTGAGTACCACATACCCTTTTCATTACAAACATTAGCAATAACACAATATATAACATGCATTGGAGCAGTGTTCTCGCTGATATTTATTTGACCAACGTTAATAATTAGGCTAATTAAAAATAAAAAGTAGTAGTAAAATAGATTCGCTATTTAGTACATTATATATATATATATGTATATATATATATTTTTAATCGTTTAATGTACCCCCTTTTTTCAATATGTTATAACTCTGTTTTTATAATTGAGACAATGATTGTTATTAGTCAAATTTCAACTATCCGCTACAAATAAATTGAAAGTATGTGTAGATGAAAAAAATGTTTATATGCATATGTATAAAAAACGAAAAAGAAAAGAAAGAAAAAACAAAAATTGAGCACTAGGCAATTTGGCGAATCTAATCTCTTGTTTACTCGCCAAATGAAGAATTTAGGCGCAATGGCGAGCGACAGCGAGAATCTTGCATTGGACACAGTTAAAGCCATTCTTTCAAAAACACGAAATATTCCTTTGTAATATCCCATTTTGTTTTTAAAATCAAAATAATTCTGTAAAACTAAATAAAAGGCATAATTTTACTGAAAAATAATTTTTATATTTATAAAGAGTTTCTTGGATAAATTTACTATAATTTCAAAATATTAAAAAAATATTGCAAATTAATACAAATAATACAAATGATAAGCTATTATATTTACAAATATAAAATGTAGTATTACCATTAATAAAAAATAACATTAAGAGAAATGTGAAAGAAAAAAAAAGGAATAAGAACATAAATATTTTAAAGAAATGATCCTTTGATAATAAATAAATAAATAAATAAATAAATGAGGCATAATTTACATCATTAAATTTTTGGGACTTACATTGTGAAAACAAGGTTCTATGATTTAATACGAATACAAAAGAAGGCTTTCAGTTGTGAATATTTTGTTAAGAAAATGAAAGCTGACTTGTTGAAAAGTTTCTCTTCATTATAAATTCCAAAAATATTTCATATTCCTACCAAAAGTTCTAGAAATTTTAACAAAAGTTTAAGATAACTTATGTCATTTTACAATAACAAATTCTTTTATGAATATCATTTATAAACACATAAGAGATGAGGTTGCCGCCGTAAAGCTTTCAGTAAGAAACAGAAGAACCCAATCCGCTGTGCACATTCAGAAAATATATATGACTTAGACAATGAGATATTTTTTTAAAATTTATTCTTTAAATTTTCATTTCATAATTAAAAATTAATAGCATACAAAATACAATATATAAGAGAATAAAAAATGACAGAAATAACAGTTTTATTTTACTTATGAAGCATTTAATTTGTTTTCGAATAAACATGAGAAATGCTTACATTTCATCGCCAGTATCACCAGTTAATTAATACATCTATATAAACTAATTATATACACTGGTGGACAAAATTAAGAGATGGAAGGCATTTTCCCAAATATCTCGAGAAATACTGGATAAAAATAAATAAAAATTGGTATGGATATAACTTATAGTATGACAATAATATGTGCAAAGCAAAAATTAAAGTGCCATTCATTGGCAAGAGTTATTGCCAACAGTCCAATGTGGACTGAAATTCATGATGAAAGATGGCAATGAAAGTGAGGCTTGTATGGTGTGTAGTCGCCTCAAGTATGGTGCATGGTCACCTCTGACAGATAGACAGCATGCACAACGAGTATGCATGCTGTTAATAAGAGAGTTAAGGATTGCTTGTGGAAGACTCTCCCACTCTTCCACCAGAGCAGTTTTTAACTCCGGAATGCTTCTGGGTGGGGGTTGACGACTTGTAATAGCCCTTCCAAGAGCATTCCAAGCATGTTCAATTAATGAAAGACCAGGAGATTTGACAAGCCAATCCATTCGAGGAATATCCTCGCTTTCCAGATACTCCTCAACCAAGCGAGCCCTATGTGGTCGGGCATTGTCGTCCATAAAAACGAATTCAGGGCCAACATCACCCCTGAAAAGACGCACGTAGAATTGTAGGATCTCCTCCTGTACCTCTGGGCATTCACGGAACCAGTGTCAAACACATGAAGTGGTGTACGGGTATCTTGCATGATCCCTGCCCAATCCATCAGTCCTCCCCCAGCATAATGGTTCTTTTCCATGATGTTACTGCGATGGTATCGGGTCCCAGGTTTCCTCCATATGAATATTTGCCGAGAATCAGGTTGAAGACTGAATCTGGACTCATCTGTGAACAGAACGTTAGCCTATTGGAGCTGTGTCCAGTGTTGGTGCTGTCTGCCTCATTGTGCACGCTCTCTTTTGTGGAAGGGAGTGAGTGGGATGCAAATGGCTGGCCTCCTGGCATACAACCCTCTTTCACCGAGCCTCCTGGCAACAGTCTTCCTTGAAACTAATGTTCCTGTGGCAGCAGCAATGTCCCTAAACAGTTGTGTCTCTGTAGACGTCCGTTGAGGGGTATCTAGAAAGCGAGGATATTCCTCGAATGGATTGGCCAGCCAAATCTCCTGACCTTTTATTCGTTGAACATACTTGGGATGCTCTTGGAAGGGCTATTGCGAGACGACAACCCCGACCCAGAACCATTCCGGAGTTAAAAACTGCTCTGGTGGAAGAGTGGGAGAGTCTTCCACAAGCAATCGTTAACTCTCTTATTAACAGCATGCATACTCGTTGTGCATGCTGTCTGTCTGTCAGAGGTAACCACACACCATACTAGAGGCAACCACACACCATACAAGCCTAACTTTCATTGCCATCTTTCATCATGAATTTCAGTCCACATTGGACTGTTGCCAATAACTCTTGCCAATGAATGGCACTTTAATTTTTGCTTTGCACATATTATTGTCATACTATAAGTTACATCCATACCAATTTTCATTTATTTTTATCCAGTATTTCTCGAGATATTTGGGAAAATGCCTTCCATCTCTTAATTTTGTCCACCAGTGTATTTAACCCTTTCGAGATGAGATCCTTTTACGAAAATTTCAATGTATTGTCACTGGTTTTTAGAAAGAGAAATTTGTGCCTTATTAAATCGATAAAATGATCCGATTAAAAAAGGCAAATTTTAGAGTAAAATTTTACTGGTGAGATAACAAATGATTCTTAATCCTTTTTTGCGGACGTGTACGTGTCGCTCGTCCCCAAAGGGTTAATATACAAAGGTTTAAATGTACGATTAAAATTATTTTTTAAAAAGCTAAAGGCATTTGTCTTAAAGGTAAACAATATACAAATTCAATAGAAATACTTTAAAAGGAAAGAGGTTATTATATAAAAAATGAAAATAACTTTACGCAATTTGGGTACTGCAAAAATACTAAATATCTAAAATAACAATCGAAGACGAGAAAAGGACTTAAATATTATTTTTTATGAAGGATTTTTCATTAAGTTATATTTATAAGAACTGTAGACAATAAAGTTTTTTCCTGTTAAATTTTTATTATTTCTATTTTCTAACAAAAATGTTTCATTTATACCAAAAGCATTAGACCGGCGAAAGCAGGGTAAGATATCTAAAGAAATTTTTGAATTATGTCTTTAATTAAGATCATTTATCACCTCATCAGCAATGAGGACGTCAAAAACAAAATTGCCTATGAAACTTTATCAAATTAAGACACATGATTACAGAGTACTATGAAGTTGAAAAAGAAGAACACTTATGAACGTCAGTAACAAGAAGGTATTTTTAAATTACTATTGTACTTTTTTTAAAACAATATATTCTATATTGTAATAATTTTACCAAAATAATAAAAATACAAGTTTTTTTAGTGTTTAACAAAAGTCAACAAAATATAATGCTCTCTGGTTTAATGAAACACTTATGCTTTTATCATTTTTATTTATTTATTTATTTATTTTTTTTTTTTTTTTGTCTTGTAATTATGAATGAATGAAATTTTAACATTACAAATTAAAAAATATGTTTAAAATAATAGATTTTAAAAAAATGCAAAATGCTACAAACAATACCAAATATTTGAAAAAATAGGGTTTTTTTATGAAAAGAAAAAAAAGATTAGATAAATTTTATTGACAATTGATAATAAAAGAGAAAAATGGGAACAATGATCGGATTTCTAAAAAAAGAAAAAATAGAAAGAATTTATTCGATGTAAACTTTAAATTCATAACATTATTTAGCAATTGTCTTATAATTGTTCTGAAAGAATTATATTTATAACAGTAGATTAATAAAAAAAATATGGTTTCTAGAATAGCATTTTCAATAATGACCATCCATTAATTCCTTTAATGGGGAAGGCGCTAAATTGAAAAATGCGTTGTATAGATTCCACAATCTGAAATAAAGAATGCAGATTGTTTTATTTGCAGAAAAAGTGTTTGAAAGGAAAGAAATTCGAAATAAAATTGTTTATTTTATTGTGTTTCTCCAAAATAGTAAATAAATGTAAATCATAAAGACTTGAAATATTATTAACTATTTTTGAACGAACCTTGGAGATTCGAATTAACAGTTCGTTCGCCGTTCTTTCGATTTTCCTCTGTTATTCCGGCTCTCTAGCAGAATCCAGGCAAAATGGTCTATACCCATTTTTAAAATGCTGAGACTGTAGCGTATGTCAGGTTGAAAAAGAGTCAAAAACCGAAACCTGACATATTTAAAAGACAAATTGATTAAATATTTAGAAAAGCGGTAAGGATGGTATTGAGGCTCTGAAGCTATTGCATGACTTCTGCTCATCCGTACTTATTATTAGTCCCGCACATTATAATGTAATATATTTTAACATTAATCTCGAATTCTCAAGGGCTGCTTAATAGATTCAGAACAAAAATTCTTTAAAGGCGATTTTATCGTATTTAGATAATTAAGTGCACTTTTATTATGCTCAGTCATAATCATCATTAAGGGGGTAGTAAGGTTAATTCGAGGGAAAAAAAGCATATTTTCTATCATTTTTTGTAAGGATACAATTAATATTTATTTATTTGTATAGTTATAGTATAATTATATGTCATTTAAACAGTATTCTGTGAAATTTTCATTAAGAAATATTAAAAAATGATCCGATGACAGCGAATCTTCGAAGACGTCCCAAAAAAAAGTTGATTCGCGGTGAACCGCATAACTCATGACTGGATCAACTGAAATTAAAAAACCAAATTGATTTAATTAGTTTATAAGTTTCCTCGGGGAACGCTGTCAAGTTTTTTTATTATTATTATTGATTTTTAAATTTTTTACAAGGCTCGGAAGTCAAAATACTGATTTTTCATCAAAAAAATCTGATATTTTGTTTTTTAAAAGTAAGTTAAAATAAAAAAAAAATAAAAAACTCGACAGCGTTATCTCGTAATTTATATAAAGAAAGAGTGTGTAAAATTTTAAAAAGATCGGTTCAGTAGATTTTGAGCTACGGAGTTCACCGGCTTCGAAAAAGCGAAGGGTTAAAAAAACACATTTAAAGTTTCACAGACGTTTTTGTCGAAATAGATATTTGTAAATTACTGCTTTTTTCATATACTTACACAGAATCATCAATGCACCGTGTACACACGTGTACGTGTACCTTCGGAAAGGTCCATTATTTTGGCAGTATGCCAGGACAGGCCTTTGAAACCTGGTCAAGCAGTAGCAGGTACTTGGTAGCTGATTGTTGCGGCCACATTCCTCAGTGTGAAATCGGAGGGCGGAGACTTACAAGTGTATATCTCCGTCAGTTTTACTTCAATTGCTTTCAAATTTTCACAGAATAATCTTAAGATGTTGCGCATTAATATAAAATAAAAATTAAAAAATGCAAAAAAAAAAAAAAAAAAATACCTTACTACCCCCTTAAAGATCACATCATAAATTATTAGATACATACTTAAAAAAATGAAATTTACAAGACGAAGTTTCAAGAAGAAAGTGGTATAGTTAAACAAAGAAACCAATTTTTGTTTTCTATAAAATAAAAATCAAAGTTTAAATTTTATATGTTAAAAACCTGAAAATTTGAAACGTGGAGCCTAACAAAAAATGGAGACAAGGAAAAGCTTTTAATTCACAATAACTTAATTAGACTTTTAAAAATAGTTTATACAAAATCAGGTTTCGATTCATTGTATAACATTATGAATGCCTTGTATTCATTCCAAAAGCATTACAATCACGCATGAAAGGCAAAAGAATATTGTTTTTATCAATATTTTCTTTGACATTCAACTTTAGGCATGTTCAAATACGAGTTAATGATTACTTATTAAATTATAAGCGAATAAGTAAATGTTAATTATGTAAATATAAGGCAAAATCGTAAGTGAGTACGAATAATATAATAGTTAGTCAAAAATTCAAAAGCTTTAGAAAACGTAAACAAAAGAATAGAAAGGGGTTTGGTGTGGAAAAGAAGTATTTGAGAAACATGTATTACACAAACGAAATTATTCTTTGTATTATATTTTATATTTTTATTTTCTATAAAACTTTCTCTTAAAAAAAAAGAAAACATTTTTCATTGATTTAGAGTTACAAATACTCTAATTTTATTTAAAAGAAAGTGTTTCCTAAAGTTAATGTTCTTCAAGCGTTATCCATAATCGACGTTTAAATTTAATTACTGTTAGAAAATAGTTATTGCAAAGAATGCAGTGATTGAAAAGAAGAAGCTTTTATAATAAATATGAAAACGTTTTTAACCTGCTTAAGAATTATTATAAAATTTAATTTTACAGTGAAATAAAATATTTGACAAGGTAAAATTATTATAGAAAATGAAATATTTATTTGATGTGAAGTTTCTATTTATTCTAATACCAACGAAAATCGTATACCCAATCCGAAAGAATCAGATTTGCGTCAAAAGGGTGAAATAACTCATGTGAGTTATAAATAACTTCTTTAATGGACATCAAGTATTCTCTCAGAGTTGTCAGAGAAAAATTTGATGTGTGAAGCTTTAACAGTTTAAAGAAAAGGTTATACAAAATGGTTTGTATTTGGAAAAGAAGTATTTATAAATATATATGCATCTATATATGCGTTCTTTCAACATTTTATTTTAATATACTAAAAAAAGTCCAAATAATACTAATTCCTGTTGTTTAAAATTTATCATATTATTCTATAATAAATAATTATAAAGTAATGGAATAATGCAATAACTCATGAGTTTTTTAAAATAAGTTATCAATTTTAATGCGTGAAATATATTTGAAAAGACTTTAAAAATATACGTAAATATATAAAATATATATAAATGTAAGTTTGGAGAGAAATTGACTAAGTTTTTAGGTAATGTAATTGGGGGTGGAACGCATGCACCTGATGAGGAGAAAATCGGAGCAATAAGGGATTTAAAGAGACCAACAACTAAAACGGAAGTTAGATCTGTTTCGGGATTAATGAGATTTTACCGATCTTATATTCCAAATTATGCCGAAATAGCTATACCTTTAACCGAATTAACAAAAGAAAAGGTCAAAAATAAGGTACCATGGAATGAAAGGGCAGAAGAAGCATTTAATACCCTTAAAGATGAGTTATGTAAAGTGACGAGTTTGGCTACACCTACAGTAGACCGGAAATATCTGCTTCACGCCGATGCTTCCAACCTGGCAGTAGGATGTTGTATTACTCAAAAAGATGAAAAGGGTCAGTTTAAACCAATAGCTTTTGCCAGTCAGAAATTGTCAGGGGCTCAGTATGCTTGGCCGAGTATAGAGAAAGATGCTTTGAGTGTTCTCTTTGGGTTGCGAAAGTTTGAAAAGTGGACTTCTGGATCTCAAATTGAGATCATAACGGATCATAATCCCTTAAAATTTCTCACTGAAACAACCCCAAGGTCCCCCAAACTCACTAGATGGGCTCTTGCCTTGCAACGCTGGAACCTGAGTTTTTCTCATCGTCCAGGAGCGCAACATTTGAACGCTGATGCAATTTCTAGGCTACGTCGGAAGAGCTGGGAAGAACAACCAGTTACTAGCCCATCAGTATCAATGACCAAATAGTGCACAACATTAGAGCGATGTCATCACGCGTATAATTTTTTTTTCTCTGTATGTGTAATTATATTTGAGTTTTGTGTTTATAATAGTGTATTAGCATGTATAGTGTTTATGTAATAATTATATTAGTACAAGGTTCAGTAGAGATGTCAGTAGATAATGTTCAGACACTGATCAGTGTCTAATGTTCAGTGTCAGGTTCTGAGATAACATTTGCTATAGTACTGGAATTTATGTTATTTTTTTTATCTTAATATCTTATGTATTGTATGGGCTGTGTACTGAAATTTCAAGGTGACATTCTTTCTTTGTCTAAAGCGGGAGTGAATATGTGAACATGCACAGGTGCAGCGAGATAAAAAAAGAGATTACAGAGGGGAGTGTTTGACCTTCTGGGATGTCTATTGATGGAGGGAAAATAAAGGATTTCCACGAATAGGGGGGTTTACATTGGGGAATTGCAGGAATGGAGAAGTGTGGTGTTTAGCTGAGATAGATTCAGTTCGTACCGTGAGAGAAGAGGTGGGCAGAGGTCCCTGTGTATAGTGCTTGGGTCGAACAGCGTAGGCTGAGAACCCATGTGTTGGGATATTCGATATTGATCTCCGGTAAAGTTAAGCTAACGTATGTAGAGTAAGAGGGAGAAGGTGTAATTTGAACAGTACACAGCCAACTTTTTACTGTATTTAATTTAATGTGGAACCGGATCACCTATATCCGAGTTATATATGTAAATAGTGTATTATATTGTGTACATAGACTATAAATAAACTGTTAATTCAGTTAATTGACAGCGTTGGTGTTCATTTACACGATCCTCACAGAGGGTGACCGATATCACCTAATAATATCGGTGGTGGCAGCAATAACTACTACGGACTTTCTTCAAAGTTGTGTGGGCTGAGAGGGAACGTCCGACAAAACCTTCAAAATGGCGCCAATAAAATCTTCAAAATATGCCATGGCGTCAACAGGATGTGCATTTGATAACAAAGTCTCATATGACTTGTAATTTCCAGTTTTTTGAACTGTACAAAATGAAAAACAAGCTTATAAAAATGACTTTTCATCCTGTGCGGTGAAAACAAAGTCACTGTAACTCTATACAAGTTTTAATCCAATTTTGACTAACAAATACATTCACTCAGAAGTCAATAGATAGAAATAAATAATGAGAAGTGTAAATTTAAGAATATATTTTTTTATTGAAGTCATTCAAAAGCTCATAATAAACAGCAAGGTGGTGGCAAAGACAATAATCTAATCGAATTCACTGATTAAAATCTAGGTTTACTTAAATGTAGATTCGAATATTAATACGCAATCGGTCTGCCAAATCGTATCTTGGTGAAAAACAATCAAAAATCCTATTTTAGCAGTCGACTTATTAGTTTACCATTTTTTTTCTTGATTCTAATTTTCCATGTTTTCATACTTTTGTGCGCAGGAATGCATACTGATAAGACTACGAATCTATTTCTACAATCGGGTTTTCTATGAATTTCTACCTAGATATGACTTGGTAGACAGATTGTGTTTTAATATGCGGACCAAAATGTAACAAATTCTCGATTTTCATCCGTGAACTCTATGATGTGTTTGTCTTTGCCTCCGGTCTATATGCGATGTAGACATATAAAGCAGAAGTGTCTTCCAGAATTTTTGCAATTTGAAACAAAATGTTAAAATTCGGTTTGTGTTTGGATAAGTTTTGCGTTTGTAGTGTAAAAAATATCATTCATAAAAATGCTTTTTGTAAAAAATTGCACCTTTTTTTTATTTAAAGATTTAAATATCGTTAAAGTACACAAATAATGGACTATATTAATATTATTGATCAATTTCTTTAAAAAATAGAAAACAATGCAATCTTCTATATTTACAAACAAGTAAATAAACAATTTATTTAGTGAAATTGTCAATTTATTACTCATCACGTAACTAAATTATGACTGTAATACGCGACCACGTTTTACCTTTTGTCAAAATTGATGGACCTTCATATTCACAAGCAACTAAATAAAGAGGTAATTTGTTGAAACTGCCACTTTAATTGCTTGTGACAGTGATAAATAAACATGATTTATATTCTAAAAACAGTTGGTTTATTGTAGATCACACGTGGTCTATTTCCAATGTGTTTATCTTATATGTTTTGATCAAGGGGGAATGGTATATGTATGTATGTGTTAAAAGAAAAAAAGTAAAAATTCTAACTGTCTCAAATATGGATATAATTATGCTTCATTTTTTTTCAGGAATGACTTGTTGTACTACGGAGGTTAATAAAGAAGATATATATATATATATAATATTTTTGAAATAACGAAAACAAATTACAATGATTTTATATTTTAAAAAAAAAGTGTTGCTTAGCTTTGAGAAAATATATATACATATTACTTTGATCCGCAAAGTTAAAAATGAAAAAATAAAAACATATGGATATATAGAGAATAAAGAAAAAATATACTTCTTTAATTTTAAGGAAAAAATATTGTAAAATTATAGCCATAATTTAACATTACAAAGAAATTTAAATTATTAAAGAATGGAGGAGATATTCAATAAATATCGGTGAGTTAGAAAAATAACAAGTGTATGATCTGTGCTAATTCTTTGTTAATTCTATTATCCTATTATCTTATATTCATCCTGGAAGCATTAGACTCGCGACGAAAGTTTAAGATAACTAATGCCGTTTTCGAATAACTTCGTTAATGAAAATCAATTATCAACCCATAAGCAATGAAGTCGTGAGAAGCAAAATTTTTGTGTCAAGTTTTGGTAATTTGAAACAAAAGATTGCGAAGTGGATTCTGTATATTTGAGATGTGTTTTTCAAAAATACTTTTGGAAAAAAAGTAATTTATTTTATTAAATTTAATCATTCTTATTTAAAAGCTTATTTAAAAAATAAGAATAACATATGTGTATATATATATATTAGTGGGTAATTAATTAGAGCTTTTCCATTTTCATACGAAACGGAATTTTCTCAAATGATAATGATTGCTGATAAAAAGAAATAAATGTTGTTTATTTAAATTTATATATACATACATAAACATACACACACATATATATATATATATATATATATAATAAATAATGAAGAAAAAATAGTTATAAATAATGAACCTATTTTCTTTAACTGTAAGTCAATTAAATTATTAGTACTATTATATTACAATTATTGCATAATTTAACATTACAAAAAACTAGTTGGATGTGCCATTACCAAATCTTTCTTCTATCTCATATGTACATTTTAATATTTCAAAATTTAGTTACATATGTTAATACCCATTAATATTATTAATTCAATACTATACCAAAATCATATTCCTCTTAAATTACTGCTTCAGTCAATTAATCGGATTAAAAGCGAGTTTCAGTATCTGCACGAACAAATGAACAGTAGAACGAAAGGCAGATTTTTCTAAATTCAGGAAGGATTTACTCGCCATACTCAAAAAAAAAAATACCATAAACAAAATATTTAGTTAAGTTCTATGCATAACGACAAACACTTCTTCATGGTAAAATAATAATAAAAAGAATATTGCCCAGTTAAACTGATGGCATTGAGCTCACAGGCTACGCATACTAATTGTACATTACAGCCTTGTATTTTCGTTAATTCCGTTCGAAAAAAAATTAAGAAGGGGAAACAGCTCTCCCCTTTCTCCTTTTTTATACTTAATCATTGAACTTCCTAAACTATCAAGTACATGCTTTATCATATTAAAAAATCTATATCCAAAATTCAGAGCAAATCGGATAATTCTTAATAAAAACCCATTTAACATTTATATAATTTAAGAGGAGTTATTCCCCTCTTTTATACTTAACCATTAAACTTCCAAAACTATTCAGAGATTTGAACGAAATCTGACAATTCTCATTGAAAAATCCATTTATGCAAGTTAAGGGGACGGGCATTAGAACCCCCGTTCCCCCTGTTTATACTTATTCAATGAACACCTAATAACAGTCACGGAATCGCCTCATCAGAATGATCCTATATCTAAATTTTGAACGAAAACTGTTAATTCTGCATGAAAATCCCGTTTATATGAATTAAGGGGAGGGGCATGAGCCCCCCGTTCCCCCTGTTTATACTCATTCAATGAACACATAATAACAGTCACGGAATCGCCTCATCAGAATGATCCTATATCTAAATTTTGGACAAAAACTGTTAATTCTGCATGAAAAACCCATTTATATCCATTAAGGGGAGGGGCATGAACCCCCCGTTCCCCCTCTTTTACATATCGAATGAACTCCAAAAACTAATCAGGGAAGCGCCTTATAAGGATATACCTATATACAAAA
The DNA here is from genome assembly GCA_964019185.1 of Maratus speculifer. Lineage (NCBI taxonomy): Eukaryota > Metazoa > Arthropoda > Arachnida > Araneae > Salticidae > Maratus > Maratus speculifer. The sequence continues at coordinate 375,114,137 of OZ025294.1, read as the reverse complement.
TTTCAAGTGGATCCGATATTTTTATCATGAGTTATCGCGTTACGCACATACATACAGAACGGACAGGCACATAAGCTCTCAGGCTATGATAGCCTGTGAGCTAAAAATGGGACAGACACTGCAATTACAGCACCTCCTTTCGACGGCTTTCATTCAGGGAGGGTCTGCTGACCATAACCAAATCCTTATACAAAAAATTTCATTCAATTTTATGCATAACTTCATACACTCTTCTGTGGTATAATATTGAAAAGTGCACAAAAATTGCTATTCATTCGTCCCCTTCAGGCGGATTTTTTTTCAAATTCAGCGAGGACCAACGAGCCATAATCAAAGACGTTCACAAAAAATTTCGTTCAATTCAATTCATAACTCCAGAGAGTGTTAGTCGGTACAATATTGAAAATGACAAAACTCGCTATTGCAGCGCCCCCATCCGACAGATTTTTTTTTCAAATTCAGGGAGACCAACTAGACATACACTTATATAAAAAAATTGCTTCAATTCGATGCATAACTTCATACACTTTTAGTCGGTACAATATTTAAAATGACACAAAAATCGCTACTGGAACCCCCCTTCCTGCAGAATATTTAATAAAGAATCTGCTTGCCAGAGACAAAAACATAAAAAAAAATATTCAATTCTATGGATATCTTCATACACGTTTTGATAATAGAATGGCGACATACGGGCACACATACACACACACACACACATGTATTTTTGGAATCTCTGACCTCTAAAACGTGTAAATTCGAAGAAAACCGGAAAAAAATTCGATTAAAATATTTTTTTCTATTAACGATAGATGAAATTAAAAATAAATGAAGAGTGAAGGAAGTGTTCAATTAACACCAATGCATTAGAAACTGGAACTTTCTGTTCTGTGCCAAAATCTCGATTAATTCTATTATCCTTTTGTCTTATAATCATCCTGGAAGCGTTAGACTCGCGATAAAAATTTAAGATAACTAATGCGACTTTGAAATAACTTCTAAAATGAATATAATTCATCAACCCATAAGCGTCAAAAGCAAAAGTACCGTGTGGACCTTTAGTAATTTAAAGCAAAATATTGCGAGGAAGTTTTCGTTTTCAGAAGTATTTTTGAAAAATGCTTTTTTGTAAAAATGATTTCTTTTAGTAAATTTAATCATTAAATGTTTATTTAAAATATAGGAATAACATAAGTAAAATTATTTTTAGTGGGGTTATTTTTAGTTTTTTTTTTTTTTTTTTTTTTTTTTTTTAAAGGAAATTTTTCAAATGATAATGATTTCTGATAAAAAGACATAATTAACACGTTTAATACTATTTTTATAAAGCCTTAAATACGTTACGCGTACAATATACAACAAAGAACTTACGTTTAAATTAGTTTAATTTAAGATAATAAATTACATTATAAAAAAGGGGGAAAATAAAAATAAATAATAAAGAATAAAGATATTTTCCTTGATTTTAAGGGCCCCACCAGTGGCCGCGAGGTTCTAACCTTGAAACTGGTAGATGGTACGTAAGGGGTTCGAACCCAATCGCGACCGTCGGCCTAACCCTTCGGATTTTTCCGTGGTTTTCTTCGAACCACGTCTTGCGTAAATACGGGTTAGGTTCCCTTAGAATGACTCCCACGGAGGGCATCCCACCCATTAGAGCCTATATCCCAAGCGTAGATAATTGGCCGGCATAAGCCAAACCTAACCAAATCTTGATTGTAAGGGAAAATAATTTACACTTATCGGCATAAATTAACATTACAAAGAATTAACATGAATAAAGAATGGATGAGATATTCAATTGACACCAATATTATAGAAAAATAGTGACTCTGTGCTCTGAGAAAAATCACAGTTAATTCCATTGTACTATCGCCTTATATCCATTCTGGAAGCATTAGACTCGCGACAATAGTTTAAGATAACTAATGCTGTTTCGTAATAACTTCTTTAATGAATATCATTAATCAACCCACATGCAATGGAATCGTCAGACGCAAAAGTGTCGTGTAAAACATTGGTAATTTGAAACAAAAGATTGCGAAGGGCGTTTTCGTTTACAGAAAAAAATGTTTTTGAAAAATTCTTTCCGAAAAAAGTAACTAAATTTAATTATTATTATTATTTTAAATAAAAAAATGAAATGAAATACTTTAAAATGTTTTCAGCAGTTGATTTAAAAAAAGAATTACATTTTTTTCATTTTTCTGCGAAAATAATTTTTCTTAAAAAATAATGGTTACTGATAAAAAAAAAATAATAATAATTAACTCGTTTAATATCATTTTTTTAAAGCTAAACTACCTTACACGTAGAATCGATGGGAAAGCAAAAATCTTTAAGCCAGGAAAAATTATGTTACTTTCGTACGCACAAATTAAAAAGAAAACATAAATATAAATAATAAAGGTATTTTCTTTAATAGTAAGGTAATAAAATTATTAGTACTATTTATATTACTCTTATCGGCATATTTTAACCTTACAAAAAATATATATCTATAAAGAATGGAAGAGACATTCAATTAACAGCGAAGTGTTCGAAAAATGGTAACTGTGTGCAAAATCTCGGTATATTCTATTATCCTATTGTCTTACATTCATCTTGGAAGCATTAGATTTGCGTCGAAATTTTAAGAGAACTAATGCCCTTTTTGAATAACTTGTTTAATGAAGATCATTCATCAACCCATAAGCGATTGAGTCGTCAGAAGCAAAAGTGTCGTGTGAAGCTTTGGTAATTTATAACAAAAGATTGCAGAGGGGGTTTTCTTTTACTGAAGAATTAATTTTGAAAAATGCATTTCCCCTAAAGTAATTAGATTTAAATTTTTTTTCACTTAAAAATTAGAATAAAAATATAAAAATGCTTTTACTGGAGATTGAATGATATATATATTTTTTCTTTTTTGTAAAACTAATTTTCTTAAACGATAATGATTGGTGATAAAAAGAAATAATTAACACGTTTAATAATATATTTATACAGTCCATATACATTACATATATAATCAATAATCAAACCAGTTTAATTAAGATAACAAATTTCAATAGAAAAAGAGAAAAATCAATATATACATGGTTAACAAAAAATTAAAACGAATGAAGAAATAAGGAGACATTAAATTAATACCAATGTGTTAAAAAACTAGTAACTCTGTGTTCTGTGGAAAATCTTAGTTAATTCTATTATTTTATTGTCTTATATTCATCCTGGAAGTATTAGACTCGCGACAAAAGTTTAAGATAATTAATGCCGTTTTCGAATAACTTTTTTAATGAAGATCATTTATCAATCCATAAGCAATGGAGTCTTCAGAATTAGTGTGAAGCTTTCGTAATTTGAAATAAAAGTTTACGAAAGGGCTTTCTTTTACTAAAGAAGAATTTTTTTAAATGCTTTTCGAAAAAAAGTAACTTCTTTTATTAAATTTAGTCATTTAGTATTTATTTTAAAGTTAGGAATAACATAAGTAAAATTACACTATGCAACAAAGTAAAAAAAAAAAAAAAAAAAAAAAAAATCACTGGGTTCACAGTATGTAATTATGATTTACCACATTAAAACTATAAATACAGAAATAAAATTGTTCTATAACGTAAAGTTTAGTAGTGTAATGCATTTATTAATTTTACTTAAAATTATATGAATTAGTGACATAAATTGGTAATCTACATAAAAAAAACTATTTTTTTGAAGGATAGACTTTTTGTATAGTCAGTAGAGACAGACCAAGAAAACAAGGTGCTGGAAATAACAAAAACAGATGGGTAAAGTCTCCGAAAGCAACCATACGCGAAAACTTTGTAGAATTCAAAGTGCCTGTCTAAAAGAATGAAATAACGAGTAATATGTGGGTGTAAGGCGTTTTGTTCGTAGCTTGGGAAAAGGTATTGGGAGGAGGATTAAAAACAATGAAAAGAAACTTTTCGCTTACGAGTAGTTTATATACCTACCTGTCAATTTATTTATTCAGTTATTCACACTTCAAGTGCTGATATCTCAAAAAAGTTTGGAATCGGACGGATAGTTCCATTCCACTTTTTAACGTACATAACAAAATCTTAATTTTAATACCACACTCGTCCAAATCCTCAACCAACACCTGGGAACGTTACCTACTAAGTGTATTGGAAAGTAAATAATGTAAGATTACCATTACTTATGTTTTGGGATGTGATATCTAAATATAATTTTTTTTTTCTGTTATTAACTAATTATACCTAATAGGAATGACCACTCGGAATATCGGTGATTTTTTTTTTTTTTTTTTTTTTTTTTTTTTTGCATAGTGTTATTTTTAGTGTGGCATAAAAAAATCCTATTTTCTTTTGAAAAGGAATTTTTTTCAAATGGCAATGATAGTTTATAGAAAGAAAAAAATAACACGTTTGATATAGTTTTCATAACGCATAAATACATTGCGCGTACAATATACATACGAGCAGACTCCAAAAAATCTGAAAAAAAATACAAAATGTTCTTCTCATGAGGATATATACGTTTATAAAAAAAAATTGGCGGAACCTCCATACAGCATCTGTAAAAAAATAATGAAAATTTCATTATTTACCGATTTAACATCGGTTGGCGATAGAATGCAGTTTGAAAAAACAATTTTTATTTCAAATATTCTTTAAGGACAAAAAAGTTCCATGTTAAACTTGTTTAGGTAAATATAAATTAAATAACTTTAATTTAACCAGTTTTAGTTTGTTTTAAGTACAATTTTGTTATATCGATATTTATATGTATTTATATTCAAATTTAACCATCAAAATTTGCGATTAAAACGAAATCAATAATTTAAATTTATTAAAATTGTTTGAAACTCAAAGTCTGATTGAGTTTTGTCAAAGCAATTTCGTTGCTATGGATACATCTGGCTTTTAAGCTTTTAATTTTTAATACACTTAAATGTATGAAATTTTTTTTCAATATGAATTTTTTGTATATGAAAATATTTTTCCAGTGATAAATTAAAAACTATAGCAACAAATGCATTTATATATGCAATACAAGATATATCTATATGAATATACATATGTATATAATATATTAAACTCTTTTATTGTTTATGCTTAAATTCATTAAATACTATTTACACGCATTCTAAAAATCGAGCAGATTTCAGTTGCATTAAATCGTTTGCTTTTGGCGAGGAAAAGTGCTGCTCGCCATATCCCTGATATTCACACCAAATATTCGAAAGTTTTTAATTTTTTTTACATAATTTCTATTTTGATTCCGCCACTAATTTTGACAGACCCTTTATTACATACATAAGTAGTTTAATTAGTATTTTTCAAAAGTTTCTGAGTATTCCCAGTATGGCGACCTTCCTTGTAAGCTGTTACGTTTAAACTAGTATAATTTAAAAAAAAAAAATAAGTTACATTATAAAAAAGGTGAAAATAAATATAAATAATGAGGAAAAATATATTTTCTTTAATTGTAAGGTAAAAATATATTGCACTTATCAGTATAACTTAACATTACAAAAGAAATTTAAATGAAAAAAGAATGAAGGACATATTCAACTAATACCAGTGAGTTAGAAAAATAATAACTATATGATCTGTGCTAAATTTCAGTTAATTATATTATCCTATTGTTTTATATTCATCCTGGAAGCATTAGATTCGCGATAAAAGTTTAAGATAACTAATTCATTTTTGAAATAACTTCTGTAATAGAGATTATTTACTAAGCCATAAGCGATGGAGTCGTCAGAAGCAAAATTGCCATGCAAAGCTTTGGTAATTTGAAAAAAAAGGATTATTTAGGGGTTTACGTTTACTGAAGAATAATTTTTGAAAATTGCATTTCCCTTAAAGTAATTACATTTAATCATTATTTTTTTATTTAAAATTTAAAATACTAAATTTTTTTTAGTGGAAGTGAATGAAAAAATTTCTATTTTTCTTTGAAAAGGAATTTTCTCAAATGATAATGATTGCTGATAAAAAGCACTAATTAAAACGTTTAATATTATTTTTATAAAGTCTAACTCCATTCGAAGTATAATCTAATCAATAGTTAAGTAGTTACGTTTAATCATGTTGAATTTAAGATAAAATATTACTTTTAAAAAAAGGAAAATTCAATAAAGAATGAAAGAGAAATTCAATTAACATCAATGTGTTAGAAAACTATTATTTCTGCGCTCTGTGCAAAATCTTAGTTAATTCTATTATCCTATTGTCTTATATTCATTCTGGAAGCATTAGGCTCGCGACAAAAGTTTAAGATAACTGATACCGTTCAGGAATAACTTCGTTAATGAAGACAATTTATCAACTCATAAGAGATGGAGTCGTCAGAAGCAAAAGTGTCGTGGGAAGCTTTGGTAATTTGAAACAAAAGATTGCAAAGTAGTTTTCGTTTTCTTAAGTGCTTTTGAAAAATGCTTTTCTGTAAAATTGATTTATTTTTTAAATTAAATCATTAAATGTTTATTTAAAAAATAGGAATAACAAAAGTAACATTATTTTTAGTGGGGAATAAAAAAAATAATTATCCTCTGAAAAAGATTTTTTTTCAAATGATAAAGATTGCTGATAAAAAGAAATAACACTTTTAACACTATTTTTATAAAGCCTAAAATACTTTACTAAGCAATTATGTTTACACTAGCTTAATTTAAGATAAGAAATTACATTATAAAAAAAGGGTAAAATAAACTTATACAATGAAAAATAAAGATATTTTCTTTGATTGTAAGGAAACATAAATCACACTTATCCGCATAATTTAACATTACAAAGAATTAACATCAATAAAGAATGGATGAGATATTCAATTAACACCATTATGTTAGGAACGTAGTGACTCTGTACTCTGAGAAAAATCTGAGTTAATTCCACTATCCTATTGCCTTATATTCATCCCGAAAGCATTAGACTCGCGACAATAGTTTAAGATAACTAATGCTGTTTCGGAATAACTTCTTTAATGAATATCATTAATCAACTCATAAGCAACGGAATCGTCAGAAGCAAAATTGTCGTCGGAAGTTTTGGTAATTTAAAACAAAATATTGCAAAGGAGTTTTCGTTTACAATAGAAGTATTTTTGAAAAATGCTTTTAAAAAATAATTTATTTTATTAAAAATAATCAATTTATATTTATTTAAAAAATAGGAATAAAATTAGTAAAAATATCTTTAGGGAAATATGAATAAACAATTTACATATTTCTATAAAAAGAAATTTTCATAGATGACATTGATTGATGATATTGATGATGATGATATTGATTAATGCTTAAAAGAAATATTTAAAGCTTTTAATATTATTTTTTATAAATCCTAAATACGCGTACAAGTCAACAACGAAGTAGTTACGCTTAAACCAGTTTAGGTCAAGATGAGAAATTACAATAAAAAATGAAAAATCAATGCATATAAGTTTAGCAAGAAGTAAGTTGCTCACTTCAGAGGATTCTAGATAAAGTTTTAATGGTCCAAATAAAAACAAGTTTGAACTATAGATAATTCAAATAATGCGCTTGACATTTATTTAAATATAAATTAAAAAAAAAATCAAATATTAGCCAACAGGTGACTTTGTATTGCACATAAAAATCTCAATTTGCTTTGTAACTAATAATTAATATAAAAAAAAGTGAAACAGGTCAATACAAATTGAGAACCCGCTTTAAGATTATTTGTACAGTGGAATATAGTACATCCAAAGATCGGAAAACAGCTGGAATACTCGCATTACTATGTGGAGACTGCTTGTTTCAACATGAGAATGCTTGAAACATTTCGGCAATCAGTTTCCACTTGGTAGAGTGAATGCGCAAAATACTGAAAATGCGGTATTGCAGTTTACGAAGACTCTTAAGGCGAATTCATTATTTATATTGACCAGTGTCACTTTTTTAAATACCGTATTTACTCGTGTATAGCGCACACGCGTGTATAACGCGCACATCTATTTTACAAGTAAAAATGGCAGTTTCTTAAAATCTCGTATATAACTCGCACCATAAATTTGATACGCTGATAAAGAATGACCAAATGAATTTCAGTAAAAAAAAAAAAATAATAATAATAAATAAATAAAATAAAAAAATGTCGAAACAAACATTACACCAGACCAGAAAACAAGACGAAAATGCATTTTTAGACTTCGGGTTGTAAGAGAATAACGGGAAATAGGAATGAGTGACGGTAAAGAGAATTGCTAATTAGCGTTTAGATAATGTCACTAGCTCGTTGTATAAAAAACTGCAAGGAGTGAAATAAATATGCAGTAATACTTTAATTAAGTAACATTTTGCGAGTTTTATTATCTTCTTCGAATATTTTTTGTTTCATATGTATATCGTTCAACTGCATCCAACAGTAAAAAATTATTCCGTGTATAAGGCGCACTTGGGAATTTTACCATATTTTTTTTTTTAAAGTAGTCTTATACACGAGTAAAAACGGTATTACTTATCGTTTATAAAGTGAATGACGTTAATGATGCTTTAGTCCAAGTGCCAGCCGCACAAAACCCTAGACTTTCAAGTCAACCACTAGTGGTATCAATTTTTGGTTTATGCACAGTTTCACTTCCAGCGGACATGGATCATTAGATTACCCTATAACTAATCTTCCATAAAATAATGGATTTGTTTCTGTACTCGATGACAAGGTTTTTGTGCGGTAGGCTCTTGGACTATTTAAAATTTTGCTGAAGTTTCGTCATTTGTTTAGTTGACGTATAATTCAGTTATCTTATAATATTTATGAATTTCTTAGTCTTCTTACGACTTGTGTTCGGTCGCCTTTGAAAACTTCTTTGTATTTGTATGATTTTCGTTGTTTTTCCAGGTCTATTTCCTTGGTGGTGGCGTCGATGGATGGCGTAGAGAGATTTTCTGCTAGGGGTTCATGTTTTTGCCATTTCTTGGATTTCATAGATTGTTCTACTTCTTGATATGGGTTGATGTTATTTACATTTTGCTATTACATTTAGCTACATACACATATGTTTAGTTATTTACATCATTTTTATTACAAATCGCTCAACGGTTGGTGTTTTTACGCAGTATTTTTCACGATATATTAATCTACAGAATTAATGCACGAATTTTCACCAAACTTCTTATTGAGTTATTTAGTCACATGAATTCATGTTTTCCACATTTTGGTGCAACACGCTCAAGAGCTGGCGCTGCTATGTAGACTTATTTTAAGATTTCTGCAATGTAATCTATCATCAATCTATAATCTATCTGTAAAATTAATGCACGGATTTTCATAAATTTTCAGATTCAGTTAATTCCTAATGTGACTTGATAATGTTTACATTTTAGTGTAAATCACCCAACAGGTGGAGGTGTACACTGCATTTTTCATGACTTCCGCAGTAGCTCTATATTAACCTTCACGCTGCCGCGAACTGATACATCCGTTCACTTGGCTGCAGGTTTCACTGCAATCAAAGTTTTATTTAAATTATTATAATTCCACAAATATAATCGAGATTCAAGAAATTAAATTATGATTGAAACTTTATTATGACTGAAAGATTATAGACACGTTCACTTTAAAAAATACACTTATACGTAACAAATATACACTTATACGTTACACTTATACTTTACAAAATAATTATACCATGATAGAAAATCTTTCTTTTATTAACATTTAAAAGAAATTGCAGTGAAACCTCCGAATAAGGGACACCTATGGACCGGAAATTTTGTTCTTAAAAAAGAGGTGTCCCTTATTCGGGGTTTTAATTACAGTGAAACTTCCAAATAAGGGACAGCTATAGGACCGGAATTTTTGTCCCTTAAATAGAGGTGTCCTTTATTCGGAGTGTCCCTTATTTGGAGGTTTCACTGTACAAAGAAAACAACATTACAATTTTGCCCTTTTGCTCGGCGGTCAGGAGATTAAGAAATGATTCATGCAATATCACATCATTAGAATTTCCACGATGTGCGATCATTTCCGCTTCATTTTGGCATTCTGATACCAAATTTTGAAGCATTAACATGTATAAGATAGATAAAAGTTTTGGAATTACTACATTCGATTTTTTTTTTCAAAATGGATTTAATCAACTATGATTATGATCTGCTCATATTATATGTCACTTTGTGATCATATGTGGGCGGAATTCAAAATTTCTGCACGGATAAATTTATTTAATCACTCTTTTCTGGAGGCTTCAATGTTAAAAGTTACAGCTAAAATATTGGCAATGATTTTAAATTACAAGCTTTAAAAATTGCAAAAAATATTTTACATTTTCTGTGAAATGTAGGATTTTTTAATTTTTTATTAAAGTCTCTTTTGTGTCCGTTGTAAGTGATATGGTAAAAAAATTATAAAGAAAAGCATATAACTAGCACATCCTTCTATTAGCAAGTGAAACTTTATATTTATTAGAAGACAAAGGAATTTTAATAAAAGATTAAGATGATTGTTGATACATTCAAATACCTCTTTTAACATGATCATGGTGATACAGAAGAGTTTATGATCATGATAATGGTCATTTATTAATTCATACACAGTGCGCCATTGGAAAAAGTGTCCCTTGAAGATTAAATTGCTTTGTATTTGCAAAAAAAATTATTAATGAAAACTGTTATGAAGTAAAATCGCAATAATCATATTATTATACTTTTTACATATATGTATGAGTTTTTTACTGCAAAATTAAAAAAATATATACATTTGTATGTATTTTTAACAGAGAATGAAACACATATTTATAATTTCCTGTGGTATTTATTTTTTTCAAAAATAGCATTATCTGATTTATAGAATTATTTATATTATTAATTTTGCATATGAAAAAAGTTTTAACAAATCCGAAAACTTACGAATGACCTTTTTTTACAACAGTTTATCTAAGGAGAAAATGTTACTAGAAACAACAGTATTTTTAAAAAGGAAGAATCGCATTAAAAAAATTAAATATTACATTAAAATTGCATTAATAACAAGGAATAAACCAAAAGAAATAAAATGTGTCCAATAGAGGTATCGAACCTGGGTCATTAGCAAACTATAACAATGAATAAAATGATTTACTTAGACAATACATCGCCAGCAAAAAGAAATCTTTATATTCATTGACAATTCAAAGTTTTTGACAGATATTCCTTTTTAATATATATCCATAAGTACTGTATATTCTTTTTATTTTTGCAGTTGTTATACACGGTATTAACAGTACGTCACGTTTTTTAAAAAAAACATCATACCTGACTGAAGCTGACTGAAGTGTCTCTCGACCTTTTGGAAAAGATTTTCAGTTCCCGTGTACTGTTATGAGGTAAATTGACTTTGCCTTTTCTAGGACATAGATAGTTTAACTAAATGCAGTGTTGCCAGTGGGCTACGTTTTTAAAATTCAGATTTCTTGATTTCCAACACTTTTTTTGAAACGGCAAAATTCCATTCGTTTTCGCTTTTATTAATATATCCTTAAATATGGAGCATTTTACTATTTCAAAAAAGTGGTGTCAGTCAAGAATCTGAATTTAAAGTAAGTAGCCCGCCTGGAAACACTGACTAAATGCCTGTAAATCTAAATCTTACAAGACAATTTTGTTCTAAAAAGACCAACACAGAGGGTTTTCAACAATGGTAAACGCTTAACGTCGAATATGTGCAACAGAAATGTTTCATTTTGTAAAGAAAAAAATTAGAAAATACCTCTTTTTAATCCACTGCGTGTTATTGAAAATATGAAAACGGCTACACTAAATCATGTTAAGCTGCGAGGGCAGCCACCCAACATGCCAACACATGAAACTCTCACCCGTCTCTTATATTTAGAACTGGAATAAATCAAATAATTCATTTTTCATTGGGATTGTGGCTCAAATGTCAAGATTTTTTTCTAACACGATACACAAAATGCCATTTCCTCAGTCTTATTATTATTTTTAAGTATGCACAAAATTTATTATATTCTTGATTCAATTAAACTCATGATAAACATTAGACAAAATTATATTCATCATCCAAGAAATGACAGGTATAATTTTGAATCTACGAAACATTTAGTTTTAATTTTATTAATTTTTACATTGCTAATAAAGTGTAAAAGCAGTCAGAGCATGAATTGATCATGGTAGAATTCGAACTTTTGTTAGTCGTATGCTGCACCAATGTTCTACCGATTGAGTTATCCGAATGATACCCAGTAATAATACTACTGACGCTTAATTGCTAGTAAATCGGCGTAGGCAGTTCATGTTTGAAACAGGATTGTCGCTTAAAAAAGATATTCAATCTTGTATTGCATTTCAGCCTTTCCAACACATACTACCTGTGACAAAAAAGTTCGGTGAATGAATTTAGATCGGCCGATCTGACAACACTAGGGAGACAAAACGCTGCACATTCATAGAGGCAAGTTTTGGCCATTTTCCCGCACCGTCGTTCAGTTGCCCGTCGTTTATCTTCTACGTAAGACGTGCTTTACAAAGTGCTTGATCAGTGTGTTGGTTCTCAACTGAGAACAGGAAAATGAAAGAACAAAAGATCAGTTTAAAGTTTTAAAAAAGGTTTCAGGTTTTAAAACTTTGCAAGACACTTAAAGGAATTCATGAGGGGTGGAGCTAATTGAACATCTTCCATACTCGCCAGATCTCAATCCTCCAGACTTCTTCCTATTTCCACGACTCAAACTGTTTAAAAGAGATTTGACTCTATTGCTGACATCCAACGTAACGTGACGAAGCTTTTGAACTTTAACCTAAAAGAAAACTAATTGCGAATTTCCCAGGATATATATAGCAGGTCACAGAGGTGCATAGCTATGGGAGATGAGTATTTCAGAGGATGGTATGGTAACTTTCGTTAATATTTCATTTACATTAATGTTACAGAACTATTCACCGAACTTTATTGTCAGAGGTTATAAAAGTTCTGAGTGGTCCTTGACTTAGTATTAACTGAACAGCTCATTTCTATACAAATGACCCTGGTTCCATTCTTGGCTTGGACATCTTCCCACTGTGTTGGTTTTTATACATTGTTAGCAATGGGAAATCATTCAATTCAAATTATTTCAGGCATATAACATAGCTACCAAATTATACCTAAATAGGTTATAATAGATTAATTTTTAAACGCGATTAATGAATCGGTAAATTAATTACAACAGATGTAAATGATACGTATTGACCTTCGATTTATTCTGTTGATCTGATTCATAGTATCACACCTGATTCTTCGATCGTTGAGGTCATTTGGGTGAAGAAGTCCTCCATAATTCGTCCGGGGTGGCTCAGTTAGAAGGGCATTGGCGGCTTCAGCCAATACATCCTTGGTTCGAATCCTGGCCCGGACTTTTTTCACTCCTTGGAATGTTTACAACTGATATATAGGTTAATTTTAATTGTACAGCACAAAAATGATAATAAAATTTTAAAAAGTCATATTTTCAAAGAAGTTCAATATGTTGCAAAATAATAGAAAAAAAAATGTTTAGATATGTCTGCATTCTGCATGATATAATGTCTGCATTCATTGTTTTCTAAATATCTTATATTAATTCCGAACAGATAATACTGCCAAACGAACGATGAGATAAATAACTACATTTTTTAATAATTTCTTTAATGTAAAAAATTATAAGCGACAAATGCGTCTTCTGCAAACATTTCTTGTAAATATTAAGAAAACTCAAAAAAGAAAAAATGATTGTGTTGCAAGTAGAAATGTTATTGAAAAATGCAGTACACAAAAACATCATATTAATATTTTAATAAGTGCACCGTTATTTTGAATTATAAAATTTCAAATTCATTTGTATAATGTTTTTAATAGAAATTTAACTGTATATTATGTATTCGTATATATATATATTGTAGCAATTTTTTTTAAGTACGCATTCATAAGTTAATATTTCCCAATTAAAGAACATAGTTAAACATTTTGACAGGACTAGAAATATTTTTTAAGGCTAAATGTATAAAAAAGTAATAAAAAATAAAGGGCAAAAATAATGCAAGAACAAAAGCCGCTGTTTTAAAAGAAAAAAATCAGTTTTTTACAAGGTAACAAAAAAAAAAAAAAAAAAGATTTAATTAGATTACAAGGAATCTATATAACTTTAATCTATTCAATAAATGTAAAGAAAAATATCTAGTTTGAAATGAAATTACCAACTACAGTTTGCTGTATAAATTTAAATACTTATAAACAATTTATTTTAAATAATATTTCATAATTTTAATAAATAGTGTTCAGATTAATATATATATACATATATGTAGTGTTAATTTTAATAGTACAGTACAAAAACGTCAATAATATTTTAAAATGTCATAGTTTCATACAAGTGCAGTATGCTGCAAAATATTTCATTTTTACGTGGTAGAAAGTCTCTATTCATTTTTTTTTTCGGAATATCTTATGTTCATTCCGAACAGATAATACTACCAAAAGAACGATAAAATAAATAACGCCATTTTGTAATAACTTCTTTAATGAAAAACATTTATCAACTCATAAGCGACGAAGGCGTCTTTGGCAAACATTCCTTGTAAACATTAAGTAAACGCAGACAAAAAAGAAAAAAGATACAAGGTTTTTTCCGTTTTGAGAAGAAATATTTTTGAAAAAATGTTGTACACAAAAAATCATATTAGTATTTTATTATGTGCAACTTTATTTTGAACTATAAAATTTCGAATAATGTTTCGAATAATTTATTCGAATAATGTTTTTACTAGAAATTTAACTATATATAGGTGGTCATAAAAAAACTTTGTCGATATATGGAGCTCTAGCGGCCAGTCCGCTCAACCGATCGAGGTGAAATTTCAGATATAGCTATTCAGAGGTATGAGCTCGAGGTTCTGTGAACGGCAACAAAATGGCGCTCACGGTTACAGTTATAGTTACAGAAACACGAAAATTTCCAATAGCAACACCCTATTTTTTTCATCGCAAAATGCTCAGCGCATGCGAAAACCCTAAAGAGCGTTGGAACCGTACGTGTATCGCAAGAAACGGACATGTTATGCACGCACAAAAAACTGTTCTGCGAATCCTCCCCCCCCCCATAGAAAAAATTCGATTGGGGCGCAAGGAGGAAATTTGCATATGACACAGAGTCAGTACACTAATCTCTGATTACAATACAGATCGGAGAAATTAAAACTTTTATTTTGATTACACATTTTCAACATGGGTGCCATCACTATTAACAAGATTTCTTGTTGATCGTGTGCGTTGATTTCCCTTTGATCCACACATTTATATAGATCATAACAGATATTTTCAACAATGCATACTATTTCGTTACTGATTTTAGTGATTGTTCCATCTGCTCTCTTCAGTGCAAAAATACCATTTCTTCCAACACGTAGCTTGTGCTTAGGTGATTTTAAACTTTTGTTATCTTACAGAACTTTTTCAACAAGATCACAGTTAAATTTTCTGATATCTTCTGTATCGCATTTTCTTACTGTTTTACATAATTCAGCATATTCAACTCTTGATTTGGGATCATTTTTCTTCATTTTAAATTCTATACGTTTAATCATCAATCTTCTTGTTTCTTCTGTTATTTTCTTTGTCTGATTTACTCTTGCGTCACCGACTATGATCTTTGCAGTTTCTTATAGAGTATTGGTTAGCTTCTTGTTCACTATTGTAACATCTTGCTCTTCTTCAATTGATTGAAGTACTTGGAAACGGTTTTTAAGTTCTTCTTTATGTTTCTGGAGATTTAAAATATCAATTGATTTCTTTGAGTGTACCACAAGCTTCATTCTTTCCACGTTAGTATTTAACAGCAGTTTGCATCTAGCCTATCTGTGATCGCTTACAGTATTGAAGTTGTTGAGAACGCGGCAGTTCTGAATGAGTTATTTTTTGTTGGTCAAGATATAGTCGATTTCACTTGTTGAGCCATTTGCACAACGATATGTCCATTTTCTTTGTAATTTTTTCTTGAAAAATAAATTCATAATATATATTACAAATTGTAATTTTTTTTCGCCAAAACTAACCTTTAAACTATCTTAATTTTCTTTTAATAATATTCCGTACTAACTCAAAATTATTAAATTAAAATCTTGTTTCTAGATCTAATCTGTTAACCTTTATGCAGACGATATAAATTCTTAATTCGCGTTAAAAAACATTATTCCTGCATGCGTAAATTTAAAAAGATGGCTCTAAATTAAAAAATATTCTTAATTAAATTTTATTTCTTAATATTCCAAATAAAACTCATTTCTTCTATGTTTTTATCAACCCTTTTTAAGAAAGTCTTATTAAATTTATTCCAAAACCATACCTTTCAAAAAATATCATTATTTTATTTTATCTATTTATTTATTTTCCCTCCGTCAACCTTTGATAGTGTGCATATCAATAAATTAATTTCTTTTCTTTTTCTCTTAAAATTAATCATCTATAAAAATCGTCTGCCTAAGAAATTCTGAGATGATTATAAATTGGTTAAATAATTTTTTTAAATAAAATTTTCGTCTGTGGAAAATAGTCTCGTAGCTGGACAAGAATTCTGCTTACATAAAAGAATGATGGTTTGAGTTTAGAGAATGTTCTAGAATTTTCTTGTAAGATTTAAAAGAGGAAGCTCGAGAGGTGGCAAGGGAGATGAGAAGAAGGATTCTTGGGTGCGCTCTTGCATGAGTACGACTTGATGTAGTAAAGCATGGAATATGTTTTGGATGTTTCGGTAAAATGTCGTCTGCAACAGGAACTTTTCCCTCTATTATAGCTACAGTTTAATAAAATGAATTTGCAGCAGCCAAGGAGTGATTATTTTGACCTTCTACATTTATTTATTTATTTTGTTTTTTTTTTTCGCTGGCCATGACTTCTGTGCGGAGCAAGTGAAACCTGGCGATGATGTTTCTGCCCCCCTAACTTCAAAATATCACAATATACATCTGTTCACATTCTGCAAACTCAATCAATCTGACACACACACATATATATAGAGAGAGAAAGAGAGAGATCACCAGGAAGCAAAATTATTTTATACTACCCAATAAATTTAAAATATGAGCCCATGTGAATTCAGTTAATCGTTTGATGCATAAATTGAAATATTTATTAATAAATTATGTGTCTATCTGTGTTTTAAAAATTAACAATTTCAGGCCTATTTACGCAATACGTCTAACTTTTTCACCGAGAGTCGGAAAACCGAAAATAATTGTTTAATAAATGGTTTTCAATGTTATTTTAAGCAATACTTCATATTTTTAATTGATAGTGTTCATCTTGTTTTCACTTTTATTTGAAAGAGTATATTTTTTCAAGATAACCTCATCAAATTGTAGAACATATTTAAACTTTTATTATTTTTTGTTTTGCAATACTCTATACAATATTAATCTATCAAGCATTAATTAAAATATTTTCAAAACAGCTTAATTAAATCGAAACAGCTCGATATTCTAATAAGCTCGATATTCTAATAAGCTCGATATTCTAAATGTATGAACCCAATACTTACCAAATGTAAAATAATAATGATAATAAATAATAAAAGATTATAAGGAAACTACTTTGCTTCGTGATTCTCAACAACCAAAAAATATAAAAAGAAATTTAACTATTTAACTAACTACAATTTGTTGTACAATTCAAATTTCGAAATATTTATTCAAGATTAAATTCCATTTCATTCTAATATCCTACAAATGTCTTATATCATTCATACTTTGACTTGCAACAGAAGGGAAAGGTAACTAATGACATTTTGGAATAACGTCTTAAACGAAGTTCATTTATCAACTCAAAAACTTTCAAAACATCAGAGGGAAAATTTACGGGTAGCAATTTGATACAAAATGTTAAAAAGTGGTTGACATTTGGAGAAGAGTTTCTTTCTGAGAAATGTAATGCACAAAATCACTAAATTATATTAAAAAATCTATTCCTTAATTTGAATCTAATAATTTAAAAACTAGTTATGAATTGTTCTGAGTAGAAAATATATGACCATAAATAAACTCTGTTACTGAATATTCTGAAATACTAAATGTACATTAATCAAAAATATGTTTTAAATAGTTGAATAAGGGGAGAAATAATGTAAGTTTGATATTTTTAAAGTAAAAAGCAAAACTTTACAAGGTGAAAAAAATCAACTTAGATTAAAAGAAATATAGATAACTTACTCCCACTTTAAAGACCATGGTGAAATTGGTTAAATAAACACACTTATATTGTGTAAATTAAAAGATGTATTTCTACCTTTAATTAAAATATCAAAATTTTAGAAACATTTACATAATATTTTGATTATTTTATTTTTTCTGTCACTGTTATTTTAAACAAATTAATTTAAATAATGTTTTATATATATATATATATATATATTGTAACTTTATTTGAAAGCGTATATTTTTAAAGATAACATTGTTAAATTGAATAACATGTTAATAATGTCCACATTTTATACAACCTTAATTTACCTTAATAAACCTCAAAAATATTTTTAAAACAATTTAATTAAACAGGAACAACTTGCAAGAAACAAACCCGATATTTTAAAAATATGAACCTAATATTTACCAAATGTAATAATAATAATAATAATAATAAATAATAATAAAAAATATAGGGAAACCAGTTAATTTTATTATACTCAATAAGTGAAAAATATAAAAACAGGTTAAATAATTTAACTAATTACAATTCGTTGTATAATTCAAATTTCGAAATATTTATTCAAGATAAAGTGCCTTATCATTCTAATATTTTACAAATGTCTCATATTATTCATCATTTGATTGGCAACAGAAGGAAAAAATAACAAATGACATTTTGCAATAACGTCTTAAATGAAGTTTATTTATCAACTCGCGAACTTTGAAAACATCAAATGGAAAATTAGTGGGTAGCAATTTGATTCCAAAGTTAAAATTCGGTTGACGTTTGGAGAAGAATTTTTGTAGGAAAAATGTACTGCACAAAATCACTTATTTTTTTTTTTAAATAATATATTCCTTTATTTAAAATTCAAAATTCACAAACTACACTGTATAAAAAAAAAAAAAAAAAAAAAAAAAAATCTGTAAAGTTACGAAAAGTTTTCTAGGAAACTGGTTTCCAAGAACATTTTCTGTAACGGCAACAGCAAAAGTGTATGTAGCAGCAAAAGTGTAGGTAGCAGATACAGATTTGCAGTGAAAATCAAAAATTCTGTAAGGTTACTAAGAATTTTTTAGGAAACTGGGATTCCAAAGCTTTTTTATGTAACTACTACCCATGTTACACATAAAATTATAGTAAGATTACTGAAATTTTAGTAGACTCGCTTGTAAAGTTACAGATTTCTGTAGCCTTACAAAAATTTATTCTGTAGATTTACATCTTTCCTTGTAAGGTGCACAGGTAAAATCTTAGTAAGCATACAGATTTCGGCCAATTTTCATCTGTAGGATTACACATGTTTTTTTTCTTTTTCTTTACAGTGTAGTTATGTATTTTTCTTCGTAGAAAATATATGACAATAAATAAACTACTACTAATTTTAAAACAGTTGAATAAGGGGAGAAATAATGTAAATAAGAAAGCCGCTATTTTAGAAGTAAAAAGCAAAGTTCTACAAGGTGAAAAAAAGAGATTCAATTTTAATTAATAGCAGTCTAGATAACGTAGTACTAAATAAATTTAAAATACATTACCTAGGTGAAGTTGGTTAACTAAAGATATTTAATTGCATAAATTGAAAGGTTTCTTAATAAATTATATTTCTACGTTTATTTTGCATTTCAAAATTTTAGAACTATTTACATATTATTTAGATTACTTTATTATTCCTGTCACTGTAGTTTTATATAAATTATTTTAAATAATATTTTATAATTTTATAATATAATTTTTTTCACTTGTATTTGATAGCGTATATATTTTAAAGACAAGATTGTCTTTAAAGAACCAATTAACACGGTTATTATTACAGGATTTCCCACATTTTACTATAACCTCATTTTATCAAGAATTAATCTAAATAATCTAAAAGCAGTTTAATTAAACAAAAAAAAACCTAGCAAGAAACAAGCTCGATAGTCTAAAAATATGAATTCGATATTTATCAAATGTAAAATAATAATAATAACAAATAAAAAAAATATTTTTGGGAAACTATTTAGCTTTATGAAATTCAATAATTGAAAAATATAAAAACATTCTAAATTTTTAACAAAGTATACTTTGTTGTATAGTTCAAATTTCGAAATATTTTTCAATATAATGTTCCTTTTCATTCTAATATCTTACAAAGGTTATATTATTCATAATTTGACTTGCAACAGAAGGGAGAAATAACTAATGACATTTTGGAATAACGTCTTGAATAAAGTTCATTTATCAACTCAAAAGCTTTGAAAGCATCAGAGGGAAAATTGCAGGTAGCAATTTGACACAAGATATTAAAAAGTCGTTGACGTTTAGAGAAGAAATTTTTTCTGAAAAATGTAATGAACAAAAACATTATTTTTTTTCAATAAATCTATTCCTTAATTTTTTAATTTTTAATTTAAACCTAGCTATGTAATGTTTTAATATAAAATAAATAACATTATAATTTCGCTCTTTTTAAAAAAAGAAAAGGTATCTTGGAAACATAGTGTTTTTCACTTAAGGGGACAGTGGACCTTTATTTGAGCCTTTATTTGCCTTTCAAAAGGTGAGATGAGCGAATTTCGGCACAACTTGAGTTATTTTTTGTCTGACATTTTAAGAGAGTAGAATAAATAAGGATAATATTTTTACTCTATTATTTTATCAATGGGTTGTGATTTTCATTTGTCTCACAAAATGTGGGAAATGTGATTAATAATGTTTTACAATACCTTCATAAATGAGAATCATTAATCAACTAATAAGCGCTTAATGCGTCAGAGACAAGAGTATCGTGCACTTTTGCAAGCTACCGCCGTT
This sequence comes from Maratus speculifer, assembly GCA_964019185.1. Classification (NCBI taxonomy): domain Eukaryota; kingdom Metazoa; phylum Arthropoda; class Arachnida; order Araneae; family Salticidae; genus Maratus; species Maratus speculifer. Next base: position 375,093,228 of record OZ025294.1, on the reverse strand, counting down.
TGGGAAAGAATCCTAACATGAAACTCCTCCTACTAACCAATGAAGTGGTTGGAAACTTCCCATCCACACATTTGAGTCCGTTGATTGGACTTTCTATGCTTACGTTACATACTTGCGTCTGTCTGAGCAGGATCAGGATTCCATGAGGTACAATAAAGCCTCCAAAACGGGAAGGAAAAAAGCAGAATTGACTGACTTTTAACTGGTAAAATACTCCCCGCCAAGTATCAATATTTATCAAATGTTCTATTAGTCAAGATGTGCTTTAAGCTGCGTTATATCAAGGACATATTCTTTATTTGCTTTTTAGGTGCTTTCGTAATTATGTAAATACGTAGCACCTATTGTGGTCGTTCAGTCCGTCCGTCTGTCCGCATATAACAACGCAAAAACTACCCAACCGAATGGGTTGAAATTTAAAATACATAATTATTACATAATTTTGTCGAGTCATTTCAAATTTTATGAAAATCGGATGCATAGATCAATTACAGGGGCAATCAAAAGTATTCCATTACATTACGTTCATTGGGGAAAAAAGTTTCAAATGCATTTTAATCGTTTGAAATTTAAAATACATAATTATTACATAATTTTGTCGGGTTGTTTCGAATTTTTTTATAATCGGGTGCATAGATCAATTACAGAGGCAATCAAAAGTATTCCATTACATTACGTTCAATGGGGCAAAAAGTTTCAAATGCATTTTAATCGTTTGAAATTTAAAATACATAATTATTACATAATTTTGTCGAGTTATTTCAAATTTTATGAAAATCGGATGCATAGATCAATTACAGGGACAATCAAAAGTATTCCGTTACATTACGGTCAATGGGGAAAATGTTTCAAATGCATTTTAATTAAATTATAATATACATTTTACATAATTTGTGGTGCAAAGAAAATTTGTTATTGATTTACAAGGCCACACAAAAGTATTCCATTACATAATGGTATAGGGAGAACATTGTTTGATGGGCGTTTTAATTGTAATTCACTATTTAAAATTTTATGAGATTGATATATGAGAGTAATATTTTTAAAATTTCGTTATCGTACGAACGCATCTCATTTGCTACGCTTCACGTGCAATTTCCAACTTGTTTAATTTAATGTAACACGGAGTTGGAAGATAGCGTTTGTCGATTTCCATGTATTGTTGACAGAAGTGGTTGCATGAAAAACCTTTTTGTATTTATTCTCGAGAAGTGACTTAAGTTGATGTTTGCCATTTCGTGAGAGGCGCAATGATGGAGATTGGAATGACGTGTGGAATAGCCGAGTGAAATTGGGCAGTAATAAAGATTAATGTCACTTAAATATTTCACTCTATTGGAGAAACTAACCAGTGTTTTTTATTTCCATCAGCCTTAGACTTCAAGCGACGACATAAAAGGAGTTCTATTATTCTTTATCTGAGAATAATAAATCTAAATTAGCCAGCTATATTATGCAAAAATCCGTTCCTTCCATTATTTTACCAGATGATTTTCTAAGATCAATGCGACGTTTTACATATATATATTAATTTACCTTATATGCAAACTAGATTAGTTTTTGATACTCAATAAATTATAAACATGGAGACAGATGAAATAATTTCACTAAATATAGTTTATTGTATAAATCGAAATATTTATTTGGGGTAAATTCTATATATTCAAAAATCGACAATCATGTGATGAACTTTCTACAGAATATTCATTCAGTATAATATTTTAGGATAACATTTTCATATTATCTTAGCAATGTCCTATATAATTCTTTTGACTCACAACAAGTGTCGAATATAACTAGTAATATTTTAGATTAACTTCATCAATGAAAATCACTAATTAACTCGTAAGTGCTAAAGCGTCAGAAGCAAAAATTTCGTCTAGCCATTTGAGAGAAAAAAGGAGATTTTTAACGGGCACACAAGTTTCAGGAATTTCTCAAGACTTGCACCTGCGACTTTCGGTATCTTACTGTGCGGTCTAGGAAGAGGGAATCCTGGGAACATAAACTTTAAACATGAGATTTTTCTATAGTTGCTAGTGTGAATGGGTCAGTTTTAAGCAACATTTAAAATATACAAAATAACAAAATATACAATTTTTTATACAAAATATTGCTTGTAAGGCTATTTAAACATCTTTTTCAAGAAAAAAAAAATCGTTGAAATATGTACTAAATGTATAAGCGTTTCAAAATGATAGAAAATGAATGAATGATAAAAAAAAGATTCAAAATTAAAGGTAAATTTTTTCGGGGGTTTTTACTTTGAAATTTGACTTTTAAAACAAATAATATATATTGTTACTTAAAAAACGATTCAAATAATACTTTTCATCTTATTTGTTTTATTTATAATGTCCATACTTTACTGAGAAGTTCACGAAAAAGTTAGGGTCATATTGACCCAGTGCGTGTGGTTACGTTCTAGAAATTGGTGCTTGTGCTGAAGTATTAAATAAAGGAACCTAGTGAAATATGATATATGAAAAAAAAATATGAAAAAAGATATGAAAAAAGATATCTATCTAATTTAGCTTATATTCAAATTAGATTACCTTTTATTGCTTAATAAATGATAAATATGGTGACAGGTGAGATAATTTCACTAAATATAGTTTATTGAGTAAATCGAAATATTTATTTGGGATAAATTCTATACCTCCGAAAATCATGTGTTGAACTTTATATAGAATATTCATTCACTAGGATAAAATAAGACAATATTTTCAAACTATTATCTTACGAATGTCTTGTATTCATCATTTGATTCGCAACGGAATGGAAAAATAATTAATGGCATTTTAGATAAACTTCTATAATGAAGAGCATTAATCAAATCATAAGCGTTCAAAGCGTCAGAAGCAAAAATGTCGTAGAGCAGTTTGATACAAAAGGTTACGAAAAAGATTGTCATTGGAAAATATATTTGAAAAACTGTAATTCATATTAAAAATGGATTTTATTACATTCAATTGAAATAATTTGTTATATTTATGTATTTGTATTTAAAAAATATGAAAAAATAATTAAAAAATTCTATACCTTTAACAATCATGTGTTGAACTTTCTGTTGAATTCACTAGGATAATATTGGGTTATATTTTCACTCTATTATCTTAGGAATGTAAAAAAATAACTCACATTAAAAAATACATTTTATTAATTTCAACTGAAATTTTTTTTTTATATTTATATATTATAATTTTTTAAAGGAAAAGAAATATGAAAAAAAAAATTTTCAATACCTTCAACAATCATTTTTTTAACCGTCATTAGAATTCAGTATGGTAAAACAGGATAATATTTTCATTGTATTATCTTATGAATGTCTTATATTCATCAATTGACTCGCGGCGGAAGAGAAAGTTAACTAATGACACTTTGGAATAATGTCCCAAATGAAGATCATTAATCATTTCATAAGTGTTGAAAGCGTTAGAAGCAAAAATGTCGTGTAAAAATTTGATACAAATGGTTATGAAGGGGTTTGTCTTTTCGAAACAGGTATTTGAAGGTTAAAAAAAAGGAATATTAAAAAAATTAATTAAAAATTTCTATACCTTCAACAATCATTTTTTGAACATTCAATACAATTTAGTAAGATAAAATAGGATATAATTTTCATTTATATTATCTTATAAATGTCCAATATTCATCAATCGACTTACAAAGGAAAAGAAAGTTAACTAATGACACTTTAGAATAACGTCTCAAATGAAGATCATTAATCAACTCGTAACCGTTGAAAGCGTAAGAAGCAAAAACATCATACAACAATTTGATACAAAAATTATGATAGGGATTGTCTTTTCGAAAGAGGTATTTTAAAAAAATGTAATTCACATTAAAAAATACATTTTATTACATTCAATTGAATTAATTTGTTAAACTTTTATGTATTTGTTTTTTTTTTTTTTTTAAAGAAAATAAGTATGTAAAAAATAAGAAATTCTATACTTTCAACAATCATGTGCAGAAATTTATATAGAACTCACTAGGATATAATAGGATAATATTTTCATTCTATTATCTTTCAAATGTTTTAAAAAATGTAAATTACATTTAAAAAAATGCATTTTATTACATTCAAATGAAATAATTAATTACATTTATATATTTTAATTTTTTAAAAGCAAAAAAAAAAAAAAAAAAAAAAAAAAAAAAAAAAAAAATGAAAAAATAATAAAAAAATTCTGTACCTTTAACAATCATGTGTTGAACTTTCTGTTGAATTCACTAGGATAAAATTGGGTAACATTTTCACTCTATTATCTTAGGAATGTAAAAACTAATTCAGATTAAAAAATGCATTTTATTAATTTCAACTGAAACATTTTTTTACATTTATGTGTTGGTATTTTTTAAAAGAAAAGAAAAAAAATAATGATTAAAAATTGCTATACCTTCAACAATAATTTTTTGAACTGTCAATAGAATTCAGTAGGATAAAATAGGATAATATTTTCATTGTATTATCTTAAGAATGTCTAATATTCATCAATCGACTTGCGGAGGAAGAGAAAGTTAGCTAATGACACTTTAGAATAACGTCTGAAATGAAAATCATTAATGATCTAGTAAGCGTTCAAAGCGTCAGAAGCAAAAATGTCGTGTAGCAATTTGATACAAAAGGTTATGAAGGGGTTTGTCTTTTCGGAAGAGGTATTTGAAAAAATGTAATTCACATTAAAAAATACATTTTATTACATTAAATTGAATAAATTTGTTTCATTTATGTGTTGGTATTTTTAAAAGAAAATAAATATGAACAAATAATTAAGAAATTCTATACTTTCAACAGTGCTGTGCAGAACTTTCTACAGAATTCACTAGGATAAAATTGGGCAATATTTCCACTCTATTATCTTATAAATTTTTAAAAAAATGTAAAAATCTAATTCTCATTAATTAATGCTTTTTAATACTTTCAATTTGAACAATTTGTTACATTTATGTATTGATATTTTTTTAAAAGAAATGAAAAAAAAAATTCCATACATCTAACAATCATTTTTTGAACCATAAATATAATTCAGTAGGATAAAATAGGATAATATTTTCACTGTATTATCTTATGAATGTCTAATATTCATCAATTGACTTGCGACGGAAGAGAAAGTTAGCTAATGACACTTTACAATAACTTCTCAAAGAAGATCATTAATCAACTCATAAGCGTTGAATGCGTCAAAAGCAAAAATGTCGTGTAGCAATTTAATACAAAAGTTTATGAAGGGGATTGTTCTTTTGGAAGAGGTATTTGAAAAATTGTAATTCACATTAAAAAAATACTTTATTACATTTAATTTAATTTATTTGTTACATTTATATATTGGTTTTGTAATAGAAAATAAATATAAAAAATAATTAATAAATTATACAGGGTGAGTCATAAATATCGAAACAATAGGCTATCTCCTTAAATATTGCCCCTTGACCCATGCTTCCAATTGCAAAATTTCATGAAAAAAGGTGAATTTTTTGATAAGATAAGTTGGAACTCCATGGGGGGTCTATTTTTAAAAATACGAAAATTAAATTTTTATACGGCCCCCAGAGGATAAAACATCCAATTAGAAAATTTTTCCTTATTCATTCCTGAACTGAACAAAAAAAAAAATTCATCTTGATATCTTCAAAACTCAGAGAGTTATGACAATTTTAATGAATCGTGAGGTTTCAAGGGATCAGACACAAATTGAAATGCGTGTAATTGAAGAAACAATGTTGCTGTAATGGGTCCAGGAAACATTTATTCTATTTATTTATTTATAAAGTTGGAATTTTGAATGTTTTGTGATGGTTAACCATATAATTTGTAAGCATTATCACATCATAAGACTTCTTAATATTTTTTTTTCAAAAAAAAAAAAAAAAAAAAAAAAAAAAAAAAAATTGAGTAAATTAAAATTGTTATAACTCAAAATATTATTTGTCGCGTTGAATTTTTTTCTTTTGATTAAACGAAAATGTCTAATTTTCGATTTTAATTCAGCATTTTAAATAATATGTATTTAAAAAAAAATAAAAGTATTTAAAATAGCAATATTAAAAAAAAATAATAATTTTTGTAAACAAATCATATTTTAAAAGTAAATTTTCTGAGCTGAAAAGTTACCGTGACCGACGGTTATTGAGGTATGTCAGTTTAAAAATGAGAAATACTGAAATAAAAACATTTGATGCAGTGCATTTAGTTTTAAGATGGGCAAAGATGGGCTCCTAACGTTTAAATGCTGTATAGTTTCGATTTCAGATTTTGTTCAAGTTTTGCCATTTTCACCTTCTTTAATTACTGTTTAAATGCGTCAGTTGATTTAAACTTTATTTTTTTATCACGTCGATTTCAAATTTTTTCATTGTGCTGTGACTCACAGACAGACATTTCATAAAAACATGTTTTTCGGTATCTCTGAGCCCTAAAACGTGTGAATCCATCCAAAACCGGAATTCAAAATTTTCATGAATCCAATACTTTCTTCTTGTAAAAATAGAAGAAAGCAAAAATAGGTTTAAAACCTTCATAAATTTTGAAACTGAATACAGTAAAATCTCTAAGTAACGGACACCTCAGGAACGCAGAAATTGTCCGCTATTCGGAGGTGTCCGCAATTGGGAAAATCAAATGTATTCAAAAAGTGCTAAGGAACGTTTAAAATTTTATTAATTGACTTTTATGTGTCCTAAAACTTCTTTTATATGATTAATCAGAAATTAAAATTATTTTTTAAGCAATGGGGCTAAATAAAACTGTACACTCCTTTACCCACTGTTCATTACATGCTTGTGAAAAAACACTGTTACAAAAGTTAACTTTTGCTTGCGATTACATGTAATTTGTTTTTCAAAGTGACATTATTGGACATTATAGAGTTCCATTCGGGGAGGGGATTGCACTTTTTGGCTGTTAAAAGCATAAAATCTCAATTTTCCGAGCGGATATTTCAATGCTCTGGAAGATGTCCCTCCTTGGCAACCCCTCCAATTCAACTCTGAACGTGGAGGGGGGGATTTTCCCCAGCTCATTTATCACAAAATTCCCTGATAAATTTAGAGGCCTTTTTACTTTTTTTCATTTTTTTGTCCTTAAAAAATACTTTTTCATCCTTTATCGCCTTAAATAGTGTCCACTATTCGGAATGTTCGTTATTCAGAGGTTAAACATACACAAATTTAGGTTTTGAGAATGGGGATTGGAAAATAGTCCATTAAACAGAGGTGTCTGCTTTTCGGGAGTGTCCGTTATAGCGGTTTAACTGTTTAAAATATTTTTTAAAATATTTCTATGTAATTTATTAAAATATATTTCTATTGATTCCGCTAATAGAAGAGTTAATCCGCTACTTCAATGAGTCGTGCCAGTTACGAAGTTGGCAGCAAGGTCGAAATATTGCAGACATCTAGCATATTTCATCGAAATTTAAAGCAAAAAGCTATACGCTTTTATTTTATATCTAAAAGTTTAAGTGTTGTCTTGGATCGGCATTTAACAATACGTAAATTTATGGTCGATCCCTTAATTGTACTTCAAATGAACTGATTTTGCTGCGCTCGGAGGCATGCTTAAGTGGTGTAAGTCAGGAATTTTGGAAAATTTTGGATATTAATATCTTTCGGGGATTTGCAGATATCGAGATGAAATTTTTTTTGTTCAATTCAGGAAGGGATAAAGAAATTTTTTCTAATTGGAAGTTTTATCCTCTGGGGCCCGTATAAAAATTTAATTTTCGTATTTTTTAAAACAGACCCCCCATGGAGTTGCAACTTATCTTATCAAAAAATTCATCTTTTTTTATGAATTTTTGCAATTGGAAGTATTGGTCTAGGGGCAATATTTAAGGAGATAGCCTATTGTTTCGATATTTATGACTCACCCTGTATATTTTCAACAGTCATGCGTTGAACTTCCTGTAGAATTCACTAGGATAAAATTGGGTAATATTTTCGCTCTATTATCTTAAGAATGTGAAAAAATGCAAAAATGTAATTCACGCTAAAAATGAATTTTATTACTTTCAACTGAAACAATTTTTTATATTTATGTATTGGTATTTTTTAAAGGAAAAAAAAATATTAAAAAATAATAATTAAAAATTTCTATACCTTCAACAATCATTTTTTGAACCGTCAATAGAATTCAGTAGGATAAAATGGAATGATATCTTCATTCTATTATCTTATGAATGTCTTATATTAATCAATTGACTTGCTACGGAAGAGAAAGTTAACTAATGACATTTTAGAATAACGTCTGAAATAAATATCATCAATGATCTCGTAAGCGTTGTCTTTTCGGAAGAGTTATTTGAAAAAATGTAATTCACATTAAAAAATACATTTTATTACATTGAATTGAATTAATTTGTTACATTTTTATATTGATTTTTTAAAAGAAAATAAATATGAAAAAAGAATTAAGAAATTCTATACTTTCAACAATCGTGTGTTGAACTTTCTATAGAATTCACTAGGATATTATAGGATAATATTTTTGGTCTATTATCTTTCAAAATGTTTAAAAAAATGTAAAAATGTAAATTATATTAAAAAATGCATTTTATTACATTCAATTGAAATAATTAGTTACATTTAAGTATTTTTATTTTTTAAAAGAAAAGAAATATGAAAAAAAATCCATACATTCAACAATCATTTTTTGAACCGTCAATAGAATTCAGTAGGGTAAAACAGGATTTAGGATACAACGAAACAATTTTCGTTGTATTATCTTATGAATGTCTTATATTCATGAATTGACTTGCGGCGGAAGAGAAAGTTAACTAGTGACACTTTAGAATAACATCTCAAATGAAGATCATTAATCAACTCGTAAGCGTCAGAAGCAAAAAGGTTACAAAGGAGTTTGCCTTTTCGGAAGAGGTATTTGAAAAAAATGTAATTAACTTTAAAAAGTACATTTTATTACATTTAATTAAATTAATTGTTCATTTATATACTGATTTAAAAAATAAATATGAAAAAAGAATTAAGAAATTATATACTTTTGACAAACATGTGTTGAACTTTTTGTAGAATTTACTAGGATAAAACAGAATAATATTTTCTGTCCATTATCGTTTGATTGTAAAAAAAAAATAATAATAATAAATAAATATATATATATATATATATATAATGTAAATCATATTAGAAAATGCATTTTATTACATTCAGTTGAAGTAATTTTTTGCATTTATGTATTGGTTTTTTAAAAGAAAATAAATATGAAAACAGAATTAAGAAACTCTGTACATTCAATAATCATGTTTTTAACTTTCAATAGAATTCACTATGATAGAATAAGGTAATATTTTCACTCTATTATCTTACAAATTTTCTTATGTTCATCATCTGACACGCAACGGAAGGGAAAGATAACTAATGGCATTTTAGAATAACTTCTCAAATGAAGATCATTAATCAACTCATAAGTGTTGAAAGCTTCAGAAGCAAAAGTGTCGTGAAGCAATTTGATACAAAGGTTACGAAGAGAATTGTCTTTGGAGTAGAGGTATTTGAGAAAAAAGTAATTCACACTAAAAATATATTTTATTACATTTAATTAATTAAATTAATTGAATTAATTTGTTACATTTATGTGTTGGTATTTTTAAAAGAAAAGAAATATGAAAAATTAATTAAGAAATGGGGTACTTTCAACAACCATGTCCACAACTTTCTATAGAATTCACTAGGATAAAATTGTTGTAATATTTTCGCTCTATTATCTTAGAAATGTAAAAAAAAAATGTAAAAATGTAATTCACATTAAAAAATGCATTTTATTACTTTCAACTGAAACAATTTGTTACATTTATGTTTTGGTATTTTATAATAGAAAAGAAATATTAAAAAATAATAATTAAAAATTTTTATACTTTCAACAATCATTTTTTGAACCGTCAATAGAATTCAGTAGGATAGGATAAAATAGGATAATATTTTCATTGTATTATCTTATGAATGTCTAATATTCATAATTTGAAAAAATGCAATTCAGACTAAAAAAAATTACTTCATTTTATTACATTAAGTTGAAATATATTGTTACATTTCTGCATTGATATTTTTTAAATTAAATAAATATGAAAAAAAAATTACATTTTACTAAGCTTCACACTTTCTATTTTTCTGATTTAAAAAAATAGTCTCAAAATATCGTTTCAACTACATGGCTAAAGGTGGCCGGTCCCTTGCGATTTCAGACATTTTGCTAAAGATCTAGAAAGGTATGTGAGGAATTATTCTGAATTTTCAGGTGTGTAAACATAATAGTACAGATCATATATTACTGTGAAGAACTTTTTTCCGAAACACCATAGGGGACCGTCCACTATATGAAAATGAACGAACGAATTTAGGTAACCCTGTTAATCTAAAGTATCAAACAAGTTCAGACTATAGATTATGATTAAGAGGCCTATTTAATAAATTGTGTTCATTTTCAAGAGGACAGAATATATACTGATAGAAAAAGTAAGGTTTTTATTAAAACTGTTCCGAATTTCGCCAATGTTTTTTGTTTATATTTTGAAGAGTTCTTAATAAAAAAAAATTTCTTTTCAGAAAATAACACGAAAAGCATTATACACAATACCTTGTAATCAATATTAAAAAATAATAAAAATTGTATGAAAAATGTGCAGGTTTACTAAATAATTTTCGCTGATATAGATACTGATATTTGATAGCATGAATGCTATCAAAATTTTATTTGCATACTGTGTTAACAAAATGTATTAAGAAATTTTTGAGAAAATCTCAAAAACACAGTTTAAAAATCCTGAAAATAGACAGATTTTGCTGCATTTTGGGAATAAAGAAATTTGGTCTAATTCTATCGAAGATAATTTTCAGAATTTTCAGAAGTTTTTGAGACTTTCACAAAAGTTGAAGAATACATTGAGCAAACAATTTATGCAAATTGTACTTTGATTAAATTTAGGCATGCGCAGTGAAACTTTTTAGAAATCATACTTACTTCTCATACAATGTTTATTATTTTTTTTTCGGATTATAAGGCTTTGTGTACATTATTGTATATTACATTTTGTGAAGATTTTCTATTATTATTATTTTATGAATTCTACAAATTATAAGCAAGAATACTTCGCAAAATTTGGGACTGTTATTTTTTCTACGGCTATACATGCTATCCACATTAAAAAGAATACAGTTCATAATGGTAAACTAATTAATCATAATCTACAGTGTGAAAGCATTTGCTATATTGATTTTGACAGTGTTAGCCAAAAAAAATATTCGTACATTTTTAATTTGTTTACGGTAATCTATTAGGGTTTGGAAGAAAAATTTCAATGGTTATACATGGTCTTTACAATTATTTTTACACACATGGAGTTCCAGGTTAAATATTCATGTATTTTTGTATATTTTTAACAAAATGTTTTAAAATTGCAAGTCACCTGTTACCTTTGGCCATATAGTGCATATATACGCAAATGTTCTCTGTATGTTAGCTATATACTATATGTTAGTTATATTTTATATAATAAAACTCATTCAAAGGAAAATTTCGTCTCTATAAAATAATATTTGATGTTTTAATTCTTGTAAAATAATAAAAGATAAAAATTAATTACATGTTAGACACATTTTTATAAGACACAAGTTGTTTGTTAGATGTAAAGAAAGAATATTATATGGTTCAAGGGAAAAAAGTTTGCTTTTTTAAATCAATGCGATTTTTTAATTTCCTTGAACAACTAGGTATTTCTTAATATGTTCGTTTAAAATATTTTTTTTCTATACCAATATTTTAAGACTCATTTATTAATAACTCTTAAATATTTTATTCAAGTATAAAATTAAGTGAATGAGAAAATTGCTTCTTTATTAATTTTGAAAGCATTATTATTATTTTTGTTTTCTTTTTTTTTTTTAATAAATTAGAAATTTAGATTTATTAAATTTTTCGTTTTACCTTTTAAACAAATATCCGAATAGTATTAACACATCCGAATCACATTTGTATACAGAGTAAAAGGAATTTTTCAGTTTTTTCTAGACTTCCGCTAAAAAGTAACGAAAAAAAAGAGTACAAAAAGACTACAGAAAATATTTGTTTTAAAACGACAAAAATTTATTGCTTAATGACGAATTAGTCTGAAAAAAGGGCATTAAAAAACTACTGCCAGATGTTTTTCTCAATTTGGTACTTTACGCGTGCTAACTTCAAAATGTATGTTGTCAAAATATCATGAATATTTAATCTTTCATTGTTAGTATTATATATACAGATTAAAGTTTTAACTACAAATAATAATATACGCTGTATAAAATCTATAATTTTACAGAAATAAATGTATACAAATCTGTATAATAATTATCATTTTACCTGTACACAGTACATAAAATATGTAAATTTACAATTTTAGATTTTATAAAGCTACAGATTTCCGTAGCTTCGCAAAAATATTTACTCACATACAGTAATGCTAGTAAAATGTTATCTGCACCAGAGGTTGCAGTTATATAAAAAGCTCTACACTGCAAACGAAAACGTACGATTTTATGAGGATTGTACAGGCAATCGGGAAGTCAGTATAATTCACTGTTTTTTAACGGACAAATATTTGTAAATTTCAAAATTTTCGGAAGAAAACGAAAGTTTTTCTCGAATGTACGAGAAAATTTCCGTTAAAAAACAGTTAATTGATTTTAGTACCGATTACCAGTACAATCTCCGCAAAATCTTTTTTTTGTTGTTCATTTATTTATTCATTTTTATTTATTCAAATAGTTGGGGCCTCCGTCGCCGAGTGGTTAAGACATCACTCCGCTAATCGCTGTCGAGCCAGTGTGTTCGAATCCTACTGGCTTTATTGCACACAGTCTTTGCGTGGATCTCCTGGTTGCACTTCTCTTGTGTTGTAATATTTACTTGTGTACTATCTCGTCCCTGTATATTGACGATGACTTATAAGAAGGCTTCATGTCTAGCACATAAGTTAGATTAATGTTGTTCATAAAAAGAATCCATTTATTGTCACAGTGTAGGCATTCATTGTTTCCAAGAAAGATCATAGTGACTGTACAGATTTTTTCATATACAGTGCAAATGTATATCCGGAGAGGAATTTTTGTTACTGACGATACATAAAAAGTTCTGGAAATCCCAGTTTCCTGGAAATATTTTAGTAAATTTACAGATTATATTTTATTGTGTAGTTTTTAAGTAGTCCCTTTTGACGGACTTTAGCTGAATGTATTAGGATTTCCTTGATGTATAAAAGTTAATTATTCCAAATTTCATTTATATTATAAAATAATTCATATATTTAAAATTTTCATAATTTTTAGTAAGTTCTGTACTAAAAATTTGAATATATATATGTTTAGTTAAATATAATGCATAATATTAAATATACACTGAAAAAAAAAAACGGTCGATTTTATGGAAGTATTCCTGGTAATCTGGACGCCAGTACAATTTACTATTTTTTAACGGAAAAACTTCTGTAAATTCCTTAAACGTCTAAATAAAACTTTCAAAACTTTCTAAAAATTTTCCGATAAAAACAGTAAATTGTACTGGCGATCAGATTACCAGGAATACGTTCGTAAAATTGTCCACTTTTTTACAGTGTGTATATACATATATATATTATACAACTCAAGTTATTTAAATTAATTTAGAAATTTTCTGGTTATTAGAAAACCAATTCTTTGAGCAATAATAGCAAGCATTAACAAGGAAAATATTTATAGCATTATTAGATTTGAGAATTTGTGAAAATTACTCTTCCGGATTTAAACATAATCATAATCATACTGATGAAGTCAAAACCAGACTAGATTTTATTCTTTTGAATTTTGAATTTAAAAAAGTTTCTCCTGATTAAATATTTGCGTAAACGTATAATATATCCACCAAAAAATATATAAAAAATTATTTTACACAATTTTTCAATTAATGTTGATTGAATAACCCGGTGTTCGAAGCTATTGATGCAAACTATCTGCAAGAATTAATTAAATAATTAACAAAAGATACTCTTACGGAAATTCTTATGATAACAGTAAAAATAACTTTACTTACTACGCCATTAATTGAGAAAAATATTAGCTTTGACTTTTATAGGGTGCTTTATAAATATAATGGAGCAAATTATTTTGTAATAAAATTTCAAACCATATTTATCAGTAAACATATTAAATAAATAATACACTGAATTTTCTGTAGTGATAACAGGGTGCGTAGTCTGGAAGCACCTTGTAAGGACCTTTTACCAGAATTTTTATAATATAATATTTGTTTTATTTAACGAAAAAAAATCGTTTTTCAGATGTAACAACCAGTACTTTAAAGAATTTCTGATGCTAAAAGAATTAAAATCCTCTGAGTTTCTTGATGACTACGCACCCTGGATAATGAAAAGCACCTTCAGTATATAAACAGTTAAATTATTTAAAATAAATTTACGACGAAACGAACATGATTCAGAAGAAGCAATCTGGCCTTGAACATTTTGAGGAAATAAATCAAAGTTAAAATTAAAAACTCGATAACAGTTCTCTTTCAATCTGCTCCACTCGATTAAAATTTGGGCCTCATTAGCTTTAAGATTATTCGCCTTTCTGAAAACTTAATCGTTAAGACTATCTTACGATCGATCTACGATACGATCTTATCGATCTAGAGGTAGAAGAGGCATTATAATTTAATGACCTTTCTACAATAACTTCTTTAAGAAGTCATCGTTTGTCACTCTTCAGACGAAGAAGTTGTTAGACACATAAAAACAACACACGGTTTTCGTAATTGGAAGAATGATTAGAATAAATTCAATAAGATTGCTTGTGCAATAGTGAAATAAATACTTTGTGATAGAATTAAGTATAGAAAATCTGAATGAATACGACGATTAGGTACTCTATTATGTTTTTTTGTTAAATACATATTTGGATTAATTTTTGGAATATCATACAATATATTTCACATAAATGACAATTTTTCTAGTGTTTTTATTTCATTATGATAATAAAGAGTTTTCTTCGTTTTTAGCTCACAGGGTATCATAGCCTAAGAGAGGGATAACTCCTCTTAAATTACATAAATGCTAAATGGCTTTTAATTAAAAATTATCCGATTTACTCAGAATTTTGGATATAGATTTTTTATATGATAAAGCATGTCCTTGATAGTTTAGGAGATTCAATGATTAAATATAAAAAAGAGAAAGGGGAGAGCTGTTTCTCCTTCTTAATTCTTTTTTCGAACGGAATTAACCCTAGAAAATATAAGGCTGTAATGTACAAGTAGTATTCGTAGCCTGTGAGCTGAATGCCATCAGTTTAACTGGGCGATATTTTTTTTTTAATTATTTTTTCAGATTCGGTTATCATACATAGATTAAAATATTATTTTCGCTATTGTGTCTTTTGTAAATACAGATGTATGTACACATATATCTGTTTTATTATAACATAATATCAATTAAATGAAAATCCTCTATCGTACATCTGCTTCAAACTGAAGTTATTTAAATGTTGTGTTGATTTAAATATTAAAACTTAGATGAATATTGACAAACTTTAGTTAAATAAGCATTTATATTAGTCTATACACGGAAAATTTGTGAAAATTAAGCAGCCAGAATTAAGGTATTTAAAATAGCGTTACGACAAATCTAAGGTGATCCAGAAGAAGCAATTTGGCCATAAACATTTTGCAGAAATAATTCATTGATTAAATTACAACCTCGATAAAAGTTTTCCTTTAGTATATGCTTCTTGATTAAAATATGGGCATCATAAGCTTTAAAATTTATGCGCCTTTTCTGATGACTTATTCGGTAAGAACTATCTTACCTCCCCAGATGCTCTGATCGATAGAGGGGTCGACGAGGCATACTATTTAATTACTTTTCTAAGCTATCTCCAATATGAAGTCATCGTTTGTCACATTTTGGACGAAGAGGTTGTCAGGCACATAAAAACCACACACTGTTTTCGTAATTGAAAGAATAGCTAGAATAAATCCAATAAGATTGTTTCTATATTAATAATAGGAATATATTTTATGAAAAATTAATGTATAGAAGATCTAAATGAATACGAAGAATAGGTTTTTTATTATTTATTTATTTTTATTTTTATTTATTTATTTATTTATTTATTTATTTTTTGCTTTAAATACATATTTGGATAAATTTTATAAGTAACATACGATATTTTTCACATAAAGGAGAAATCTTTTAATGTTTTCATTTTATTATGATAACAAAATATTTGTTCACTTTTTAAATATGTTATCATACACCTAATAAATTATTATTATCTATATTACATCTTTTGTAAATACAGATTTTTTTATGCATATACCTGTAATTATAATATAATATCTAATAATAAAAGAATGCATTACACAACGCTGCAAAGTCAAGTTATTTAAATTTTGTGGTAATAAAAAAATTGTCCTAAGAAACCATTAACAAACGTTAGTTAAATAAACATTTATATAAGACCATGAATGAAATATTTACGAAAATTACTCAGACAGATTTAAAGTATTTAAAATCAGACTACAACAAAACGAAAATGATTCGAGAAAAATAATATGAACTTAAACCCCATTTTAAAGGAATAAGAAATCCATAACAGATCTTTTCCAATACATTCTTTTTGATTAAAATTTGAGGCTCTTTAAAGTTATGTTACTTTAATGAAGACTGATTCGTCAACTGTATCTTTATTCCTTACTATTTCAGATGAGATGATCAATGCAGGGAACAACAAGACATTATATTTAACTTATGTTACATTCTCAGATGCGCTGATGGATTTACAAGTCGACCAGGCTTTATATTTAACAGCATTTCTGCAATAAATTTATTAAGCAGTCATCTTTGTCAGTTTTTAGACAAAGTTGTCATACACATAAAAGCCCCACACGGTTTTCGTAATTGGAAGAATGGCTAGAATAAATTCAATAAGGTTGTTTTGTGCAATAATAATAAGAATATTTCTTAATAAAATAAAGTAAAGAAGATGTAATTGAATATGGCATTTTGGTTCTTTATTGTGGTCTTTCTTTAAGTATGTATTTGAATGAATTTTTAGAGCAGAATTCGTGATAATTTTAAGCCTTACCGTTGGTCGAGAGGTTCTGCCGTCGAAACTGGTAGACGGCAGGTGCTGGGTTCAAGCCCAATCGCGGCTGCCGCCTTCGGAGTTTTCAAACCAGCGCCGATTTTTGAGCTATTTATACAAAATTTTAAAAAAATGTCAATTCATGTCACAGAGTAACGGAATATGAGGTTTTTTTTTTTTTTTTTTTTTTTTTTTTTTTTTTTTTTTTTTTTTTTTTTTATAAAAATCAATGTATTCGTTCTGGAGATGGAACCATTGCAAAAATCATGGAAAATGCATCATAGCAGAGACGTAGATTGAGTGATATACACCAAATTCAGCAGCAATTTATATCAGGAATTATGTAAATATAAATTTTTATTTAATTCTATACAACAGTTCTCGAGATAGAGCACTCACAATATCTGTGTCGCAAATCGTCAGACAGAGTCACAGACTCACAGATTAGCTGACAAACATTTTGTAAAAACGTGTATTTTGGTGTCTTTGTCCAAATAAATGTTTAAATCCGTCGAAAAATCGAATTCTAAATTTTCACTAATGCATTTGTTTTTCATTGTAATGATAGAAGCAAGTAAAAGGAAGAATTAACTTCGGTGGGCCACCACTAATGCAGTAATTGGCTAGGATCAAGGATGCAAAGCGGGCCATTAATGATGTTTTTGTACTTTTCATTGCAACATATTTTGTAAAGAAATAAACTTTTATTTTGTTGATTTTTCTTGATAGATAAGTCTTCTCACATCGTTTTTTGTTCTTTTTTGATTATCATCATGACTCAAACATGCACAGAAAAGTATTTATTACATAAATGTTGAAAATTTACCTTTAACCATGACATCACTGGTGATTTTATCCTACTATTTAATTTTTCTATGACATATTAAAAGTCATCTTTAGCACATTAACCACCGAATCTGTAAGATAGGAACTTTCTACGTTTTTTCTTTGAAACATTTTTGGCAGCGCAAATTTCGAAAGAGAATCACCGCATTATTAAATGTCATATTTTTTTATTATTATTATATTTTTTTCATAAAGGAAATTTTCTGATACCAAAACAGTGGTTCATTTAAGCATATAGTTCATTTGATAGTTCATTTAAGCATGCACATTTACGACTACTATCGCGTCAATGGTAATGTGCCAAAGTGTAATGGGATAATAAATATTAATATAAAAAATGTCCCAACTCTTCCTGAAACATGATTCATTTTACAATGATATACCGATTGAATAATATAAAAAGTGTATATATCTTAGTGTAAATAATATATATCTATATTTAAAAGGAGGTTGTGACGAAACGAAAATGATTCTGGAAAAGCAATCTGGACTTAAACGTATTAAGGAACAGATTCATACATTGAATTCAAAACTCGATAACAGTTTTCTTACAACTTATTTTTCTTGATTAAAATTTGGACCTCATCATCTTTAAAAACCATGCTCCTTTTCTGAAGTCTTATTTGTTAAGAACTATCTTTTCAAATAAAAATCAAACTTTGAATTGTTTAAAAGGCGCAAATGCCAACTTAGTGAAAAAGATTCCATGCTGGGAACCGAACCCGGGTCATCAGTATAAGCTCTCTGACGTTCTACCGACTAAACCACATGGAACGACACCCAGCAGGGAACTTACCCCGAGTTTGTTACCCGCGTTCGATTCCCGGCATGGAATGTTTTTCACTAGGTTGGCATTTGCGCCTTTTAAGCAATTCAAAGTTTGATTTTCATTTGAAATGTTATATTCAAGCCGAATTTTCTCTCTCTGGAAAAATTTCCACGCATTAAGAATTATCTTGGTTTCACAGTTGTGCTGATTGATCCAGGGGTTGGCGACATATTATGTTAAATGACATTTCGGCAATATCTTCATTAAGAAGTCATCGTTTGTCACTCTTTAGACGAAAAAGTTGCCAGAAACATAAAAACTACGCACGGTCTTTATAACTGGAATAATCGCTTGAATAAATTCAATATATTTGTTTTTGGGGCAATAATAATAGGAATATTTTGTGTTCGAATAAAACAAAGAACATTTAATTGAATATGACTAAGGTTGTTTGTTCTGCTTTCTGTTTGAATATATATTTGGATGAATTTGGGGATTATTTTAATTTTATTTTTTGCATAAATGATTACTTTTTAAATTTATTTTATTATGATTTTAAAAAAATCCTTGGTTAGATTTTTTTTTTCAAAATAGGTTTTTACACACCAAGTATGATACGATTATATCTTTTGCAACTTTTGTAAAAATAGATATATGTATGTTTAATCATAATATAATATCTACTAATTAAAAAACAACGTTACTCAAGACCCCTTTAAACTGAAGTTATTCATATTTATTAGATTTATTATATAAATTATTTGTTTTTTCTAAAACTAGATCTTAGATGATTTTTAAAGAATATTAGTTAAGTAAAGATTTATATTAGTCCATTTAAGGAAAATTTCTGAAAATTATGTACTTAGACTTAAAGCGTTAAAAATAAGTCTATAACAAAAAGAAAATGATTCAAAAGAAGCAATCTGACCTTAGCCATTTTGAGGAAATAATTCATAGACTAAATTTCAAATCCGATAACAGTTTTCTTTCTATCTATTCTTCTTGATTAAAATGCGGACTTCATTAGCTTTAAAGTTATGGTCCTTTTCTGAGGACTTATTAGTTCAGAACTTGTTCGTTTGCGCTGATTGATCTAGGAGACGGAGGACTATATTGAATGACATTTCTTCAATATCTTCATTTAGAATTCATCGTTTTTATCTTTTTGGATGACGGAGGTGTCAGAGTCATTAAAAAACAACCACAGTTTTCGTAATTGGAAGAAAGGCTAGAACAAGTTAATTACACTGAGAGAAAAGATATACCTCCTTTACCTAGAATGAATAGTTAGTCACTTTCTGAATTACTAAACTAGGAATATAAATCTAGGAACTGTGCGAATAGAGTGAACAACAAAGCTGAATAGATGAAATTATCTAGAATTTCTAGCCTGTTGTTTTCTATGTGACGAAAAATATTGAATCGTTTCACTAATGAAAAAAATCCCTATCGGCTGGGCCTATAGGCGGAGGTATATTTCGAAGAGTGTTCATTTCAACAGAAAAAAGTATATGATTAGAGATAACCCCAATTTAATAACTTCATTTGGCCGTTTATGAAAAAATTTTAATTTCATTTTTCTGCAAAAACTGGTTTTATCAGAATCATCTTAAGAAAAATTCACCTCAAATGCCCATTTTGACAACATATTTTGATATAGATTCTGAATTTATTAAAAAAATGACCAAATCAGTACATTATACAGTTCCTAAATAACAAAAAACTGTCAGTTGAATGCATTTGAGAAAAAAATTGAATTTAAAAATGAGTCATAAAAAAACCGATTTGTTGTTTGAATACATCCTTAATTCTTTAATCATGACTGCTCCGGAAAATTTTATGCGAAATACTCACTTTGACAGCATTTTTAAAAATATATTCTATCTTTATCAATAAACTGCCCAATGCGTCACAGTACATAGTTCCTAAATAAGAGGATCTGTAAATTGGATGCGTTTGAGAGCGAAAATGGATTTTAAAACGAGTCATAAAAAATGAAATTTGCTATGTGAAAACTTCCTTAAATTTTCAAATCATAAAGACTTCGGGAAATTCTGTTCAAAATACTCTTTTTGGTAGCCTTTTTTGAAATAAATTCCGTCTTCATCAAAAAACTGACCAATGCATCACATTCTATAGTTCCTAAATAAGAGGATCTGTAAATTGGATGCGTTTAAGAACAAAAATGGATTTAAAAAGGAGTCAGAAAAAAGTGCAATTTCTTATTTGAATACTTCGTTCAATTTTCAGTCCCGATGACTTTCGAAAATTCTGTTCAAAATACCCTTTTTGGTAGCCTTTTTTGAAATATATTCTGTTTTTATCAGAAAATTGACCAATGCGTCACTTTATACAGTTTCTAAATAAGAGGATCTACCATTTGGATGCGTTTAAAATCAAAAATGAATTTAAAAATGAGTCAGAATATAAGCCGTTTGGATTTAAGGTTTTTTTCTCCAACTCCTATTTTTGTTTAATTTCTTTTTGCTATACGAATTGGTCCTATGAAAAACTTGTCAATATAAAAGTTGTAGATATCTTTGAGAAAATGTAAAATAAATTTAATCAGATTTGATATCTTAAAAATTGACGGAGTTATGGATTTTTCTCTTTTTTCAGCGCCCTTTTTTTTTCGTTTTTAATTTTTTTCATCGATAAAAGTTGGTCCTATCAAAAACTTGTAAACACAAACGTTTTAGATAATTTTAAGAATATTTACAAAAAAGTTAGTTAGACTTGATATCTTTAAAATTGACGAAGTTATGATTTTTTTTTCTTTCTAAATCCCTGTTTTTTTCACCCCTTGAGCCCACTTTAAAATTTATCAAAAATCTGTCATGCATATACTTTTGGCCCATTTTTAAGAAGTAATATAAACTTTAAACCGATTCGATATCTACTTTACTTAAGAAGTTATGGTTTTTTTTTAGGTTTTCACAAAAACGCCCCTTATTCCGACCCCCTAGGTCCGATTTTGCCCATTAACGAACTTAGCCGAGATTTTATCCCCTTTGATTTTATGTACAAGTTTGGTGGAGATTGGTGAAGAATTATAGAAGTTATCGTGTCCATAAAAATGTGAGATATATCGATAGATAGTTAGATATATAAACTGGTGTGATTGCAATAGGTAGTATTTCTTACGAAATCTACTTAAAATATCGCTTGATTTCGTGAATGGTTTCATAAACTAGAGTTATAGCTATTAAATCAAATTTCTTGCATTCGCATCTATTTGCAGATATTTTTAAGTAAGTTTGGCAACGAGAATCTGGAAAACACTCATGAATTCTAATAACAGACTCTAGAACTCTCTGTCAAAGAGAACTAGGATTTATAAGGATGACATGAAATTATTTTTTTTTTCATAATCACAATTTAGTTTCCAGATATCAGAACCATAATTTTTTTTTATCAGTTTAAGATTGTTTGTGTAGTAATAACAAGGATATTATGTGATGGAATAAAGCATAGAATATCTGAAAAAATCTTAATTTTAGGTTCATTATTTGCTTTTTTTTAAATACATCTTTGGATAAATTTATTGGATAAATGTGTTGTATATTTTTCACATAAATAATAAATCTTTTTAAGTTTTCATTTTATTATCATAAGGAATTTTTTTTGTTTATTTTTCCTAAATAAGTCATGATACACTGAGTAAATTACTATTTACTCTATTGCGACACTTGTGATAGGATTTTCCTGATGCATAGAAGTTTTATTTAAAACTTTATTTATCTTTTAAAATATATCACCAACTATATTTTATTTCTTTAAAACTTACAAAATGCATACGTTCTGCACTAAACATTCGAGTAAAAATACGTTTAATTATAATATAATGTCCATCATGAAAAAGAAAACATGTACCATATAACTGCTTATAACTCAAGTTATTTAAATTATTGTAGAAAGTTTGTGGTTATTCAAAAACAAAATATTCGATCAATATTAACAAGCATTACTGAAATAAAAATTATAGGATGGTATGCCTGAAAATTTTTTAAAAATTATTTCTGTCGATAAAATATTGATTTATATTTAAATATAAACCTGACTTGATTTTATCCTGAATTTTGAATAGGAAAAATGTTTCGCTTGAATAGTTATAAAATTAATGTCTAAGATATTGACAATTAAATATAAATTAAAAGTTTTATTTTTACATATTTTTTAATTAATGCTTATTCATTAAACTGGTAGCTAGGGTTATTTTGCAAAATGTATGCAAGAATAAATAAATTAATTTGTAAAAATTACAGTTGAGAAAATTTCACAATTCGTGTTGGAACAGTTTCAATAAATGCATCGTGATTCTATCTGTAACATAGAAGTATTTTGTAGTTGAAATTTTTCGTATAATGTTTTTAATAGGATAAAAGCTTCACCTATACTCTTAAAGTGAAAGAGTGGATTTGGTTCTCATGAAAGATCTGTAATTTATTGGATCATAAAAGAGTTATTTTTTAAACATTTTACTCATCCTGATTTAAAATTCCTTCTTTAAATCACACTTCTTGATTGAAATTGAATAAAAACAACTCGTTCACTCTAGTTGTTTCAACTCATTATGAGAAGCTGACTTTCAAATGAGATGAAAATGGATTTCAGCTGAACTGGAGTTATTTTTTGGATGAGAATTCAAGAGAGTAAAGTTGACAAAATAGCAACATAAAAAATATTTAGCTTTGATTATTTCACAATGCTTTCTAAATATAATGGAGTAAATTATTATGCATAAATTTTTCAAACAACATTTATTAGTAGATAAATTAAATAAAATCTTGCATTGAAATTTATGTAATGATACTGAAAAGAACCGTCAGAATAGAAAGGCTTAAAGTATTTCAAATTAGATTACGACAAAATGAAAATGATTCAGAAGAAGAAATCTGGCATTAAAAAGTTTTGATGAAATGATTCGTAGATTAAAATATAAGCTCGATGACAGTTCTTTTTCAATCTATTTTTCTTGATTAAAATATCAGCCTCGTTAGCTTTAAAGTGATGCGCATTTACTGAAGACGCATTCGATAAGAACTACCTTACTGTCTTATATGCAATTTATATTAGCCCCACACAATAAAAAAATCTGAAGAAAATATTAAGAAAATATTAAGAAAATATCTGTAGAAAATCTGTAGGGAACTCGCCCATTTTTGAAAAATTCTGCGGATATTATAAAGGATATCTTACAAAAATCTGCTTTGAGGTAAAATTACATCTACATTTTTTTTTCAGATTTCAGTAGAATTTCTGAAGAAAGTGGAAATTTCTTCAGATAATCTTAAGATCATTTTTAGTGGCCCTATTTTAATTAGCCTATGCATGAAATATTTATGAAACTTAATCGCCGGACTTAAAGCATTTAAATAAGGTTTCAACAAAACGAAATTGATTCAGAAAAAAAAAATCTGGTATTAAACATTTAAGAAAATAAATCATAGATTAAATTCAAAAATCGGTAACAGCTCAATCTATTCCTCTTATTGCATAGTGGGCCTTATTAGACTTAAAATCATGCGCTTTTTCTGAAGACATTATTTGAAAACTACCTTGTTTTCTCAGATGCGTTGATTGATCCAGGAGTCGGCCAGGCATTATATTTAATGATCTTTCTACGATATGTTCTTTAGGAAGTCATCGTTTGTCACTCTTCAGAACAAGGTGTTGTCAGAGACATCGAAAACGCACATTGTTTTCTTAATTGGAAGAAAGGCTTGAATAAATTCAATAAAATTCTTTCTATAATAATAATGAAAATATTTTACGGAATAATAAAACATAGAATATCTAAATGAATGTGATGATTAGACTTTTTATTGTACTTTTTGTTTAAATATACATTTGGATAATTTTATGGAATATCGTACAGTATTATTTTGAAAAATAATCAATCTTTATGTGTTTTTTATTTTTTTTTTTTTCAAAATAAGTTATCGTATATTGAATAAAATGCTGTTATCTCTACTGTGACTTTTATAAATATATATACATATACGTTTAATTATAATATAATGACTACTGATTTTTAAAAAAATGTGTTTTACAACCGCTCCAAACTCAAGTTATTTAAATTTTGTGGCAATTTAAAAATCCGACTTTGGATAAATATTATCAAACATTAGTTTAAAAAAAACATTTATATTAGCCCTTGCATAAAATGTTTATGAATATTAATCAGCCAGATTTAAAGTATTTAAAATAAGGTTACGAGAAAACGAAAAGGATTGAGAATAAACAATCTGTCATTAAAAAGTTTGAGGAAATAATTCATCGATTAAGTTAGAAACTCGATAACAGTTTTCTTTCAATCTGCTCTTCTTGATTAAAGTGTGAGCCTCATTAGCTTTAAAGTTATTCGCCTTTACTGAAGACTTTTTCGTTAAGAGCTACCTTACTGTTTCAGACGCACAGATCGATTCAGGGGTAGGCGACAGATTATATTTAATGACATTTCTAGAATATCTTATTTATGAAGTCATCGTTTGTCTCTTTAGACTAAGAAGTTGTCACAGACATAAAAATCGCCCGTGTTATTCATAATTGGAAGAATGGCTAGAATAAATTCAATACGATTGTTTGTGTAATAATAACAGGGATATTTTGTGATCGAATTAGAATATAGAAGATCTAAATGAATGTGAAGATTAGGTTCTTTGTTCTGCTGTTTATTTAATATATTTGGATGAATTTATGAAGATTATTGAAATAATTTTGCATAAATGATAGAACTTTATTTATTTATTTGTCTAGTGATAATAAATCTTTTTTTCTAAATCAGTAACATTAAATATAACACTATTCTCTATTGAAATTTTTGTAATGTATGTATCTTTAAAAATGTTACAAATGTAACAAATGTTTAAACGTCATAAAATATCTACTTATAAAAAAAAGTATTAAACAACATTTGAAATTGAAAAAAAAAAACTATTATAGAAATTATTCGAAAACTAGATCTTAGATTAATTTTAACAAACACATGTTAAATAAAGATTTATATTACCCATTTATGGAAAATGTCTGAAAAATTATCCACATAGACTAGGTATTTAAAATAAAGATTCATGAAAACGAAAATGATTTAGAAGATTAAACCTGACCTTAGACATTTTGCGAAAATAAGTCATAGATTATAAATTAGAAACTCAATAATAGTTTTCTTCAAATCAATTATTCTTAATTAAAATTTGGGCTTTGGCTTTAAAGCTCTGGACATTTTTTGAAGATTTATTAGTTAAAAATTACCTTACTGTCTTTGATGCGTTGATCAATCTAAGGGTCGGCGGCACATTATATTTAATGACATTTCTAAAATATCTTCTTTAAGAAGTCATCGTTTGTCTCTCTTTAGAGCAAAAAGTTGTCAGAAATATAAAAACTACATACGGTTTCATAGTTGGTAGAATAGCTAGAATAAGTTCAATAAGGTTGTTTGTGCAATAAAGATAAGAATATTTCACAATAGAATAAAGTAAAGAAGATATAACTGAATACAACGAAATAGATTTTTATTGTTCTTTTCGTTTTAATAGATATTTTGATAAATTTCTCGAGCATATTTTTTCACATGATAAGAAAAATTTTTCTTATTTTTTCATAATACGTTATTATTAATCTAATGACATGCTATTCTTCCAATTGCATCTTTTGTAATCATAGATATATATACGTATACATATATATTTAATTATAATATAACTTCTACTAACAAAATTTGCATTATACAGCCGATTTAAAGTCAAGTTATTTAAACTTCGTGTTAATTAGGAATAAAAGAGCTTCGGCCCAAAATACTGATTTCTATCATTAAATTTTATACATACTTCTTAACTTATTTAATGATAGATTTTCTGGAATTTATTAAAGCAAAAAATACTCTTAAAATTTAATGGTAAAGATCAACTATTTGGGTCGAAACACTCTCATCCCTCGGTAATAAAAAATTAGATCAAAGATGAATATTAAAAAACGTTAGTTAAATAAACATTTATATTAGCCCATGCATGAATTATTTATGAAAATTAACCAGATAGATTTATAGTATTTTAAAAAGGTTATGATGAAACAAAAATAATTTTGAAGAAGCAATCTAACCTTAGACATTTTGAGGAAATAAATAACAGATTAAATTTCAAACTCAATAACAGTTTTCTTTCAATCTATTCTACTTGGTTAAAATGTAGGCTTCATTAGCTTTAAAGTAATGCGCCTTTTTGAAGATTTATTCATTTAGAATTATCTGACTTTCTCAGATGCGATGATCAATTAAGTTTAGAAAACAGACTGGGTAAAAGATCGGTGAGGCGTTATACTGAATGACAGTTCTACAACATCTCCATTAAGGATTAATTGTTTGTCACAGACATAAAAACCACATACGGTTTTCATAATTATAAGAATGGCTAGAAAAGATTCAATGAGATTGCTTGCGCAATAGTAATAGAAAATTTCTCGATAGAATAAAATATTAGAGATGCAATTGAAATAAGATGATTTTGGTTTTTATTTTTTTTATTTTTTCTTTACGGGAGATAAGATAACTTTTCACACGTTGAAAAACCAAAAAATATCACCATATTCCGATCTTCAGTACTAGCGTAATAAATCAACAAGAAAAATTAAACTTCATTTAAATTTAAATCTCACGCTCAAATTTAGATTTAATATATATAAGTATATTTGTAAATGCAAAAAAATATTGAAATGATAAATTTAAAAATATGTATGATAATAATCTGAAAGAAATAACATATTTTTCGCGTATGATAAAATCTAAAAGATAGGCAAATGAGTATAAAACTTCGGTGAAGAAAGCATATAATAGTGTGAAATTCATCCTAAAATCGAAATATCTGTAAAAAAAAGTAAATTAGACTAAAAAAAATAACTTAATAATAAAAAATTAAATAATAGAAATTTTTGCCCGAGTATTTTTTGAGTATGAAAAAAAATTACATTTTTCTGGTTTGAAATTGTAGATAAGACAAAAATAAATATATGGAAAAAATTCTTTTGATGCAACGCGTAGCTCTTTAGTAACACTGGGGACAGTATCGAAATTCATCGTTTTGAATAAACGCAACCCAAAGTTTTATTATCACATTTCACATCACACATCTAGTCTTAATAAAACTGTCAAAGCTGGTAATCTAACGTGAATTTTTAATGCGGGTTTTTTCATAATGTTTGAAAAAAAATGAATGAGTTATAAAAATGCGAAAATTTTTAAGGTTTAAACCTATTCTACCACCTTATTAATATATTTAGATTAATTTCAGGAGGACTGTAGAATGATTTTCAAATAAATGATAAATTCTTTCTGTTTTAATTTTATAATATATTCGAAAACTAGATCTTAGATAAAAATTAACAAATATTAGTTCAAAAGTATTTATATTAGCCCATACGTGAAAAAAATTATGAAAATTGTCCACTTAGATTTAAACTATTTAAAATAATTTTACAAAAAACGAAAATGAATCTGGACAAGCAATCTCACTTTAGATATTTTAAGGAAACAATTCATAGATTAAATTTAAAACTCAATAACAGTTTTGTTTCAATCTATTATTCTTGATTAAAATGTGGGCCTCATTTGCTTTAAAGTTTTGCACCTCTTCTGAAAAATTATTTAGCGAGACTAAATTCAGTGAGATTGTTTGTGCCATAACAATAGGAATATTTTTTGATCGAATAAAGTTCTGAAAAGCTAAATGAAAGCGACGGCTATGTATATGTGCTTCATTGTAATGTTTTTCAAAAATTACATTTTTGAAAAAATTTTGGAGAACATTTTTTACAAAAATGATAAATCTTTTAATGAATTAACTTTATCTGGATAAGAATTAAAAAAATAAATGTGTTAAGACATCAAATAAATACCATTCTCTCTATTTCGTCTTTTGCATGAAAAAATACCTACATTTAATTATAAAATGTTATCCACTAATGAAAAAATGTATTATACAACCACTTCAAACTTACGATATTTAAATTTTGTCATCTTTCCAAAACTTGAGAGTCGATAAATATTAACATGCATTAGTTAAATAAAGATTTACATTATCCCATGCAACAAAAAATTATACAAAATTAACCAGTCAATAAAAAAATATTTAAAATAAGGTTACGACAGAACGTAAATTACTGAAAAAAAGAAACACGGCTATAAACATTTTAAAGTTTAATTCATAAATTATGTTAGAAACTCGATAACACTTTTCTTTCAATCTATTCCTCTTGATTAAAATTTTTTCCTCATTAGCTTAGAAGTTATGGGCCACTTCTGAAAAATTAACTGTTAAGAGCTATTTCACTTTCTCTTACGCGCTAATCCATCCAGATCCCCAGCAAGGCATTGTATATAATGACATATCTTCTTTAACTCTTTAACACCGGCAGAAGGGAAATATTTACTGCCCTTAAATCCTGACCTAATAAAAGAGCGATATCGTAAAATGGATTCGTCCGTTTCTTGCATTTCTGTGTACTATACTTGTTAATGGGAGAGGCGTGGTTTAAATGTCATGTTGATGTATGCTTATTCTTTCCCTTCCCCCACATGTTTTTGCTGGTTGTTGTCGGAAACAAACAAGGGAGGATAGTCACCTGTTTATTTCTTTGAGTGTTAATTCTAGGAAAAAAATCATTTATTGCTTTTTTGTCTGGTAGAAAGTATTTATGCTGAAGTTCTAGAGTCTGTTTATAAAAAAAAAAAAAAATGGAAGAAAGGCTTCTAATAGTATTCTTTGACAAGTGCTTTTGTGCAAAACGGTTTTCCCACGACGCTCCGCATACTGCTAACTATGGGAGCATAAAAAGGGTAATAGTCATAGAACAACAAAAATTAATAGGAATGTTACAAAAAAAGATATTGTATCTTTAAAAATATATCATCAGGAAAAAAGTGGGCAAATATTCTATGTGTGCATAAAATAAATATACAAAAATAATATAAATATCATACATACAATAAACCCAGCTGGAGAAAAAACCCAAAAGGGGCAGTTTTTTTCATTCCAGTTGGGTTTATTATATTTATTGTATTTATGTCTGTATAATATTTGTACATATCTTTAACCGTTGAATGCACGCATTCAACGGTTATTCAACGGAATTCAGCACATTCTTGCCTTAATATTTTCATTATAATGTAAGTATTTTGGTATCATCTATTAGAGTATGAAATGGAAAAAAAAAAAAAAAAAAAAAAAAAAAAAAAAAAAAAAGGAAATTGGCTTATTTTAGGACTGGATCCACACTAATCTTCAGAATTTAAAATTCAGAATTTTTTAAAGAATGTTTTTAAAAAAAGTAATAAAGCTTTTACAGTACAATTTAAGAACAAGCATTTATAAGGTGATTCTAATATATATATATATTTTTTTTCCTTGCTCAAAATTTCAGACTTCTTCTTCTCTCTTTTTTTCCTAATTTAAATGCCTTATATCATGATTTTTATTTGATTATTTCACTCATGACAATTTTTTTACTGCTTCCCACAGAAGATTGTGGTTCAAAACGTCAATTTTGATAATATTTTCAAAAATAACGCATGCTTCTATCGAAAAATGGAAAATACTATTCGCTTTCATAATTTCTGAATAAAGGCAACTACACATTTCATGTTCTAAGATTAAAAAATGACTAGAACAGTTAGAATAGTTCTTCAGAATTTAAAACTAGTGAGTAATACATGTGATTTATTAAACACTATTAAAACTATTCTTATGTCCAAATACAGAGTGTCCAGCAAAAAACACCCTGATTTTAAAATTAAATTTCTCAAAAACAAAGATCGACAGAACTATGCTGTAAACAGTTTGTTTATTAGGTAAGCTGTAAAAATCTTATACAGAAGTTTCGAATGGTGAATATTTTGAAGAGATTGTGTTCTGATTGCAAAGAATGCTTTGATTTGACATTTTTCTTGTTTTCGATTGCTTGCAGAGATAGAGTTTTTCGGCTTACAGTGCTATAGTTTAACGATTTTTCGAACTAAATTTCTTGAATTTCGAAATTTTAAAAATTTAATTCCAAAAATCTTTAAACTATGGCAATTTAAGCCGAAAAACTCTATATCTGCAAGCAATCTAAAACAAGAAAAATGTCAAATCAAAGCATTCTTTGCAATCAGAACACAATATTTTCCAAAGATTCACCGTTCGAAACTTCTATATAAGATTTTTACAGTTTACCTAATAAACAAACCGTTTACCGCATAGTTCTGTCGATCTTTGTTTTTGAGAAATTTAATTTTAAAATCAGGGTGTTATTTCCTGGACACCCTGAAGCTACTTATTTACACGCTCAAGGAGTTTGGAATGTGATGCAGAATTATGTATAAAAAAAATGCACTTTTGAGCAGGGAAAAATTATCAAAGTTCTTTAATTTTCTTTATTATTTTAAGTTATTGATAATCCTTAAATTGCTAGTTGTGGACACAATGGATTTGTAAAATAAAATTACAATGACAATGTATGGTTTATATCCAGATATTATCATAAATTTATAAATTATATGAATTATAAAAAAGGCAACAATGGTACAGATTAAAACTCTCTTACAAACAGATTCAGATTCAGATTCAGTTAGGTGGGGAGGCCTACCATATGGCTTGAGCTCAACAAGCCCCACCTAACATTTATTATAAAAAAAAAAAAAAAAAAAAAAAAAAAAAAGTTGAAAATTCCATTTTTACTTTCGTAAGTTATGAGTAGATTCTTTTTTCCATAAAAAGTAAAATTTTTTATCATACTTTTACCGCCAAATTCACAAATTGTCTAAACTAAAACTATTTTTACCCTTAAATAGTTCCTCTTTTAGATGTTTTATTATATTGCATAATAAAAAGAATATTAATTATACATTGGAACATCTCCCTATATTTTTGTTTTAATTTATAAATATTTTAATACAAAAATAAATAACGCTTTTAAGTTTTAATATTTTTACTAATTGCCAAGACTGTCTCTAATAAATTAAAAGACAGATCAAAGAAATCAGATTTCATCTGAAACAGGGTTGGAAAAAAATCTGGTTCTTTCGAAACCCCCCCCCCTCCAAAAAAACGGTTTTTTGGTTTAAACCAGTTTTTTTTGTTTAAACCAGTTTTTTTGTTTAAACCGAGTTTTTTTAAAACATTCTTTCTTATTACATATACATGCATATTTATTCATAAAAAAAAAAAAAAAAAAAACATTATTGGATTATAAGTAGTGTTTTAAAAATTATAATATTGGATTGTAAGTAGTAAACTTCATTTTAAAATAATTTAAATTAAATAATTACAGTAAATGTATGTAGAAAATTCAAAAAAGAAATTTTAATTTACACAATATATTTGCAAACAGTCTTATGCTCAGACAGTAAACTACTCTATACAATGAAACATTGATAATCTGAAAATCTTTATAAACAATCTTTTGATTATTAATAATAAACATTTGGATATAGATCGATAAAAATAATATTCTTTTCCACAGTTATTCGAATACTTTTGGGGAGTTAGTTTTTGGAGTGACAATTTGAAGTCAACATTTTTGGTTATTAGATTCAGTCATAACAAGGAAAAAAATAATATCGTTATAATTAAAATCCTATAACTAGCACCCAGTCTTTGAATGCTTTCTTATTCAACTTCGTGTTTTGATTTTAATTTTTCAAGATAATCTCCCCAATCAAGAAAAATTTCTTTTACAGATGAGCATAATCTTAGAAAGCATAATGATATGTTATTAATTACGATAATCTGTGTTTTTTCAGAAAATAAAATATTTTATACAAAAAATTTAATATTTAACCCCTTAATTGCCGAAGCTTTAGAAAAAAAAAAACATTTAACTTTTTTGCTAAAAAAAAATTGCCACCACAAATTTTTGAAAATAATCTTCCCTTTATTCAATGGTAAAAGTTTCTTTTTGTTAATAAAGTAAATTTTTTTAACTCAAAAAAGTGGTTGTTCGATAGTTAGTTTCAAAAATACGCATTTATTTGAGCAAGACGTATATATACGCCCGGGGCAGTTAAGGGGTTAAAGTCTATTTCATGTTTGGTCAATTCACATGTTTGAAGCTTTTTCTTTAAAGCAATAGATATGTTCACCAACACATACTGATATTAATCCTACACATTAAAAAAAAAAAAAAAAAAAAAAAAAAAAAAAAAAAAAAAAAAAAAAAACTTAATTTGATTATATCTTATGCATATTGCTGAAATAAAGTGTGTTAAAAGTAAATATTATTTATATCCAATTTTCTGAAACATGTAAATTAAAGAAAAAAAGAGAAAATTTTATTAGATATTTTCTAAAAAAAAACATTTTTTTTGAGAAAAAACCAGTTGGTTTAAACCATGGTTCAAACCTATTGGTTTAAACCAGGGCTGTCCAACGCGGCGCCCTTTGAGGCTTTTCTTGGCGCCCTTTTGAAGTTTTTCTGTTTGCATTTTTTAAAAATAAAATTCTATTTTAAAGGATACTTTGTTTAAAACCCTTAATATTTTCTTAAAATACTTTTAAAGTGTAAGTGTATTTCACACTTCAAAAAGGAAAACGTACTTTACAGTGTTATTGCTTTTCTTCTTTATTTTATAGTTATTCCTTATAAAGCATTTTACGAAATTATGATGACGAGAATTGATAAAAATTGGCAATAAGTTTTAAATATATAAGAAGGTAAAACGCAAAAAAAAAATAAGCACCCTACCATCATGCATGGAAGTTCAACGACTTTACTATTATTGTTGATATTGATTCAACGGCCTATTGTTTTATAAGACGGAAAAAATTATGCCATTTTCCCCTCAGACCACTGAAATGTTAGGCAATTTAATCCATTCTGTTTTTTTTTTAAATTCTATAATATCGTTTGAAATGATTTCCATCAGTTAATGCTCTTTCACGATATCTCTTTGTAACTACCCATGGATTGGCCACTATATCATGCTTGTCTTTGTTTCTGTACTTTTCATACTGACAAATTTGCGTCTCCAAAATAAATCTAGGAAAACTTTTATCGTTTTAAAAGAAAACCCAACAATGTGCCTGGATTATCTTTTTATTTTAATTATAAGCGAGATTTAAGTTTCTAGCTCTTTCCACTTCAAAAATTTTTGGAAACAGCCTCTCACATAAAAATGTATATGATCCGAAATTTACTACTATCTAAAAGTTTTTTTATTTTTTAATTAAATATTTTTTTTTCATGTAGCTTTA
Source organism: Maratus speculifer (assembly GCA_964019185.1). Taxonomy (NCBI): domain Eukaryota; kingdom Metazoa; phylum Arthropoda; class Arachnida; order Araneae; family Salticidae; genus Maratus; species Maratus speculifer. The sequence continues at coordinate 375,059,274 of OZ025294.1, read as the reverse complement.
GATTGATAGGATTTTTATGTCTTCTCCTGCTAGATGCACTTGCATATGTGTTTGGTCCTAATATTGTGAGATAATTTTTTTGCATGTTTTGAATCATGTTCATAATGGCGCCCTTCGTTGCTCAGTGAAAGTTGAGATGCGTCCCTACTTAGCAAAAGGTTGGACAGGCCTGGTTTTAACCATGCCAACCCTGATCTGAAATATTTTAAATTTTCCTCTGAATTGACGTGCATTACCAAAATTAAATTGAAATAAATCCATAAAATTCCATAATCCAAAAACATAAAAGAAATCTAAATTCGTTTTAAAGATTGGAAATTATACTAAATCTAGATATGAATGTTTAACACAATAAAAAAAAATCTATTTTAATTTATCCATATTGTAAACAAAAAATTAATCAAATTTCATTTATTTATTTTGTAAAAGAAAATACTCTCAGTTTTTTAAATTTTTTTGTTTTAAGTTTTCCTTTTAAACCAAGTATTCAATGTGACAGCACTGACAATAGTCCTCATGGGATAATAATCGCTAGGAAATAAATAATGAAGAAAATCTTCTCCATGAAAACCAGTTCAGTTGCAATTAATTGGTTTCTAGTGAAATGTTTTTTCTTTTTAAAGTAAGTATGTAACAAAATATTTTGTTGTTGAATTTTATTTATTTATTTATTTTTTTAGGACCGCACTTAATTTAAATGTGCCTGTGATATGAAAAATATTGGCGATCACTTTTGAACTTAGATGTTATTATTCCTTGACGGAATTTTGAAAATCGGGTGGGATGGGGGTGTGGAAGCAATATTGTATCGTAGAAAATGTGCAATTTCCATTTTGCTTCTTTAACTTTCCATTATCTTAATTTTCTATATATCTATTATCTTATTCAAATAACATTGCACCTATTTCTTATTGTTTTTCTCCTTTACCTGACTTTTGGTCATTTTGAATTAAGTGTAATTAAATAACTTAATAACAGCCCTGATACTTAATAATAAAACAAAAGTACTGATATCATACACTTTTGAAATAAAAAGCTTTAGAAAAATAAATAATAAAAACATCCCTCAAGAGAATCCTTTTAACTGCAAAAAGAAGTAAATATAAGCCACATGTGAATATTCCATCACTGTCATCCAAACAAGTAATCGGCAAAGATAGAGAAACACTCCTCATGATAGGGTGAAACCCATCTCTTTCACTTCCTTTCACCCCTAAATTCCCCGTACCCGCCCGGATTCGGCTGTAATCGTCGTTCAATGACAGGGCCGTATCGGGGCGGATTAGGTTTTAAAGGGTTAAGAAGTCATCGTTTGTCACTCTTTAGACGAAGAAGTTGTCTGAAACATAAATCACACGCTGTTTTTGGATTTAAAAGAATGACTTAAATAAATTTAATAAGAAAGTATGTGCAATTATAATAAGAATGTTTTGTGAAATAATAAAACATAGAATACCTAATTGAATACGAAGGTAATGCGCTTTTGTCTGCATTCTGTTTAAGTATATATTTTTATGAGTATATGGAGTATCGTAAAAAAATTTCTTGGTTTATTGTAATTTTTTTTATTTATTTTTTTATGATATGGAAAATTTTTCTTCTTTTTTTTCAACATCGGTTATCATACACGGAATAACCCTTTAAGCGCCCTACAAAATTTCACATGCAAGTTCAACGATTCATAAAATAAGAGCTACGGAAAACATTGATATGGACATTTCTATTCTACAATCTTAGACATTTATTTATCATACACAATTGAAAAAAAAAATTAATATAAATTTTAAGTTAAATAAGCCTTAGAATATCAAAAACTACGTGACGGAAAAACCCTGTTAGGCCGTTTAAAGGGTAAATACTATTATCTTTATTGCATCTTTTGTAAAATTAGTCATATATATAGGTTTAACTATAATACATTATCTACTAATTTTCAAAAAAAGTATCATATTACCTATTCATACTGAAGTTATTTCATTATAGGGTTATTCGAAAACTTAACCCTTGATAAACATTAAGAAGCATTAGATAAATAAAGACTTATATTACACGGTATATAGAAAATTTGTGAAAAGCATTCTCCTGAATTAAAAATAATTAAAATACGGTTTCGTCAAAACGAAAATGATTCACAAGAAACAATCTGGCATTAAACAATTTGGGGAAATATTTCAATATATAAAGTAGGAACTCAATAATAGTTATTTAAAATTAAAATCGAATTTCAATTTTTTTTTAATGGCTTATAGGCCTAAATGCTAACCTAGTTAAAAAGTTTTTATTGTTGACATTCATACCATTTGTTGCGCGCTGATGATCTACCCACTAAACTACATGAAACTTGCCCCAGGTTGATGGCTCACGGAATATATTCCATCTTGTGCTGCGTTTGTAGCTTTACCAACATGTTATAGTAGGGAGTTCACGGCTGGAAGTCGTTCCATGTGTTTCTTTCGGCAGAACGTCAGTGAGCTTTACTGATGGACAGGTTTCGATTCCTGGCATGGAAAGTTTTTATCACTAGGTTGGCATTTACGCCTATATGCAATATGAAATATGGTTTTCAATTGAAATATTGTATTCAAGGAGAAATTTTCCTCTGGAAAAATTTCCAAGTACCGATAATAGTTTTTTTTAACAATAGAACGACCAATACCGTCATTTTGACGGTTTTCAAATTTCATGCTTAAAAATTTGATATAATTTATGGTGAGTTCCAAAATTTTATGATACGACTTTTAATGAAACATAAAAATATTTAAATATCAATATTCAATTTCCTCTCACCCATTTTAATATCTGTAATCAGTATGACCTATACCCATTTATACCAAGACCCGTCAAATTGACGGCTTTGGCAATTAACAAACTCATACCGAAGTGGTGCGGACTTCCCCATTTTCCACATAGACTAGCCCTTTTCGCTCATGAACAGCTTGATCCAGGCTTCATATCAAACGTATCAGTAACTGGTAAATGTAATTAGGACGCGATAATTATCAATTGTACTTCTAATGTGATAACGTTCTTAGTGAAAAGTGCAGTCTGTGAGTAATGTAATCTGTGTAAAGTCTAATCTCGGAAAAAAAGTATGAATATATTTTTATGAAAAAAAAAACGTATATTTTTTGTAAATTTTAGTAAAAAATGAAACGATTTCGAGGAAGAAAAAAAAATTATTCGGAGAATGCAAAAAACTCAATAGTATAAATGAAGTCTGTTCGGAGAATAATTCAAGTAATAACAATGATTCTGAAAATTCCGGAGATGAAGTTGAAGTACGAGATATTGAATAAAGTGAAGAAAAAGAATATGAAAGTGAAGATTCAGGAAGTGAAGATGAAATTCCCCAAAAGAGCCACAAACGAAGAAAGAGATTGCGAATAATTTCAGATAATAAATCGGGCAGACAAACAGAAACTTAAAAAAAGACATGAAAAAGCAATTGCTCTTGACGGTACTGAATGGGAAGAAATAGGGAAGAGTTGTGTTGGTAGACTTTCATTTTACACTATATTCAAGGATACTTCAGGCCCAACTGGTTATGCGAATCGAAACTTTATGCTTGGTAATGTTAGCAGTGTATTTAGACTTATAACCGGTAATCGAATGATGAAGCACATAAAAATTTGCACTGAGCTAGAGGCCAGAAATGTTTTACAGAAGGACTATTGGAAAATTACTATTGAAGAATTGTATGCGTCTGTAGCTATTTTGTATGCTCGAGCAGCCTATGAAGCGAGAACTTTGAAATTATCCTATTTGTGGTAAAAAAAAAATGGGGACCTTCTTTCTTTCGCGAAACTATGAGTAGAAATAGATTTTTAGAAATTATGAGATTCATTCGTTTTGACCAAAAAAGTGAGAGGAGTGTTCACTTACGAACTGACAAATTTGGATTAGCTTCCGAAATTTGGAAGTCCTTTATTGATAACAGCCAAGCTTGTTACAAACCAGATCAGAATATATGCGTAGATGAACAATTATTTCCCACAAAGGCAAGATGCATATTTCTGCAAATATATGCCCAAAAAACCAGACAAATTCGGAATTAAATTTTGGTTAGCTGTACACGTGCGAAGTAAATATCTTATAAATGGCTTTCCCTATTTAGGCAAAGACGAACTTAGACCATTAGGAGTACCTTTGAATGAATTTGTAGTTTTGAATCTTGTAAAAAACTACGTAAATGGTGGGAGGAATATAACAGCGGATAATTTTTTTACAAGTATGCAGCTCGCAAAGAAGCTACTGGCCAAAAAAACAAGTTTTATTGGAACTATGCGAGCAAATAAAAGAGAATTGCCAAAAATAGCTAAAATTAAAAAAGATAACATGGCTCTTTTCTCCTCAAAACTCTACAAATCTGATGCTGTTTTAACAGTTTACAAAAGTAAGCCTCATAAAAAAGTACTACTTCTTAGCTCAAAACATAAATCTGTAAAAATTGCTTCTAATCAAAATCAAATTCCTGCAACTGTGTCATTTTATAATGAGACTAAGTTTGGAGTAGACATAGATGACCAAATGGCCCGCAAATATAGCGTAAAAGCAGGGTCACGTAGATGGCCTTTGCAGGTTTTTTATAATATTTTGGACTTGGCAGCAATCAATGCGTGGGTTTATATAAAGAGACTTGTGATAAAAATATAACTAGAAAACAATTTTTATTTCAATTATCTGAAGAACTCTCCAGTGAATATAGGTGCTGCAGAAAAGAAGCCTCCTCCCAAAAACAAGAACGGAAATCAATGGATTGTGTTATAGAAAATTCACAAAATATCCCTAATGATCGCAAATCTTGCCAAATTCGATTATGCAACAAAAACAAAGTGATTTATACTTGCAATGTATGCAACAAATATGTTTGTGGTAAGTGTTCATCTAAGATAACATGTATTTGTAAAATATGTGCCTCATAATTATTTCATTCATATCAAATATGCTGTACTATAAATGCAAATAGCAAGTGGGTTTTTTAAATATTTAATTAATGAATTAATACATTAAATGTTGTTTTTGTTAAATTATATATATATGTTATTTACATTAACTAAGTCAAATATCTGTGGAAAGTGTTCATCTAAGATAAGAGACACTTGTAAAATATCTGCCTTATAATTATTTCGTGCATATCTAATGTGATATACTTTAAATACAAATAGAAACTGTTTTTGTTTGGTTTCTTTATATATATCATTAATGAATTATTATATTAAATATTGTTTTTCTTAAATTATATTCTTTTATTTACATTAACTAAGTTTAATATGTTCGTTGCAAGTGTTAATCTAAGATAACATGTAAAATATGTCCCTCATAGTTATTTCAAACTTAGCAAATGTACTATAAATGCAGATAGAAACTGTTTTTTTATTGAATTTTTATTAATAATTAATGAATTATCACATTAAATCATGTTTTTGTTATATTTTATATTTTTTCTTTACATTAACTGAATCAAAAGTTACAATGAAAGCCGTGATAAAAAATCCGTCAATTTGACGGATGCGGTAAAACTAGGTATATATGAAACACCGGTAGTTCTAGTGTTAAATATTATTTTTTATTAAAATTAGGGTTCCATTAGCTTAAAAGTTATGTGCCTCTTCTGAAGAATTGTTCAATAAGAATTACCTTATTGTCTTAGATGCGATGATTGATCCAGGGTCGGCAAAGCATTGTATCTAATGACATTTCTACAAAATCTTCTTTAAAAGTCATTGTCTGTCACTCGTGAGATGAAAAAGTTGTCGCACATAAAAAACAGACAAGGGTTTCATAATTGGAAAAATACCAGAATAAATTCAATAAGATTGTGTATTAACAATAGGAATATTTAGAAATTTAATAAAATACAGAACATAGAAATGAATACCTCGGTTATGTTTTGTGCTTTTATTTAAATATTTGTTTGGAAGAATTTATGGAATATCGTATAGTATTTTTCGCATAAATGATAGAACTTTTTTTTATTTTATTATGGTAAAAAAAAAGGTTATTACACATCGAGTAAAATACTCTTGTCTCTATTGCGTCTTTTGTAAAGAAAATATATTTATATAATATACATTCAATCATAATATAACATCTACTAATAACTATTGTTTTCTATAAAGGCTTCAAACTCAAGTTACTTAAATTATGTGGTTATTGAAAAACTATTGAAAAACCTTCTGTGAATATTAACAGACATTAGTTATATAAATATTCCTGTTAACCATACATGAAAAAAAATATTAAAATTAACCAATCAGATTCAGAGTATTTAAAAAAAAACTTGCGATAAAAAGAAAATCAGACCAAAGAAGCAATGTGGCCTTAAACCTTTTGAAGAAATAATTCATATGTTCAATTGGAAACTCGATAACAGTTTTCTTTCAATCTATTCCTCTTGATTAAAATTTGGGCCTCATTAACTTAAAAAACATGCATCTTTTCTGAAAAATTATTCGTTAAGAGCTGTTTCACTTTCTCATAGCAACTAATCGATCCAGGGGTCGGCAAGACATTGTATTTAATGACCTTCCAACAATATCTTGTTTAAAAAGTCATCGTTCGTCTTTCTTCAGATGAAGACGTTGTCAGACATACCCACATAGCATGCATTTTCACAGTGACGTCACTGTGAGTCACTGTGGCCACATCACATTTGTGACCAAAATGCCACCACTCAGTGACGTCACATTGTGACTGAGATGTGACTTTCTTAAAAATCTTTAGAAATTACAAAAATTCTTCAAAACATGTTATTTACTTTAAAAAAAACTTTTGTCACAACATCGCTTTTGTCACAGTTTTCTCACGATTAATGTCAAATTAGTCACAAATAACACATTTTTCACAAATTTGTCACACCGTGACTTTTCAAAGTGATCACAATGTGACGTCACAAACGAGATCTAAAACGACCATAACGACTTCACGTTTTAGTCACTGTAACTTCACATCGACGTCACGTGACGTCACATCGACGATCGATGATAACAAAGTCACAGTGCTACTTCACAACGACGTCGCAGTGACGTCACCATGCCTTACGGTCATAAATCCCACCAGTGTTTTTTATAATCGAAAGCATGACTTGAGTAAATTTAATAAGATTTTTTGTGCCAAAGTAATAGGAATATTTTGTGATATAAAAAACCACAGAATATCTAATTGAATACGATGATAAGGTGATTTTTTTCTGCATTTTGTTTAAGTATATAATTGGATGAATATATGAAGTATCGTAAATTTTTTTCTTGATTTATGATTTTTTTTTTTATGATAAGAATTTTTTTTTCTTCTTTAAAAAATCGGTTATCATACACGGAATAAAATACTACTTGCCCTAATGCATCCTTTTTTTAAAAATTAGATATATATACATTTAATTAAAGTATATCATCTACTAATTTTAACAAATTGTATTATATCATCTAATCAAACTGGAGTTATTTCATTATATGGTTATTCGAAAACTAAATCTTAGATGAATGTTAAGAAACATTAATTAAATAAAATCTTATATTACCCAGTGTAAAAAAATTTACTGTCGCTTACGTGAAGATGTAATGATAGTTAATGCCGCACTGTAGAAGTGGGTTTTTCCCAGAAGCCGATTTACTTTTTATAGCAAAGAATCAGTGAAAGATTTTCCCTTGCCAGCGCGTGAGTGTCCCCTAAATGGTGGAGCCATATCACGCGCTGGCGCGTTAACGACAGCGAACATGTTAAAATTTGGCGTCATAAGCGTAAAAGGTATGCGCATTTACCTAAGACTTTTTAGTTAAGAGCTGTCTTACATTCCCATTTGCACTAATCGATCCAGGGCATTATACCAAGGTATTATATTTAATGACATTTCTACAATATCTTCTAAAGGAAGTCATTGTTTGTCACTAGATGAAGAAGTTGTCAGACACATAAAAAACACATATGGATTTCGTAATTGGAAGTATGGCCAAAATAATTTCAACAAGATTATTTCTGCAATAATAACAGAAATATTTTGTGATAGAATAAATTATAGACTATGCACTTGAATACGGCGATAAGGTGCTTTTTTCTGCATTTTATTTAACTATATATTTGGATGAATAAATGGAATTTAAAAAAATCTTGTTTTAAGGTATTTTTTAAATTTATTTTTAAATTTATTTTGTTTGTGCATTAACAATAGGAATATTTTAAATTGAAAAAAGTACAGAACATCTAAATAAATACATCAGTTATGTGATTTTTTGTTTCATTATGCTTTTTATTTAAATATAAGTTTGTACGAATTTATGGAATATGATTTAAGATTTTAAACATAAATTATAAATACTTTTATGTTTTAATTTTATTATGAGAAGAAATTTAAAAAAAAGCATGTTATCCCACATCTATTAAACCACTCCTTTCTCCATTGCGTATTTTGAAAAAAAAAAATATATATATATATGGCGTTTAACTTAATATAACATCTACTATTTAATATATATATATATATATATATATATGCCCAAGGATGAAAAAATATGAAAATTAACCAATCAGATTTAATGTATTTAAAATTAAGTTACGACAAAATGAAAATGAATATGAAGAAGCAATGTGGCCATAAACATTTTGAAGAAATTATTCATAGATTACATACGAAACTCGATAACAGTTTTCTTTTAATCTATTCCTTTCCATTAAAAGTTCGGGGTCATTAGCTTAAAAGTTATGCGCATTTACCTAAGACTTATTAGTTAAGAGCTGCCTTACTTTTCCATTCGCGCTAATCGATCCAGGGCATTATATTTAATGGCATTTCTACAGTATCTTCTAAAGGAAGTCATCGTCTGTCACTAGATGAAGAAGTTGTCAGATACATAAAAACCCCACACGGTTTTCATAATTGAAAGAATGGCCAGAATAAATTCAATAAGATTGTTTCAGTAATAATAAGTGGAATATTTTGTGACTGAATAAAATACAGACGAGCGAAATAAATACGCAATAAGGCTCTTTATTCTGTTTTTTTTCCTTAAGCATATAAATGGATGACTTTTCGAAGTGTTGTGAAATATTTTTCACATAAAAGTTAAACTTTTTTAAATTTAATTTTGTTACTATAAAGAAAAGTTTTTTTTTTTTTTTTTTTTTTTTCCAGTTATAATAGCTATAAAATCATCTATCGTACATCGAGTAAAATACTTTTCTTTCCGATGCGTCTTTTGTAAAAATAATTCTATTATATTAATTTTAATATAGTATCTATTAATTTAAAAATATTTTATATAACTTCTCCAAAGTGAAGTTATTTAAATCATTATAGAAATTTTGTGACTATTCAAAAACTATATCTTAGATAAATATTAACAAACATTAGTTAAAAATATTTATATTAGCCCATCCCATGTATTTAAAATTTTCGAAAATTATCTACACAAATTTAAAGTATTTTATATGAGATTAAGAGAAAAAAAAAATTATTAAGAAGAAACAATTATATCTTAAAAATTTCTAGGAAATAATTCATGATTCAAACGCGAAACCAGTTTTCTTTTATTCTGTTCTTCTTGATTAAAATATTGGCATCATTAGCTTTAAAATTATACGCCTTTTCTAAAGACTTATTATTTACGAACTATCATAAAAATACTTCTTCCAGTAATTCGAACTTTCTTACTATCTTTTTCACATGCACTGATTAAGCCAGGAGTCAGCGGGGTATTATATTTGTCAACATTTCTACAATATCTTCTTCAAGAAGTCACTCTTTAGAGGAAGAAGTTGTAGGCACTTGAAAACCACACACGGTGTTCATAATTTTAAAACATATAGAATAAACTCAAGAAAATTGTTTATGTAATAATAGTAAAAAGAATACTTTGGGATAGAACTTATGCTGTATCACACAAAATTTTTCATACAAATAATAAATCTTTTGTTTTAATGATAGTAAGGGATAAAATTATTCACTTTATTTATATATTGTTTTAGTAGGCATTAAATAATTTAGAATTCTGTACGTTATGACTTTTGTGAAAATAAATATTTGGATATATCGACTGCCTATTCTACGATATTTTTTAATTACAACTGATATGTACGCAATTCACAATGTTGATTCTACGCTTAGTTATCAGGTGATAATTCACATATTACATATTCAATAATTTCCAGCGTAATTTCACAGTTGAAAATTTCAATATATGTACTGATGCTGGGGTTTTATGAGTCTCATGTTATGCCTCAGCATTATATGCTCATGAAGACTTCTATCCATTACTTCAGTGCAGCCTTATCGACATATATATCTAAGAATCTCGATAGTAGATTCGAAACATCTGTTTGCTACCTTTTCATGCTATCTTTAAGCATAAATATAGCAATGAAAAAATGCTGGGCTAAAAATCGTCCTCGTAGCTTAAATAGTAGAGTATTTGGAGCACTATTCCAAAGATTTCGGGTTCGATCCCTGTCTTGGACATGTTTTCAGAATGTTTCATCTACGCTTAGTTAGCAAGTGATAATTCATATATTAATATTCGATAATTTCAAGTGTAATTTCACAACTGAAAATTTAAACTGATATGTAATTTTTCCCGTTAATACATTCTAAAAAAATAATATATTTTCAACTTAGTTTGTACAATAATCGTCCGCTTTATGTTTTATCTTTATCACGCTTTACCATGTTATTTAAAATATAAACAAATGAAGAAAATACTACTTATATACATAAAATGATATGTAATTTTGCCCGTATAATTTAAAAGAATATATTTTCAACTTAGTTTGTACAATAATCATCCGCTTTATATTTTATCTTTACCATGCTTTACCACATTATTTAAAACATAAATAAATGAAGAACATATTACTTATATACATAAACTGATATGTAATTTTGCCCATTAATGCATAATTAAAAATAATATATTTCCAACTTAATTTGTACAATAATCATCCGTTTTATATTTTATCTTTACCATATCTTACCACATTATTTAAAATATAAATAAATGAACAACATATTACTTATATACATAAAGTTGACTGGGAGTTAACTAAAAATCATTAAAGAAAATACTAAAATAAAAATTTTTAATGACATATTTAAAATAATTTTTAATCCATTAACCGCGGAAGCTATAAGATAGGCATTTTCAATTTTTTTCTGAAATACGCTTGCGACCGCAAATTTTGAAAGATAATCTTTGGTTTATTAAATGGTTATTAATTTGTTTTTTTTTTTTTTTTTTTAACTAACGTAAATTTTCTATTTTAAAAGTAGAAGTAGGCGTACAATTATTTTATGCATGTGCATTTAGTTTTATCGCACGGAGAAACATTTTTGGAAACGTTACTCCGTAAAATTGGTGGTAGCATTGCTGCCTCCAATTTTATGGAGTATTTTAACCGTTAAAACTGGTGTAACATTGTCATGTTACACCAGTAATATACGTTTAAATTACACCATTGCACATGTGAAAACAATTACTCCATGAAATTGGAGGAAGCATTTGCCACCTTTTTTACACCAATTGTATGGAGTAACGTTTCTACAAATGTTTTACAGTGCGTTGCATCAACACAATTTCATCTGCTAGTTGGTTAATATTAGTAACCGATGTTTACTTGATGTTTACTATAGGATACAATTTTTTACTGTTTTTAAGTGTATAAATAACGTAAACAAATCGGAACTTATATGTCAAGCGTAGCAAATGTGATACCTCCGAATTATAATGATGTTTTTTTTTTTTTTTTTTTTTTTTTTTATTCAACTCTAGGTGTAATACAATTTAGTAATTCGAATACAATATAGTAGACGAAATCTTTTGTATGTTCTATCGGATTCCTACTGTACGGGAAGTAACTTGTAGTAAACCTCATCAACGTATATAAAAAAACAGTTTAATCCTATTAAAATGAGCCCCAAACAAAGTTTCTTTTTTTTACTGTTATGTAATAGAATAGTTTTGTGCAGCCCTATAACTCAATAACAAATATTATTCGCTCCACATACTGTAAAGAATGTATATTTTAGTATATACTTCTAAGATGATTGTGGATTTTATCAAGTTAAAAGAGAGTAACATGATTAACATACACTTGAAACTGATTTTTCCCATTGGCCGTAATGTAATGGAGTATTTTGATTGTCCCTGTTATTAGGATGAGCGAAGCGAATCCTCTACTAGTCCACTCAAATTACAATTTGTCGTACGCTTTACAAAAAAAACTATTCAATATTTTAACTTCAAATTAAACACAAAAATAAATTATGATCTATAGATTTGCAGAATATAATTTTTTTTACAGTAAAACGTTAAACAAATTATTATTTTAATTAATTTATTTTACATGCATTTCCAATACGGAAGCATTTTAGCAAATAAATAAAAAATGAAACGCGTATATTTTCAGAAAAAAAAAAGTTTAAATCATGGAGTAAATAATTATAGATAGAATCATGATTAATTTATTAAATAAAACATGTTTTCATTATCCCGCAAAATCGTTTGCACAGATGACACTTAAACATTTTAAAAGAATTGTATTATGGATTTTTTTTATTTATTTATTTATTTATTTTTTTTTTTTTTTTTGTAAACTGGCAACAAAATAATTGTAAACAAATAAAATTAATTCTTAAATTTTTTATATAAATGAAAAAATCCCTTTCGGCATGGCCTATAGGCGGAGGTAGATTTCGAAAAGTTTTCATCTCAAAAAAAAAAAAAAAAAAAAAAAAAAATGCTTATCTCTACTTCAATGCCCATTTTGGCAATATATTTTGAATTATGTTATTTAAAAAATTGACCAATATACTCATTATATAGTTCCTAAATAACAAAAAACTGTTAATTAAATTCGTTTGACAGCAAAATTGAATTTAAAAATGAGTCATAAAATAACCAATTTATTATTTTAATACATCCACAATTCTTTAATCAAGATCGCTTTGAGAAATTTTGTGCGAAGTGCCCACTTTGACAGATTTTTTTAAATATATATTTAGCATTTATCAAAAATCTGACCAATACGGCACATTACACAGTTCCTAAATAACAAATAACTGTCAATTGAATGCGTTTGAGAGCAAAATTGAATTTAAAAATGAGTCATAAAATAAACAATTTATTATTTGAATACAACCTCAATTCTTTTATCACGATCGCTTTGGGAATTTTTTTTGCGAAGTGCTTACTTTGACAGCTTTTAAAATATACATATTCACCCTTTATCAAAAAATCGACGAATACGCACATTATATAGTTCCTAAGTAACAAAAAACTGTCAATAGAATGCGTGTCAGAGCAAAATTGGATTTAAAAATGAGTCATAAAATAACCAATTTGTTATTTGAATACCTACAGTTCATTAATCATCTCGCTTTGGGAAATTTTGTATGAAGTGCCTATTTTGGCAGCCTTTTTTGAAATATATTCTGCCTTTATCAAAAAACTGGCCACTCCGTCACATTATATAGTTCCTAAATAAGAGAACCTGTAAATTGGATGCGTTTGAGAACAAAAAAAGATTTAAAAATGACTCGGTAAAAACGCAATTTCTTAAATTTCCTCAAATTTTAATCACGATAACTTCGTGAAATTCTGTTCAAAATACCCTTTTTGGCAGCCTTTTAAAAAAATATATTCTGCCTTTATAAAAAAACTGGCCAATACGTCAAGTTATATAGTTCCTAAATAATAGGACCTGTAAATTGGATGGGTTTGAGAACAAAAATGAATTTAAAAATGACTCATGAAAAACGCAATTTGTTATACTTAATGAATTTTTTAATGATGAAAACTTCGGGAAATCTGTTCAAAATACCTTTTTTGGCAGCCTTTTTAAAAATATATTCTGCCTTTATCAAAAATTGGCCAATAAGTCGCATTATATAGTTGCTAAATAAGAGGATCTGTCATTTGGATGCGTTTAAAATCAAAAATGAATTTTAAAATGAGTCAGAATATAAGCAGTTTGGATTTGAGGTTTTTTCTTCAACTCCTATTTTTGTTTAATTTATTTTTGCTATAAGAATTGGTTCTATGAAAAACTTGTCAGTATAAAAGTTGTAGATATTATTGTGAAGATGTAAAATAAATTTAATTAGATTTAATTGCTTAAGAATTGAGTAAGTTATGGTTTTTTTTCTTTTTCCTCCCCCCCTTTTTCTTTTCGTTTTTAATTTTTTTTCATCGGTAAAAATTGGTCCTATCAAAAACTTGTAAATACAAAAGTTTTAGATAATATTGAGTACATTTATATAAAATTTAGTTGGATTTGATATCTTGAGAATTGACGAAGTTATGAATTTTTTTCTCCCAAAAACCAAGTTTTTTTCGCCCCTTGAGCCCATTTTTAACTTTATCAAAAATCTGTCACGCATAAACTTTTTCCTCATTTTTTAGAAGTAATATAAACTTTAAACCGATTCGATATCTATTTTAATTAAAAAGTTATCGCGTTTTTTCTGTTTTCACAAAAACCCTCCTAACTTCCACCCCCTTGGTCCGATTTTGCCCATTAACGAACTTAACCGAGATTTTATGTCCCTTGATTTTATGTAAAAGTTTGATGAAGATCTGAGCATAATTATGGAAGTTATCGTGTCTAGAAGAAAGTGATATACACCGATAGATAGATAGATAGATAGATAGATAGATAGATAGATATAAACTTTTTTACTGATGGTAGTTTTGGTGTCTAGGAGTCATGATTCGTGTAGATCCGCAAAAAAATTTTCAGAAATTCCAACATGGGAGACAATGCAATAGGTAGTATTTCATACGAAATCTACCTAATTAAAAGATCTGCGTGAAGTTGTTGGTTCAAGCTCTTTATAAATATTTTTGCGAAGGTCGTATTGTGGCTAAATAATATCGACTCATTAATCAGAAGGATTTTATAGAAAAATAAGACTTTAATAAGTTCGCAAACACAACAATAATTATTCGTGAAAACGTCACTGCGAGAATGAGAGAGCGCTTCGTTAAAAGGTAATTCCATTAATTGAGTTGCCATTCGCAGAAAATAAACAGTTCTCCCACGCGGAGAGAATTACAGCAACTCTCATACGCTAACATGTATAAAAATGAAGAAATTAAAATAAAATGTTTTACAGTTGAAAATTCATAGTATCAACGAAAGCAGATTTCAAATGTTTTTTCCAGAAAATAGGATTTTGAAGAAGTAACTTTCTTCAAATATATTATTCTAAAATAGCTATCAAAGATTATCGGATGTTGATTACAAAGATTGGAAACATGCATATTTCAAACAATTAAAAAACACCAGTGGCTACTTGAAATTGTAAAAACATCTTTAAAAGAGCTTTTAGTTGAAAATTAAAAAAAAATTGTAAAAGTTTGCTTCGAAAATATCTTATGCCAGTTTTACATCATAAGTAAAAAATTAAAATGCGCCAAAACATAAAATAACGTTTTTGTTTAATAAAGATGCAAAAACAATAATAAAAAAAATATATTGTTACTTTCAAATATCTGTTTTATAAAATAATGCTTCGCGAATCCAAACAAAGCATGACTTTTGCTAGTTAAACAATAGCTTCATAAAATTTTAAATGACTTGACAAAATTATGCAATATCTATACATTTTAAACGATTCAATTGGATAGTTTTTGCTCTGCTTTATGCGGTAAAACGAATAGACTAAAGGACGACTGTAGGTGCTACGTGTTTATATAATTACGAATGCGCCTAATAATAGAGAAATTAGTGTAAATGGAGCCTAACAAATAGCAAAACTAAAATAACAGAAATTTGTTTCTTACAGAGCTTTTTTTTTATCGTGTTACGTTTTACATAAGAACGGCTTGCAGCAGAAAAGTTCAAATTGTTATAAAACGAAAGCGTAAATAATTTTACTATGCGTTACGATATTATCTATAAAATCCATTAGTAATACAAATTTATTAAGTATGCACTGCAAAAATGGGTGATCAAAATTGAGTAAAAAGTACTCAATTTTAAGTACATCATATACTCAAAATACCTCCGATCCAAAAGTTCTATAAACTGAGGAACACGTGTTCCCATTTTTGATTCTACGGTTGTGTTCAAATATAAATCCCCATTATCTGCTCGATGAATTTACAAACCAAAGTGAAAATATACTGGTATTTACTTCTTGCTCAAAATTATTAACAATAAACACTTAAATGATTATTTATTAAGAGTAATAGCATAATTATAATTAAAATACACAAATCGAACATTTTTTTATGACAAGAGCGTTATTTGCAAGTATACATTAAAATTATTTTAAAATACTGCGCATAATTTAATATTTATATTAATAAGCATCTTTTATGCTGCCATGAATGAGATAAACCAATATTGGGTACAAAATTATCGTTTGTTTGATAACGTTAGCTGTTTCAAAAATGAGAAAGCAATGTGTTCATTTTTGATCCAAACATACTCAATTCGATAAGAGTACATTCACGTACTTATTTTTGAGTACTTCATTTTTTTCAGATATATATTTTTCATTATATATATTTCAAAGTTTTTGTAATGCAAAAAAGTAAAGCAACATTAAAAAAACAAAGAAATTGTGAAAAAAAAATTATTAAAAATCCCCATGTAAGATGAAATTTTATGTGCAAAGTTTCATGTAAATTTGAATTTTTTTCACTGTTTCATTTTTAGTTATCAGTTTGCTAATATAAATACATAACTTAAAGTAAAAAAAATGTCTATAAATGAATTCTGGTATCTGAAGAGATTAAAATTAAATAGTTTTCAATTCATCCTAAAATAAGATTCATTTCTTGGTGCAACGATATAGTTAATAAAATTTTATGCTATTTACTTTGTAATTTATTTTGTTACTGATTCCATTGATTTATTTTCTTAAATGTCCTTTATTTTCATTATTCCATGTTTTTTTAATTTAACCGTTTACATGCCGTATTAATATTACATTGTAATAATAATTTTGTCTTTCCTGTATTACAGCTTCAAATGATTTAATTTATGCATACAATTTTAGAAAATAACAAGATAAAATATTTCGGCAGTTTTTTTGGCTATTTTCATTTTACTGCTGGGATTTTGGAACATGATTTTCGATTGACAACCTACGCAAATATAACAAATTATTTTCCACTATATGCTATTGTATATTGTTCTTGAGTATTTTCTCGAATTCCATAAACATTTAGCTTCCTAGCGATCAAATGTAAGTATTATAGAGAAAAAGATAAATGCAAATAATATATTTTTTATGCAAATTAATGAATTTACATAATCCTTAAATCTGTGATAAATAATTAAATATAAATATTTATTTTTCAAAAATTTAAATCAACCTTACATTTTATACGAAAAATATGTTGGAAAATATATTTGTTTTGTATTACAAATAATGCAAAGTTCCCATTTGGGAACATTTCTGTTTAAACGGTTAAAGCAAAGCTTTCATATAGGGAATTTTTGGGAAGAAATTAAGGAATTTCAGGGAATTTTTGCATTTATTTTATTTTATTTTTTTTTTTTTAAGATTTAGAAATAAGTCTTTTGCATCAATATATAAACATGTGGGCAGCGATTATTTTATGCATTTAATGCTTCATTAGTTTGATACATAAACACGTGTTTAAACAAGGAGCTAATTTTTAAACAAATATACATAAAAAATTAAGAGTGGGTGTCGTTTCACCGACGCAAATGTAAATAAAAAAATTTCCTCACTCATTAATAAAATGTAAATGTTAGGAAAAATAAAGAAGCTCAGCGTCTGATATTCTTTTGCCTCTTTCCTCCTTCTTTTTCTTGCACTTTCACAAAAAATAAACATTTTCTATCGCTTAGAATTATTTTTTCAACAATTTGTCAAATTCTAGAGCTGTATATTTTGTATTTTTAAAAATAGGCAATCTACATGGGATTATTCCATCTTATTTTATAGATTTGTTTGCATGGCGTTATTATCCTCACAGGTGGGTAATAACGCCAAATAGCAGTGGTCAAGAAATCACGCCATTACATTTTATGAATGCATATCTGTTAAATTATTTTTTTCTATAGATAGACAATGAGTTTCTGCATCAAATCCTATATTTGTTTGAAAAGTACAATTTAAAATTAAGCTGTGAAAATTGGTAGAAGCTTAACGTGGCGTTAATACCCCAGGATACCTTATATATAAATTAAATATATAAGTAATACATCTACTTTTAATTACATTAAAAGTAGTATTAGATGTATCTAAAAATCCAGACGCAATCTTATGCAATACAAATTTGAAAATCTTTTTTTTTTTTTTTTTTTTTTTTTTTTTTTAATCACCTCTCAACTGGTAGACGGCAGGTGCTGGGTTCGAGCCCAATCGTGGCTGTCGGCCTAACCGTTCGGAGTTTTCGTGGTTTTCTTCGAACCTTGCGTAAATACGGGTTAGGTTCCCTTAGAAAGACCCCCACGAAGGGCATTCTCCCCTGGTCCTATATCCCTAGCGCAGATAATCGGACGTCAAAAATCAATCAATCAATCTTTTTTTTAATCAAAAATAGCATTTTAATAACAGGGGTCATAACAATCTTATGTTTTTAATTATTTTGAAAAAGATATTAAAAATGCAGTTATTTTTTTTTCAAACTGTATTTTTAGCTGAACATCGAAATGCCGTGAGTTCACGATTGCAACCATACATTTTTTAAACAAACAAAATTGAAACTGAATAGTTTATGTCACTTTAACCACTTCAGCGGCTCACTAATAGAAAAAAAACTACCCCACATAGATTCTGTTACCCAGAGAATTTCCAGCCGAAAATCTTCTCTCGTTCAAAACAAAAATGTGTGTTTCCCTGCATGGCTAATGCTTTCCCCTCTATTCATCTGTCAACGGCCTTTGTGTGCTCAATTATCTGTACAGAAAATCTCCCCGATAAAGCTAGCCATTCTGGGAACTTGCGAAGGGGGTCTTGAAAGCCCTTCCAATTAGGATTTACAGCTATTTTTTGCTCGATAATGTACTGCATAGAATAGAACTATTTTAGAGAATTTGTTTTTATTATGAATTTTTTTGTCATTGGTAGAGCATTCTTGCTTTTCTAAATGTGTATAAAAAATGTGAAAATGCATCATGTGCATTTTTAATTCAAAAATGAGAGAAGAAAAAGGGGGGGGGGGTAGAGGGAAGTAATAATTGAATATGTATGTTATCTATAGTTTTATATATAGTTGATAACCGAATATATTTTGCGAATTGCAGAATTTTTCGTCTCAAAAGCATGAAACATTACGCATCTTATACATTTTAAATAGATGCAAAATTACTTACTTTATTATATTTGTTATTGTTATTATTACATACATTCGATGTAGTTTTGAAAGTCAATGGATTAAATTTCCCAAGTGGGTGATAATTGAGAAATCACATTAAGAAAAGCCGACACTATGATTTTTGTAAAATAGAAAAAACGATTTATTTAAAATATTATTATTTTTTTTAATAGCAAAGAATATTTGTTATCTGTTCACAGGAGCACACAAAAGTATCCCATTACATAATAGCATAGGAAGTAATATTTTTGGGGGCACATTTTAATAATATTTAATTAAAATATTTCACGTTTAATGAAATTGATATATGTTGCTGAAGATTACTAGAAGTTACTTTTTGTATAATAGAAAGCAGATAATATTTAAAAGGACATACACAAGATTTCGAATAATGTAATGTATCCGAAGTAGTATATGCTATGACATCAAGATCGTAATATTTTTAAAATTTCGTTATAGCATGAACGCACCTGATTTGCTACATTTGACGTGGAATTTCCGACTTTTTTATATCTGTTTTGGTAGCTAAGAGTTACTACAAGGAAAAAATGCTGTTTTCTAAATAAATAAATGTGTTTTGTAGATAAATAAATAAATAAATAATGTATTGCATATGTTACTTTACTTATTTTTTCAAACGTTAGATTTATAGTTGAACCACTGTAAAAGCTACTGCTAAGAGTATTAAAATTTCATTAATATTTATATGGAAAAACATATCAATTTAAGCTGCATTGTACGTGAATGATAAATGGAGCTATTTAAATATATTTTCGGCTATATCTAAATTATAAATTAGTCTGAATGAAAAGTGGGTGATTTTGATGGCCGATGTACACGAGGGATATGGGCGCAAAAAACTCCGAACGGTGGAGACGACGCGCGCAATTGTATACACAACCCAGCACATCGCGTCTTCCCACTTTGAGAGTGTAATAGTTACTACGTAGCAGTATTTGCGAAATGTCAGCTGAGGTGCTAATTTATAAACGCAAAAATACTGTAAAATCAACACCTTTTTTTTTTTTTTTTTTTTTTTTTTTTTTTTTTTTTTTCAAGTACAATTTATATACATATATATAAGGGAAGAAAAAAGTTTTTCATTTGGTATTTCAATTTTTTGACAACCTATAGATTTATGATTTAACTATTGTATGAAATATTTTAAAAACTTTTTTTAATTTGAAGCAAGTGTGTGGCAAATAAATCAATTTTTATTCTAATAATACAGTAATTTTTAACATGAATATTATTTAATTTTATAGTTAACCGAAAACACAAAATATATTTTAATAACGTATAAGATTATGAAATAAAAACAGTATAGTTGTTCTTAATCGATAACAAGTCTCTTTTCTGATTCAGCCTCGCTATTTAAATCATGTGTTTTTTCACACATGGAAATTCAGCCGATTTCTTTTCTTTTCTTTCTTTCTTTTTTTTTTCTTTTTAAAACACTTTTTCAAACACTACTTTTTACAATTAAATATAATTCTAAAAGTACGAAAATTATTTACAGGTTTCGATATTTTTTTTATAACGCATAAAATTTTCAAAACAGTTAGACAATAAAAACTATATAATTTTAAATAAACTGATAAGTGAGAAAAATAAAAGAAAATAAACACATTTTTATCTGCCGAAGACAGTGGGGCCTGTATTATTCAAACTCTCCAAAGGTGCTACTTTCTGACACACTTTTAAAAACGTCTTTTGTTCGAAAACGCATGGAATTGGAAGGTATTGCAATTCAGAAATTTTGCAATCGGAGGCCTTTATTATTTTTGGGGGTAAATGCAGATTATATGTTTTAGAAAATATTATTAAGATCTGTCTTTACTTAAATTTCACGCAGCACCTCAAGAAAAGAAAATAAAAAAAAATAAAAAAACGATTTTATGTATATTTAGGACCCAGAGTTTGGCATATTTTCGCTTATATATACACATATATTTATATATGATAGTTTTAAAATTAGACAGGAATGTGCATAGAACGCCCGTTGCGTTGTAAGCAGCTGAAGAAAGTAGGGTTCCCAATTTTTAGTTTATTTCGATAAAATTTAATTTAAGTTATATTTTAAATTATAACACTTTTTTTTTTTTTACTTTAAATTACAATATTTCTTTTCATTTGAGTAAGTAAGGAAAAATACAAGATTGACCCATTGAAACATTCCGAAAAAACCCTGTTTTTGTTTTGTAAGATAAAAGTATCTGTTGCATGCACCCCTCGAATGCAAAACAGCAGGCGATTTTCTTCCATTGTAAAAGACCCCTAAGTAATCAATCTCTTTCCTTTTAATCTTTTCCGAGGGAGGGGAAGTAACAGCGTTGATTTGCGGAGTAAGCTGACCAAACAACATTACGACTCGTGGCTGCCGTTTTTGGAAAAGAATTGTAGCGACGAGTTCTCTCGGGGCTGGCGAAAAAAGATTGGTAGTCTAGCCCCGAGTCTTCTCGTGACCGCCGGTGAACTGGTTAATTCATAGAATTATTGAAACGGTATAACAAAAATGCAACGAAATTAGATTATAGTGTATTTTGAATAACGGGAACACATTTTTAAAACCAAATTCACTAATAAACATTTGATTAAATATAAAAGTCCATTCGAATTTAGATTATCACAAAAGTGATATATGCAGGATAAAATAGAAATAGATAAGTGTACACTGTAATATATATATATATATATATATATATATATATACATATACATTAAATGTATGGCAAAAACTGCTGACAGCAGTGTTGCCAGCAGTTTTTCCTGTAAAAATTGCAGTAAAATTAGATGCAATAAAAAATTACATCTAATTTTACTGCAATTTTTACAGCGAAAATTGCTATTACCATTGCTGCCGGCAATTTTTGCCATAAATTTAACTTTTTTTTTGCAATATGTACGAAATAAATTTCTATGACATAATGAGTTACTGAGTTTTTCTAGAAGGTTCATAGAAGTAAAATATTTCAAGCATAATATTTCTTTATAAAAAGATTTAATGAACTGAAAAATGCGAGTATATGAAGAAAATTATTTTAATATAACACATACATTTTCAATTTTTGAAATATTATCTATTAAATTTTTTTTTTCTAATTTGGAATTACTGAATGAAAAATCAGATCTATGGCATTTATTATGAAACTAGGAATGGTTCAATATCTTCAACTAAAAACCGGATCATAATTATGTATATTATCCGCAATTGTTAACCATAGAAAATTAAAGAAATTAAGAAAAACTATTTAAGAAACATTACTTTTTTTCGCTATGGAGAGATTTTTTTTTATCGAATTACGTTCCAATACACTAATATTTTATGTTATTTTAATATTTATTGGTTAATCATTAAAAGTCAATTCTATGAATAATAATGTTAAAAGTAAAATTTTTTTGATAGCTTGGATAACTTTTCTTTTCTTTTTGTTATCATGATTTTTTTTTTCAAAGGCTGCATAAAACAGCAAAGTAGAGAGATATATTGAAGGCATTGTGAGACATAGTTAGAGTAGTATTAAATTTATGGTGCCATAAATAAGAATTTTATTTTTATATGGACACATTTTGAAGGCTGCATAATGTGAAAATTGCTCTAAAACAAAATTTACGAGCACAAATCTTATTTTTATGCAAAGAAAATTAGACTTTGTGAAACAGTGTCTCTCATAAGAATAATCCCTTCATAAAGTTTGCTAATAGTATAATTTGAAAGAAACCCATTATGGTATTAATATATTGCTTAGGTGTGCAAAAAAATCATGTTAGATACTTCTAAAATAATTTTTACATTTTCGGTACATGATAGTCAATTTTTGTCAAATTATATTTTTTGGAGGTCAAAAAATAAAACTAATGTTCATGCATTTTTTTTTCTTTGTTGTTGTTTCATGAACACTATAAAAATTAAAAAATGGGGCTAAAAATATTCATATTTTAGTTGAAAAAGATGCAAACATACTTCGTTTCAATGCATACAAAACTACTTTATTTCAACTTTGTTAATGGCAAATAAACCACTAGGAAATTATTAAGAATGTTTGTAGCAAATAATTTTTAAGTTTTAATTAAAAAAAACCATAAACTTATTTTCAGAAGTTTTCATGAAACAAAATTAATGAATAAATTTATTATTTAGTAATTTGAATGATCAATAATAATTTTCCTAGTATTTTCTATATCGAATTCTGCAGTTTTTTAATGGTAATTGTCAATTTTTTCTGCCTTAGAATTTGTATATGCTTTCGTGCAACATCTTTATTTACTTCTAAAAAAACAAAAATAAAAAAATGGATACATACCAGTCATTGAATACAAAAAAGACATGAATATATTTATATTTGATTTATATATTTAATTCAAGTTTTGCATAAAGTAGGTTAAGATAGTAAGTTTTTGAATAAAAAATCTTTCTAGCTCATTGGCACATACTTTTAAATATTTTGTGTTAATGATGATATAGAGTAATAAATCCTTTTTAGCATCTATTTGGATTTTGCTATATTCTCTTTGTGTATGCAAGCCTAGTAAAGAGTGAATTGTAATCGCGATGGAATTCCTATAATAGAAATATATGTATTTATTGTTTTATCCTAAATCTAAAGTTTTGTTGAATCAGTTTTCTCATTTTTTTTTTCCCTGTGATTCTATATCCATATATTGATGTATTAGAATTTCCATATTTTTAAAAGTTTCAAGAAATCTTTTGAATATTTTTGATGAATTTTTGATAATTTTTTTAACATGCTGGTATTATGCGTGTAGGGAAAACTCATCAATATTTGACATCTTCCCAATAATTCATGAAATTTTTGAAATATTACGATTTTTCAGGCGGAAGTGAGTCTTATATTTAGAAGTTGACATAATATTTATATTTGGATGTTAGTGCACCTGTTCTCAATTTGTTGCCAGCTGGGTGCTGTAAAGTGAAGCCATATTATATATTTTTGACATTTGGATTTTTTTTATGGCATGTTAAAAAAAATGTAAACATTTAGTTTTTGATTAGTTGGTGACAATGTATAATCTATACAAAACTACATGTATATCGTTAGTAAAAATACGTTATTTCCATTTTGCATATTTTAACTAATATTTTTATAAGAATTATTGTTAATCACAGCCCAGGGATGATACTTTAAGGATTAATTACTAATTTTTAATTTACTTTTTTTCATCTGATCTTCATCTGAATAATATGAATAAAAATATTAATAATTAACATAATTTACAAATATGCATTCAACTCAGGCTGCTGTAATTATGTTAGTTTACTGCTTAAACTTTAGAGGAACAAAGTATAATAAAAATACTTTAGTGCTCACTTTATCTGATCAATTACTGGCTGGGTCAGCATATGATTGAACAGGATAGCGCCCAAAGTGTCTTTTAGATTGAGAACCACTTTTATGAATATGTTATGATCACTGTATCAAGACAGGCATCCATTCTTGAACATATTGACAGATGTATATGTTATTTAAATTTCTTCAACTATTTTCCATCACTTAGTTACGATAATTGATAAATTATACTTTTATATCGCAATTAAATTATTTTTAATAAGATATTTTAAGATATTTTAAATTGGGAAAACAACTGTGCTTAAAAAATACACTTGATTTAGCAATTTGCTTTCTAAGGAAAAAACGTATTTCTAGGCTTCAATTTCAGCAGGAGCAGAATGAAAATATATTGAAAATTGTGTTATTAGAAAAATATTTAGCTTTATGAACGAAGTATTTTATTACATGAGGTTATTGTCACAAACCAAAGAATTCCACTTAGTAAAATTAAACTATAAGTTTTTTTTTTATTGTTTCATTACTACGTGTATAAAAACAAAATGTTCTGGAAGGGTTTAAACGTATGCGTTAAACAATTCTAATAGTATTTTAATAAGCATTGATGAAAATAAATGTTATTAATTGTCGAGTTTGTATTAGTCTATCCTTATATTGACTCTAGCCACAAGCTCATAACATGCCATCAATTTTAGACATGAGAAAGCGAATTTAGTTCGCGTGACAAAAATCTGAAAAAAAACATACAAATAATTTTTTTTCTTCACATAAAATATATGGTAACATCTTTTTTTTTCTCATGCATTGTTTAAACACATTAGTAACTTTCATGCATAAAAAAACAAAATCAAAAGGTGTATTATCCATATATTATTATATATTACACTTATATTTTTTAAAATTTTTGCTTAGAAATATTATTAATTTATGTGGCTTATGCACTAATAATTTTAAGTTTTTCATTTATTAGTTTTGAACATTTGAGTAATGTAATTGCAATAGTTATCGAAGATGAATAAAAAATATATTATTGTTTCTTAAAAAATATGCTGTGTACATTGGTTGGAAAATTTATTACTCCAGAATAAAACAAAAGTTAGCTGTTTTAAGTTTTATACACAGCGTTATTGATTTAATTGTTAATATTATTTCACCCATCGTATTATTTTATACACTGTAAAAAAAAAAAAAAAAAAAAAAAAAAAAAAAATTGCAAAGGTACTACATTTTATCTAGGAAACTGGGATTCCAAGAACTTTTCCTTTAACGGTAACAACAAAAACTCAAGTTTTAGAATCGGTTACATAGATTTTTCCTGTTATCGTTACATGAAAAGTTCTTGGAATCCCAGTTTCCTAGAAAATGTTTAGTACCTTTACAGATTTTTTCTTTACAGTGTACTGATGGAATAAAGGTAGTTTTACATAAAATCTTTTCTTCTAAAATGTCACAAATGTCAAAAAAAGAAAAGAAATTCTGAAAAACATTAGCTTCATTTGTTTTATCTATTAATGGAAAAATGGTGTTATATTTATAGAATAATTATCAAATTTTAGCTTTTCGCATGCCTGGATAATTTTCTTACGTGAAAGTTTAGACACGCAGGTAATATAAGTTCACCAACCCTTTTCTTATGCCTATTATGTACCTCTCTTTTAATAACAATTAAGTATCTGGTGTATGGCCCATTTTTTCGGCATATTTATAAATCACGTTCTGTTAATTTTAATATTAAGGAGTTGAAACCCGATGAATTTTCCGGATGAAAATGTTTAAAATAACTGACAGATTAAATTTATTTAAACATTTGATTAAAAAACCAATTACAATTAGTAATAAATATTATACTGTCTGGCGCACCTCTTAAAACAAATACTATCTTTCACGAAAATTTTATTAAAATTTTTCAATTTAGGTGTACCGGCGTAATAATGAAGCGTAAAGTTGGAATGGAATTTTTTTTCGAATAAATACAAAAATGTGATACGGCTGGTTATTGACTATGTTTACAAAAAAAAAAAAAAAAAAAAAAAATGCTGATATGTATTTATAAAATGTAATGACGTGATTTCTTCATACTTCTCTTCATGGGTAATAAGTCTATGCAAGCAAATCTATAAAAATATAAAGTAATGGTACGAAAATTATTCAATTCTCGATGTACAAACTGTACAATCGTAAAAATTTACAAGTTTCTATTACTCCCCATTAATTGGTATATCCGGATGCCTGAATAATCATTTAATATTTTATTCTACTGACATTTTTATTCACAGAAGTTTTCTAATATTGGCTTTTCAAGCTCACTAGTGACGGGAAAGAAGTATTGATGCTTCATAAGTAAATATTCGTTTTTATTTTTTTTTTTAATTATGACGTGACTTTCTGTATAATATTTTTTAAAACTTTCTTTAATTGCAGTAGAAAAATGTTATCCGCAGTAATTTCCATTTTTGCCATTTTCTCTTGAGAATTAGAAGTAACCCGATTAGCACCATTACGATGAAATTTTACAAAGAAATTTTAAAATTAAAATTAAGTATAAAAATGCGGTTATTAAAAAAACGGCGAAAGCTGATGCATCTACAAAAGCCTATTTTTCATTTAAAAATATAATTATCAAAATCGGCGCGGTAGAAAATTCAGGGAAAATAACTTAAAAAACAGCCATGGTTTTTTTTTTTTTTTTTTTTTTTTTTTTTTTTTTTTTTTTTAATAACGTAAACCTATAACATTCGCATTTTTCATTAATCGCGAATTATAATATGAATAACATTTCAACATTTGCAAATACTTAACTTGGCTATTCGCTAATCTTTTTTATGCGATGTAATATTAATTATTTATACAAAATGAAAAACATTTCAACTTTGCAAAAAATTAACTGTCAAAAATACAAGTTTTTGTGATATTTTTAAATTTCTATACTTGCTTGCCTTTGTTTATTTTAAAATAAATTTAGTATTTCTATGTCATTTCTGTATTGGCATTCAGTTAGATCATCAATACTCAATATATAAGCGTAAAAAAGTGCTGTACAATTACGAAATCTATCGTAAACTGAACAAAAATAGGTGAATGTAAATGATCAAAAATGTAAAACAACTTTTAATATTTTTGGCCAGTACATTAAGTCATTCGTAATTTTTTTTTTTTTTTTTTTTTTTTTTTTTTTTATAAAGAATGTCAAAAAAATAAACTCAAAATGCGCGCATTTAACAGAAAATTTCAACAACAAAAAACAATTTCAACAAGTTTTTAAGCAAGTTAAAACTAAGTGCAAAATCTTACTAATCAATATCTTATGCATAAATTTTAACTCAAATTATAAATTATAATGTACATGATGAAAAAAACCATAGTTTAAAATAAACATTATTTTCTCAAATATATTTTAAGAAATAACTATATACTTACCTCTACGATATGTTGATAAAAAATTTACACCAAGTAACTGGTACACTAAACTGACACTAAGTAACAAAAACAAAACAAAAAAAAGACTACAACTTTTTTTATTGAAAAGTTATAATATACACGCATCGAAAATTAAAGAATATTAGAAAGATATTATATTGAATTGCTTTTATAGGGTGCGTAAAAAAATACAGTACTCAACTGCGTAAAGCGGACTGAATGATAACTAAAATGACTGAAGTTAACTGAATGATAAATTTTAAAACTTCAACAACAACTTGCTTGGAAAGCAATAGAATGCTATTCTAAACATATAAGGAGTTTTAATTTAAAAAGAGAAATCGAGACCGCTACTTTTCCTTATATCAAAATTCATAAACAAAATATATTTCTTTTTTTTTAACAATATATTTACCATTATGAAAATTAATGTAGAGTATGAACGTTTTAATACTTGCTAAATTTACCTTAAAATGCTTCACAAAAGTACTATATACGTTTCAGTTTCTTTTTTTTCCCATTAAAACAAAATCTAAAAATCTAAATCCCTTTTATATACTAGAAAATTATCTCAACATTCGTAAATTTTATATTCATGGAACTTTCTATAAACATAACTCATGGAAATGTTCAAGAATCATTGTACGAACAATCCAAAGTTGCGGGTGTGACATTTACACAACTTAATTTAGTCACCAGCAAAAAAATTTTTGAGCATTGGTTTCAATTCGTATGAATTTTAATGTAGACCACTTACACACACATTTATCCAAATCTGAAAATTGTCCGATGTATCATTTATTTATTAAAAAATAATAATTTCCACCTGTTGCGGGTGTGACATAAAAAGGACATGCATTTTCATCTTTCAGTGCAAAAACGCAAAACTCTGTGAATTATGACAACTGAGTGAATTGATATTTTTATATATTAGACAGTAATACTTAAATAATTATTCTATTAAAAAATTAAATTACTTACTCAATTCTTGCTTTTGTGGAAAATATTCAAAATTTTCGTTGCGGGTGTGACGCCCTGTTGCGGGTGTGACTTGTATAGCCAATAAAATAATGACATACACAAATATTTTCAAGGCAGATTTTTTTTAATTAAAGAATTAATCAATATTACAATTATAATATATAGAGAGGAAAATATAAAAAAAATTTCATTTCCAATCTTGAATTTATAATTTCTGGTGGTGGTAGCTTTTTTTACAAAAATGCTTTTTTTTTTTTCCTAGGATGCATCTGACTGACTGGGCCAAATATGCACGTTTTCTTAAATTTTTTTCAAACATTCTAATTCTATATCGTTACCATTCATTTGTCTTATTTGTCCATCAAAGTTTTCACTTTTTAATGTCGAGAATAAAACAACTTCTACAAAATCTCCAACTGCACATTCATCGCTGGATATTATATCCTTGTCAAAGTATGGATATATCTGACTGACTGAGCCAAATATACACATTTTCTTGATTTTTATTCCGATACTCTTATTACATAATATTTCCATTCATTTGTCTTATTTTTCCATCAAAGTTTTAACTTTTTTTTTAATGTGGAGAATAAAACAACTTTTACAAAATCTCCAACTGCACTCTTATCATTGGATATTATATTTTTGACAAAATATGGTAACAAACAAATTCTCTTGTGATCACTTTCTGAAGTTATTGCTACATTAATTGTTCCTACGTCAATAAAAACAACATGATGTATCGACTGAACGTTGACCTCCGATTGTGCTTGGTGCCAGCATTCATGAAGCATTAGCAATTTTATATTTTAAGCATGAAGCAATAGCAAGTTTATATTTTTTAGGACTTTTTCTACACACATGGCAAATTCTGAAGCTGAATTTATAGTTGCAGAGCGTTGCTAGTGTTACCATTTTCTTGGCAACTGCATCAGCCCCATCGACAACTCCTTTACCATGAGATGGAATGCAAAAGGATTGCCATCCTTTACCATGATTTTTTAAAATAGTCTCTTCTTTTCTCTCCTTGCTTTGTCTCTTTCCTTCTCTTGTTGTAGATATGCTTCATATTTAAAAGGGTTTTCCTTAATCTCTTTTCAATGATATCGTGATCTTTCTGTACTCTTCATTCTCTGCAAGAGAGAAGAAATTAATGTGTAAACTGAATAAATATAGCACTTCCAATCCAAAAATATAAGCTTAACAAAATTTTAATAGTTATCCCTTGAAATTTCTAATCTTACATAGAGCTAATTATGTTAAACTAGCGGCCTTCGCCCGCTACGCTGGTCGGTTTATCTAAAGAAATCTTGAAGAAGTAGTTAGATAAGGTTCAGACATACATTAAAAAAAAAAGCAAGTCGATCATTCAAAAAACGTTGGGAAATATCAAATATTTACTGTAATTTTTTAAGAAAAACAAAGTTTCGAAAAAAAAATTAAATCGAAAAAAAAATTACACTGACATATTAATGCAAGGAAATTTTCCCAGAGAGAAAATTCGCCTTGAATACAATATTTCAAATTCTTTTAATTGCTTATAGGCGTTAATGCCAACATAGTGAAAAAAAATTCCATGCTGGGAATCGAACCCGGGCCATCAGTATGGCGCACTGACGTTCTACCGACTAAACCACATGGAACGACAGCCAGCTTGAAACTTTCTCATACTTAAGTAGACTGGCGAAAACAAACGATAGCGCGTTTTAAAATCGCACAGTGACATCTATTGGATTTTATATGTACTAAAAAACGTTATGTACTAAAAAACGTGAGCAGCGCACCTAATAGTTTCTTTTGTTTCTTTTTGTTACTTTTTTGTCTGTTGTCCGATTTTGATGAAACAAAGCCTATACACTGCCCGGGAGTGTGCATTCTTCATTAGTGAAAACCGCATAAAAATCCATTCAGTAGTTACGAAGATAACCTCGAACAAACAGACAGACAGACAGACAGACAAAAAATTCAAAAAATTTTTTTTTGTGTTTCATTGGTTTTCTTTTATCGCCCTGACTCCATTTTTGTCAATTATCTTCAATGTACAGACACACCGGGTCCTACTGTTTTATTATATGTATAGATTTTGGTTAATTTCAAACTCACTATATACATTTTATGCTAACTTAATAAACATTTTAACAGGTTCTATTATTCTTACTTCAACTTTTTATTTAATTTGAATTAAAAAAGAAAAAAAAAATTCTTCCCCTAATATTGATTTACTTATTTTAAAAAACTAAAAATATATATATTGGATAAATACTATCAAATAACAAAATTTAAAAAACGTATATAAAAAACAAAACAAAATTAACAAATTTAAAGAAAATTGCTAAAATATTGTTTCGTAATTTTCTTTTTTAATTTCTATAAAAATCTTACCTTTTAAATTAATTTCTTAATCATATATCACTGATAAAATTATTTTCTTGCAGTAAAGCAACAATTTTATCAATCCAAACTGAATAAATCAACTGCACACAGTGTCACATGCTCAGATGATGCAAATTTTTATTTATTAACTGGAATTCACTCTATTAAATCAAAGGGTATAGTTAAAGCTGCCAAGTGCATATTTTCCAGCATATTATTCTTTTATAAATTTACATATAATTTGTTCAAATATGCATTTGTAATCAATTTTAAAAGACGTTGCGGGTGTGACTTTAATTAAATGTTACACCCACAACAGGGACATGTCACGCCCGCAACGCTCAATAATTATAATTAAAATATTAATTAATTTTTTTTTGTGTCTGTAATTCAAAGTATCTTAATAAACTATTTTTAAATATAAAGTTTCATAACTTTAAATCAAAAATATTTTTCTGCAGAGATATAAATGTAACTTCTTGTGCGGGTGTGACACAATAATTAAAAGTAATTAAATATGCTTACCTTTTGTAATGAAGATTAGTGAACACTTCTCTGCAGACAAAAACTCTCAATAATAGCTGTCATATCATACATATCCAAGTTTGGAGATTTTCAGAATGTTTGTTCAGCTGTACGAGACCATGAAATGTAAAGATTTTTGCCGCAGTCTGTTTAATAAAGTCATAGTGTCACTTTATTAATTAAAATAAGTATGTTAATGACAAAATTTTAATTCTTTTTTGATAAAATATGAAGTAGTACACTCTTAACAGTTAATATGCAAAATTTCAATCATATTTAAAGAAATTTAAATTTTCATCCTCATGTCCATTTTTTCGTGGATTGGGCGTGTATGTATTATTGTTCCATGATGTTGCTTAAGATATAACAGAATAATAGCTGAATATAACGAACATTTCATGCTACCCGAGAATGATTTTTTTAAAAATTCACAAGTTAAAATCATTAATTTGAACAAACATCAATTATGATACATCTAGAAATCTTAGTTTGCATGCTCATTGTGGCGTATACCGCGCAATTGTAAATTTCGATCTTAACCTTCTAATGACCGGATTTACTGTTACTAAATGTTTTATATTCCATATATTTGCCAAAATATAAAAAACAGTTTTTAATGAAATATTATTTTTTTTAAATAATGAGATAGATTTTTATGAATACATTTGATTTAAAAATCGAACAACTTGTCTCATTTAGATTAAAATTTAACTAATATAATTGATAAATGCATAACATGTTTTTTTCTAACTAACCGAAAATAGTTTGGTTTGATTTCATATTAATAAATTGTAATTCAGAACCACGGTAAAGTAGAGACAGTAAGCGCCCTCGGAATATAGGCCTCCCCCTCTTATATTTTGTTTATATAAATTCTGAAAAATTTGTAAATTCCAAATATATTTCTCTCTATTTCAGAAAAATTACAATTAAAACCCAAGTTTAAAACTTTTAGAATTTCCTGCGTGCTAAATGGAACTTACATTCGGAATTTTGCGTCCTTAATTGTTAAACGACGATATTCAATTTATTATTTTCTATGTCCTTATAAGTCTTATAACCTATGACCTTTTTTAAACAGATACTGTATTATTTTTAAAAAACATTATTTTTCTTAAATCCTTTTTCAGCACAAAATAAATAACAGCTCCCGTATCCAGAGTTTTTCTTCTCTTTTTTATAAATCTCAAGAAATTTTGTTTGTTAACCTAACAAAAGCTGTTTCTAAAAAAATTCTGCACACAAACAAGGAAAAGGGGAATTTCTTTCCTTTAAACTTAAAGATGCTTGAAGCTTTTGGAAATTCCGCGAAATCGATTGAGTATAACTTATGTACCTTAAACATAAATTTCTACTCGAGGCAAGCATATAAGTATTTTCTGATACACAAAAAATGATGCTGCATGCATTCTGTGCCAAATATATCTTCATCTAAAGCATATTATTTTAGTTTCAGTTTGTGGTTTGAGTTTTAAAAGTAGGGATGTTTCAAAGCAAAATATATTTATGGGTTTCCTATTTCATTTTTTATTTAAGCATAGTATGTGTTTGCAAGACAAGTATATATCTTTGTTTCAAATATATTAGGTAAAATGGTCAGAAATGCGGTTTTTCTGGCAATAAAAATATTTGGGAAATTTTCACAGTATATTGCACTGAAGTCAGTACATCATATACATGTAGTTATTTTTTCTCCAAATGTTGAGTAAAGAGAGTAGGTAAGACAAGGAAAAATATCTACATCTGAAATTCTGCTATTACCTGTGATTTTATTGTCTTATGTGTTATTTATGCACATGAACCTCAATAACAATACTAATATGTTTTATATTAGCGGGAAAAGGAAACTCTTTTGACAGTAGTTTTATTTTCTAAAATGTTTTTAATTGAATTATAAACAATCTATATTTGGGAATGCAAGTCTGTCTGCATATAACAGCGGTGTAACAACAACCAAACCGAATAATTTGAAATTTAATCTATATAAACTTTGCATAATTTTTCCGAACCCTTTCATAATGTATGAAAATAGAATAAAAAATTTAAAAAAAATCACAAATGTTTTCTTCGTTTTAATAAATCCTATCACATACAACTAATTCAATGACATCTCATAATTTGTAACAATTCTAAATTCTCATTATAACTACGTCATATTTAAAATGTGGTCATGCTAATAATTTATATTGGAATATAATATATATAATGGTAATAACTTTTTTTATTATTGCATATTACAGTAATTTCACAAAAGTCTAAATATTTATAAAACTAATTACGAAAGCACCTTATATCCGACATTCTGACATGTTTTGTTATATTTTATAATTTTATGTCAGGCAAATAAATCTATCGTAATACATTACAATCGCTTTACACAGTTTCAGTATAAACATATTTGGATATCGTTAGAATAAATTTTAGACTATTTTGTTGTTATAATTTCTAGATTAACTTCATACCGTTTGTCAGGTTCGTTATCAATAACACATTATGTCAAACAAGCTTGGTAGATTATGCAACTGTTTGCTCAAACAATCCAAACACTCTGTCTGTTTAGACATGAAATATTCATAAGGCATCCAGCACCTTTTAATTACAAATCATGTTTAGGTTTAGTCAGTGGTTGTGTTTGAGTATTAGTTGTATAGAGTAAATTTTCTGTGAATTTAGGAATATCTATATTAGTATTACAGGATTAGAGGATATTTTTGATGGATATTGTACATTAAAAGGCATGACTAAAATTAATAATAATACATCATACAGTTATTGCAATAAAATGATACATTATTTCATTATTATTATGAATTTATCTGATGTTTAACTTTTATTGTCCCATACATGAAATTAAAGGTACGTTTTCTTTTTAGAACAAAAATAAAAGTTTCGAATTTTTTATGGTTTTGAATATCAGAAATATAATTAGATTGATGTAGGGTAACAAGCCTAGTAATTGGCACATTAAGAATTTGTCTTTATACTTAGTTCTGTTTTCATTACCAAGAAATATAATACTTACTTGCAAATATTTTTAAATCAAAGAGTGCATATCTGTGCCTCTATTTCGACCACTAAAAGCAAAAATATTTGAAAAAGTATTTTTATATAAATATGTTTATTAAAAGTTGCCGTAATCACCATTAATTGGCACCTAGAGCACCGATGTATGACACCTTGTGACCCAGCAATTGGCAAATGTTTATATAAAAAAAAACTTGATATTTTGCATTTTTAGGTAATATATATGAAAAATTCTATGACTATGAGAAATATATGACAGAAAATGATAATTATAACATAATACAGGCAAAATTTTTTTTCTAAGATAACATAGATTGATAATATTAATTGTAAGAAATTTATTCTGAAAATATTAATCATCACATAAATAAATTAATGATGAAACACACATCTTGATTTTGGAAATAAATGTTTTACACTTGTTTAAAACAGGTATAGAATAGTATTTCCAAATATAAGATAAAAACATTATTTAAAATGTTACATGGAAAAATATTAATATAGAATTTAATGCTGTTTTATCTGCCAGTATCCAATTTTTATTTTTCAAATAATGGATGATTCTTGAGAAAAAAAAAATGCATGATAATTTTAAGGGATCATAAAAAATGAAATTGATTCTCTATATTTGCTACAGCTGACATTGATGGCCAAATATGTGTTTTCACTTTTTTCACGCAAACATTTAACAATAGATTCTGCACAATTTAAATCAATAATATGATCTATATAATACAGTAAAACCGCCGTAACGGACACTCCGGAATAGCGTACACCTCTATTTAACGGACAGTTTTCCATTCCGCACTCCCCAAACTTGATTTTTTGTATGTTTAACCTCTGAATAAAGTACATTCTGAATAGCGGACAGTAATTTTGGCATAAAAGAATGAAAATTATTTTTTAACGGGGAAAAAAATAAAAATTCTCTAAATTTACCATTGCAATGAGCCAAAAAATTTATGATCACATATGAATGCGGGAACGAGCTGGGGAAAATCCTCTCTCCCCTTATATTTATCTGTGATTACAACCCCCCTCCCCTTCACCCGGATGATTTGAGGTAGTATGCTTTTAAGAAGCAGAAAAATATAGTATACAGTTACGCAATTTTTTTGTAGATAAAGAACATTCAGAAGGATTAAAAATACAGACAGAGTTAGAAATTCACAGTGAAAAACAAATTACATGCAATCGCAAATAAAAGCAATCCTTTATAATAGATTTCTTCGTAAGAATGTAATAAGCAATAGATAAAAGTATGTGCGATTTTATTTCACTTTTATTTCTTTAAAAATTATCATTTCTGGTTAATCATATAATAGAGGTTTTACGACATAGCAAAATCAAATAATGAAACATTAAGCATTCATTAGCAATTTTTCAATCTCTAAGGTTTTCCCAATAGCGGTCACCTATGAATAGCGGACAGTTATTGCGCTCTCGAGGTGTCCGTTATTTAGAGGCTTTACTGTATTGTTTACCATAAACTGCATAATAATTTTCTTTCAGCAAATTTATTTCCTTTTTAATTTCTTTCTCATCATCTCTAAAATCCAAATTGATATTGTCACCATCTATTGAATCATCATATATTATTTTTCCATCAGATTTTGAATCTCCTAAATTATAGTTTCTAAATTTTCAAAATCTTCATATCCAAAATTAAGGCTTGTAGAATATGTCCAAACCAGCTATCTAGGATCTGAAGGAATTGTGCAGATAAATGTAAGTTTGATTTCAATTTTAACAATAAATTGCATAATTCTCTGAAATAGAAAAATAAATTCTCTATAAATAGAAATATCCATCCAGCGACCTTCAGAAAATCGATCTTAGAATATTATGTACCATATAGACTCACGCATAAGTTGAGAAAAATTTTTGTGGGGGGGGGGATTTCTTATATTTACAGTAGTACAGAATTTTGGTAAACATATAATATATCGCAAAACTTGGTGATATGGATAAACAGAAACGTTTCGAGTAAAAACATTTTCTGACCGCTTATGTTTTCAGTATGTTCAGCATGCATTGCATTCATCTATGTTTTTTTTAGAATACAAGAATTTGGGTTTAATCCCTTTAAATGAATTTACTGTAGATGAAGATGCCATATTTCAGGTTTTTGAGGGTAGAAATCAGCATATTCGTCTGAGATGTAACACTTTAAAACAATACAATATATTTATAGTAATACCCAGTAACTGTCATGCTGTCTCCAGTAATTCTCATATGAAGCTTTAATGGATTCCAATTACTGATAACATTTCATATTTTCAAATAAATCAGTTGCTAAAAAAAATAGTTTATAACTTTAAAAGTACTGACAAAATAAGTGATTCAATCTCAAATCTTGCGATTCCCTTGTAATTGGCATAGGTGTCAACTGTTGGGAACTAGTAAAACTGAAGCACCATTAATTGGCATCTATCATTAATTCAGAAATCCAAATATTTGTGTCAAAAATACTTTTACACAATTAAAGAGACCCTTTTCAACTAGACAAAACCGTTGTCAATGAAAATTTAATAATGAATTGAAATGCATGCCTTTCTTAAGGCAGAGAAGAAGCATTTTCAACAAAATAGCTAATTTGATACAAGCCATAATTTTTTCTCTTTCCTAGGCACTTTTGTCATCTAGTAGGATAAATCAAAGTTATAATCTTTAATATACAAAGTATATAACTGGTTTATGGTGTTGCATTTTAAAAAGACTGGATATAAATCTTATTTTAGGACATTTTTCTTGGATGTGCCAATCACTTGTGCCTTTCAATTACTGGGGATGTTACCCTACAATATTTTTTAAAATAAATAAATCATTGCAACACCAAATAGTATTTTTTTGATAAAATGAAATTTATTTAGCTTCAGTGACGTTGAATCTATATATAACAGTGCAAAGATTATTTTACCAAAATCTAAATATTTATAAAACTAATTATATTACTAACGCATTTCATTTACCACATTCTGACATGTTTTATTAGATTTTATAATTTTATGTCAGACAAATAAATCTATCGTAATGCATTACACTCGCTTTACGCAGTTTCAATATAAACATAGTTACATA
The DNA here is from genome assembly GCA_964019185.1 of Maratus speculifer. Lineage (NCBI taxonomy): Eukaryota > Metazoa > Arthropoda > Arachnida > Araneae > Salticidae > Maratus > Maratus speculifer. Next base: position 375,021,278 of record OZ025294.1, on the reverse strand, counting down.
TCGTTATAATAGTTTTTAGACTATTTTGTTGTTATAATTTCTAGATTTACTACCGTTTTCTACATACCGCTTGTCAGATTCGTTATCAATAACACATTATGTCAAACAAGCTTGGCAGATTATGCAGCTGTTTGCTCAAACAATCCAAACACTCTGTCTGTTTAGACATGAAATATTCATAAGGCATCCAGCACCTTTTAATTAGAAATCATGTTTAGGTTTAGCCAGTGGTTGTGTTTGAGTATTAGTTGTATGGAGTAAATTTTCTGTGAATTTAGGAATATCTATATTAGTATTACAGGATTAGAGCATATGTTTGATGGATATTGTACATTAAAAGACATGACCTATGTTAATATTAATGCAATATACAGTTATTGCAATAAAATTATACATTATTTTATTGTTATTATAGAATTTATAATGAAATATGTTTAGTTTTTATTGTCTGATACATGAAATTTAAGGTTGGTTTTCTTTCTAGAACAAAAGCGAAAGTTTCAGACTATTCATGGTTTTGAATATCAGATGTATAATTATATTAAAATATAATTTTAACAACATAATGAAAAGTCGTTGCAATATCAAATAATATTTTTATGAAAAAATGAATCTTATAAATTATTAATATAAAAAATGATATAAAGAATATAATTGATAAGAAAGTAATTGATTTAAAGAATATTTAATAATTTTCAGCATATTTAGCATAATAATATTTTTAAAATTATATGATAATCATTCCTTAATAAAATAAGATTTGTCACCTGAATTTTGTAAAACTATTCTTACGTTTCAGAAATGAATGAAGGAATTTTTGAGCAGCTTAGCAGCTTTAATTAATTTTTGAGCAGCGATAAAAATTTCCATTTTGAATACTTTGCTGCGTTTAGTTATAGTTTAAAGTTTCCTTTAAAACATATATATATATATATATAGTTAATTAATTAATATAGTAATATTAATAATTGATTAAAAATAAAAATATAATATTACTAATAGTAGCATCTATTTTTTTTCTAAATATATTATGAATTATATAGTATAATATATGTTTTACTAATTTTTACAATTATTGTTACAACTTTATTTTATTATCCATGTGATTTATACTATGACCATAACCGTGACTGTTAGTAAGTCACATGTAGTTTGTATCTGATTGCACTACAAATCTTGCTATTATATGGGTAATGGTAAATATCTTAGTATATATATCCTTTTTTTATGGAATAATGTATTATTGTTATTTTGTCATATTGATTTTATTTTCTTCTATGTGTATCTTTCTACTAATTTGTCATCTGAATAGCTTCCAGCCAGTCGGGTGTATTGTGAGTCGAATTCTTAGCTTTCAGCACGGCTCATAACAGAAACTGGTTGGATGTTTTTGCTTTTTTGTTAAACTATACACCCCTGATGAAGTAGTTTAATGAAAAAGCCTTCTACTGCCTTTTTATCCATTTATCTTTCATTATTTTGGTAATCTGCCTTCTATTTCACTTCAAACTTCAACTGTTTTCAATAAGATGATTGTAAAAATACTGGTTTCATTGGTTTATTCTATGGTAATATATGAATTACTCTGGTTATATAATGTCCATTTATCCACATATTTCTTAGTAATTTGGTAATCTGCCTTCTATTTCTCTTCAAACTTCAACTGTTTTTAATAATATGAATGTAAAAATACTGGTTTCATTGGTTCTTTTATTGGTATTGTCTGAATAACTTTGGATGTATTTATAAAAGTATTTATATATTCAACTTCCATAATGATAAGATGCATAAGCACAATCATTAAAGGATAGTTTAGTCTTTTATGTCATTTATGTTATCATAAGATAACATGGATTCTTGCAGCTTTTAGTGGATTATTTCACTTTAGGCCCATTTTGGCATAAATTAACCTATTTTTAAAATTTTTTAAAATACATTACTTTGATGATGAACAGCGCATGAAATGATGTATTTCTTCAATTTGTTATTCTTGCTGCTTCTTTAATACTTTTTGGAAATATCTACCATTGTTATAACTTCGGATTTTACCATATTGGAATTTAGTTGAAATGTAATTAAACATGGGGGCTTTGTTTATAGGATATTATGTTTATGTGTACTGCATAATTTATTTACTATGAGACTACTTTTGGATTTAAGTTTGGGATTTTTTCTTTTCGTGTAAATATTGTATATATAATTATTATTTATGTAATCAAGTACTTTCACTTTATTATTATTGCAAATTATTTTTTAATTTAATTACCTTTATTTTATCTTTATTAGTGATATAAATTATTTAGGGAATTAAATGATATATATATTATTTTTATTCAAGATATATTTTGTCAATTATCATTTTTTAATCAAATAGCCAAGATTTCAACTGATATATATATCATGTCAATTTCTTTTTTTAGCTTAAATTTATATAGTATTATAAATTGTTCTTATACTAATTTTTATATAATATATTTTGTCCTATTGGATATAAATAATCTTTCTTATGATGAATAGTTACAAAACAAATTTAGCGACTGGCAATTTAGGCTCTTCAAAATGTAAGATGTCTAATGCTCGGTACAAAGAAATAGATAGGGATTTCTTTGGATCGTCAAACAGTTACCTGTCATATTGTCCCTCGATTAAACTTAAATTTAAAAAGTGCTTATCTCCCAAATGCTTAACTTGCCCTCATGCAGATACACAACAAATTGATAATGACTCCAGTTCTAAAAACAATGTGCTATTTTGTAAGGCATACAACGTTATATAATTAATTAATTGCAACATCTGTAAGTTAGAATATATAGGTCAAACATGTAATCCTTTGCATAGAAGAATCAATCAACATAGACAGGATATTTTAAAAAACAACTCTATTAATGTTGAACATATACATTTCAGGCACCATGACTTTCAAAATATAACCATCAAAATCTTAAGTATGCATAAAAATCTAAATGATAGATTACTTTATGAATCAATTTATATTAAATCTCTTAATTCTTTATACCCTTATGGTCTAAATTCTAAATTATTCAATCGTACTAACATTGTCTTTACTAATACTAATAATTATGAACACTATAGTAGTACATATGCAAAATTAAATCATTCTGCCTTTAAAAAAACTACACGTACAACAAGAGGTAAAAATAAAAATAAGACTAATAATCTATATATTTCTAGAAATGAGATCAAACAACAAATAATTAAGTTGGAATCTGAATATAATAACTCGTATCAATGGATGGATATTAGGAAACACATTTTTTCAATAAAAAAGAAACATCTAAATTTATATTATAAAGTATTTCTATCTATTGATTTAACTTCACATTTTAGTGATATTTACTTTGATTTATTGTACTATAGAATTAATTTTCTTAATGTTAAAATTTCTAAAAATACATATAAAAAAACTAATAATACTCAACTCATAATTACTTTTACCAATAATACGTGAAAATTTTCTGTAAAAACTTAATTTAACCTATATTTTTTGTGTAAACTAAAAACTTTTTTACTTTGTTGTAAATACGGTACTTAGTTTTATCAAAAGGAGTATAAAAAATAAGCAAAAAAAAAAGAGTCAATTGAATAACAGTTTGTAAGCAAAACAAATAAATGTTTTAACACTTTGAACATGATAATTCGTCTAAAACTGAGTGAAAACTGATACAAACTGAGAAAACTCATTTTTAAGTAAAGAAAATTGTGACATTTGGAACACAGCGGTGTAATAAAATCAATAAAATCGCTTTGAACTGTATTTATAATGCTCTGATCTTTAAGAAACTTCATCAGAATATACTAGGGATAAAAAAGTGATAATAAAATATAATTTAAGCAAAAAATTAGGAAATTGAACTTTTCGTAATTTTTCGACGAAAGAATGATTCGGAGTCCCATAACAATGAGATATAGGGCTTAAAAGTGATAAAAGAAAAAAGTTCAGTCCCTATAAAACTTTCGTTTTCTTATTCAATTATAAATCACCAAATACATAATTATGATTTATAATGTAAGGGAAAATGAATGAAATACAGTTTTTTTTGTTTTGTTTTTTTATGTAAAACATCTCCAGTATAATTTGTTCAAAACTATGAGCTCTATTTCTATTCATTTTTTTTTCTAATGTACCTAAAATATAATGCTTTGAGCAGAACTTTCATACAGAGATTTTTAAAACATTTGAATGAAAATGAATTGAATTCGCAACTAATTTACATTTTAATATTCTAATTTAAGATGTTGTTTTATTGATTTTTTTATTACATTCTTCGATCAATGTCTATAAATTTGAGAGCCACCCGACTTATTTGTACTTAAAAATCGAATGTTGCTCTGGTATCTAAAGTTTTAAATAAAAAAGAATATTACTGAATTTTCGAATACGAGAAATTTTAGATTAGATATCAAATTAATTACAAAATTTTAATGTTAAACATTAGTTATAAAACTAAAGTTTTTTAATAGTAAGACAATATAAAAATACTTTAAAAATGCACTAAAAATAATTAAAAAGCACAGTTACAAATACATGTTTTAATTCGTTTTTAAGGCGTTTTCATATTGTCTGACAATTAAAAAGACTTAATTATATAGTTATTTTCAGACGCAATGTTTACATATCTTAAAATAAACATTAATTAAAATATGTTTTCTTTATTTTATAAAATTTCGTACAAAGATACTTTAATAAAATATTTTTTGTATTTCTACTGCATCGGGGTTTACACGGTTTGGTTTGGTTTATTTTATGACGGCAGATAATCAACACGTGGGATATAGGTTAAAAATAAATTTTTATATATTTGTTAAAGATTTATTTAAGTATATATTTGTTAATATATTACATTAATTTGTTATTATGTTATAAGATTTCAAGAAGTGTTGAAAAGTGCTTCATAATCTATGCTTAACGCATGATTTTTCTTTTTTACTTGTTTTCTTATGAACTTAATTCATAATATACACTTTTCCCCCAAAATTTTTTTTTAACTTTTAAGAAGCACATTGTAAAGAAAAGGTGTAAATCTACAAAAGTAGTTATTGCAAAATCTAGAGAAATTTATTGCAGATGTTAACTACACTAAAATTTTATCTGTACTTTGTAAAGCCAAAATTTGTAAATCTATAAAATTAGTCTTTGTAAAGCTACAAAAATTAGCATGCTTACATAGATTTTATCGTAAACCTGGGTTAATTACATAATTTTATTTTTGTTGCTGTGGCATAAAAAGTTGCTTGTACCTCAATCTCTTAGAAAATTTTTTGTAAATAAATAATAAAAATGTTCAGTGTAAAAGTGAATTATTATTGATGTTGTTATTGTTGCAGGTGACGGTGCTCGGGCAGGGATCGAACCGGAGATCCCACGGTCAGTAAGCGAGCGTCTTATCCGCCGAGCAAAAGGGTACCTCAGTCGCTTCCTACGAGAAACTCGTTTTACTGACCGCGCAAGATGGTCGCCACAGTACTCCACCCCCAGTGAGAAGAACGTCGCGTTGACGTTGGATGAGCGATATGCACTCGTGTTGCGCTGGCGCGTGCCAGATGCGTTGTCGTTGTCGTGCTGCCGCCGATTGCACGTGTGACCCATCGATGATGCGCGGCGTGGCAGGCTTTGCTGCTGTGAGCGTTACACAGGCTTTGGTCGTGTGCTCTGAGCGTTACAGAGGCTTTCGTGCTGCGAGCGTTTCGCAGGCTTTGGATGCTGGGGGTGTTTTTAGTGCTGCCATTTGTTGGACTAGAGCGAAGGTGGTGAAGTGTGTTCGTTTGTCCGAGGTCACCAATGCAGGTGACGGTGCTCGGGCAGGGATCGAACCGGAGATCCCACGGTCAGTAAGCGAGCGTCTTATCCGCCGAGCAAAAGGGTACCTCAGTCGCTTCCTGCGAGAAACTCGTTTTACTGACCGCGCAAGATGGTACCCTTTTGCTCGGCGGATAAGACGCGTGGCGACCATCTTGCGCGGTCAGTAAAACGAGTTTCTCGCAGGAAGCGACTGAGGTACCCTTTTGCTCGGCGGATAAGACGCTCGCTTACTGACCGTGGGATCTCCGGTTCGATCCCTGCCCGAGCACCGTCACCTGCATTGTAGTTACGTAAAAAGTTCAAAGTATTCCGGTTTCCTTGAAAATTCTTAGTATCCACACAGATTTTTTTGTTGGTTTTGTTGTTATTTACAGTGTAAGCTTTGCGATATCTAAAATTTGAAATCAGAAGGAATAATATAGAATTTTCGAATACAAAAATTTTATTATTAGGATATAAGACATTAAATTAAATACAGAATTTTTTTATATTAAACATTAAGTTACTTGCTGAATTTTCAAATTGAATATTAAATTAATTCATAATATTAACATTAGCTTTTTTTAAAAAATATTTCTAGTGAAACTTTTTAAAGCTTATTATTTGTTTTCCTAGAATTTTTTTCTCTAATGAACTTGCGATTAAATTCTCTGTTTCTTAATGGAAAACTTTTGCCCAAAGAATTTTAAAACTTTTAGATAATAGTAAGTGGAATTTACAATTATTTTACTTTAAAGTGTTCCATTTCTCGATGTTGTTTTAGGGATTTTTTTATTCACGTTTAAATCAGTTTTTTCGATTTGGAAGCCATATCAGTTTTTTTATATGAATTACAAAATTATTTACAGCTTTACAAAGATTTATAAAGCATATTAAATATTACATTAATTGAAAAAGTTTTAGATAAGAATATTTGAATTATAGTGCATTATATTAAGAAATTAAACTGCAACGGCATTTAATTTGCTGCGATCGCAATACTTCAATAACAATTCTTTAAAAGATAAACTCTTTAGTAACGTAAAATTAGTAAGTAATCAATAAAAATGGTTATGTACTAAATGAACGCATTTATAATGTCCCTTTGCATGGTATCAGTATACATGCAGCGCGTCAATACACCATATATTCAACCTAACATGATATGTTTAGAATTGCTGAATATGCAGTATGTATATATTGAAGATGCATTCACACATACAACAGTATGGGCACTGACAAATGTTATACAGGATATTACGAAACTAAAAAGATAAATTAATTATTTTATGATAAGTTTCTCTATTTAAAATTATTTTTTTCCTATTCAATTTTTGTTTAACTAAAATTAAATTTTATTATGTTTTGATTATGATGCTATTGTTTTTTGTTCAGTATAATTATTGGTACTCGAAGATTTTGTGAATATTTTACACCTTATAGTTATCCGTATGGTAATTACATCCCAAAATAGTGTAAATTTTGATAATACATACAGCTCAATTACCCATACAAAGTTAAACTTTAAATTACTTTTTCTGCATGCAATATTTTTACCTTGTATGCTTTAAAAAATCTAAGACCTTTTTTTTTTTGAGATAGAAATTTAATCATTTTTGCACATGTTTGTTATTATATATGTGATAAATCTGCGATCGCATGTTGCCTTCTAGTTATTTGTTATTTTATTTTATTATATTTTATTATACTTTATTTATCATTTTTTATTAAAAATGTATGAAAATATGATAGATTTGACAGTTTTAAATGAAATATATCTGTAAAAAATTATATTAAAAAAGTAACATTAGATGTATATAAAAACCAATACGCAGCATTCGTAACACATACATGAAAATCTTAAAAAAACGATGGGGAAACATATCAAGATTTTAAAATGTAGTAATTCTTTTTAAAAATTCAGTTTTTTTCTTTTTTCTTTTTTTCTTTAAATTTTAATATAATATACATTTTAAAAACATTTATTTTCAAAGTGTACTTTTAGTCAAATGTTGGAATACATTGTATTCAGAATTTGAGCCATGTTAAAAAAAGAATTTTCAAAAGCTAAACTATTCCGTATCCTCTGTACTCAACATTTTTCACAGAAAATATTTCTTTGCTAATATAATTATTAGTCTTTACTTAGAGGATGTTGATTTTGTTTAAGTGTCAGTTTTTTTTCAAGCTAATTACATCTTAAAAAATAACTATGTTCTCTGTAAATCGACTTTGATGCAAGATTTCTTAAATTTTTGAAATGTTTAGCACGGACTATTAAATGTGTTCGATTATTTTAACTAAAAAAAAAAAAAAAATCAAAATTTAATTCAAAATGAAAGTCATGTCAAAAAATATTTTCACGAAACAATATTTATCTATTGTCATACTTAATACAAAATGCTTTTCGTGTAATATTTTTATAGTAGAAGTTTGTATGCCTGCATAGTTTTGTGATAGAAAATAGCTATTCATAGTAAATTGATGGTATATATTATTTTATGTATATAGTTTTATTATGCTTTATATTCATGTAGCCGTAGTGTATATTTATTTTGCAAACATTTTGAAAAGTCATACTGTTTTATTGAGAACTGAATTTCAACAGATTTCAACCGAAAATATTCAATCAATTATATGTTTCATGGATTAATTTCCGAAAAAAAAAAACATAAAAATTACTGGTTAAAGATGTTTAACAGAAAAAAAAATCTTTACGTCTTGATATTATCTTAAGTATTTTCATTGACAACAATATGCTAATATGGAGTGATTGTATATTGATATATTACGCAGTTCTTAATTATTTTCATAAGCGAGCAATAAGTTGTTCAAATATGTAATATATTTATTAAAATAAAAGGCAAGTTATCACAGCTACCCGTATTTTTGCGCAAAGGTATTTTGAATTAAGCACAGCGTTCTCTTGCATATAAATGTGAAGAATAAAAGGTACTTTACATGAAAGTAATACAATATTTGCTAAAAGTGATAAAAAATACATCTAAAAGGCATCTTATTTATTTATATAGTACTTTATAGTACATTATATACTATATAGTACTTTATAGTATTTATATAGTACATTATAGGTTTATTTATATAGTACTTTTATTTAACATTAGAACCGCCATTAGAGGTCAAAATGACCCCTGTCATATTAATAATAGTCGATTCGAACCAGAATTTTCTTCATAAGATATGCCAAATGTATGCAACACAAAAATACACTAATTAAATAAGTTAAATAGTTTAAAATAAAAATTCTGGTGAGAAACACTTTTTATAAAATAGCAGGCGGTTCTAGAGTTAATCAGATTCGACATGTTCCGACGGCAACAATTTCAAGAATTAAAATGACGCAGATATTTTAAAAAAAATGGAAATTAATATAATTAAATAAATTAACATAATTGCAATACTATCACCAACTCAAGCATAATGAAATTAACTGCAATATTAACAAAAATGATATTAGTAAACGTGAATCGTTGAATATTATTGTTTGATTATTCTGTAGAGCATCTCTTACAAAAATTTTATGCAGTATCATGGAGTCTGAATCATTGCATATATTGTCACTGCTTCATAAAATCTTTATTGATACATTTACATACATTTATAAAAATACTTTATTGATAAATATTAAGGGATAATTATTGTATAACTATAAAATTAAATAAGCATAAGTTCTTAGTCCAGCTGAAACTTTAGTTTTCTTGTTAAATTCTATTTGATGTATGTTATTATGTCCGTTGATCAACTACGTTACATTCATTAAATATGCTTATTATTTTCTGAAGATTTTTGAGTAGATTTAAAACATTTATCAAAATTAAAGTTACATATCGCATATAGCAATTTTAGTTTTCAGAAAATTTGCAGCAGACATGCTTTCCAAACCTGCAAAGTTGTAACAAGTTCAACATGACAAGGTAGAAAGTTAACGCAAAAGCCGAAGTCACGACATTTTAAACTTAAAACTAACTTGTCATGTAAATTAACCTCTTGCTGTATTAAATTGTTTGCAAATTAACAGCAAATATATTGAAAATAGAGTTTTGTAATGAAGAAAGCACTAAAAATCATTTGCAAACTAGTAGAAAATTTAGCTTTGTCTTGTCAAAATCATTGCGCAATTATTGCAAATTAGTAATCTTGTTATGCCATACTATCTGTTTACAAATGTCCCACTATAATTTTAAACCTTTCAAGTCCATTTATGAATACGCACTGACCTATATGCACCGTCAAAAAGTCCATGAACTGTTTTTATCACCGTTATCAAATCAAATAAAAATGATATTTGTACTTTTAAAGTAGAGTCTTTTTTTGGTATTTGATAAGTAAAGGTTTTAAAAAAAGCGGTGTAGACAGAACAAAAATTGTGTAAGGGATGCAGTCTCTAAAGTTGCTTATTCGCTTAGCAGAGTTTTTTCGTTCCGTCAATTTCGTGAAATAAGTACAGTCTTGCATCAATTTCTCAACAAACTATTTCATGTGGGTGATGGCTTACCATGTGAGAGATTCGCAGCGAATTTGTAAAGTCAAGTTTGTCAAGGCAGGGTAATATCTGAAAACAACCAAACTTGCTGATAATGCGCATGCTATCTGGAATGTTTTGTCGTTTGTATATTTCACTATTGCACCGTTATTAACTTACAATGTAATATAAGTAACAAGCAACAGGGTATTTTATATACTTGATATATATATACATAAGATAAGAAATATCTGTCTGTCTGCCTGCCTGACCGCGGCTAACGCCGAAATTATAACGCACAGGTGTTTAAAATTCCTGTCATGTGTGGATACCAACACTAAAAAGTGTACTTCGCAGCCGGATTTTGAATTTCAATTTATATTTTTTTTAATTAAAACTTACTGGGTAAGAGGATATTTGTAGCCTTCCACCAATTCAAGATAGCGAAGCAGCCAGGTTAGAGGCTATTTGCAGCTAGCCACCAATCCGCGGCAACGAAGCAGCCAGCATATGAGAGCAGGTGAAAAATATGGGATTCAATAACTGCATTTCACGACTGAATGTCAGAAACAAATTGCATAAGCATTTGCTAATTTTTTCCTGTTTTGATGGGTTTTTTTTTTATTGATTTACAATCGATCTAGTAAGTGCATGCATGGCACCATCCAAAAAAGCATTAAATAAGTTAATTACACCTTTTATGGTTTTGCTTAGTTTGTTCGGATGTGCAGCCCACGCCGCCTGCGTACTCAGAAGATTTTTCTTGGAGTAGGTCTTATTGAAGAAAGAAATTTTAAAATAATTCAATTATTGCATTACTTTTGCGATTCAAAGCAGCTAAAATAAACGACTACATTTATTTAGCCTTCCAAAACATAATTTTTTGTAACAGAAATATATCCCTATATTCATTCAGATAAAATTTAAAATAGTCTAAAATTTAAAATATTCTCCGGATAAAATTTTATTTTTTTATTTTATTATGAATAAAGATTTTAAATATTTGCAATTTGTTTAAAAAAATCTATGGTTTCCGTCAACGCAAGGGGGATCACTTTGTTACTTTACGTAAAAGTTGCGTATAATACACCTTTATAAATATACCTTTTCTTCAAATTTCATTTCTTGAAAAAGATTTAATTTTTTTTTCTAATAAACATTAGAAATTGCAATGTATCGATTGTACATGGTTTATAACATACTCAAGAAAAACAGATTCTTTAGTATCAGTGTATCAATATGGTATCTGCGTTACAGATTAAATATCGATGTATGAATACTAACATTCTGAATTAATTGTACTCATTAATTCAGCTGAATTTCATTAGAGAAATTGCGTTCTGTGAATTGCGTTCATTGAAATGTAGCTGCAGATTAAAATTAATAAAAATATTGTTCTTCTAGTAAGGAAGTTGGTATTTCTATTGTATTTTTTAAAAAATTTTCTTAAAAAATACTTCTATTTTAAGAATTCCACAGAAAATTAATATTAATATTATGATAAACACAATGTTAAAGACGGATGGAGAATTTACTTTTAACATTTAACATACTTCCTTTCATCATCAATCATCGGGGAAACATAACGAGTATTGGATATTTCCTGGCGTATTCGTAGAATTCATATAAATATTCGATCGGTAGGAAAAATTTCAGAAACGAAGTGAAATATACTAAAATTGGAATAGAATATAAATGTAGAAATCCATTTTATGTCTAGAAATAACAGGAAATTTTGTTAATTTTAGTTGGGAAGTCGAGTATCATTTTTTTAATATTCTTTTTTTTTCATTTGTTATCAGTTGCAACAATCTTTAACTTAGTTTATACGACTTTGGTCACAACAGAATGCATATTCTTAATCAGTAAACATATTCAGAGAGTTTTTCATGACTTTGATAAGATTATGCATGTGTAGGTTAGAAACTGTGTTGCCAAATAAGGGAGATACTTTCAAAGAAGTTTCAAATTCGCACTAGATTTTTTTTAAAACTAAATTTCATTAACTATTGATGAACTGTATAAATTATATTTCAATTGAATTTGAAAAATTACAAAATACTGTAAAAAAATATGTTAGCCATTATTAAAGAATTTGAAAATCTTCCTATTAGATATTACCGAAGATTAATATATAATACGACTGAATTTTATAATCGATAACTGGAAATACTGTGATTTTAGCAATTGCATTTAACACTAGAACCGCCATTAGGGGTCAAAATGACCCCTGTCATATTAATATAGTCGATTCGATCCAGAATTTTCTTCATAAGATATGTCAAATGTATGCAACATAAAAATAGACTAATTAAATAAGTTAAATAGTTTAAAATTAAAATCCTTGTGAGAAAAACTTTTTATAAAACATGAGTAAAATAATCGGCGGTTCTAGTGTTAAAATTGTTATTAAACATGATGTTAAATCGAAATATTGGAAGTTTAATTTTACATTTAACATATATATTTTTATCATCAATCATCAGAGAAATATTACAAGTGTTCGATATTTTCTGGCGTATTGGTAGAATTCATATAAAGATTCAATTGACAAGAATTTTTCTCAGATCAAAGAGGAATTTCTGAAACTTATTATGTACATAGCTATATATATGAGAAGTTTTATAACACTTAAAGATACATTCAACCGAAACTTTCGTAATCGATAAGTTTCACTTATCAATATTATTCAATTGATATTTATTTTTCAATTTTTTGACATCAATTTTACAAAATGTTTTTCAAAACATGATGCGTTAAACTGGTACTCAGATGTCAGAGGACATTTATAATTGAAAAAAAGCAAAAAAAATACATTTTCCTCATTTAATATAATAAATTACATGTGACTTTGAAATACGCTTTTCCTGTGAAATGGTAAATAGAAGTATGGTCTTTCAGTTTTTTTACAGTACTGGCCAAAAAAATAATTAATTAATTAATTAAAAAACTGACAATTTTAACTATGCACATTCTCTCATTTTTTTTTAATTTTAAAGTAATTAATTTAAAGTGAGAAATCATTAAAGTAAGGCATTTTTAAAATTTAAATTTTATGGTATTTTTTGCGTTTACATATTAAACGTTGTTGATCTAAAAGCGAATGCAAAAACGCATATAATGATTAAAGTTATCTTAAACTAAATAAAAATAAGCGTATGTACAGATTCCAAAATTTCATAAAAAATTTCCTTTTTTTGGGGGGTATAGACTGTATCTAAAACTGTAATATCCAGAAATAATCTTTTATAAAGTGGTGCACACTACGGGGAATTTGTTACAGGAGTCTAAAACTGGATATGGTTGAATTGCAAGTCCGGATATAATTGTATGATGTAGTTTGTTTTGTTAACCGACTTCAAAGAGGAGGTTATGATTTCGACCTGTATGTATTTGTTGTTCACGCATAACTTTTGCAAATATGAACCGATTTTGATAATTCTTTTTTTGTTTGAAAGCGTATGGGGCCCATGTGGTCCCATTCGAATTTCATAAAAATCTGATAATTAGAACTTTTTTAAAAATAAAAACTTTAAATTTCAAATTCATTTTGAAGCAATCGACCAATTAGAAGTGTTCCTTTTGCATGCTTTTATCTTACACTTACATAGACACACGATCTTTTCACTGTTAAAAGTTTGAAGTTTTTGCTGCATCGTCACTCCACCGCTTTTATGGAATATCTCTATTTTGACCAATGAGAATTCACCATAATACAATGGAGTAATCATTTTCTGTAAAGGCAATGGATAGACGATAAAGTAAAAGTTTCAAATTTTTAACAGTGTTCAAAGTGCAAAATCCTAACTGGACGAGGGCCAGGATTAACATAAATTTTGCGTTGTTTGCGAAACGAGATTTATTAACAAGAAAATTTATTTAAAACATTGAAAACTTTGCTAAAATTCAGGCTTCTGATTCGTTAATCTTGTTTCGCTAACAGCGCAAATTCTACCTGGATTCCGGACAAGTTCTCTTATGCAAGAAACCGGAAATATAGCATCTAGGGGATATAGTGTGGAAATCAGCTATCTCAGGGCGTGTTCAGAGCAACTTACAAAAGTAACCAATGTTACCGACCGATTTTAGGGCAGTACTAAAGCAAATTGTGGCATCAATAAGAACTATTCTGTTGAATTGTAGCTGACGTTCACACTTCGCTTTGATTTTCATTTCGTACTTGTCTACAATCGGTAAGTGGTCAGTAAGTAACTGGTAAGTTGTGCTGAACACGCCTCTGTAACACTTAAAAAAAAGCGCTAAAATGTTCTATTCTTTAAATGTGCAACTATGCTAATGAAATTTAAAGATAGAAGAGACATCTGCAGGACATTTTCTAAAAATGCAAGAATTATTGCTAGTCTGGATAATGTATCACGAAAATGCCGCAGATGTCGCTGTGATCGACACTTTGGAATTCAGTAGCATCGTTGCACATTTAAAGGATATAAATTTTTAGCACTGCTTGCATTGTAAAAAATTGAACCCTTTTGCTGCATCGTCACTCCATCGCTTTTATAGGAAACGATTACTTCGCTCTATTATGGAGCATTCTCATTGGTCAAAACAAAGAAATTCTATAAAAGCGATGGAGTAACGATGCAGCAAAAGGGTCAAATTTTTTACAGTGTCGATAGCAGATTTTCACTCCATGTATTCCAGACTCTCTCCTTCGAACAATGAAAAGTTCTCAAAAATGAAGGCTTATGATTGGCCAATCTTGTTTTGCTTAACAGCGAATAATCCTTCTGGATCCTAACCACTGTTGCAGAGATGCTAGTTTTTTTTCAAAGTACGAAATCTTAGCTGGAACAATTATCGTATCCACCAAAGTGAAAGATCCACATCGATCCAGACATGAAAATTAGCTATCGAAAAGCTGAAAATTCATCTCTAAATAGCCTTACACGTTAAAGCAAGAGTGTCTGTGTATCAGGGTGCTTGTTATTCCGAATTCACAAAGTGATTAAAGTACATTGCTATGTGCTAGATTTACATTTGGACAAATATAAATGACGAAAAAATTTGATAAGCTTACCATTGAAGTTAAGCTAGTTAACTTCTTTCACCCATATAACAAACTCGTTCAGGCGACTACCGCCAAGTTCTGGAATAAAAATTCTTAAATTTTCTGTACTTTGAAAAACCGCATTTATCAAAAAACATTCTTAACTTCAAATATTACTACTTTCATATAGACGCATGTTGAATCATGGTGTGATTTTGATAATATTTTCCTTTTTAGTTTTTATGACTGATAATGGTATTTTAATACATACGAACATTTAGAATTACTTTGCTATGCATTGAATCATAGAAGCAACTTGACGCGCTCTGATTGTGTATGCGTACTTTAAACTGTAAAAAATCTGACCCTTTTACTGCATCGTCACTACCCCGCTTTTATAGAATATTTCACTTTTGATCCATGAGAATGCTCCATAATAGGCTGAAGTAACCGTTTTCTATATTAGCGGTGGAGGGACGATGCAGCAAAAGAGTCAAATTTTTAACACTGTACACTGTTTAAAATATCTTGAAAAATTACCTCTGTTTTTAAAGACTATCTATTTTCTGACCAATGAAAATGCTCCATAGACGTTTTTAGATCGCTCTCATTAGTCAGAAAATAGATAGTCTTTAAAAACAAAGGTAATTTTTCACAATAATTTTAACGTGTACTGATGGATTGTCAGCTTTTCAATGCCGATTTACGAAGTCTGTAGATTTCAATGTGGACCTTAAGGCACTACACTAGTCTCAGAAAAAGACCCGGATGTTAGTGTAAAGACTATGGGTGTAGTCTTTTCAAATATCTTTTAATATATTTACATGATTTTTTTTGCATAGGATAGCCGCGGATGATCTACAACCGTCCTAGTTTTTACTTCTTCGATTTTGCTTATGTATGTTTTATATAATGATAGTTTCAATTTCAGAACCGTTTAAATCGGTTTTGAAATTTAAAATATTTTTTTAAAAAAAATCTGAAACCAAAATTGAAAAAGTAAAAACTACGTTGGTTGTGGAACATCCTCAGCTATCCTATGCAAAAAAAAAAAAAAAAAAAAAAAAAAAAAAAAAAAAATCACGTAAAAATTTTAAAATTTGAGCGAGATATTTGAAAAGAACGCCCCCATAGACTTCACATAATCATCCGGGTCTTTTTCTGTGCCTAGTGTGCGGCCTTAAAGTTTTCTGGATGCGATAAATTTCCGAAATGTTAAAGCTTAAATGGACAAGTTCTCGCATCCACTAAAGCGGAAATAGACATCGATACCAATCGACATCCTTAAGTTGTTGAAAAGATGAAAATTCTTTAGTATATATTTTGCTCCTGAGGAAAAAATTATCTCTACATATCAATGCAAAATAAAGTGCATAGATATGTGTAGCAAAATTATCTTTAGATTCAGATTTAGTTACCCGATTAGACACCAGAATGATTTCAGATTTTGTTCATGTAGGATTTCTCGATGTTAATATGACGACACATGGAGCACAGTATACGATTGATTGAAAAGATTCTGGACAAAAATGAGTCATCAAGGGGGTCCTTGTGGCCGAGTGGTTAAGACACCACGCTGCTAATCTCTTGAGAGCGTAGGAGATTGTGGGTTCGAATCCCACTGGCTTCGTTGCACACACTCTTTATGTGTAGCTCCCGGTTGTACTTTTCTTGTGTCGTAATATTTCCTTGTGCTATCTTGTCCTTGTATGTCCACGAATTTGTAAAATAATATGGACTATGTATTTATGGTTGTGTAGAAATAAAGGATCATTCGGCGTACAGTCAAATTCTACCAGGAAATCATCATCAAATTTTATAATAGAAAATGCCTAGCATTGCGATACATTGTTAAAAATTTAACTTTTGCTGCATCGTCATTCCATCCCTTTTATGGAATATCTCATACATACAGTGTAAAAAATTTTACCCTTTTGCTGCATCGTCACTTCCCCGCTTTTATAAAATATTTGTCTTTTGGCCCACGAGAATGCTCCATGATAGGCTGAAATAATCATTTTTCATAAAAGCTATGGAGTGAGTTTCAAATTTTTTGTTGGGACAAAAGCGTCCGTGAAAAAAGTATTTGGGCATCGAATGCTGTCACTCTCTTATAGATGCAGCCAAGTACAGGTTATGATTTTCGGATTCCTCGTCGAATCACTTCCGATGCCTTTACTCCATTTATAGTAATTAGATTGTTGTTGTTTAGCCGACCCAGTGGCGTGGATGGTAGCGGAGGCTGCTCCCACACCGCTGGTCCCTGGTTCGAGTCCAGCTAGCGGCATGGGTGTCTGTGTTGTCCCTGTGAAAATGTATGTACTGGATATTCCGTAATAAAGTGTTCTATGTGGTTTCTTGTGATCATTGGAGGTTATGCCGGCGAATAGCTGTAGCGCCTACCTCAAAGCAAATAAATACAAAAATACAAATACATTGTTGTTTACCTATTGAATCATAGAGCGATTTTTGTTAAAATTTTTCTTTTTGCTTTTTCTGACTGAAGGGGGAGTACTTTTGACTACACTAGAAAAGCATTTTACTATTCATTGATACATGGAGTCATTTTGCTGTTTACTCATATATGAAAGCGCTTATGTGTAAGGACATTTTACTTGAGGCATTGTCGCCTTTCGATAACCAATTCCGATGTCCGTACGATGAGATGTTGACTTTAAGATTTCATGAATGCGGTAGCTTTTCGTCGTGCCAGATCTGAAGAAGTTACCACATCCAGAAAACCTAAAGATTCACAACGATACTAACCGATATTGTAAGTGTCTTTTGGAAAGTTGACAATCAAACAGTGACAAGTAAACCGAATACATCAGAACTCAGCAAAGTGCGTTCATTAGTAATGCGTTGCAAAGAGCCATCATATGTCAGTACACATAATTATGTATTACGGTATAAATAACTAAAAAGTAGGAAATAAATTTAACTTTTTCAAAAAAATGTACAACCGACTCCAAAAAAAGCGCTAAAAAGAATTAAATAATTCTATAAAATTCTCTAATGACAAACCGTTATCCAATAACCTCACATTGACTATCATGTACCGGTATAAAACGGTTAAATTTAATATATAGAATTTAATATCCACCAAACATAGGTTTTCCAGAGAATATTTTTTAAAAGAGATTAATTTACATATTTTTGATTTAATTTTTGAATATATACATATAAAAAGTAAGGAATTACTTTTTGAAGTTGGTGCCAAACAATCATAATCGATAATGATTTCCCCATTTTATTTATGGTACTAGACATAATATATCCACAATTGTTACTATACTTAAGATAGTTTGGCACCAACTTCAAAAAGTAATTCCTTACTTTTTATATGTATATATTCAAAAATTAAATCAAAAATTTGTAAATTAATCTCTTTTAAAAAATATTCTCTGGAAAACCTATGTTTGGTGGATATTAAATTCTATATATTAAATTTAACCGTTTTATACCGGTACATGATAGTCAATGTGAGGTTATTGGATAACGGTTTGTCATTAGAGAATTTTATAGAATTATTTAATTCTTTTTAGCGCTTTTTTTGGAGTCGGTTGTACATTTTTTTGAAAAAGTTAAATTTATTTACTTCTGAAGACATGCATCGTAATCCACCCATGCAAATGCCAATTGATCAATGTCTGGGAAAAGAACAACTTTTATTATTAAAAAGCATAATATCAGATTATAATTAGATAAAAAATAAATAAAAACATTGAATTTAAGGAATGAAACATTCAAAAGGATGTTTTTTAAAAAGATGAAGATGAATGGCGGTTATTTATATAAGTATATTGTGTTATATAAACCTGTAATATACCGGGTGTCCCAAAAATGACTGATGGATTTTAAAATTCAATAACTTGCAAACGGTAACAGCTATTTAAAAAAATTTTTGCAGGAGGGTTATGTATAATGTCAGGAATTTTTTTACCGTAATTTTGTACTTTAGTTCGAATTTCAAACCATAGGTGGTGCTGACGGCGATTGAAGGCCAGGTCGACTCTTCACTCAGCACTGATCACCTGGCCTTCAAACGCCGTCAGCGCCACCTATTGTTTGAAATTCGAACTAAAATACAAAATTACGGTAAAAAAACTCCTGACATTATGCATAACCCTCCTGCAAAAATTTTTTAAATAGCTGTCACCGTTTGCAAGTTATTGAATTTTAAATTCCATCAGTCATTTTTGGGACACCTGGTATATAGCTTCGTATTATTATTAAACGCTTAAAATACTTTTGTAGAGGACAGTTTAGTCAGTAGGATAGTCAATTGTGGAACATTTTTGTTATTTATTTATAAAAATATTAATTAAACATGTGTTTATTCATAATATGCTACAATGTTTTACATCTTTTTATATATTTTTAAAATTAATATTAGTCATCCAATAATTTATCTTTGTATCCTTTTACCTATCCTTTTTTATTGTAATCTTTAAAGAAATAGGTGAATTGTCACAAATGTTTATTTTGATAATTTATTTTATTTTATTTTACGTTATTTTTCTTAAGATTAGCAACAACCTTTAAAATAACTGAAGTAAAATATTATTATTATTATTATTACTATTATTATTATTTTCGAAGCATGTATCAATACAAAACTGCCAGTTAACCCCTTCACAATGGGAGACTTTTACGAAATTTTTATTGTTTTGTCACCGGTTTTTAGAAACAGAATTTTGTGCCTATTTAAATCGAGAAAATGCTCCGATTAAATAAGGCAAATTTTACAGTAAAATTTTACTGGCGGGGATAAACAAGGATTCTTAAGTATTTTTGTGGCACACGTATACGTGTCATTCGTCCCCAAGGAGTTAAAACAGTCAAATTCCACATTCCCCGCGTAAATGTTAATTCTATGGAGCGTGTGATGCATTCGTATACTAAAAATATCATCTCACGAAACAAAAAAATAAATTTTTAAAGATTTGAAAAATTATTTAAAAATAATAAAAAAGATTTTAAAACACACTTCGTTTGACTTGTAAAAGTAAAAAAAAAAAATAAATAAAATTAGACAATACTTAGAAATGATGTATGAGTGATAGAACAGTTAACAACTTCTGTGATTATGACATTGATATATGATACTACTTTTTAGAATACATTTCAATGTATTACTGATGTCGAATGAAATGATAATAGAAAAAAATAGGACTTTTTTGAGGATTACTGAACAATTTCCTACATGTGTGATGATTTGTTTTATATGTATTTAAAAATATGAAAAATTTTATTTGCCTCTCCTGCAAAATTTACTTTTTTTAGAAGTATGTCACTTTCTTGCAGGTGAACAACAGATACATAAACGTAGTATAAAACATAAATTCACATAAATCTTTAATTTTTCTTAATTTGAACAACTTTTTTCATACGTGTTTGAGAAAGTTTTTTATATGTTATTTTGATATTAGGGGTATCTGCAACCATTTATAATTAGAATGTTTTTAATTTACCTGAAACAAAATAATTATAAATATTTAAAGAGATAGGGGAGACTGGGGTACAATGGTCCACCGCCTATTTCTGATATTAATTCTGTTTTTGAAAGCTTCATATTTTAGTATATACAGGGTGATTCAGCTCGTCGGTGACAAACTTTAAGGATCGATAGAGCACACCTAGACGAACATTTTTGAATAGGGAATGTAGGGTCCCTGACGCGATGGTAAGGCGCTAGGCGCTTTCGAAAATTTGGGTGCCGAAATTCGAAACGTCATAAAAACTAGGGAAATGGTTAGATTTTCTTGCTTGTTGCGTCGAAATGATTCTGTTTGTTTAGACTTTCTTCAGTACCAATTTGATAAGCGTATCTCTTAAAACATGGATAGGGGGCGCTGCAGACTTTGGAGAGCTAGACAACAACTTTAAGCCCGTTATTTTGATAATTTAACACATGCTCGCCAAAGTTTATACTCTAACTTAAAGTTTGAACCCAAAAGTAGAGCCCTGCAAAAAGCGTAAGAGCCGGAATAAAATGTCAAAGTACAGGGTGGTCGAAACTCGAAGGCTCCTAAGAGATAAACAAACAGATTTCTTGACTTATGGCATGCATTTTCATGATTCTGTTTGCTGGGGCTCTCTGAAACTCAGTTGAACGGTACAAAAAGAAACATCGATAGGGGGCGCTTTGGGCAAAAAACATAATTCGTTGACATTTCGGACGCTAACTGGAAACGGGGCGCTACGATCAGTTAGTAATAATGAAAACACATTTTCTACCTCTGCTCAACACTTCTGAATAAATTTAGACCAAAAACATCAATGATACTGGAAATTTATTTACAAAAAATAACACTACAGAAGATGCTCGAAATTTCGACCTTGGGCCATGATGCAGGCTTCGCACCTCCGTCGCATTGAGGAGTGTGTGTTTCCAACAATGCCAGGAGTATCTCTGATCTGCCCTGCAGCTGCCACAATGCGCGCCACAAGTTCTTCAGCACTGCTGACAGGTGTATGGTATACCTCGGCCTTCAGGTAACCCCAAAGGAAGAAATCCAAGCAGGTGAGGTCTGGTGATCGGGCAGGCCAGTGAACTGGACCCCCACGCCCGATCCACCGCTGGCCATACCTTGCGTTGAGATGGAGACGCACGTCGTTCGTGTAATGGGCCGGAGCTCCATCGTGCTGGAACCACATCTGGCGACGCGAACCTTCGGGTACGTGCGCCTCCTCCAGAAGCTGCGGCAGCACTTGATCCAGGAAAATCAGGTAATTTCCACCTGTCAGCCGTTCAGGTAACAAATAAGGGCCAATGAGGCAATCCCCCAGAATGCCGGCCCACACATTTACTGAGAAACGCTCCTGGGCTGCTCGGCTTCTGGTTTCATGTGGATTTTCATCACACCACACATGACTGTTGTGGGCGTTCCACATTCCCTCCCGGCTGAAGGTGGACTCGTCCGTAAACAAAATGCTGTTTACAAAACGGGGATCCCTGGATCTCATCGCCAAGTACCATCTTGAGAATTCCACTCGAGGGCCAAAATCCTGCTCTCTGAGCAACTGCACCCGCTGGATGTGGTAGGGGTGCAGATTCCGGGAACGTAAGATGCGCCACGCAGTTGCTTGCGAAATGCCAACATGTCTGGCGATATCTCTCGTGCTAAGACCTGGGTTGTCCTCAACCAGGTTAAGCACAGCCTCTTCGTTTTCGGGGGTGCTCACTGATCGCTCCCGTTCAGGCCTGCCTCCGTCGAAAGATCCCGTTGTGGACAACCTCTGGTGTACTCGAGCGAAGAAGGCATGGCAGGGGATTTGCCTGTTGGGGTAACGCTCGGCGTACAACCGCTGAGCGGCTCGTCCATTACAACCAGCAGCGCCATACGCCAAATGCATGTCAGCCAATTCAGAGTTTGTGTACCGTTCCATCCTACTACCGATCTGCAGACAAATAACCCGAAGCTTAAGTAGGTACCGCACGTTCAAAAGACGTGTCTGAGCATACAACTACGTCATCTCGCGTTGTCGTCTACGCATTACGTATCTTTTGCATATCGATATGGTACGATATCTTTTGCATAAATCAGCAAAAAGCACCTTATGTAAATTTTATTGCGCGCATTGTGCATGATTGAAACCAGCTATGTTTGTTAAAAAAAAACAAACAAACTGCAGTTTTAATAGCTTCTTATGATAAGTAAATTACTCTCTTGTTTTGTTTCTAACTGATCGTAGCGCCCCGTTTCCAGTTAGCGTCCGAAATGTCAACGAATTATGTTTTTTGCCCAAAGCGCCCCCTATCGATGTTTCTTTTTGTACCGTTCAACTGAGTTTCAGAGAGCCCCAGCAAACAGAATCATGAAAATGCATGCCATAAGTCAAGAAATCTGTTTGTTTATCTCTTAGGAGCCTTCGAGTTTCGACCACCCTGTACTTTGACATTTTATTCCGGCTCTTACGCTTTTTGCAGGGCTCTACTTTTGGGTTCAAACTTTAAGTTAGAGTATAAACTTTGGCGAGCATGTGTTAAATTATCAAAATAACGGGCTTAAAGTTGTTGTCTAGCTCTCCAAAGTCTGCAGCGCCCCCTATCCATGTTTTAAGAGATACGCTTATCAAATAGGTACTGAAGAAAGTCTAAACAAACAGAATCATTTCGACGCAACAAGCAAGAAAATCTAACCATTTCCCTAGTTTTTATGACGTTTCGAATTTCGGCACCCAAATTTTCGAAAGCGCCTAGCGCCTTACCATCGCGTCAGGGACCCTACATTCCCTATTCAAAAATGTTCGTCTAGGTGTGCTCTGTCGATCCTTAAAGTTTGTCACCGACGAGCTGAATCACCCTGTATATGGCAGTCATGAAGTAGTAAAAAAAAAGTTTGAAAACATGTGCATAGCTGACATTCTAGCCATTTTATGCTTGATAATTGATTTGACACAGGAGGAGTAAGGCAAAAATAAATATTTTCAGTGAAACATATCTTCACTTATTTATTACAAATTTTTTATTTGAAAGACATTGTGTGGCAAAATAAAAAGGTAAGACAATACATTATTACATTTATTATAGCTAAAATAATAGAATTCTAAATTTCTTTTTTTATCATCAAGTTTTTGTCAAACTTCCATATGGGGTACAATGGACCATCAGAAACTGGGGTACAATGGACCATGGTCCAGTGTATCCCAGTTTTGTATCAAATGTTTTTAAAAGTTAAATATTATATGTGAAATTCAGAATTAATAAATTATTTTACTTCTGTGTGTAGATTAATTAATGATTCATGTTGTGTAATGCATTTTTGAAATATTTATCTCTATAATATATGCTTTCAAACATGAAAATTAGCCCAAATTATTATTTAATTTAATAAATTATTTTATTTCTGGGTGTGAATTAATTAATGATTCATGTTGTGAAATGCATTTTTCAAATATTTATCTATATAATACAAGCTTTCAAATTTAAAAATGAACCCCAAAAATTTGTAAACAAAATATTCTGTGCATTTGAGGGTTTTTTTTTTTTAATTTCACATAATTTGTTAATTCAATATTCCTGCACTTATGCATACATGCACCCATAATAAGTTAGATTTAAATAAAATAGTAGAATGAGAAAAACAAAAATATATCTACCTATTAGTTTGTATCTGGATATAATAATTAAATAAGGTAAAATTCAATAAAAAAAATACAGATGATGTAAAGTAGACAAGAAAAATTTATTATATTTTTTCCTTAGTCATATATTTAGATATATATATTTCTTATTATAAAGCTTTATATTTAGCTTTGAGTGGCATCATTGCACAAAAAGGATATATATTATTTTTCATATTTCTTTTAGCAATGCCAAGAAACAAGCCTAGGAAAACCAATAGAGGTTCTGTGCCACATGAAGTTATGGAACAGGCTGTAAAATGTATTGGGGAAGATAATAAACCTAATTGTTCAATCTGCGACCGGTATAATGACTTAATGATAAAAAAATGAAGAAAAAAAATGTTACTTTAGTTAGAGCTAAAAGAGTGAATAAACAAATAAAAATGAATAATAAAATGTGAATAAACAAATAAAAATGAATAATAAAATGTGAATAAACAAATTATGATATAGTTTATCCTTCTTATTGTTAAAAAATGAACTACATTGATATATTATTATTCAAAATACAAGTGGTCCATAGAGCCCCATGCTGTGGACCATTGTACCCCGGCATTGGGGTACAATGGTCCACTTTGTCACTTGTTATTTAAAAAAATATATTAAAAAAAGTATGCATAATTATTAGTTTTGAGTGGATGCAGTATAAACTTTAATGTATAGGTAACATGCATGTATTTGATCAAAAGAAAAAAAATCAATACTTTAAGAGTAAACAGTCAAAATTTACAAAAGTGGATCATTGTACCCCAGTCTCCCCTAAATATTGAATTTTGAACTAATAATTTTTTTTCGTAATTTTATATCAGAATAGAAAATTTCGCTGTCTATACTTAATATATACAAAGCTTATACATACTTAAAAAATGATTTAAATATTCTTTTTATTATTCTAGAGCTACATATAGGGGAGAGTGGGGATACTTGAGCATAGGGGATACTTGAGCCCCCCTATTATCTCTACAGTTGGTTAATTTCTCTTTCTAAAACTGCCAATATGTTAACACATTTATAGTTCTGAACATGTAAAAAAGAAATCACACATCTTGGTACCATTTTGAAAGTATAGTGATCAATAGTTGTCTTTTCCCTATCTGAAGTAAATTTTTGGGTACATGGTTTTTTTGTTTTTTTTTTTTTTGTAATCAAAGTTTTGTTTAAAGTTGCAACTATATACATAAATTTAATAAGCATAATTTCAATTGTATTTTGAATCTAAAATAGTTCTAATAGCTGCATGCTTTATTTAGTAAAACTCTGGGAAACAAAACTAGTGGTAGTGGGGATACTTGAGCCAGTGAGAGTGGGGATACTTGAGCCATGTCTCAACCCTCCCCACTAGAAATTAAACATAGGAGAAACAAACAAAAAATAAAATTCCTTCCTTATATTCACTAATAGATTTTTTTCTGGATAAAAGAGAGAATAATTTTTCATTTTATTTTATTTTTCTTAAAAAAATAACGACTTAAAAATGTTTAAAAATGTATATTTTTTAAATGAAAATATCCATTTTAATTTTCATTTTGACTAGCAAAATAGCCTGTCTAGATAAATGTAAACATAGTTTTCAATTTAACTTTTATTAAATTAAAACAACTTTTTAAAACTGTTTTACAGGCTATAATCTCTAATACTTTAATTAGTTAGGTTCAACATATTAAAATATTTATTTTTTAATATAACATATTAAGATTAATATCTTATATTGAAATCGTAACCTCTGTCGCTGTAATTTTTTATAACTAAGAAAATTGAAGAAAAATTGGTAAAAAGAGCGCACAAAAAACAAGAAAAGCAACAAAAATCCCAGTTCAAACTTAGCTGCATGGAGCCAAAGAGGAAGACAAAGTCTTTTCCTGTGAAATCAAAAAAGTGTTTGAAATAGTAGAATGACACATCTGGCTTAAATTCCGACAGCTACTAAATTAAAAGCATGAGTTCGACATTATCATTAGAGGAAAATTCTGCCAATGATGGTGATGATGTGAAAAGAAAATCTTCTATTGATCGTTGGTTACTAATAAAATATGCCAGAAAGAAAACTAAAAATATTTGTTGGATAAGCACTTAATATTTTGAAAATGAAATTTGCCCGAAGAATAGCAGATTCCAAATTTAAATGGCTCTGAACTGAGGGTGTTTCTACCGTCGTTATAACTCAAGTTGAAATTATCATTTGACAACCAGTTCTAACGACAAAAAATGATCGTATTACTAACTTTGTTTTCTCAATTGGTTTGGAAGGACTTTATGTTTCATAATTTATCATTCTGTAAAATGTTTGTGCAAAAATAAAGCGAAAAAAATTACTTTTGTAGGTATTTTTCCGTAGTGGCTCAAGTATCCCTTCATCATGGCTCAAGTATCCCTCCCATGGGGATACTTGAGCCACCATGTAAAACAAAAAATAAACATTTTTTATACATAGAAAAATAGTTCAAAATTAATTGAAAGTGGTTTTCAGTTGAAGAAAAAATATCAAATTTTCATTTTCAATATTTTATTTTATTATAAGAAATTATAAAAAATTAAAAAAAATTAAAATTCAAAAAATGGCTCAAGTATCCCCATCTTCCCCTACCATTTTCTATTTGCTAATGTTTTAAATTTTTAAAGTAACAAAATAATCGTAGGAATTACAGATATAAATAATGAATGGTGATATCACTGATTATTCTTTCGTACTTTAATATGAAACTTGAAAACTCTATATTTTTCTCAGGTATCTCAGTCATGCATTTTATTATATTCATTTACTTTTATTTCAAAACAATTCTAAAAACAATTTCGTGGAGTGCGTTTTGTGCGTTTCTCCCATTGTTCTTTTGCTTTTCATCTATAAATACGATTCTGTTGCAGAAGCTAGAAAAAAGGTTCAGATTCACGTCCCAATGTTTAAATGTTATTTATAAATTAGAGGTATCTACAACAATATCTATTTATAAGGTTTTTAATTTTCCTATAACAAAATATCTATAAATAAATACAGACAAAATAATACATGGTTATCAAACTTATTATTCTTTACTAATTTTATATGAAACTTGAAAATTCTAATTTCTTTTTCTCAGGTATAGCAAACATACATTCCATTAAATTTACTTACTTTTATTTCACAGCTATTTCAAAACAGTTCCAAAACTAACTCTTAAAAAAAAAGATCTAAAACTACCTTACTCGTGCAAAATTTTTTGGCGAAGATTCAAATAACACAAACTTAAATTCGTGACTTTAAATTGAAAAGAATTCTCCTAAGAATTATTATTCTTTATCCTGCTTCATTACTATTCCGTTTTAGTTTCGCAGCAATTCATTCTTTTGTATATGTTTAAATACAAAAGAAATTTGTATATGTTATAAAGAATTGTATCGTGCCACGTAAATTGCTTTCGTTAGTAATTCTAATATTGCTTAATTTAAACAAATAATGATTACGAAAAGAAGCTACAGACCACTTTTCAATTTTTTAATGTTACACTTCTTTCTTATTTTATGAAAATTAATGTATTTAATCTTTTTTAAACGATCATTATGCTCTATTTGGTCTTAGATGCACAAAACATGTAAAAATACGTCTGGCACTCGGGGACTGCCGCGGTAAAGCTATTGCATAGCATTTTTATCAACTTATGCAATTATAATTATTTATTTATTTTTTATTTATGCAGTTTTTTATAATTTGATGTTAATTCAGGTTTTTTTTCTTTTTCCTTGATATTAATTCAAGTTTTATCTTTTTCTTTGATATTAATTCAAGTTATACTTTTTGAGCTTGATGACTGATAAGAAAACAAATTCTTTTATTGAATAAATGACAAGTCTGCCGAAGTCTGCCGAAGTGTCGAAGTCTGCCGAACTGAAACGACGTTAGCCGGAGTGTTGGGTTTTTTTTTCCTTGTTACGAAATTTCTAGATTCCGTTTTTTCTCAAAGCCCGCTATAAAAGCTATGCAATAGCTTAAAAATTTCTATATAAAATTAAAAAGCAGTTGGGAACCAATTCATTGAATTTCTATTTAGAAAATTTTTAATTTTCCTATAAAAATAGTTATTTATAATTCGAGACAAAATAATGAATATTAATAACACTGATTATTTTTCGTTATTTAATATCATTTTTTGAAAATTATTATTTTTTTCCAAGGTATCTCAATCATGCATTTTATAAATTCACTTACTTTTACTTCACAGTTATTTCAAAACAGTTTTAAATCTAAATTCATGGAGAGCGTGACTCTGTTGCAAAAGAAATAAAGAAAGGTTCCGACTCATGTCCCAATGTTAAATTGTTACTTTAAAGTTAGGGTTAGATACACCAATTTCTATTTATAAGATTTTTAATTTTCCTATAACAGAATAATTATAAATAAAAAGAAACGAAAATAATAAATGATATTCAAACTAAAAATTCTTTCCTAATTTTATATCAAACTTGAAAATTTTAATATTTTTTTTCTCAGGTGTCTCAAACAAGCATTCCATTAAATGTACTTACTTTTATTTCACAGCTATTTTAAAACAGTTTCAAAAATAACTCTTAAAATAAAGAACTACAAATTACAATACTTGCGCAAATTTTTTTGGCGAGGATTCAAATAACACAAATTTAAATTACTTGCTTCGCGACTTTAAATTGAAAAGAATTCTCCTAAGATTTATTATTCTTTATCCTGTTTCGTTACTATTCCGTATTAGTTTCGCCTTAATTCATGCGTTTGTATATGTTTAAATACATTTATAAAGAATTGCATCTTGCCACGTAAATTGCTTTCACTAGTAATTCTGATATTGTTTCATTTAAACAACTAATGATTACGAAAGAAGGTTAAATTGCACTTTCCAGATTTTAATTGTTACAGTTCTTTTTATTTTTATGAAAATAGATGTGTTTAATCTTTTTAAACCATAATTATGCTTTATTTGGTCTTAGATGCTCAAAACATGTAACAAAAAATCAATATAAAAAATAAAAAGCAGTTGGGAACTAATTCATTGAATTTCTATTTATAATGTTTTTAATTTTCCTATAAAAATAATTATTTATGATTCGAGACGAAAATAGTGAATAATAATAACACTGATTATTGTTCGTTATTTAATATCATTTTTGAAAATTATTTTTTTTCTCAGGTATCTGAATAATGCATTTTATTACATTCACTTACTTTTACTGCACAGTTATTTCAAAACAGTTTTAAAACTAATTTCGTGGAGCGCATTTTGCTCGTTCCTTCCATTATCCTTTTGCTTTTCATCTATAATTGCGACTCTGTTGCAAAAGCCAGAAAGAAAGATTCCGACTCACGTCACAATGTTCAATTGTTACTTTAAAGTTAGGGTTATATACACCAATTTCTATTTATAAAATTTTTAATTTTCCCATAACAAAATATTTATACATAAATAGAGAATAAAATAATAAATGGTAATCAAACTAATTTTTCTCTCCCAATTTTATATGTAACTTGAAAATTCTAATTACTTTTTCTCAGGTATCTCAAACATACATTCCATTAAATTTACTTTCCTTTTTTCACAGCTATTTCAAAACAGTTTCAAAACTAACTATTAAAGTAAAGATCTAGAAACTACCTTATTTGTGCAAATTTTGGCGAGGATTCAAATAACACAGCCATAAATTACTTGTTTCGTTACATTAAATTGAAAAGAATTCTCCTAAGAATTATCATTCGCTATCTTGTTTCGTTACCATTCTGTTTTAGTTTCGCAGTAAGTCATGCTTTTGTTATGTTTAAATACATTTAAAAAATTGTATCTTGCCACGTGAATTGCTTTCGTTAGTAATTCTAATACCATTTCATTTAAACAAATAATGATTACAAAATGAGGTTACACTGCACTTTTGCAATTTTTAATTGCTACCATTCCTTTTTAATTTTGCTAAAATAGAGTTTTCACTTTTTTTAAATGTTTATTATCATTCATTTGGATTTGAATGTAAACAATATGTCAAAAATAAAAATAAACAAAACCTCAAAATAAAATTAAAAATAAAATACAGTTGTGAACCAAATCAATGATCTTTAACAGACTAAAGCGTTATGTTAATGTTAGGGATATCTATAATTTCTATAGATAAGGTTTTTAATTTTCCTATTGCAAAATAATTATAAATAAATAGAGAAAAAAATAATAGAGTTAATCTAACTAATTATTCCTTCCTAATTTTATAGCAAACTCGGAAATTCTAATTTCTTTTTCTCAGGTATCGCAAACATACATTGCTTTAAATTTACTTATTTTTATTTCACAGCTATTTCAAAACAGTTTTAAAACTAACTCTTAAAATAATAAAGATCTACAAACTATCATACTTATGCAATTTTTTTAACTATTCAAGCTATGTTGCAAAATCCAGAAAGAAAGGTTCATGCCTAATGTTAAGATGCTATTTTGATGTTAAGGGTATCTACAACAAACTCTCTTTATAAGATTTTTAATTTTCCTATAGCAAAATAATTATAAATAAATAGAGAAGAAAATGATAAATTTTAATCAAACTGATTATTCTTTTCTAATTTCATATCAAATTTGAAAATTCTAATTTCGCTTTCTCAGGTATCGCAAACATGCATGCCATTAAATTTACTTACATTTATTTTATAGGTATTTCAAAA
The DNA here is from genome assembly GCA_964019185.1 of Maratus speculifer. NCBI lineage: Eukaryota > Metazoa > Arthropoda > Arachnida > Araneae > Salticidae > Maratus > Maratus speculifer. Next base: position 374,990,215 of record OZ025294.1, on the reverse strand, counting down.
CAGTTTTAAAACTAATTCTTAAAATAAAGTTCTACAAACTATCATACTCGTTCAAAATATTTTGGTGAGGATTCAAATAACACAAACTTAAATTACTTGTTTCGTGACTTTAAATTCAAAGAATTCTCCTAAGAATTAATATGCTTTATGCTGTTTCGTTACTATTCCGTTTTAGTTTCGCTGTAATTCATTCTTTTGTATATGTTTAAATACAAAATAATTTTGTATATGTTATAAAGAATTGTATCGTGCCACGTAAATTGCTTTCGTTAGTAATTCTAATACTGTTTCATTTAAACATATAATGAATACGAAAACAGGCTTCAGTGCACTTTTCAATTTTTAATTGCTACAGTTCCTTTTATTTTTATGAAAATAAATGTGTTTAGTCTTTTTTAAAACGATCATTATGCTTTATTTGGTCTTAGATGCACAAAACGCGTAAAGAAATCATCAATATAAAAATAAAAAGCAGTTGGTAACCAATTCACTGAATTTCTTTTTATAAAGTTTTTAATTTTCCTATAAAAATAGTTATTTATAATTCGAGACGAAAATAATGAATATTAATAGCACTGATTATTTTTCGTCATTTAATATCAAACTTGAAAATTCTAATTTTTTCTCAGTTATCTCAATCACGTTTTTTATTAAATTCACTTAATTTTACTTCACAGTTATTTCAAAACAGTTTTAAATCTAAATTCGTGGAGAGCATCGTGCACGTTCTCTCTGAAGTTCTTTTGTTTTTCGTCTATAATTGCGACTCTGTTGAAAAAGCCAGAAAGAAAGATTCTGACTCACGTCCCAATTTTTAAATGTTATTTATAAATTAGAGGTATCTACACCAATTTCTATTTATAATATTTTTAATTTTCCTATAACAGAATAATTATAAATGAATAGAGGCCAAAAATAATAAATTGTAATTAAACTAATTATTCTTTCCTAATATTATATCAAACTAGAAAATTCTAATTTCTTTTTTTCAGGTAACTAAAACATGCATTCCATTAAATTTGCTTATTTTTATTTCACAGCCTTTTCAAAACAGTTTTAAAACTAACTCTTAAAATAAAGATTTACAAACTACCATACTTGTGCAATTTTTTTTTGCGAAGATTCAAATAACACAAACTTAAATTACTTGTTTCGTGACTTTAATTTGAAAAGAATTCTCCTAAGAATTATTATTCTTTATCCTGTTTCGTACTATTCCGTTTTAGTTTCGCAGTAATTCATGCTTTTTAATAATTTTTTTTATTTTACTTAAGAAAGGTGTTATAATAAAATTAAATGACATTGACATGTTTCGAAACCGTCAAATAAGTTCCATAATCATAATAATCATAATATTATGATTATGGAACTTATTGGACGGTTCCGAATTGACGGTGATTATATGTCAATGTCATTTATTTTTATTAAAACACATTTCTTAAGCAAAATTAAAATTTTTTATTAAAATGTTTTATAAAAGATGAATGTTTTAAAATCTGGTGATTTAAAAAAAAATCAATTGGATTTAATTATCTTTTTATCACAATTCATGCTTTTGTATATGTTTAAATACATTTATAAAGAATTGCATCTTGCCACGTAAATTGCTTTTGTTGGTAATTCTGGATATTGTCTCATTTAAACAAATAATGATTACGAAAGGAGGTTACATTGCACTTTTCAATTGTTAATTGCTACAGTCCCTTTTTAATTTTTTGAAAGCAAAGTGTTAACTTTTTTTAAAAAACGGTTATTATCGTTTACTTAGATTTGGATGTAAACAATATGTAAAAAATAAAAATAAACTAAAATCCATGTAAAAACTAAAATACAGTTGGGAACCAAATGGACGATCTTTAACAGAATATAATGCTATGTTAAAAATGGGGATATCTACAACAATTTCTATTGATACGTTTTTTTTTTTTTTCCTATAACAACTTAATTATAAATATATAGAGACGAAAATAATAAAGGCTTATCAAAATAATTTTTTTTTCCTAATTTTATATCAAACTTCTTTTTCTCAGATATCTAAAATTGCATTTCATTAAATTTACTAACTTTTATTTCACAGCTATTTCAAAACAGTTTCAAAACTAACTCTTAAAATAAAGATCTACAAACTACCTTACTCGTGCAAAATTTTTTGGCGAAGATTTAAATAACACAAATTTAAATTACTTGTTTTGTGACTTTAAATTGAAAAAAATTCTCCTAAGAATTATTATTCATTATCATGTTTCGTTACTATTCCGTTTTAGTTTCGCAGTAATACATGCTTTTGTATATGTTTAAATACAAAAGAAATTTGTATATGTTATAAAGAATTGTATCGTGCCACGTAAATTTCTTTTGTTAGTAATTCTAATGTTGTTTCATTTAAACAAATAATGATTACGAAAAGAGGCTACAGTGCACTTTTCAATTTTTAATTGTTACAGTTCTTTTTATTTTTATGAAAATAAATGTGTTTAAACTTTTTTTAAACGATCATTATGCTTTTTTTGGTCTTGGATGCACAAAACATATAAGAAAAAAATAACTTATAAATAAAAAGCAGCTGGGAACCAATTCATTGAATTTCTATTAATAAAGTTTTTAATATTTCTATAAAAATAATTATATGTCGAGACGAAAATAATGTATATTAAAAACATTGATTATTTTTAGTTATTTATTACCATTTTTGAAAATTATATTTTTTTCTCATATATCTCAATCACGTTTTTTATTAAATTCACTTACTTTTACTTCACAGTTATTTCAAAACAGTTTTAAATCTAAAAGAGTGGAGCGCGTCTCGCACGTTTTCTCTGTAGTTTTTTTGCTTTTCATCTATAATTTTACTCTGTTGCAAAAGCCGGAAAGAAAGATTCCGACTCACGTCCCAATGTTAAATTGTTATCATAAAGTTAGGGTTATCTACACCAATTTCTATTTAAAAGATTTTTAATTTCCCTATAACAGAATAATTATAAATAAACAGAGACGAAAATAATAAATGGTAATCAAGCTAATTATTTTTTTCTAATTTTATATGAAACTTGAAAATTCTAATTTCTTTTTCTCAGGTATCGCAGACATACATTCCATTATATGTAATTATTGTTATTTTACAGCTATTTCAGAACAGTTTTAAAACTAACTCTTAAAATAAAGATCTACAAATTATCATACTTATGCAATTTTTTAACTATTCCAACTATGTTGCAAAAGCCAGAAAGAAAGGTTCATACCTAATGTTAAGATGTTATTTTAATGTTAAGGGTATCTACAAAAAACTCTTTTTATAAGATTTTTAATTATCCTTTAGCGAAATAATTATAAATAAATAGAGATGAACATAATAAATGGTAATCAAACTAATTATTCTTTTCTAATTTTATATGAAACTTGAAAATTCTAATTTCTTTTTCTCAGGTATCGCAAACATGCGTTCCATTAAATTTACTTACTTTTATTTTACAGCTATTTCAGAACAGTTTTAAAACTAACTCTTAAAATAAAAATATATAAACTACCTTACTTGTGCGAAATTTTTTGGCGAGGATTCAAATACCACAAACTTAAATTACTTGTTTCGTGACTTTAAATTGAAAAGAATTCTCCTAAGAATTATTATTCTTCATCCTGTTTCGTTACTATTCCGTTTCAGTTTAGCCGTAATTCATGCGTTTGTATATGTTTAAATATATTTATAAAGAATTGCATCTTGCCACGTAAATTGCTTTCGTTGGTAATTCTGATATTGTCTCATTTAAACAAATAATGATTACGAAAGAAGGTTACATTGCACTTTTCAGCTTTTAATTGTTACATTCTTTTTTTTTTTTTTTTTTTTTTTTTTTTTTTTAAGAAAAAATACGTGTTTAACTTTTATTTTTAAAACGGTCTTTATGGTTTAGTTGGAACTGAATGTACACAACATGTCAAACAAATGTCAATAAATAATATTAAATATTGTTAGAAATCAAATCAATGATCTTTAACAGACTAAAACGCAATATGTAATTCATTTTCTAGACGTACTTGAGACAATAATATAGTTAGAAATTATGAGGTAAAAAATAAATATATATCGATGTTTACTTTTTTTTTTAACTATATATGATTTCATTTTACCTAATATGTCAAACGTGCATTTCAATTATTTAAAAGTAAAATTGGTTATTAAATGAACGATCTTCAACTTATTAAAAAGAATTTTTGTTTTCTTCTATAATTACAAGAAAAAGGTAATGGATTCGTGAAAATATTCGAATTTCAATTTTATACGGATTTACACGTTTTAGGAGTCAAATATTCCAAAAAACATGTTTTAACAAAATTTCTGCGTGTGAGTCTGTCTGTCCGCATGTTCGAGACATAAAATTTTTGGACGCTCTGTCTCAAAACGTAATTCACGGAATTTCCCTAAACTTTAGATTTAGTTAGAACTTGATGTAAAGTACATCTGATTGGATTTTAGTACTTATCGCCAAAAGATGGCGCTGCTATGCTGCATCTTTTAGGATTCCCAAAGTAGCTATATCTCAAGAACTAAAGAACGGATTTTCAAAATACTTCATATTCCGTTAGTTCTTAATATAATATGGTTCTGATTACGTTTTGCAGTGAATCTCTCAACAGATTGCACTGCTATGCGGCATTAGTCATGATTATCCAAACAGTTCTATCCCAGGATCTAATGCACCGATTTTCATCAAACTTTAGATTTAGTTCGAACATGAAATAAGTTGTTGCGGATTAGATTTGGATGTAAATTACCTAACCGGTGACGCTGTTATGCTTCATTTTTCTAGAAGTATTAACATGCTTAAGACAGAAGAATGTTTTTGGATTGCCACTTCTGACTAGTTTTTAATTTTATCGAATCGAAGATCATTAAAATAGTAAAATACAACGTATAATTCTTTCATTAAAAGATAACTCACGCTAATATTACAGTTATACATTATGAATTTAAAAATGAATCATATATTTTTACTTTTTTCAAAATCTGAATCTGATTTTATATCAATTAAATGTACCTAAATCGTGAAAAATAAAATAAAGTAATTTTTTAAAGTAAAATTCATTGTCAAATCAACAATCATTGACTCTTTAATAAAAACATTATCACGGATGCAAATTAAATCAGTGATCTTTAAAGAAAAAAAAAATGCTTTGTATTATTCAATCATTTATGACCTTTTTGGTGATAATTATACTGTTAGAAATTTTGCCGAACTATTAAAACAGAAATAAAAGCCGTTTCAATATTTAAAAGAAGACTAAGTAGAGCTGGTTGTTAAATGAACAATCAATAGCTCATTAAAAAGAAATTTACATCAAATAGAAAACAAATGAAAGATATTGATAAAATAAAATATTTTTCATAATTCTCTCATTGAAATTTACCTGGCGAAAATGGTTAAAAGCGAAAATTTAGAAATTTGTCTAACATGTGACTTTTTTAAAGTTAATTCAATTAAAAATAATAAACTTGTTTGTAAAATAAACCATTTTTACTCATCAAATCAACGATATTTAAGATGACGATAATGATAGTTACAAATTATTAAATGAAAGGTACATATTGCCAGTTTTTAATACAGTAAATAATTTAATTTCAGTTTTAAGTTTCTAACATGTCAAAACTAAAAAACTAAATTCAACTGAAAAAATAGAAGAAAATGAATTGTAAAATCAAAGACCTCTTACTTATTAATAGAAACTTTATATAAAATGGAAATCAAATCAATAACTTTCAGATGATGATTATAATGAAGCTAGAAATTATGAATTTAAAAATAAATATAATCTACTCCTATTTTTTCTTTATACGGTATAAGACCTTTTTTTGAATTATGTCAAACATGGAAATAAAGGTAATTTCAACTGAAACAAACAAAAAAATATCAAAATTTCTTGTTAAATCCATAGATCTATAACTCATTAATGGAGAATTTTTAACCCACTTGAAAGATCGTGGAATTAGAAATTAGAAAGCCAAAAGTAAAAAAAGAAATGCAAATGCTGACATATTCTAATGCAAATATATTTTAATAATTTAACATAATTTAAATTTTATGTTCAAAATGAAATAAAAATTCGTCGCTGAGATATTTTATTTTAACTCCGGAGTTCAGTGTATATAATTAATTATCTTTTGTTTCACTTAAATTTATTGAGGTAAATCAATAACAAAGTATGGCTACTCTACCATTAGTTCTTTTGTATTTTCGTAGGACACAAATCTTTTTTGCAGCACTAGTTTCAGAAAAAAAACTTCCTTAAACACGATTTAAAATATCATAAAATTAATTTGAGTACCAGTTTTTAGATCACAGGCTATCAAAGCCTGGGATTTTATGTACCCATCCGTTCTGTATGTGGTTATGTGCTTCACATGTGCTTGGATATATGTTATGTGCTTGGATATATGTACATTCTGATAAGGTGCTTGCCTGATTAGTTTTTGAAGTTCATTCGATGTGTAAAAGTGGGGGTAAGGGGGCTCAAGCCGCTCCCCTTAATTTATATAAGTGTTTTTTTATGCAAAAATATCGGTTTCAATTAAAATTTAGCTATAGGATCATTCTGGTGAGGCATATCCGTGATTAGTAATAGGTTATCATTGAATAAGTATAAAAAGAAGGAACGAGGGCACCTGACCCTCCCCTTAATTGATATAAATGAGGTTTTCATGCAGATTTCTGAATTCTGATTTTTCGAACGTAATTAACCCTTGAAAATATAAAGCTGTAATGTGCAATTATTATGCATAGCCCATGAGCTCAATGCCATCAGTTTAAATGGGCAATATTTTATTATTATTATTATTTAAAGATATAGCCTCGCTTGTGGCCACTTCACGAACTGAGAAAAGCTTCAGGCTTTGGCTACAATCTCTCTCTTTCTCTCTCTCTATATATACATAATTTCCTAACTTCTGAAAAAGCTCCGTTTCCTGCAAATAAGAAACCTAAAATACTGCGGAATAATAATAATAATTTGTATTACTATTTATTAAATATATGCTTATTATGTTTATTATTATTAAATTTATATTTCCTGCTATATGTTGATATAAAATTTTTCTTTCTTTGAACAGATAATTTTTTGTAACATGTTAGAGATCTAACATCTGATTAATTATACATGTCTAACGTTAATTACACGGTAAAATATCCCAAAATACATTAATCATAAGCAAAATTACACCGTTTATAAAATCGATATCTGACTTCTATGAAGAAAATACATTTATTTTACTTTGAATAAAAGTTCCTTTTTAGTAATGAAAAAAATTTACATAAATATTTTTGCCATGAATTTGAAAACTTTTTCATCGCGAAGAAATCATCTGGGATTTAAGCTTATAATTAAATTCAATGCTTCAAAAAGAACTTGGGAAACTTTGAAATTTTACTTTAGAATGGAATCATTTTGCATATTTATAGTTTTATGTGTCAGAAGAGTGCTAAGAAGGTTTTGAGAGGTTTTATAATTTAGGAAATGGAGAAATCAAAACATAATTTTTAGTATTTTATAATCTTATTTCAGAAGTTCTTATTTCACATATTTCGTTATTTAATGTAGGATATTTAAAATTATTTAATATTTAATTATTACACATTATCTTATAATAATTTTATATGCATTTTAAATTATTTGCCTTTAGGTAAAATTTTGTGAAGACTTTAACATCTATTTATCCAGTAGTTTATGAAAAATGAATTCATAAAATATTATTTTAAAACAATTTATGAGCATAATTTATTGTCTTATAAATCTAAAAGAAATACGGGTAAATGAATTATATTTGAATTTATGAAAACAGTTTGCTAGTATTTACTAAAAAAGTATCTTCTTACTTTATAAACTTTTAATATTATTTTTATTAATATTATTCATCCAAATTAGAAAGTATATGTATGAAATGTATATTGCAATTAATATTTATATGTTAAATTGATTTCAGTAGGTATCGGCCTACTACAATCCTTTTGGTGAAGTACAGTTTCGGCCAAATTATTATGGTAACAGTTAAATTTACGTATAAATTGGCTTTGTTAGTTTATCCTAATACATTTAACATTGGATAAAAAAAACGTGCATTAATGTGTGCAATTCAATGAATACAGTTTTTGATGTCCACTCATGGATTTTAGTACATTGTATGATTGGTTTAGCAGCTATGACTGTCTTGGAATCCTTTCTTTGAATCAGACGTTCCATTTCATCATTATGATAACATACAAGAGTTAATCGCTGACTTAGTTGAAACCTCTCCTTTATTCTAACTTTTTCGACGCGATGACCTGATTTAACAAAATTACAACAACAGTGTTCAACTAATTGAGAAATTAGTTTGTGTATTGCACCATAACAATAAACTGGAACGTCGTGCTGGATTAAAAAAAGGGATTCCAAGACGTACAAAGTGAGCCATAACTGCTAAATGTGGGTGCTAGAAATAGCTGACAGCTATATATAAGTGCTAAAAGCCATGAGTGGACATCTGTAACAGTAATTATTGTAAATAATACAAATATTTAATATTCACTGAATATTAAATGTAATACAAACAACTCATTTTTAGTCTGCCTTATGTTTAAAGTTTCCTGACAGCATAATAATTTGTTTAATACAGTATACACTATATAAAATGCAGAACATATTAGCAATATAATATACATAGTAAATTGAACCGATTAATAAAAACTTTCATTGCTAAAACATGTAGTTACCGTTGTTATATATTAATATATGTATAGATATACATACATAGAAGATACCAATAATAAGAAAAAAGTTAAAGAAATGATACCAAATTATTTTAACTTAAATAATATTTTGGTACAAGTATAAATTCAGAATGTGTATATTAATTTACTTGAAATTCTATTCCAATTTCGGTCTTAAAGAAGCCACTATTTATAAATTATGCGATTACACCCGTATCTTTCTGATATTTTCTTTAAAGGGGGCGATGTACCTTCGATTTAATTAGAAATCGACCCTAAAATAGAAAACTATTTTTGCGCACATTATTATTTTCCCGTTTGTTTTAAACTATTTACGAAAAACCACATGCGTATGAGATTATTTTCTCAAATTTATAGTCATTTGAATTTTGCCACAAACAATTTTTCGGTCGTTTAATATGCGTTACATCTGTTTTTTCTTAAAACCTATTTTTCAATGCTTTAAGGAGACAGTGGTCATTTATTTGAGCAAAATCACCTATCGCAAAATCGTCGCAAAAAAGGTCAAATTTTGTGGTATAATAGTATCAAAACAGATTTTTCTTATTTAAATATCATTTATGAAGGTTTAAAGAAGTGAATAATAAATGTAAGTGTATTTATATTCCTTAAAATCTGTTTTTCTCAAAACTAATTTTTCAGCGTTTTTAGTTTTTTAAAATGCTCCTTGCGACGTGATTTTTCATCAATATTTACGAAATTGATAAGGAAATTTACGGATATTGTTTAGAAAGAAATCGTGTAAGGTTTTTAAAATTCATCTTTATTAAGATAGTGAAATTTGATTTTTTTCTTATTAAAAGGCAAAATTTTGATGAAAATCGATATGGAATTTAGAAAAAAAATCTGTAAAAAATTAACTATACAAGAGATTTAAAAAATCTTACACAAATTTGTTAATAATACTGTTTTAAGTAATAAAAATGCAAAAGAGAGAAAATATATAAAAAATTAAGACACAAGGAGAATTTTAAAATTTCGTTTAAAATGTAATTTTTTTTAATTAAACAAATTTCACAAGATTGGAAAATTTTTTGAAGGTGTTCTATATGCTTTGTTGAAATGTATATGTGCACAAAATTTCATATAGCTATGATGAAAATTAAAATAATAATAGTAATAACGTCTTCCGTCCCCTTAAGGCATTTAAAATGCTCCATGTGTTGCAATTTTGATCAAAATTCATGAAATTTTTAAGTAAGAATCCTGATATCGTTTACAAAGAAACAGCGTATGTGGTTAAGAATTAGACGTCATTATTAAAGCAGTAAAATTTAATTTTTAACTTATTAAAAGAAAAAAAAGTGGATAGGCGTAATTGCAGATCACATAGAGGGTTTCGTTAATATTTCTTTCAAAATAACTTATCCTTTAATTATTAAATCAAATTACTAATTTATAATTATTAAATACATGCATAGATGGTAGAACCAAAAAAATTAATTTTAAAATAATTATAAAAGTAAGTTATTTATTTTAATCAAATTAAAATTCATAAAATCAAATTATTTAAGCAAAATCCAAAATTCTATTTTTTTTTTTTAAATCCGAAAAAAAGCGCAGTTATAAATGAAATTTAAAATTTCTAAAAGAGAAAAAAAAGTAATCCAACAAAAATAAATATGATGAATCATTAATAAATCACAATAGTTTTCAAAATAGAAAGAAAACTGAACTACAAAATATAATATGAATGTCAAACGAATGAAATCCTAATAATATAGACCCTCAAGTTGGCAAAAATACGAAATTTATTTCAATTCAATCCATCTTAATACGAAAATTTTAACTTTCAGCCACGGGGATAGAACTGAGAGACTTCTATTTCCTAAGAAAAGGCTTTATCTTCAAACTATGATGTCCTACACCGGAAAAACTGAAAATAAGTATTATATTTTTAAAATAAAATCGCATAAATAAACGGATGAATTAAAAAAAAAGAAAATAATATAATATATTTTTTTGTATTTTTTAATGATTTTTACTGCAACACGACGTATTCAGCTGTAATTATACAAAATATAAAGTCTCTACCTTATACAGTTTTTTTTAACTTACTCAGTGAAGGGCAGGCAAACAAAGAGCAAAGAAGAATAGGGTTTCATCAAATGAACGAAACCCTTAAAAAATGAAGAATCTCGATGTCGAATTCAGAAAAAAATCTTCAAGTCGAATAAAAAAAAATCAATGTTCAAAATACTAAAAAAATAGTTGCTTAGATTTCTTTGTAATTGAGCTTTAAATGATTAAAATGCAAACTCACGTAAATTTCTCGAAAATAAAATCGCAGAGAGCAGTTAAAAAAACATTTTAAAATTTTATTTTTTTAGAAAATAATCTTAAAATAATAAGATTGGGAACTTCCTTTGAGGTATTATATGTGCTTGGGATAAAAGTATATTATGAGAACTTTGTATATATCTATGATAAAAAATTAATAATAACGTCCAATGTCCTTTTATTTTTTTTTCTTTGCCATAAATTGCAATAAATTCATCTAAAAGGATAAATAAAGTGAAACAAAACATATTAATTACAGAAACATTTCATTAATAATAATTAAAGCGTTAAGTAGTTTTGTAGAAACATTTATACTTCTACATTTTAGAAGCTGATAATAAGTTTCAGCGTCATTTTTTCCATTTTTCATTGACATGATTGCTATATGATTATGTTATTATCCTTGATCCATTAGTTTACAACATTTAGAAAGTACCATTATATAACTCCAGTAACTATACACCATTATTACATTATTTATCTTTTTCATTCTTCAGAAATTGTTGTTCATTTTTTATAATATTTTCTATTAATTATTGCAGCATGATTATTTTTTCCTTTTTAAAAGGCAAATAAAAGTTTCATTTAATTTAATTTTTGTATGACATTTGTAACATTCAATGCATTATAAGAAAATGTTGTCTTTGGAGATTTTTTTTCCGGGTGAAGTGCTTCATTTAAAACAACTTTTTCTTAGCATTATCGAAAAATGCATTCAGAAAATATATATTTTTTTCATATTTACTAAACAAATTAATTCTACAGGATATCTATTAATTTTGTTGAACTTCTAAATATTATTTTTTATTACTAGTCAATAAATTTATTTACATGATTTTGCCTTTACCATACATCTCCATTTGAATAAACAGGTTTATGTTGAATAATAACTTTTGTCAAATTATATATTTTTTTATTTTCTTTATTTAACACACACTGAAAATATTTTACATGAATTAAACAAAAGTATTACATCGTGTCTGCAGAATTTTTAATTATCAGGAAAACACAGTGCATAAATTTATTTTAAGTTAATTTTGAATTTGAATATATTTTGTATCTGAATTGTTGAATTGTAATTTGAATATTTGAAATTGAATTATTTTTTCTTATGTTTTGTAGATTTTAAAATGAAAATCCACTCAATATGTATAACCAAAAAAAACTTTAACTGCTATATTAAAAAAATCCATTTTTTTTTTTCAAAAAGGAAATTGTTATTTTATTTCAAAATTCCATTGTATAAGCTTTTCTAAACGTATTTATGTATATATCCTGTATTCGCATTTTCTGATATCCAAATGTAATTTCTTGTTTTTATATCATATATATTTTTTTCTGTATTTTTCTTGCTGTATTTTGTTTTGCGTTTTGGTTTTGTAATTTAATTGAAAATTATCACAGCACTTATTGAGACTTAGAAATCTTTATTGATATTGATATATGTTGATTTCATGCTTAAAAAATGTACTAAAGTTTATCAAAGTAAGTCAAAACTTTTACCTAAAAATGGTCTTTAATTACCGCGCACAGAAGAAATCATCAGTAGGAATCATGGTAGGAACAATCAGCCATGTAACAGAGTTAATTATTGTATTAAAACACAAAATCTCAAATGTTAATTATGAACAATTTTGGATAATGTTATATGGCTAAATTAAAAAAAAAATCTGCAAAACATCAATTGTTATTATTGTTATCAATTGTATTTATTGTTATATACAGTAAGTCAACGTTAAATACGATGCATATAATATCCAAAATGTAATAGTTATAAATAGATGTAACTTGCACAGATTTTTATTAATAATTTTATAATGTATATTAATATTTTTTTTCTATACACATATATGAATGAACAATGAAATACTTTTTTTTTTCAGAATGAATTTATAAAATTTAAGTGCTAGTTACTATGTTACTTACATTATTCTATTTATTAATTTTAAGATTTATCTATTTATTATTTATTTATTATTCATTAATTTTAGTTTTATGTTTTAATTTATTTTTCTCCCTGAAACGAAGTACATCTTAGGAAATAAATTAATTTAACTTAGATGTGATTTCCATCATGAAATATGAAAACAAATTAAAAATAATATGAATAACTTTGCGAATTTTCCATCCTTTTGCATGATTTGTAGTTCACAAAAGGTATAACCACGAGGCACTTATACTCCTAAAACATAATGTACTTTTACGTAGTTAATATCGTTTACACTTTATAAGCTGTACTGATTATAGTAATGTGTACATATTTTTATGGTAGCCAAATTCAATTACTGTTTATTGTACACGTTTTTTTTCTACATGTTTCATAACTCATGTAACTTTCTCTTTAAGTTTTGTAACTCAATTTAAAAATATTGTACCACTATTTAGGGTTTTCTAGATTTTATTGTGTTTGAAGCTTATACTTTCTAAACAAGCTTATTGCCATAAACATACGACATATAATTCAAGCAACGAGCTATATTATACCGATAGTAATCATATTGAAGTATGTAATGTGGAATTTTAAGTGTGAAAAATGTGATCCAATAAGTTTTATGTTTTATTTAGTTAATTTAATAAAACTTCTGCAAAAAGTAACTATTACTCTATATGATGTTTTTAATGTCCTAAATTTAACCGTTGAAAATAACACATACTATTTACTTTAATAGTAATAATAATAAGAATTACAATAATAAAGTTTTATTTTAAAAATTCTAATGTAAAGTTTTAAAATTTGTATATACTTTTCTAATATCATCAGATTTTTATTAATCACAAAATATTTATACTCCTAAAACAATATTAACAGTTCTCTTGTGAACAGCGTTTACATTATATATGCTATACAAAATGTACTAATTTGCATGGTTTTTTTTTTTTTTTTTTTTATTATTATTATTATAGCCTAATTCAGTTACTTTTGTTGCATCGGAAACATTTTCTTATATGTTTCATAACTCATGTTACTTTCTGTTTGAATTTTGTAATTCAATATAAAAATATTGTATCGCTAATTATGAGCTTGAAAACTGTATTGAGCATGTAGCTTTCACTCTCTAAACAAGCATGTTATCGTAAGCATAAAGAATAGATTGTTAACAGGTAACGAAGCTTATAAAAGTATAATGCAGGAAACTTTACTAAATGGATATTCTTCAATTTGCATGCATAATAAGAATATAAGTGAACGAACCAGTTATGTCACACATATAGGAATTGCATTGAAAAATATAATGTAGAATTTTAAATGTGAAACACGTGGAGCAATAATCCTTATTTTTTATTTAGTTAATTTAAGCGAATTGCTAGAAAATGTCTCTAATACGTTCCATTTAATGTTTATACTGTATTAAATTTATTCTTGATGTAACAGGTAATATTTACTACATCAACTACAATAATAATAATAATAATAATTAACAATAATAATAATAATCAAATTATACAAATAACTACTTAAAAGATGTTGCAAAAATATAGATATTATTTATTCATTTTACCTGAGACCTTTCGAATGCCCACGCATTCATTATCAAAGGAAAATAAAAGAAGACAATTCATTAGCAATTTTTTAATGATAATAATGATGAATAATGATTTTCTAATCAATTATCTTCTTTTATGTTCCTTTGATAAGAAATACGTTGGCATTCGAAAGATCTCAGGTAAAATAAATGAATAATATCTATATTTTTGCAACACATTTTAGGTAGTTATTTGTATAATTTGATTTAATAACAAGGTGCAAATTTCCACCAAAGACTCTAGTATTAATACAGTTATTTTTGACTCATTGAATAATAATCTAGATATTAAAACGTTAAGGAAAAAAAGTCAGCATACTTAAAACTGGTCTCTACACATACATGCTTGCGCAAGGAATCTGAGAACGAATCGGAGAAGACTGTACTTACTCTTTGGAAACGCATATTTCCAGCAAGCGGTAAATAAAAAATATGGGAATGCATTACCGCTGTTGAATGAATGCTAAAAGAAGGTTTAAGGATAGAAAACCAACAAATATAAATGCACAAATAAAGTATGAGAAGGTAGCAAATAGCTATTTCGAATCTACTAACGAGATTCTTCATCAGTGCAAAACTCAGCGAGCTAAAAGTAGCAAAACTGAGCGAAGAGACAGATAGACGCAGGCTTATATACGAGCTATGGGAACAATCCCGCCTAAAGGAAAGCAACCAATGAGAAGAAAGCAGCCAAAACCAACTGAGTGGACAAGTAGCGACATCTATCGGAGAACAAGCAAAACAAAAACTAAAAAGCGAGTGAAAAAAAAAAGTATTAAATTAACGATTTCCAAATACTTGGAAAATAAGGAGTACTAGATAAGTCATTGACTAAGGAGTGAGAATTTTTTATGATGTGGTAAGCTTCCCAAAAATCAAGATCAAGAATAGAAGGACATTTATGGATGATGGTGGCTGAAGAAAAGTTAAACTTATGTTGAGAAGACCAACAATGTTGAGCAATAGAGGAACGTTTAAGCTCCTGATTTTTGACATACCTTTTATGTTCCATTAAACGAAATCTGAGAGCACGTTTAGTCTGACCAATGTAAGAAAGACCACATTGGCAAGAAATTTGGTAAATACCCCAGTTATCTAAGTGATCAATGGGGTGCTTAAGATTTGTAAAAGCAATTTTATTAACAGGAGAAAAAAAAACATTGAAATAGAACCTTTTTAAAATTTTAGCAACTTGCTGACTGATTTTGGGAAAAAAAAGGCAAAACAACCAAAGCATTGGAGTTCGAATTAAAGTTCTTACTTTCAGATTGTGTAGATTTTGTAAACTTTCTATGAATAGAATCTATAATATTAGGCGAATAACCACGATCAACAGCAATAGCTTTTAGGTAATTAAGTTCATCACTAAGTAACTGAGGAGTTGAACAAATATTGGACTCCCGGAAAACAAAAGTTTTAAAAGCCGCAACTTTCTGGTTAGGAGGATGAGAAGAATATCTGTGAGGTGGAAGACTGACTGCAAAAGGTTTGCGAAAGACAGTAGTCTGAAAATTATCTTCATTGCGAATAACAAGAACATCCAGAAAAGGAAGGCAATTGTCCGATTCAGATTCAAAAGTAAATTGAATGCAAGAATCAATAGAATTCATGACAGAGAGAATATGATTTATATCAGAATTCACTTCAACTAAATATCATAGATATCATCTACATAACGAACATAGAACGGAAATTTTAAGACTTCAAATAATTTTATTTCAAAGTAATGCATGTACAAATCGCATAAAGTCGGACTAAGAGGATTACCCATAGCCAAACCGTCAATCATACGAAAGAAATTCCCGTTAAAAACAAAAGTATTTTGAGATAAGCAAGCACGAGTTATATGAATAAGCTCCTCGATTTCGAAAAAGGAAAAATGAAATTCACAGAGCCTTTTCTTGAGGCAATCTAAAGCACCTTCGACGGGAACATTGGTAAATAATGATTTAACATTAAAAGAAACCATCGTGTGGCCTTGTGGCTTAAAACTGTGAAGTTTTTTAGTAAATTCAAAAGAATTCTTAACAGTGAAAGAATTATTGCTTGAGAGAGGAGAAAATATGGAAACAAGATATTTGGCAAGTTTATAAGAAGCCGTACCGATACTGGAAACAATGGGTCTAAAAGGAATGTCAGGTTTATGGACCTTAGGTAAAGCATAAAACCTGGCGCAATGAGCAATTGAAGGAATAAGAGACCTCTTTGATTTAGCAGGAATAATGTGTGAAGACTTAATGGCAGATTTGATAGTAGTAATTTCATTAGAGGAAGGGTCTTTGTGGATATCCACATAGGGACCATCATTAATTAATTTATGGGATTTTTCTAAATATGAAGACTTGTCAAGAACAACAATCTGGCCACCTTTGTCAGCCTTAGTTATGATCGAATTCGGATCAGAAGACAAACTTTTTAGACAATGTTTAATTGAGCTATTAAAATTTGGCTTATAAACATTCGAATTGAAATCAACAGTATTGGCAATGAGATGCCTAATAGACTCTTTTTGAGAAGGAGAAATAGCACTATGCTTAAAGGCTCTTTCAATAGGAGCAATTAGACGGGGTAACGAAGGAGGGGCAGAAACAGAGAAATTGTTGTTTAATTTTAGAGCATTTAGCTGATTATTACTTAAAGCGACACTAGAAAGATTGAGAACAGCATTTTTGTTAACAGTAGGTAAATTTATAGAGTTGTTGGCGAAAGAATTATTACAAAGCGTAATAAATTTCCTTTTTAGAACTGCGCAATGAATCGAAGAAGCTTTGAGGACTGATATTCCATGTTTTGATATTCCATGAAATTCTGTCCATAGAATCAAAATCAGGAAAAGAATTACCAAGAGAGATATGTAAGTGATATAACTCGCGCTCTATATGAGCAATTTTCTGGCAAGTCTCTTGAATCAAAGCCCTTAAAATAGCTAATTTAGATCGAAGCAAGACCTTATCTATCCTAATTGAATTAAATAAATTACAACGTATTGAAATAAATCTAGGAAACACTTTTTTGCGTCTACAGTCATGTAGAAAATGCAAGTGCTCCAAAAACCTATACTTTTTCAGCCGTAAATTACAAAATCTATTAATTTGTGACATAGTAAAGAGAAGTAAAATAAAAACAGCAATAGTGGAATCAAGGCCCGTTGACGCCAAATACATTAAAATAGCAAATAAAGCCTTTGTGCACAAATGTTTAAGGATAGAAAACCAACGATTGTTGTTCTTGACAAGTCTTCATATTTAGAAAAATCCCATAAATTAATTAATGATGGTCCCTATGTGGATATCCACAAAGACTCTTCCTCTAATGAAATTGCTACTATCAAATCTGCCATTAAGTCTTCACACATTATTCCTGCTAAATCAAAGAGGTCTCTTATTCCTTCAATTGCTCATTGCGCCAGGTTTTATGCTTTACCTAAGGTCCATAAACCTGACATTCCTTTTAGACCCATTGTTTCCAGTATCGGTACGGCTTCTTATAAACTTGCCAAATATCTTGTTTCCATATTTTCTCCTCTCTCAAGCAATAATTCTTTCACTGTTAAGAATTCTTTTGAATTTACTAAAAAACTTCACAGTTTTAAGCCACAAGGCCACACGATGGTTTCTTTTGATGTTAAATCATTATTTACCAATGTTCCTATCGAAGGTGCTTTAGATTACCTCAAGAAAAGGCTCTGTGAATTTCATTTTTCCTTTTTCGAAATCGAGGAGCTTATTCATCTAACTCGTGCTTGCTTATCTCAAAATACTTTTGTTTTTAACGGGAATTTCTTATCGTATGATTGAAGGTTTGGCTATGGGTAATCCTCTTAGTCCGACTTTATGCGATTTGTACATGCATTACTTTGAAATAAAATTATTTGAAGTCTTAAAATTTCCGTTCTATGTTCGTTATGTAGATGATATCTATGCTTTAGTTGAAGTGAATTCTGATATAAATCATATTCTCTCTGTCATGAATTCTATTGATTCTTGCATTCAATTTACTTTTGAAACTGAATCGGACAATTGCCTTCCTTTTCTGGATGTTCTTGTTATTCGCAATGAAGATAATTTTCAGACTACTGTCTTTCGCAAACCTTTTGCTGTCAGTTTTTCACCTCACAGATATTCTTCTCATCCTCCTAACCAGAAAGTTGCGGCTTTTAAAACTTTTGTTTTCCGGGCGTCCAATATTTGTTCAACTCCTCAGTTACTTAGTGATGAACTTAATTACCTAAAAGCTATTGCTGTTGATCGTGGTTATTCTCCTAATATTATAGATTCTATTCATAGAAAATTTACAAAATCTACACAATCTGAAAGTAAGAACTTTAATTCGAATTCCCATGCTTTGGTTGTTTTGCCTTTTTTTCCCAAAATCAGTCAGCAAGTTGCTAAAATTTTAAAAAGGTTCGATTTCAATGTTATTTTTTCTCCTGTTAATAAAATTGCTTTTTCAAATCTTAAGCACCCCATTGATCACTTAGATAACTGGGGTATTTACCAAATTTCTTGCCAATGTGGTCTTTCTTATATTGGTCAGACTAAACGTGCTCTCAGATTTCGTTTAATGGAACATAAAAGGTATGTCAAAAATCAGGAGCTTAAACGTTCCTCTATTGCTCAACATTGTTGGTCTTCTCAACATAAGTTTAACTTTTCTTCAGCCACCATCATCCATAAATGTCCTTCTATTCTTGATCTTGATTTTTGGGAAGCTTACCACATCATAAAAAATTCTCACTCCTTAGTCAATGACATATCTAGTACTCCTTATTTTCCAAGTATTTGGAAATCGTTAATTTAATACTTTTTTTTTCACTCGCTTTTTAGTTTTTGTTTTGCTTGTTCTCCGATAGATGTCGCTACTTGTTCACTCAGTTGGTTTTGGCTGCTTTCTTCTCATTGGTTGCTTTCCTTTAGGCGGGATTGTTCCCATAGCGGGTATATAAGCCTGCGTTTCTCTGTCTCTTCGCTCAGTTTTGCTACTTTTAGCTCGCTGAGTTTTGCACTGATGAAGAATCTCGTTAGTAGATTCGAAATAGCTATTTGCTACCTTCTCATACTTTATTTGTGCATTTATATTCGTTGGTTTTCTATCCTTAAACATTTGTGCACAAAGGCTTTATTTGCTATTTTAATGCTAAAAGAAGGATTTATTTTTCTTTTGATTATTATTTTTTTTTTTTGGTTAATATAATGATCTTCATTTTTTGGTAAAACATTGTGTATTTTGTTGCTCACTTTACGTAAGTTATTTTATTTCCATTTGTATTTTTTTTAGCCAGCAAGCGAAGCTTTAGGCTTAGTGTATAGAGAAGCGATTTTTTTTTTCGACAGTTTCCTATGAAATTGAAACATTCAATAGTTAATGATTAAAGTTTTTATTTATTTTCTTGGCCGATAAAGCATTTTCTATATTGTAATTATATCACATCCTTTTTTTTTGTTTGTTTGTTTGTTTTTTTTTTGAGGGAGAAAAAAGCTGGGATTTTTGACCGATGTTATTGATTTTATGGATATAAACAGACTGGCAAATCACTATTTATTTTTTGCTTCATTTTCTTATAATACTCATGTCAAGAAAACTGATGCTTTTCCCCCTTAAAATTTCATTTTTGAGCAAACTCATAATGTTTAGGGAATATTTACATTACATTGTTTTTGCCGAAGACTGATGAATTGCATATGAAATGAAAATATACCCAGTTATAAACGGCTTTGTAAATCATTAATATTTATTTAATGTTTCACTTTCTTTGCGTTGAGTTTACTTGAAGTTCCCTTTTCAAAAAAAAAAGTACCCTTTTTATTAAAAGTGTTCCCTTTGCAGAAATTTACTAAGTTTTATTTTATTTTTTTTTTTTTTTTGGGGGGGGGGGGTAGGGGAGGAGAATATTTTGATGAAATTTGCTATATGTTTTTTTCAATCTCTTGATCTCTCAACAATGTTTTTCCAAAGATATGAAGATCATTATAATCAACAAAGAAAAATAAAATTATCAGAAGAGAAATTATCAAAGAATTATCAAAATTATTTGTTTTCTCAGGGATTTTTGGTGAAATTTGCCATTTTTTCTCATCATCTTTCGATGTAATTTGCCGTTTTATCGAATTTATCCTTTTTTCGTGATTTTTTTTTTTTTGTGTGAAATTTGTCTTTTTTTTTTTTTTTTTTTTTTTTTTTTTTTTTTTGTTATTTTCAGATATTTGTCATTTTTTTTCAGAAATTTGTCATTTTTTTCACTTTTTTTTTGGAAAATTTACCTTTTTTGTGATCATTTGATGAAATGTGCCTCTTCTTTTCATCTTTTGACAAAATGTGTTGTTTTCTCACAATCTGTTTACCAATATTTGCGTTTCTTAAAGTATTTAGACAAATTTAAAGTATTTTCACGATCTTTTGATGAAATTCACGTCTTTTATGATACTAGGACAAAATTATTTGTATTCTCAGGGATTTTCGGTGAAATTTGTCTTTTTTCTCACTATCTTTCGATGTAATTTGCTGTTTTATCGAATTTAACATTTTTTAGTGATTTTTTTTAGTAATTTTTTTTTTTTTGTTATTTTTCAGAAATTTGTCATTTTTTTCACTTTTTTTTGCTAAAATTTCCTGTTTTGCGATCTTTTGATGAAATGTGCCTCTTTTTTTCATCTTTTGACAAAATGTGTTGTTTTCTCACAATTTGTTTAAAAATATTTGCGTTTTTTGAAGTACCTAGACAAATTTAAAGTATTTTCATGATCTTTTGACGAAATTCATGTCTTTTATGATACTAGGACAAAATTATTTGTTTTCTCAGGGATTTTCAGTGAAATTTGTCGTTTTTTCTCACTATCTTTCGATGTAATTTGCCGTTTTATCGAATTTAACATTTTTTCGTGATTTTTTTGTGATTTTTTTTTTTTTTTTTTTGTTATTTTTAGAAATTTGTCATTATTTTTCCCTTTTTATTTTTCAAAAATTAACTGTTTAGCGATCTTTTGATGAAATGTGCCTCTTGTTTTCATCTTTTGACAAAATGTGTTGTTTTCTCACAATCTGTTTACCAATATTTGCGTTTTTTAAGTACATAGACAAATTTTATGTATTTTCGCGATCTGTTGATGAAATTCACGTCTTTTATGATACCAGGACAAATTACACTGATAAACAAATTTTAACGAATTTTCGATTTCTCTATATACGTTGGGTGTTTCTTATAGATTTCAAGCTGCTGAAAAAGAATATGTTTGTAAAAATTTTCTATCACCCTCCAATTTTGAGAAATTTCATTTATACGTTTTGGAGTAAGTAGGCATCTTACAGGCATTGTAATTATATTATAGTATTCTCTTTCATGTATTTGATTCACATAAACATTCTTTTTTCTTATGACAACGACAGAAGATACAGCAAGAGAGTAGAAACAGATATCTCCCTAATAAATTTTATGTTAGCGACTAAATTTTATGTTAACTCTAGCCACCCCCACAGTATTTGACTTTAACGCAAATCTCTGACAGTGGAAACTTATCTTTCGGGGCAAATACACTACTATTTCGTTGTTCTGTAAGACTTTTTAATTAAATTTTGATTATAATTATCGTATGTTCCTCTACAATATGTAAAAGATGTCTAGAGGATGCGTTAATGAACCTGATTCTTTTTGATGTATGTGCAGGGAGCTAACTTTGAAAAATCATCGATGCGCCTATATATGTATTTTGAATATAAAGTAGGTAAACGAGATAAGAAATGGATACCTCCTTCTTGTTAAACACAATGTGCTACAAACCTCCGGACGTGGATGAAAGGTACAAAAAAGTGTATGTCCTTTGCTATACCCATGATATGGCACATGCCCGAAGGTTCAAATAACCGACTGCTACTAATGTATTACAAAAATTAAAGGATTCTTTGCAAGAAGTAAACATAAAATTAAGTACACGAACTTAGATTCAGCGATGTGACCACATTACATAATAATGATTTACAAATACCGAAACCTCCAGAGAATTTTACATATGATGATGCAGCAGTAGAAATGGAAATCGATGAAACTGAAACTTCCTCTACATCTGATATGAGCTATTCTCGTGGCATAAATGAAGAACCACACCAAATTACTCAAAAAGAGTTAAATGATTTTGCGAGAGACTTAAATTTATAAAGAAAAACTCAGAATTACTTGATTAAGATTGCAAGGTTGGAATCTCCTGAAAAACAATACAAAGATATCTATTTATCGAGATTGATATAAGAAATATTCAACATTTTTTTTTAAAGAAAAGATGATTTGTGCTATTGTAATGATATAAGTGGCTTAATGTCTGCTTCAAATTGTTAATATAACTCGGAACAATGACCTATAAGAGAGCATCCACAGATAAGACATTTACCGCTACATAAAGTATGAAATTTCTTATTAATATCATTTCTTTTTACAAAAAATCTATATTTTTCTGAAACTTTATAAACAATGCATACTTTCAGTGTTTTAAATATTAATTTTAAGCTTTATAAATGTTTATTTAAAAGCTTGTCATTACTAAAATACCAAATGATAAATTTCATAAAGTGTATGTGTAGAATAAATACTACAAAATTGAGATTTTCAGGATTTTGAATTTTTTAAAAATCTGTGGGTGATGGACACTTTTTAGTGGCATATTCTTTCACAGCACCACCTAAAATATAAAAAGTCACCACATACTTAGTTAGAAACAGAAACCTTGTTTATCAGTGTTACTTATTTTCT
Organism: Maratus speculifer; assembly: GCA_964019185.1. Lineage (NCBI taxonomy): Eukaryota > Metazoa > Arthropoda > Arachnida > Araneae > Salticidae > Maratus > Maratus speculifer. The sequence goes on along the minus strand of OZ025294.1, from coordinate 374,966,918 downwards.
CGGGGATTTTTGATGAAATTTGTCGTTTTTTTTCACGATCTTTCAATGTAATTTGCCGTTTTATCGAATTTATCCTTTTTTCGTGATTTTTTTTGTGAAATTTGTCGTTTTTTTTCAGAAATTTCTCATTTTTTTTGTTATTTTCAGAAATTTGACATTTTTTTCACTTTTTTTTTATTTTTTTTTTGCAAAATTTACCTTTTTTGTGATATTTTGATGGAATGTGGCTCTTTTTTACATCTTTTGATAAATATGTTGTTTTCTTACAATCTGTTTACCAATATTTCCGTTTTTTGAAGTACCTAGACAAATGTTATGTATTTTCGAGATCTGTTGATGAAATTCATGTCTTTTATGATACCAGGACAAAATTATTTGTTTTCTCGGGGATTTTCGATGAAATTTGTCATTTTTTCTCGCGATCTTTCGATGTAATTTGCTGTTTTATCGAATTTATCCTTTTTTCTTGATTTTTTTGCGAAATCGTTGTTTTTTGTTATTTTTAGCTAAATTTACCATTTTTCTCGATTACCTAGATGATTTTTATGTGCTTTTTGAGATCTTTGGACGAAATTCGTGTCTTTTATGAAACCTGGACAAAATTTTTCATCTTGAGGTCTTTCGGTAAAGTTTATCGTTTTTCTCGAGTTCTTTGGTTGAAATTTGTCGTTTTGTCACGATTTTTTGATGTAATTTGCCGTTTTATTGAAGATCTTTTTGCAAAATTTGTTGTTTTTTTTTGCGAAATTTATCTTTTTTGTGATTATTTGATGAAATTTGCTTTTTTTCAATCCTTTGGCGAAATTTGTTGTTTACTCACAATCATTTGTCAAACTTTGCTTTTTTCTCACAATATTTTGAATTTTTTTTCACAATATGTTTACAAATTTACCATTTTTTAGGGGGGTTTTGTCAAAATTTGCCTTTTTTAAAAAAAATTTCATAAAAATTTTCCATTTTTTAGACATTTTGGCAAAATTTTGATTTTTTGCAATACTTTCCTGAAATTTGTTTTATTTGGAATACCTAGACAATTTTTTTTGCAGTTTTTGACAAATTTTTTAGAGATTTTTTGATGAAATTTGTTGTTTTTTGCAATCTGTTGACGAAATTTGCTGTTTTTTTCCACATCTATTTAAAAAATTTCTGGGTGATGTTTTTTTTGGGAGGGGGTATTTTGCCAAAATTTGTTTTTTTATGTGATTATTAGCCAAAATTTGCGTTTTTTATGGTACCTAGACACATTTTGGTACTAGCAAATGGTTTCTAGCATTAAAAAAAAAAAAAAAAAAAAAAAAAAAAAAAAAAAAAAAAAACTTTAATTGTTGAAAAATTATCTTCAAACATTTTCAAGAGTCTGTGACGTGTGTCGTAGCGTTGCACCGATTCTGCGCCCGGGATCATGTCATGTTGGTGTTACGTTGGTAAATAGAAAAGCATATTGAAATTTTTAATATATATTAATCTTTCAAAAAATTTTATAGCGGCAAAATACTTTTTTTCTTTGGTTCTTTCAAATTGTTGCCGTCAAATTTTGACGGGTTTCATCTAACCAGAATAAATATTATCATTAATTTTTTTAATATGTGAAATTTACATGTATTTTTGATTTATGAAATGGTAATAGAAAAGTTAGTTGAAAATGCAAATGTTTATTTGTTGAATGAGGTGAGTAATGTAACAACAAATTAACCACTGAGAGGATCATTGTTATAGTTGTTGCTAAATGGCAAACTATAAATTCAGTCTTATTTTGCTGCGAAGTAAGTGAAGTATGTATATTTTCTATGGAATGAGCAATGACAGTAATTTATGATTTATTCATCTAATGTACAATTTATTGGTGTTAAATTTGTAAATGGAAAATTATCAAATGAGAGAGATTCTAATTCTATGACAGCATGTTTGAATGTAACTCGGCCAAATGCGGATCATTTGCCTGGACGTAAAATGCAGGTTTTTCTTTTATTTATTGAATTTTTTGCTGAAGATTAGTCATTAAAATATCCTTTAATAGCTGGAAAATACCTTTTTCTATTTGGTGCCGTCAAGTTTTGACGGGTTCCATCTAATAATAATAATAATAATAATAATAATAATAATAATAATAATAATAATAATAATAATAATAATAATAATAATAATACTTTTCTTATTAAAATTTCTATTGTAAAGTTATAACATTTACACATAATTTTCTTTATATTATTTTGTTTTTATTATTCTCAAAGTTAGTTTTTTGCTTAAATTATTGGACCAGACTTAAAGTATAAACAATTCCATTAGTAACTTTTACAGATATTTGTGGATAACATGTCTATATAAAAATAACAATCGCTATATTTAAAATAATAAATCTATATACTTCTCTATGCATGAAGTATATAGATTGACGTTCATATAGAAGTATACTTCTCTATGAACGTCACACACACACACACACACATATATATATATATATATATATGACGTTCTAAGCAGAAACGCGAAATATCTTAAGGGGTTCCCCTTTTTAAACACACATTCGTTTCAAGCGAGGGGAAAAACAAAATAAATAAATAAATGTAGACGACTCATTAAATTACACATTGGCTGCTGCAACCTATTTTTTTAAACTGTCTTCATATAGAGAGGGAAATGCTCCCTTTGCAAGCCGTCTTGAACCGAATCATCGAAAAGAATATTCCATCAACTTCAGCAAGCCGACTTTAACGGACTCGTCGAAGAAAAAGCAAAGAATATCTATCATCATCTGCCGGCTTCCTCCTTAAATCTAAAAACAAACTTCTAGAAAATTCTCCACTCTATAACCATCATTTTCCCATGTAAACATAATTCATGTCCAGCGTTGACATTTTTATTTCATTCAGATGATAAATTTTATTTTAAAAGAATTTTGTTTAACTAATTTATAATCGAACTCAGAATTTCTAATATCCTGCAGACGATATTTTAAGAGAAAAATGAAAAGAAATGAATTTATTGATATGCACAAACATCAAACGTTGAAGAGGGGAAATTAAATAAATAAATAAATAAAAATAATGATATTTTTTGAAAGGTATGGTTTTGGAATAAATTTAAAAAGACTTTCTTAAAAATGGTTGATAAAAACAGGGAAATAAAGTTTTATTTGGAATATTAAAAAATAAAGTTTAATTAAGAATATTTTTAATTTAGAGCCATCTTTTTTTAAATTTACGCATATTGGATAAATATTTTTTGAGGCGAATTAAGAATTTATATCGTTTCCATATAGATTAATAGATTAGATCTAGAAACAAGATTTTAATTTCATAAGTTGAACTAAGTACGGAATATAGTTATAAGAAAATTAATGTAGTATAAAGGTTAATTTTGGCGAAAAAAATTAAAATTTGTAATATATACATGTTGAAACTTTTTCTAATTTCATTATTTTGTCTACTTATCTATGAATCCTTCAATTTTAATCTCCAAACACTTACTAGATACACTGAATACCTATTACAATTTTGCTTTTATCCATAAATGTACACTATTAACATAAATGAATATATATTTTGTCAAAAATATTTTGAAATGTGTTTTCCAAAATCGCCTCTCGTACCTGTTACACTGTAATTTCATGTCTCTGTTTTAACATTTACTAGAAAGTTTGTTTGGAACTGAATCTCATACCATTACTTTATAGATTGTTTGGATATGAAGTAGGAAAATATATTATGCATATAGCGTTACGTTAATGGTCGATTCACAAAATGCTAGCTAAAAGTTATTTAATGTACAATATGTTTAAAATACTTTTAACATTGGTTAATGTTGAATAAATTATATACATTTTATTTCTCTTTTCACTATGTTGTAAAAATGAAAATCAACTTAGTTACAAAGACTTATCTAGGAAATTTTGATGATCAATGCGTTTTGCGTAACGACAAGAAAAAGAATTACATAAAGGATATACGTTTACAGTGTAAAAAAATGTGTAAGGTTACTAGGTTTTCTCAGTGACACTGGGATGAAATTTACAAAAATGAGTTTTGTGATTTTACATTATTTTTTATAATGTACTGAAAAAATTAATAAGTATATATATTTATGTAGGTTCACATGTTTAGAATTCCATTTTTTCTTTAACATATAAATGATATTCCATAATACCTAAACTTAGTCATTGTATAAAATACTTATGTCTAGAAATGATTTTCAGTTTCATTATTTAGAGCCTACTTATAGATTAACCATAACCATTGAATTTCTAACAGCAAATACTTATTAGAAATACTAAGTAGCAATTACAACTGAACTATTCTACATAACAGTATACTATAAATATAGAAGTATATTTATTCTCAAAAATATTACAAAATGTCATTTCCAAAATCGTCTCTGATAACTTTTAAGCTTTAATTTCATGACTCTATTTTCTTGTATTTCAAAGTAACTCTATGTGAACATTTACTAGAAAGTCTGATTGAAACGTAATGTCTGGCTATTGCTCATGCATACATTTGTTAGATTAATATAAAATTACATTTTGCTTTGCGGTAATCGTTGATTCTTAAAGTACTAGTTAAGTTTCATTAAACGTAGAGAATGTTTACAATACTTTGAACAATGATCAAAGTTTTAAAAAATCATATTTTCTTTTTCTTCTTTTTTTTGGTTTTTTAGCTATATTACAAAAATTATCTGTAAAGTTATTAAGGTTTTTCTAGGAAACTGGGATGTCTAAAATTTTTATTCAAAGGCAATAAAAGCAATTCACTTAATAGAGACATCTTAACACTGTAAAAATAGTCAATAAGTTTACTAAGAGTTTTCTATGAAACAGACATTCCTAAAATTCTTTAAGTAACTACAACAACAAAAAATAATGTAAATTTGTTTTTGTGATAATTTTTCAAATTTACAGATGAAATTATAGGAAGCATAATTTTTTTGAAGTATTACAGAAACAAATTTTTTAGATTTACATTCTTTTTTTCCACAGTCTACAGACAAAAGTTTCGTAAGCATACAGATCTAAGTAGTGTTACATCTTTACAATTTTACTCTATTGCTACTCAATTTCACCTTTTACTCTATTGTTATTATTATTATTTACAGTGTAATGTGCATTTTCCCTCCGCTTTTAACTCACTTAAAAAGTCTTAAGAAAGTTATTTATATTTTTCCCTATATATTTTAATTCACCAAATTCTTATACGTTAAGTTACAGAAAAAATGATGCTCAGTAATTCTATAACTTTATCTCTCTATATAACAGACATGTCTACGAACAGTTTTCAGCTTCGTTATTTTATCTACTTATAGATGAATTGTTAAATTTTCAATATAAATACTTATTAGAAATATTGAATAGCTATTACTGTTTAACTGTTATACATAAAATTACCCTATTAACATAAAAGTACATTTACTTTGTCAAAAATATTATAAAATGTATTTTGCAAAATCTTCTCTCACACCTTTTAAAATTTATTTTCATGACTCTATTTTCCTATATTTCAAAATAACTGCACGTGAACATTTACAAGAAAGTTTGAATCGAAAATAATTTCCGGACATTAATTTAGCAATTGCTTTTATTGATTATAAGAATATATTATACATATTGCATTACGTTAATTGTTGATTAACAAAAAACTAGTTATAGTTTTATTAAATGTAACAGATGTTTAAAATTACTTTCAACATTAATTAAAATTAAAAAAATCATACATATATATAAAAATATATATATACATTTATACATATATACATATCTGTTTGTTTATTTGTTTTTTTTTGGGGGGGGGGGTGTTAGCTAGCTATACTATAAAAATTATATATAAAGTTACTGAGGATTTTCAAGGAAACAGGGATGTATAGAATCTTTATGTAGCTGAAGCAAAAGAAATTCATATACATTTCATGTTTCCTGATTTACAGATAAAATTTTAGTAAGTAAACAGGTTTCTGTAGCGTTACAGACACCAAATTTTTAGATTTACATCTTTTTTTAACAGTTTACAGACAAAATTTTAGTAAACATATAGATTTAACTAGTTTTACACTTTTAATATTAGACCAGAAACCCAGAAAACCCAGAACCCTTGGAACGCTATTCCTAGGGTTTCAGGCTCGATTCCCGACTTGGTCATTTTTCACGATGTTGGTTCTACGCTTCGTTAGGAAGTGATATTTTACATATTTATTGGTCAATAATTTCAAGCATAGTTTCACAGCTGAAAATTAAACTTTAATATTAGATCCTTTACTTTTCTTTTCAGCGTGATATGCATTTTATCCACTGCTTTATACTCGTTTAAAAAGTGTTAAGAAATTATAAACTTTTTTCTTAACTATACTTTAATGCATCCGTTATTTTATGTTCTCTTACAAACAAGAATGCAAATGATGCTTCTTCTCTCTTTATACACATATAGCTATGAATACCTTTTCGATTTCTTATTTAAACTGGGACCACTTGTGTCAAGCTTCTCAGGCCCGGCGATGTTTAAACTACACTGCAGTGAAATCCCCTATTCTATACAAAAATGGACGGGTTTCACAATAGCTGCATTTAAGTTCACACACATACTGTGACAGATATATCAAGGATTTCGGACACCCCTCTTTTTAAGAAAATTCTTGTTCGGGCCTCAGAGACCCGGTTCGACTGCTCACGTATTTTATTTGACATTGTGAATGTGAAGGAAAAGGTTGTGAAATGCATCTTTGTTTAACATACAATGATAATACTACCTCTGACAATAAAGTTCGATGAATAGTCCTGTAACATTAATGTAGACGAAATATTAACGAAAGTTACCATACCATCCTTCGAAATAATCATATCCCATAACTATGGACCGCTGAGATCTGTTATACATGTCCTGGGAAATTTGCAAGAAGTTCTCTTCTGGGATGGAGTTCAAAACTTCGTCACGTTTCGTTGGATGCCAGCAATAGTTGGTAGTCAGCAAATCTCTTTCAAAGAGAGTTCGAGTGGACAAAATAGGAAGAGGTCTGGAGGATTGAGATCTGGCGATTACGGTGGATGTTCAATTTGCACCACCCCTCATGAATTTCTTTCGGTGTCTTGCAAAGCTTAGAACAAAACTTTAAACTGATATTTTGTTCCTTCATTTTCCTGTTCTCAGTGAAGAACAATACACTGAACAAGCACTTAGTAAAGCACGTCTTGCACAGAAAGTAAACGACCCTCAACTGAACAACGATGGGAGAAAATGGTCAACACTTTCCTCTATGCAGGTGCCTTGCATAGAGACCTTGTAAGTTGAAGTTTCAAATGATCAGGAATATATGAATGAGGAAGATGGAGTAGTAGGGACACAGAAAAGTATAGTAATCGTCAGTCAAGTTCAGAATCGGTAGAAGATGCAGTCTTATATATTGACTCGGATATTATAAAATCCGTTGACTGCTCTATTGGAAAAGATAAAATAACGAAATGCAATGAAAAAGAACCAAGACGAATTTTTAAATCTCCTTCTCACAATATTGTGTCAAAATTTTTCTGGAATGTTGGCAATGCAAGGATCGTATCCTGCCCTTTGTATTTTCCGAAATTGCTGTTTGTTGAAATTAGAGCAACGCGTGTATTAAAATGGATAAAATCCACTGCGGGTAACTTACAAAAATAAATAGAAGCTCATCAGACAATGTTACAGAAATACAAAAGACGATTACAGAAATATGAAAATACGGACATTTATTTGTCTTTATTTAGGAAGTATTCACAAATCCTCTCGTGTAAATTCTCGTGATATTTGGAATACCGATGGCACAAGACTTACAATTTTCAATCGGAATAAGCCATATAATCGCTTTTCATTCCTTTAAGAGGCATAATATTAGATGACATAGATGATCGTCTTTCTAAAAAAGAACTGGATTAATTGGCTTCCATAAAAGCAATTTATGAAAATATTGTTCTAAATTGTCAACATGTATATAATCAGGGAAATTTTGCGACTATAGATAAAAAATTAGACACTTTTAAAGGTAAATGTTTCTTATGTCGGTATATTTCATGTAAATCTGTAAAACATGGACTAACCATATTTGCTTTACTCGATTTTATGACATTTTATACTTCGAATCCTAAAATCTATTCAAGGCTCAACCGAAATATTAGTATAATATGAAAAATAATCCTGATAAAATTGTCAAGAGGATACTAGAGCTCTTTTATAACTCTGGGCTTAATCTCAACGTTGACAATTGGTATACCATACCAGTTATGCATAAGCTAGAGATCTCCTTCAAAAGAAAATAACCTATATTGGAACTGTTAAAGAATATGAAAGAAAACTACTGGAAAAATTCGTTTCTAGAAGGAAACGAAGAGTATATTTCTCTTATGGATTCCAGAAGAAAAAGACTTTGGTATTCTACGTTTCACCCCCCCCCCCCCCCAAAAAAAAATGTAAATGCGCGGTATTTTTGTCGACCATCCCAATGATGTTGATATCGATGTTTCAACTGCAGAAGCCTAGAAACCAGAAATAACACTTTACAATCTAACGAAGGAAGCTGTACATATAGTAGATGAAAAGTCAGCGACTTATATTAATGCAAGAATTAGAAACAGATGTATGTCAGTATTTTTTAAACAGTAGCAATAAATGTGGGGAATATATTGTTATCTGCTAAATCGTCACTGCTCCAAACAGAAAAAAATATAATTTTTGAAAGTTATGGCGTTAAAACTTCTGAAAATTATGTGAAAAAAAAAGAGGTTTGCATCCTTTTCCAAATGAATTAAATTTTAAATTAGATAGCAATCGCAATGAAAATTTTGAAGCACCATCGCTAAAAACAGTTTTAAAAAAGGCAAAATTGAGCAAAATTGATGGAAAATTTCAAATGAAAAGTTTTAAAAATAAAAACGTCGAGTATAGAAGTGTTATTTGCAGAACATTCCTCAGAAATGTAAATTTTATTTAGTTTTATAAAGTCTTATAAATATTATTTAATTTGAGAAAAATTGAGGATATCGTAATTGTTCATAGTTTAATATTAATTGCATATATAATTTAATAAAACTGATTTCTTTTTTTTAATTTTTACATATATATATATCATCAAACTGATGAAAACCTTTAGTTTAAAAAAATATTTTGTTTCGTATTTATCAATTTATAATACTACGTTTAGAACACAAATGTTTTATTCTAAGAAAAGTTACTTTTACAGGTTTCTTAAGCAAAAATTCGATTCGGGCCTACAAGGCCTGTTGCGAACTCACGTTTGACAGAAAGCAGTGCGAGTTCTCCCGGGTTAATCTACTGATAGAAGAAACATTGAATTCTATCCAATGTTATTAATTAATAATCAAATACTATTAATTAATCAAATGCTACTATACATTGAATTTTATCAACATTAGCATATACATTCCATCATTACCTTTACGAGGGTTGTTCAATAATTATTGTCCGTAGTGTATATAAAATGTTTTTACAGCGATTGTTGTTGTTTAATATCGAAGCCTAATATCTTAGATGCTTATATTCTCAATTTCAGAACTGTAGTTTCTACATTCACTTAATTTTGGAGGAATGGCTGAAATGCAGAAAGACAGAATTTTAACATTTGGGACTAAATTTATGACAATAGATGAAACATAACTGCTAATGTTTGGAGTCGAGATCATATTGATAATCCCACATCTCTACCAATAACACAAATGTATACATTTAGGATATTAATCAATTTCTCAATTAATTTTCAGTAGTGAAATTACGCCTGATATTTTTAGATGCGTGAATATCCATACTTCTACTAAGCGTAAGACCAACTCAGTGAAAAATGTCCAAGCCGGGAATCGAATCCGGAACCCTTGGAATAGCGCTCCACGTGCTCTACCATTTAAGCTACGAGGACGATAAGTAGTCTTACGCTTAGTAGAAGTATGAATATTCACGTATCTAAAAATATCAGGCGTAATTTCACTTCTGAAAATTAATTGAGAAATTGATTAATATCTTAAATGTATATGTGTTTTTACCGATGCTGGGTCTCTAGTGTCTCATGTTACGCCACAGAATTGTGTGCTCATTAAGACGTATCTAGTGCTGCGATTTGCAGCTTAACCAGCATATAAAGTGAAAAATGCTGAGATGGGCATCCTCCTCGTAGCTTAAATAATAGAGCACTTGGAGCGCTATTCCAAAGACTCCGGGTTCGATTCCCGGTTTGGACAATTTTCACTGAGTAGGTCTAACGCTTAATAGAAGTATGAATATTCACGTATCTAAAAACACAAATGTAGTTTCATAAGCTACAAACCAGTATTTCACCACCCCCCCTAGCTCTTTAAAAACTGCCTCAAAAAAAAAAAAAGTCTTTAAAATTTCACCACTCCCTCCAAAACTATGCTACTGTAGCAGCTAAGCTACGGCTCTAAAATTGGCATATCGGCACTTAAAACATTCGAAATACGTCTACTACTTCGATATTTCACATCAACCATCGCAATATAAATATTTTATATTCACAGAGTCATGAATTATAATTAGGGCATTATAATTAGTGAACCATCCAGAAATACTGAGTAGCTATTATTATTTAACGGTTATACATAAAATTACGCTGTTAACATAAAAATATATTTACTTCGTCAAAAATATTTTAAAATATATTTTCAGAATCGACTCTTAAACCTGTTACATGTTTATTTCATGACTCTGTTTTAATATGTTTCAAAACATCTGTATGTTAGCATTTACTAGTTTGCTTCTAATAGAATCTCTTGCAACTACTTCTGTTATTGCTTGCTAAGATATTAAGTAGAGGAATATATTATGCATGTTGCTTTAAGTTAATGGTTGATTCACAAAATACTAGTTTAAATTTATTTAATGCATAAGATGTTTAAAATGCATCGAACAATGAATAAAACTATAAATAAATCCTACATTTTTTTCAGATAATAAATAACCTATTTATTCTATAAGTATTTTTAAAAAGTTAATTCTTTTTCTAATAGTACTTTTAAGTATTTATTCTATAAGAATTCTATAAGAATAAGAATTTTTTCTTATATTTTCGTAGTTTATGTTACATGATCCTAAATACCTTTTTTCTTTTTACTTGATTAACGGATCTCACATAAAAGAAAAAGTACCAATTTGCCACGTATGTTTCTTTTATGTATCTTCACCGATTATTCCGAAACTACTCGATTGATTCATTATGCTATTGGTTATTCTAATAATTATTATTATTGTTGTTGAAAGAATATAATTTAGAAACTTCTCATTTTTAAATTCCATTAAAATTGGTTCAGTACAGTATTTCAAATTCGAAATAAAAACAATTTTTTATGCATAATTTAAAAGTACAGTCTCAACAAAAAGAAATCTTAACTCTTAAGATTTTAGACGTTTTGTTAAATATCTAAAAACATACATAAGGAATTATTTTGAAACTCCAGGTGTGTTAACAAAATAGTTCACGTCCTATATTTTCGCGAAGAGTTTTTCCCGAAATCCAATAGGGGACAGTCAACAAATTGAAAAAGAACGAAGATCTTATGGATAACCCTGTCAAAACTAATGAAGCAAAAGAGTTCAAAAACAGATTATGGTTAAGTGGCTTGTTGTAATAAACTATGTTCATTTTTATGAATATATCATGTAAACACGCAGAGAAATTAAGGTTTTTATAAAAACGGTCCCAAAGTTTTTTGCTTATAATTTGCAATTTCTTCATAAAACACAATATTCTTTTCAGAAAATATGACAATCAATATTGTACACAACACTCTGTGATAAGAATTTAAAAAAATAAAATTTGTATGACAAATAAGCAAATTTACTAAATAGTTTTTACTGCGCGTGCGTCAACGCTATTAAAATTTCCTTTGCATATTATGATAGATAAATGTATAGAGCAATTTTTGTGAAAGTCTCAAAAACATAGCTTGAAATTTCTGATAATTATCGTTGATAGAATAAAATATAAATCCGTTATTCCCAAAATAAAGCAAAAAGATAAGGAGCTGTATTCAACCTTGTAGGAAACCAATATTAGTCCAATGTTGCGCCAATATTTCATTTATTGAAAATATTGCCAATAAAACGCCAATATTGGTTAAATATTGACATTTCATTGGAAATATTTCCAATAAATTCCCAATATTGTACAAATATTGGCGTTACATTTTAAATATTTCTAATGAATCCCCAATAATGTTGAAATATAGGCGTTACATTGGAAATATTTCCAATGAAACCCCAATATTGCACAAATATTCGCGTTACATTGGAAATATTTCCAATGAAACCCCAATATTGTACAAATTTTGGCGTTACATTGTCATAATATTCGCTGCAAATATTGGCTAAATAAGGACAAGACGTAAACACCCCAATATTGGAGAAATATTTCATGCCAATAATGCACCAAAGTGCCATTATTGCTCCAAGATTTAGCCTATAATGGCCCAATACTTTTTGGCTACTGGGGAAATATTATTAGTATGTGCAATATTGTGTGGGCACTAATCTATGGAATATGGATCCTGCCTTGTCATATTTTTGCTTCTTTTGCTGTATTATTGATGAATTGATTATACTTTATTTTATATAAATATTAAAAGTTTTAATCAAATGCACAAAGTGCCACTTTGGGTCATTGACTTTGACATTGATTTTAAACAGAGACGCTGACTTAAAAAAAAAAAATAATAATAATGATTTTTTTTTTTTTTTTTTTTTTTTTTTTTTTTTTTTTTTTTTTTACAGGAGAAATAATTGGCAAATTTTTTGAGAGGTGGTGGGTAATTACTTATTTTAATATAGTTCTGTGCATCTAAAACACAATGCATTTTATATTTATTTTTATCTATCTACACAAGAAGAAAGTATTGCATTCGTGAAAATTTTCGACTTACAGTTTTCGATGAATCCTGAACCTGATATGATGATTGACTATACTGTATAATAGACTGACTATATATTGATACTGACAGAAATTTTTTAGAAAATGTGTGTCAGTTTGTCTCTCTGTGAGTCTGTATGCGAGAAAAAATTTTATAGGCGCTGTATCTTAAGAACTAATGCACGGAATTTTAAAAACATTATGTTCTGTTAGACTTTGATATAAACTGAATTAAGCTGAGTAGTTTTGTGTGTATATCGCTCAATAGGTAGCGTTGGTAGTCAGCATTTTTTACAATTGTTGTAATAGCTGTATCTCAAGAACTAATGCATGGGTTTTCATAATACTTTGTATTCAGTTAGTTTTTGACATAATTTGGTGCTGATTTTTTTATGGAAATCGCTCAATTGGACGCACCGATATGCGGTATTATTCATGTTTATCTCACGAGCTGTATTTCAATAAATAATAGATGAATATTCAAAAGATTCTGTTAGTCTCTTAAATATATTATTGCTGTTTAGTTTTTTGTGTAAACCTCCTATAGATGGCGCTAGTATTCCTCAATTATTCACAATTTCGCAATAGCTGTATCTCAAGAACTAGTGCATAGATTTTCATCAAGCTTCATATTCAGTTAGTACCTGATAAAAATTGATCCTGCTTAGATTTTATTGTACATCATCCAAAAAGCGGCATCATTATGCAAAATTTAATATTTAAGCAATACCTTTTAGTCAGAAACTAATGCACAGATTTTTATTAAACTTCAGATTCAGTTACAAATTGACATAAATTGTTGCTGAGTAATATTTAGATGCAAATCAACTAATCGGTGACTCTGCTGTGCTCCATTTTTTAGCAAGTATTAATACATTGTGAGTCATAAATATCGAAACAATAGGCTATCTCCTTAAATATTGCCCCTAGACCCATACTTCCAATTGCAAAAATTCAGAAAAAAAGGTGAAATTTTTGATAAGACAAGTTGCAACTCCATGGGGTGTCTATTTGAAAAAATAAGAAAATTAACTTTTTATACGGCCTCCGTAGGAGAAAAATTCCAATTAGGAAAACTTTCCTTATCCAGTCCTGAATAATACACAAAAAGTTGCATCTTCATATCGTCAAAATTCGCGGAGTTATAACCGTTTGAATAATTCATCAGGTTTTATGGGACTAGACACAAATTCAAATGCGCGCAATTCGAAAGACAATATTACTTTAAAAGTTGTAGGAAACGCGTAAAAAATCTATTTTTTGAGTCAGAATTTTGTTTTTTTTCTTTTTTGTGATGGTTAGCCATATAATTTGCTAAGAAAATCACATCGGAAAATTTATCATAAAAATTAAAAAATTTTATATGATTAGTTCTGGTTTAAATAAGATAGTTAAAAATCGTAAAAACTCCAAACATTATTTATCGGATTTCAATTTCTTTCTATTTAATTAAAAATGAAAATCGGATTTTAGTTTTGTTTCGGGGTTTATGTTTTTCAATATTTATCTTAGAACTATTAAAAATATTTATTTAAAAAGTAATAACTTTAAAAAAATCATATTTTCAAAAGTAAATAATTTTTCAATTTTTTAAACAAAACTAAAGTAAAATATTTAAAACTGACATGTTTCAAGTTTGTACTTTTTCTTTAACAATTCTTAACTTTTAATAATTTAAAGACAAGAAATAGTCGGGAAAAAAAGTCATTATACAGAAAAATGAAATGTACTGTTTTAATACCCATTAGTTATTTAAAAGAATGCTTTCCTAAGATGCAGATTAAGTCTTTTTTAAATATTAGCTCTCACAACTTCAAGCTTTTTATCGTCTTAGAGAGGCCTTTAAAAAATCTGTATTCTGATCTCAGGTCAAATCAGGACCGAGACGTTACTTTTTTTTCTGAAGACTCGCCTATCCGGGCCTAACGTATTTTTCATACCGGAGATACTTAGGTCTGCACTGGACGAAATTTTAAATCCCGGTCTCGAACAATCCGTATTAAAATCAAAGCCTCTGACGAACCTAATACGTGCATAAAATAAGTAAAATTTGGTTCAATCAATATTTTTACAAAAACCACATAAACTTTAATATCGCTTTTATTTAAAAAAAATCTTTAAAATTGATTTTTTAAGAATGGTATATTTAAATGCTAAAAAGTTAAACAAAATAAAACCAGAGAAAATAATCTGCCTATAACGGAATTCTGTCTTAAACAGAAAATATGTTGATCCATGCAAAATAAATGCAATAATATCCGAGAAAAGAATAAACTCCATTTAACCCTCCTAGGAAGGGCATTTGTCTATTATGTATGTTTTCTTTCCTATGTGATTCCGTCTTAAAAGATTTTACTGTATAACTTTTTTCAAAGTCTCCAACGCACGGGATGTGGATTAGCGATAATAAAATATAAGTGAAACATTTACATATAAACAGAGATTCATTGATAAAATGAATATATTACAGTCTTTGGCGCTTCTTTAATAATAAAAAGTATAAATATAAAAATCAGAATTCTATATTAAGTATTTTTGGTCTGAACTCTTCCACGCATAACAATTTTTAACTATACTGAAGAAAAATCTATCTAGAAATTCACGGCTGAGCCAGCTATGATTTAAACTTTTTTCCAGGCTGGTCCAGATTATGATCTCAACATTATTTCATGCCGGACAGAACTTTTTTCCCTATGGGTCGGTTTAGGACCGGACCTATATATTTTGATCTATTCAGACCTCCAGTGCTAATGATCAACATGTTTAGAAAACAAGTTTTGATTTAAATCAATACGCTATTTTATTATGTCCAAATAACAGGCACAGTCTTAAACCGACATATAATAACGAACAACTTGTGGATGATCCCTTATTTGCTTTGAAAATGGATGAATAAGACATCGTTTACAGACATGGTAAAGTGGTGTAAGTCACGAATTTTTGAGAATTTTGGATTTTAATATCTTTGTCAGGTTTTCAGATACGGAGATGAAATTTTTTTTGTTCAAATTAGGAATGGATAAGGAATAATTTCCTAATTGGGAATTTTGATCTACGGGGGCCGTATAAAAATTTAATTTTCGTATCTTTTCATATAGACCCCCCATGGAGCTACAACTTATATTATCAGAAATTTCACCTTTTTTTATGAGTTTTTGCAATTGGAAGTATGGGTCTAGAGGCAATATTTAAGGAGATAGCCTATTGTTTCGATATTTATGACTCACCCTGTATATATGAGATATAAGAAAGTTTTCATATTGCTATTGCAACATCTGACTAGTTATGTATGGTTTGAAAATTAACTAGGGCACTCAGAACTGTTAAATATGTATGTAGTGTATTTTAAATTAACACATAATGTTAATTTATTATCGGTAACTGTCTAAGATTATTTGTTATTATAAAATAATAAAATCTAAAAGTTGCAATATTATTTAGACGTTGTTTTCCTTTGAAATTTATACACAAACCTACATGCCGGTATTTTTATGTTGGAATTCTGTTTATATACGTCTATAATTAAACATGAAACGTGTATATTTACCTATGTATTAATAAAATCAAAATAAATCGTACATTTTCATTTTTATCAGAAAATGGGAATATAGTCTAAATCTTATTTCGTTTTAAAAAACTGTTTTTATCGACCGTTAATTAAAATACAATGAAACATTATGAAACGCATTATTCACAGCCAATATAGAATACGAAAATTCGTATACACATTAACGCACCTAATTCTTTTGTTTCAAGTATTATGCACATACAGTATATACACTTTAATTATATTAGAGAAATTTAAAAATTCACATTCGCCTTTTAAAATTTTACACTGGCGTCGCTCGCAGTCGATTAAAAATTTCATTCAATTATTTTGCTGCACAATTTAATTAAATTTTCAATCATTCTACGAAATTAGAATTAAAAATAATCCTGCATTAAATTTACCGCCCCATTTATCACTATCTCTCTCTAAACAGAATAAATAAATAAAAATCGAAGCATTTATGGATGCTGCGATAAAATACTCTCTTTTATTGGATGATGGATGTGCTTAGTTATTCTCTTCCTTCCCGAATATGTTTGCTTCTATTGCATTGAATATTCATGGCAGGCAATTTACGAAAGTAAATACGTGACGTTCCGATAAATGTAATACTAAAGAGCTCTCAACACTTTGATAATTTATGGATTGTCTCTATGCAGAAATCTTTTGGGATAACGTAGAAGGAATTTCGTTGCTTATTTATTTATCTGTTTATAGGTGAAACGGAATTCTGTTTATTTAAATTAAGTCATAACAGAAAAACAAAGTGAAACATTCAATTAATTTGAAAGGCCCAAAGAAAATCAGTGAAATACATGAAACGAATTTAAATTTTATTGCGCAGGTAGGATTTTATATTTATTTAAATCATCAACAGATTGTATTTTTACTTACCAATATTTATTAGAGCTAATGTGCATGCAAGTCTTGAATGCACATGCTTATATATATACATGTGTGTGTGTGTGTATGTATGTATGTATGTATGTATATCATGCCATAACTGTTAGTTTCGAAGGAACGAGGGAAACCCTCCTTAATTTAGATTAATAGATTGGTTTCTTTTATTTTGGGTCGGCCGATTATCTACTCGAGGGATATAGGTCCATGGGGGGAGCGTCCTTCGTGGGTTTTTTTTTAAGGGAACCTAGCCCGTATTTAAGCAAGGTTCGAAGAAAACAACGAAAACCCCGAACGGTTAAGCCGACGGCTGCGATTGGGTCCGAACGCAGCACCTGCCGTCTACCAGTTAAGAGGTCAAAACCTCTCAGCCACTGGTGGGGCTCAGATTAATAGAATTTCCATGCAGAATTATCCGATATGCTTCAAATTCGGCATACTGGTTTATTCTGATAAGGCGCTTCCCTGATCAGATTTGAGGATTCATTGTTTAAGTATAATGTAGGATGGGTGGGGCTGATACCCACTTTTAATTTAGATAAATGGGCTTTTCGATTCTAATTCTCTTTTTATCACGATTATTTTCTATACATAGTAGTTATTATTCAGTCAATGAGATTTAGCAGCAAACTAGACTAGTATTTCCATCAAATAAATTGCTTTGCGAACAGTTCTCATTGGAATCTCTCCTTTCTTAAACGTTTTCAATCTGGTTAGTTGACATGCACAATGAATGTTTTGGCTTAAAAGCTGAGCTACAAGTAATTTGTGATGGAATTTACGGTGTCAACCTTATTGTTTGTTCCAATAAATTTTAGGCTAGACAGTATCATGAGAAATGCAGCCATTTAGGCTTCAAAATGACTTCGGGGAAAACAACTTTATTTACAGAATTTATTTTAAATACTTTCCTGAAAAACAAACCAATTTATATTAATGGAAAAACTTTGTCGTTTACAACGCTCATAAAATTGTATCATGAATAATTTGGAAAAGAGGCAATGAAATGCTTGGAAAATTGATGTTGGAAATATCTCCTCGGAACAAACAATGAGATTGAAAAACTAATGAGTCTACTCATTTTTTGTCGTTTCGAAATACCTGCTTTTAGAAAAACCCAAACTTATTTACTGATAATTCTGTAAAAAATTCCAATGAACTTCAGAGCATACTTGATGTAAAATTATTACGACAGCATCTTAAACAATATTTTTTTATTCTTTTAGCACTAAGGAAGAGTATGACATGCTCGAAATTACTTGGCTTTAGATATATTTTATTGTGAATAAAAGCATATGTAAGTAATTTAAAAAAAAACATTCTCTTTTTACGAAATTTTTGTACACATGACTAATTTAGGGTATTTTTGCACTGTAAAGATTATCAGATGTATCTGAATATATAAAAATGTACTGTAATCAAAAACGAAAATATACAATAACCTCTTCTAACTCACCTAAGGTTTCGAAAACCATTCCTTTACCTTTAAAAATCCCAGAAAACTATTTGTTTTCGAAAGTGAAAGAAGAATTTATAAAAATTAATTTTTATTAGCTGCCCGTCCTTTTCGGAAGCGTTTCTAAGTAACTTTTACAGTACAATAATCACTTTTTCGGATGCTACCAATTCATACAAAAATATTTTGATATTCGGAGATCATGTTTAATAGGCAAACATACAATTTTAACATTAATATGAAAATTAACATTATTTTGCTACAAATGCATGCACAAAATCAGTTATGCAGCTGAAAATGTTAACTTGAGAATTGATAGAATCCGAAAAAAGTGACATTTTGATTTGAGAAAAGTGATAATTGTACTATAAAAGCCATTTAGAAGCGTTTCCGAAAATGACGGGCAGCTAATAAAAATTAATTTTTATAAATTCTTCTTTCAATTTCGAAAACAAGAAAGTTTTCTGGGATTTTTAAAGGTAAAGGAACGGTTTTCGAAAACTTAGGGGAGTTAGAAGAGGTTACTGTATATTTTCGTTTTTGATTACGGTACATTTTTATACATTCAGAAACATCTGACATTTTTTACAGTAAATGTATCATCGGAAATTAATGTATTTTTTTATCATATTTCCCAAAGTTATTTGTGAAAGACCACAGGAAAAATGAAAAGTAGAGAACCTCATTTATCCAGTTGGATTTACGTTAAACGTTTATGCTATAAGCAATTTATTTATTTTTTTAAATAGATACAATTTTTTTTCATAGAAAAATATGATGGAAAACGGCCCGACTTATCCAGGGGCAAGGGCGGCAAACTGCACTTTATTTAGAAAACTCATGATTTACAAATACATTTTTCATACAATAGGAATAAACGACATTGAACAGCGTAATATTTTTAATTCTGTTCCTATCTATTCGCATATGTATTTCTTACATTCATAATCAATTTTAAAATAATAAGTAATTTTCTTCTGAATTTACTAAACTCTTAATTTAAATCCGTAATATAAACATTGCAGATTACAAAAAATACTTGAGTGATAATAAAACGTACTTGTTGAATCAATATTTACCACCCTAAATATCAAAACAAACGTGAAGAATTATATGAGTGCTAAAAAAAACGTACCGTAAAGTACCGAAAGTACGCCCTTTCGCACTGTAAGCTTCTTCGCCTCCCCCATTATAAGATTTGAAAAACACATGAATCCTGAGAAATTTATAAATTCTAAATATTTTGACCCACCCTCTGCATTTTCCTCTCTATTTCATAAAATTTACAATTAAAAGGTTTCAATTATTAGAATTTTTTGTCTGTTGAAGGAGGGTGTAATTTCACTTTATGGTATATCATTTTATAAAAAAAAAAGTCTATTGATGAATTTTTAAATGTACAAAGATAATGAAAATACAATTTTGAATAGTTTTAACACCTTCATTTTTTACAGTAAAATGATATATGTGGTTTTTTTTAAACTTATATAGTTAAACTTAAATTTTCGATCATTTTGAGCAGTAGTCCCTTGAATTTGTAAACAGATAATCAAAATCAGTTTCAGTTTTTTTTCTGTATTTTATCAAATCCTATTTTTTATCCAGTTTTATAAACTGAGGATTGTATTTTATGTTCAGACTTTTTTTTCTTTCTTTTTACACAGCTTTAAAAAATATCCATTCGGTCAATCTTAATTCTATTCTGCTCTCACAGCTAAAATAGAAAGCATTATAACATTAAGATGCTGAAGCATTATACGTCCACATTTACCCACGAAGAAAGCATCTATTTTTATGATATGGGAAATGTTAGAATTTATTTTCCCAATCCTTATATTCGACTGTGGAATATCTTTCCAAAAACTGAAAAAAATCGATGTTGTTTCGAGGAGGAAAAACATAATAGAAAGTCATGAGTGATTATATATATAAGTATATCTTTTATTAAACCCTTATCTCAAATTTAGGGCTATGACTGTCAAATATAAATATAACCCAGTCCATTGCCTAAATATAAGTTAGTCTTCCTCAAAGCTGATTTAAATATTTCTAGATATTTCTAACATCTAGCTCATTGAAAAGGAAATGAAGGATTTTTCTAGGATTGCTTTAACGATTGCCGGAGTAATAACATACCTCACAACAAGGTCGTAACATAATACTGCTGACTGTTTAAAATCAGTGTCTTGTCACAAAGTATCAGTTTAAGCAAATAGTTTTCATGATTATTGATATTGTAAGTTATTATTTTTTTTTTACCTTTTAATATATAATTATATAATTGCTCAAAAATACATGTATATTTTTATAAAAGAAATATTGAAGCTATTTAAAATATACAAAAATATGTTACTCAAAAATAATAAAAATACAGTTTTATATATTTTAAAAAGCTTTAGTAAAATTTTTAAATAAAATGGTGCATATGTTTTTGAATATTTATATAATTTTTAGCATTTGTAAACACTGCAGAGTGAACAAATAAATGGAATACCTGTATTTTTTTCAATATTGCTTCGCAGTTACTGAAAACTGATTATAATATTTTATCTTTAGACTTTCTTTTACACAGCTTTAAAAAAAAAACCATTCCATCAATTTTAATTCTATCCTGCTCTCACAGCTAAAATAGAAAGCATTATAACATTAGGATGCTGAAGCATTATGCGTCCACATTTAACCACGAAGAAAGCATCTATTTTTATGATCTGGGAAATGTTAGAATGTATTTTCCCACTCCCCATATTCGGCTGAAGAATATCTTTCCAAAAATTGAAAATGTCGATGTTGTTTCGAAGAGGAAAAATAGACTAGAAAGCCACGGGTGAATAAATATATAAGTATATTTTTTAAGAAATATTTATCTGAAATTTAGGTTTTTCACTGCCAAATATAAAAATAACCCAGTTCGTAGCATAAATATAAGTTAGTCTTTAGATAGTAGTCGATTAGTAATCGATTTTGAAAATAATTAGAAATTAGCGGATACAGAGATGGAGAGTTAGAAATTTCTTGTAATTTTGTGATTAATCTTGTAATTGTTGTATTAAAATGCTGCCAATGCGTAACAAAATAAATTAATGTTAAAAATGAATTACTTCCCATTTAATTCATTTGAATGTATGAATTTCTGGTCTATTAAAAATTTATATACGTCTATAAATATATATGAATATAATACCTTTGAAAATTAAAAGACAATTAACAAGTTTTCTTATTGAAGTTTCACATTATCTTCATTTATTTATCTTAATACAGTACGTGTAGTATTTCAATTTTTGAATCTTTTGCATTTTTTAATTTATTTTCGTGAATTTTTAAAATGTTACAAGGAGCTAGAGCTAGTCTTTTTCCCCTACTACAGACAAAATTTGATAAAATAAAATATATTAACGATTAATTAAACCTGCACGCTCTTCTGACGGTTCTGTAAGTTAATCATATTTTTTAACACAATTTTTATTTGCAATGTTCATAATTCTTTGTTTTAGAATTTTACCAGCTCATTCCTACATTCGTGACTTCAATTTAATTGTATGCATACATATATACTTGTATCTACATAGCTATTTTTTAAGTAAAAAAGAAGCAAAATTGTACACAGACGATTGTTTGAATACACAGGCCTGCAAATTGAGAGTCATAACTTCCTCTCTAGAATTTGAGAGATGATTCTAGGGTATTTTGGTGCGCTGATTACGAATATATACTTAGCTTTTTTCCATCACCTTCAGATTTTTCAAAAAAGATACAGATAGAAAATAGAAAAAAAAACACAAGTTTTCACATAAAAAATATATATTTAAAAAAGTACATTACTTTTAACATAAAAAACAACTAAAATACAATAATAACTTATTACTGATCTAAATTACATATAAATTTTATTTGTGTAACCTGATCCTTTTTTCCTGGAAGCTTCGGTTGTACGATTTTCGCTTAAATTTCCGGTTTGGATCGTCGCGCTTCAACAACCAGCAGTAGTCCGCCAACATGCTAGTATTCCATCTTCCTTGATACCGGACTTCTAGCACTTTCAAATCTTGGTGAAATCTTTCGCCTTGTTCTTCGCTAACGGCTCCTAGATTTTCTGGGAAGTAATCTATGTGCGAATTTAAGAAATGAAGTTTGATGCTCATATTACAACCCATTACACCAAAATTTGTAACCATTTTGGCCACTATTTGTTTATAGTCGGAGCTTTTATTGTTCTCTAAAAAGTTTTTTACCACTTCCTTAAATGACTGCCATGCTTGCAACTCAATATCATTAAGTTTTTCATCGAGCTTTTCGTCCGATATAAATTTTCTTAAATCAGGGCCGAAGAAAATTCCGTCTTTCAAATTAGCTTCTGATAAAGATGGAAAAACTGAATGCAGATATTTGAAGCCTTCACCATCTTTATTTAAAACCTTCACAAACTGCTTCATTATACCCAATTTGATGTGTAAAGGTGGCAGTAAAACTTTTTCTCTAGGAACCAAACTCTGTTTATGTACGTTTTTGATTCCTGGGGTTAGTTCAGTTCTTGGAGGCCATTCCTTTTTGGTGCAATGATGTTGTTTATTCCGGCTATCCCACTCGCAAAGAAAGCAAGGGTATTTTGTACAACCACCTTGTTGGCCTAGTAGCATGCTTATGATTTTCAAATCACCACACAACATCCAACCTTGCTGTTCATAAGCTATATTAGCCAAAAGCTTTTCCAAATTTTCATAACATTCCTTTAAATGGACAGAATGTGCAACAGGTAGTGAGGCATATGTATTCCCATTAGTGATGGGTGATTCTGGAAATTTTGAGAATCGATTAAAATCGACATCATATAAAACAACATCGATCATAATAAGAATCGATTTCTCAGTTCTAGAATCGATACTAGAATCGATATTTCGATATTCAGATTCACACAGAGAAGCTCCAAATTAGTAATTGCAAAACTAAGACAATCACTAGGACCGTAATTACCCCCCCCCATCCTCATTTAGGGAGGCATAAAATTAAGCTATTTCAGATTTTAGAGTCGGATAATAAGAATTTCAAGTTTTAAAATGATTGTCACGTATGGATGTCACTTACTCAAAAAATTTGACAAATTTGAGAGACATAACTAATAAAAACACTGAGTAACTTGGCATTAAACCGAGGATAAAGATTACCAAGAACGTGTAACTAGAATGGGATACAAAGAGTATAGACCAAAAAAAAAAATTTTTTCTAATGCCAACCAAATGTTACACGAGATAGTTTGGAAGAACAAAAAATATGCCCCATACCCAGAAGGTCAGGTAAACCCCACTCTTGACGGAAGGGCGACCATAGCCCAAATGTATCTTTTGTCGAAGTTTCAAAATAAGGATTTACAATAAAGTAAAACGAGAATTGGACATTTTAAAAATTGCATGCATACTTTGAACGGCCCATTTAGTTAAGATTGGCGAGGAAGAGGGGGGGGGGGGCGAGTGATTAGAACGGACGAACTTGGAAAAAAAACATAATAAACTACTAACCCAAATAACTGAGCTTCTAAACAAGAATAAGTGTTTAGAATTCATGGGGTGGCCCGCGGGGAACATGCACTCTTTGAAACAATAAAAAGTGCCAAGAGCATGTAACTAGGTGGAGAGAGGGGGTAGTAACAGAAAAAAACGAGGAGATAAAAGCTTTATATGACATGTTACATGAGATGGTATGGAAGAAACAAAAAATATGCTCCCCACCCAGGGGGGCAAGGTAAATTTCAAATGGACAGAAGGGCGATCCCGGCCCTAATGTATCTTTTGTTGAGGTTTGAAAATATGGATTTATAACAAAATAGAACGAGGATTAGACTTTTTTAAAATCGCAGTCATAATTTGAACGATCTTGTAAGTTAAGATTGGTGAGGAAGGGGGGGGGGTAGGAAGGGCGAACGTGAAAAAAAGAAATAGTGGAACTCCGAGAGTGCCGACAGAAGTGAAAGCTTGAACAATTACGTGCGTATTTTTTTATCGTTAGGATATATAATTTTGAATCGTCAGGAAATACTTTTAAATGAATAAAAAAAAGGTTCTATAATATTAAAGAACATATCAATATCTATAAAAAACCGCGCGGTACCATACGTCCAGCTATTGTAGTTAACTCACTATAACTACTTTCTTACATTTTAAACCGCGATAAATACACCAATCAAAATTAGACCATACTATCGATACCTTAACCCTTATCCAAATAAATCGTTTTGTATTTATGCCTGTTACAATATCTGTAGATTACTTTTTGAATTATTCTAATCGAACTTTCAATTCAAAAGATATTACGAATTTAAAGATGACAGTCTAAAGAAATAAAGGAATTATAAGATTTAGTCGGGAAATATTCCCGCTGAATGTAAAATGCATACTTTGTACACAATAATTATCGCTCTTATTGAGGCAGTAAGATATTATTCCACTGTCATGAGGTCTCAGGCTCAAACGCCAGGTCAACTAGAGACAAATTGTGTAAATGATTAAAATTCATTAACAAATGATACAGCGATCCAAATTTTACTCGAAAATTTTAAGTTATTTAAAGCTCGCTGAAAATTGAATGATTCGTTAATATCAAATACTAAATTAGATTATTTTCATTAAGAATAATTTTACTTGAGTCTATGTATTGCTAACAATGATAATTACCATAGTCTATTCTAAATTTAGCGAACACCTTCTCTGTTATTTAACATATCATGGATTTCTAGTCTCTGTAACTTTACATAAGACATAAGTCCGTGGGTTGCCCGTAGATTCTCTATAATTTCATAGAAAACACCGCCTGATCCAAAAGTCAGGACAAACTTTAAAAATGAATAATTCGAAAACGAATCAAAATGGAAAGATGCGGTTTGCACTGAACGGATGTGGCCTCACCAGTGACCGAGAGGTTCTGACCTCTCAACTGGTAGACGGCAGGTGCTGGGTTCGAATCCAATCGCGGCCGTAGGCTTAACCGTTCGGAGTTTTCGTAACCTTGCGTAAATACGGGTTAGGTTCCCTTAGAACGACCCCCACGAAGGGCACTCCCCCCTGGGCCTATATCCCTCGAGTAGATAATCGGTCGACACAAAATAAACCAAACCAAAACCGAATGGTTGAAGAAGAAACCGCGTTTTATGCAACATCTAAAAAAATAGTTTTGTTGGCAACCAACAAATAGCGCTATAGTGTTTTATTGCACAAAAGATGATTTAGAAATGAAAAAAATTGACAACTTACAAGTCAGCTTAATTACAATTAATGTGTTGTGCAGCATTCATAAGGGCAGCTGTGAATCTAGGCACTACATCATTCACAGCATTTAGCAGCAATTCTTGCGTTACAACAGACACACCTTTGCGGTTGGCATCTTTCAATGCTTTCAGTGATGACGTTTGTCGCCAACAGAACTTTATTTTTTCGTTGCCACACAAAATCCGTTTTCAATTCTGTCCGTTTGGTGTAAACCGTATCTGTATCTTGATTCGTTTTCGAATTATTAATTCTTAAATTTCGTCCTGACTTTTAAGACATCCGGTATTTTAACAGTGTATATTCAATATTTTTTAGAATTTTCTCTTTTTTTTTTGTATGTTTATATATCCATTGTTTTTGTTCTATATACTTATACATTTTGTATATACTTATGTATAATGTGGTACTTGGGATTTTACACTGAAATTATATATAATGATCGCAGTTTCCTATACCTTTTTGGTATTGGTGTGTACTAAAATCTTTGTCAAATCTGTTTCAATAATCCTGTAACATTTTTTTCCATGAAGTCAAGCACAAATAATTCAACGAAAAAAAATGACGCGTATTATATTTTCGTTTTTTTACAAAATTCGTAATATAAAGGACAGAATATATAAAATTGTAAAATCTGAAAACTGTTTGATAACATAATGAGCATAATAATTTGGCTAATCATTGTTATATATTAAAAATATATAACATTGATATTTTTTAAATATTATATATATATATATATATATATATATATATATATATATATATATATATATATATATATATACATGTATATATATATATATACATGTATATATATATATATATATATATATATTATTAATATGTTTGTTATATATTAAATATTATTATGATACTATTAAAATAAGAAATAAGATTTAAATAAGATTTTTCAAAACTTCATTTTTAACTCATAAAAAAATTATGAAATTGACTTTCACATATGCACATATATGTATTGCATAGAAGCTATAAAAGAGGAAATATTTTATTATTATTATTACTTACCATTTTTGTTGACACCCAGAATACCAAAATTTAATTCTTTATTTAATACAAGTATAGAATACGTTAGATTTCCTCTGCTCAATAAAGAATTTTATGTAGTGTACATAAAAATACTTAAAATCTAATAACCTATTATGAAATGTATGATTTATTATCAATCATTTCGCGTGTATAATAAATTAAAAAAATTGTACTTATTGTATCATTTATTTTCAATTCGTGAAATATATATGTGCAAAGGCGTTAATATAATATCAGGGGGTGTATACTAAATAATTTTTTTCCACAATTTTTAACATTTTTCTCAATTTTCTCCAGTGATAATTATTTAATTACTTCGTGAAGACCTACAAAATTACTTTTATTCCTAATTAAAAATGCAATACTTCGGCTGAGTTGGATGAGAACCCCATCTAGAGTGCAGTTTTTATTCTATATACTATTGTTTTAGGATTTTACACTTTATTTGTTCAACACTACCTGATTAAATTGGTGTGGGGTATTCGATAAGTATTGATTCACAATTTCCACTGTAAAGTCTAGACTTTTTTTTCAGTGTCACCTATTCTGTTTATTAGTATTTCTTTTGGTACACCATGTCCCTTAAAGGTTTTTGTGCTTTAAAAGCCCATGTAACCAATTTATTAATTTTGTTTAACATATAAGTTTTGAACCTCATTTTAATCCTCTCTTACATCTGGGCAAAGAAATCACCTTAATACAATATTAGTAAGCAAATTTCAAGATTCTAGGCTTTTTAGTAAAACAAAGTTATTTAAAAGTGTTATGGTCCAGAAAAATCTAAAGGGGGGGGGGGGTGTTTGATAGGCATAATGTGTCGTCTATATAGGAACATTGATTAAAACAATAATTTAACCATCATTACTTTAAAAATCGGTTGGGTAGTATCATAGATTATCCCCTACAAATAAACAAACACACAGAAACATAAAATTTACTTCCATATTTAATAAAAATACTAGTAGACCCGACAGACGTTGTCCTTCTTGGCACCGACACCAGAAAATCAAATAAATGTACTTAAATATAGTAATAAGCACGATAAACACTACGCTCTTAATTTAATTTCTTATTACAATTATGTAAGGAAATTATTTTTCTCTCTTCAGTATATTTTGAAGTCGGTTCAATTTTTGATAGAAAAGTTTATTTTTCTCTTTTTTGTTAAAAGTTAACGATTTTCTGAAGTCAGTTAATCAAAATTATAATACAGGCTATATTACTGTAAAGCATACACATTTGACAGGAGCGGGGTTCGAACACGCGATCTCTTTCTTCGAGAAGCAGAGCTTATATCTGGCGCCTTAGACTGCTCGGGCATTCCGTCCGCACTCTATTCATCGAACTTATTCAACACTTTTAATTAGCGAAAAATCAATAACTATTAGTTTTTGCCTAGTTACTAAAAAGTACTGAATCAATTTCGATGAAATGTGAATCTAAACCATTCTTGAATCCACTGAAACACACACGCAAAATTCCATTAAAATTGGTCCAGTCTTTTAGGAGGAATTCAGTGACATACACACGCACAGAAGATTTATATATATAGAGATAAGCATTAAAAATTTCAGGGTTTTGCGCCGAAGACATAGCCAAATTAGGAAAATGTGAATTATCTCACGAACTACTGGATTTAAACGAATTTGTTTAGTACCATTCGACTCAGAATGAAAAAATGCACTAAAATATGTTATCAGTTGAAAAATAAATACAAAAACCGATTTTTAAGGAATTTTTTAAAAATTCACTCTTTTTTCTTCTCCTCTTAGGGGTGCAATTTTTGAAAATCCCTTTTTAGCGGCACTCGATGTTATAAGAAGTATTTTTATCCCAATTTTCAAGATTTTTGGTTCGGTAGAATTTTGTGCTGTTATTAATACGAAATCCTGACTTTCTTTTATATATACAGATAAGGATTGAAAATTCCAGGTTTTTGCGCCGAAGACATCGTCAAATTAGGAAAATGTGAGTTATCTCATAAACTACTGGATTTAAACGAATTTGCTTAGTACCATTCGATCCAGAATAAAAAAATGCACTAAAATATGTTATCAGTTGAAAAATAACTACAAAAGCC
This sequence comes from Maratus speculifer, assembly GCA_964019185.1. Taxonomy (NCBI): domain Eukaryota; kingdom Metazoa; phylum Arthropoda; class Arachnida; order Araneae; family Salticidae; genus Maratus; species Maratus speculifer. The sequence continues at coordinate 374,937,753 of OZ025294.1, read as the reverse complement.
GATTTTTAAGGATTCTTTTTAAAGTTCGTCCTTTTTTCTACTCATCTTAAGGGTGGAATTTTCGAAAATCCCTTTTTAGCGGCACTCGGTGTTATAAGAAGTATTTTTACCCCAATTTTCAAGATTTTTTGTTCGGTAGATTTTTTTTTTTTGTGCTGTGATTAATACGAAATCCAGACTTTCTTTTATATTTATAGCACTTTTAATTAGAGAAAAATCTCTAACTATTAGTTTTTGCTTAATTATTAAAAAAGTACTGAATCAATTTCGATGAAATGTGAATCTAAACCATTCTCGAATCCACTGGAACGCACACACAAAATTTCATTAAAATCGGTCCAGTCGTTTAGGAGGAGTTCAGTTACATACACACGCACAGAAGATTTTTATATATAAAGATAAGCATTGAAAATTTCAGATTTTTGCGCCAAAGACATCGCCAAATTAGGGAAATGTGAATTATCTCACGAACTACTGGATTTAAACGAATTTGCTTAGTACCATTCGATTTGGAATGAAAAAATGCACTAAAATATGTTATCAGTTGAAAACTAACTACAAAAGCCGATTTTTAAGGAATTTTTTTAAAGTTCATTCTTTTTTCTACTCATCTTAGGGGTGGAATTTTCGAAAATCTCTTTTTAGCGGCACTCGGTGTTATAAGAAGTATTTTTACCCCAATTTTCAAGATTTTTGGTTCGGTAGATTTTTTTTTTGTGTGTGTGTGTGTGTGTGTGCTGTGATTAATACGAAATCCAGACTTTCTTTTATATTTATAGCACTTTTAATTAGAGAAAAATCACTAACTATTAGTTTTTGCCTAATTACTAAAAAAGTACTGAATCAATTTCGATGAAATGTGAATCTAAACCATTCTCAAATCCACTGGAACGCACACACAAAATTTCATTAAAATCGGTCCAGTCGTTTAGGAGGAGTTCAGTTACATACACACGCACAGAAGATTTTTATATATAAAGATAAGCATTGAAAATTTCAGATTTTTGCGCCGAAGACATCGCCAAATTAGGAAAATGTGAATTATCTCATAAACTACTGGATTTAAACGAATTTGCTTAGTACCATTCGATCCAGAATAAAAAAATGCACTAAAATATGTTATCAGTTGAAAAATAACTACAAAAGCCGATTTTTAAGGATTTTTTTTAAAGTTCGCTCTTTTTTCTACTCCTCTTAGGGGTGGAATTTTTGAAAATCCCTTCTTAGCGGCACTCGATGTTATAAGAAGTATTTTTACCCCAATTTTCAAGATTTTTGGTTCGGTAGAATTTTGTGCTGTTATTAATACGAAATCCTGACTTTCTTTTATATATACAGATAAGGATTGAAAATTCCAGGTTTTTGCGCCGAAGACATCGCCAAATTAGGAAAATGTGAATTATCTCATAAACTACTGGATTTAAACGAATTTGCTTAGTACCGTTCGATTCAGAATAAAAAAATGCACTAAAATATGTTATCAGTTGAAAAATAACTACAAAAGCCGATTTTTAAGGATTTTTTTTAAAGTTCGTTCTTTTTTCTACTCATCTTAGGGGTGGAATTTTCGAAAATCCCTTTTTAGCGGCACTCGGTGTTATAAGAAGTATTTTTACCCCAATTTTCAAGATTTTTGGTTTGGTAGATTTTTTTTGTGCTGTGATTAATACGAAATCCAGACTTTCTTTTATATTTATAGAACTTTTAATTAGAGAAAACTCACTAACTATTAGTTTTTGCCTAATTACTAAAAAAGTACTGAATCAATTTCGATGAAATGTGAATCTAAACCATTCTCGAATCCACTGGAACGCACACACAAAATTTCATTAAAATCGGTCCAATCGTTTAGGAGGAGTTCAGTTACATACACACGCACAGAAGATTTTTATATATAAAGATAAGCATTGAAAATTTCAGATTTTTGCGCCAAAGACATCGCCAAATTAGGGAAATGTGAATTATCTCACGAACTACTGGATTTAAACGAATTTGCTTAGTACCATTCGATTCAGAATGAAAAAATGCACTAAAATATGTTATCAGTTGAAAAATAACTACAAAAGCCGATTTTTAAGGAATTTTTTTAAAGTTCATTAATTTTTCTACTCATCTTAGGGGTGGAATTTTCGAAAATCTCTTTTTAGCGGCACTCGATGTTATAAGAAGTATTTTTACCCCAATTTTCAAGATTTTTGGTTCGGTAGATTTTTTTTGTGTGTGTGTGTGCTGTGATTAATACGAAATCCAGACTTTCTTTTATATTTATAGCACTTTTAATTAGAGAAAAATCACTAACTATTAGTTTTTGCCTAATTACTAAAAAAGTACTGAATCAATTTCGATGAAATGTGAATCTAAACCATTCTCGAATCCACTGGAACGCACACACAAAATTTCATTAAAATCGGTCCAGTAGTTTAGGAGGAGTTCAGTTACATACACACGCACAGAAGATTTTTATATATAAAGATAAGCATTGAAAATTTCAGATTTTTGCGCCAAAGACATCGCCAAATTAGGGAAATGTGAATTATCTCACGAACTACTGGATTTAAACGAATTTGCTTAGTATCATTCGATTGAGAATGAAAAAATACACTAAAATATGTTATCAGTTGAAAAATAAATACAAAAGCCGATTTTTAAGGAATTTTTTAAAAGTTCGCTCTTTTTTCTACTCATCTTAGGGGTGGAATTTTCGAAAATCTCTTTTTAGCGGCACTCGATGTTATAAGAAGTATTTTTACCCCAATTTTCAAGATTTTTGGTTCGGTAGATTTTTTTTTTGTGTGTGTGTGCTGTGATTAATACGAAATCCAGACTTTCTTTTATATTTATAGCACTTTTAATTAGAGAAAAATCACTAACTATTAGTTTTTGCCTAATTACTAAAAAAGTACTGAATCAATTTCGATGAAATGTGAATCTAAACCATTCTCGAATCCACTGGAACGCACACACAAAATTTCATTAAAATCGGTCCAGTAGTTTAGGAGGAGTTCAGTTACATACACACGCACAGAAGATTTTTATATATAAAGATGGATTACTTTACATTTTGTTTTTGTTTAAAAAATAATAATTTGTGTAATATACATAAAAATATGTATCAACCAACAACATTTTACAGGATGTAAAATAATTTCCATGTATAATACATTAAACAACTGCATTTGAATATATTTTATTTTTAACGCGCGAAATATATATGCACAGGCGTTAAAATAATCCCTAGTGTATGCGCTAGTTAAATATTTTTTTTTCCAATTTTTAGCTGTTTCCGCACTTTTATTCCAGTGAAAATTATTTAATTATTCCGTGACGCCCTACATAATTACTTTTATTTCGAATACAATAGGGAATACTTTGGCTTAACATATAGGTTTCGCAACCTCATTCTAATTCTCTCTCACATCTGGGCAAAGAAAGCACCCTAATACAACATTAGGATGCAAAGGCATTGTTTGCTTCCATATATATCGAAAAAGAAACCTCCTATTTTTTACGATCTGGGAACTGTTAGCTTTTCTTTTTATTCTTTCCCCATCTTCGGAAGCAGACCTCTTCATAAATAAAGAAATCGATTCCGTTTGACGAGTAGCCTATATATAAAATTCAGGAGCTAGCTTTTGATAGCTGTGTAGATATTTTTGATATAAAAAAATATTTATATACTACGTTACTTTTGCTAGATCGGAAGTTTTTTAATTAATAAACCTTTCAAGGTTTTATTTAGAGAAAAATAAAATTTTGTTTATAAAAACAATTAATAAATGAATGTATATGCATAAAAGTTTTAATCACATTTAACTTTCAGATGACATTATTTTTTATTTTATTTTTATATAGGTAAAATTTAGGAGATGGCTTTTGATATCTGTGCAGTATTTTTGTTATAAGAAAAATATTTTTCGTTACTTTGCTAATTCGGAATATTTTTAATTAATAATCTTTTCAAAGTTTTATTTTAATAAAAGTAGGATTTAGTTTATAAGAATTATTCAGTAAATAAATATATGTATATGCATAAATGTTTTTTAATTACATTTTGCTTTCTGATGACGTATTATTTTATGTTATTTTTATGTAGTCTATAATGTAAAATTTAGGAATTTAGAAGTTTAGGGGCAGACCACTTCATAAATAAAGATATCGATTCCGTTTGAATAGTAGCTTATATATAAAACTAATGAGCTAGCTTTTGATAAATGTGTAGATGTTTTTGGTATTTAAAAAATATTAATTGACGTCAATTTTTCAATTTCGGTATATTTTTAATTAACAATCTTTTCAAAGTTTTATTTTCAGATGAGTAGGATTTAGTTTATAAGAAGAATACAATAAGTTAATATATTTATGTGTATAAATGTTTTAATTACATAATACTTTTACATGAGATTATATTATATTTTATTTTTATGTAGTCTATATGTAAAACTTAGAAAATGTCGTTTGATATCTGTGTAGAGGTTTTTTATATAAAAAAAAATGACGTCACATTTGCTATGCCGTGATATTTTTGATTAATAATATTTTCAAAGTTTTATTTTAAGTAGTGGTAGGACTCAGTTTATAAAAAAAATCAAGTGAATAAATATATGTATGTGTTTAAATGCTTTAATTATCTTATGCTTTGAGATGACATCATATATTATTTTATTTTTAAGTAACCTACATGTAGAACTCAGGAGCTAGCTTTTGATAGTTGTGTAGATATTTTTGTTAAAAAAAGGGTCCTTACTTTTGTTATTTAAGAATATTTTAAATAGGCAATCTTTTCGAAGTTTTATTTTAATGAAAATAGGTTTTAGTTTATAAGAACAATTAAATAAATAAAAATATGTATAATTGTTTTAATTACGTTATACTTTGGAATGACATATTTTATTTTATTTTTACGTTTGTAATTATGTCCTTTTATGCATTACTGTTTGGAATATCCTAAAATTGAGTAAGAAGAAGAAAAAAATAAGTTGAATTTTTGTTGCTATTATTATTATTAGTTATCGTTAAAACACTATTTTTAATTGATAATAAGTAATTATTTTTAGAACGACGAAAAATTTAACTTCATATGCAGCTCAATTATGATGCATTATAAACAGATAAAAAAGATGTTTTGAGGACCAGAATTTCTGAAAGTAATCGCGGACTACTTTCGGTTGCATACAACTTACATATAAATTGAGGTGTAGCCTATCCCAGTGGATATATTTATTGACTATTAGATCAACTACAAGTTACGGAGAGCAGTCAACAGGAAATTGGATAGGTAACAGAAAAGTTAATGCAGTAAAATGATAATAGAATCTAAGAAAAATGATTATTATCCATCATTTTAAATAATATCACAATGTTGAAATAGAGAAATCACAATTACCAATATTTCAGAAATCTTTTTAAACATACAAAGCTTAAATAAAATTAAGTATTGAAAGTAGATTTAGGGTTAATTTTGAAACAGTTAAAATCAAAGTGGTGGATATCTATTACCAATGTTTTGCAATGTTTGATTTGTTAGTTTCTTGTTTTTTAGTATATTACACATGTAATAAATACAACATTTTAAAAAGAGTTTGTTTTGTGCAATTTAAAAACAGCTACACTGGAACTGGCAAGGGTGAATCTTGCTACCAATGCAAAAAACTTGCACTCTACAAGTTCTAAAACCTTTCTGAGATGTTTAATAAATAAGGCATTTAAAAAATCATTTGCCAGTACATAGTTACACATATTAAACAAACGAAGCATATTTTTAAAATATCAAATAGAAGAATACATTTAATAAATTAAAACCAAGAAATTAAAAATTTTGCAAAGCTGTGTTTGTAGAGAAACACACTTTTACTTTAGCTCAATTAAATTATCGCTAAATCCACTTGTATTTTTGAATTAACTTTCTTGAAGTCTCCATCTATAAAAACCGTATAACAATAATGTTACTTGTGACTTCGATACTGTTCTATTGTCAAATTAATAGAAATTCTACATATAAATAGCTTTTTCCTAAATTATACTTGCATTTTTCCATATTACCAGTTAGTTTCCCAATGCAATTTCACATTATATACATACCAACTTCCGACTATTTTAAGCTCAAACAGTTGTACTCGAACTAAAATTTTATTTAATTAACGAATTTGAAGAAACTTTCTAACGATTACCTCATTTAACACCATGTATGTTTTAATAAATAAAATTTTCTGATTTAAGGTGTGTATTCCTGTATAAAAACGGTGGATGTTGGCAACTATGATATTGGCTTTTTCTTTACTTTTCCTGCAATTCCAATGTTCGTTAAACATATTCGTTGAATCTGCTTTTTTTTCATATACATGCACGGTACAGAAAGTAGTCTAGGGTATGGAAAAAAGTTGTTCAAAAAACTTTGTTTTATCTTCCAGTATTCTACTGCGGCAATGATCATAGTAGTCGTCACACATATTATAATGCATTTTTACGCAACGATACTTTGCAGTAATCTCAAAAATATAAAAGTGCTTTACCAAATAACTTTTAAATAACTAATTACCAAATAACTTTTAATATGATTACTTTAAATGATAACTGATTGGGGATTGCGTTCTATGCGATTTCCGTTCAAACTTCATATAAATGTATCCTCACATACGAAAAATATAACAGCTAATAGAATATTCAGAAGCAAAGGCATTGTTATCTTCTATATACCGTAAAACATCCTTTCAACTTTTACAACATGGGACCTGTTTTTTCCATACTGAATTCTCATCTTCTAAAGAAACTTCTTTATAAAAAATATTGATTCTTTTCGGAAAGTGTCTTTTTATGATGAAGGCTAGAAGCTAAGTTAGAATAAATGCATCGGAGTTTTTACATAAAAAGTTATTGAAATATATTTTTCTGTTGTCGAATTTTCACTTTATATCTTGATAACTTTTACCTTCACATTTCGAAGTATTAAATTTAGCAAGTAAAAATGTTTATTCCGAATCTTAGATATTTTAGAATCCCGATATACCAAACATAATAACCTAACCTTTTAAAGCTAAATAAAGATGAAACTAAAATGTGCCTTTTATAGAAAAAATATTAAAGAAAGACCAGATACCGTCTGGGGTCCAAATACCGGCAATTAGGGTTCAGGGAAGCAGAGTACTCCGCCCTAGTCCCTAGGCCCGCACTGGCCCTTATAACTCTCGCGGTGAGGACTTCGACTAGGGTCCAAGTTCGCACAGTGGACCTTATTGGCGTTAGGCAGATTTTCTACCTTTAATTGATAGAAGAATGCTGTGAGAAGTAGCTCGCTCATGTCTGTATTATTTACAAACAGCCGAGACAAAACCGTCTGAGACAAATATATTCGGGGTGTAAGTTAGGATGATCGCTAGTTTTATCGCCCCACCCACCTACTAACCGTTTTTCAGTGTCCTTAATTTGACTATGTTTTCTTTAAAATTTGTCAGGTTTCAATTTCTCCCACTTTTTTTTTACTTTTTAATTTAGAGTCTAATACATACGGGTCGTAAATAAAGATTTTCGACATTTTTCGTGGTCACTTAACAGCGACAGTACTTTGCGCAAGAGAGTAGTACTGTTCGGGAGTAGTTTGCGGTCGCGGACGAAGGTAAGCCACTCACCCCCCCCCCCCCCCATCTCTCTTAGTTTTGGCCCTGAATGTGAATGAAAGCTCTTTTTCTTTTTTATCGCAGGTGTCAAGATACTTATTAGCAGAAATACTGTATTAGATATTGTATTAATTAAATACTAAAATCAGTTAATGAAAACTGTCAATTTGTAGAGAATCCCGTATCATTCAGCTGTTTTTAGTAAGCAAAGTAAAAAAAAAAAAAAAAAAAAAAAAAAAAAAAAAAAAAAAAAAAACTTACTATCATAATGATAACTTTTTCAATTTTCACGATATTTGATTGGATTTCTTTTATGAGTTACTCAATAGAATTGACTATTAAATGATGTAGAAAATCGTTTTTATCGTTCGCGCATGCGCAGATAAAATTTATTTCATACAACTATTCATATTTCATGAAATATTTAATATATCTATATTCCATTCACGCTGTACTTTTTCTACTACATTTTGCCAATTTTTCTAAAATTCGAATTAAATTTGGTCAAAAACCCTGATGATATAAACAAAAACATACCAGAAATCGCTCTTTATCTATGAATATACATTCTATTTTTACAACAATAAGTGTACTTCTTGTACAGTATCCACATATTTGAATTCTGCAGAGATAAATTGTTTCGAGCATTTTCATGTGCAGGGTGATTCTAAATATTTCTATTATTCATTGATTTTTTGTCGGCCCCCTAATTGCCCTGCTTATCAAATGTTTGTTGATAAAAATGAGGTCAAACATAATCTTTATAATCCTGAAGTTCTAGAACAATCCGACAAGTATATTTTTAAATATTTGACAAAATGTCAAAAATTGAAAGTGTTCAAATACATATTGGTAGATATTGTATTGCAGTTATGCGTACTAATGATACATCTAATGTATTTGCTATTTCAGATTTCTTATCTCATAATCACAGCGACAAGAACAGCCGAAAACTTTAACATACACAGATGACGCAAGCAATAGCAGCGACACTAATTTTTACTTTTTACTTTTATTTAGCACCTTTTAGTTGACACAATATGCATTCAGATAGATTAAATTTATAATGAGTTATTTATAAAGCCGATTTTTGGTATAGTATGGTCTTGTATGACAATATGGGGTTTTGCTGGATTTGAGTATTATTCACCAATAGTGACGTCCTATACGTACTTTTTTTGTAAATGTTTATTAAGGACTGGATCATAAATGTTAAGTTCTTCAGGAGATGCGAAGGACGCAATTTTATATAAAATAAAAGCATGTGTTTTAAGACTTCAAAATTGGAATAGATTTTGTACTATTCATATTTATTCATATCTGTATGTATATTTCATCGACAGAGACATTAATTTTTGAAAATGCAGAATCAATGTTTTCTAGTGTTTATTATCGCTTATTTTCAAGAAAATATTTTATTTCCTTAAAGGTTAATAATAACAATACGTCTTGTTCTTTTATATGTATCATGGGTATCATTATATTATAAAAACATTACTGCATCTAAAAATATTTCCAAGAAACCAAATTTGAAAATACATAATTCAGAATTTTATAAATAATGACGTGTAAAGATTGTTATAAATTGCCTCACAGGTCATAAAAAATGCAACTTCTGTTATTTCGCATAAAAGAAATCAAACATGTTATTTTAAAAATACGTTATCATAAAAGGAAAAATGCGTAGAATGATAATAAATTCCCTTGCTGATAACAATAATCTTAAACAAAAAGAAATTTTTATACATTAAGAATGCTGCATGGGCATTTTTACTGCTGTATCAGATGTGTTTAGATTTTATTTGGGTTTTACTTTAAATAAATATATTATTGCATTGTTTTATTTTTTATTAAAAAAGATCGTCTGAGAAAATAATTTAATTTTAATTAAATTTTGTTTAAAGGTTGTTCTCAACTGCTCCGCTTAACAAGCGCAAAAGGTTTTGACACATTTACAGATTCATTTTTTAACGGAAAGATATAAAATTGGAATGCCTGACTATGGAAGCGATTTCGAAATGAACTTAATTTTTTTCCATTTTATGATAACTAAATTACCTATCCAGTTATAAGCTATTTCGATCTCTTGATCACCCGTTTTTCTCCTGCTTTTCAACCGGTTTTTCTAGTTTCGTATAGAAATGTGCTCAAAAACGTCATCTTTGAAGGCTTGTTATGAAAGATCTATTGCGTTTTTAAAAAAACAGAAAAATGAGTGCAATTATACAGTTTCTGAACAACAACACCTGCTATTTTTATGCATTTCCGAACAAAAATAAATTAAAGCATGTGTCACAAAGTTGCCCTTTTTGATTTAAGAACACCCTTAATTCGAATGATTTAACAATGATAACCTCTACTGTTGTATGCCTTTTTTCTTATTAAATTTTCTTATAGCTTTTTTTAAGGCATGTAAGGATATTCATGGAGATTTTTAATTTTTTTTTCTGTTTTTGGTACAGATTTATATATTAATATGGAATTGAATGAAACACTTTTTTTCTTTAAGTTTAAAGTTATGATATAATTTATTTCCAGATGACTACAAACTGAACTAAGTTGCAAAATGACCGTCAAACGTGGGTAATAAGTTGTATTCATACTATAACAATATTTATAAATATTTAGATCTCGGTGCAATAGAGGTTGCACTGTTATGCAAAAATACAAGAATGCAAAGTATTTTAAGATTATGTACGTTATATTTAGTAATATGAAAATAGTATACACATAATATCATTCAGTTAAAATCGAACAAAATCATTATTTTAATCTAGATGTAACCTCAATACTTAGCATGGGGTATCACTGAATTGATTAAGTTTGATAGGATGTAACAGAATGAAGAAAACTTTTATAATATCTTTTTAAGTTCTGGTTCGATTTTTATAATATCTGAAATCAACCGGTTAATTTCTGCAAAATTCTTGTACATTAAATTTTAAACCATTCAGCTGGGTCTTTTTGCTGTTTTACATATAGACAGACGAACAAACAAAAGATATCGACTAGGCAGATTATAGGTGCGACGTAATTAGGCAGTGTGTCCAAAAAAAACTTTGGTATCGTTGAAGCAATTAGAATCCAAATTATAAATTCCAGTTTTTTTTATATTCCACATAAAATAAATATTTGCTTGAGTAAATGATTTCTGAAATGCTTTACCAATTGATCATCTTTACCAATTTCAGCTGATCTTGTTGTAAAATAATAATAAATATCACACTCCCATGTTAATTTTTAACGTAAAAAAAATATGAAGGGAAAAAAAAAACTATAAAATGTCAAATGTACAAGTGTAATAGTTCGCCCCGTACTGATGTATCGTTTTTTATTATCATGCCTTATTGGACTTTCAATCTCTTCGTAAATCTGCTTCATAGTAAAACCTATCCCAATAATGCGCTTTATAAATTAAACAAATTATAAAATAGTATCTACATAATATTATGAATTATGAAAGAAATCATCCTTCGAAAAAAATCACATTGACAAATTTCTTTAAACTTAAATGATAAACAAAGTTGTCAGTTCATCATTATTAAGTCCAGCTAATTATGGTCAGAGAAGGCTTTACATGCATTAGAATTGCTATTAATGCCATTTACAAAGAGAAATTGCCTATGTATGAATACTCCTTCTGTACCAAACCTCCACTATCTCCCTTACATTCGGACTTATTCACAGAGATTTTTAAATACATTTGACTACGATTATATAGGATACCATTCTTGAAGTTTAATAGGGTTGACTAAAACTCCCTAGCAATAAGAAAAGTTTATAAGGATGGCATTAGTATCTGACTAGTATCACCACTTATTTTCTAGATGTTTGTGGAAGAATATTTTTCCATATATCTCTAAAGTGGTCTGTTTGAAACACGTTATGTAGCGAAAAAAATCATCTTCAACAATAGTCATCAGTTTCATCAACAATATAATTAATAACCTTATGACTAATTTAAATTTTCTTAATGATTAATCAAATATTAGATAAAAATTTAGCAATAATAAAAAATGAAAAAATGAAAAAAAATGAAAAAAAAAATGAAATATTTATTTTACTTTACAATTCGCCAAAATTTAAATTTTATTCACATACTTAAAAAATGGTAAATCTTTGGAAATCTTTTGCATTTATTACTAAATAAAATAAAACAACTAAAAAAATCACAAACCTTATTATTATCTTTTTATTATTTTTATGGTACTAAAATTAATCTATTATACAACGAAATGAATTTTCATTATATGTTACTAGAATATGTTTAACAAATATATATTTTTATTCTCAACACGATTCATCAAAAATTCTGTAAAGAAAATCTTGTTTAACATAGCAGTTTACATTATTCCTTCATCTTTAATTTCTGTACAGCGTTGAGTAATCAATATTTTTAGCTGACTTTATTTCCCCTTCTTTTAAAAACGAAACTTTCTTCCAACAGAAGAAAAAAACTTACTTTTTTATTTACACTTTGTTGAGCATTATTAATGGGTGCTTTTTTTCTTTTTTCTTTTATTATTTCTTAGAAAAAAGTAAATCTAAAGGCGGAACTTGTTACGCACTGGGAAAATGTATTAATGTCAAGTGAGAATTCATTCAGTTATTCATTTACTATATATTTTAAACGGATTTTATACCATCAAATAATTTAATTATTTTCTTTTATTTTAGAAAAGTCATATTATTTAATTTTATAATTATTATTTTTATAGAAAAAGAGTAACCATTGAGTTTTTGATTATTTGGAGACAGTTACCGCAAATCAAAAATATCTATTTCTATTTTGCTTATTTCATGTAAGAATTTTATAAGAATTGTTGTTAATCACTGTCTATGTATGACATTGATTCTAAGGCTTTACGACTTAGAGAAACATTTTGTTCTAAAAAACTCAAAGCACAGGGTCTTTTAACAACTGTAACTTTTTTTCTTCAATTATGTGCACCAGAAGTGTTTCTTTTAATAGCGAAAAGAATATAAAAACCCTTCATTTCAAACCACTAACGTAACTAAAAAAATAAAAGAACTCTAAATAACGTTATCCTACAGGGGACATCATTGCACGTAACCTACGTGTGATATAAATTCTCACTTGCCTTTTCTATTTAAAACTAAAAACAAATAAGTAAAACATTTTAGCATTGAGATGGTGTCAATTTTTTTCTGTCCCTGCATATACATAAAATAAAAGTAACTAATTTAATTATTAAAACTCATAAAATTTCTCGTATCAAAGCAAGTCAGTTTATTCAGCGTAACAAATTAATTTTAATTTTATTATTACCGAAGCAATTCGTTTTGCCTACATAAAAGCTGTATTACCAATTTCAAATACATATATTTGGCTTTGAATCTAAAGGAATGCATTCAATTTATTCATAAACACTTTTATTCAGGTGTTGCAACAACTTTTGAATATTTTTTCATGAAATCTTAAAAGTGGGTCTATGTTTTTCACTTTTATATTCCAAGAATTTTCTCCTTAATGTGTTACAGGATTTAAAACTCTGCATAACCTAACACAGTTAAAAACAAATAAATATAAAAAAACATGCTATAAATAAGCAGTGTTTTAAGTTATGCGTAACACAAGGCCTTCAAGTATAATTAGATGGCAAAAAGTTAGTTTTGCATACAGAATTTATTTTACAATCTAACGCACAAAATGAATTTTTATTTTCGGAAAAAAACTAACTTTCCCATCATTATCCGAAGGAAAAAAACATAAAGAAGAAATTAATATCTATTAATGAATTGAAAATTTGCAAATTTGTAATTCTTTTTTAAGACATAAAATGACAAAAATTTTCCATATTTTTGCCGTTTCAACGTTTTAGAAAGGGCAGAAGCGACCCATTGACAGAGCATCAAACTCATAGCTGAAAGGTGGCGAGTTCGAGTCTCAATCCACCATGAATGGTTATGGAGCCTGATGCATGAAAAATCCTTCATAGTTGTAGTGTTCTCCAAGTTCCTTACACTGTTATAAATATGCAGGTTTTGTGCATATCCACAGCGCCACTTTTATAGAAAACAGTGACTTGACTATGTATATTTGCATTTCCATTGGTTAGCATACAGGTATAGCTATTACGTGAATTATCACATTTCTAACTAAACGTAAATCAACAGAGTGAAAAATTTCCAAGCCGGGAATCGAACCCGGAACCCCTGGAATAGCGCTCCAAGTGCTCTATCATTTAAGGTACAAGGACGATACCCAGCTTTAAATTTCTCACTCACATATGTTAGTAGGGCTGCAACTACAGCACAATATGGAATAATCTTCATGAGCACACAAACCTGCGGTGAGACACAATATGAGACCCGAACAAAGCCAGCATAGGTAATTACATATATATTTTTAATTAATTAAAAATATATACAATACAGTGTATAAAAGTTCCCGAGTGACTATGCAGCGAAAACGTCGCGTTTTTAACGGTGTATGACTTCTTTTTCCGGATGTGTATTACATACATACAGGTGTAGTACCTACATAATTATTGAAATAATAAAAAAGCTTTCTGTTTCATTTTATTTATTTATTTATTTATATATTTGTTTTCGAACGACTTAGAACTATTCAATTCATTAAGTATAAGAAACTATATTCAAATATCATAATTTTTAATATTTAAATGCAAGTAAGAAAAAAAAAGAGTTGAAGTATTTTTAAATTTAGGGGTTTTATTAAATTAGAACCGTTATATTTTCCGGTGTGTAAACCTTGTTTGAAATTCGATGAATAAAATATTGTAATTATAAAAAAAAAAATTATGCATCACGAATAAATATTTTCATGAAAGTTCCTTTTTGCACTTTTTATTTGTTTAATTCCATTTCCCAAAAGAATTGTTTCTTGCAAAAGTATTGAATATTTTACGTTTCACATCCTTATTTTTATTAAAATATGAAAACAATACATTTTTTGGTTGATTTAAAGTTATCCGATCCCTTAAACATTATAAACATTATTTGAATAATATAATTGCGGTGCTTTAAATGCAAACAAGGAAACAAATTTGTAGAAATACATTTAAACTCACTTATTAAATTTCGAAGTGTTTTGTAACTCCAATATTTAGCATTGAAAGGAGCTATTTTTCTGAAATTTTATTTTTGTGCATATTTTTCTGTTTCGAATATCCAAAAGAAATATTGCTTGTCAGAACATTGATTTTTTTTCTCTTCATTTTTCTTCTTTTTTATAAGTTTATTTTTTTTTTCGGAATTTTGGAAACATTTCTTTTGATCTATAATATAAACTAAAAGGGAAATTTTTGTAAAAGTAAAATATTTCTACGCAAAATATAAGTATTTTATTAAATAAAATAATAGATCAAAAATACTTCTGTTTTTGTAATTAACTAGTACTTCAACAATTTTAAAATATTTTTCAATGCTTTATAAATAATAGTAGAATTAAAACTTAGATTAAATAGATTTTCTCTTTAGATAGATCTTTAGATTATTTCTATTTAAATCTATTACATTTATAAGGTAAGGCATTTGCGACAAACAAATGCAATTATAACATATTTTCTTAAATAATTTACATATATATACTTAACTCGCTGGAATTTGAGAGGTAATATAGCTTCTTGCTCGAATTATTAATAAAAAGAATATTGCCGAGCTAAACTGATGGCATTGAGCTCAAAGGCTACGCATAGTAATTGTACATTAATTGTACATTACAGCCTTATATTTTCAAGGATTAATTCCGTTCGAAAAGCAAATTAAGGTGAGAGAGAAACACCTACCTCCATTTCCCCGTTTTATACTTAATCATTGAACCCCTTCAAGTATTCACAGGTAAGCTTTATCATATAAAAAACCTATATCCAAAATTCAGAGCAAATCATAAAACATCAATTACGTGGAGGCACATGCTCCCCCCCATTCCCCCTTTTTATCCTTATAATATGAACACCCAATAAAATTCACGGAAGTGCATCGTCAGAATGATCCTAGATCTAAATTTGGAATGAAAACTGATAATTCTTCATGAAAAACCCATTTATATAAATTAAGGGAGGGACATTAGCCCCCGTTCCCCCTCCTATACATATTGAATGAACTCCAAAAAGTAATCAGGGAAGTGCCTTATCAGAATATACATATATCCAAAATTCCAAGTGAATCTGATATTTTTATCATGAGTTATCGCATTACGCACATACGCACATACAGAACGGACGGGCACATAAGCTCCCAGGCTTTGATACCCTGTGAGCTAAAAACAAATAACAAATTTAACCAATAAACGTTTTTTCTCTCTTTTTTTCATAAAATATGCGATTTTATAACTGTACCATAATTAAGAAACAGGAAGGAGAGGACATATATGTATTTTTAATTATCATCTGTAGTGCCATGTTGGCTCTTTAATATGTGTTAATAAGCAAGAATTTACTAAATGCATTTTCGTTAATTTAATTTAAAAATAAATGAAAAAATTTTAAACTGAAAAAAATAGTCATTTCATAAATTTTCAATCGGATTTATTATATACTATCAGCATATTTTGAATGATTAAAAATATCCAAAGTATGTTTTAGTGGGTGCTTTTCTATTGCCAATTTTCAAAAAAAAAAAAAAAAAAAAAAAAAAAAAACAATTATTTTGAAAATAATGTTTGTTTTTTCCTACCATATATTTACATTTATGTACAATTTTCTTAGGCTTATTTTGAAAAATTACGAACATTTATTTGGATATACAAAGTATAATAAAAAAGAAATGTGTGTGAAGCTAAAAAATAATATTTAATACATAAATTGGCTTACTAACCTCACTGTTCTCATCCTCCTAATTATTTAGAAGAAACTCAAAAACGAAGAAGAATACTTAACATATTCCTCTCATTTAACCTAGCAAACGTTGTCATTCTACGCTTCTAATCTCCGTCTCCAATAGAGCGTGTATGTATGTCGTCGTCGTATCGTTTGCACCCAGAAGTTCCCACCATATACTGAAGCCCTACACTTAAAACGTTGCTCTAGTTTGAACAAAATTTTGCTGCTCAGTAGCTGATAAAATAAGATGGAGAAATCTCGTACTACACTCTTAAAACGAAAGAGTAGATTTGGCTTCTCAGGAAAGAGCTGTAATTTATTGAATCGTGAATGAGTTGTTTTTAAATGGTTTACACATTTTGATTTAGATTGCTTATTTAAATAACTCATCTTCATTTAAATTGTTTAGGAACAACTCACTCATTTGAGTTGTTTCAACTCTTTATAAGAAGCTGCCTTTCAAAACGCGAGAGGAGCGAATTTTGGCTCAACTTGAGTTAATTTTTGGCCGACATGTTAAGTGAGCAATATTATGAGCACGGTATTTCAACTTCGTCCCTACTATTGGAACTAGCTTTGGAATTGCTTCCACAGGAGCTCCAAATATTGGTTCAAAATGTTCTTCTGTACCTAGAACATATCCTTGTTCAATTCTGTAATATTTATGACAAGGCCAAAACTGTAGGCCAAAACTGTAGGCCAAAAACTTCTTACGCAATATTTTGGAAATGTCGCACACTGTCACGATTTCTGGCGGCTTCAAATTTAGCTGAAAATTGTACTTATTTTGCCTCAATAAAGAACTCAGAGACAGACACTGGGTTTCACATACTTAGTTTAATTGCCTGATCACTGACACCGAAA
Organism: Maratus speculifer; assembly: GCA_964019185.1. Classification (NCBI taxonomy): domain Eukaryota; kingdom Metazoa; phylum Arthropoda; class Arachnida; order Araneae; family Salticidae; genus Maratus; species Maratus speculifer. Next base: position 374,920,472 of record OZ025294.1, on the reverse strand, counting down.
TTTATCAAAATACAGCCCACTGTCGCAATTTTTGGCGGCTTCAGATCTCCCTTAAAATTGTAATTTTTTAGAACTTAATAAAGAAAACCCAGAGAGACAGTATACTCTACATACTTAATTTCATTGTCCGAGCAGTCTCTAATATTGGCAATCAAACCAACAGAAAAAATTTAAAAAATACGTATATTTAATATTAAAAATATAAAATAGTTTTAAAAAAATGTAAGAAGTTTTACCAAGAAAAGAAAAAATTAAAAAAAAATGTGATGAATAATACGGTGAAACCTCCAAATAAAGAACACTCGGAATAAGGGACACCTCTATTTAAGAGAAAAAAGAGACAAAGAGACACATAGCTGTCCCTTATTTGGAAGTTTCACTGTAATAAAAACTCCGGATAAGGAACATCTCTATTTAAGGGACAAAATTTCCGGTCTGATAGGTGTCCCTTTTTCGTAGGTTTTACTAATGAAAATAAAGCATATAATATTCTGAATGTTAATATAAAATGAAACGGTTAATTTTGAGTTATGCAGTTCATTGATATTTCAAAATATAGATGGCGACCAAATCTTTTGTAAGGCTTGTGTTATCATCATATCTCAACAGATGTCACCAGCAAAATCTGATTTTCTCCATCTTCGGGTACATTTGTCATTTTTCATAACTGTGTATGTTTTTCTACCATGCAACAAGGTTTGACATTGGTGATAATGATTAAATATTTTACATTTCCAATACTAACAAGTAAGAAAAATCATGCGTTAAGCATTGATTATGAAGCACTTTCCAACACTTAATGAAATCTTTGACAAAACTTTGTTATTTAGGCAAATAATAGTGTATAGCCAAATATATCCAAATATGTATTCCAGTACATTAGAACAGCCCTGTATTTCATATGTCAGTTCGAATAATGGGAAAATTTAACTCAGCAAGAAAATACCCAGTAGCTTGAAATTTCTTTTTCAGCAATTCATACTATTAAATGGAAACATACTTGAATACTTTTGTTCAGCCCTGTAATTTACATTGTACCTTTATTACACGTCAGCATTAGGCTAAAATTTATTGTAAACTAAAACACTTTTAAAACAATTGAAATCACATTCTCATAAATCATCATTCATAGGCGTCCATGTACCGAATTCTTTGCGTGGCCCTGTATATCCCTTTATCTATATCCTGCAAACATTTCTCAGTAAATTGAATGCAGCTCAGCGTAAAAATGCATAGCTTTTTTAAGAACCACGTTTAAATAATTTACGCTCATATTCAGTAACGTTGGTGAGCTCTTTTGGGTAGCCCTGTATATAAACTATAACATTTATACACACCATATAATGTGCATATATTTAGCGAAATATAAACGCGAATATCATAATTAAAATGCATTTCATCCCTCCATCAGCCATCATCGGACACATATACGGTACTTCGGAAAGAATATACTATTTGAAATCTTTTGTATGTCCCTGTAAATGCTACGTACTTCATATTATGCAAGACAGTAGCGTATAATTTATATTAAGCTTCAGTGACATATATCAATTTTATTATACATGAAAAAGCTTAATATATTTAAAATATGTCACACACAATTCCCCCTTTTACCATTATCTAATGGAATTCTTTTGTGTGGCCCTGTAAATGAATAATAGCTACATTTTCACCTTATATTTTATGGAATGCATATTTTAAGATGTTTGACTGGGTATAACATCTTTAAAATTCCTTTGAAATGATTTTTCCTCATAGGCCATAATGTAATGGGAAACTTTTGATTCGCCCTGTAGATAAACTAATCATGAGAGAAACTTCATTTTCGATAGGATTTGTGCTAGGATAAACGTCAATAACGTCCTAAAATTTCATGGCAATCCGAGTTTATTAACGATTTTTCCCCATAGGCCGTAATGTAATGGGAAACTTTTGATTCTCTCTGTAGATAAACTAATCATGGTAGGTACTTCATTTTTAATAGGGTACGTGCTAGGGTAAACCTCAATAACGTATAAAAATTTCATAGCAATCCAAGTATATTTACAAGAGTTAGAGCGCGGACAGACGGCCACACGGCCAGACAAACCGAATGCATAAGCACTTTTCAACATTGTTGGAAAGTGCTAAAAAAATCTGTAATCTGTAAATCTGTAATCTAAAATTTTTCCAGTGGACTTGTATTCCAAGAACTTTCCATATGACGATACCAGCAAAATTTCATGTAACCAAGAAAGGTTACATAAGCTTTTGTTATTACCGTTACATCACTGTAAAAGATTTGTGGTAACGTTGCTCCATAAAATTGGTGGCAGCTACGATTTACACTTCATTGAGTAATTTTTCACTTACATAATGGTGTAATAAAAACATGCATTACTGGTGTAACATTGCAATGTTACACCGATTATATCGGTTAAAGTACTCGACCAAATTGGAGACAGCAAGGCTGCCACCAATGTTATGGAGTAACGTTACACAAATGTTTTACAGTGATGAAAACATCTTGGAATACAAGTTTACTAGAAAAATCTTAATTATCATATACGTCATCAGATTCCAACTGCCTTTTCCTTACAAAGACTTGTACTAAGACAAGATGTGGTTTTACTAATCATTATCTGCCATCTTTTCATCCAAATTTTAAACTTGGCTGCTAAATTTTGGATCGCTTTTATTTGAACAAACTTCGCCACCTATATCACGGTTTTCTGAGATGAATCAAATCCTGCATGGGAGGAAAATCTTACTGAAATAACCAGCTGAATTTTTTTGTTGATTTTCGCATTCGTATAATAGTTAGCATCATTTGAGGTGTCTTATCATCTGTGTAATTTGTTTAAATTGATCATTACACATTTGTTTCGCCATTAGCTACCTTCTACATTGTATTTTACTTCTTCATCTCTATTTATTGTTTACGTATTTTTTTCGAAATTTTTCGTCGTATCGGATTTAAATCCGTCGTAAAGTTTTATTTTAAATATGTCTTACTAAAGTAGACTGAGGGAATATCTAAGCTCCCCAGACTTCGTTCCCTTATCTGATTGGTTAATTTTAGGCATTCAAACTAATTAATACAGAATTAATAGATAATTTCAAATATTTTAACTGAACTTTTGATGAGAAAGAAAAAAAGGAAAAAAAATGCGTTCATCGTTCAATTAACATATTTATTTACTTTGAACTTTTAAAAAAGCCATCTTTTTAGGAAAAAAAAAACTATTAGTTCATTTCATGATAATTTACATTATTTTTTTTTCTTTTCTTTGTTTTTACGTTTTTTTTCCTCTTCAAGATTATTCCATTTCGATTTAAATTTGTTCAAAATAGTTTCATACAGAAACATGAATATTAATCCTAATTTAAAATTTAAAGTCTCTTGATTTTAGAAACACTGAGAAATATTAAAACTCCAAATCTATCTCCAGAATATTATAATATTAGGGAACATCTGAGTAACTCTTATTAGACATATTACTGAAATAAACATATTCGTCAGAAGAGATATTCTATCATAAACTCGGTTCATATTGAATATGAATATTTCAACTTTCTTATCAACAAATTATAGTCCATGTTCTTCTATGTCATTAGTTCTGTCCATGATTATGTTATTACGGAATAAAGTGAATATTCTACACTACAAAGACTTCTATTTAAGATATATATATTTCGAACTGCCCTGAAATTAACAAACTTTGAATATGGAAATAAGCTCTGCAGATTTTGGTAGTTAAAAGATGTTTTAGCTAATAAGATAATGTAAAGAATTCTCGTATTTCTGGGTTAGAATATTTGGCAAGAGAGAATTATAAAAGTTGATAAGCATTGTGAATGAATTAGATATAAGATTCGGCATTGTTCTGCAAAATAACATCAGAATAACAACGCTGAATTTAAATGATGTTCGGATGTATTAATTTGGATTCTACATTTCACTTTTTTCGTCTATGATATTAGTAATTTGGTGATTAAAAACGAAGCTACAAAGGTTCATCAGAAAATGCTTATATAATTCACGATGTTTAGATATAGAATATTTATAATTAAGCCTTTATATATTTAAAAATGCATATTTTTATAATTCCCATTTCAATAAAGTTAATAAAAAATACAAACTAGTAAGATGAGTCAATTCTAAAACTTTCGTCTATCTTTTACATTTTAATACTTCCTGAAAAATGTAGCTTAAAATTGCCACCGATTAGGTTGTTAACACTAAAATTTATTCTCCAACAACTTATATCAACTTCTAACTGAATGGGAATTTTGAAGAAAATACGTGCATTAGCTTCGAAGATAATAGCTATTACAAAATCTATTAAAAATTCTCGATAACAGCGCCACCTGTTGGGTGTTATACACCAAAAACTAAACAGGATCGATATTTATTAGATACTAACTGAATTTAAATTTTTATGCAAATACATATAATTTTACATACTCATAAATTATTGTGTAAACATGTAAACTATAAATATTTCTAAACTATTTTTTAAACTTGTTTTTTAATCTTTTCGGCGACTAAAAATAATATATTATTACATAGTATTAAATTGTTAAATATTTAAAAGAAAATCTTTTGAAAATATAAAATTAGATAAATCTATTTTTTTTTTGCCGATACTGTAGGATGTTAAAGCAACTTCTTAATTTTAAATAAGAATATATAAAGCTGTACATAATTTCAGTTTTGATCATTTATTCCAAATATATGAAGCAGATATTCATATAAAAAAATTCATATATTTTAAAGCTGTGAAACTTCTCTCTTGGATGGATTTATAAGATTTTTTTTTAACATTTTAAAATATCACCGTTTCACTGTTATAAATAATCGTTAAATTTACGGCAAAAATGCTGGCAGCAACGTTGACCGCAGTTTTTGCCGTAAAAATTGGAGTAAATTTAGATGTAACATTACATATAATATTTAAGATTACATCCAATTTTACTGCAGTTTTTACGGCAAAAACTGGTGCCAACATTGCTGCCAGCAGTTTATCCGAATATTTAACCAATTTGTTTAGAGTGTTCGATTACTTCTGTTTACTTCGGTTTACTTTTAATAGAAATATGTATATTATGTAAAAATTAAAAGCATGTGCAGTGTGTACTTCTTAAAAATATATAATACTTCTATTTCGCTTTTAATGGATCAGAATTTTTTATACACACTTCGTACAATTGAAATATTTTTAAAACAAGAAATCATCACACGTTTAAGCATTAAAAATGAATGTAGAATTCTTTAATCAACCTCAAAGTAATATATATATATATAATACTCGTCACGTTGGAATTTCTATTCGAGACATACCTATAAATTAATCTTATTGATAAATCATAATATATATTTGCTGTTTTACTCTCTTTTTAAGATAAGTTCTAGCGGCTTTCCCTTTGATGATTTTGCATATCATTCTATGAACTAACATTAACTATCAATCATTAAACCAATGTTTGCATTAGAAACCGTTCTCCCTGTTGAGAAAGATCTAATAAATTGAACTACCAGAGGCTAATTCCATGGGTTCTGTAGTGTAAGTCACATAACTTATTAATTGCTATGCTTGTTAGCCACCGTTGTTTTCGAAAAGTCTGCTTGGCCTTATTCAATTAATGAGAATGTGGCAATAAAATTAATCACATTTTTTTGTTCTATAATACTGGTAGCCAAAAATCGTAGCCTGTGACTTACACTACAAGTACTCATGGAAATAGCCCCAGAGTGTTGAGAAGCACAGATATATTGGCGAATAAGCCCTCCGCGTTTCAGTATGAAAGATGTATGTTTACTGATATTTATATTAAAATATCATGATACTTTAATTAATGTCACTAGAATATACATAGATCAACTATTTATTAAGATTGTGTTCGTTATGTAATACCGTTATACCCAGTATTGATAGACGCGTAATTTAGAAAAACGCTAAAATGTTGATAATACTTCACAATTTGGGAGAAACATTGGATTTTGCATTAAAGTTAAAGGAAAAACCTTTTTAAACAAAGTACCTTGTTATTACAATTTTGACATATTTTTATCAAAGTTTCTATTTATTGTCTTTTAATAAAGAAGCTGTAAATTGTTGCAATATAGCTTTATAAATTATACATATTTTATCATGCTTAGGTTAGAAGGAATATACTTATGCATATTATATGTAAATATTTTATAGCGAAAAATCTTATTAATGCAAATAAATAAATAAATAAATAAGCGCATATAAAAAATACATATATTAAAATTTAATTACCTTATAGTAAACGCGTATCATTTAAAACAAAAATATTTATAATTCTTCGAACATCACATTTTCATTTTCGTTCTTGATGAATAAAATAATATATAGAAGAATCTGAAACAGATATGTAAATTGAGCATACAACGATATAAAAGACCACCATTTCATTTCTATGTAGTTTATTTTACAGATTTTTAATTATGAAAAATGTATATAAGTATGTATTATATACATTTTTAAATATATATTTCATAAAATTCTGAATGAGTAATTCGAAAAATGTAAAATTAAAAATGCAAACTGCAACCTTAAAGGCTTAGAATATATAGAAGTTTTATTAAGAACACTAAGTCACAAATATGCAAAACAAATTGTAAATCTGGATCAATTTTTTTATGACTCCATCTTTTCCATAATAAGTTAATTCTCTGAAACTAGAGAGTTTATATAGAAAATCAATGAGTACTTATGTGATATAACAATTTATTTTTATTAATAACAATTTCTTTATATAAAAGAAATATTATACTGTTCATAAATAGATAAAAATATTTTTGTAAAAATGCATTTTTGATATTTCAACAAAATATCAAAAATGTTTAATATACGTTTCAACTTGCAGTAAATAACAATAATAATTTTTTAGTATGTAAGACCATATAACCTGAAATTAACTGCGTTTATTCCCCGCTAGATGCCAGAAGAATCCCTTTTCATGCAATTAAATTACAATTTATGATACTTATTCGTAATAATAAAATAAAAAATATTATTTAAAACTGAAAACAATTCTCTCGTTAAACAATTCTCTCGCGAACACAATAAGAAAGATTCAACGAATTATAAATAAAATAAGCAGTTTGTAAAAAGAAAAAAAAAACAAGTTAATCCACTTACTCAAAAAATATTTTTTCCGCTTTTCATTTTCTTTTTCCTTAGAAAATGCATAATTCAATGCTTTTAATTTTGACATTCTTTTACCTTAGGGTTACCTTTTTCTATTTCAAAATGAGATTAAACCAGAATTATCCGCCTTCTCCTTCGATAAGCACTTACTTAAACATAGCTGAACAATTTCCCTAACTCGCACACAAAGGAACTTTATATTTATCCTTTAATTAATACTGAACTATTAAATTATTAACATGAATTAGAGCACGTTGAATGAATTAACACACTCTTAATTATACTTTTGAGAGCTTTTTGTTCTAACTAGACAGCTAAATTAATATATATATATATATATAAATAAGTAAAGAGCGTAAAAATAGCGCCAAAGTTAATACAGTCTGCATTCCACTTCACCCCGACCCCCCTACTTATAAAAATTCATCTTCTTTACACGTTTTCAGTGCCATATGGTGTGAATATTTGTCATTTTCTGACGCATTGCTCAGAGAAAATTATCGCTAATTTAAATATATTTACCCTGACTCGCTTTCTCCATTGTTAGGTTTCCGTGTGCCAGACGTGTAACTTAGCGGGACCGTTATGGAATTTTTCCAGAAAGTGTTTTTTATAGATTGATTGTGGATTTTCCGAAAATTTGCGCTCGCTGTTATTAAACAGCGGACGATGTCACTAAGCGTTTAAAGTCGGTCGTTAAGCTAAAAGTATGAAGGAATCTTTTCTATTACCTCTTTTAAAAACAAATAATAAAATGTGAAGGTCCAGATTATTAAAAATTTAATACATGATGCCCTTATGCACTGTAAAACATTTGTGAAACATTACTCCATAAAACTGGTGGCAGCCTTGCTGCCTCCAATTTACTGGAGTATTTTAACCGATATAATCCGTGTTACATTGCAATGTTACACCAGTAATGCATGTTTTTATTACACTATTATGTTAGTGAAAAATTACTCAATGAAGTATAACTCGTAGCTGCCACCAATTTTATGGAGTAACGTTACCACAAATGCTTTACAGTGAGGCGTAAATATCACAATGAAACTTTTATAAAAATATTTTTTATATAAAATTTAGTTAATAAATTCTGCTATAAGTGAAAATGTTTCTGAACAATGTCTCTAAAATGAGTAAAAAATTGCAGATTTTTTAATCACTTTTCGAGCTAGATTTAGAAAACAAATTGAGAGACAATTCAAATTAAACATATATATATATATACATACATTGGTATGAAAATATAAGGTTCAATATTTTTTTCAATTTCACTGTCGATTTCTTTAATGAAATATATGTTTATATAGATATTTGATTATAATATTTTCATTTAAATATATGTCTTATAATTTAACTAATAATGCTATTTTTAAGTAAATAAGATAAGTAAAAATCAATAATAAAAAGAAATTAATAAATATAAAAAGAACATTTTATAAAGAAAAATAAATAAATATAAAGAGTAATCCGTAAATTATTTTTCTTTCCACAGATGGATTATGGAATTTCTAAAATTTTGCGTTCCTATTATTAAATGGCATTAAGCGTTTAGAGTCGGTAGTTAAGCTGAGAGTATGAAAGAACTCATTCTTTTTTATTTTTTTAAGCAAATATGGATTGTGAAATTCTAGATTATTAAAAATTTAATACGTGGTGCTGTCATGGAGTAAATAACGTAATGGAAATTTAATTTGCAAAAAGAATTTTGTATATATATATATATATATATATATATATATATATATATATATATATATAATTTAGTTAATAATTTCTTGTATAAAATTTAATGTTTCTGAAAAATGTATCGAAAATTGATTTAAAAAACACTGCAGTTTTTAATTAATTTTGGAGACATTTTTAGAAACTAATTGAGTGACAACGATAATTCAATTTATATAAATGCTAAAATAAAGTTTCTTTTTGTATGGAAATATAAGGTATTATTTATATATATTTTAAAATTATACTCTGGATTTTTTAATGAAGTATATATTTATCTAAATATATAATTATAATATTTTCCTATAGATATATATCCCACAAATTAATTAACGATGCCATTTTTAAGTAAATAATATAAGGAAAAATTAATTAAAATAAATACTGTAAATTATCTTTTTTTCATAGATCGATTATGGAATTTCTAAGATCGCTCACTGTTATTAAAGGGCAAAGGAGATCACTCAGAGTTTAAGGTCAGTCGCCTAGAAGTATAAAAAAACTCAAAAAAAAAAAAAAGGCTTTTAGACTTTACTAGCATTTGAGTTAAAAACGATTGTAACATACATTATAAATAGTGTCATATGAGAACTTTCAAAATCGAAAATCGGATAATGGTAAAAATTTATTCACTTATTTTCAGTTTTTTTATAAAATTCTGAAAATGCTCAGTTATATAGCTTCAAGGAAAATCTCTATGCTCTTTGTCTAAAAATTAACCAAAAGTAAACTGGAATATCTAAAAAAGATCGCCAAACAAAATACTCTTGAAAACGAGCTCATTTCATTTTTAAGTTCACGGCACCCTGGCAACCGTTGTCAAGTAATGCAACACAATCTAATTCTCTTAATCTTCTCATACATAAATTTAAATGAGGATTTTTCTTGGAAAAATTCAGAAATGTGTTTCTAAAAGGAACAACCTTTGAAAGCTTCTTGCGAAATGATCAGGAATTACGACTATCGTGTTCTAGTGTTTTGCATCAAAAAATACAACGCAGATAACGGTCGTAGCGATTTATCTGACAGTAAAAGCAAACGTATTTTTTTAAGAATTACACAGGAATCGAAGATTTTGCATATATAACTATGAAGAAAACAGCAATCTTCGTATAATCAAGTTTTCGGTTTTTTTTTTTTTTTTTTTTTTTTTTTTTTTTTTTTTTTTTGTCTTTAACCAACCCCTTTTTTATCTATACTAATAAAAGAACAAAACGCTCTGTCTGTGTGTGTATCTGTGTGTGTGTCTGTGTGTGTGTCTGTGTGTGTGTCTGCGATGGCTAGCAAAATCTACAGCACGTACGAAGCTCAAAATTTTATTGAGAGCAGCCCAATGTCTCTCCTGGTGCACCTGAGGCTCAGAATTTCAAAATTCTATTTATTAACTGAGTAATTAATTAAATTCCAAAGCTCACTCTCATAAAAAATCGCCTTTTTTCGCTTTTTTTCCCTTTCATTTTCTTATGGTTGATTGGTTTCATAAAAGTTTCGCAGAAATAATTAAAAAAGCTGGGACAGACCTTTAAAATTCATAGACTGGCAAACTGTCAGTTTAAATGAGGATTTTTTTTAATCACAGCTGCTGTACACCATGGAGAATAAGATACGTGGAGGCGAAGTAAACCGAAAAAAAGGTTTGCAATATTAAACCATTTATCGCTGAAATTTTAATGTCTCAAACAAAAGCACGGTGAAGGAATTTTGTATTAATAAAACGAATTGAAAGAAATGAATTACAGCTGAAGCATATTATTTTACGAAGAAATAGTAATTTTTTAAAATGTTTTTTTTTTCTATTATATTATTTAGGTTAAAGTTAGGTTAAAGTTAAATTGCATTTATGTTATGGTTAGAATAAGGATATGTTACAATAAAGTGAAGACTAGGTTACATTTCTGTTATATTTAATTTACCGTAGGGTACTGTTAAGTCGCTGTTAGGTTACACACAGGTTCTGGTTACGGTATAAAAGTTTAAGGTTAGGAATTCATACACAGAGTAAACCTATACGCAAGATTTGATTAAAAATAACACTTACTTTTGTTAAATAGCTCTGAAATTATAGTACTATATACCAACCTTTTAGCTACCATCGTGTATCGATTTCGTTCATGGTATAGTCGGATTTAAGAGTGATATAATTAGTTTGAAATTCAAAATATTTCACTTGGGATTTGTATGTGAAAATAATAATTAGTTACGTGACTTAACAGTGATTTTTACGGGTAAATATCAACTTTTTTACACGAAAATCATGCAATCATTGGATACATATTCCCTCCCGCGTTTTTCATTGCTCATTTTGAGTATTTTTAGAGCTTAATATTAGTTGTTGTTTTTAAAACCGATTTTTCACACAGTCAGTGGCTACGTATTTCAGACAATGCATTTCTGCATGTAACGAGTTATGATAAAATCATACAAATTTCAAGTTCGTTTAATATTGTTAATACGGACCCGGGCAACGCCGGGCGGGTCAGCTAGTATTTGACTAAATTTTTAAAGGTTCCGCTGAATGAATTTTTATGTGATTAAAACTGTTAACATGTTGAACGCTACGTCATTCATTGGTGACTAACATTGAACTTTCCTATTAGATGACTGATTTTTCACCGATGACAAATAGTCTAAAAATACGATATAAAGCTAAAAATTACTATGATATAAAAATTTCGTTTGATTCAAAACTCCTTTTAAAAAAACCGACCAGCGTAGCGGGCGAAGGCTGCTAGTGTTTTAAATAAAGGAAAACGATATTTTTATTATTTCGGATGAAAAAAAAGTTTTTAAATCTTGTTTAATAAATCTAACTTTCAAAATTTATATTTTAGTCTAAAGTACAAAAAAGAGGTGATATTTATCTGTCCTCTTTTTATTAAAAATTTTCCATAATACTGGTTGTAAATTTTCCAATGCCATCTATTTTTTTTTTTTATCATGACTGGATAAACCAGTCTGAGATTTTCATTAATTTTCCATTTTGTCCCATAACCAGCATCACTTGTGGTGTCTTATCATCTGTATAATTTATTTAACTTCATCATTACTCATTTTTTTCATTACTAAACACCTCCAGCTTCGTTTTTTTTTTTATCAGTCACCACTGTTTATTGTTTACATATATTTTTCTTGTTCTTGTCTTATCTTTTCTTACATATATTGGATATAGCTCCGTCCTAAAACGGCATTAAAAAAATATTTTACTAAAGTGAACTAAAAGGGACATTTATAATCTTAAAAAAAAAAACTGTTTACAAAAAAATTCATTATTATTTTATTTATATATAATTTGTATTTTTCATTTTTTTTCTTTCTTCTTTTTCCTTTAAAGTTTTTTTCATTTCATTTTTCATTTTCAACTTATATAGAATAGTTTCAAACAGAACCATCAATATTAATCCGAATTCAAATTCTGATGATTTGAGAAACACTAAGAAATATTAAAACAAATCTATCCTAGGATATTATAAAATTACTGAACATCTTTGTATCTCTTATAAGGCATATTACTGAAATAAACATATTCGTCAGAAGAGATATTCTATCATAAACTCGGCTCATGTTGATTATGAATATTTTAGGTTTCTTATCAACAAATTATAGTCCATGTTTCACTTCTTCTATGTTATTATATCTGTCCATGAATATGTTATTACGGAATCAAATCAATATACTATTCTACAAAGACTTCTATTTAAAATATACATATTTCGACCGGCCCGGAAATTAAAAAATTTTAATATGGAAATAAGCTCTGCAGATTTTGATAGATAAAAGACATTTTAACTAATAAGAGAATGCAGAGAATTCTTGAATTTCTGGATTAGAATACTTGACAAGAGAGAATTATACAAATTGGTAATCATTGCGAATGAATTTGATATAAGATTCTGCTTTGTTCTGCAAAATAACATATCCTCTATAACGCTGAATTTAATTGATGCTCGGATGTTGTAATTTGGATTCTACGTTTCGCTTTTTTTCATCTATGATATTACATGTTATTTGGTGATTAAAAACGAAGCTACAGAGTCTCATCAGAACATCTGTATATCATTCCTGATGCTTAGATATAGAATGTTTATAATTAAGCCTTTAGCCATATTTGTTAAAGGAAAAAAATACATATTTACAATCTCCTCTTCAATAAAAATAATAACAAATTACAATTATGCAAATATTTTCGAAAAAAAAAATTTAAATTGACAACTAATAATCAAAAATCTTTCGAACTCAAACATAATGAAATAAACTGCAATATTAAACTAGTCAGATGAGGCAGTCCTAAAACGTCCTTTATCTCACACATTTTAATATTTCCTGAAAAATGTAGCTTATTAGGGCAACCGGATAGGTTGTTAAAACTATAAATTAATCAACAACAACTTATGTCAACTTCTAAGTGAACGGGAAGTTTGAAGAAAACCGTGTATTAGTTTTGGAGATAATAGCTATTGTAAAATATATTAGAAATCTCCATAAGAGCATCATTTGTTATGTGATGTACACCAAAAACTAAACAAAATCAATTTCTATCAGGTACTAACGGAATCTGAAGTTTTATGAAAATACATCTATTAGTTTTTGAGATACAGCTACTGCTAAATCGTGATAAATGCAGCATAGCAACGCAAACTGTAGGGCGCAAAACAGTTTTTACACAAAATCTAAACAATTCCAATATATATCACGAATGGTAAGGATTATAGAGGCCAATTTTGAACACCAAAACCAGTGTAATGAGTAAAACAGATAAAAAAAAAAATTGAAAAAAATGCCACGGTCTACCCAATTTAATATCCGCAAAATGTCCTTTTTTATGTATTTAAATTCCCTGCTAGTCATTCCACTATACTAATTCTTTGATCGGTTTGCTTTAATTAATGGTGTTTCATATACTTCCAAATAAATCTCAAAATTTAATGCAACAATTTTAGTGTAGAAAACATTTTTTTTCGATTTCAGAAGTAGTTTGGCAACTAAGTTTATACTGAACATTTTAAAGCGCATGCCAATTTCTCAAGAATTCTTGGAGAATGTTGATTGGAATAATGTTTGTATTTTTGGGAATCAAATCTGTGGTCTCTTATTGTTTGTAATATTTGTGATTAATATATTAATATGTTAAACTTTAAAGCCTTTATTATAAACATTTCTGCGGGGAAAAGTCTGCATTTTAAAAATGTCTATTATACCGGTAGGCGATTACACAGACTAAGTAAAGGAAGTAACTTGTGGTTAACCTCAAGAGAGTATATACCCATTTATTAAAATGCGAAATAGTTTAATAAATTTAATACGCTTCGAAAACAATGTTTCCCTTTGTTTCACTATGTAATGTAATACGTTATTGTGGCTCTGTAAATTAACAAGAAGTACTCTTTGCACCGCAGATGACATGGAATGTATATTTTAGTACATGTTTCACGCATCAAGAATTTTTATTTTCAAAAAAGTTTAACATGATTAAAATGTACTTGAATCTATCTTTTCTCAGTAAGTGTAATTTAACGGAATAATTTTGATTATCCCTTTATTTAAACAACTCATCTATTTTTCGTAAAATTTGAAATGACTCGACAAAAAAATGCAACGATTTTATATGTTAAATTTTAAAAGATTTGGATGGGTAGCTATTGCTCTGTTATATACGGATGTGTGGACGGACAAAAAGTAAAATATTAAAAGAAAGACTTGTCACGTTAATATTTCTTCTCTAGACATACTTATAAATTAATCGTATTGATAAACAAAATACATATTTTCTGTTTTACTCTCTATTTAAGATACGGTCTCGCGGCTTTCCCTTTGATGATTTTGCATATCATTCTATGTACTAACATTAACTATCAATCATTAAACCAATATTTGAATTAGAAACCGTTCTCCCTGTTGAGTAAAATCTGATAAATTTAACTACCAGAGTGTTGAGAAATATAGATGAATTGGCAATTAAGCCCTTTGCGTCTCAGTATGAAATATGTATATTTACTAATATTTATATTAAAATATTATAATACTTTAATTAATGTCACTAGAATATAAATAGATCAACTATTTATTAAGATTGTGTTCGTTATGTAATTCCGTTATACCCAGTACTTGATACACGCGTAATTTAGAAAAACGTTGAAATGTTGATAATACTTCTCAAGTAATATGTAGTAATTAATTAAAACACAATTTGGGAGAAACATTGGATTTTGCATTAAAGTTAAAGGAAAACCTTTTTAATCAAATACATCGTTATTACAGCGTTGTTATATTTCTATCAAAGTTTCTAATTATTGTAACTTAATAAAGAAGCTGCGCATTGTTGTCTTATAAGTTTATAAATGATAAATATTTTTTTTTCATGTTTAGGTTAGAAGGAATATATATATGCATATTATATGTAGATATATTTGAATTATATGTATATTAAATAATATATATATAATTCAATTGAAATTGAATTGAAATTGAATTGAATTTGAATTATATATATATATATACATATTAAAATTTAATTTGCTTATAGTGCACGCGTTTCATTTTAAACAAAAATATTTATAACTAGCTGACCCGCCCGGCATTGTCCGGGTCCGTATTAACAATATTAAACAAACTTGAAATTTGTATGATTTTATCATTAACTCGTTATATGCAGAAATGCATTGTCTGAAATACGTAGCCACTGACTGTGTGAAAATCGGTTTTAAAAACAACTAATATTAAGCTCGAAAAATACTCAAAATGAGCTATGAAAAACGCGGGAGGGAATATGTATCCAACGATTGCATGATTTTCGTGTAAAAAAGTTGATATTTACCCGTAAAAATCACTGTTAAGTCACGTAACTAATTATTATTTTCACATACAAATCCCAAGTGAAATATTTTGAATTTCAAACTAATTATATCACTCTTAAATCCGACCATACCATGAATGAAATCGATACACGATGGTAGCTAAAAGGTTGGTATATAGTACTATAATTTCAGAGCTATTTAACAAAAGTAAGGGTTATTTTTAATCAAATCTTGCGTATAGGTTCACTCTGTGTATAAATTCCTAACCTTAAACTTTTATACCGTAACCGGAACCTGTCTGTAACCTAACAGCGACTTAACAGTACCATACCGTAAATTAAATATAACAGAAATGTAACCTAGCCTAAATGTATTCACTTTATTGTAACATATCCTTATTCTAACCATAACATAAATGCAATTTAACTTTAACCTAACTTTAACCTAAATAATATAATAGAAAAAAACCATTTTAAAAAATTACTATTTCTTCGTAAAATATGCTTCAACTGTAACTCGTTTCTTTCAATTCGTTTTATTAATACAACATTCCTTCATCGTGCTTTTCTTTGAGACATTAAAATTTCAGCGATAAATGGTTTAATATTGCAAACCACGGAGTAAGACACTTCTTACTCCGTATTGCAAACCTTTTTTCGGTTTACTTCGCCTCCACCTATCTTTTTCTCCATGGTGTACAGCAGCTGTGATTAAAAAAAAATCCTCATTTAAACTGACAGTTTGCCAGTCTATGAATTTTAAACGTCTGTCCCAGGTTTTTTAATTATTTCTGCGAAACTTTTATGCAACCAATCAACCATAAGAAAATAAAATGGAAAAAAAGCGAAAAAAGGCGATTTTTTTTATGAGAGTGAGCTTTGGAATTTAATTTATTATTCAGTTAATAAATAGAATTTTGAAAATCTGAACTTCAGGTGCATCAGGAGAGACATTGGGCTACTCCCAAAAAAATTTTGAGCTTCGTACGTGCTGTAGATTTTGCTAGCCATCGCAGACACACACACATACACACACACAGACAGACAGAGCGTTTTGTTCTTTTATTAGTATAGATTCTTCGAACAGCAAATTGTAATTTTTGTCATTGACGAATAAAATAACATATAGAAGAATCTGTAAGAGAGCAACCATCGATATAAAAAAAT
Source organism: Maratus speculifer (assembly GCA_964019185.1). Lineage (NCBI taxonomy): Eukaryota > Metazoa > Arthropoda > Arachnida > Araneae > Salticidae > Maratus > Maratus speculifer. The sequence goes on along the minus strand of OZ025294.1, from coordinate 374,903,630 downwards.
TACAATTTCATTTCTAAGTAGTTGATTTTTGAGTCTTTTAAATATGTAAAATTTATATAGTATGTAGTATGTATATATTTAAATATGCATTCCATAAAATTCTGAATGAGTAATTCGAGACATGGAAAATCAAAAAAGAAAACTGCAAAGGCTTAAAATAAAAAGAAGCCTTATAATATATATACGTTTTTATTAAGCACATTAAATCTCAAATATGTAAAATAAATGGCATATCAGGTATAAATTTTTTTATGACTCCATCTTTTACATAATAAATTAATTCTGTGAAATAAGATTTAGTTTATATAAAAAATCAATTATCCCACAAGAAGTACTTATATGATGTAACATTTTTTATTGATAACAATTTCTTGATTAAAAAAGTTAGTATACTGTACATAAATAGATAAAAATTATTTTGCAAAAATTATCAATATGATGAAATATCAAAAATGTTTAATATATGTTTCAAGTTGCAGTAAATAACACTAATATTTTTTTAGTATGTAAGAGCATATAACATGAAATTAACTGCATTTATTCTCCGATAAATACGGGGGAATCCCTTTTCATGTAATTAAATTGCAATTAATGATACCTATTCGTAATGATAAAATAAAAATTATTATTAAAGACTGAACACAATTCTCTCGTTATACAAATCTTACTTGAACGCAATCTGTTTAGACTAAAGAAAGACTCAACGAATTATAAGCAGTTTGTAAAAAGAAAAAAAAGCTAATTTAATCCACTTACTCAAAAAATCTTTTTCCAGTTTTCGTTTTCCTTAGACAATGCATAATTTAATTCTTTTGATTTTGACATCCTTTTACCTAAGCGTTACCTTTTTCTATTTCAAAATGAGATTAAACCAGAATTCTCCGTCTTCTCCTTCGATAAGCACTTAGTTAAACATAGCTGAACAATTTTCCTAACTCGCATACAAAGGATCTTTATATTTATCTTTTAATTAATACTGAACTATTAAATTATTAACGTGAACTAGAGCACGTTGATCGAATTAACACACTCTTAATTATACATTTGAGAGCTCTTGGTTCTAACTAGACAGATAATTTGAAAAACATTAATAAGTAGAGAGCGAAAAAATAGCGCCAAAGTTATTAAAGTCTGTATTCCACATCACCTACTCCTCAATTCTATGAAAATTCATTTTCTTTACACGTTTCCTTTCAGTGCCATATGGTGGGGATATTTGTCATTTTCTGACGCATTGCTCAGAGAAAATTATCGCTAATTTAAATATGTTTAAACTCACTGGCTTTCTCTATTGTTAGGTTTCCGTGGGAAGAGTGATCAGACGTGTAACTTAACGCGACCGTTATGGAATTTTTCGAGTAAGAGCTTTCCATAGATGGATTGTCGAATGTTTGAAACTTTGCGCTCGCTGTTATTAAACATTGGACGAAGACACTAGGCGTTTAAAGTCCGTCATTAAGCTAAAAGTATAAACGAACACTTCTTTTTAATTTTCTTTTTTTTTAAGAATATAATAAAATGTAAAATTCCAGATTATTAAAAATTTAATACATGATGTCATTATGGAGTAAATATCACACTGAAACTTTAATTTACAAAAAGAATTTTGTAAGTTATTTTTTTACATAAAATTTAGTTAATGAATTCTTCTATAAGTGTTAATGATTCTGAACAATGTCTCCAAATTGAATAGAAAACTGCAGATTTTTTAATCGATTTCAGAGCTAGTTTTATAAAAAAAAATTGAGAGACAACGATAATTATTATTTTTTTTTTCAATTTTACTGCCGAATTTTTTAATGAAATATTTGTTTATATAGATATATAATTATAATATTTTCATATAAATATATGTCTTATAATTTAATTAGTAATGCTATTTTTAGGTAAATAAGATAAGGGAAAATTAATAATAAAAAGAATTTAATAAATATAAAAAAGAACATTTTATAAAGAAAAATTCATAAATATAAAAAGTAATCTGTAAATTATTTTTCTTTCCATAGATGGGTAATGAAATTTCTAAAACTGCAATTAAATGGCACTGGTTATTAAATGGCACTAAGCGTTTAAATTCGGTCGTTAAGCTGAAAGTATGAAAGAACTCTTTCTTTTTTATTTTTTTACAGCAAATATGAATTGTGAAATTCCAGATTATTAAAAATTTAATACGTGATACCGTCATGCAGTAAATAACGTAATAAAAATTTAATTTGCAAAAAGAATTTTGTAATTTATATATATATATATATATAAAATTTAGTTAATAAGCTCTTGTATAAGATTTAATGTTTCTGAAAAATGTCTCAAAAATTGATTTTAAAAAAAAACTGCAGTATTTTAATTAGTTTTGGAGACATTTTTATAAAACTAACTGAATGACAAAGATAATTCAATTTAAATAAATGCTATCATAATTTTTCTTTTTGTATGGAAGTATAAGGTATTATAATTTTATTCAAATATACTCTCGATTTTTTTAAATGGAATATGTATTTATCAAGATATATAATTATAATATTTTCCTATAAATATATATCTAACAATTTGATTAAGGATGCCATTTTTAAGCAAATAATATAAGGAAAAATTAATTTATATAAAAAATCTGTAAATTATTTTTCTTCTTAGATCGATTATGGAATTTCTAAAATCGCTCACTGTTATTAAAAGGCAAACGAAATCACTAAACGTTTAATGTCAGTCGTTAAGCTAGTTAAAAAAAAGAAAAAGAGAGAGAGAGAGAGAGAGAAGAAAGAAAGAAAAAAGCAAAATAATGAACTGTGAAATTCCAGAATATTAAAATTTTAAACCATCATTCGGTTTTGTAGTAATAACGTAATGAAAATTTATTTTAACAAAATATTTTGTAATAAAAGTTTACTAAAAAAACTACAGTTTTAATCAATTCTCGAAACAGTTTTAAAAAGAAATAATGCGCGAATTTCCATAAAACTTTCGACTCAGAAATACCTTGACAAATTTTACTGTTGATTATTTTTTGGCGTAAATCGCCTAATAGATTTCGCTTTTATGCTACATTTTCCTAATTATCAGTAATAGTCTTAATTCAAGGAGTAATGGACGGAATTTAATACCTTTAGAATTTTCACAATAGTGATAGATAGTCTTTTAATTTTTATCACAGTAGCAAATCTTGAATTATTAACATGTATGAGATAGAAGAAAGTTTTGGAATTGCCACAATCAACTAGTTACAGCAAGCTCAATTTATGTTTTTACAATACATAGTCTAATGTATCGCATTCCCACGTATACTTATGTCATATTACTTATTTATTCATAGATAAATGCAGTGTGGGTTAAAAAATCCACAAAAAGTTAGAAAATAAAGGAACTTACAAAAGTTTTTAAACCACCTTTGATTTTCTTATCAACAACAAACTTTTTTTAAAGACTCTCAGATTATTATCAGTACATCAAAAGACTAAAAATCTATATTAGGACTATTGTTTTTATTTGTTTCACACCAACAACTTTTCCGATTTTTAAGAAATATTTTATATTTTGATAATATTAAACATTTAATTGAACTCGAATTATATGCACAAAATAATAATTACAATGTTCAAGTTGTTAGGAATAGAAATCAATTAATATAGTATGTTAAGATTATCTTATGCACTGACAAATTTTTTAATAAAATTATAATTACTTTTCTCCGAAGAAAACTTTTATCACATAATTAAATTTCTTCAATAAGTTTATAAACCTAAGCGTTAGTTTTAGGAATATTTTAATCTCTCAAAGTATCTTTACTCTGTGGCAGTATGAAGACTCTCATCTAAGATAAATTTATTCTAAAGGTAATCGAAAGGACGAAAGACAAACAAAAATGGGAGTTGCTAAGCTTTCAATTTTGTTTGTTTGTTATTTAAGTATTCACAAAATAATTATGTCAGCAAACAAGGTGCGAGATATATATGTGACAAACTAACACAATAAAATTTTAATTAGTTGGATGACTTACTAAACGCGATTTGACAATATATTCATTATCATACACTTAATTACGATCTTATCTGAATTTTCGATTGGATATTGAGGAAGTATATATATATATATATATATATATATATATATATATATATATATATATGTATGTATGTATATATATGTATGTATGTAGTAAGATAATATTGTAGCGTATATGGGGTTCTTTTGATCTTATGGTTAGACAACTTCAAACTCTTGTCTTTTAGAAAACTAAAAAATAATTTATTTGCAGATCTTCAGAACAACAGAGTCTTCGAAACTCACAAATATTACTAGATATTCAAAAAATAATTGTTCAAATCTATCGTACAAGTGCAGATATAGGTTCCAGAGACTTTTTATACAATGTCTCAACACTAAATCACATTTAAAATAACGTAAATAAAACTCAAGCAAACTTGCTTAATCGTAGCTCCCTCAATCACTGACCGATAAATAATAACAACAACAGCTCGCATTGCTCTCCTTATATAGGCTCGTAGCATGCGCCGGAAATTTCTACAACCTTCTAGAAAAATCCAGAAACCAAGGAAAAACATTCAATGTATCAGTAGACCTAAGGGTGGGGTTACCATAGAGAGGGAAGGGTTACCATCGCCAACAATCGCCAAGTTTGTCACCAACTTGGCGATATATCGCCAAATTTGGCGACCAAAATTAGTCGCCAAAAGTGACGCCAACTTGGCGATATCTCTAATATTTCGTAAAGCTGCCATAGACATTCACTGAAAATAATAGACAAGTTTTCTTGATAACAGAGACAATGTAACAAAAACTAATATTAGTAAAGAAATGGAGCTTAATAAGATTATTTACATTATTTTACACTACAAACACTAACTATTTACAAAATTCGTAGCAATATGTAAAAAATCAATTTGTTGAATTACTTAAACGACTGGGCATTGAAATAGCATCACATTAAACTTGAATACACTTTCATACAATTATCTCACATAGCTCAAACAACATAATTCTAGCTAGTAGTTTCTTGAAATACATTAAATTTAACAAAAAAAGATACTATGCACTTTCCTTAGGACAATACATTTAGATGTAACCATTACCTTATTCACATTTTTTATATTGTGCTTCCCGAAAGATCAAAAGTAATGAACAGCCTCTTTTCTAATTATGTTAATCTCTAGCTCTTGTGCTCGTGCTCGTGAATTTTCATAACGAGAGCTTTCAAATCATGGACAATAAAAGATAACAGAGTGTTAGTTACTTTGCTTATCACGCACGTAATAAAAAATAATTGACGTTTAAATCCAAACATTACATCATAAACATCAGTTTATTCAAACGTTTTCAATCTATTACTGGTGTAGTTCCCAATGTTTCCTGTATAGTGCTTGCGTCATCCAGTTGACATCGGCCACTTTTCTGATTTTATCGCTTCACCTTATTTGGGGTCGTCATCTTGGTAGCTTTATATCTCTGGTCCTCTGGCTTGTTCTTGCAGTGTGTCCGGCCCATTACCATTTTAGCTGTTTAATTCTTTCAATGATGTTAAAAATATTTCGTCTGGCATCTTATCCAGGTTATCCTCTTTCTGCCTCTTCTAGTTACGCCTAGATTACATCTTAGTATACTAATCTGTGTTCTTTGTAATCTTTTTACCAGTTTTTTACTCTTTTCTTAGTGTCTTTGTATGAGTCTCTTTTAGTTAGCACAAGCAAAAAAAAAAAAAAAAAAAAAATACGATTATATATATATATATTTTTTTTTTAAACAAAGAGGCATATTATTCTTGTTTTGTAAGAGAGATAAAAAGATACAATAAGGATTGATCATTAATGCAAAGATTTTTAATTAATGATCAATGAAATTTAGCTTACGATTTATTACGTAATATGGAATTTGTTGAATAATTACCAAAAAGAAATTTTTAATTTTTAGTTTTTGAATAGATGCTTTGAGATAATGTGATCTCTTTTACATTACATACACATGTGATTTATCAGTTTAAATTCTGCAATAAGGTTTCTTACGATTAATAAAATACTAAAAGGCAATAGATTTATATATCTCATTGTTTTTTGCTGTTGTTGTTTTTAGTTGCTTTATACAATTTTTCATATAATCAATTCAACCAAAATGTCATGATTTTTTTTATCATTTTTCTGTTTCTTTCTTTTTATTATTTTCTTACATTTTTTCTATGCATTATGTAGATTCGAGTTATAAACACTAAATAGTTTGAAACACAGTAGTAGTTTTATTGTCTTAGTATTGTTTTTACTGGCAATGTTTTAATTTGTTTGAATCTACTTTGTTGATGCATGGACAAATACGTTCATGTTCTTTTACAGTGTATTTATGTCGTTTCAGATTGGAGACTCTAGCTTCTATTAGAAGCTAATGTATCTTCAAAAACTTCCTAAATATTTATGACGCTAGAACATGGGCCACAAGATTTTGCATAGGTCATGTAGAAAATATTGTTATTCAATATTGCGGTTGAATTTTCAACCGTATCTATCTCTGAATCTTTTTCACTTCTTAAAAATCTTTTCCCTGAAATATTTTTACTTTATTCTAAGATTTTTTTGCATGACTTTGTCCATTTAAAATTATTTCCTTTATTTTGTACTTTCTTCAAAACACTTATAATTATTGATTTTTCATGACCTGCCCCACAGCATTTACATAGCTATTTATATTTCGCTTACTGTCACTTGAGATAGAGTCGGCCAACGATATTTTCTAGACATATTCACGAAAGTTTATTCCATCATGTAGGTGAGAATTTACATCAATATGAAATGTAATTTAGCATCACAATTTAAAAATTTCCTCATTCTTATAGTTTCCATTTCCATACTTAGACTGTAAATTCACAAATCTGGAATACCACTAAAAAACCTTTTATTTCCCCGCGTGGTTTATGATAGACAAAATATGCTTCCTAGATTCTAAGATATAGTACAGATAACAACATGTTACAACTTTCTAACAATAGCTAGAAATGAGATAAATGTTTACAGATTTGTCTTATAGGTGTATAATAAATATGTGGACACCAGCTTTTTCCCTGCTTCTCCATGTTTGTGGGAAAAACGACTGCGATGTATCTCATTACATTATTCTTGTTGATATGGAAAAATAAAGAGTTAAAAAATGTTAAAATAAAAGAAAAAAAGCAATTATTTTGCTCGGGTCAGCGATGAACAACACGATAGTTTTAGGTAGCATACAGAAGTGTGGGCAAAAAAAAAAAATCCATTAGATTTCAACTAAATTTGTTTTAAGACATTATACTGAATACATAGGAAAAAGTCGTAGCATTTTAAAGTTTTACTTTGAAAATTAACAGTGATACGGGCAAAAAATTACGTCTTGGGTCACAAAAGACACGCCTCGGTAATTCTAGTTTTAATATCAGATCTTTCATCCACATATTGTAAACACAGAAATTTTCTGAATGTAAATATGAAAATCGAGGGCGAAAATTTGCGTATAGGGTTCTTTGACAATAGAAATAATTTTAATTATAAAAAAACAAGAATTACTTTACTTTAAATCGAATTTTCGTATTTCAGTTTAAAGAATGTTCATATAAGAGGATTATTATTATTATTATTATTATTATTTTGAAAAACTAAGTTTATTGATTAAAGGTAAGCTAAACGATATTATAATCCCTATAACAATTATTTCATGCTTTAGTTTCTTTTGGTATATGATTCTTTTACTATTTTTGAAAGAAACTGAAAATAAATGGCGCTTCAACTAACCTGCTTTCATCCTGATTCACACGTTTCTTTTTGGCATTTTTCTCAGCACTTTAGAAAAATGCGACATTGTTGTACAAACAGTTGATATTGTTTAGTGTGTTTCTTTATAATTATTCTAAATTGTGCTAATTTTCAAACTCACGTCCTTATATATACATTATAATAAGGAAAATAAATAGCATTATAAATAGTAAATACAAGTCTTCCTCACAATTCATGAAACAGAATATTTTCTATGTTTTCTAAACTCACCTGTGCACCATTTCAAATTTTGTATGTTTAAAATCTAATTTCACTCACATGAAAAGAAGAAAAAAATAAAAAAGTTAAACTGCAGCACTTATACAAACATTGAAATATAACATGCACTAACATAACTTTCAAATAATATGCTATAACTCAACTGTGTTTTACATACTATAGTTGTTTATATGCAATGCTAAAGATACATAATGAATGTTGAAAATTAACTTTTTCTTCTAAATAAATAGTACCAATTTGGATTAGATGCCAAAAGGATTAGTTGACCTCAAATAATATGCTACAACTCAACTGTGTACTGTGTCAAGTGCTAAAATAACTGAATGATACCAAGTTTTACTAACAAATTTGTTTTATATTAAGTAAAAACATTTTTGGAATATGGTCTAGCCTTACTAGTGGCCCAGATATTTTGTTCTCGAAGTTGGTACAAGAGAAATGCTGGGTTCAAATCCAATCACGCACGTCGGCCTAATCATTAGGAGTTTTAATAGTTTTCGTTTAAACTAGAATTGCCATGTGTAAATACGGGTTAGAATCCCTTATAAGACCCCCAAAGATGATACTCTCCCCCTCCCCCCTAAAACATAAGAAGACATTATTTGAAAAAAAAAACATCAGCTTCTGTATTCTAGGGAGTTGGGTTTTCTTCCACTGTCATGAAGTTCCGGCTTCAAACCCCAGGATAGCTAGAAACAAATTGTGTAAAAAATTGATTTAGCGATTCCATATTACTCTAAAAATACAAATTAGTTCAGGCTCACGGAAGATTGAGTTATTTACTGCTTAAAACTTATTATCATTAAAAAATAAATTTACTAATTCTTGTGTATTTTTAACGAATATATTTCAAGCGAAATCTTTGATCAGCACAATTACAATAGATTTGTCCCAAGTGAAATATAAAAGACATATTTTGTATTGAAATTCATCAGCTTATATATATCAGTCAAGAAGGTACTCTTTCAGAAGTCTCGGATTAAAACTTAGGTGTGCTAGTAACATACTGTGGAAAAATTGAAGGATACAGCAATTCAAAATTACTTGCAAAACTCTGATGCTTTGACTCTGTCTTTAATTTGAGGGATTCATCAATTTAAAAAAAATAAATTACTATCATTTTAAAAAATACAGATTCTAGTGTATTTTTTAACGATATTAATTTACAGAGTCTTCTACAATCTCTACGATCTCTACAATTCTATTATTTAACAGAATCGTGGTTTATACAATCTCTGTACTTTTACACCAGACATATGATAATGGACCACCAGTAAATTATCTGTAATTTCACAGAAAAATTTTAACATTGTACTTTGAATTTTTCTAAGCAATTAAAACTTTTGATTTGTGTTTCTTATACGATTCATGATGCAAGAAGCCTTCAAACCCCAATATTAGTTTCATTTGTTTATATTATGTTTCATTTTGTCTGCATATTATTTTTAAATGATTAGTTATACGAAGTTTTATCAATGCATCGCGATAGGAAATATTTTAGTACGAAATTTGTTAGTTTTGTAAGTTTCTGTATCTAACCGAAGCTTGAAGATCGTTTTATAAAAATAGTCAGATAATATATGAAAAATGCTCATCTTAAATCTCGAACCTTATTTTCTGTCTTTTTGTAAGAGATACATTTAAAGCGCATACAAGTTTTATAGACACCTTGAAAGAGAAACTCAATTTCACTTAGTTTTCTAGTTCCATAAGGGAATTTAAACCCTTTGACCTCTTTTATACCTAACCAATAAACCTCTAAAACTAACCAATTATGTGCGTTATGAGACTAAACAGGGAAATGAAATTTCAAGCATATCGAATATTTCTGCACTAGCTGACCCGCCCGGCGTGACACGGTTCCGACATAAAAATATTAAAGGAATATGGAATTTCTGATTTTATCTCTAACTCGAAATACGTGAAATTACGTTGTCTGAAATATATGGCCACTGACTCTATGAAAAATTAGTTTTAAAAAATGAACAAATAATATTTAGCGGTAAAAATGATCAAAAACACTGCAATGGGAAACGGATGAGGAACTACTCATGTAATAATTAGAATTTTGAAAATCTGAATGTCAGAAACATTAGGAGAGACTTTGGAGTACTTTCAAGAATGTTTTGAGCCGCGTAACTACCATAGATTTTGCTAGCCATCGCACAAAAACATACATGCACACAGTATTTTAGACAGAGCGTTTAGTTATTTTATTAGTGTAGCTTACTGTGGATATTCAAAATAAATCCTTCACTTTTAATTCATTAGTTTTATGGTTTTTGCCTTTTTTAAATGCAATTTAAAATAGATAAGATTATGATGCGTACAAAAGTCTGTAATATTGACAAAAACGACAAAAAACCGATGGTAAATGCACAAAAAATCGTTAAAAACCACATCGAAAATCGTACTGAAAATCGCAATGAAAAAAAATCACGCAAATTTAAAAGTCATACCAGACAAAATCTAGTTAATTAGACTATGAAACAATTTTATTTTTATGATTCTCAAAAAATAGCCTCAAAATGTGAAGAAATAATAAAAATCGCAATAAAAATTTCGTTAAAAGTTCCAAATATCGCCGCACGAATTCCGAATAAACTTTATTGAAAAAAGAAAAAAATTACTATATTGAGTGAAAAAAATGAAACCGTATTCCTTTAACTAATATGGAAAAATCACCTCGAAACATAAAAAGAGCGCTAAAAATCGCCTAAAAAATTAAATTAAAAAATTCTAATTAAAAAATCAAAAATCGGGCTTCGAGGAGCAAAACTACATGTATAGAGGTACCTTCCCTCCAAATTTGGTAACTCTACATGCAGCCGTATCTTCAGAACAGCGATGACACACACATACTTGTTTCTTTATTATTATAGATAAAAAACCTTTTAAATAAATGTAGTGGAGACCGGACACCCATTCCAACATTTATACTGAAACAATCAATCCCGAAATTTGTAAGGAAGTGCTTTATGAGAATGAACTTTACAAATTGTTGCAGAAAAACGGGTATTTCAGTCAATAATTTTTGCATTTCCTACATACGTATATATACAAAGGGAACCTATGGGCACATTAGCTGCCAGGCTTTGCTAGCATATGAGTGAAAAACGATTATAACATACATAATTATTACATTTTCAATGGTGTCATACATTATAAATAGTGAGAACTTTGAAAATCCAAATGCGAATAATGGTAAAAATTCATTCACCTACTTTCCCTTTTTTAATAAAATTCTGTAAACGCTCAGTTATTATAGCTTCAAAGAAAATATCTATGCTCTTTGTCTAAAAATAAACCGAAAGTAACCAAACTGGAATATCAAAAAATATCGCCAAACAAAATACTATAGCAACCGAGTTCATTTCATTTCTAAATTGACGTCACCTCGACAGTCGTTGTCAAGTAATGCAATACAATCTAAATCTCTTAATCTTCTCATGCATAAATTTAAATGAGGATTTTTCTTGGAAATGTTCAGAAATGGGTTTCTAAAAGGAACAACCTTTGAAAGCCTTTTGCAAAATGATCAGGAATTATGACTACCGTTGTCCTAGTATTTTGAATCAAAAATACATCACAGAGAACGGTCATAGCGATTTATCTGATAGCAGAAACAAAATATTTTTTTGTTCGAATTACACAGGAATCGAAGATTTCAATGTATACGTATGAAGGAAACTGCATTCTTCGTATAGTTTAGTTTTCGGTAATATATTTGTGACTGGAAATACCCCCCCCCCTTTTTTATGTTTAAAATAAAGGAAAACGATATTTTAATTATTTCGGATGAAAAAGTTTTTAAATATTGTTTAATAAATCAAACTTTCAAAATTTATATTATAGTTTGAAGTACAAAAAAAGTGTTATTTATCTGTCCTCTTTTTATCGAACATTTTCCATAATTGTGGTTGTAAATTTTCAAAGACCATCTATATTTTTTTATCATGACTGGATAAACCAGCTGGAGATTTTCATTAATTTTTCCTTTTGTCCCATTATCAGAATCACTCATGGTGTGTTATCATCTGTATAATTTATTTAACTTCATCATTACTCATTTTTTTTCATTACTGGGTATGTTCTGCATCGTTTTTTTATAACTCACCACTATTTATTGTTTACATAAATATTACTTGTCTCCTGTCGTATCGGATTTACCTCCGTCGTAAAACGGCATTAAAAAAAAATATTTTACTAAAGTGAATTAAAAGGGACATTTATAATCTTCAAAAAAACCCTCTTTACAAAAAAAAATCATTATTATTTTATTTATAGATAATATATTTTTATTTTTTTTTATTTCTTTTTTTCCTTAAAGATTGTTTATTTCAATTTATACTTATTCAGAATAGTTTCAATCAGAACCTATAATAATCGGAATTGAAATTCTCCTGATTTCAGAAATACTGAGAAATATTAAAACTCCAAATCTTTCTTCAGGATATTATAACATTAGTGAACATCTGCATATTTCTTATTAGGAATATTAGTGAAATAAACATATTCGGCAGAAGAGATATTCTATCATAAACTCGGTTAATATTTAATATGAATATTTCAACTTTCTTATCAACAAATTATAGTCCATGTTTCAATTCTTATATGTCATTAGTTCTGCCCATGATTATGTTATTACCCAATCAAATGAATTTACCACTCTACAAAGACTTCTATTTAAAATATATGTATTTCGACCGGCCCGGAAATGAACAAACTTTGAATATGGAAATAAGCTCTACAGATTTTGACAGATAAAATATATTTTAGCTAATAAGATAATGCAAAGATTTCTTATATTTCTGGAATAGAATATTTGGCAAGAGAGAATTATAAAAATTGGTAATCATTGCGAATGAATTTGATATAAGATTCGGCTTTGTTCTGCAAAATAAAATGTCCTCTATAATACTGAATTTAAATGATTATCGGATGTTGTAATTTGGATTCTCAGTTTTGCTTTTTTTTCATATATTAGATTACATGTTATTTCGTGGTTAAAAACTAAGCTATAGAGGTTCATCAGAACATGTGTATATCACTCCTGATGCTTAGATATAGAATGTTTATAATTAAGCATTTAGCCATATTTGTTAAAAGAAAAAATTATATATTTACAATCTCCATTTCTATAAAGTTAATAACAAATTAAAACTATGCAACTATTTTCGAAAAAAAAATTTAATTGTAAACTATTAAGCAAAAATCTTTCGAACTCAAACACAATGAAATAAACTGCAATATTAAACTAGTCAGATGAGGCAGTCCTAAAACGTATTGTATCTCACACATTTTAATACTTCCTGAAAAATGTAGCTTGTCATCGCAACTGGTTAGGTTGTTAACATTATAAATTAGTCAACAACAACTTATATCAACTTTTAACTGAACGGGAAGTTTGAAGAAATCCGTGTATTAGTTTCGGAGGTAATAGCTATTGTAAAATAAATTAAAATTCTCCATAACAGCACTATTTCTTGGGTGATGTACACCAAAAACTAAACATAATCCATTTATATCATGTACTAATGGAATCTGAAGTTTTATGAAAATATATGTATTAGTTTTTGAGATACAGCTACTGCTAAATCGTGATAAACGCAGCACAACCCGTAGGGTGTTTTACACAAAAAACTAAACAACTCCAATATATATCACGAATGGTAAGGTTTATGAAGGCCAATTTTCAACACGAAATCCAATGTAATGAGTAAAACAGATAAAAATAAGTGAAAAAAATGCCCCGGTCTACGCTATTTAATATCAGCAAAATGTTTTTTTTTTTTTTTATGTATTTAAATTCCCTGCTAGTGATTCCACTATAGTAATTCTTTGATCGGTTTGCTCTAATTAATGGTATTTAATATTCTTCTGAATAAATCTCAAAATTTATTGCAGCAATTTTAGTGTAGATAACATTTTTTTCAATTTCAGAAGTAGTTTAGCTACTAAGCTTATATTGAACATTTTAAAGCGCTTGTAAATTTCTCAAGAATTCTTGGAGAATATTGAATGGAGTAATGTTTGTAATTTTGGGAATCAAATGTGTGGACTCTTATTGTTTGCAAAATTTGTGATTATATTAATATGTTAAACTTTAAAGCCTTTATTATAAACATTTCTGCGGGGAAAAGTCTGCATTTTGAAAATGTCTATTGTACTGGGAGCTATTACACAGACAAAATAAAGGAAGTAACTTGTGGTTAACCTCAGGAGAGTATATATCCATTTAATAAAATGCGAAATAGTTTAATAAATTTAAAATGCGCCGCAAAAAATGTTTCCATTTGTACCATTATGTAATGCAATGCGATTTTCCGGCTGTGTAAATTAACAAGAAATATTCTTTGCACTGCAGATGGCACGGAATGTATATTTTAGTACATGTTTCATAGATACACATCAAGATTTTTTATTTTCGAAAAGGTTAAACATGATTAAAATATACTTGAATCTATATTTTCTCACTGGGTGTAATTTAACGGAATAATTTTGGTTATCCCTTTATTTAAACAACTAATCTATTTTTCGTGAAGTTTGAAATGAGTCGACAATATAATGCAATGATTTTATATGTTAAATTTTGAACGATTTGGTTGGGTAGCTATTGCTCTGTCATATACGGATGGGTAGACGGATGGAAAGTACAATATTAAAGGAAAGACTTGTCACGTTAATATTTTTTTTCTAGGGATACCTATAAATTAATCGTATTGATAAATCAAAATACATATTTTCTGTTTTACTCTCTATTTAAGATAAGTGCTCGCGGCTTTCCCTACGATAATTTTTCTTTTAATTCTATGTGCTAACATTAACTATCAATTATTAAACAAAAGTTTGAATTAGAGCCCATACTCCCTCTTAAGTAAGATCTGATAAATTGAACTACCCGAGTATTGAGAAATATGGATGAATTGGCGAATAAGCCCTTCGTGTTTCAGTATAAAATATGTATATTTACTGATATTTATATTAACATTTTATAATACTTTAATTAATGTCACTAGAACATACAGAGATCAACTCCTAATTAAGATTGTGTTCGTTATGTAATACCGTTATACTCATAAATATATATAAGACAGTTTCACCATAAAATTTAACTAATAATAACACATTGCTCAGTGGTGCACAAAACAGGAATTTTAATATACATTAATACATATTAAAATAAAATAAAACTTTCGACGTTTCGAGCCGTCTTCTGCGGGCGTCTTCAGGAAAATATGAAATGGAAGGACTATGTTTGCATCTTGTTCGAGAGATAATATTTCTACTAAATTAAAAAAAAGTTCAAGGTAAAATAATAGAATCCATGGAAATCATAGCACGAGAAAATAAACCATGTAATGATAATTTATCCTACAATATACAAAAATATGGCATAACATCATAAAACCTTAAAATTTTTATTTCCTTGAAATATTTTAATTTTTACTCACGTGTAATTGGCAACATTTTTTAAAAATTTTAATTCATTTCGTTTTTAATTTAGTACAAATATTATCTCTCGAACAAGATGCAAACGTAGTCCTTCCATTTCATATTTTCCTGAAGACGCCCGCAGAAGACGGCGTCGAAAGTTTTATTTTATTTTAACATGTACTAATGTATATTAAAATTCCTGTTTTGTGCACCACTGAGCAATGTGTTATTACCGTTATACTCATTACATGATACACGCGTAATTTAGAAAAACTTTGAAATGTTGACAACACTTCTCTCGCAATATGTAATAATTAATTAAAACACAATTTTTCAGAAACATTGGATTTTGCATTAAAGTGAAATTAAAAATCCCTTTTAATCAAAGTACATCGTTATTTACAGTATGGTAATAGTTCTATCATAGTTTGTAATTATTGTCTTTTAATAAAGAAGCATTGTTGTCTTATATGTTTATAAATAATACATATTTTCTCATGCTTAAGTTCGAAGGTATATACTTATGCATATTATACGTATATATTTTTGAGTAAAAAAATTCTTAATAAAATAAATAAATAAATAAAAATAAGTGCATATAAAAAATACATTTATTAAAATTTAATTTACTTGTAGTGCATGCGTATCTTTTTAAACAAAAATATTTATAATTATTTGACCAGCACATTGTCATTTTTATTACTGATGAATAAAATAATATATAAAAGAATCTCAAAATGATATAGATTGCGCAAACATCGTTATAAAAAAAACCACCATTTCATTTCTAAATAATTGATTTTTGAAACTTATGTAAAATATATATTGTATGTAGTATGTATACATTTAAATATGTATTCCATAAAATTCTGAATGAGTAATTTGAGAAATGTAAAATCAAAAATGCAAACTGCAATCGTAAAGGCTTAGAATATATAGAAGTTTTATTAAGCCCATTCAGTCAAAAATATGCAAAACAAATTGCAAATCAGGAACAGAATTTTTTATGGCTCTATCTTTTCCATAATTAGTTAATTCTGTGAAATAAGATAGTTTATATAGAAAATTAATTGTCCTACAAAGAGTACTAATATGATATAACAATTTATTTTTATCAATAACAATTTCTTGCTTACCAAAAGAATATTATTCTGTTCATAAATATAAAAAAATATGTAAAAATGATCGATATAATGAAATATCTAACATACGTTTCAAGTTGCAGTAAATAACATTAATATTTTTCAGCACGTAAGAGCATATAAACAGAAATTAACTGCATTTATTCCCCCACTAGATACCAGGAGCATCCCTTTTCATGTAATTAAATTACAATTTATAATACTTATTAGTGATAATAAAATAAAAATTATCATTAAATATTGAATACAATTCTCTTTTTACACAATCCTCTCTCGAACACAATCTGCTCGAGAGCAAAGAAAAACTCTACAAATTATAGACAAGATGAGCAGTTTATAAAAAAAAAAGAAAAAAAAAAGCTAATTTAATCCACTTACTGTAAAAATCTTTTTCCACTTTTCATTTTCCTTAGAAAGTGCATAATTCAATGCTTTTAATTTTGACATCCTTTTACCTTAGGGTTACCTTTTTCTATTTCGAAATGATATTAAACCAGAATTCTCCGCCTTCTCCTTCGATAAGCACTTAGTTAAACATTGCTGAACAATTTTCCTAACTCGCACACAAAGGATCTTTATATCTATCCTTTAATTAATACTGAACTATTAAATTATTAACATGAACTAGAGCACGTTGATCGAATTAACACACTCTTAATTATACTTTTGAGAGCTCTTGGCTCTAACTAGACAGCTAAATTTGAAAAACATTAAGTAAAGAGGGAAAAAATAGCGCCATAGTTATTAAAGTATGCATTCCACATCACCCACCCCTCTCCCCTTTGAAAAATTCATCTTCTTTACACGTTTACTTTCAGTGCCATATGGTGGGGATATTTGTCATTTTCTGACGCATTGCTCAGAGAAAATTATCGCTAATTTAAATATATTTACCCTCACACGGTTTCTCTATTGTTAGGTTTCCGCGTACAGAGTGATCAGACGTGTAACTTAGCGGGACCGTTATGGAATTTTTCGAGTAAGAGTTTTCCATAGAATTTTCCATTAAGGAATTTTTAAAACTTTGCGCTCGCAGTTATTAAATGCAGACGAGGTCACTAAGCGTTTAAAGTTGGTCGTTAAGCTAAAAGTATGAAGGAACTCTCTCCCTCTCTCTGTTTCTCTCTCTCTCTTTTATTTTAAGCAAATAATAAAATGTGAATTTCCAGAATATTAAAAAATTAATACGTGATTCCATTATGAAGTTAATAACGGATTGAAATTTTAATTCAAGAAACGGATTTTGTAAATTATTTTAATATAAAATAACTATTATTATAATATATTAAATAATATTTTATTATAAAATTTAGTTAATAAATTCTACTATAAGAGTTAATGTTTCTAAACAATCTTTCTAAATTGAATAAAAAATTGCAGATTTTTTAAAATCAATTTTAGAGATAGTTTCGAGTTAAAAAGAATTGAGTGACAACGATAGTTCAATTTATACAAATGCCAGTTTTTTTTTTTTTTTTTTTTTTTTTTTTTTTTTTTTTTTTGGTATGAAAATATAAGATTTAACTTTTATTTAAATTTTACTGTCGATTTTTTTAATGAAATATGTGTTTATATAGATATATAATTATAATATTTTCATACAAAAATATATGTCTTATAATTTAATTAATGATGCTGTTTTTAAGTAAATAAAATAGGTAAAAAAATAATAATAAAAAGAAATTAATAAATATAAGAAAAGAATTTTATAAAGAAAAATTAATAAATATTAAAAGAAATCTGTAGATTATTTTTCTTTCCATTGATGGATAATGGAATTTCTAAAATATTGCGCTCGCTGTTATTAAATTGCACTAAGCGTTTAAAGTCGGTCGATAAGCTGAAAATATGAAGAAAATCTCCTAAAAAAAGAAAGAAAAAAGAAAAAAAAATGAATTTTGAAATTCCCTATTATTAAAAATTTAATACGTGATTTGGTCATTGAATAAATAACGTAATGAAAATTTAATTTGCAAAAAGAATTTTGTATCATATATATATATATATATATATATATATATATATATATATATATATATATATATAAGTTGATACATTCTTGTATAAGATTTAATTTTCCTGAAAAATGTCTTGAAAATTAATTTAGAAAACACTGCATTTTTTTAATAAGACATTTTTAGAAAACTAATTGAGTGACAACGATAATTCAATTTAAATAAATGTCAAAATAATTTTTCTTTTGGTATGAAAATATAAGGTATTACAATTTTTTCAACTATACTGTCGATTTTTTTTATTTTTATATGTATTTATCTGTATGTATGGTGTATATGTATATGTATGTGTATAATATTTTCATATAAATATGTATCTTAAAATTTAATTTCTGATGCCATTTTTAAGTAAATAATATAAGGAAATATTAATTAAAATAAAATTCTGTAAATTATCTTATTTTCATAGATGGATTATGGGATTTCCAAAAAGCACTCTCTGTTATTAAAGTCCAGACGAGGTCACTAAGCGTTTAATGTCAGTCTTTAAGCTTGAAATATGAAAAAAAACTCTCTTTAAATTAAAAAAAGCATATAATGAATTGTGAAATTACGGAATATTAAAAACTTAATCCGTGATTCGGTTATGGAGTAATATCGTAGAGGAAATGTATTTTACAAAAATAATTTTGTAATAGAAGTTTACAAAATAAAATAAAATAAAATAACAGCTTTAATCAATTCTAGAGACAGTTTTAGAAAGAACTAATGCACGAATTCCCATAAAACTTTAGATTCAGAAATACCTTCACAAATATTACAGTTGATTATTTTTTTGCGTAAATCGCTTAATAGACTTCGCTTTTATGCTGCATTTTCCTAAATATTAGCAATAATCTTATTTCAAGTAGTAATGGACGGAATTTAACGCCTTTAGAATTTTCATAATTATCATAGATAGCATTTTATTTTTTGTCGCAGTGATAGCAAATTTTGAAATATTAACATGTAAGAGATAGAAGAAAGTTTGGAATTGCCATATCCAACTTGTTACAGTTAGTTCTTTTTTTTTTTTTTTTTTTTTTACTATACGCAGTGTTTTTTATTGCATCCCCACGTATACATATATCATTTATTTATTCATGGATAAATGAATTGTGGGTAAAATAATCCATAAAATATGGAAAATAAAGGAGATTAAAAAAGTTTTTATCTCGTCTTCGCTTTTCTTATTAACAGAATTCATTTTTTTAAAGAGTGTAAAACTTTTATCAGTATATTAAAATAATAAATACCATATCTGAATCACAAATTTTTATTTATTACACACCAACAACTATTCCGATTTTTAAACAATACTCTATGTTTTCATAATGTTAAACATTCAATTAGACTCGACCTATATGCACAAAATAATTATTACACAGTTCAAGTTGTTAGGAATAGAAATCAATTAATATAGTATGACAATTTTATGTTATGCTTTGACATATTCATCAATAAAATTATAATTACTTGTCTCCAAATAAAACCTTTATCACGTAATTAAATTTCTTCAATAAGTTTATAAACTTAAGCGTTAGTTTTAGGAAAATTTTAATCTCTCAAAGTATCTTCACTCTGTGGCAGTATGAAGACTCTCATCAAAGACAAATTTGTTCTATGTGTAATCGAAAGAACGAAATGCAAACAAAAATGGGAGTTTCGAAGATTTGAATTTTGTTTGTTTATTTTTTAAGTATGACCAAAATAATTATATCTGCTAACAAAGTGCGAGATAAAGGTGACAAACTAACACAAGAAAATTTTAATTAGTTGGATCACTTTCTATAAGCGATTTGACAGTATATTCATTATCAAACACTTAATTACGATCTTATCCGCATTTTTGATTGGATGTGTAAATTTAAAAGATGGCTCTAAATTAAAAATATTTTTAATTAAACTTCATTTCTTAATATTCTAAATAAAACTCATTTTTTCTATGCTTTCATCAACTCTTTTTAAGAAAGTCTTATTACATTTATTCCAAAACCATACCATTCAAAAATTATCATTATTTTTATTTATCTATTTATTTATTTTCCCTATTTCAACATTCGATATGTGTGCATAACAATAAATTCATTTCTTTTATTTTTCTCTTAAAATTAATCGTCTGCAAAACTATATCGTTTGCACGGATATTTGAAAATTCTGAGTCGATTATAAATTGGTTAAATAATATATTTTTTTAAAGAATAAAATTATTGTCTCTGGAATATAGTCTCGACTCTGGGCATGAGTTATGTTTACATAAATGAATGATGGCTTGAGAGTAAAAAAATGTTCTAGAATTTTTTTTTAGATTGAATGGGGAAGCCTTGAGGTTTTAAGAGGAATTCTTGGGTTTTCTCCTCCATGAGTACGGCTGGTTGAAGTAAATGATGGAAAATTCTTTTTTTATATATTTCGGTTAAAGATCGTTCGCAAAAGGAGCTTTTTCCTCTATCATGACTACAGTTTAATAAATGAACTTACAGCAGCCAATGAGTGATTTATTGGATCCTCTACATCTATTTATTTTGTTTTTTTTCTTTGCTGGCCATGACTTCTATGCGGTGAAAGGGAAACCCGGCGATGATGTCTCGGGCTCCTAACTTTAAAATTGTCACTGTCTTTATTTGAGTCGACAGGATTGCTAATGCCTGTGTTGCCTTTTTCGGATTTGGAAAGAAATTTGCTATGGAACGAAGTGATAATAACACCTATCGATATCCGAAGTTCGAATGAATTCTATGTTCTGAAGGGCATTCTATATGGTAATTTTGGCTTGCTAATGGAGTCTGCAGTGAAACGAAATGATGATAGGTTTGCGGATCGCCGAAAAGCGACTTGTCGTGAATGTTCTTGTGCCAAAATCGCCGTTATTTCTTACTTAATTAAAGTAAAAGAAATGTTCCTTTTAAAGTGCTTCAAATCTATGTTTGGAAAGACATTACGCTGAGAGATTTTGTTAGCTTTATTAAAGAAGTTCCACGATGACTGACGTTCAATTTTTTGCCGCCCAAATATCGCATTAATGACTTTAGGTATTACTGGTAGTGATAACAAGTAAAAAAATACAGGGACAACTGGACGTCGATTGCTGATTACTCGGATAATTTTCGGGGCTATTGTCCCCCCCTAGGATGATCTTGAGAATTTCTTCTTATCAGTGAGTTATTTACAGAATTAATTGAGTGTTATTTGTATCCTTTTTATGTATTTGTGTAGATTATTTATTCTCTTTTTCAGAAGGTTTATTTATTTATTTGTTTATTTTTCTGTGAATCTTATTTATTTATCAATTATGAGTATTATTATTATTATAATAAAGTAAAAAATAATATTTAAAAACAGAACACAACTCTAGTAATAGAATAATAAATCTGTTCGAAAGCAAAAAAAGACGCAACGAAATATAAATAAATTAAGCAGTTTGTAAAAGAAAAAAAGTCTAATTTAATCCACTTACTCAAAAAATATTTTTCCAATTTTCGTTTTCCTTAGACAATGCATAATTCAATGTTTTTAATTTTGACATCCTTTTATCTAAGCGTTACGTTTTCTATTTCAAAATGAGATTAAACCAGAATTCTCCCCCTTCTCCTTCGATAAACATTTAGTTAAACATAGCTGAACAATTTTCTTAACTCGCACACAAAGGACTTTTATATTTATCCTTTAATTAATACTGAACTATTAAATTATTAACGGGATCTAGAGCACGTTGATCTATTTGACACACTCTTAATTATACTTTTGAGAGGCCCATGGTTCTACCTAGACAGCTAAATTAAAAAACATTAATAAGTAGAGAGCGAAAAAATAGCGCCAAAGTTATTAAAATCTGCATTCCACATCACCCACTCTTCTCCCCCTTTGAAAAATTCATCTCCTTTACACGTTTCCTTTAAGTGCCATATGGTGGGGATATTTGTCATTTTCTGACGCATTGCTCAGAGAAAATTATCGCTAATTTAAATATATTTATCCTCATCCGCTTTCTCTATTGTTAGGTTTCCGCGTGCAGAGTGATCAGACGTGTAACTTAGCGGGAACGTTTTGGAGTTTTTCGAGTTTTCCATAGATGCATCACGGAATTTCTAAAACTTTGCGCTCGCAGTTTTTAAATGGCAGACAAGGTCAGTAAGAGTTTAGAGTCGGTCGTTAAGCTAAAAGTATGAAGGAACTCTCTCTCTCTCTTTCTTTTTTCTGTTTAAGCAAATAATGAAACGCGAAATTGCAGATTATTAAAAATTTAATACGTCATTCCATTATAAAGTAAATAACGTTTTAAAAATTTAATTTACGAAAAGAATTTCGTAAATTATTTTTATATAAAATTTAGTTAATAAATTCTGCTGTAAGAATAATTTTTTTTTTAATTAGTGATAGATTTTTATCAGCATATTAAAATGCTAAAAATCCATACTTGGATTACAAATTTTTATTTATTTCACACCAACAATATTTCCGAATTTTATGCAATATTCTATAGGTCGATAATATTAAACATTCAATTAAACTCGACCTATATGCACAAAATTATAATTACAATGTTCAAACTGTTAGGAATAGAAATCAATTAAAAAAGCATGATAAGTTTATCTTATGCTGTGACATATTTATCAATAAAATTATAATTACTTGTCTCCGAAGAAAACCTTTATCACATAATTAAATTTCTTCAATAAGTTTATAAATCTAAGCGTTAGTTTTAGGAATATTTTAATCTCTCAAAGTACCTTTACTCTGTGGCAGTATGAAGACTCTCATCAAAGACAAATTTGTTTTAAGGTAATCGAAAAGATGAAAAACAAACAAAAATTGAGTTGCTAAGCTTTCAATTTTGTTTGTTTGTTACTTAAGTATTAACAAAATAATTATATCAGCTAACAAAGTGCGAGATAAAGGTGACAAACTAACACAAGAAAATTTTAATTAGATGGATCTTTTACTGAACGCGATTTGACAATATATTCATTATCACACAATTAATTACACAATTAATATATATATACAGGGTGATTCATAAAAGATGGGAAGAACTTTAAGGGGTTATAGTACACTTAAAGACAAATAATATTAAATAGGAGACTAAGGGTACCAGACGTATTCCAAGGAGATAGGGGGCATTAAAGTTTAGATTCCGAAATTTCAAATGATTATAAAAAATGGAAAAATTGGTCGATTCGTTTGCGGTTCTTGCAAAAAATTTTCTTTATGCCAGTATTTTCTTGAAATAAAATTTTAAAGTTCAATTTCAAAAAATGCCGATAGGGGGCGCTTTAGACTTTGGAGTAACAAACAACTATTTTTTAACGTTATTTTTTGTATTTCTTTAAATGATTTCGAAAGCTTAGACTTAAACTTAAATTTTGATCTAAAAATCTGAGTCCTAACGAGTAGTTAAGTAGCGTAAACTGAAATTTGAAATTTGAAACCCTTCTCCCCCCAGAACAAAAATCAGTTATTCCCGATCTTTGTGTCGTAGATTAGGCTCTAACTACTGCCGCGTTTTGCTAAAATTATTCTTTATGTCAGTATTTTCTTGAAAATAAATTTTAAAGAAAATTTTCAAAAAATTCCGATAGAGGGCGCTTTAGACTTTGGAGTAACGAACAACTATTTTTTAACGTTATTTTTTGTATTTCTTTAAATGATTTCGAAAGCTTAGACTTAAACTTAAATTTTGATCTAAAAATCTGAGTCCTAACGAGTAGTTAAGTAGCGTAAACTGAAATTTGAAATTTGAAACCCTTCTCCCCCCAGAACAAAAATCAGTTATTCCCGATCTTTGTGTCGTAGATTAGGCTCTAACTACTGCCGCGTTTTGCTAAAATTATTCTTTATGTCAGTATTTTCTTGAAAATAAATTTTAAAGAAAATTTTCAAAAAATTCCGATAGAGGGCGCTTTAGACTTTGGAGTAACGAACAACTATTTTATACCGTTATTTTTTGTGTCTCATTAAATGCTTTCTAAGCTTAGACTTAAACTTAAATTTTCAGCTCAAAATCTGAATCGCTGAGCGTGGTTCAGTAGCGAGGGGAGGGGGTTCAAATTTCAACTTCTGAACATAGTTCAGTTTGCACTACTTAACCATGCCCAACGATTCTGTGCTGTGATACGAGGCAAAAATACAACTTTCGTCAAGGACTGCATAGTCGGAATTCACTCATAAAGGCACTGGCACAGTTGGAAAAGTCGCTCATGCAAACGTTAAAGCTCCATTCCTGACGCTAGTCACCGGGTGAAGAAGGAGACAGAAAGTATGCAAATGTCAAATGGGGAAGAAGAAGAACACGTATGCAAAATTTCGACACGATTCAGGCATAAAAACCACTGAACGGTGAGTCAAGTGTAAGTCGCTGTAGTAATGAATCGGAAGATGGTGCCCTTCACGAATAAGGAAAAGGCTGAGATGCATTTAATTTACTCAGCGGCAGATGGAAATGGTGCAGAGGCACAACGAATGTACGGAGAGCGATTTCCCAACAGGCGGTTGCCTAACCGCAAAACTTTCGAGCGCTTGCACAGACAGTTGTGTGAGACGGGATCATTTCTCGCTTCCCGGTCGAATGCAGGTCGTGCAAAAAAGGACGAATCAGTAGTTGTTGCAGAAGCCATTCTGGATGTAGTAGCGGCGCAGCCAAGTACAAGTACACGAACAGTGGCTAGGCAGGTGGATATCTCACAGTCCATGACTTGGAGGGTACTGAAGGATGAACATTTGCTCCCGTTTCATGTGCAACGAGTCCAGAAACTGTCTCCAGGGGATTATCCAAATCGTATTGAATTCGCCCGCTGGTTTCTGCAGCAGAACGCGCTAAATCCACATTTTGGACGAACTGTGCTTTTCACCGATGAATGTACCTTCATACGTGGAGGTACATTTAACACACACAATGCACATGTATGGGCGGATGTCAATCCACATGCTACGTATCCACATGCTCATCAGAGACGCTTTTCCATTAATGTTTGGGCAGGAATCCTCGGAGACCACCTAATCGGACCGTACCTTCTTCCTGAAAGCCTCAACGGTAAAACATACCTCACATTTCTGCAACATGTGCTGCCAGACCTGTTGAACGTTGTTCCTCCACGCATCCGGCGGGTCATGTGGTTCCAGCACGATGGAGCGCCAGCCCATTACGTACGAGACGTCCGCAACTATCTGGACATCACATTTCCGAACAGATGGATTGGTCGAGGTGGTCCTGTTGCTTGGCCTGCTCGCTCGCCAGATCTTTCTCCCCTCGAATTCTTTTTTTTTGGGGACAATTGAAGACTCTTATGTATGAGACACCCATTGAATCCCCCGAGGAACTGGTCGCCAGACTTTCCGCCGCTGTAGGGGAAGTGTTCGAAAAGCCTGATATTTTCGCGAATGTTCGCCGTTCCATTCTTCGCCGTTGTTCTGCGTGCATAACCTCTGGTGGTCACAATTTTGAAAATTTATTGTAATTACATGTTAATAAATATGCTTTGGTAACATAATCCTAATTTGTGTCTTTTTACCTCGTATCACAGCACACAATGTGTGGACATGGTAAACTGAACTGTGCTCAGGAGTAGAAATTTCAAACCCCTCTCCCCAGAAGCTTAACCACGTCTAACGATTCAGATTTTGGGCTGAAAATTTAAGTCTAAGCTTTAGAAAGCATTTAATGAGACACAAAAAATAACGGTATAAAATAGTTGTTCGTTACTCCAAAGTCTAAAGCGCCCTATATCGGAATTTTTTGAAAATTTTCTTTAAAATTTATTTTCAAGAAAATACTGACATAAAGAATAATTTTAGCAAAACGCGGCAGTAGTTAGAGCTATGACACAAAGATTGGGAATAACTGATTTTTGTTCAGGGGGGAGAAGGGTTTCAAATTTCAAATTTCAGTTTACGCTACTTAACTACTCGTTAGGACTCAGATTGTTAGATCAAAATTTAAGTTTATGTCTAAGCTTTCGAAATCATTTAAAGAAATACAAAAAATAACGTTAAAAAATAGTTGTTTGTTACACCAAAGTCTAAAACGCCCCCTATCGGCATTTTTTGAAATTGAACTTTAAAATTTTATTTCAAGAAAATACAGGCATAAAGAAAATTTTTTGCAAAAACCGCAAACGAATCGACCAATTTTTCCATTTTTTATAATCATTTGAAATTTCGGACCCGAAACTTTAATGCCCCCTATCTCCTTGGGAATACGTCTGGGACCCTTAGTCTCCTATTTAATATTATTTGTCTTTAAGTGTACTATAACCCCTTAAAGTTCTGCCCATCTTTTATGAATCACCCTGTATATATACAGGGTGATTCCAATTTTTTTTACAATAAAAGAGAGGTGATAGTACACATCAAGACAAACAATATTAAATAGGAGACCAAGGGTCCAAAACGTTTTCCTAAGGAGATACCCGCCATTAAAGTTTAGGGACCAAAATTTCAAATAAACATAAAAAACGGAAAAATCGGTCGATTGATTTGCGGTTTTCACTAAAATTATTCTTTATGTCGGCATTTTCTTGAAATTAAATTATAAAGATAAATTTCAAAAAATGCCGATAGAGGGCGCTTTAGACTTTGGAGTAACGAACAACTACTTTTTGCCGGTATGTTTTGCATATCATTAAATGTTTTCGTAAGTATACACTCAAACTTAAATTTTGAGCTCAAAATCTGTAGCTGGGATTGGTTAAGTAACACAAACTGAGCTGTGTTCAGAGGGTTCAAATTTCAAATGATTAAAAAAAACGGTAAAATTGGTCGATTGATTTGCGGTTTTCATTAAATCTATTCTTTATTTAGGTATTTTCGTGAAAATAAATTATAAAGATAAATTTCAAAAAATGCCGATAAAGGGGGCTTTAGACTTTGGAGTAACGAACAACTATTTTTTGCCGTTATTGTTTGCATCTCTTAAAATGATTTCGGAAGCTTAGACTTAAACTTAAATTTTGAGCTCAAAATCTGAACAGTAGGAAGTGGTTAAGTAGCACAAACTGAACTGTGTTCTAGGGGGAGGGGAGGTTAAAATTTAAAGTAATTATAGAAAATGGAAAAATTGGTCGATTCGTTTGCGGTTTAAAATAAAACTATTCTTTAAGTCAGTATCTTCTTGAAAATAATTTTTAAATATAAATCTCAAAAAATTCCTTCAGAGGGCGCCTTAAACTTCAGAGTAACCAACAATTCATTTTAACCATTATTTTTTGGTTCTAATTAAATGCTTGCAAAGGCATTTTAAATGTTCTCGGAAGCTTAGATTTAAACTTAAATTTTGAGCTCAAATCCTGAATCGTTATGAGTTAAGAAGCGCAAACTGAAGTGTGTTCAGGAGTTGAAATTTAACCCTCTTTCCTCCTCGAACACAATTCAATTTTTCGCTACTTAAACATTCCAAACGATTCAGAATTTCAGCCCAAAATTTAAGTTTATGCATTTGAAAGCATTTAATGAGATTAAAAAAATAACAGTTAAAAAAAGTTATACGCTACTCCAAAGTCTAAGGCGCCCTCTATCGGCATTTTGTGAAATTTATCTTAAAAAATTATTCTCAAGAAAACACTGATTGATCAAAAAAACTGCTGATTTAAAAATTATTTTTAGCGAAAACCGCAAACGAATCGACCAATTTTTTTCCGTTTTTTGCAATTATTTGAAATTTGAACCCTCTGAACACAGCTAAGTTTGTCTACATAACCACTCCCAGCTATTCAGATTTTGAGCTCAAAATTTAAGTTCAAGTCTAAGCTTACGAAAGCATTTAATAAGATGCAAAAAATAACGCGAAAAAAGAGTGTTTCGTTACTCCAAAGTCTAAAGCGCCCTCTATCGGTATTTTTTGAAATTTATCTTTATAATTTATTTTCACGAAAATACCTAAATAAAGAATAGTTTTAGTGAAAACCGCAAATCAATCGACCATTTTTTCCGTTTTTTATAATCATTTGAAATTTGAACCATCTGAACACAGCTCAGTTTGTGTTACTTAATCACTTCCAACTACAGATTTTGAGCTCAAAATTTAAGTATGAGTCTAAGCTTACGAAAAAAATTAATGAGATGCAAAAAATACCGGCAAAAAATAGTTGTTTGTTACTCCAAAGTCTAAAGCATCCTCTATCGGCATTTTTTGAAATTTATCTTTAAAATTCAATTTCAAGAAAATGCCGACATAAAGAATAATTTTAGTGAAAACCGCAAATCAATCGACCGATTTTTCCGTTTTTTATATATATTTGAAATTTTGGTCCCTAAACTTTAATGGCGGCTATTTCTTTAGGAAAACGTTTTGGACCCTTGGTCTCGTATTTAATATTGTTTGTCTTGATGTGTACTATCACCCCTCTTTTATTGTAAAAAAAATTTGGAATCACCCTGTATATGTATATGTATATATATATATACATATATATATATATTTATATACATGTATATACACACACACATATATATATATATTACATATTTAATTTTTTTTTTCGCCGAAATTGACCTTTATACTATATTAATTTCCTTATAACAATATTTCGTACTTAGTTCAACTTATTAAATTAAAATCTTTTTTCTGGATCTAATCTATTGATCTTTATGGAAAAGATATAAATTCATAACTCCCCTTAAAAAACCTTTATTCCAGTATGTATAAATTTAAAGGATTGCTCTAAAATAAAAATTTTCTTAATTAAACTTCATTTCTTAATATTCCAAATAAAACTAATTTTTTCTATGCTTTTATCAACCCCTTTTAAGAAAGTCTTTATTTTCCCTCTTTCGACATTCGATATGTGTGCATAACAATAAATTCATTTCGTTTCTTTTTCTCTTAAAATTTATCGTCTGCAAAATTATATCGTTTGCAAGGTTATTTGAAAATTCTGAGTCGATTATAAATTAGTTAAATAATATTTTTTTTTTAAATAAAATTATCGTCTGTGGAATAGTCTCGTCTCTGGTCATGAGTTATGTTTACATAAAAGAATAATGGTTTGAGAGTAAAGAATGTTCTAGAATTTTCTTTTTAGATCGAAGAGAGGAAGCCTTGGGGTGGTAAGAGAGATTCTTTGGTTCTCTCATCCATGAGTATGGTTGGTTGAAGTAAATGATGGAATATATTTTTTGAATATTCGGTTAAAAATCGTTTGCAAAAGGCGCTTTTCCCTCTATCATGACTATAGTTTAATAAATAAACTTACAGCAACCAATGAGTAATTTATTGGATGCTCTACATCGATTTTTTTCCTCGCTGGCCATGACTTCTGTGCGGTGAAAAGGAACCCCGGCGATGATGTCTTTGGCTCCTAACTTTAAAATGTGACAGTCTTTTATTTGAGTCGACAGAATTGCTAATGCCTGTGCTGCCTTTTTCAGATTTTGAAAGCAATTTGCTATGGAACGAAGCGATAATAAAATCTATGGATCGCCGAAGTTCGAATGAGTTCTATGTTCTGAAGGGCATTCTATATGGTATTTTCGGTTTGCTAATGAAGTCTGCTGTGGAACGAAATGATGATAGGTTAGCGGATCGCCATAAAACGACTTGTCGTGAATGTTCTTGTGCCAAAATCGCCGTAATTTCTTACTTAATTGAAGTAAAAAAATGTTCTTTCTAAAGTGCTTCAAATCTATGCTTGGAAAGACATTACGCTGAGAGATTTTGTTAGCTTTATTAAAGAAGTTCCACGATGACTGACGTTCATCCGTTCAAATATTGCAAGAAAGTGTTATACAACTAAATAAGACAACTAAATAAGACAACTAAATAAGACAACTAAATTTGAAAAACATTAATAAGTAGAGAGCGAAAAAATAGCGTCAAAGTTATTAAAGTCTGCATTCCACATCACCCACCCCTGTCCCCCTTTTAAAAATTCATCTTCTTTACACGTTTCCTTTCAGTGCCATATGGTGGAGATATTTGTAATTTTCTGATGCATTGCTCAGAGAAAATTAACGCTAATTTAAATATATTTAACCTCACTAGTTATCTTTATTGTTTGGTTTCCCCGTGCAGAGTGATCAGGTGTGTAACTTAGAGGGACCGTTATGGAATTTTTCGAGTAAGAGTTTTCCATAGATGTATTTAAGGAATTTCTAAAACTTTGCGTTCGCTGTTTTTAAATGGCAGTCGAGCACTAAGCGTTTAAAGTCGGTCGTTAAGCTGAAAGTATGAAGGAACTCTCTTCCTCTCTGTCTTTTTTCTGTTTAAGTAAATAATTAAACGCGAAATGCCAGATTAATAAAAATTTAATACGCCATTCCGTTATGAAATAGATAACGTTTTAAAAATTTAATTTACAAAAAGAATTTCGGAATTATTTTTTATATAAAATTTAGTTAATAAATTCTGCTATAAGTGCAATTGTTTAAAATTAGTGTTAGATTTTTATCAGCATATTAAAATGCTAAAAATCCATATTTGGATTACAAATTTTTATATATATCCACCA
Organism: Maratus speculifer; assembly: GCA_964019185.1. Classification (NCBI taxonomy): domain Eukaryota; kingdom Metazoa; phylum Arthropoda; class Arachnida; order Araneae; family Salticidae; genus Maratus; species Maratus speculifer. The sequence continues at coordinate 374,872,599 of OZ025294.1, read as the reverse complement.
ACAACATTTCCAATTTTTATGCAATATTTTATAGTTTGATAATATTAAACCATTCATTTAAACTCGAACTATATGCACAAAACAATAATTTCACTGTGCATGTTATTAGGAATAGAAATCAATTAATGTAGTATGTTAAGTTTATCTTATGCTCTGACATATTTATCAATAAAATTATAATCACTTGTCTCCGAAGAAAACTTTCATCACATAATTAATTTTCTTCAATAAGTTTATAAACCTAGGCTTTAGTTTTAGGAATATTTTAATCTCTCAAAGTATCTTTACTCTGTGGCTGTATGAAGATTCTCATCGAAGGTAAATTTATTCTAAAGGTAATCGAAAGGACGAACGACAAACAAAAATGGGAGTTGCTAACCTTTCAATTTTGTTTGTTTGTTATTTAAGTATTAACAACATAATTATGTCAGCAAACAAAGTGCGAGATAAAGGTGAGAAACTAACACAAGAAAATTTTAATTAGTTGGATCACTTACTAAACGCGATTTGACAATATATATATATTATCACACACTTAATTACGATCTTAACTGCATTTTTGATTGGATATTGAGTAAGTATTTATATGTATGTGGTGTGTGTCTTTGTGTGTGTAGTAAGATAATATATAAAAAGCCAATTTGATGATTTACTTAAATAACTGTACATTTAATTAGCAACATATGAAACATTAATATAACTTCAGAAAATTTTTATACGTAATTTCAACATCGTAATTACAACTAGTAGTTTTTTTTTTTAAATACATTAAATTTAGCACCTAAAATATACAATTCAAATTCCTTGGAACAATAAAATTAGGCCTAACCGTTCCTTTACTTACATTTTAAATGTGATGCTTTATGAAAGATAAAAATTATGGATTGCTTCTTTTTAAAGTTTAAAAATTTCCAGTTCTTGTGCTCGTGCTCATTACGTAATCTTTTTAACGTGTGCTTTCAAACTATGGACAATAAAATACACCAAAGTATCAGTTAATTTGGTGATCAACACGTGTTAAGTAAAATAAATTATGTTTGAATCCAAATCATATACATACACACGTATATATACATACATACATACATATATATATATAGCTACGATGTTATAGACCATGAGAAGAAGTAGGGTAGACCTAGATGATTATTCGATATGATACGAATGACGGGTCAGAAACGCCGTCCTGATCTGCTAGGTGCATTGACAGTGTTGAAATTAGGCTACTTTTTTGAAAATTCCGATTTCTTGATTGGCATCACTTTTTTGAAATGTTGAAATTCTCTTCGTTTTCATAATAATTAATGTGCCATGAAATTAAAATTCTATCAAAATAGTGGCACCAGTAATGAAATCGGAATTCGAAAATGGAAGACCACTGAGATTTGTGACCAAAAGTCAGCTTTGTGTGATACAACTCTTTTAATACCCAGTGTTATCAGAGGGTTACTTTCTTAAAATTCCAGAGTTCCAGATTGGCACCAGTTTTTTTTTGAATTCGTAAAATTTGCCTAATTCATTAACATATTCATTAAGGCAAAAATTTTTCAGAAAAGTAACGCCAGCTAAGAAATCTGTATTTCTAAAATATTAGGTCATCGGCAATACTATCAATGACTTCACTTTGTCTGATAGGTATTTCCAATCTGGCATTCTTACGTGATTTCGAGTCATCTGGATTTATCCTACTTCTTTTCGATATTTATAATATGTTAGTTGGGAAAGCCAGTATATATCTATATATGTATATAGTGATAAAAATTGGCTAAGGAACTTATTTCATTCAGTTTGTGGTACATGACAATTTGCTCTATGAGGAGAACAAAGAGTTTATACAGATTCATCGAATTTCCTGTTAAGAATATTTTAGTTCTAATTTAGCTGAAATATACTTATATATATATGGAAGAAACATTAATTTAAATACTGAATATTGAGCTTTAGATGTATATATGACATTTTAATAATACAATTAAATAGCAATAATACACATTTTGATTAATACACAAAATTACCCTAATCCTTTAAAGTTAGAATTTTCATCCATAGATTGTAACACATAACACATAAATCTTCTTTAAAAGATATATTTCCTGTAAGTAAGTATGGAAATAGAAAGTGAACATTTGTTTATAAGGTTATTTGGCCAATTAATGGAATTTAAATGTAAGAATTTAAAGTGACTATATTTTGAATCGAATGTCCCCATTTCAGTAAAAGAAATGTCCTTAAAAATATTTTGTTTCTTATTGAAAGACTAAGTTAATCAATTAAAGAAATTTTTAAAGATATTAGAATTGCTTTGACAATCATTTCCTGTTTGTGTTCTTTTTTGAATATGTTTTTCACTATTTTATAAAGAAATTGAAAATAGATCGCGCTGCAAGCAATGTGCATCATCCAAACGTTATCCTCCTAGCCTTTTCCTTACCTTGAAGAAACTTGTGCTAAAGAGCCATTTACAGGTGATATTTTCAGTTTGTTGCGTTATAGCTATTATAAATGTTACGTGTTTTGAAACTCACGACCTAATATAAATATTAATAAAAAGTGTAACAATTAGCATTATAACTAATAAACAGAGTTCGTCCTTACAATTCAAAAAACACAATAATTTCTATATTTTTCTATACTCACCTTTAGAACATTTCACATTTTTTATGTTTATAATCAAATTTCACTCACCTGAAAAGAAGAAAAAAAAAAAACAGAAATTATGATACAGCAACTGTTATACAAAAATTGAAAATATAATATGATTAGTATAACAAACGAATAGCATACTGCAATTCAATTGTATTTTACGTGCTTTAATTGTTTATATGGCTATTCTAAAGATGCACAATAAATGTAGAAAAACAATTTTTTCTTTTAAATAAATAGTACTAATCTGCATTAGATTCCCAAAGAGTTAATTGAACTACTCGCTGTATTCGATCTATTGGAGATGTCACTCAATCTTTATAAAAATGCATGATAAACAAAGCTACAGCAATTTATTTCTCCAAAAAATAATTAATATATCGAGAAATTAATCCTTTAATAGGCAAAATACCCCAGTTGTGAAAGTACTAAAATGATTAAAAGATTAAGTAGTTTTACAAACAAATCTGCTTCTAATAAGTTAAAGTTTTACTTTTTGTCATATATTATAGCCTCATTAGTGTTCAAAAAGTTCTGTTCCGAAAGATCGTAAACGGGAGGTTACGAACTGGGTTAGAACCCATTAACGTCCATCAGCCTAATCTTTCGGAATATTCCGTGGTTTTGTTATAACTTTGGATTTCCGCGCTTAAGAGGCCGCTTCACTCAAATGAAAGAACCCGTTCGCTAATGCTAATCCTATGGAAGCAATTTATAAAGATATCTCGGTTGCCTTTTAATATTTTTAAATGATTCTTTTTGCATTGGATAGCTGAGATTGATCTGAATGCAGGACGTTTTTTTTCCTTTTCAATTTTGTTTACAGATATTTTTTATGAGGGTGATTTCGCTTTTCAAACCGGTTCTAAAAGTGAAAGCATTCTCGTAAAAAATAACCGTAAACGAAATCAAAAAAGTAAAAAACGACCTGCATTCAGATCAATCTCAGCTATCCAATGCAAAAATAATCATTTAAAAATATTAAAATGCAACCTAGATATCTTTATAAATTTCTTCCATAGGATTAGCATTAGCGAACGGGTCTTTTCATTTGAATGAAGCGGGGCTTTAAATACATGTTGGTTACCTTAGAATTCTCCCCCCCTATCCAAATAGGGCTCTCTTTTCCTAGGGCCATTATCCCTTGTGTTCATAACTGGCCGTCATAAACATCAAGAATAATACATACGTTAGAAACGTAAACTTCTGTTTAAAAGTTTTGGTGTGATTGTTGCATTTGGCAATTTTAAATACGTGGGGCGTACATATCCCATTAAACACGCAAGCGTTAAACCAAGAATTTTCGACCGAAGAAGTTCTTTCAGAAATCGACGATCAAGTTCCTGAAATGAACCGATGAGAACGTAGATGAGAAACAGCAGACAGCCTATCTCTCGTCTACTCTATTTAGTAAAGACGGTAAATTGAATGGATATTAGAACATTAAACCTTAGGTGGAAGGCGTATATCTAGAAATATTTTGAAATAGATTTAGGGCCCATGGGATACGACGCATCTAGAATTAAAGGTGAATATTCTTTATTCATGTTGTTTTCCCTCTAGAAATCGTGAATTCTCATGCGAACAAATAGTTAATCAAATGAAAAGAGCTGTTTTGTGATACATTCATGGATTTTGAATACTGATAAATTAAAAATTTTTATTTGTTTGTTTCTGCTGTCTGTGGCTTATAAATCTCGTAACGAGTTGACAGAAAGTCTTTACGATGCTACAACGGGACGGAATATTTTCAAACCCACTATGCCTTTAGAAAAATAAAATGCGGTATTGAAAATTTTTTGATTTCATGGCCAAAAAACAGTATCAAGAAGACGGGAAACTTTCAAGTTTAAGGTTATAAGTGAATTGTAGGAAAAATGGGTGGAAATTTTGCCGAAATTGTATAATCCTGAAATGTATGTTACTGTCTATGAATTTGTCAGTACTGATAAGTCGCCTGAAAGATACACTAAAGACCAATTTTTAATTTGAATTTCTCTAGAAATGTTTAACTTATTTTTAGATCTTTTTAATAAATGTGTGCTCATCATAAGCATTGATATTAACACTTTTATATTTTTGGAGATGTATCGCAATAATTTTAAACTAGTTTTTGCGGTCCCTCGAAATATTCGTCTCAAGACAGAGGAAGTTAACCAATCGGTAATTCTACAAGGAAAATTTTCATTTAACCACTTCATTTGCATCAAACCAGTTAAATATGATATACAATTTTGGATACTTTGTGACAATGTAACCAATTTCTACCTAGAACGTAATGCAGTCATATCTAGTAAAACGTAATGGTTCTACACATTTTCATAATCGATATCTTATATTTATGATTGGTCACACTCAGGCTTTGAAAGGATATAAAGAAACACGTGATAATTCTTTTCCATCGTATGACCTTTAAAGGATTTATTTTTAACAAAAAAATGAAAATTAATTAAACAATCAGCAAAAGACACACGAACAATAACTCGGCTCTTGCTTTCAAAAGGAGACCCCAAAGTATACATAGACATTGGCATTGTCAGACGATTAAATAATTTTACGTGGAAGTAGCTTCACGTTCCACCCTTTATACTAACACAATGAATCCCAAAAACTAATTAAGGAAGTACCTTACCCGAATGAACTAAAAATTTGAAGCAAATTAGATGTTTTAATCAAGAATTATTGCACTACATGCATATGTAAGTACAAACAGAACTTATAGGCACATAAGCTTCCAGGCTTTGTTAACATATGAGCTAAAACTGATTATAATATTGATTACAATAATTAAAATCAACGTTTAACACACAATACACAACCACACACCACATACGTATACGTTTCGTGAGCTCCAGGGCTCGTTTCCTCAGTGTATAAAAGTTAAAATGTTAAAAACAGAAAAAACCCCAACTGACAGCAAGTCAGAGACCCAATGAAAACGATTGAGATGCGACATAATAAAATAGGATAGAAAAAACAAATAGGTCCGTTGAAACCAAAGATAATAGCTAAAACCTTGTGTGGAAGATTACAATAATTAAAATCAATGTTTAAAACACAATACACAACCACACACCACATACGTATACGTTTCGCGAGCTCCAGGTCTCGCTTCCTCAGTGTATAAAAGTTAAAATGTTAAAAACGGAAAAAACCCCCAACAGACAGAAAGTCAGAGACCCAATGAAAACGATTGAGATGCGACATAATAAAATAAGTTAGAAAAAACAAATAGGTCCGTTGAAACCAAAGATAATAGCTAAAACCTTGTATGGAAGATTACAATAATTTAAATCAACGTTTAACACACAATACACAACCACACACCATATACGTATACGTTTCGCGAGCTCCAGGGCTCGCTTCCTCAGTGTATAAAAGTTAAAATGTTAAAAACATTAAAACCCCCCTACTGACAGCAAGTCAGAGACCCAATGAAAACGATTGAGATGCGACATAATAAAATAAGTTAGAAAAAACAAATAGGTCCGTTGAAACCAAAGATAATAGCTAAAACCTTGTGTGGAAGATTACAATAATTAAAATCAACGTTTAACACACAATACACAACCACACACCACATACGTATACGTTTCGATTGTGTGTTAAACGTTGATTTTAATTATTGTAATCTTCCACACAAGGTTTTAACTATTATCTTTGGTTTCAACGGACCTATTTGTTTTTTTTCTAACTTATTTTATTATGTCGCATCTCAATCGTTTTCATTGGGTCTCTGACTTGCTGTCAGTTGGGGGGGTTTTCTGTTTTTAACATTTTAACTTTTATACACTGAGGAAGCGAGCCCTGGAGCTCGCGAAACGTATACGTATGTGGTGTGTGGTTGTGTATTGTGTGTTAAACGTTGATTTTAATTATTGTAATCTTCCACACAAGGTTTTAGCTATTATAATATTGATTATAAGCTATTCTATATGACAAGTTGAAAAATCCAAAATAGAAAATTGGTGAAAATTCTTTTCCTTTACTTTCCAATTTTTAATAAAATTCTATAAATGTTCAGTTATTATAGCTTCAAAGAAAATCAAAACATAAACCAAAAGTGAACTCGGATATCTAAAAAGATCGCCAAACAAAATACTCCAGGAAATGAGTTCATTTCATTTTTAAGTTGACGCCACCCAGGCAGCCGTTGTCAAGTAATGCAATATAATCTAAATCTCTTAATCTTCTCATGCATAAATTTAAATGAGGATTTTTCTTGGAAAAGTTCAGAAATGCGTTTCTAAAAGGAACAACCTTTGAAAGCCTTTTGCGAAAAGATCAGAAATTACGGCTATCGTTCTCGTAGTATTTTGCATCAAAAATACATTGCAGAGATTGTCTGAGCTACATATCAGACAGTCAAAACAAAAAAGTATATATATAACGACTTACACAGAAATCGAAGATTTTGAATAAATAACTCTGAAGAAAATTACATTTTCTGTATAGTTTACCTTTGGATAATTTTTTTTTCATCATTTGGAGTACACCAATTGATCTTTTTTTAACAAACCAAACTTCTTTTTTAAAAAAATAAAGGAAAACTATATGAAAGGAATTTTATTATTTCTCATCCAAAAGTTTTAAAATTATGTCGAATAATTCTGCGCTTTGAATTTTTTTTTTTTTTTTTTTTTTTTTTTTTTTTTTTTTTTTTTATCTTAAGGGAAAAAAAAATCTTAAGTAAGCTAAAATTTTTCATCCTGCATGTCACCTTTTTTCTCTTCGTCATTTATTTTTAATACGTTTAATTTATTCAAATTTCTTGAATATTTTCGTTATAATACGAAATAATGTTTTTTTAATATAATTTCTTTAAAAAATTCCATAAAAATTACAATGTTAATAAAAATTTTAGTTTTTATACCACTTTTTTGCACTATAAATATTTAGATAAAGATTATTTAATTATTTGTGCACTATAAGGCCAAGGGTTGACCGGTCACTTGCGATTTTAGAAGTTTTGTTATATATATAGAAAACTACATGAGAAATTGTCCTGAAACTCCAGGTGTGTAAGCAAATTTTACAGGTCTACAAAGTTTTTTTAAATAGTGTTACATTAAAAATAAAACAAAAAAATATTTTTGTTTTATTGATATTTTATTACCAGATTACATTGATTATACATTTGGTATTACATTGATATTTTATTACCAGAAAAGAACAGAGCTGTTTTATTTTCAACAGTGCATAAGTTCCGTAACAACTAAATCATATCTATACTTTTATATTAAAACTAAAGATCGACTAAAATTCGCTCAAAAAAATTTCACAAAAAAGTAAAAAAAAAACTGTTTTACTTTTAACATTACATAAGTTCTACAAAAACCAAAACCTTTTTAAAGTGCTACATTAAATGCCTACATGAGTTACTGAAAAAGAACCGGATAATAATGGTATGTCTTTGGAGGCACTATTTTTAAATATCTTGCTAAAACTTCAATTTTTTTTCTTAAGATAGCTACAGAAGCCTAGTTTTAAGGCTATTTTTAGGATAGCTTCAATTTCAAAACCGGTTTAATTCGGTTCTGAATATTAAAATTATTGTTTTCTTTTAATCTGAAAAAAAAAAAAAAAAAAAAAATCAAAACTTAACCTTATAACTACCCGTCCTCAGCTATCCAAACAAATAACTGGCTCAAAAATATTAAAATTTGAGCAAGGTGTTTCAAAATAAGTCCCCATACGCTTAACATTATCATCCGGCACTTTTTAAGTAACTAGTGTGAGTTGTCAAAAAAAAAGATAGACTAAAATTCGCTTTCATCTTCATTTTTGGCTAAAAATGTAAATTTCGCTGTTAATGATATTTCTGTGAAAATGCTGCTGAAAATTTGACGTCCGATTAAAATTGACTTTCGTTTTCGTTATTGGTTAAAAATCCGAATTTTGCCGAAAACGAATTTTCATGGAAAATGCGGCTGAAATTTTGAAAACTGTCGTTTTTTCTTTTGAAAATTTTCAAAGTTATCCATCTTTTTGAAAGGAAGTGGCTCAAGTGAAACTATTTATTTTTTTAATAAAGATTTTTAATTTTACTTAAGAAAGTTGTTATAATAAAAATAAATGACATTGACACGTTTCGGAACCGTCAAATATATTCCATAATCATAATACAAATGAAAATAAAATTTCAAAATATTACACGGTCAACACTGTTAAGTGAAGGTGACAAACCGGTGCCATTTGGGACCCGGAGGTGAAAAGGCCCTAGGGTCCATTGGAACCCGGGGCATTTGGAACCCTAGGTTGCCATAGGGCCTTGGATTTGTGGTTGCAGTGCCGACAGACCTCTTACTGGGTGATATGAGCTAAATAAGGTGCCATACACTTCGTATTGACAGCAATGTGGCACCTCATCGGGTGACTGGAACCATGCGCATGCGCTGTGACGTGTGTCTTTCTGTTTTCTGTAACGGCAAGTAAAATCTATGGCTATGAGTGAATGAAGGTGAGCTCGATGGCCGAGCGGTTAAAACGCTGAGCTTGAAATCAGACGTTGTGAGTTCGAATCCTTCGACGGCCAAAAGTCGGTTTGTATATTTTTTAATTTTTTATTATTGGACACTCTGGATTAAGGGTGCCATCTTTTTATCCTAATTAAAGATGTCATTCTGGCTCCTTTAGGGGTGTCACCAGTGAGACAAGCCTTTCACCCCTAAAAGGTGCAATGTGTCAACATCAGTTTTAACAGTGAATAGAAATGACACGCGACAATGAGATATAAATAACTAACAAAAAACACGCGCTCTATTGTAAAAAAATTAATTAAAATATAGACCCTGATCTAAAATCTAAATAAAAATAAAATTTCAAAATATTTCACGGTCAATACAAATGACACGCGACAAAGAGATATAAATAACAAAAAACTATTTTATTTTTTATTTTAAATTTATTATTATTATTATTGTTATTTTTATTTAGATTTTAGATCATGGTCTATATTTTAATTAAATTTTTTACAATAGAGCGCGTGTTTTTTGTAAGTTATTTATATCTCATTGTCGCGTGTCATTTGTATTGACCGTGTAATATTTTGAAATTTTAGTTTTATTTATATTACGATTATGGAACTTATTTGACTGTTCCGAAACATGTCAAAGTCATTTATTTTTATTATAATGCCTTTCTTAGGGAAAATTATAAATTTTTATTAAAATGTTTATATAAAAGGTAAATGTTTTAAAATCTGGTGATTTAAAAAATCAATTGGATTTAATAAACTTTTTATCAGAGACTATTTATTGCTAAGAACTTTTTTGTTTATAATTATCTGTCATGACTGATTCAAGACATGGGTGCAAATTATAAAGCAGGTAGTGCGTAGGTGACTTAACCTGTTAGCGTACTCATTAAAAGTTGCACACTTTACAGTAGTATATAATTTTAGTTTGAAATTACAGAAATATTTGGAGCACTTCTTGAGAAATTTCTAGTATAACATATGATCATTTATAAAAATCATTATAAAACATAAACAAAGGTTTGAATACCTAAAGCTAAAATATTTTTTCATTAAATGTGATTCGTTTAGTTAAAAAATCAGTTTGTTCAATAATTAATGTTGAACTAATTACTTTATTTTACATAAAAAATAAAAAAGTTTTGGTTCGAAAGAACAGGCCGCCAACTTGAGACATATGTAAAAAGAATTAATAATTATGTAAATTTACTAAACACATATAATTATTTAATACTTACGCAGTTTTTCTTAATACGTATAGTTAATTAATAACGATGCATATTTACGATGAATTATTCACTTTAAAGAACTTTTTCTCTTTCGTTCAAAAATAGGTAGATCAACAAAATTTGATTTAAACTTTAATAGCCTAATTCGATTTATCCTTAATAAAAAGCAGAATTGGTTTAATTAATAATCATTTTTATTTTTTAAGTCTTAAAAGTACACAAATTCAAGCTTTTATCTTTCTATAGATTTTTATCTCATTTAAAAGGTACAAGACCCCTTAAATGAAAAATTTTCCATGAAAATTTCAGAATTGTTTTTCTTCCATAACTTTTAAGGGTCTTTAGAGGGAAAGATCAGAAATTCGGAATATAGTGCCTCTTTTTTTGAATGAAAAATACATCATGGAGAATGATCGTTGCAAATATATGCGACAGTCAAAAAAACTAATAGTTTTTGTAGACAATAGCTGCAAAAATATTGAAATTTTTTGAATAAATAACTACGAAGAAAATTCCATTCTTTATATATTTTTTTTTATAGTAATGCTGGAAATAAACTGGTGAATGTTTCTTAGAAAGCTCAATTTCTTGAATTAAATGACGCGGTCTATAAATTTGCGTTATTTGTTATCTGAAAATTGCTACACATTCTACCTAATATAGCTGTCGTTCTGAAAATTTATATTAAAGTTTAATGGAAAAATGCTACTGAATATTTTGAAACTTTGCTCAGATTTGGTTAATTTTTAATCAGGTTTTATTACAATATATGTTTGGATTTTCGATGTAACTAATGTTTTTATTACATTTAATATGGTTCCTTGATCAATTTTATATAAAAATAAATTTACTCGATAGTTGCTTTTATATTAAAATTTCATTTAAAACACGAGTTTATGTTGTATTTTTTTTTTTTTTTTTTTTTTTTTTTTTTTTTTTTGTGGAACTTAATTGGATTGCAAATGATGTTGATACATCATTCTGTATATTCGAAGACGTCCTGAAACTTGCGAATGTGTGCCCTGACTTTTCCATTTAAAACGCCTGTTACATATTACGTGGAACAAAAACTATAAATAAAATTAAACTTTAAAAGTTATAAATTTTGATGTTATAAAATCCTAAATATAAAATAAAAAAATTAAGGTTGCAAAATATTCCACCTGTATTATAATTGAATATTGTCGAAAACATCGTATACAAATCATAAAAATAGTTACTTTTAAAATTTAAATTATTTTATATATCATGTATTTAATTGTATCGACCATTTTTATTGTATTATGTTTTTAGAAAAACACTGTAACTTAGTAAAACATATTATATATGAAATTATATGTATGGTATTCTAACAATTTGACCAGGAGAGACAAAAATAAAAATAAAAATAATATTTCATTATATAATAAATTTCAACGAAATATATAAACGGATCCTTTATCATTCGAATATCATTTTTATATGATAGATTTTCTCGAGCAATTTCAGTTAAATTAAATTAAATTCTTATTTAGTGTTAATAAAAATTATACTGAAATATAATACTTTTAAACTGGTGTTAATATATATAAAATTATTTTTATTATTATTTTATAATTTATCCAGGAAATAGATAAAATCTACTGTTATCATTTAGCTCACTCCAAATGAAATTCAGACGCATTCTCCCAAAAATCAATTGAACTGGGGTAACTGGAGTGAACGCTAAACAAACTATTTCAAGAAATGAGTCTATTGCATTCTTAAGTTGACATCTTCTCAGTATTCTTTGTCAAATAATGCAATACCATTTAAATCTCTTAATCCTCTTATGCATATATTTAAAAGGAAAATTTTCCTTAGAAAAATTAGAATTGTTTTCTCAAAAGGAGCAACCTTTAAAAGATCTTTAGGAAATGATCAGAAATTTTGAATATCGCACCGTAGATATTTGCATAGTCAATGCATCAGGGAGAATAATTCAAAGATATATTTGACGGTCAAAATAAATGCTTCCGTTAACATTTGGCTCACTCCAAAAGAAATTCAGGCGCCTTTTCCTTAAAATTAATTGAACTGGGATAACTGAATGATACGCTTAAACAAACTATTTCAAGAAATGAGTCTATTGCATTCTTAAGTTGACATCTTCTCAGTATTTTTTGCCAAATAATGCAATACCATTTAAATCTCTTAATCCTCTTATGCATACATTTAAATATAAAATTTTACTTAGAAAAATTAGAATTGTTTTCTAAAAGAAGAACCCTTTAAAAGTCTTTTGGGTAATGATCAGAAATTACGAATATCGCACCGCAGATCTTTGCTTAGACAATGCATTAGGGAGAATAACGTAGAGGATATATTTGACGGTCAAAATAAAAAGAAATCAGCTTCTTTGAGCTATTAAAAAATATTCAAATATTTTGTACAAGAAGTTAAAAAGAAAAATGCATCTATGTATATCTTAGCTTTTCCCAACAACGTGAGTAAAGTAAGTGAAAACTAAGTGAATTTTTTTATTATCCTTTATCCAAAATATTTTTTATAGATTTAAAAGAACACAATGTCAATAAAAATTTGTTATTCTATACCATAAAGTTATTATATTGTACCTAATAGTAATATGTAAGATTTATATTTATAGCCTAGGGAAATTAATAAATAAACCACTTTGATTTTTCACGGTAATTTTATTATTATTATTATTATTATTATTATTATTATTATTATTATTATTATTACTATTATTATTATTATTATTATTATTATTATTATTATTATTATTATTATTATTATTATTTGCATGTGACAATTCAAATCAATTTCTGTTTGTTTTTATATCAGTTTTTTATAAATGCGATTCAATTCTCAGAAAAAAAAAATTCCTTATGTGACAGTATTTTTTATATGATATTTTGTCACGAGAAATAGCAGTCGAACTAAAAACTCATTTAAAAAATGAGAGTGAATAAATATAAAATTACCTTATCATTATTTATATTTTATTTAAAATATATATAAATGCTTCCGTTATCATTTGGATCACTTCAGAAGAAATTCAGACGCATTTTCCTTAAAACCAATTGAACTGGGATAACTGAACGATAAGCTAAACAAACTTTTTCAGGAAATGTGTCTATTGCATTTTTAAGTTGACATCCCCTTAGCATTCCTTGTCAAATTATGCAATACATTAAAATCTGTTAATCATCTCATGCATATATTTAAATGGAAATTTTCCTTAGATAATTCAGAATTGTTTTCGAAAAGGAGCAATCTTTAAAAGTCTTTTAATAAATGATCAGAAATTGCGAATGTCACACCGCAGTACTTTGCATAAGAAATTCACGGGGGAAAATATATGTAAATATTTATCTGACGGTCAAAAGAAAAATGAAAAAGATCAGTTTCTGCGGGCAATTTGCAGAAAAATATTCAGATGTTTTGAAAAAAGATTTGTTTAGATAATTTACATTTAAATCATTACATCATTACATCTTTAAATCATTACATCAAAATTACATTTTTGAATTTTTTTTACTATCCTTTTTAGTATCATCTTTGTTTAGTTATGAAGTAACACGATGGAAATGAAATTGTATTATTTGATGTTTAATAACTGTCATATTTCCTTTATTATACTGTAAATTTTATATTGCAACTAAATAGAGTTATGAAAGACACCAATTTCAAATTCAAGAGGCAACACTAGTTGCAATAAAAAACTTACAATCTGCGCTTAATCCTACGTGAGCTTTTGTTTTCACATATTTTTGTTATAAATTTACATTTATTTTATTTTTTATCATTCTATCATTTTATTTTATTTTTATTTATTTTATTTTTATCATTTTATTACTTTTATTTTTTATATCACGTATATATAACTTCGTTCCTATTCTTAATTTTTTGAATAATTTTGTGGTATGACAATATCATTTTTATATGATAGATTTTATCGAGAAATTTTAGCTAAATTAAATTAAAGTTTAATTTTTATATTATAATATAATAAACTTAAAACTGGTGTTAATAAATATAAAACTAATTTATCATTATTTTATAATTTATTCGCAAAATATATAAACGCTTCCGATATCATTTGGCTCTCTCCAGATGAAATTTAGACGCATTTTTCTTAAAATCAATTGAACTGGGATAACTGAACGATAAGCTAAACAAACTATTTCAACAAATCAGCCTATTGCATTCTTAAGTAGACGTCTCTTTACCATTCTTTGTCAAATAATACAATACTGTTTAAAAACTTAAATCATTTCATGCATACATTTAAATGATAAAATTTCTTTAGAAAATTCAGAATTGCGTTTCATAACCTCTTCGGACATGAGCAAAAAATAACTGCACAAATATATATTTATTGCTTTTGCATAATCGAAATGACACCATAGATGACAGAAAGAGTTATTTTTATGAAATCAGCACTTTAGGGGATTGGTAATTTAGGTTTACAAATATGGATATAAAAGTACTTATCCCCTTATAACATCAGTTTAACTATCAGTAATATAAATTTACGCAATAGCAAAATTAAGGTCTTTAAACAAGTGAATGATCAGCAAATCCTCAATATTTTTTATTGTAAAGCATTTAAGTTAAATAATCGTGAATCTTTCTTACTTTCTTTGGCACAATGTGTTGAAGTTATTTTCGAAACTCGGATGAAAATAATATTTATTTTATGAGGTAATATTCATCAGTGCTGACATTTGTTGGTTTTGTTTAAAAAAAAAACATTCAGTCGTATAGAAGTAAAGTAAAAATGCAAAAAACCCAATAGTTTAGTTTTTATAAGGAAAAAAAAGGAAATACACATTTGTGTACATCGGGTCTGAAGAGATTAACACGTTTGCTGCCGCTTACGTGAAGATGTGATGATAATTAATGCCGCACTGTAGAAATGGGTTTTCCCCAGAAGCCTATTTACTTTTTATAACAAAGAATCAGTGAAAGATTTTCCCGCGCCAGCGTGTGACTGGCTACAAATTATATACAAGATGAGCAGTTTGTAAAAAGAAAAAAAAACAATTTAATCCACTTACTCTAAAAATCTTTTTCCACTTTTCGTTTTCCTTAGAATGTGCATAATTCAATGCTTTTAATTTTGACATCCTTTTACCTTAGCGTTACCTTTTTCTATTTCGAAATGAGATTAAACCAGAATTCTCCGCCTTCTCCTTCGATAAGCACTTAGTTAAACATTGCTGAACAATTTTCCTAACTCACACACAAAGGACATTTATATCTATCCTTTAATTAATACTGAACTATTAAATTATTAATATGAACTAGAGCACGTTGATCGAATTAACACACTCTTAATTATACTTTTTAGAGCTCTTGGCTCTAACTAGAAAGCTAAATTTAAGAAAACATTAATAAGTAAAGAGGGAAAAAATAGCGCCATAGTTATTAAAGTATGCATTCCACTTTACCCACCCCTCTCCCTTTGAAAAATTCATCTTCTTTACACGTTTGCTTTCAGTGCCATATGGTGGGGATATTTGTCATTTTCTGACGCATTGCTCAGAGAAAATTATCGCTAATTTAAATATATTTACCCTCACACGCTTTCTCTATTGTTAGGTTTCCGCGTACAGAGTGATCAGACGTGTAACTTAGCGGGACCGTTATGGAATTTTTCGAGTAAGAGTTTTCCATAGAATTTTCCATTAAGGAATTTTTAAAACTTTGCGCTCTCAGTTATTAAATGGCAGACGAGGTCACTAAGTGTTTAAAGTTGGTCGTTAAGCTAAAAGTATGAAGGAACTCTCTCTCTCTCTGTTTCTCCCTCTCTCTTTTATTTTAAGCAAATAATAAAATGTGAATTTCCAGAATATTAAAAAAATAATACGTGATTCCGTTATGAAGTTATTAACGTATTGAAATTTTAATTTAAGAAACGGATTTTGTAAATTATTTTAATATAAAATAACTATTATTATAATATATTAAATAATATTTTATTTTAAAATTTAGTTAATAAATCCTGTTATAAGAGTTAATGTTTCTAAACAATGTTTCTAAATTGAATAAAAAACTGCAGATATTTTAATCAATTTCAGAGATAGTTTTGAGTTAAAACAAATTGAGAGACAACGATAATTCAATTTATACAAATGCCAAAATAATTTTTTATTTGGTATGAAAATGTAATATTTAACAATTTTTTGAATTTTACTGTCAGTTTTTTTGATGAAATATGTGTTTAAATAGATATATACATATAATATTTTCATATAAATATCTGTGTTAGAATTTAATTAATGATTTTTTTTTAAGTAAATATGATAAGGAAAATTAATAATAAAAATAAATTAATAAATATAAAAAGATTATTTTATAAAGAAAAATTAATAAATATAAAAGGAAATTTGTAAAGTATTTTTCTTCTCATAGAAGGATAATGGAATTTCTAAAACTTTGCGCTCACTGTTATTAAATGGCACTAAGCGTTTAAAATCGGTCGTTAAGCTGAAAATATGAAGAAACTCTCTCTTTTTTATTATTTTTAAAAAAAGCATATATGTATTGTGAAATTCCAGATTATTAAAAATTTAATACGTGATACCGTCATGAAGTAAATAACGTAATAAAAATTTATTTTTCAAAAAGAATTTTGTAATTTTTTTATATATATAATTTAGTTAATAAGTTCTCGTATAAAATTTAATTTTTCTGAAAAATGTCTCGAAAATTGATTTAAAAAACACTGCATTTTTTTAATCAGACATTTTTAGAAAACTTATTGAGTGACAACGATAATTCAATTTAAATAAATGTCAAAATAATTTTTCTTTTCGTATGAAAATATAAGATATTACAATTTTTTCAACTATACTCTCGATTTTTTAGATGAAATATGTATTTATCTAGATATATAATTATAAAATTTTCATATAAATATATATCTTAAAATTTAATTAATGATGACATTTTAAAGTGAATAATATAAGAAAAAATTAATTAAATTAAAATTCTGTAAGTTATCTTATTTTCATAGATGTATTATGGAATTTCTAAAAAGCGATCTCTGTTATTAAAGTCCAGACGAGGTCACTAAGCTTTTAATGTCAGTCTTTAAGCTTGAAATGTAAAAAAACTGTCTTTAATTAAAAAAAGAAAATAATGAATTGTGAAATTCCAGAATGTAAAAAATTAATCCGTGATTCGGTTATGGAGTAATAGCGTAGAGAAAATTTATTTTACAAAAATAATTTTGAAATAGAAATTTGCGAAAAAAAAAAAAAAGAAACAGTTTTAATCAATTCTAGAGACAGTTTTAGAAAGAACTAAATCAGGAATTTCCATAAAACTTTAGCTTCAGAAATACCTTGAGAAATATTACTGTTGATTATTTTTTGTTGTAAATCGCTTAAAAATGTCTCGATTACAGATTTTATGCTGCATTTTCTTAAATACCAGTAATAGTCATTTACTACCTTTAAAATTTTCACAATTGTTATAGATAGTATTTTAATTTTTGTCGCAGTGATAGAAATTTTGAAATATTAACATGTATGTGATAGAAGAAAATTTAGAATTGCCATATCCAACTTGTTACAATTAGTTTATATAAATATTTTAGTATGCGCGGTGTTTTTTATAGCATGCCCACGTATACATATATCATTTATTTATTCATAGATAAATGCATTGTGGGTAAGATAATCAATAAAAATATTGGAAATAAAGGAACTTGCAAAAGTTTTTAAACGAGTCTTCGCTATTCTTATGAACAGAATTCAATTTTTTAAGTGTGTATAATTTTTATCAGCATATCAAAATAATAAAAATCCATATCTGAAATAGAAAATTCTATTTATTTCACACAAACATCTTTTCCGATTTTTAAACAATACTTTATATATTTATAATATTAAACATTCAATTAAACCCGAACTATATGATCATAATAATAATTAAACTCTTTAAGTTGTTAGGAATAGAAATCTATTAATATAGTATGTTAAGTTTATCTTATGCTCTGATATATTTATCAATAAATTTATAATTACTTGTCTCCGAAGAAAACTTTTATCACATAATTAAATTTCTTCAATAAGTTTATAAACCTAAGCGTTAGTTTTAGAAATATTTTAATCTCTCAAAGTATCTTTACTCTGTGGCAGTATAAAGACTCTCATCAATGATAAATTTATTCTAAAGGTAATCGAAAGAAC
This sequence comes from Maratus speculifer, assembly GCA_964019185.1. Classification (NCBI taxonomy): domain Eukaryota; kingdom Metazoa; phylum Arthropoda; class Arachnida; order Araneae; family Salticidae; genus Maratus; species Maratus speculifer. The sequence continues at coordinate 374,854,066 of OZ025294.1, read as the reverse complement.
GAAAGACAAACAAAAATGGGAGTTGCTAAGCTTTGAATTTTGTTTGTTTGTTATTTAAGTATTAACCCAATAATTATATCAGCAAACAAAGTGCGAGATAAAGGTGACAAACTAACACAAGACATTTTAATTAGTTGGATCACTTACTAAACTCGATTTGACAGTATATGCAATATCACACACTTAATTGCGATCTTATCTGCATTTTTGTTTGGATATTGAGGAAGTATATATATATATATATATATATGTGTGTGTGTGTGTGTGTGTTGTAAGAAAATATATAAAAAAGCCAATTTGTTGAATTACTTAAATATCTGCACATTTAAGTGAGCATGAAACATTAATATAACATGAGACAATTGTCATACATAACTTCAACATCATAATTACTAGTGGTTTCTTAAAATAGATTAAATTTAGCACCTAAAATATACAACTGAAATTTCTTAGAACAGTAAAATTAGGCCTAACCATTCCTTTACTGACATTTAAATGGCATGCTTTATGAAAGATAAAAAGTAATGGATTGCTTCTTTTCATAGTTTGAAAATCTCCATTTCTTGTGCTCGTGCTCATTAAGTAATCTTTTTAACTTGTGCTTTCAAATGATGGACAACAAAAAATACCAAAGGGTCAGTTAATTTGGTGACCAAACACGTGTTAAGTAAAATAAATTATGTTTGAATCGAAATCCTATACACACACATATACATACATACATACATACATACATACATACATATATATATATATATATGTATATATATATATATATATATGTATATATATATATATATATATATATATATATATATATATATATATATATATATATATATATATATATATATATATATATATATATATATATATATATATATATATATATATATATATATATATATATATATATATATATATATAGCAAAGATGCTATAAACCTTGAGAGGAAGTAGGGTATACCTAGATGATTATTCGATATGATAGGAATGACGGGTCGGAAACGTCGTACTGACCTACTAGGTACATTGACAGTGTTGAAAGTAGGCTACTTTTTTTGAAAATTCCAATTTCTTGATTGGCATCACTTTTTTGGAATGTTGAAATTTCCTTCGTTTTCATATTATTTAATATGCCATTAAATAGGAAATTTCTCGAGTAGAAAAGTCGAGATTTTGACTCTGTCCCTTGTGACACATGTTTGAATTAGCTGATGACGAGCTCTTATTTTTGAAACTCGAATCGCGTCCTGATTAATTTTCTTTTTATGGTGATTTTACAAAATTATTTAGCTTGTTTATCAATTTATCGCCAGTGATTACGGTGTTTTTCAATATAAGACTTTTCATCCATAGATTGTAACACACAACACATAAATCTTCTTTAACACATATATTTTTTGTAAGTTAGTATGTAAATAGAGAGTGAACATTTGGTTATAAGGTTATTTGACAAAACAAATGATTTTAAATGTAAGGATTTAAAGTTACTGTATTTTGAATCGAATATCACCATTTCAGTAAAAAAATTGTCCTTAAAAATATTTTGATATTTATTGAAAGACTAAGTTTTCAATTAAAGAAATGTTTCAAGATATTATAATCGCTTTGACAATCATTTCCTGATTGTGTTCTTTTTGGAGTATGTTTTTCACTATTTTATAAAGAAATTGAAAATAGATCGTGCTACAAGTAATGTGCATCCATGAAACGTTTTCCTCCTAGCCTTTTCCTTACCATGAAGAAACTTTTGCTAAAGAGCCATCGTTTTTTTTTTTTTTTTTAAGGTGATATTTTCAGTGTGTTGCGTTATAGCTATTCTAAATGTTACGTGTTTTGAAACTCACGCCCTGATATAAATATTATAAAAAGTATAATAATTAACATTATAGATAATAAACAGAGTTTATCCTCACAAATCAGAAAACACAATAATTTCTATATTTTTCTATACTCACTTTTAGAATATTTCACATTTTTTATGTTTATAATCAAATTTCACTTACCTGAAAAGAAGAAAAAAACTGAAATTATAATACTGCAACTGTTATACAAATATTGAAAATATAACATGATTAATATAATAATCGAATAACATACTTTAATTCAACTGTACTTTACATGCTTTAATTATTTATATAGCTATGCTAAAGCTGCACAATAAATGCTGTAAAACATTTTTTTTTCTTTTAAATAAACAAGGTAGAACCCGTCAAATTTTGACGAAAGAATATGTTTAGGAAGGAATTGTTTCTTTAACTTATAATAAACCTACAAAATTAGTTATAGTAAAAAATGCATTTTATATTGATATGTCTAACTCTTAAACAAACGATATTTATCGACAAATTAACAAAATACCACTTCTATAAAACGCGGATGTAGAAATTGTTAAAATTAAGCTTTAATCGTATATGTAAGCAGTAAAAAATAATAAAGATATGTTATTATGATAAAGTTATCAATTAAGGTTCTTATGCTAGTATTCCAAAATGATAAAAAATAAAATTTATGGCAACTTTGACTCAATCATAGATTTTTTTCTACCGTGAAATCTAAACCCGGTATCATTTTCACCATTTCAAAATTTACAAATGTACATTTCACATATGTATTCACGTTTAAAAAAATTGGCATTTTAATTTGATAATTTTGATTAAAAACTTGAAGTCTTAATGCTATTAGCTGAAATAGGTATTAAACTGTTGATATTCTTTTACGTGTAAATCAGATTTTGTCAAAATTCACCGGGTTTTATAACAGAAGATATTTAAATTTCTATTTTTTCTCTTTTAATGAGAAAATGACAACATAAAGATAATGTACACAACTTTTTTCCTCTTTTCCTTTGCTGCTTTAAATAAAAATGGAGTTCTCCTGTTGCCACGATTAGAAAAGAGGTATTAAAAGCTACAAAAAATACTATTTAAAAACAAATTAAGATACAGTTTTCAAACAAATTTCAAACAAATTTTAAAAGTACATTTTTTCCCTATACGATGGAGTAAAAGTTGAAAATATGTGACATTAAAAAGTTTAAAAACTTTTAGTAGCAAAATTTGCAATATCGAAATTCATTTAAAATTTAATAGTCTTGCAATGCGCAAAATGACGTATGCGTTACACACACATACGTTTGGCCTTTATAATATAGATAGTACAAATCTGCATTAGATGTCCAAAGGGTTAGTTGATCTACTCGCTGTATTCCATCTATTGGAGATGTGACACAATCTTCATAAAAATGCATGATAAACAAAGCTAAAGCGATTTATTTCTTCAAATAATAATGAATATATCGATGAATTAATACTTTACTAGGCAAAATACCTCAGTTGTGAAAGTACTAAAATGATTAAGTTTTTCTTTTCGTCATATATTATAGCCTCATTAGTGGTCAAAAAGTTCTGTTCCGAAAGAACGTAAACGGGAGGTTACGAACTGGGTTAGAACCCATTAACGTACAACAGCCTAATCATTCGGAGTTTTCCGAGGTTTTGTTATAACTTTGGATTTCCGTGCTTAAATACATATTAGGTTACCTTAGAACCCCGTCTTCCCCAAATAGGGTTCTCTTTTCCTAGGGCCATCATCCCTTGTGTTCATAAGTGGCCGTCATAAACATCTACAATAATACATATGTTAGAAACTTAAACTTCTGTTTAAAAGTTTTGGTGTGATTGTTGCATTTGGCAATTTAAATTTAGTGGGGCGTATACATCCCATCAAACACGCAAGCGTTAAAGCGAGTATTTTCGACCGAAGAAGTTCTTTCAGAAGTCGACGATCAAGTTTCTGAAATGAACCGATGAGAACGTAGATGAGAAGCAGCAGACAGCCTATCTCTCTTCTACTCTATTTCGTAAAGACGGTAAAATTTAATGGATATTAGAACATCAAACCTTAGGTGGAAGGCGTATATCTAGAAATATTTTGAAATAGATTTAGGCATAGCTGCCAACAATTTCCACTTTTTTGGCCCGGAAAAATTTTACAATAAATTTTATCATTTCAAATCGCCGTAATCTGCTGATTAAATAAGTTGACATTTTCTATTAAATTTTTCCGGGACAGAGAATCAGAAACGTTGGCAGCTATGGATTTAGGGCTCATGGGGTACGACACATCTTGAATTAAAGATGAATATTCCGTATTCATGTTGTTTTCTCTCTAGAAATCGTGAATTCTCATGCGAACAAATAGTTAATCAAATGAACAAGCTGTTTTTTGATATATTCATGGAATTTGAATGCTGATGAATTAGAAAATCTTTTTGTGTTTTTTTTTTGTCGTCTGTGGCATATAAATCTCGTAACGAGTTGACAGAAAGTCTTTACAATGCTACAACGGGACGGAATATTTTCAGACTCACTATGCCTTTAGAAAAATGAAATGCGGTATTGAAAGTTCTTTGATTTCATAGCCAAAAACAGTATCAAGAAGACGGAAAATTTTCAAGTTTAAGGTCATAAATGAATTGTAGGAGAAATCGGTGGAAATTTTGCCGAAATTGTATAATCCTGAAATGATTGTTACTGTCGATGAATTCCTTAGTCCTGATAAGTCGCCTGTAAGATACACTAAAGACCAATTTTTAATTTTAATTTCTCTAGCACTCTTTAACTTATTTCTAGACCTTTTTAATAAATGCATGCACATCATAAACATTGATGTAAACACTGTTATATTTTTAGAGATGTATCGCAATAATTTTAAACTAGTTTTTGTGGTCCCTCGAAATATTCGTGTCAAGACTGAGAAAGTTAAGCAATCGGTAATTCTACAAGGAAAATTTTCATTTAGCCACTTCATTTGCATCAAACCAATTAAATACGATATACAATTTTCGATGTGAAAAATTTGTGAAAATGTAATCAATTTCACCTAGAATGTAATACAGTCATATCTTGTAAAAAGTCATGATTTTACACATTTTCATAATCGATTTTTTATATTTATGATTGATCACACTCAGGCTTTGAAAGGATATTAAAAAAACACGTGATAATTCCTTTCCACCGTATGACCTTTAATGGGTTTATTTTTAACCAAAAAAATTAAAATGATTGAAACAATCAGAAAAAGACACACAAACAATAACTCTGCTCTTGCTTTAAAAAGGAGACCCGAAGTATACATAGACATTGGTATTGTCAGACGATTAAATAATTTTATGTGGAAGTAGCTTCACGTTCCACCCTTCATACTAACACAATGAATCCCAAAAACTAAATTAATAAAGTACCTTATCCAAATGAACTAAAAATTTGAAGCAAATTAGATGTTTTATTCAAGAATTATTGCACTGCATACATATGTAAGTACAAACAGAACTTATAGGCACATTAGCTCCCAGGCATTGTTAACATATGAGCTAAAAACTGATTATAATATTGATTATAAGTTATTCTATATGACAAGTTGAAAAATCCAAAATCGAATAATGGTGAAAGTTTTTTCGCTTTACTTTATATTTTTTAATAAAATTCTATAAATGCTCGGTTATTATAGCTTCAAAGAAAATCAAAAAATAAACCAAAAGTGAACTCGGATATCTAAAAAGATCGCCAAACAAAATACTCCAGGAAACGAGTTCATTTCATTTTTAAGTTGACGTCACCCGGGCAGCCATTGTCAAGTAATGCAAAACAATCTAAATCTCTTAATCTTCTCATGCATAAATTTAAATGAGGATATTTCTTACAAAAGTTCAGAAATTCGTTTCTAAAAGGAACAAGCTTTGAAAGTCTTTTGCGAAATGATCAGAAATTACGGCTATCGTTCTCGTAGTATTTTGCATCAAAAATACATTGCAGAGATGTCTGAGCTATATATCAGACAGTCAAAACAAAAAAGTATACATATATATTTCGACTTACACTGAAATCGACGATTTTGAATAAATAATTCTGGAGAAAATGGCATTCTTCGTATAGTTTAGTTTTGCGTATATTTTTTTTTCATTTGGAATACACCGATTGGTTTTTATTTTTAGAAATAACACCCTCATTTGTTTTGTATTTTTAATAAAAGAAAACGATGTGAAATGAATGTATTATTTCTCATCAGAAAGTTTTAAAATTATATCAAATAAATCTGCGCTTTGAAAATTTACATTTAAGTCTTATGAAAACAAAAAAAGAAAGAAATCTTAAGTATGCTAAAATTTTCTGCCCTGCATGTTACTTTTCTTTTCGTCAAATATTTATAAATGCGTTTCAATTGCGCAATTTTTGTTAAATACTTTCGTTATAATATGCAATAATGTTTTTATATAATTTCTTTAAAAAATTGCATAAAAAGTACAATTTATTTAAATTTTTAGTTTTATACAACTTTTTTGCACTATCAACTTTTAGATAAAGATTATTTAATTATTTGTATACTATACGGTCAAAGGTGACCAGTCACTTGCAATTTTAGACGTTTCGTTACATACCTAGAAAAATACATGAGGAATCGTCCTGAAATTCCAGGTGTGTAAGCAGTGTAGGTCAGATATTTCCACAATTTTTTTTTTATAGTGTTAAATTAAAAACAACAAAAACAGATATTTTATTACCAGAAAAACACAGCTATTTTATTTTCAACAGTGCATAAGTTCCGTAACAACAAAATGATTTTTATGCTGTTATATTAAAAGTAAAGATCGACTAAAATTCGCTCAAAAAGAATTTCAGGAAAAAGAAAAAAAAAACTGTTTTACTTTTAACAGTACATAAGTTCTGCAAAAACCAATACATTTTTAAAGTGCTACATTAAATGCCTATATGAGTCACTGAAAAAGAACTGGACCATAATGATAAGTCTTTGAAGGCATTATTTTTAAATATCTTGCTAAAACTTTATTTTTTTTCTCAAGATAGCTGCAGACGGCTAGTTTTAGGATTGTTTCAATTTCAGAACCAGTTGAATTTGGTTCTGAAAATTAAAATTATTGTTTTCTTTTTTTTCTTTTAATCTGAAACAAAAAAGGAACAAAAAAAAATAACCTTAAAACTACCCGTCCTCATTTTTCCAAACAAATTATTTGCTCAAAAATATTAAAATTTGAGTAAGGTATTTCAAAATAAGTCCCCATACGCTTAACATTATCATCAGGCAATTTTAAGTGACTAGTGTGAGTTGTTGAAAATAAATATCGACGAAAATTCGCTTTCGTCTTCATTTTTGACTAAAAATGTAAACTTCGCTGATAATGATATTTTTGTGAAAATGCTGCTGAAAATTTGAAGACCGATTAAAATTGACTTTCGTTTTCGGCAAAAAATCCGAATTTCCCTAAAAACGAATTTTCTGTGAAAATACTGCTGAAATTTTGGCAGGTGAAACTATCTGTCTTTCAAAAATCTCGTTTTTTCTTTTGAAAATTTTCAAAGTTATTCCATCTATTTGAAACGTAGTAGCTCAAGTGAGACTATTTATTGATAAAAACTTCTTTGTTTATAATTATCTGTCATGACTGATTCAAGACGTGGGTGCAAATTATAAAGCAGGTAGTGCGTAGGTGACTTAATCTGTTAGCGTACTCATTAAAAGTTGCAGACTTTACAGTAGTATATAATTTTAGTTTGAAACCGCAGAAATATTTGGAGCACTTCTTTAGAAATTTCTTTTATAACATATGATCATTTATAAAAATCATTATAAAAGATAAACAAAGGTTTCAATACCTGAAGCTAAAATATTTTTTCATTAAATGTGTTTCGTTTAGTTAAAAAATCAGTTTGTTCATTAATTAATGTTGAACTAATTACTTTATTTTACATGAAAATAAAAAAGTTTTGGTTCGAAAGAACAGGCCGCCAACTTGAGACATATGTAAAAAGAATTAATAATTATGTAAATTTAATAAACACATATAATTATTTAATATTTACACATTTTTTCTTAATACGTATAATAATTAGCTATGCATATTTACGATGAATTATTCACTTTTAAAGGATTTTTTCGTTTTCGTTCAAAAATAGGAAGATCAACAAAATTCTGTTTAGGCTTTAACAGCCTAATTCAATCTATCCTTAATAAAAAGCAGAATTGGTTTAATTAATAATCATTTTTATTGGTTTTTAAGTCTTAAAAGTACACAAATTCAAGCTTTTATCTTTCTATAGATAAAAAAGATCTCATTTAAAAGGTACAAGACCCCTTAAATGGAAATTTTTCCATGAAAATTTCAGAATTGTTTTTCTTCCATAACTTTTAAGGGTCCTTAGAGGGAAAGATCAGAAATTAGGAATATAGTGCCTCTTTTTTTTAATGAAAAATACATCATTGAGAACGATCTTTGCAAATATATGCGACAGTCAAAACAAACTGGTAGTTTTTGTAGACAATTGCCGCAAAAATATTCAAATTTTTTGAATAAATAACTACGAAGAAAATTCCATTCTTTGTATATTTTATTTTATAGTAATGCTGCAAATAAACTGGTGAATGTTTTTTTTTTTTTTAGAAAACTCAATTTCTTGAATTAAATGACGCTGTCTATAAATTTGCGTTATTTGATCTCTGAAAATTGATACATTCTACCAAATACAGTTGTCATTTTAAAAATTTATATTAAAGTTTAATGGAAAAATATTATGAAAGCTTGCTCAGATTTGGTTAATTTTTAATTAGATTTGATAAGCATACATGTTTAGATTTTCAAAGTAGCTAATTTTTTTATTACATTTAATATGGTGCTTTGATCAATTTTATGTAATAATAAATTTACTCGATAATTGCTTTTATATTAAAATTTCATTTAAACACGAGTTTTATATAACATTATTTTTGTTTTCGGAACTTGACTAGATTGCAAATGGTGTTGATATATCATTCTATGTATTCGAAAATGTCCTCAAACTTCAGAATGTGTGTCCTCAGTTTTTCATTTAAAATGCGTGTTACATATTACGTGAAACCAAAACTATAAATAAAATAAAACTTTAAAAGTTATAAATTTTAATGATATAAAATCTTTAAAAAATGTATCGTTGTAAAATATTCCTCCTGTATTATAATTGAATATTGCCGGAAACATTGTATAAATATTATAAAAATAGTTGTTTTTAAAATTTAAATAATTTTACTACATCATGTATATAATTGTATACACCATTCTTGTCATATTATGTTTTAGAAAGTAACTATATATTTTTAAACCTATTATTTATAATATTATATGTATAGTAGTCTGACAAATTGACCAATATTGAATCAAATAAAAATAAAGACCCCTTAACAGGAAAAATATCCATGAAAATTTCAGAATTGTTTTTTTTTCATAACTTTTAAGGGTCTTTTGAGGGAATGATCAGAAATTAGGAATATAGCGCCCTTTTTTTGAATGAAAATTACATCATGAAGAACGATCATTGCAAATATATGCGACAATCAAAGCAAAATAATAGTTTTTGTAGACAATTGCCGCAAAAATATTGAAATTTTTTGAATAAATAACTACGAAGGAATTTCCATTCTTTGTATATTTTACTTTATAGTAATGCTGCATACAAACTGGTGAATGTTTTTTAGAAAGCTCAATTTCTTGAATTAAATGACGCAGTCTATAAATTTCCATTATTTGATATCTGAAAATTGCTACATTCTACATAATAAAGCTGTCATTTTAAATATTTATATTAAAGTTTAATGGAAAAAAGTTTGCTCAGATTTGGTTAATTTTTAATTAGATTTGATAAGCGTATATGTTTGGATTTTCAAAGTAACTAATGTTTTTATTACATTTAATATGGCGCTTTGATCAATTTTATATAATAATAAATTTACTAAATAATTGCTTTTATATTAAAATTTTATTTAAAACACGAGTTTATGTTGCATTTTTTTTTGCTTGTGGAACTTAATTGGATTGCAAATGATGTTGATACATCATTCTATATATTAAGACGTCCTGAAACTTGCGAATGTGTGTCCTGACTTTTCCATTTAAAACGCCTGTTACATATTACGTGAAACAAAAACTATAAATAAAATAAAACTTTAAAAGTTATAAATTTTGATGTTATAAAATCTTGAATATAAAATTTAAAAAAAATAAGGTTGCAAAATATTCCGCCTGTATTATAATTGAATATAGCCGAAAACATCGTATACAAATCATAAAAATAGTTACTTTTAAAATTTAAATTATTTTATATATCTTGTATTTAATTGTATCGACCATTTTTATCGTATTATGTTTTTAGAAAAACACTGTAACTTAGTAAAACATATTACATATGAAATTATGTGTATAGTATTCTAACAATTTGACCAAGAGAGACAAAAAAAAAATAAACGTTATATTTTTATTATAATATACATTTTTAACGAGACATATAAACGGATCTTTTATCATTCGGATCGTGTCAAACGAAATTTACATGCACTTTTCCTTAAACATAAGTAAACTGGCAACTGTGAAAGAAGCTCCAAATAAAATAATTCAAGAAACGAGCTCATTGCATTTTTAAGTTGGCATCACCTCGGCATTCGTTGTCAAGTAATGCAATACCATTTAAATCTTATACGTAAAATTAAATGAAAATTTTTCTTTGGTAATTATGGAATTGAAAGATCACAAAATTCACAAAATATTGTTACTACAATATCTTTCTTTTCACATATCTCGATTACATCCCAATATTTTTATTTTACTTATTATTATTATTTATATGTACGGGATAAGTTATTGCCAATCTCTATGATATATTTTTTTTTGTTTATTAACTTATTTTTTACAGTAGCTGTTCATAAATGTAAGTGAATTTACAAAATTGATTACTATTTTTAAGTAATGAATTTACGTTTATTCTGATAGATTTTGTAAAGAAATTCCAGTTAAATTAATAATTCATTAAAAACTGAATTAATAAACATTTTTTATGCAATTTATACTTTTGTAAAAAAAAAAAAATAATAATAATGAATATTTTCGATATTATTTGGATAGTTTCAAATTGAATTGAGAAGTACTTTTCCTTAAAAATAAATAAACTGAAATAACTGATTTTAAAGCCAAACAAAATGCTTCAAGAAATAAGTCCATTTAATGTTTAAGTTTCCATCGCATTAACATACAATGACAAGTGACGCAATACAATCTAAATCTCTTAATCATTTTATGCGTAAATTTTAAATGGAAAATTTTCATTAGAAAATTCGGATTTGTTTTCTAAAAGAAGCCTTGAAGAAAACTTTTGGGAAATGATCAGAAATTACTAATATTGTGCCGCAGTACTTTGGATAGGAAATTCATCAGGGAGAATGGTTGTACATATTTATCTGACGATCAAAGAAAAAAGAAAGTGACCAGTTTCTGCTGGCTATTTGCAGAGAAAAATTCAAATGTTCTAAAAAAATTGCTCAGAAAACTACATTTTTAGAATTTTTCAATAACATTTAAAATATGATAATTGTTTTTTTTTTTTTTTAAGTAACACAATATGAAAGATATTGTATTATTTGATATTATAAAAGTGTTCCATTTGATTTAATATTAAACTGTAACTTTATATTACAACTAAATAGAGTTAGTAAAGATACCAATTTCAATTTTAAGAGGCAATATTAGTTGCAATACAAAACTTACAATCTAAATTTAACTCTACGCCAGCTTTTTATTTTTTTTACATTTTTTTGTTTTGACATTTATATAGTTCTATTTTACTTTACTTTATTTTTTACTTCATTTTATTTTACTTTTATAATTTTTATTATTCCTATTTTTATTTTTTACATCACTTGATTATAAATGCGTTTTAATTTTCTATTTTTTTAAATATTTTTGTGATATGACAATATCATTTTTATATGATAGATTTTTTCGAGCGATTTTAGTTAAATTAAATTAAATTCTAATTTAGTGTTAATAAGTATTATACTGAAATATAATACATTTAAACTGGTGTTAATACATATAAAATTATTTTATTATTAATTTAAGATTTATCTGCGAAATAAATAAAATCTACTGTTATCATTTAGCTCACTCCAAATGAAATTCAAACGCATTCTCCTGAAAATCAATTGAACTGGGATAACTGGAGTGGACGCTAAACAAACTATTTCAAGAAACGAGTCTATCGCATTCTTAAGTTGACATCTTCTTAGTATTCTTTGTCAAATAATGCAATATCATTTAAATCTCTTAATCTTCTTATGCATACATTTAAAAGGAAAAATTTCCTTAGAAAAATTAGAATTGTTTTCTCAAAAGGAGCAACCTTTAAAAGGTTTTTGGGAAATGATCAAAAATTACGAATATCGCACCACAGATCTTTGCATAGACAATGCATCAATGAGAATAATGTAGAGGCTATATTTGACGGTCAAAATAAAAAGCTTCTTTAAGCAATTAAAAATATTCAAATATTTTGTGTAAGAAGTTAAAAAAAAAGATGAAAATAATATTTATTGCGCCCATGCATATCTTAGCTTTTCTTAACAACGTGAGTAAAGTAAGTGAAAATTAAGTGAAATATTTTATTATCCTTTATCCAAAGTATTTTTATTAGATTTAAAATAACACGATATCGATAAAATGTATTATTCGATACCATAAAGTTATTATATTGTACCTAATAACAATATGTAAGTTTTATATAAAGTTTATAGCCTAGGGAAATTAATAAATAAATCAATTATGCGATTCAATTCTCCGAAAAAAAAAAATTTTCCTAATGTAACAGTATTTTAATATGGTATTTTGTCACGAGAAATTTAAAAAATGAGAGTGAATAAATATAAAATTATGCTATCATTATTTTATATATTTAAAAAATATATAAATGCTTCCGTTATCATTTGGATCACTTCAGAAGAAATTCAGACGCATTTTCCTTAAAACCAATTGAACTGGGATAATACGCTAAACAAACTATTTCAGGAAAAGAGTCTATTGCATTCTTAAGTTCACGTCTCATTAACATGTCTTGTCAAATAATGCAATACCGTTTAAATCTCTTAATCCCCTCATGCATATATTTAAATGGTAAATTTTCCTTAGAAAATTCAGAATTATTTTCTAAAATCAGCCACATTTAAAAGTCTTTAGAGAAATGATCAAAAATTACGAATGTCGCCCCGCAGTACTTTGCATAAGAAATTCATGAGGGAAAATGGGCGTAAATATTTATCTGACGGTCAAAAGTAAAATGAAAAAGATCAGATTCTGCAGGCAATTTGCCGAGAAATATTCAGATGTTTTAAAATATTATTTCTTTAGAAAACTACATTTGTGTTATTTTACCATCCTTTATAGTTTCCTCTTTGTTTAGTTGTAAAATAACACTATGGAGATGAAATTGCATTATTTGATGTTACAAAACTGACATATTTCCTTTATTATACTGTAAATTTTTTATTGCAACTAAATAGAATTAAAAAAGAATCCAATTTCAAATTTAAGAGGCTACATTAGTTGTAATATAAAACTTACGTTCTTCGTTTAATCCTACGCGAGCTTTTTTTTTCACATATTTTTGTTATAAATTTATATTTATTTTATTTTTTATCATTCGATAATTTTATTTTATTTTTATCATTTTATTACTTTTATTTTTTATACCACTTATTTATAAATTCGTCCGTTTTCTTAATTTTTTGAATAATTTTGTGGTATGACAATATCATTTTTATATGATAGATTTTATCGAGAAATTTTAGCTAAATTAAATTAAAGTTTAATTTAGAGTTAATAAATATTATATTATAATATGATAAATTTAAAACTGGTGTTAATAAATATAAAATTAATTTATCATTATTTTATAATTTATTCGCAAAATATAAAAACGGTTCCGTTATCATTTGGCTCTCTCCAAATGAAATTAAGACGCATTTTTCTTAAAATCAATTGAACTGGGATAACTGAACGATACGCTAAACAAACAATTTCAGCAAATCAGCCTATTGCATTCTTAAGTAGACGTCTCTTTACCATTCCCTGTCAAATAATGCAATACTGTTTAAATATCTTAATCCTCTCATGAATAAATTTAAATGGAAAATTTCCTTTGGAAATTCAGAATTGCGTTTCATAACCTCTTCAGACCTAAGCATAAAATAACTCTACAAATATATATTTATTGCTTTTGCATAATTGAAATAACACCATAGATGACAGAAAGAGTTATTTTTATGAAATCAGCACTTTAGGGGACTGGTAATTTAGGTTTACAAATATAGATATAAAAGTACTTATCCCGTTATAACATCAGTTTAACTATGAGTAATATAAATTTAAGCAATAACAAAATTAAGGTCTTTAAACAAGTAAATGATCAGCAAATCCTCAATATTTTTTATTGCAAAGTATTTAAGTTAAATAATCATGAATCTTTCTTACTTTCTTTGTCACAATGTGTTGAAGTTATTTTCGAAATTCCGATGAAAATAATATTTATTTTATGAGGTAATATTCATCAGTGCTGACATATATTGGTTTTGTTTTAAAGCAAAAACATTCATCTGTATAGAAGTAATGTAAAAATGCAAAAACATCGAACAGTTTAGTTTTTATGAGGAAAAAGAATGAAAATACACATTTGTGTACCTCGGGTCTGAAGAGGTTAACACGTTCGCTGCCGCTTACGTGAAGATGTGATGATAATTAATGCCTCACTGTAGAAGTGGGTTTTCCCCAGAAGCCTATTTACTTTTTATAACAAAGAATCAGTGAAAGATTTTCCCGCGCCAGCGTTTGACTGGCTATTGGACATCACCCCGTATCACGCGCTGGCACGTGAGTGGCCCCTTAACTTTGGTGCTATATCACGCTCTGGCGCGTGATCGCCAGCAAGCATGTCAAAAGAGGAACCTCCAAAAGTTTTTTGGAAAATGATCAGAAATTACGATTAATATCGCGCCGCAGTACTTTGCATGGGAAATTCATTAGGGAGAATAATGTTGAATAGTGTTGTAAAGAATATATATGACGGTCAAAACAAAATATAAAAACAAATCAGTATATTTAGGCAATTTAAAATATATGTATATATATATATATATATATATATATATATATATATATATATATATATATATATATATATATATATTCAAATATTTTGGATAAAGACTTAAAAGGAAAACTGCACCTATGCATGTTTTAGCATTTTGCAAAAACGGGAAGAAACTAAGTGAATGTATTGAACTCGGATAGGAAAATGAAACTTTAAATAATATACAGGGTGTTTATAAAGTCCCGGAATTCATTTTGACGTTTAATAACTCATAAAATAATAAAGATAGATTAAAATTAATAACATAAATGGTTAGATAGTCAAAAGTTTCATGACGCTTGTCAATGAACTTTTACGTGTGCCCCCTTCGTCGCACATGCTCGTTTTACATGCTTCGTTGCACATACCGATATGCTTGCCACTACCTGGCGTGAAATTTACTATCGACTTGATATTCTCCGTTGGAAGAAGGGGACACACGTGGAAGTTCATTGACAAGGGTCATGAAATTTTTTGACTCTATCTAACCATTTATGTTATCGATTTTAATCTATCTTTATTATTTTGTGAGTTATTAAATATTAAAATGGGTCCGGGACTTTATAAACACCATGTATTTCAGATAACGAGTCTACTACTTTTTTATTTTGACTTCTCCTCAGCATTCGTTGTTTAATAATGCAATACCATATAAGTCTCTTAATCCTCTCATGCATACATTGAAAAGGAAATTTTTCTTTGGAAGATTAGAAATGCGTTTACATAATGAGTAACCTTTAAATTTTTTTCTGAGGAATTTATCAGAAATTACGAATATCGCGCCACAGCTACTTTGCATAGGAAATTCACCAGGAAGAATAGCTGTAGACATATCTGGAAAAGAAAATCTCAGTTTCTGCATACAATTTGCAGAGAAATATTCAATTTTTTCCCCAGTCGCGAAACAATTTTGGACTATTATTTGCTACATCTTGGAGCAATATTGGCACATTGGCACATTATTGGCATGACATATTGCTCTAATATTGGAGTGATTACATTTTGCCCTTATTTATCCAATATTTGCAGGCAAATTTAAGAAAATATTGGGGTTTCATTGGAAATATTGCCTATAAAACGCCAATATTGGTTAAATATTGGAATTTCATTGGAAATATTTCCCATCTAATGCGAACTCTTGTACAATATTGGCATTTTATTGACAATATTTCCAATGAAACCCCAATATTGGCATATTATTGACTGCAAATATTGGCTAAATAAGGGCAAAATGTAAACATCCCAGTATTTTGACAATATTGAAGTTTTATTTTCAATATTTCCAATAAATGAAATATTGGCGCTACGTTGGACCAATATTGGTTTGCTACTAAGGTTTGAATAAAGACGTATAAAGGAAACAACTTTTTTGTTTAATTTTTGTTATTCTTATTAAAATGTTCTTCTCATTGCTTATATGTTAACGCGATGTGGAGGAAATTATAGTTTTTGATATTAGAAAATTGTTATACATGATCTATTAATAAAGTGTAACTTTTATATCACAACCAAATCGAATTAACAAAAGAAACCATTTCCAACATTAAGAGGCAATACTAGTCGAACGACAAAACTCACTATTTATATTTATTCTTATACGAAGTTTCTCTTCACATTTCTCGTTTTCATTTTAATATTTATAAATATTTTATTTATTTATTTATTTATTTATCTTGCATGTTATATTTGTTATCAATCTCTATTCTTTTTTTACACCAATCCTTTATAAATGAGTTTTAATTCTACATTTAAAAAATATTTTTATGGTATGAAAATACAATATCTTTATATGACAGATTTTCACAAGAAATAACACTTAAATTAACAGTTCATTTAAAGTTAGAATACATGTATATTAAATTATTTTATTATTGTTTTATAATTTATTAAAAAAACACACACTTATTATAAACGCTTCAGTTATCATTTAGCTTACTCCAAACAGAGTTCAGACGCATTTTACCTTGAAATTAATTGAACTCGAATAACTGAATTAAGATCTAAATAAAATATTTCAGGAAACAAGTCAACTGCATTTTTAACGCGACGTCTCCTCAGCATTTGTTGACAAATAATTCAATGCATTCAAAATATCTTAATCCTCTGATGCATATATTTTAATGGATTTTTTTTCTTTTATATAACAACCAATAAGAAATAAAAAATACAAAACATTTTTAATATTAAGCGGGCTCAGGGTTTGATCGATATTGAAAAACAAGTAAACAGAGCTCTCGTTTCGAGTCCATATAAAAACAGAAGTATTCAGTGTAATTAATTTCAATTTTCTGATATTTTAAAGGTATATTTTTTGTCTTATAAAATTATAAAATGAAGCACTTCAATGTAACATAATAAGAAATGCAGCAAAATTTATGTAACACAATTTTCGAAAAACAAATTATGTGTTATACCACCAACCGCAAGATATCTTAACGTTGAATTGACATAAGAACCTAATTTTTGCTTTAAAATGATCCGGAAATTTTACTCTATAGAATGAATTAAGGATATAACTATCACTCAAAAAATGTTTTTAAAAAAACTCTCAAATCTGAAAATTTAAAAAAACCCTAAAAAATACAATTTTTTTCATTAACTATACTCAAAATATTAAACTATCTAAAATATATTAATTCATTCTATAGATAATCATGTTATATGCATGCAAAAAAATAAGCCTTTCCATGAAATATTTTTTTTTTTTAAATCTTGGTGTTTGTCGTCATAAATCAAGTTTTGAGAAAACGCGACTTAAAGTTGAAGTTATATGGGTACAGCTTTGAAAGTATTGATACAAAAATGCTTATAACTCCTTTTAAAATGCAAATATTTTATGTGATATTTTCCGTTGAGTTCAGAATTAATTGAATAATCAAACCAGATCATAAAAAGTCGATTTTTGAAAAGTTTTCAAGCCCTGAGTCCCCTTAAGTGGTAATACTAGTCTCACAATAAATTCCGTTACTTATTTGTTAATCCTATGCAAGATTTGGCTTCACATTTCTGATTTTCATTTTAATATTTTACTTATTTTATTTATTTGTTGTTTATGATTTTTTATATGATTTATTTTCACAGCAGTCAAATTAAAAGTTCTTTTAAAATGAGAGTGGATTAATCTAAAATAATTTTTTTCTAAATTATTTATTAACAAAATATGTAAACGCTTCCGTTATCACATGTCTCACTCCAAATGAAATAGAGACGCTCTTTTCCTTGAAATTAACCCGCGAGTAGTCGCGACTTTTTTCACTACGTCATTAGTCGCGCTCGGTCTTTTCGCCGCTGGCCCCCCCCCCCCCCCGCATACCAAATATGTAAAATAAGAAATATTTTTCCCCTAATATACGAAAATAACATTACAACGAAAATATAAATTTGCAGTTTTCTTAAATTATGCATTTTATTCATGAGATCTGGAGTAATTGGAAAAAGTAAAAATGATCTCGCATTAGTGACTTTTACATAGACTTTTTTGCCAGTTTCAATTTTGTTTCTATAAATCTACCTGAAAGAAAAACAGAGGTGTCCTGTTACTTCACTAAGGTGCTCGAGAAAGCTTCAAAGTCAGCTACATGGTAGATCATCGCTGTATTTTTAATGTGATATAAGTTAGGAGAAGATAAGTTATACGGGCGGCGAAAAGACCGACACGCGACTACTGACGGGTTAATTGAACTCGAATATTTGAAAGACAGGCTTAAAACAAAATGTTTCAGGAAACGAGTCTATTGAATTTTTAAAATGACGTCTTATCCGCATTTACTGTCAGAGAATACAATATAATCTAAATTTCTAATATTCTCATGCATACATTTAAATGGAAAAATTTCAATTATATAACAACAAAATCGAATTAAAAAAAAACATTTTTAACATAAAGTGGAAATACTAGCAGGACGACAATACTCGATACATATTGTTAATCGTATGCAGGCTTTCATGTCACATTTCTCGTTTTCATTTCAATATTTTTATTTATTTGATTTAGTTATTTATTTATGCTTTATATATGATAGATTTTTTTTTTTTTGAGGAATAGCAGTTAAATGTTCATTTAAAATGAAAATGGGTCAATATAAAATTATTTTATCACTATGTTATAATTTATTTAAAAAACACTCTTTCGTTATCATTGAGCTCATACTAGATGAACATTAGAAGCATTTTTCCTTGAAATTAATTGAACTTGGATAACTGAGTCAAGCTCTAAATAAAACATTGCAGGAAAAAAGTCCATTGCATTTTTAAGTTGATTTCACCTTAGCATTCGTTGTCAAATAATGCAATACCATCTAAAGCGCTTAATTCTCTCTTGCCTACATTTAAATGGATTTTTTTTTAAATTTCGTTTATATATTGAATAACCTCTAACAGTGTTCTGGGGGAATTGATCAAAAATTACGAATATCGTGGCACAGTACTTTACATAAAAAAGGCATCGGGGAAAATTGTCGTAGAGGATATACCTGATGGTCGGAATAAAAAAAAAAAGGAAAAGATCAATTTCTGAAGGCAATTTGCAGAAAAATATCCAAAGTCTTGAATAAAGACCTTTACAGAAAACCGTATTTTTACGCTGTAGTATTTCGTAACTCTGTAAATAAAGTAAGCATTTTTTTATTATCTTTTGCAGGAAGTTCTTATCTTTAATCATAAAAGAAATTGTGTTATATATATTAAAAAATTATTATGTTCTACCTAAAAATAAAGTATGATATTTATATTGCAAAATGGTAAAATTATTTAAAAAATCCAATTTAAAAAAAATGCGATTTAATGTTTTTTCTATGAAATCTTTTTTTTTTTTCAAATTTCTCATTTTCACTTTAATATTTTTATTTTATTCCGTATTATTATTATAATTATAATTATTATTATTATTATTATTATTATTATTACTATTATTATTATTATTTTGCACGGGGGTAATTTGATTTCTATCTGTTTTCGTTTCTCTGTCTGTCTCTCTATTGTTTACAGCTGCGGTTTATTAATGCATTCAAATTTATAATTCTTTGTAATATTTATATACAATGCAATATCTTATATAGATTTTCTCAAGGCAATTTTTCCTTGAAATTAATTGAACTTGGATAACTGAATCAGGCTCTAAATAAAACATTTCAGGAAAAATGTCCATTGCATTTTTAAGTTGATTTCACCTTAGCATCAGTTGTCAAATAATGCAATACCATCTAAAGCGCATAATTCTCTCATGCATACATTTAAAAGGATTTTTTTTTGTTTAGAATTTCGTTTATATATTGAATAACCTCTAACAGTGCTCTGGAGAATTGATCAAAAATTACGAATATCGCGGCACAGTACTTTACATAAAAAAAGGCATCAGGGAAAATTGTCGTAGAGGATATACCTGATGGTCGGATTAAAAAAAGGAAAAAATCAATTTCTGAAGGCAATTTGCAGAAAAATATTCAAACGTCTTAAATAAAGACCTTTAAAGAATACCGCATTTTACTTACCCATCATACGTAGTATAGGGTAAGTCTTGCAATCGTTT
The DNA here is from genome assembly GCA_964019185.1 of Maratus speculifer. Lineage (NCBI taxonomy): Eukaryota > Metazoa > Arthropoda > Arachnida > Araneae > Salticidae > Maratus > Maratus speculifer. Next base: position 374,833,541 of record OZ025294.1, on the reverse strand, counting down.
TTAAAATCGAAAATTTGTTTTTGACGGATTTACACGTTTTAGACACTGGAGATTTCGAAAAACATATTTTTAAAAAAAAAAATTTGCCGTCCGTCTGTCTATCAGTCTGTCTGTCTGTAAACGCTCCATCTCACGAACAAATTGAGATAGAGACTTGAAATTTTGTATGTACTTAGTATGTAAGAATGGGACGAAGTCTATTGGATATCAGCAACCTCGATTATCCGGAACTATATTTTCCGGATTCCCGAAAAATTCGTTCTGATGAAAGGTATATAAAAATTTTCGAATTTTTTTATTTTAAGGAATGCATGTAAAAGGCAATAAAAAAAACACAAATTTTGCATAAAAAACGAAGTCGATCGGATTATTAGTTGTTGAGATATTTGTAATCCTGTTTTTCATATTCTTCGATTTTTCATAATCCTGTATTTCATTCAAATTTCAATTCAGAGGTATATTTTAATTGAAAATAAGACGCTTAATCCGACGCAGCAAACTGTTAGTTAATATGATTATTATTTTTGGAGTTATAAGGATGTTTCTTTTAAGTAGTTTGGTACTTCTTGAGTAGTTTGGCGTATTATATAATTTGTTGAAATTGGTGCATCAGGAATTCATTAATAGAGTATTACTATGTGTATTAACAACATTTAAATTTAGTTTTGGAATTGAAATACATTGTATAAATAGTTTTCACATATTTTATTTTCATATGCATATAAATGATGTGTAAGTATTACGGTGGCCTCCAACGACTAGTTTTGAACTGTAGTATTTCGTAACTCTATAAATAAAGTAAGTAATTTTTTATTATCTTTTGTAGGAAGGTTTTATTTTTAATCATAAAAGAAATTGTGTTATTTATATTAAAAAACTATTATATTCTACCTAAAAGTAAACTGTAATATTTATATTGCGAAAAGATAAAATTTTTTTAAAAAACCAATTTCAACAACAACAACAAAAAAAATTGCAATTTAATGTTACTACTATGCAAGCTTTTTTTCACATTTCTCGTTTTCACTTTAATATTTTTATTTTATCCCATATTATTATTATTATTATCCTTATTATTATTATTATTAATATTATTATTATTATTATTATTATTATTATTATTATCATTATTGTTATTATTATTATTATTATTATTATTATTTTGCACGGGGGTGATTTGATTTCTATCTGTTTTCCTTTCTCTGTCTCTCTGTTGTTCACAGCTGCTGTATATTAATGCATTCAAATTTATAATTCTTTGTAATATTTATATATTATGCATTACCTTATCTAGATTTTCTCAAGGAATTGCAGTTAATTGAATTTTTTAATATATATAGATAATAACATTATAGATAAAATTATAATCACTTCCGCTATGATATTTACCGTTTCAAATGAAATTTACATGCATATATCCTTAAAAAGAAATGAACTGGAATAAATGATTAAAACACTAAGCGAAATATTTAAGAAATAAGGCCTATTTCATTATAAGTTGACATCACCTTAGCATTTGATGACAAGTAGCGCAATGCAATATGAATCTTCTAAGCTTTTCATACATATATTTTAAAGGAAATTTTTTTCTATCGAATGTTCAGGATTGCGTTTCTTAAAGGAGTAACTTTTAAAAGTCTTTTAGTGGAAGATATTAAGAATATCGCGCCGCAATACTTTTCATAAGAAATGCGCCAGGGAGAACAGTCGAGGACGATATATTTGAAGATCAATACAAAGTTTAAAAATATCAGTTTCTGTAGGCAATTTACAGTAATATATTTCAAATTGTTTGAATAACACTTTAAAAACTGCATTTTTGCAAGCTTTAGCATTTTTAACACTGTAAATAAATAAATTAATTTTTTGATACCTTTCTGTAAAAGTTCTTCTATTGAGTTATAAAGAAGCACGAAGTAGATAAAATTGTGTAATTTGATATTAGGAAATTTTTTTATTCAACCTAATTACTGATAATAACATTTATATTAAAATTTTATCGAATTAATAAAGAAACCAAATTCAAATTTAAAAGTCAGTTTCTATTAACACATCAAAACTTAAAATCTAATGTTAATTAAAGCTTTATTTTCACATAAAATGTTTGCATTTCAATATTTGTATTTTATTCAATATTATTATTTTTTAAACAGAATAAATTAATGAAAATCTGTATATATATATATATATATATATATATATATATATATATACAGTGGACTCTGTCTATTCCGAACACTCATGGAACCGACCAAAAATGTTCAGATTGTGGGGGTGTTAAGTATATAGGGAGAATCGGAACTGCATTACTACTACTACTGTTTATTGAATTTACAGTCGTTATAAAATATTTAGCATGGTCACTCATACCATTGTGCAATGCCAAACTAAATTTAGTCAACTTTGTACTGTACCATCTCATTTTTTTATTATTTTTTTTTTCTTTTTACAAAACATACATTTACATAACAACACACCTCTTGAAATCATAATCAATATATTATTTAAACGAATAATTTTAGTCTGTTCTTGTATTGTACGTGCTTATGCAATGTGCATGTTACCTGGCTGTTAAAGAAGTGGAAAAGCTTTGAGGTGATGTTCAGACACATAGTTCAACAGGTCTTGAATGAGTCTCTTAGTCATATTGCTTGAATGTAATCATCATTCGTTTATTTCGTCAGTCTCTTCTGATTCTGCTTCTCCTTCACTTTCCTCTTCCTCTGCAACAATGTTGTTCTTGCAAATCATGAGGATTTCATCGGTTTCGAGATAAGCTTCAAACTATGTTTTAGTATGAAACTTCTTAAGAATTGATCCCAAGCCACTCACAGCTGTTGCTTCTTAATCCTCTATTCTTGTTTGCCCATTCTCACATAGGAATCCAACTTTATAAAGAATATTTGGATGGTGTAGGAGATTGTTTCGTTTTATGGCGTTGATACTCAGTAGACAACATCCATGACGTTGACCTACTTCTGCCGAATTTGCCGCCTCCATCACCAGGAACAATTTCTTCAGAAAATGGATTTGGTAGTAAGTTTTAATGCTCTTAATTTCTTCTTGATCCAATGGTTGGATTATAGAAGTACAGTTTTGTAGCAGGAACTTCAAGGTTATGTTGCTCCGTTGCATGTTTGTAAGTGATCTGGTATTAACAACAACAACGTCAATTTTTTTATCTTCCTTTCTCTCTTCATTATTTCGTTAATTCCCTCGAACCACTGTGAGAAAATTGTGAATATCATCTACACTTTTCGATTTGGTTTATAGTGTGTAGGCAATGATGCAATCTTCACATTTTTTAAACGTTTTCCGATCACAAATGATTTGAGCTTCTCATCCACAAAACTGGTACAGAGCATAATGGCAAATCTTTCTTTTGACATTTTCCCAAATATGCAACTTTCGCTTCTTTTTGCTTAAGTTTTGTTTGGAATAGCTGTAAAAAACAAGTCGGTTTCGTCAGCATTGAAAATGTTTGCTGTATTCATTCGTTATGTTCAGAAATTTTCTTTTCTATTCTTAAACAGTGTCAATATTTACATCTGCAACTTCACCATTAATTATTTTGAATTTGATGTTATGCTAAATTTTGAAATAAGTCAATAATCCTTCTGATGCCTTTAATTCTGCAATTATCTGCTTTTCTGAAAAATAATAGTAAGAAGTCCAATGACAGGATGATTCTTTGTTCTCATTTGAAAAAAATATCTTCCAAACATTAATGTTTATGTTCTTGTTTCCTGTTTTCTATTCCAAAATTCTATACTTATTTGAGTTCGTTAAACATTTTTGTTCTTCTGAAACAAGTTTCGCTGAATTTCCATGATGCCGGAATTACCTGAATTCCGATTCCAAATACATGTTCAGTTTACTGAGAGGTGAGGTAAAAAAGGGGATCGAAAGTAGCGTTCATAATAGCGGGGTGTTCAGATTAGAGGGTGTTCAGAATACAGAGAGTTTATCTTATGTTAAATCTATGTAGTTTTGCCGGGACCATCGAAATGCTTTCAAAATACCGGGGTGTTCAGATTAAAGAGTGTGTTCAGATAGAGAGTCCACTGTATATATATAGTTATATGTATGCATTTTCCTTTTTTTCTACTGCAGCTGTTTATAAATGCATTTGTATTTACAATTTTAATTTTATATTTTTATAAAATGACAATAGTTTTTTCTGGTAAATTTTATCAAGGAATCGCTTTACATCAAAAATTCATTTATAATCCAAATTCATAAAAATACAAATTCTTTCTTTTTTTTATATTTTAATAAGAAAATAATAAACGTTTCTGTTGTCATTTGGATTCCTTTATATGAAATTTAGTCGCACTTTTTCTTAAAAATAATTGAATTGAAATAACTGATTTAAACGCCAAACAAAATACATCAGCACACAAGTAAATTTCAAGTTAACAAAAGAATAGCATTTGATGGTAAGTAACGCAATACAATCGCAATCACTTAAACTTTTTATGCATAAATTTGAATGGATTTTTTTTCTTTGAAAGTTCCACGTTGTGTTTCTGAACGAAATATCTTTAAAAGTCCTTTAGTAGAATGATCAGAAATTACTAACTTCGCGCCGCAATACTTTGAATAGGAAATGTATAAAAGAGAATAGTCATAGAGGATATGTACATCGGTAAAAAAAGAAACATATAAGTTCCTGTAGGGAATTTGCAGAAAAATATTCAAATGTTTTGATAAAAGACTTATAAGAAAAACGGCATTTTTCTTACTTTACTTTCTGCAACATTCTCAATATATCAAGTTATTTATTATTATGTGACGTCACTGAGTGGTGGCATTTTGGTCGCAGATGTGATGTGACCACATTGACTCACAGTGACTTCATTGTGACGTCACTGTGACCATGCATACTATGAGGGAATTATTATGTTTTGCACAGTAAAAGTTTACGTTTTTGTTGCTATTAATTTTTGTGTTTTGTTAACATAGGAAGTTTGCAAATTTACAAATTTATTTAATTTTTTTTTCTAATACAACATATTTTTATATAGATATGTAATATAATTGCTCAAGAAATTGCGGTTTGAAATTTCATTTAAAACTTAAATAAATAAACATAAAACTTTTCTTGTATTGCTTACATTGGTAACAAAATTATAGTTGTACCCGTTATTATTTTGATCTCTTAAAATAAAATTTAGACGCACATTCCATAAAAATATTTGAAGTGGAATAACTAATTTAAAACTCCAACAAAATACTTCAGGAAACAAGTCCATTTAAATTTTAAGTTTCCATCGCATTAACATAAAATGACAAGTGATGCAATACAATCTAAATATCTTATTCCGTTTATGCATAAATTTTAAATGGAAAATTTTCCTTAGAAAATTCAGAGTTGTTTTATAATAGTCGTAACCTTTAAAAGTCTTTTAGGAAATGATCAGAAATTACGAATATATTGCCGCAGTACTTTGCATAGGAAATGCATCAGAGAGAATGGACGTACATATTTATCTGACGGTCAAAGAAAAAAGAAAATGACCAGTTTCTGGAGAAATTTTGTAGGGAAAAAATACAGATGTCCTGAAAAAAGATTTGTTCAGAAAACTACATTTTTATATATTTTTTTAATCCATTCTTAATTCATTCATGCATAAATTTTAATGGCGATTTTATCTTAGAAAGTTTAGAATTGTTTCTAAAAGGAGTAACTTTTAAAAGATATTTGAGAAATGATCAGAAATTACGACCCGTAAGACATGGTGACGTCACTGCAACGTCGTTGTGAAGTCACATTGTGACTTTGTGACCAGCGATTGTCGATATGACGTCACGTGACGTCGATGTGAAGTCACAGTGACTAAAATGTGCAGTCGTTATGGCCGTTTTAGAGCTTTTTTGTGACGTCACATTGTGACCACTTTGTGACGTCACAATGGGACCAATTTGTGAAAAGTGTGTCATTTGTGACTACTTTGACATTAGCATTGTGACGAACTGTGAAAATTTTTTTAGAAAGTCACATCTTAGTCACAGTGTGACGTCACTGAGTGGTGGCATTTTCGTCACAGATGTGATGTGACCAAGGTGACTCACAGTGACGTCATTGTGACGTCACTGTGAACATGCATGCTATGAGGGGAATATCGCGCAGCATTACTTTGCGGAGAATGATCGTAGAGGATATATATATATATATATGACGGTCAAAAAAAGAGAGAAAAAGATATAGTTCTGAAAGCAGTTTAAAAAAATAATCAAATAGTCTGAAGAAAAATGTACATAAAATGTTGCTTCTTTGCGTACTTTAGCATTTCGTTACATTGTAAATACTGTAAGTTACATTTTTGTTATATTTTGTAGAAAATTAGTGATTTTCACGACAAAACTACACGAAGTAGGTAAAATTGAGGCATTTGATATCACAAATTGTTATATTCACCATATAAAAAACAATGACATTTATATTATAAACACATCAATTTTAATAATAAAAGCCAATATTAGTCGCAAGACAAAACTCGAAATATAATGGTAATCCTACGAAAGCTTTATTTTAACATATCTCGTTTACATTATAATAATTGTATTTTTTTCTATTTCATTATTAATTTGCATGTTATAAATTAATGTCAACTTTTTTTTTTCTTCTTTTTATTGTAGTTGTTGTTTTAGAAAAACTATTTAAAATGCAATTGAATTCGCAAAGTTGATTATTATGTTTATGTAATTACAATATATTTTTTTACAGATATTCTCAAGTAACTTCAGTTAAAAAATTAATTAAACATCTGAATTAATAAACATAAAAAAAATTATTAGTTTATTTTTAGCAACATAATTTATACTCGTTCTTTGTTATTTGGGCCATTCGCTTCAAATGGAATTTAGACGCATTTTTTTTTTTTTAAGTGTGCTGGTATAACGTATTTAAACGTCAAACAAAATACTTCAGGAAACAAGTGCATGCTATTTTTCAGTTTACATCATATTAGCATTCCATGGCAAATAACGCAGTACAATCTAAATCTCTTAATCCTTTCATGTATAAATTTAAATCGAATTTATTCCTTTGAAATATCAGACTTGTGTTTCTAAAAGGCTGGGCCAATAACGGCTACATCTTGGAGCACATTGGCATAATTTTGACATGAAATATTGCTCTAATATTGTGGTGTTTACATTTTGCCCTTATTTGGTCAATATTTGCAGCCAATATTATGCCAATCTAACGCCAATATTGGGGATTCATTGGAAATATTATCTAAGGTTACGACAATATTTGTACAATATTGGGGCTTCATTGGAAATATTTCCAATGTAACGCCAACATTTGTACAATATTGCAAATTATTTGAAAATATTTCCAATGAAATGCCAATATTTAACCAACATTGGCGTTTTATTGCCAATATTTCCAATTAATGAAATATTGGCGCAACGTTGGACCAATATTGGTTTGCTACTAGGGGGAGTAACTTTTAAAAGTCTTTTGGTAAACGATCAGAAATTATGAATATCGCGTCGCAGTACTTTGCATAGGAGATGCATCATGGAGAATCGTCACGGAAAATACATGTTTCGGTCAAACTAAAGAAGAAAATGGTGAGTTATTCTAGGCATTTTTCTGAAAAGTATTCAAATGTTTTGAATAAAGACTTATGAAGAAAACTGCACTTTTGCAGTTTAGAATTTCGTAACCCTATAAATATATAAAGATAAATTTTTATTAATTAATTTTTTTTTTTTTTTTAGTTATGCTATAAAAAATCTGACCCTTTTGCTGCATCGTCACTCCACCGCTTTTATAGAAAACGATTATTTCACCCTATTATGGAGTATTCTCATGGGTAAAAAGAGAGATATTCTATAAAAGCCGTGGAGTGACAATGCAGCAATAGGGTCAATTTTTTTACAGTATATAAAGATGCATGATGCGGAGAGAGTTGTATTAGTTGATATTATGAAATTGTTACATTCTACCTATTAAGAAATTGTGACATTTATATTAAAACATTATGAAGAAAATTGTATTTGTGCGACCATTAGCATTTCATAAATCTGTAATTATTTTAAGTTATATTTTTATTACATTTAAAATATTATTGCTTATTGTTATAAAGTTATACGAGAGTGGATGGAATTGTTATATTTTATATTAACAATTATTATATTCTACCATATAATAAACAGTAACAATGATATAATATCCCAACTAAATTAGTAAATAAAACAATTTTAACTTTAAAAGTTAATATTATTCTCGAGACAAATATAACAATCTAATGGAAATCCTATGATTTTTTTTCTTTTCTCATATTCCGTTTGCAGTTCAATATATTATTATTATTATTATTATTATTATTTACTTTCACGGAATATGTTGATACCAAAATCTATTTTTTGTTGTTGTTGTTGTTTACAGGAACAATTTATAAATGCAATTCAATTTACAAAATTAAATACAATATGTTTACGTAATGGCAATATATAGTTTTCATAGATTTTCTCTAGGAATCCACTTAAATTATTAAAAATTCATTTCATTTCCATATTAATAACCAGAAAAGTTCTTTTTTTATTATTTTATAATGTAGTAACAAATATTCAAACGCTTTCGTTACCATCTGGATCACTTCAAATGGAATTTACAAGCTTTTTTCCTTTAAAAAATTTGTTCCAGAATAACTGGTTTAAACGCCAAACAAAATATTTCAGAAAACAAGTCCACTGTATTTTTAAATTTACATTAGGATTCGATGGCAAATACTGCAATACAATTTAAATCTCTTAATCCTTTCCTCGATAAATTCAAATAAAGTTTTTTCCTTAGAATGTTCAAAACTGTATTTCGAAAAGAGTAACCTTCAAAAGACTTTTGGGAAATGATCAGAAATTACGAATATCGCGCCGCAGTGCTTTGCATAGGAAATGCATCAGGGAGAATGGTCGTAGAGGATATTTATGACCTTCAAAACAAAAAAAGAAAAATATCAGTTTATGTAGGCAATTTTCGTAAATATGTTCAGATGTTTTGAATAAAGCAGCCCCAGAAGCCAAACAATATTGGGTTAATATTGGCTACATCTTGAGCAATATTGGCACATTGGCTAAATATTGGCAAATATTGTTCCCATATTGGGGTATTTACATTTTGCCCTTATTTATCCAATATTTGCCCCGAATATTCGAAATATTGCAAATACTGGTCAAATATTGGCGTTTCATTGGAAATATTTCCAATGCAACGCCAACATTTGTACAATATTGAGAATTCATTGGAAATATTTCCAATGTAACGCCAACATTTTGACAATAGTAGGAATTCATTGGAAATATTTCCAATGAAATGCCAATATTTAACCAACATTGGCGTTTTATTGGAAATATTTCCAATAAATGAAATATTGGGGCAACGTTCGACCAATATTGGTTTGCTACTAGGGAGACTTATGAAAGAAACTGTATTTATCGTATTATAATACTTCGTATTACTGACACTATTCTAAGTCAAATTTTTGTTTCATTTTGTAGAAAATTATTGTTTTTCACTATAAAATTACATGAAGTGGATGAAATCGTAATATGTGATATTGAAAAATGTCATTGTCTTTAATAATAAAAAGTGACATATATATTATAATCCAATTTAATTAATAAGGAAATAAATTTCAACTTAAAAAACCAATACTGTTCGCGAGACCCAAATTCGCAGTCAAATGTTAAATCTACGAAAGTTTTCTTTTCACTTATCTCGTTTGCATTCCAATATTTTTATTTTAGCCTTTTTTAATAATTATTTTCAAGGGATAAGTTAATGTCAACAACTATGTTTTTATTTTTTTTTATATTGTTGTTGGTGTTTTTTTATACCAATTATATGTAAATACAATTGAATTTACAAAACTGATAATTATGTTTATGTAATGGCATTTTTTTTTAATAAATTTTCTTAGCGAATTGTACTTAATAATTAAAAATTATTTAATATCTGTATAAATAAGGAGAAAATTTACTTTTGTTATTATTTTACAATTTAGGAACAAAATTGTAAGAGCTTTCTTTATACATGTATCATTTGTATTCCAATATTTTTATTTTATTCTATTTTATTAATTATTTGCTCTGGATAAGTTTATCACAGCATAAACATCAATTTCTTGTTGTTTACAGCAACTTTTTATAAATGCAATGAAATTTCCAAAATTAATTATTATGCTTATGCAATGAAAGTATATTACCGTATTTACTCGGTTATAGTGCGCACGCGTGTATAAGGCGTACCCCTACTTTACAAGTAAAAATGGCGATTTCTTAAAATCTCGTGTATAACTCGCACCATAAATTTGATACGTTAATAAATAATGATCAAATAAATTTCAGTAAAAAAAAAAAAAAATCGAAACAAACATTACACCAGACGAACAAGACGAAAATGCATTTTTAGACTTCGGGTTGTAAGAGAATGACGGGAAATAGGAATGAGTGACGGTAAAGAGAATTGATAATTAGTTTTTAGATAATGTCACTAGCTCTGTTGTATAAAAAACTGCAAGGAGTGAAATATATATGCAGTAATACTTCAATTAAGTAACATTTTCAAAGTTTTAATATCTTCTTTGAATGATTTCTTGTTTCATACATATATAGTTCGATTGCAACCAACAGTAAAAAAATATTCCGTGTATAAGACTCACCTAAGAGTTTTGCCCTAATTTTTTGAAAAAAAAGTGCGCCTTATACACGAGTAAATACGGTACATAATTTTTTCATATATTTATGCAAAGAAAACATATTATTCAAATACATTTTCCCAGGAAATTGCAATGATTCATTAAAAATTCATTTAATATCTGTATTAATAAACATAAAAAATATTTCTATGTTATTTTATAATTTAGAAAGAAAAATGTAAAAGCTTACGTTATAATTTGGATTGCTTCAAATGGAATTTAGACGTCCTTTTCCTTAAAAAAAAAGTCTGTTGGAATAACTAATTTAAACGACACTAAAAAAATACTTCAGGAAACAAGTCCATACTATATATCAGTTTACATCACATTAGCATTCGACGGCAAGTAACGCAATGAAATCTAAATCTATTAATCCTTTCGTATATAATTTTATTTTATTTATTTATTTATTTATTTATTTTTATTTTTTATTTTTTTTTTTCTTTGCTTAGACGGTTCAGAATTGCGTTTCTAAAAGGAACAACCTTTAAAAGTCTTTTCGAAAAATCAGAAATTACGAAAATCCTGCCGCAGTATTTTGCATACGAAAAGCTTGAGGGCGAATATTCGTAGAGAATATAACTGACGTTCAAAACAAAAAAGAGAAAGTTCTGTAAGCAGATTTCGGAAAAAAATACGGTAAGATTTTGAATAAAGACTTGAGAGGAAAACATCTTTTTTTAGTGCTTAAAGATTTCGTAACACTGTAAATATTACACGTTAAATTTTTGTTATATTTTTAGAAAATTATTTTTTTAATTATAAATTAAGACGAAGTGGAGGAAATTGTAATATTTGATGGGAAAAAATGTTATATTCTGCAATATAATGAACACTAACATTCATACTGTAGTCCAAATATGAATTAATAAAGAAATCAATTGCTACTTTAAATGCTGAAACTATTCGCAATACAAAACTCTTAATCAATTGTTAATAATATGATTTTTTTTTTTTTTTACACACGTTATTTGCTCTCTAAAATTTTTATTTTATTCTATTTTTTATTTGCTTGCACGGAATAAATTAACGCCAACCTCGTCGCTGATGTTGTTGTTTACAGCAGCTGTTTATAAATGCAAGTGAATTTACAAAATTGATTATCATGTTTATGAAATAAAAATATATATGTTTTTGTGGATTTTCTCAAGTAATTGTAGTTAAATTATTAAAAATATTGCTAAAATCTGTATTAATAGATTGAAAAAATATTTTTTTATTATTTTATAATATAGTAACAAAATATCAAACTCTCCCGCTATCGTTGGATCGCAACTAATCGAATGTAGATGCACTATTTAAAAAAAAAGTGTACTGAAAAAACCAATTTAAACGCCCAACAAAATATTTCAGGAAACAAGTCCATACTATTTTTAAGTTAACATCGCATTAGCATTGGATGGCAAGTAACGCAGTACAATTTAAATTTCTTAATCCTTTCTACATAAAATAAAATCGATTTTTTTCCTTTGAAAGTTCAGATTTGCATTTCTAAAAGAAAATATTTTTTAAAAGTCTTTTGGGAAATTATCAGAATTTACGTATATCGCGCAGTAGTACTTTGCATAGGAAATGCATCAAGGAGAATGATTGCAGTGGATATTTCTGACGGTCAAAACAAAAAAAAAGATATGGTTCGAAAGTCAATTTTCACAAAAAATTTCAAATGTGTTAAATAAAGATGTGTGAAGAAAACTGCTTTTTTGCAACCTTTAGGATTTCATAACACTATAAATGTTCTGAGTTTAAGTTTTATTTAATTTTAGAAAGTTATTGTTTTTTATAGATTTACACGAAGTATATGGAATTCGTATAGTTCATATTAAAAATTATTATACTCTATCTCATAATAAACAGTATCAGTGTTATAAGCCAAAAGAATTAATTAAGAAACCAATTACAACTTTAAGAGCCAATTGTATTAGTAAGGCAAAGTTTGCAATCTATTGTTAATCCTATGAAAGTATATTTTTTCATTTCTTGTTTGCATTCAAATATTTATTATTATTATTATTATTATTTACACAGAATAAATTCATGTCAAGCTTTTTTTTTTCTTGTTTATAGACCTTTTTTTAAATGCAGTTGAATTTGCAAAATTGATTATTATGTTTATGAAATAACAATATATATATATATATATATATATATATATATATATATATATATATATATATATATATATATATATATATATGTGTGTATATATATAAATACAAATTTCTTCAAGGAGTTGCAGTTAAATTAAAAAATCATTAAAACTCTGTATTAATCAACAGAAAAATTGTTTTATTATTTTATAATTTAGGAACAAAATTACAAACGCTTCTGTTATCATTTGGATCGCTTCTGATGAAATTTAAACGCACTTTTTGTTAAAAACTAAGTGAACTGGAATAACTGATTTGAACACCTAATAAAATATTTCAGAAAAAAAGTCCACTGTTTTTTGAAGTTTACACTCCCTTATAATTTGGTGGCAAATAACATAACACAATCTAAATCTCTTAATCCTTTCCTCCATAAATTTAAATAGAAATTATGCACTAAAAAAGTTCAGAACTGCGTTTATAAAAGGGACTACATTTAAAAGACTTTGGGGAGACGATCTGGAATCACGAATTTCGCTCCGCAGTACTTTGCATAGGAAATGCATCAGCGAAAATAATTTCGGGGGAAACATCTTAAGGTCAAAATACAGAAGAAAAAGATGAGTTTCTGCAGGCAATTTTCAGAAAAATATTCAAATGCTTTGAATAAAGATTTATAAAGAAAAATCCCTTTTTATACTGTAGTAATTGGTATCAATGTAAATAAGCCAAGTCCTTTTTTTATTATTATTATCTTTTGTAGAACGTTCTTCTCTTTAGTTGTAAAGGAGCAAGATATTAATGGATTTTATTATTTCATATTCGAAAATTTTCATATTCTATCTAATAATGAACTGTAACATTAATATTATAACATATTTAAGTTATAAAGAAACCAATCTCAAACACCCAGTATAAGGATCTTCTTAGCAATCGTGCTTTTAACATGTCTCGTTCGTATTTCAAAATATTTTATTTTTATTTTTTTTTTACTTATTTATTTTTATTCACAGCATCTACTGTATGCAAATGCATTTAAAATTTAAAATCTATTTAATATTTTTATGTAATGAAATATGATTTTTATGATAGATCATTTTAAGTAATTTTATTTAAATTAAAATTAATTCAGTAACGAAAAAATCAACAACAAAAATTTTTATCTTTTTTTAACTTAAGTGTTAAGTTTAATCCAGTGTGGTTGGTCTAAGGGAATTTTGTTATCAAACAATCAGTTTTTCTTTCCTTTAAGAAAACTATATGTAGATGAAATCATCGGCATTTTCTCTTATTTCAATAAAGATTCTCTGAAAAAAAGTACTAGAGCCGAAGAATTCCCTGCTCTGGAAATTCCTTGCAGTGCCCTGTAAATGCTTCCGTTATCAATTCTTCTAAATCCCATTCGGATGGCTTCAAATGAAATTTAGAAGCTATTATTCTTAAAGATAAGCGAATTTGCATAACTCACTTAAACGCTTAACAAAATATTTTAGGAACAAGTCCATTGCATTTTTTAGCTTTAGGGATGAAAGATTTCAGCGTTTTTATATACCAGTATAATATTAGAGACAATATTGTTTTGTTCAATAGTAGCATTTTTCGATTGAGTAAAATAACATTTTCTCTAAGATTATGCTGGTGTGAAAAAACGTGGAAAATTCTATTCCTTATAGTTTGTATCGCATTAGCATTCGATGGCAAGTAACACAATACAATCTACATCTCTAACTCTGCTATTCTGTCTCTAACTCTGTAACGTCTGCTATTCTCAAGTCTATTTGTACATAAAATTTCTAAAAAATGATGGAAAAACGTATTTTGTACACATTTTATGACATTGTTTAAGAAAAAAAATCAGTCAAATGGAAAAACAGTTAGAAAAATGGATTCAGTGTGAAACATTGAAAAATCTACCTTTAACACGTTCTTGTATCCCATTTTTTCAATATGTTAGGAGTGATTCGTTATATCTAAGGAAATATAATTTTTTTATACTTATCTTTATATTTTTAAAGCTAGTAATACGAACAGAGCAGAAGGGTTTTTCATTTAATGTACAGTTCCATTAAATCCTGACTCATATGTTCATAACTGAAGCTACTTTTTTATTTCTTCACTTGTTATAGCTGGAACTAACAATATGTGATATATATTTTTTTTAAGTTAACAGACATGGTTGCAGTCTTTTCCCGTCTTTTTAAACCGAATTTTCGTTTTGGTGTACTGCTATGTAGTAAATCGGCCTTGCCTTTTTTTAGAAAACAGATAGTTTGCTATGATTCTTTTGAATCTAAGACGTTACGACGTACAAAACACATTTTATTCTAATGAAGTGAAAGCACGAGATTGTTCAACAATGTAATTATTTATATCAATTTTGCACACAAGGAAATTTTTTGTCGGGAAAATATTTTTAAAAATCCCTCTTTTCGCACCACTACCAAGACTAAAAATAAATAAAGAATGAACTCTGTGTCATGTAAGGTTTCAGGGTTCATATTACACGTAAACAATTCAATATAGAAAAACTTACTCGCCTGTTCTATTTAAAAAGTAGATAAAATAAAATGAAGCATTCAGACATTAGATTGTGGTTAAAGTAAGATATTTTTTACTGGCATTGTGTTATAATTGTCACTGTATGTCGCTTAGTAATTGAGAAGTGAACATCTGAGAACATCTTGAGAAGGATTAATTCTTTCATGCACAACACTTAAAAGTCCTTTGATGGATTGATCACACATTACGAACATCACGCCATTGTACTACCTCTGACAAAGAAGTGAGTTCAGAACGAACGACCTGGGTACACTGGGGAAACAAAACGCTGCACTTGCATATACACAAGTGTTGACCATCTTCCCTCACCATTGTTCAGTTGAGCGTAGTTTATGTTCTATGTTAGATGTGCTCTACTAAGTGATTGTTCAGTGTGTCGGTTCTTAACTGAGAACAGGAAAATGAACGAACAAAAGTTCAGTAAGATTGGTTTTAAGTTTTGCAAGACACCGAAAGAAATTCATGAGGGGTAGTGTAAACTGAACATCCACCATACTCGCCAGATCTCAATCCTCCAGACTTCTTCTTATTTTAATTACTCAATCTCTCTTTGAGAGAGATTTGACCATATTGCTGACATTCAACGAAACTTGACGAAGCTTTTGAACTCCATCCCAAAAGAAAACTTCTTGCGAATATCCTAGGACATGTATAACATATCTCATTGGTGCATAGTTATGGGTGGTGACTATTTTGATTGATTTGTATGGTAACTTTCGTTAATATTTCATCTACATTAATGTTACATAACTATTCATCGAACACTATTGTCAGAGGTTATTTTGAATAGGAAAAGCATCAAAAAGAAAGGTAAAAAAGGGAGAGAGAGAGAGAGAGAGAACAAGATCAGTTTCTTTAGGCAATTGCCAGAAACATATTCAAATGTTTTGAATAAGGAAATTTAAAGAAAACTGAAATTTTCTTATTTTAGCATACTGTAACCTTGTAAATATATCATGATATTTTTTTTTTCCTATCAGCTTTCGTTCAAAGTTTTTTTTTATTATTATTATTATTATAAAATTACATGATGTGCATGGAATTTTATTATTTGATAGTAGAAACTTGTTATAATTTACGTTATAATAAACAATAATATTTATATTATAACCTAATCGAGCTAATAAAGAAACGAATTTCAACATCAAAAGCCATTGGTACTTCCATGTTAAAACTCGCAATCGAATGTTAATTTTATGCAAGCTTTCTTTTCATATCGTTTCTATTTCAATATTTTCATTTTGGTTTAGATTTATATTTTTGCGTACAATAAGTTCATTGAACAGCTAATAACTAATAAGATCATTTGCATGAAATAAGTTCATGTATTTTTTTTTTTTTTTTTTTTTATTTTACAGCATTTGTTTATAAATGCATTTAAATTTACTAATTTGTTTAATAATTGTATGTCAATACAATATATTTTTTGAAATACATTTTCTCGTGAAATTGCTTTTAATAAAAGAAATCATTTGAAATTTGAATTAAGAAAGAAAAAAGTTCTTTGGTTATTATTTTATACTTTAGTAAGAAAAGTTATAAATGCGTCTTAAACATACACTGTAAAAAAAAGTGTCGATCTACTAAAAAAACTTTAGTGATCCTTGTAATTACTAAAAAATTTTTAGTAATCTTAGTCGGTTACTAGAAAATCTGTAAGAATTACTAGAAAAAAGTTAGCAATGGATAAGAGTTAATAGTTTTACATTTTTAATAGCTATTACTAAAACTCACTTGGTGTGGCCTTGATAGCATAGTTGTTATAGTATCGGACTCCAGGCTGAAAGGTCCCGGGTTCGATTCCGGACACCGCCAAATACGTCCCGAATGTATGTAGATGTTTGGTGCTGCCATCTGTTGTAGTTTTGCCGAAAATCTATCGCTTCAGAACTTCGGATGCAGCTCGAAGGAAGCTCATGTCCTTCAGTCGCACGTAAAGGTTATTAAAAATAATTTTGGAGCTATTACTAAAATTTTCTTGGTGGCTCATACTAATAATTTTTAAGTTAGCTATACAAAAAATTCTTTTGTTCAGTTTACAAAAGAAATGCTTGTTTCACTTGCAAAAAAAAAGTTTGTAATGGTTACTAAAAAATTCTGTGGAATACAAATTTACTAAAGAATTTTTAGTAACCTCTTGAATTTTTTTTTACAGTGTACCCCCCCCCCCCCGATTAAATATACTTTAGTGGAATAATCAGAAATTACTAATATTGCATCGCAGTATTTTGCATAGGAAATGCATCAGGGAGAACCGTCGTAGAAAAGACGGTGATAACAAAAAAGGTAAAAAAGATCGATTTCTGCTGGCAAATTTCAGTGACATATTCAAATAATTTGAATAAAGACTTATAAAGAAAACTGCATGAATGTATACTTTCGCATTTCGTAACAATATAAAACTAAGTGAAAAAAAAATTATGCTTTATAAAAAGTTGTGGATTTTTTTATCGTTTTAAGTGAAAACGGTGTGAATAAAGTCGTATTATTTGATGCCAATATTTGTTTTAAATTATACCTAATAATAAACAATATTTTATATCATAAATTATTAGAATTGAAACAGAATCCGATTTTTGTCTTAAGAGCTACCGCTAGTCTCATGACAATTTAATAAGCTTATGTTGGTCTTATAGGAATTTTAAATGACATTTCTTGTTTGCATTTTATTATTATTATTATTATTATTATTATTATTATTCGCATGATATTTGAAGTATAACTATATCTGTGCTGTTTCTGTTATAATTTTGTCTTTTTCATGAAAGTGTGAAAAAAATGCAAACACGAAATTTCAAATACTCCTTTGAGTTTAATATTAATCTTCGAGCATCTTCCCGTCAATTGTTAAGGAGAATTTTAAGGTTTTCAAACTTGCATTTCTAATTTCTTTTTTATTTTATTAACTTTTTTAAATGAAGCGTAAATTTCTTTCAACAAACGGTATTTTTTAACTTTTCATAGTACAATTTTCGGTTACTTTTTATAATGACTTTATTGTTAACTTTTTTTTGTAACAAATTGCATTTAAAATTATACCTTAAAATATAATTTTAGAGAATAAAAATTTACACTCAAAACTTGATTTGACTATATTTTAACGTTGACAGTAATCTATAATGAAGGAATTTGTTTATAAAATAATTGTAATGTATTGTGTTTATTTATAGGACTTTAAAATGACTACAAATTTCAATATTGTAGTTGGTATGATGTTGTAAGTACATGTAAAAATAGAAGAAGTAAAAAAAGAATTGTGCTAATGACTCATGACCAATATCACTCTTTAAAATCATTGGACGCCAATTTTTAGGGTGTTCGAAATTAGTAAAATACCTAGGCCTATAGAGGACGTCTGATCGGTTCTTTTGTAAACACGTTCGCATATCTCTTCGCATATAACAGCATAAAAACTACCCTATCCGATTGGTTTAATATAATTTTCACATTATTTTGTTGAGTCATAAAAAAGACTATGAAAACTGAATTAAAACTTAAAATCATCAATAAAAGTTTTCTTCTTCCTTATAAATCCTAACATACGTAATTAATTCTATTATTCAATTATTTTAATTTATTATATTAATTATTCTAAGCAGCCATGGTAATTACGTCAGACATAAGATAGAATCATATTATTTCATTATTAGTGAATTTAACATAAATTTGGAATTCCTTTATTTTTTGCATAAGGGAGCCACAGCTATTGATAAAATATCTGAATATCGGTAAAACCAGTTAAAGTACAAATGCACCTCATTTGTCACGTTTGGCTTACAATTTTGACTTGCAGTTAATTTGCTTAAACTGTGTAACAATAAATTATGAATGCTGTAAAATTTTAATATTAATTAGTCAATATTTTTAAGAATCAATATTGTTTGAAAGTTACCTTGGTCTTTATGTCATATTTAAGATGGAGTTATATTATTTCATATTATTCAAATTAGTGTACTCGTAATAAAATTTGAATTCACGATTTTGAATTATTTTTGAATTTTTGAATAAGGGTGCAACAACAATTGCACGAAGATCTGAATATTTATAAAACCAGTTATAATACAAATACACGTTCGACTGCCACGTTCGACGTACGATACAATTTCCGACTTGCAATTAAATTTCTTCATTCATAAAAGAATGTATAGTGAGTACAGTGCAATTTTAATATTGACGAAAAATATTGTCAAGAATAAATATCGTTTGAAGTATATATTTTATAACATTTTGTCGGAATTTATATCCATGATATCTCTAACACTATGGAGAAATTAAAGCAACTAATGAAACATTATATTTCTTACCAAATTATAATTTTTTGATAAAAATACCTACCCAACGCTAATTTCTGTAATATTATACTGCTAGCTAGACGCCATGTTGCACAGAATTCCAGTAGGACTTTACATCAACAGATGTATTAATAAGGTTTTATCTCAAAGATCAAATAAAATTTTAAAAAAAGAAAAGAAAAAAGAAAAGAAAACTTATTTGAAATTATGTGTATTCTATCATTCAAGATTTTAAATACCATATCACTAAAAGTAAAAATAAAAATAGCTGTTATAAAACTCGTTACAGCAACAAGAAGATATTGCACATGATGAGCATCATTAACAAATCTAAAATAATGATTTTTAGGATAATAGAATATTTTCGTCGCATAAAATGTATCATGTTTGCTGATAATTTATTGCAATTCTTAGACAGAATACATGCAAATTTTATTTTTTGGCTAAAATCATGCTTAGTTATTTATTCTGCAATCACGCCGTAAAGGACTAAAGATGTCCAAGCCTTATTTTTCAAAATTATATAATAATCTATAGGGTGGGTCAAAAGTCCCACATCGTAGGAGGGTTTTTTTTTTTTTTTTTTTTTTTTTTTTTTTTCGGGGAGAGGATGGTACTGAGTGACATGCCATAAAGCCTAACTTTCTGTAGAACATGAGCCAGCAGTTGTGTTTTGATAATGTAAGCAACTATATTGCGAATATATTCTAACAATACATGTTTTTCCTACCCTGTATAATACGATATGCAATTTTTTGAGGGGGGGGGGATAAATTTTGTGCTGAATTGCTATCGTATTTTTTATAATTGGTCGAGCTTTCATAGTCCAAGAATGTTAATATATTCCCAAAACATTTAATTATGATTATTTTACGATTTTAAATTACACTTTTCTTTAAGTAAATTTTTAATAATCAATATTAAACTTTAAAAATATTTATTATATTTACTTAAACCAAAAACTAATTATCTCTAAAAAGTTTCAAATGGCATAAATATTTTATGCGTTGTCAATTTCTAATAAATTTATTATTATTATTTTAACTTTGTAGCTCATTTACTAAAAATATATTTTGCACTTTAAGAAACAAAAATATAATGCAGAAAACTAACCTATAAATATATATATTTTATGTATACATTTTTTTTTCTTTCAAATATCTAGTCATGTTTGAACTCAAAATGCCTTTATCTTTATGGAAAACGTGACAAGCAAACAAATGACAGCCATGAATAATTTTCCTTTGTTTTGATACTATGAATAAAGTATTGCTACAAATTTATTCAAACAGACACATTCCGATATCATTATTATATATATTTATAAATATTCTCACCGAAAGGTATAAACAATTCAGAGTTTTCTGCATACGTTAACACTACCGAGGCATGTAATCGTGAATTTATAAATTTATTTATTTAGACATTTGCACATATATATTTTATCATATTTTCCCTTAAGTAGAAAATTTATTTGATGTATTTAAGTATGAAAGAAAGTTTCTTCGAACGTTTTAGACGGTTTATAATTTTTTTTGTTGTTCTTGACAACATTTTCATAAAATGCTAAGAAATATATGTTGCAATATCAAACTACACGTATGGTTTAAATGCTGCAGTTTATTTACACAATTTTAGAAATTTAAATTAGGCGTGTTTTAAATATTTAAAAGAAATTTGAAATTCGAAATTTGGTGATATGTTTCAGAAAATTGATTCATAGGCTGTATACTCATGCATTAGTTGGACAAATGGCTTTGTATACCTCGCTTAAGCATTAAATTATTAAAAGCGCTTTACTTTTTCTTTTAACATTTTCCACAATAGTTGAGAAATATTTAAACATCAGTTTGTGTGATTGACATTTAACTAGAAACTAACTCTCGAAAACATACTTGGATTTATATGGAGTTTATATACTTTATTCTATTTAGTTTTAACTTGTATTTAATTAAAAAGGAAGTCAGTGGCATTTAAACTTTTTTGTTAGGGAGACTAAAAAAATTCCCATTTCATTATAGTCTAACGGGCAAAAAAGTTTACAGTTTACGTTAGAGATGTTACACTTTTTAAAACTTAATGGCATTTATAGGCATTTTGGAAATGGTCATATATTGAATAGGGAATGTAAAGCATTTATCATTCATACAAAAGTCATATAAAAGAACTCGGTTAAACAATGCTGTAAGGGGTAAAATTGTTTGCAGCGAATTTAATAATATTGCAATATTTCAATTATAATAAAATTTATACATTTTATTAATCTGCACTAAGAGATGAAACACATGGTTTCACTCTCAAAAACATGTTCTCCATTTAACGGAAATTCTAATTTTTTGCTGCTGCCGGAATATTTTTTTTTTTCAATTGACAAATATCCTTTTTCTTTTCCTTACATTTTAAGATGTATAATAATCGGTAATGAATAAATTTGAGAAAAAAGCAAAACCAACAGACACTGGATTTGAACTATCCATCCCATCGTTACGAGGTGAACAAGCTGGCATAGGGGTGTAATTATATACCTGCGAAACGCTTTGAAAAATATATGTTCGCTTCAGATGGGTATAGCTTGATCAATTTCTTTAAAAAATCTTTTATTTTGAAGTTCATTTTGGGAAGATTTCGTTGTTAATGAGATTGTGGCTAGAATATTTATACTTTAAAAATAATATAAAAAAACATGAATTTCAATTATATTTACATAGATTGCTACTGGTGAAATATGCATGTTACTAAAAATTTATTAAATCTTTTAGATCTTTTAATCACAAGACTTTAAGATATACACCTTTTACATATAAACATTTGACTAACAACATAATATTTTATTATGATTATGGACCTTATTAAATGGAATCGAAACTTGTCAATAATATTTCTTTTTAATTTTTCATTACACCTCTCTCAAGTAAAATAAAATTGCTTATTCAAATGCATGTTATATTTTTATTCGATAGATTTTTTTGAGCAATATTGGTTTTTTACTATTTATTTTTAACTTAGAATATCTTTTAAATCTGGATAGGATTAATCTCATCCCCACCATATGGCACTGAAAGGAAATGTGTAAAGAAGATGATTTTTTAAAGGGGGATGGGGTGATGTGCAATGCAGACTTTAATAACTTTGGCGCTATTTTTCTCTCTTTACTTATTAATGTTTTTTTTTTTTAATTTAGCTGTCTAGTTAGAACCAAGAGCTCTCAAAAGTATAATTAAGAGTGTGTTAATTCGTTCAACGGGCTCTAGATCACGTTAGTAATTTAATAGTTCAGTATTAATTAAAGGATAAATATAAAGGTCCTTTGTGTGCGAGTTGGGAAAATCGTTCAGCTATGCTTAACTAAGTGCTTATCGAAGGAGAAGTTGGAGAATTCTGGTTTAATCTCATTTTGAAACAGAAAAGGTAAAAGGATGTCAAAATGAAAAGCATTAAATTATGCATTGTCTAAATAAAACGAAAAAGAAAAGTGCAAAAAGATTTTTTGAGTAAGTGGATTAAATTAGCGCTTTTTTTTTTCTTTACAAACTGTTTATTTTATTTGTAATTCATTGAGTCTTTCTTATTGTGTTCGTGAAAGAATTGTGTTCAGTTTTTAATAATGATTTTTATTTATTATTACGAGTAAGTATCATAAATTGTAATTTAATTACATGGAAAGAGATTCTCCTGGTATCTAGCGGGGAATAAACGCAGTTAATTTCAGATTATATGCTCTTATATACAAAAAAAATAATAGTGTTATTTACTGTAACTTGAAACGTATATTAAACATTTTTCATATTTCATCATATTGATCATTTTTACAAAGCAATTTTATCTATTTATGAATAGTACAATAACTTTTTAACCCGTCAGTAGTCGCGTGTCGGTCATTTCGCCGCCTGTTTAACTTATCTTCTCCTAACTTATATCACATTACAAATACAGCGGAGATCTACAATGTAGCTGACTTTGAAGCTTTATCGAGCACCTTAGTGAAGTAACAGGACACCTCTGTTTTTCCTTCAGGTAGATTTTTAGGAACAAAGTCGAAATTGGCAAAAAACTCTACGTAAAAGTCACTAATGCGAGATCATTTTTACTTTTTCCAATTACTCCAGATCTCATGAATAAAATGCATAATTTAAGAAAACTGCAAATTTATATCTTCGTTGTAATGTTATTTTCGTATATTAGGTGAAAAATATCTCTTATTTTACATATTTGGTATGCGGTGGGCCAGCGGCGAAAAGACCGAGCGCGACTAATGACGTTGTGGAAAAAGTCGCGACTACTCGCGGGTTAAATCAATAAATTATTATTAATAAAAATATCCTTATGTCGTATGAGTACTCCTTGTAGGAAAATTGATTTTCTACAGCTCATATTCAAAATATTAGAATAATTGAGAAAAAGTAATAAGAAAAAATTATTTGTCATTTATTTATTTTTTATACTAAGTAAATGCAATTAAATTTCTTATAAATTAAATCTCGAATGTTTAGATAAGATTTTAACATTTATAAAATATAAAATACAGCACAATAAATTAGGTATAGAGCTTCCTTAAACACACCAGAATATTAGAATAAAATTTAGATTGGTTCAAAATATTAGAATATTTTATTTTACGCAACAATATTACCTTATGAATATGAAGTAAATGGTAATTAATATTTTGTAGCATCCCCTTTAGCTTTCATAACAGCGTACAATCGATCTTGCATACTATATACAAGGTGTTTACAAACATTTCTATCAATTATTAGCCTAAATAGACTTTATACGTGCCACTAACTCAGTTTTACTTGAAGGAGGATTTTCTTGAAGTTTTTTCTTCATTATACACCATAAGTTTTCGATGGGATTAAGATCTGGTGAATTTGGTGGCCAAGGAAGTACCTTAATGTTGCGTTGGCGGAACCAATTCTTAGTTGACACCGAGGTATGCGGGGACGCTAAATCTTGTTGAAAGATGAAATCATCTTCAAATAAATCTTCTGATGATGGAATCATGTAATATTCTAAAATTTCTTGATATATCAGAGAGTTAACCTTTTCGTAGACGATGCATAACTTTCCAGGTCCTTCTGCACTCATACAACCCCAAACCATGACACTAGCAGCAAATTTTACGGAACGTTTAAGGCATTCTTTATCAAATGCTTCTTGCTTCATTCTCCTAACTCGAATACCTTGATTACCATATGAAACACAAAACATACTTTCATCACTAAATAATATATTTTTCCAATCTTCATTGCTCCATAAACGTCTTGATTTACACCAATTCAATCTTATACGCTTTTGTCTTGCAGTCATGAGAGGTTTTGTTTTCGGTACACGAGATTCAAATTTAAATTTATGGAGACGTCTTAATGTTGTCGATGTAGAAACTTCAACTCCTTCTTCTTTCCATTTTCGGTGCAAGAATCGCACACTTTTAAAACGGTTTTTCTTAACTATACGTTTCAGTTTCCTGTCATCTCTATCAGATGTTTTTGGTTTTCGGCCACCATTTCGGCGACTATTTTGAAATTTTCCAATTTTTTAATATTGTGTTAGTATTTTACTAACGCTCGATTGCGAACAATGTAAATAATTCGCTATAAAACATTGATTTTTACCGTGCCGATACAAATCAACCATACGAAGTTTAGTAGATTCAGGAATATCACTCACACGGCCCATTTTAAGACGAAAAAGAAACAAACTGCAAAAAAGAATACTGATTTTAAATAAAATAGTCTGAATTTAATCAATGATGCCACCAGTTAAGAATTGGTAATAATTAAAGGAGAATTAATGTGAAATATTCTAATATTTTGAACCACTTGAATAAATATTCTAATATTTTGACTTTTCAAAATAATTTTTTTTGCAATTAATCTTTTCAAAAATGATATTAAATTTAAGATAACAAGTAAGTTTAATCAACAATAAGTTCTTAATAAAAATATCGATTGCATATTTTCATTAAAAGACATTAAATTACCAAACGATATTTTCAATTTCTAAAAAAAAGGTAATTATTCTAATATTTTGAATATGAGCTGTATATAAACTATATCTTGTTTCACTGAATTAAATTATTATGTAAAATATGGAGTCATAAAAATTTTGTTCCTGATTTCCATTTGATTTGCATATTTGAGGTTTAATGTGCTTAATAAAATTTCTATATATTCTAAGCCTTTGCAGTTTTCATTTTTAATTTTATATTTCTCGAATTATTCATTCAGAATTTAATAGGATACATATTTAAATATATACATACTGCATACTATATAAATTTTATATATTTAAAAGTCTCAAAAATCAACTACTTACAAATGAGATGGTGTTTTTTTATATCGATGTTTGCTCAATCTATATCTCTTTCAGATTCTTTTATATATAATTTTATTCATCAATAAGAAAAATGACAATGTGCTGCTCGATGAATTATAAATATTTTTATTTTAAATGATACGCGTGCACTATATGCTAATTAAATTTTAATGTATGTATTTTTTATATACGCTTTATTTATTTATTTATTTATTTATCTACATTAATAAGATTTGTCACTATAAAATATTTACATATAATATGAATAAGTATATTCCTTCTAACCTAAGCCTAATAAAATATGCATTATTTATAAAATTATATGACAACAATTTACAGCTTCTTTATTAAAAGACAATAAACAGAAACTTTGACAAAAATATAATAAAATTGTAATAACAAGGATCTTTGTTTAAAAGGGTTTTTCCTTTAACTTTAATGAAAAATCAATGTTCCTCAAAAATTGTATTTTAATTAATTACTACGTACTACTTGAGAAGTATTATCAACATTTTAGCGTTTTTCTAAATTACGCGTATATCAAGTACTGGGTATAACGGTATTACATAACGAACACAATCTTAATAGTTGATCTATGTATGTTCCAGGGTCATTAATTAAAGTATTATAATATTTTAATACAAATATCAGTAAATATACATCTTTCATACTGAAACGCGAAGGACTTATTTGCAAATTCATCTATATTTCTAAACAATCTGGTAATTCAATTTTTCAGATATTACACAACAGGGAGAACGGTTTCTAATTCAAACATTGGTTTAATGATTGATAGTTAATGTTAGTGCATAGAATGATATGCAAAATCATCAAAGGGAAAGCCGCGAGCATTTATCTTAAATAGAGAGTAAAACAGCAAATATGTATTTTGTTTATCAATGCGATTATTTTATAGGTATGCCTAGAACAGAAATTTCAACGTGAAAAGTCTTTTTTTTAATGTATTATTTTGAAATAGATTAAAGACTTCTATATTCATTTGTAATGCCTGTGATGATTTCTTGCTTTGAAAATATTTCAATTATGCGAAGTGTGTATAAAAAATTCTGATCCATAAAATGGAAACTGAAGTATCATCCATTTTTAAGAAATACACATTGCACATATTTGCATATGCTTTTAATTTTTATATAACACACTTAGGTGTAGTAAGAATAAACCGAATTAAGAAAAACGAAGATATTTCAAATGTTTTGCAAAAATCTTAGAAATCCATCCAAGAGAGAAGTTTGAAAACTTTAAAATATATGAACTTTTTTATATGAAAATCTGCTTCATATATTTGAAATAAATAATAAGGATTTCAATTATGTGCAACGTTATATATTATTATTTAAAATCAAAGAGTTGATTTAACATGCTACAATAGTGGCAAATAAAATAGTTTTATCTAATTTTGTCTCTTCAAAATAAAAAAAAAACATTTTTTAAATATATAACAATTTAATCAATTTTTCCGAGTCATTTCAAATTTCACGAAAACTAAGTGAGTTGTTTAAATACAGGGAAAATTAAAATTATTCTTTTGCAATACGCGGAAAATGGTAGTTTGAAGTACGTTTTATTGATATTAACCTTTTTCGAACATAAAAAATCTTGATATGTATCTATGAAGCATGTAGTAAAATATACTTTCCGTGTCATCTGTGGTGCAAATAATATTTCTTGTTAATTTACAGAGACACAAAATTGTATTTCATTACATAATAGTAAAAGATTTTTGTTTACTTTGTGTCGGCCGATTATCTACCCGAGGGGTATGGGCCCAAGGGTAGGAGTTCCCTTCGTGGGGGACTTTCTAAGGGAACCTTACCCATATTCAAGCAAAGTTCAAAGAAAAATACAAAAACTCCTAATGGTTAGGCCGACGGTCGCGACAAGGTTTCGAACTTAGCACTTGCCGTCTGCCAGTTGAGAGGAATGGTACAAAGAGAAACATTCTTTGGGGCGTGTTTTAATTATATTAAACTCTTTCGCATTTTATTAAATTGGCATACTCACCTCAGGTTCACTACAAGTTACTTCCTTTACTTTGTCTATGTGACCGGCTCCCGGTATAATAGACATTTTCAAAATGCAGACTTTTCCCCGTAGAAATGTTTATAATAAAGGCTTTAAGGTTTAACATATTAATATATTAATCACGAATATTGCAAATCTCAAGAGATTACAAATTTGATTCGCAAAAATATAAACATGATTCTTTTAAATATTCTCCAAGATTACTTGAGAAATTGATATACGATCGAAAAAGTTCAATACAAGCTTAATAACCAAACTACTTCTGAAATTGAAAAAACGTTATTTACACTATAATTGCTGCACTAAATTTTAAGAGTTATTCAGAAGTATATGAAGTACTATTAATTAGAGCAAGCCGATCAAAGAATTACTATAGTGGAATGACTAGCAGAGAATTTAAATTCAGAAAAAAATAACAAGTTGCCGATATTAAATAGGGTAGACTGGGGCACATTTTTTTTCTTAATTTTATCTGTTTTACTCATTACACTGGTACTGGTGTTGATAATTGTCATTGTATAAACTTAACCAATATTGATATATTGGGTTAAGGAAAAGTAATTTTGCTTTTTTACGTATTTTTCAAAATGAATTTAATTGCATAAATTTAAAAGACTAATCAATATTATATGTGCCGTTTTATTCAATA
The DNA here is from genome assembly GCA_964019185.1 of Maratus speculifer. Classification (NCBI taxonomy): domain Eukaryota; kingdom Metazoa; phylum Arthropoda; class Arachnida; order Araneae; family Salticidae; genus Maratus; species Maratus speculifer. Next base: position 374,804,881 of record OZ025294.1, on the reverse strand, counting down.
ACTGTCTGCCATATTTTTGGTAAAACTGTGATTTTGTCCTGTTGACGGTCTAAGATTTCTAGGCGAAAAACTGAATAAGATGATTATCACAACCATCTTTTACAGCCAGCTTACCACCTTTAAATAGAGTTTTACAGAGAGCATAACAAATGGTAATAAGTCGGAGCCATGTCCGTTCTATACGGTGAGTGCATGAAAACCTCCCAGCCAAGTTCTCTAAGTTTTTGTCCTGTGACTAAAGTTGTGTAAGGTTTAGTGTTATCGTGATGAAGAGAAAGCTTTTCCTATTGGTCAGTTCTGGCCGGGCTTTTTTAATCACATGCTTCAATCGCATTAGATGTTCACAGTAGATAATCGAACAAATGGTTTGGCCTGGTTCAAGTAGCTTATGATGGACAATTACTTTCAAATCCCACCAAACACTCAGCATCAGCTTCCTTGGCGTCAATCCGGAATTTGCAACCTTTTGTGAAGCTTCGCCGGAATTCGACCATGATTTTTTTTCTAGCGTTGTTGTCGTACGTGATACAATCTTCATCACCCGTAAACATTCGTTTCAAAAATGGCTCAATTTCGTTCCGTTTCAGTAGCAATTCAAAAATGGAAACTCTGTCCATTGAATTTTTCACTGAAGTATCGAGTTTCTTTTAGAATCCAATCTTATGTGAATGGTTCAAAACTGTTTTATGGTAAATTTTTAGATCCGTAGCACTGTCTTGGGAAAAAAATATGTCGGCCTACCGTGATTTTTTTTTTTTTTTAATTCATCGTTTTTTTCAACGATTGGTTGGCCATGGCGAGGTAAATCTTTAATATAGAAATTTCCGAAACGGAAATGACCAAAGTAATTCTGACACTTGCTTTTACTTAAGCACTGATCGCCGTAAGTGCTACAAAATTTTCGATGAGCTTGCGCCGATTTTTTTCCTTTTCGGAAGTAAAAAACCAAAATGTGACGAAAATGATCTCCTGGAATATCCCTTTTAAAAATGTAATAACTTTTGACTGACTAAACTGATGATGCTACCTTTATGTATCTACAATTTTGTAGATACTGTTACCTTATAAACGGTGTATAGTATGGCTTAATGGAGTAAATATTACTCGAGATATGCGACTTTAAATTCATGTATTGCAAAAAAAAAGAAATTAATTTTCCCAAACCCAATATATTGTTGATTTTTAGTTTTTGGTGTCATTTCTACTGGTTTCGCTGCTATTCTCATTTTTCACGATTTAGCAATAGCTGTATCTCAAAAACAAATACATGTATGTTCATAAAATATCAGATTTTGTTAGTGCTCATAAAATTGATTCTGGTTGGTTTTTGGTGTACATCATCCAACAGGTTGTGCTGTTATGAAGAATTTTTAAGGTATTTTGCAATAGCTATTATTTTTGAAAATAATACACGTATTTTCTTTAAATTTTCTATTCAGTCAGAAATTGACATAAATTATTGCTGACTAAATTTTGGTGTTAACAACCTAACCGTTGGCATTGATAAGGTACATTAATTTTACAAGTATGGAAAAAGTTTTAACTATAAACATTATATATCTAAACATCAGGAATAATACAGGCATTTTCTAATGAACCTCTATAGCTTCATTTTTAATCACAAAATTACATGTAATAGGTAAAACCCAAATTAACGCATCCGAGCATCATTTAAATTCAGTATTAGAAGAATATGTTATTTTTCAGAACAAAGTCGAATTTATATCTAATTCATTCCAATGCTTATCAACTGTTATAATTCTCTCTTGCCAAATTTTCTAACCCAGAAATACGAGAATTCTTTGCATTCTCTTATTAGCTAACGAGTCTTTTATCTACCGAAATCTGCAGAGCTTATTCCCATATTCAAAATTTGTAAATTTCCGTGCCAGTCGAAATATATATATATGTAATAAATAGAAGTCTTTGTAGAATGGTATATTCATTTGATTCTGTAATAACATAATCAAGGACAGACATAATAACATAGAAGAACTGAAACATGGACTATAATTTGTTGATAAGAAAGCTAAAATATTCATAATCAATATGAACAGAATTTATGATAAAATATCTCTTCTGACGAATATATTTATTTCATTAATATGCGTAATAAGATATACTCAGATGTTCTCTAACATTATAATATTCTGGAGATAGATTTGGAGTTTTAACATTTCTCAGTGTTTCTCAAATCAAGAGACTTTAAATTCGGATTAATATTCATGGTTTTGTTTCAAACTATTTTGAATAAATTTAAATTGAAATGAATGCAATGTTTAAGGCAAAGAAAAAAAAATGAAAAATATAAATTATCTATAAATAAAATATAAATATAAATTATCTATAAATAAAATAATAATGATTTTTTTCTGTAAAGGGTTTTTTTTTAATCAATGAAAGCATGTCAGCTGACCAAATGAAATCTGGAGAACATAATGTCTCTTTTAGTTTACTTTAGTAGAATATTTTTAGAAAATACCGTTTTATGAAGGAGCTAAATCCGATACGACAGGAAACAAGAAAAATTATTTGAACAATAAATAGTGGTGAGCGATAAAAACTGATGCAGAAGGTACCAAGTGACGAAACAAAAGAGTAATGATGAAATTAAATAAATTAAACAGATGATAAAATACCACAAGGTATGCTGATAATGGGACAAAATGGAAAATCATTAAAAACCTCCAGCTGGTTTATCCAGTCATGATAAGAAAAGGTATTTAATCTATGTTTTTTGCCTGTACTAACTTACGGAACAGAAACATAGATACTAAGAAACGGATGGTAAAAATATTACAAACAACACAGATTAGTTCGAGAATATGCATGGTAGGCATAACTAGAAGAAACAGAAAGCGGAAAACCTGGAAAAGACGTCAGGCGAAATTGTTTGACATCACTGATTGAATTAAACAGCTAAATTGGGAATGAGCTGGGCTCATTGTAAGAAAATGTAAGACGACTAGAGATATAAAACTACCAAGAAGACGTAAGGAGAAGGGACGAAATCAGAAAAGTGGCCGGACTAAACTGGATGACGAAATGCCTATACAGGAAACATTGGAACCTACATCAGCAATAGATAGAAAACAGTTGAATATACTGATGATTATGGTGTAGGATTTGGATTTAAATGTCACTTGTTTTCTTTAAGACGTGCGTGATCAGCAATGCAACTGACACTCTGTTATTTTTTATTGTCTATTGATTTGAAAGCACAAGTTATAAAAAACCACAAGCATGAGCACAAGAGCTGGAGATTTTGAAAATAAGAAAATAGGCTGGCCATTACTTTTTAGCTCACAGGCTATCATAGCCTGAGAGCTTATGTGCCCGTCCGTTCTGTATGTATGTTCGTATGTACGTAACGCGATAACTCATGATAAAAATATCCGATCCACTTGAAATTTTGTATGTAGGTATATCCTGACAAGGCGCTTCCCTGATTAGTTTTTGGAGTTCATTCGATATGTATAAGAGGGGGAACGGGGGGCTCATGCCCCCCGTTAGTTGATATAGATGGGATTTTCATGCAGAATTAAGTTTTCAAAATTTAGATTAGGATCATTCTGATGAGGCGATTCCGTGACTGTTATTAGGTGTTCATTGATTAAGTATAAATAGAGGGAACAGGGATTCTAATGCCCCCCCCCCGTTAGTTGATATAAATGGGATTTTCATGCAGAATTAAGTTTTCAAAATTTAGATTAGGATCATTCTGATGAGGCGATTCCGTGACTGTTATTAGGTGTTCATTGAATAAGTATAAATAGGGGGAACAGGGGTTCTAATGCCCCCCCCCCGTTAGTTGATATAAATGGGATTTTCATGCAGAATTAAGTTTTCGTTCAAAATTTAGATTAGGATCATTCTGATGAGGCGATTCAGTGACTGTTATTAGTTGTTCATTGAATAAGTATAAATAGAGGGAACAGGGGTTCTAATGCCCCCCCCCCCCTGTTAGTTGATATAAATGGGATTTTAATGCAGAATTAAGTTTTCGTTCAAAATTTAGATTAGGATCATTCTGATGAGGCGATTCCGTGACTGTTATTAGGTGTTCATTGAATAAGTATAAATAGGGGGAACAGGGGTTCTAATGCCCCCCCCCGTTAGTTGATATAAATGGGATTTTCATGCAGAATTAAGTTTTCGTTCAAAATTTAGATTAGGATCATTCTGATGAGGCGATTCCGTGACTGTTATTAGGTGTTCATTGAATAAGTATAAATAGGGGGAACAGGGGCTCTAATGCCCCCCCCGTTAGTTGATATAAATGGGATTTTCATGCAGAATTAATTTTCGTTCAAAATTTAGATTAGGATCATTCTGATGAGGCGATTCCGTGACTGTTATTAGGTGTTCATTGAATAAGTATAAATAAGGGGAACAGGGGTTCTAATGCCCCCCCCCCCCCTTAATTTATATAAATGGGTTTTTCAAGCAGAATTGTCAGATTTCGTTCAAATCTCTGAATAGTTTTGGAAGTTTAATGGTTAAGTATAAAAGAGGGGGATAACTCCTTTTAAATTATATAAATGCTAAATGGGTTTTTATTAAGAATTATCTCATTTGCTCTGAATTTTGGATATAGATTTTTTATATGATAAAGCATGTCTTTGATAGTATAGGAGTTTCAATGATTAAGTATAAAAAAAGAGGAAAGGGGAGAGCTGTTTCCCCTTCTTAATTTTTTTTCGAACGGAATTAACCCTTGAAAATATAAGGCTTTAATGTACAATTAGTATTTGTAGCCTGTGAGCTCAATGCCATCAGTTTAACTGGGCAGTATTCTTTATTATTTTTCGTGAAGTACAATTTAAAAAATGAAAATAAAGTCCTGGTTAGGCCTAATTGTATCATTCTAATGAATGTGCATAATACTTTTATTTGTTAAATTTAACGTATTTCAAGAAACTACTAGCAAGAATTATGTTGTTGAAACTATGTGTGTAATAGTTGTATGAAGTTAAATCAAAGTGATTCTATTTCAATGTCCAGTCGTTCAAGTAATTCAACAAATTTACATTTTACATATTATCTTACTACACGCACACGCACACACACACACACACACACACACACACATATATATATATATATATATATATATATATATATATATATATATATATATATATATATATATATATACTTCCTCAATATCCAATCAAAAATGCAGATAAGATCGTAATTAAGTGTGTGATAATGAATGTATTGTCAAATCGCCTTTAGTAAGGGATCCAACTAATTAAAATTCCCTTGTGTTAGTTTGTCACCTTTATCCCGCACTTTGTTTGCTGACATAATTATTTTGTTAATACTTAAATAACAAACAAACAAAATTGAAAGGTTAGCAACTCCAATTTTTGTTTGTCTTTCGTCCTTTCGATTACATTTAGAACGAATCTGTCTTTGATGAGAGTCTTCACACTGCCACAGAGTAAAGATACTTTGAGAGATTAAAATATTTCTAAAACTAACGCGCTTAGGTTTATAAACTTATTGAAGAAATTTAATTATGTGATAAAAGTTTTCTTCGGAGACAAGTAATTATAATTTTTTTGATAAATATGTCAAAGCATAAGATAAACTTAACATACTATATTAATTGATTTCTATTCCTAACAACTTGAACAGTGTAATTATTATTTTGTACATATAGTCCGAGTTTAATTGAATGTTTAATATTATGAATATATAAAATATTTTTTAAAAATTGGAAAAGTTGTTGATGTATAATAAATAAAAATTTGTGTTTCAGGTATGGATTTTTATTATTTTGATATGCTGATAAAATGATACACATTTACAAAAATGAATTCTATTCATAAGAAAAGCGAAGACTCGTTAAAAAACTTTTGCAAGTTCCTTTATTTCCTATATTTTTATGGATTATTTTACCCACAATGCATTTATCTATGAAAAAATAAATAACATATGTACAGCTCATATTCAAAATATTAGAATAATTACCTTTTTTTTAGAAATTGAAAATATCGTTTGGTAATTTAATGTCTTTTAATGAAAATATGCAAACGATATTTTTATTAAGAACTTATTGTTGATTAAACTTACTTGTTATCTTAAATTTAATATCATTTTTGAAAAGATTAATTGCAAAAAAAATTATTTTGAAAAGTCAAAATATTAGAATATTTATTCAAGTGGTTCAAAATATTAGAATATTTCACATTAATTCTCCTTTAATTATTACCAATTCTTAACTGGTGGCATCATTGATTAAATTCAGACTATTTTATTTAAAATCAGTATTCTTTTTTGCAGTTTGTTTCTTTTTCGTCTTAAAATGGGCCGTGTGAGTGATATTCCTGAATCTACTAAACTTCGTATGGTTGATTTGTATCGGCACGGTAAAAATCAATGTTTTATAGCGAATTATTTACATTGTTCGCAATCGAGCGTTAGTAAAATACTAACACAATATTCAAAAATTGGAAAATTTCAAAATAATCGCCGAAATGGTGGCCGAAAACCAAAAACATCTGCTAGAGATGACAGGAAACTGAATCGTATAGTTAAGAAAAACCGTTTTAAAAGTGTGCGATTCGAGCACCGAAAATGGATAGAAGAAGGAGTTGAAGTTTCTACATCGACAACATTAAGACGTCTCCATAAATTTAAATTTGAATCTCGTGTACCGAAAACAAAACCTCTCATGACTGCAAGACAAAAGCGTATAAGATTGAATTGGTGTAAATCAAGACGTTTATGGAGCAATGAAGATTGGAAAAATATATTATTTAGTGATGAAAGTATGTTTTGTGTTTCATATGGTAATCAAGGTATTCGAGTTTGGAGAATGAAGCAAGAAGCATTTGATAAAGAGTGCCTTAAACGTTCCGTAAAATTTGCTGCTAGTGTCATGGTTTGGGGTTGTATGAGTGCAGAAGGACCTGGAAAGTTATGCATCGTCTACGAAAAGGTTAACTCTCTGATATTTCAAGAAATTTTAGAATATTACATGATTCCATCATCAGAAGATTTATTTGAAGATGATTTCATCTTTCAACAAGATTTAGCGTCCCCGCATACCTCGGTGTCAACTAAGAATTGGTTCCGCCAACGCAACATTAAGGTACTTCCTTGGCCACCAAATTCACCAGATCTTAATCCCATCGAAAACTTATGGTGTATAATGAAGAAAAAACTTCAAGAAAATCCTCCTTTAAGTAAAACTGAGTTAGTGGCACGTATAAAGTCTATTTGGGCTAATATTGATAGAAATGTTTGTAAACACCTTCTATATAGTATGCAAGATCGATTGTACGCTGTTATGAAAGCTAAAGGGGATGCTACAAAATATTAACTACCATTTACTTCATATTCATAAGTTAATATTGTTGCGTAAAATAAAATATTCTAATATTTTGAACCAATCTAAATTTTATTCTAATATTCTGGTGTGTTTAAGGAAGCTGTATACCTAATTTAATGTGCTGTATTTTATATTTTATAAATGTTAAAATCTTATCTAAACATTCCAGATTTAATTTATAAGAAATTTAATTGCATTTACTTAGTATAAAAAATAAATAAATGACAAATAATTTTTTCTTATTACTTTTTCTCAATTATTCTAATATTTTGAATATGAGCTGTATACGTGTGGATGCAATAAAAAACACTTCGTATAGTAAAACAAATATGATTTAACTGTAACAAGTTGGATATGGCAATTTCAAACTTTCTTCTATCTCATACATGTTAATATTTAAAAATTTGCTATCATTGCGACAAAAATTAAAATACTATCTATTAAAATTATGAAAATTCTAAAGGCATTAAATTCCGCCCATTACTCCTTGAAATAAGACTATTGTTGATATTTAGGATAATGCAGCATAAAAGCGAAACCTATTAAGCGATTGATGCCAAAAAATAACCAACAGTAATATTTGTCAAGATATTTCTCGATCTAAAATTTTATAGAAATTCGTGAATTAGTCCTTTCGAAAACTATCTCTAGAATTGAATAAAACTGTTGCTTTTTTTAGTAAACTTCTTTTAGTAAACTTCTAAAATAAATTTTCTCTACGCTATTACTCTTTAAGGGAAATTTTAAATATTATGGAATTTAACAATTCATTATTTTGTTTTTTTAGTTTAAAGAGAGTTTTTTTATACTTCAAGCTTAAAGACTGATTTTAAACGCTTAGTGACTACGTTTGAACTTTAGTATAACAGAGAGCGCTTTTTGGAAATTCCATAATTCATCTATGAAAATAGGATAATTTATAGAAATTTTTAAATTATTTTTTCCTTATATTATTTACTTAAAATGGCATCATTAATTAAATTTTAAGATATGTATTTATATGAAAATATTATAATTATATATCTAGGTAAATACATATTTCATTTTAAAAAAATCAAGAGTATAGTTGAAAAATTGTAATATCTTATATTTTCATAACAAAAGAAAAATAATTTTTACATTTATTTAAGTTGAATTATCGTTGTCACTCAATTAGTTTTCTAAAAATGTCTGATTAAAAAACTGCAGATTACTTTGAAAATGTAATGAAGCTGAAACTTGCAAATTAATATTTCATTACGTTATTTACTCAGTGACGAAATCGGGTATTAAATTTTTAATAATATGGAATTTCACAATTCATATTTGCTTTTGTTTCTTAAAAGAAAGGAGATTTTCTTCACACTTTCAGTTTAACGACCGTCTTTATAAGCTTAGTGATCTCATCTGCCATTTAATAACAACGAGCGTGCAAAGTTTTAGAAATTCCATTATCCATCTGTAGAAAAAAAAATTACCGATTTCTTTTTATATTTATTAATTTTTCTTTATAAAATGTTCTTTTTATACTTGTTAATTTCTTTTCATTATTAATTTTTCCTTATCTTATTTACATTAATTAAATTATAAGACGTATATTTATATGAAAATATTATAATTATACAGTGAAACCTCCAAATAAGGGACACCTCTATTTAGGGGAGAAAACTTCCGGTCCCACTCCCTTGGCATAGGACGTGTAATGTATTTACCTCTGAATAAGGGACACTCTATTTAAGAGACACTTGAAAATGAGATTAAAGGGTCTGGCTTTTAAATTTCAGATAATGAAGTAGTCTGTGATGAAAATGAAAATACAGATTTTTATGAACTTATCAAACTGACAGACAGTCATTTTGATACAGAGGAATACAACTCATTTTACTAGCATTTATTTACCTACAATTCTGATTCGACTTCAATGTGTTTATCACCATTCAAATTAATGCTTAAAATTAGGAGGATTGTTCTGAAAGTGGAGAATAAAAGAAAATTGTGAAATAAAGAACTTTGCGGATACTTAAATGCTGTTCTCAAATCCAAAAGGGCAAATTTTATAACAAAAGTTTTAATTTATTTTTATTCAGAAATGCCTGAAACTAGCAGGCATTGTATAGAAATTACATAATCGAACTGTTTTTTCTTTTATTTTCTTTTCATTTTTCTCCTTTCAAACGCAATAGATCTTTAAGAAAATAGTGTCGACGTGGGGGTTTTGAACCGAATTTATACGCGAAAGAAGAATAAGTACTCAAGAAAAGGTGAAAAACGTATCTCACTTGATCAAATTTACTAATAACTCGATGAACGATGATGAGGACGAGCTATAGCGCGTAAATTACGCAAACAATTGGCAGTAGGACGTAAAAAATAGCTCTTACGAGTCCCGCATAACGCGCAATTTCGTCAAAAAAAACGGCGAATTACTTTAAAAAAGCGCGAAATAACGAATTATTTCCGGCAGGTTTCATAAAAAGATTTGCAAAAAAGTAATTTCGTCACTAAATCTTGAAAAAACGGCAAGTACTAAAAGAAAAAAAAACCGAGAAAAACATCAAATTTTGTCTAAAAAAATCGCGATAAAACAGCAAATTTCGTCATAAGATTCCTGAAAAACGGCCAATTTCGTCAAAAGATCGCGAAAATTTTAGAGTGAAAAATTAAAATTTGCAAAGCAACCACTTTTGGTTGATTATTTCAGGTATAACTCTTTTAAATGTTTTTATACTTTTTGCATGTACGCAGTTTGTGTTAAAAAAAAAAAAAAAAAAAAAAAAAATCAACAATTTTACAAATTATTTAATAATTTAGTAATCAATAAAAAATTTTAATTAAGTTTCTATTCCTTTTGCGTCTGATTAACGTAATTTATACACTTCGAATACATTTAAACTTCACCTTTTTATGTTTTGTTATTTTTATATCCTTCAGGACGTAAATAAAAAACTCCGAATAAGGGACACCTCTATTTAAAGGACAAAAGTTCCGGTCCCATAGGTGTCCCTTATTCGGAGGTTTCACTGTATATCTATATAAACACACATTTCATTAAAAAAATCGACTGTAAAACTGAAAAAAACATTGAATCTTATATTTTCATACCAAATACATATGTATATTATTTTGGCATTTGTTCAATTTCAATTATCGTTGTCTCTCAATTTGTTTTCTAAAACTAGCTCTGAAATTGATTAAAAAATCTGCAGTTTTTTATTCAATTTAGAGATAGAGTTGAGAAACATAAACAGTTATAACAGAATTTATTAACTAAATTTTATATGAAAAAATTATTTAAAAAATTCTTTTTGTAAATTAAAGTTTCATTGTGAGATTTACGCCATAAGGGAATCACATATTAAATTTTTAATAAGCTGGAATGTCACGATTTTTTATTTGCTTTTGAAAAAAGAAAATAAAAAATAGTTTATTCATACTTTTAGCTTAACGACCAACTTTAAACGCTTAGCGACTTCGTCTGCCGTTTAATAACAGCAAGGGCAGAGTTTCAGAAATTCCACATTCCATCTATGGAAAACTCTTACTCGAAAAATTCCATAACGGTCCCGCTAAGTTACACGTCTGATCACACTGCAAGCGTTAACCTAACAATGGAGAAAGCGAGTGAGGGTAAATATGTTTAAATTAGCGATAATTTTCTCTGAGCAATGCGTCAGAAAATGACAAATATCCCCACCATATGGCACTGAAAGTAAACGTGTAAAGAAGATGAATTTTTCAAAGTAGGGGAGTCGGGGTGATGTGGAATGCAGATTTTAATAACTTTGGCGCTATTTTTTCTCTCTTTACTTATTAATGTTTTTCAAATTTAGCTGTCTAGTTAGAACCAAGAGCCTCTCAAAAGTATAATTAAGAGTGTGTTAATTCGATCAACGTGCTCTAGATCCCGTTATTAATTTAATAGTTCTGTATTAAATAAAGGATAAATATAAAGGACCTTTGTGTGCGAGTTAGGGAAATTGTTCAGCTATGTTTAACTAAGTGCTTATCGAAGAAGAAGATGGATAATTCTGCTTTAATCTCATTTTGAAATAGAAAAAGGTAACGCTTAGGTAAAAGGATGTAAAAATTAAAAGCATTGAATTATGCATTGTCTATGGAAAAACGAAAAGTGGAAAAGATTTTTAGAGTAAGTGGATTAAATTAGCTTTTTTTTTTTCTTTTTGCAACTGCTTATTTTATTTATGAATCGTTGAGTCTTTCTTTGCTCTCGAACAGATTGAGTTCGAGAGATAATTGTGTAGCGAGAGAATTGTGTTGAGTTTTAAATAATACTTTTTATTTTTTATTACGAATAAGTATCATAAATTGTAATTTAATTACATGAAAAGGGGTTCTTCTGGCATCTAGCGGGGAATAAACGTAGTTAATTTCAGGTTATATGGTCTTACATACTAAAAAATTGTAATTTACTGCAATTTGAAACGTATATTGAACATTTTTGATATTTTGTTGAAATATCAAAAATTCATTTTTACAAAACAATTTTTATCTATTTATGAACAGTATAATATTTTTTCTATATAAAGAACTTGTTATTAATAAAAATAAATTGTTATATCACATAAGTACTCATTGATTTTCTATATAAACTCTCTAGTTTCACAGAATTAACTTATTATGGTAAAGATGGAGTCATAAAAAATATTGTTCCTGATTTACAATTTGTTTTGCATATTTGTGACTTAGTGTGCTTAAGAAAACTTCTATATATTCTGAGCCTTTAAGGTTGCAGTTTGCATTTTTAATTTTACATTTCTCGAATTAATCATTCAGAATTTTATGAAATATATATTTAAAAATGTACATACTACATACTTATATACATTTTTCATAATTAAAAATCTGTAAAATAAACTACCTAGAAATGAAATGGTGGTATTTTATATCGTTGTTTGCTCAATTTATAAATCTGTTTCATGATAATTCATTAGAAATTGATTAGATTTTCTAATCAATCATCTTCTTTTATATTCCTTTGAAAATGAATGCGTGGGCATTCGAAAAATCTCATGTAAAATAAATAAATAATATCTATATTTTTGTAACACCTTTTAAGTATTTATTTGTATAATTTGATTTAATAACAATGTGTAAATTTCCATCAAAGACACTAGTATTAATACAGTGGTTTTGATTCCTGTACTAATATTAGGTTATCCAAAATTTCTCTGGTTTTAGAAAAAGAAGCTCAGTTTCGTTCAGTTATTTTACTATTAATAATACACTGTAAAAAATAACGGATGATTTAACGGAAGTATTACTGGTAATCTAGACGCCAGTACTATTTACTGTTTTTTAACGGAAAAATTTACGTAAATTCCTGAAAAAAATCGAAAAAAAAACAGAATATTCACGGAAATTTTCTGTTAAAAAACAGTAAATAGTACTGGCGTCTAGATTACCAGTAATACTTCCGTTAAATCGTCCGTTTTTTTACAGTGTAAATCGTGACCTTGATTAACTCAGATATATATATCGGGTTTGTAAAGGTTTGAATACAAATGGTTCTACCATCTGGTTTACGCAATTTATATCGATGTCGTTACAAAGAATAACATATCAATTTTTTCAGTTCTCTTCAATTTTCCCTAAAGCAGGTTGTTTTGTGGATCAGAAAAAAGTGTAATGATTTTGCTATGTCTCCGCAATTTTATACGCACCAATCATAATATTTTGTTGAATGTTGAAGCAGATATAGTCACATTGTGTTCTACTGCCTGATGTAAGAAATGCCATTTTATGAAATATTTTTATTATCATGTGTGAAAATTTAGTTTCTGATACGTCGGAGACAATTATGATAAGTTAAAATAATTCACTTTATTCTTGTTCATTTCAACTAATGGTTTTATATAAATAACTGTTAATCACAAACCTTTAAAGATTGTTCTTCAATATGTCGATTGACTTCTTTCGCTTGATAAACTACAAGGAAAATAGCAATTAAAACAACAATTTATTAATAAATTTCTTTTTAGCTAATTTCTGCATATTTCATTTTTATTTAATATAGAATAATCATTCAGGGTTGAAACAATCATGTTAGTGTACTTTTTAAACTTAAAAAGAAAGAAATGTAATAAAAAAAACATAGCAGTGACATAATTTGATCAACTATTGCTTGGCCTATTTGAAATTAGTGCATTGTAATTAAAATAAATTCAGGGTACACTGTTGAAACATTTTCAGTGACATGGCACACTGTAAATAAGCTGCAGCAGAGATTCCAGACATTGTTCGTGAAAAAGAAAGCGGAATTTATTTCTATATCAACGGACTTTGCCATTACATTAACGGTTTTTGCCCGTAAAACATAAAAAAATTACAGGAATTGACAGTTTATGTAAAAAGTGACATATTCCGTAAATTTACTTGATATTTCCCGGTACAGTATTCTTGCATTGCAGTAAATTTGCATTTTTTTCACAGTACGGATAATATATAGGTTACACTCAATACTATCTTAAGTTCTATGCAAAATAATATTGATTAAAAGAATAAAGATTGTGTTAAATTAAGTTATAAGGTAAATTGATTATATAGGTCCTAGAAATTAACATCATTAAAAGTATGCGGACTCTGTGAATTTATTTTTCATGAAAATAAATTAATTTGTTAATCAAAATTAGCGAATCAATCAATCTTCAACGGGGCTCAGATAATTCGAATTTTTCAAGTAAAGTTCAACGGTTGTACCATTTGAATTGCTTGGCCTGTGTGAAAGGAAAATGAAATTCGCTACGAATTGCTACGTAAACCTTTTTCTGGAATAAACTGTGACGATTGAAATATACTTAACTCGGTAACTCGCTCTTATTTTAGAAAAATTACAAGAAAAGAAAGGAGTAGTGCATTGTAAATGAAGTAAATTCATGGTACATTGTTAAAACATTTTCTGAGCAATTAATGCCAATTTACAGGTAATCCATAAAATTAAGTCTTGTGTAAAATTACAGAGATTAAAAGAACAGAGAATCTGTTAAATTAAGTTATTCGGTAAATTTACAGTAGATCCTGGAAATTAACGTCGTTAAAAGTAAACAGACACTGTAAATTTATTTTTATTGAAAATAAATTAATTCAGTTTTAAAAATTAGTGAATCAACCAATCTTCAGTGGGATTCAAAAAATTCGAATTTTTCGAGTAAAGTTGAACGATTGTACTATTTGATTTGTACACTGTTTGCACCTATTCGTCCTGGGGTTTTAATCCGAGACCTTTTTACAGTGTAAGAATGCCTTACAGACTGAGCTATAACAGCTGTTGCGATAAGTTGCAAAGTATGTCTTTTGTCATTCAGTGAAGAAAACTCTCCACGAACTCCGATGAGGTAATTTTTCCCTTTCTAAAGTATTCTAAATAAATAAAAAATCAATATTTTTTTCTTGAATATTTCTAATAAAATTGTAAAATAATTTTAAAAGTGCATAATTTGAATTACAAAATTTAACAAAGATAAAAACATCTTTAACCCGGCAGCGCGCGCGCAGGGCCTAAAAGGCCCGCAGGTGCGAAACATTACCAATCCTATCACCCCCTTTCGACTGAAGTAGGCGCGGTCCGGTGAAGCTGTATTGAAGGTCACCCTCTTTCGAATTAAAAACATTCCTTCAGTCTAGTGGATTCTACTGTAGGAGAAATTCAGTCGACGTGCCTTTAAGACCCTGCGCGCGTCGTAGTGTAATTTTTATGGAGTGCAAATTTTAAAAATATCAGCGTCAAAATGCTTCGTCAATTGAATTATGCCGATGAAATTAAACGTTTAGAAACTTTATTAGCTGAAGTATCTACTGGGAAATCGTCATTAAGTGAAGAAAGTGAAGAGTTAAGCGTTCATGAAGATTTCAGTCCCCATGAAACTTCTTCTGAAGAAGATTTAGAATCAGAAGATATAGAATCAGAAGATTTATCCGATTATTCGGACGAAGAGTACTTTTTAGGGAAAAATAAATGTACAAAGTGGTATAAAAAGAAATATTGTCAAAATGTTAGAACTCCCGCTAGAAATATTGTAAAGAAGTTACCGGGAAATATAGGGGAAGCTAAAAATGTGTCAAATCCAGCTGATTCGTTACTAATGCTAATCGATGAAAATATGTTGTCAAATATATTAAAATATACAAATACTTATATAGAAAAAATAGCTGAAAAGTTTCAGAGAGATCGCGGTGCTAAAGGAACTAAAGTAATTGAAGTAAAAGCACTTATAGGTATACTATATTTTGGTAGTCTACATAAATCCTCTCATGTAAATCTGAGGGATCTTTGGGCTACAGATGGATCTGGACTTGATGTATTTCATCGGACAATGTCGAAAAATTTTTTTTATTTCTCATGAGATGCTTGAGATTTGATAATGTTAAAGATCGTGCTTCCAGAAGAGATATCGATAAGCTGGCACCTATCAGAGATATTTTTGAAAACTTTTTACAAAATTGCCAAAATTTTTACACAGTAGGATAATACATAACGATAGATGAAAAACTGGAAGCGTTTAGGGGAAAATGTGCTTTCCGGCAATACATTCCGAATAAGCCGGCGAAATACGGTATAAAAATCTTTGCTCTTGTGGATGCTCGTACATTTTATATATGGAACTTAGAAATTTATGCTGATACGCAGCCAAAGGGTCCTTATGAGTTAAACAATTCTGCCAATGAAGTGGTTAAACGATTAACTAAAAAATTAGAGAATTCAGGAATAAACATCACGGTAGATAACTGGTACACGAGTTACACTCTCGCAAAAGATCTACTAAAGAAGAAACTTTAGTAGGAACTATCAGAAAAAATAAACGAGAGATACCTACTGAATTTATTTCTGCTAAGAAGCGAAATCCAACATCATCTTTATTTGGATTTCAAAAAGATGTCACTTTAGTTTCTTATGTTCCCCAACAACATAAATGTGTAAATCTTCTTTCTACAATGCACAACGATGATGCTATCGATAAGGAATCAGGTGAAGCCAAAAAGCCCGAAATAGTGTCATTTTGTAATTTGACTAAAGGGGAAGTAGACGTTCTTGGCGAAATGTCAGCCACTTACTCAACGGCCAGAATATGCAAAAGATGGCCAATGGTGGTATTTTTTTCAATTCTAAATACTGCGGTGATTAATGCTAGGGTATTACTGCTATCATTCAAAAATCCACCAACTGAATATTCAATTAGGCGTCGTTTTCTGAAAGATCTTGCTATTGACCTCACCAAAGAGCACATAAATGTGAGAAGCTTGTAGCCATCAATTCCTAGAAAATTGCGAGATGAGTTAAAGTAGCATTCTTCTGCTACCCATGATCTCCAAACCCCAGATTCAAATGAGCCGCTGAACAAGAAACTAAAAACTGATACAAAAAGATGTCATTTGTGTCCAAATGTAAAGGACAGAAAATCAAAAACATGCTGTGCAAAATGCAAAAAAAAAAAAAAAAAAAAAAAAAAAAAAAAAAAATTGTAGCTAATATACTATTCCAACACTACTTCATGCTATTAAAATGTAAGTATTCCTTATTTTTTGTTTTAATTGAATACATTAAGTCTTAAATACATTTTATAAAATGAATTTTTGGTTTTTACAGAAATGTCAGTGCTTTAACTCACGAAAAAATATTCTCGGGCCTTTTCGACCCTGCGCGCGTCTTCCAGTTACTAAAATAAGCGCGCGTCCTGCCGGGTTAATTAGAGACATGGGCATTCCTACAGAGAATTAGATGGAAGATAAGAGAAACGTGTGTAAATAAGATGACAAAGATACTCAGTCGAATGCATTTAACTGAGAACTAGTGTATATTTACAGAGAGTCTCAGTTTTCTTCTGTGTTTAACAGTGTAAAATAAAATTGTGTTTTTTGCCATTTAATTATTTGTTTAAAAATGAAGAATATGAATAAAAATGAGTGTACAGTGAAGAATTTTTCTGACAGTTTTTGTTCGATATCATGCTTCAGTGATTCTTAGACTATACTGTAAGTCGTATTAATACATTAACTGAAATTTTCTGTTTAGAAGATGATTTCAAGAGTCAAATAGAACTGAATAACGAATGGACGCGAACACAATTTCATATCGATTACTTTTTTTAAATCTCAAATCCCGAACGCACTGTTATGTTTATACGGTACTTTTTCCCACCTTTATTTAGACTCTTCGATCAAAAACATGAATTTACATGAAGTAATTCATGTAACCACAGAATTATTAACTAGGAGAATTATTAATAATTCACGTAGAATATACAATGTTGAACGATTTACGATACATCTTTCACTTTTTTTAAATACATGTCAAATATTTCGGTGAAAAATTCAAAGTATATTTCCTGATTAATCATAATTGATATTACTGTACACTGTTAAACACGGAAGAAAACCGAGACTCTCTGTAAATATACACTAGTTCTCAGTTAAATGCATTCAACTGAATACCTTGGTCATCGTTTTACACTCACTTCCCTTATCTTGCATCTAATTCTCTGTAGGAATTCCCATGTCTCTAATTAAAGATGTTTTTATCTTTGTTAAATTTTGTAATTCAAAATATGCACTTTAAAAATTATTTTAAAATTTTATTAGAAGTATTCAAGAAAAAAAAATATTGATTTTTATTTTATTTTTTATTTTTTAAATTTAGAATACTTTAGAAAGGGGAAAATTACCTCATCGGATTTCGTGGAGAGTTTTCGTCACTGAATGGGAAAAGACATACTTTGCAACCTATCGCAACAGCTGTTATAGCTCAGTCTGTAAGGCATTCTTCCACTGTTAAAAGGTCTCGGATTAAAACCCCAGGACAGATAAATGCAAACAGCTTACAAATCAAAAAGTACAACCGTTCAACTTTACTCGAAAAATTCGAATTCTGTGAGTCCCACTGAAGACTGGTTGATTCACTAATTTTTAAAACTGAATTGATTCATTTTCATTAAAAATAAATTCACAGTGTCTGTTTACTTTTAACGATGTAAATTTCCAATAATCTTCTGTAAATTTACAGAATAACCTAATTTAACAGATTCTCGGTTCTTTTAATCTCTGTAATTTTACATAAGACTTAATATAATGGATTATCTGTAAATCCGCATTAATTACTCAGAAAATGTTTTAACAATGTACCCTGAATTTTTTTCATTTACAATGCACTACTCATTTCTTTTCTTGTAATTTTTCAATTATAAGAGTGAGTTACTGAGTTTAGTATATTTTTATCGTCACTGTTTATTCCAGAAAAAGGTTTACGTAGCAATTCATATCGAATTTCGTTTTCCTTTCAAATAGGCCAAGCAATTCAAATGGTACAACCGTTCAACTTTACTTGAAAAATTCGAATTATCTGAGCCCCGTTGAAGATTGATTGATTCGCTAATTTTGAAAACCAAATTAATTTATTTTCATGTAAAATAAATTTACAGAGTCCGTATACTTTTAATGATGTTAATTTTCAGGATCTATACAATAAATTTACCTAATAACTTAATTTAACATAATCTTTTTTCTTTTATTCTCTGTCATTTTGCTTAGAACTTAAGATAGCATTGAGTGTAACCTATTGATTATCTGTACTGTGAAAAAAATGCAAATTTATGGCACTGTACCGTGAAATATCCAGTAAATGTACGGAATATGTCACTTTTTTACATAAACTGTCAATTCCCGTAATTGTTTTTATGTTTTACCGGCAAAAACCGTTAATGTAAAGGCAAAGTTCGTTGATACATAAATAAAGTCCGTCTTTTACGAACAGTGTCTGGAATCTCTGCTGCAGTCTTTTTACAGTGTGCCATTTCACTGAAAATGTTTCAACAGTGTACACTGAATTTATTTTATTTACAATGACTATTTCTTTCTTTTATTCTAATTTTTCTATAATAAGAGCAAGTTGCTTAGTTTAGTATATTTCTATCGTTACAGTTTATTCGAGAACAATGTTTACATAGCAATTCATAGCAAATTCCTTTTCTTTCAAATAGATCAAGCAATAAAGGATCGAATAAAGTCACTGCTACGGGTTTTTGTTACATTTTTTTCCTTTTAAGTTTAAAAAGTAAAGTAATCTGAATTTGACAACCCTTAATGAATGCCCTATAATAAACAAAAATGAAATCTGCTAAAATTAACTAGAAAGAATTTTTTAAATAAATTTTTCTTTTAATTGCCATTTTCCTTGTCGTAGTTTATCAAGCGAAAGAAGTCAATCGAAATTTAAAAAAACAACCTTTAAAGGTCTGATGAACAGCTATTCTTATAACACCGTTAGCTGAAAGAAGCAAGAATGAAGTGGATTATTTTAACTTATCGAAATTGTCTCACACGTATCAAAAACTAAATTTTTATACATAATTATAAAAATATTTCATAAAATGGCTTTTCTTACATCAGGCAGCAGACAACAATGTGACTATATTTGCTCCAACATTCAACAAAATATTATGTTTGGTTCGTAAATAAATGTAGAAACATTGCAAAATCATTATATCATTTTCTGACCCACAAAACAACCTGCTCTGGGAAAAATTAAGAAGAGAACTGAAAAATTTGATATGTATTCTTTTTAAAGAAGGGCTTCCAATCCGACAACGACATAAATTACTTATATCAGATGGTAGAAGCATTTGAATTCAAACTTTTACAAACCCGATATAAATATTTGGGTTTTTCGATGCCACGATATATTATTAATAGTAAAATAACTTAACGAAACCGAGCTTCTTCTTCAAAACCCGGAAAACTTTCTGGATAACGCAATATTAGTAGAGGAATCAGACTTATTTTACATTACATTTTCTTTAACGGAACTTTAAAGTACCATTGATACATAAAGGGTTAAGTTTTTTATTTAAGATAAAATCTAATGTGTAGGCAATTGGTGATTTGTAAGTCATTTATTCTGAAAATCACTATTTTCCCTCTTTTAAAAAAATTAACTAGCAATGATCTTAAAGAAAAAAAATAGCTTCACCTTATACACTTCTAGATGACTAATTCATGTAAATTCTTAAAATTACTAATTTATGTAATTATTATGCACATGATTTAAATATATTTTTCCCAACTATCTCACATACGTTCTTCTAGGGACTCTAAAGCAATAAATCGTTGTTTCTGTTTAAATACATTTAGAAACATTTATGCATTACTTGCTAGTTATAAATATTAAATACTTCTCAGTTTCACTGAAAAGAAAGCTTAAATATCTATTCCTTGCAGAAACAAAAAGCGGAATATGAAAAATATGAAACATACAGTGCATATTTTATGTTCAGATCCAAAAAGGTTTTACCGTTTTTCTAAACTTGATGACAGTCAATAGTTCATCTAAATACGGTCTTATGAAATCCTAGCCATCTACTGAAAGGAGAGTGGCGTTTTACGCCAAAAACAGAGAAATGATGAATAAAATGGAAATTCTTCTGGGGAAAAACTTAAAGATGAATGGATTCTCTAAGTTCCTTTTTTAAGAAATGCATTTCACTCTTTAATGTTTCTGCTTTTAATTCATTATTTCGTTTCATTCTGGTTGATTTATATTCTTCTAACACAAATAGATTTTAATATTATTAAAATAGTTCATATTTTTTAAACAGTATTTTTTTAAATTAGAAAATAACGATAGCTGCGTGTCTTAATTTTAAAAAAATCCTTTTTTTTTTTTTTGTACCCTAAGAATAGAAATAACTTTTAAAATGTAATTGTTTAAAAAAAAGAAAAAAGAAATGTATGTAATTATTATTATGACAATGAACTGTGAAAAATCAATATAAATTTAATTGTAGACTAGATGTTTTTTAAATTAATCTACCTTTCCTTTTTTAATCAGGAAATTTATACAAACTGTGTCACATTCCCATAAATATTTAGAAGATAGTTGGTAGTAGAAATGTAACACTGATTACCCCTATTTATTTTCGAACACATTTTTCTAATTATTTCATATGAGTTTTTATATGTTTTGTAAAACAATAATTTCTTTTTCTATTTGAATATATTACGAAACGTGTATACATTACATTATAGTTATAAATACAAAATAATTGTCCGTTTTACAAAAAAAAAAAAATCTTCAAAGTATATTTTTTGCAGAAAGAAAGATGTGAAATGTGAATAAAAAATATACATACAGATTATATTTACAAAAACAAAATATATATACAAAAACAAACAAATGGCGAATAAAATTAAAACGCTGACTTAAAAATGAATGGATTCATTAAGTTTTATTATTATGCATTTTTCTATTTGATTCTGGTTTATACATACTCTTCTTCCAGAAATAGGTTTTATTATTATTAAATTAGCCCATATATATTAAACAATATTTTTTGTGATTAAAAAATAACGATAGTTGAGTTTCTAAACTCTAAAAATGCCTAGGATTTTTTACTGTAACGTAAGAATAGTAAAAATTTTAAATATATATAATTATAAAAAAAACAACAACAACTCTAGGTATAATTATGATGAAGTACGGTGAAAAATCAATATAAATTTAATTATAAACTAGTTTTTAAAAATCTATTCTTTGCTATACGAGAAATCTACCTTTCCTTTTTAATCAGGGAATTTATCTCTTGTAAACTGTGTCATACTTCCATAAATTATTTTCATAGTACAGATGTTTAAATGACTATTATTGACACCTATTTAGTTACAAATACATTTTCCCAATTATTTATCATTCCTTTTACATGTTTTGTAAAAAAATAATGTGTGGTTCTATTTAAATATATTAAGAAATATTTATGCATTTCTTTCAAATTAAAATATTAAACACCTCTCAGTTTCACTAAAGACAAATTTTAAATACATATTTCTTGTAGAAAGGAAGAAGGGGAATATAAAAAAAATCAGACAAACAGTGTGTATTTTAAGTTCTTATTCAAAAAGGTTTTACTGTTTTTCTAAACTTGATGACAGTCGATATTTCATTTGAATACGGTCTTGTGGAATCTTAGCCCTCTACTGAATGCAGAGTGACGTTTTATGTCAAAAACAGACAAATGATGAATAAAATGGAAATGCTACTGGAAAAGGCACAACGATAAATGGATTCCTTTAAGAGAAATGCATTTTGCTGTTTAATGTTTCTGTTTTTAATACATTTTTCCATTTCTTTGTGGTTGATTTATATTCTTCCATCCGAAATAGATTTTATTGTTGTTAAAATAGTCCGCATATCTTTAACAATATTTTTAGATTAAAAAAGAACGATAGTTGAATTTCTCAATTCAGATAAATTTCCTAGTTTTTTTGTTGTACGGTAGGAGCTTGTAAGAGAATTATTCCTAAAAAATAATAGGAAATATAAAAATTTAATTTAATTATGAATCAGAACTGTGACAACACAATTTAAATTGGATTGTAGACTAGTTATGTTTTTAATAAACTCTATTTATACAATTACTAGAATCTTTTCAAGAGAAAATCTTTCCAATTTTAATCAGGGAATATATTTGCTGTAATTTGAGTTTATTCAAATAAATATTTTTGGTAGTAGAGATGTTTCATTCACCCACACCAGTTTTCTTTCAAACACATTTTTCCAATTATTTCATATGCGTTTTATATGTATGTAAAACAAAATTTTTTTATTCTATTTAAATATACTAATAAACATTTATGTATGATTTTTGAATTATAAATATTAAATACTTCTCAGTTTCCCGACAAAAATTCTTAAGTATATATTTTTTGGAAGGATAAAAAAACAGTAATGTAAAAAAAAAAAAAAAAAAAAAAAAAAAAAAAAATCAGACATACAGTGTATATTTTATGTTCAGATCCAAAAAGTTTTTACGTTTTTCTAAACTTGATGACAGTCAATATTTTATGTGAATACGGTCTTGTGGAATCCTAGCCATCTACTGAAAAGAAAGTGGCTTTTTACGTCAAAAAGAGACAAATGATGAATAAAATGGAAATGTTGCTGGGAAACTGGTAAAGATAAATGGATTCTGTGACTTTTTCTTTCCTTTTTTTAAGTACATTTTGCTGCTAAATGATTTTTTTAATGCATTTTTCCATTTCTTTGAGGTCAATTTATATTATTCTTTCAGAAATTGATTTTATTGTTATTATTGTTAGTCCATACAATTTAAATAATATTTTTTGATGTTGAAGAATAACGATAGTTGAAATTTAGAATTTCAACTATCGTTATTCTTTATCGTTTTATATATTATCGTTTTATATAAAATTTCCTAATTTTTTTTACTGTGGTGTAATAATAGTAAGAACATAAAAGAATACAATTCCTAAAAAACAAAAAATAATGGAAAACCGTAATTATTATTATAATTAAGAATTGTCAAAAATCAATATAAACGGAACGGTAGAGTAGTTTTTTAAAAAGTAGTCTCTGCTAAATCAAGAGAAATCTACCTTTCCTTTTTTAATCAGGAAATTTATTTGTTATAAATTGTGTCATATTCCCACAAATATTTTTAGTAGTAGAGATGTTTAACTAATTACCCCTATTTATTTCCAAACTCATTTTTACAATTATTTCATACGCGTTTTATATGTTTTGTAAAGCAATAATTTATTATTCTATTTTAATAGTAAATTTAGAAATATTTTAAAATTGTATTCTAGTTATAAATACTATGTACGTCTCATTTCACGGAAAAGAATATATTTATATATCTGTATTTTTTTTTTTTTCGTAGAAAGCAAAAAGCGGGATGTGAAAAAATTAGGCATACAGCGTATATTTCATGTTCAGATCCAAAAAGGTTTTACTGTTTTTCTAAACTTGATGACAGTCGATAATTCATCTGAATGCTGTCTAAAGGAATCCTAGCTTTCGACTGAAAGGAGATTGCCGTTTTACGTCAAAAACAGACAAATTATGAATAAAATGGAAATACTATTGGAAAAGGCAGAAAAATAAATGGATTCCTGAAGAAAAAATGCATTTTGCTGTTTAATGTTTCTGTTTCTAATACATTTTTCCATGTTTTTGTGATTGTTTGATATTCTTCTATCAGAAATAGGTTTTATTGTTGTTAAAATAGCCCGCATACCTTTAACAATATTTTTTAGATTAAAAAATAATAATAGTTGAATTTCTCAATTCTGATAAATTTCCCAGATTTTTGTTGTACCGTAGGAACTTATAAGCGAATTATTCCAAAAGAATAAAAAAAAAATAGAAAACTGTAATTAATTTTATGAATAAGTACTGTGACAACACAATTTAAATCGGATTGTGGACTAGTTATGTTTAAAATAATCTCTACTTACACAATTACTAGAATCTTTCCAAGAGAAATCTACCTTTCCAATTTTAATCAAGGAATATATTTGTTGTAATTTGAGTTTATTCCCTTAAATATTTTTGGTAGTAGAAATGTTTCATTCACCACACCAGTTTTCTTTCAAACACATTTTTCCAAATATTTCTTATGCGTTTTATATGTTTCGCAAAACAAAAATTTGTCATTCTATTTTAATATACTAATAAACATTAATGTATGACTTTCGAATTATAAATATTATATACTTCTCAGTTTTTCGAAAACAATCTTAAAAATATATTTTTCGCAGAAAAAAGCGGAATGTGAAAAATAAGAGATATAGCCCATATTTTATGTTCAGATCCAAAAAGTTTTTTTCCGTTTTTCTAAACTTGATGTCAGTCCGTAATTCATATGAATACGGTCTGGTGGAGTCCTAAACATCTACTGAAGGGAGAGTGGCGTTTTACGTCAAAAACAGAAAAATGATGAAAAAAATGAAAATGTTGCTGGGAAACGCGTAAAGATGAATGGATTCCGTAAGTTTTTCTTTCTTTTTTTAAGTTCATTTTGCTGTTGAATGTTTTTATTTTTAATAATGTTTTTATTTTTTAAATTCTTTGAAGTCATTTTATATTTTTATTTCAGAAATTGATTTTATTATTATTACTATTTATATTATTAGTCCATATTAAAATAATATTTTTTGATGTTGAAAAATAACGATAGTTGAAATTCTAAATTCTAAAAATTTCCTAAATTTTTATATTGTGGTGATATAATAGTAAGAACTTAAAAGGATATAACTCCTAAAAAACAAAAAAATAATGGAAAACAGTAA
Organism: Maratus speculifer; assembly: GCA_964019185.1. Taxonomy (NCBI): domain Eukaryota; kingdom Metazoa; phylum Arthropoda; class Arachnida; order Araneae; family Salticidae; genus Maratus; species Maratus speculifer. The sequence goes on along the minus strand of OZ025294.1, from coordinate 374,779,467 downwards.
TTATTATTATAATGAAAAATGGTCAAAAATCAATGTAATTTGAGCTGTAGACTAGTTTCTTTTTAAAGTAATCTCTGCCAAATCAAGAGAAATCTATCTTTCCTCTTTTAAACAGGAAATTTACTTTTTATAAATTGTGTCATATTCCCACAAATGTTTTTAGTAGTAGAGATGTTTAACTGATTACCCCTATTTATTTCCAAACTCATTTTTGCAATTATTTCATATGTTTTGAAAAGCAATAATTTATGATTCTACTTGAATAGTACATTAAGAAATATTTTTCAATTGTTTTCAAGTTATAAATACTATGTATGTCTCAGTTTCACGAAAAAAAAGTATATTTATATATATTTTATTTCGTAGAAAGCAAAAAGCACGATGTGTAAAAAATCAGACATACAGCGTATAATTTATGTCCAGATCCAAATAGGTATTATGGTTTTTCTAAACTTTGTGACAGTAGATAGCGCATCTAAATACCTCCTTATGCAATCGTAGATTCGTCTGAAAGGAGAGTGGCGTTTTACGTCAAAAACAGACAAATGATGAATAAAATAGAAATGCTGCTGGGAAAGCCGTAAATATGAATAGATACCGTATGTTTTATTTATTTATTTTCTCTTTTAAGAAATACATTTTGCTATTCAATGTTTCTGTTTTTAATGCATCTTCCCATTTCATTGTGGTTGATTTAAACTCTCCTATCACAAATGAATTTTATTATGATTAAAATAATCCACATATTTTAAACAATATTTTTTGAAATTAAAAAAATAAAGATTGTCGAATTTCTGATTATAAAAATGTCTATATTTTTCTATTGTACCGTAAGAGTAGTAAGAATTTTAAAGAATACAGTTCTTTTAAAAAAAGAAAAAGAAAACTGTAATTATTTTTATGATAAAGAACAATGAAAAAACAATATAATGAAATTATAGACTAAAAAAATAAAGACTAAAAAGTTAAAAAAAATAAAGAACCTTTGCCAAACATAATTATTAAAATCTTTTTAAGGGAAATCCACCCTTCCTTTTTAATCAGGGAATTTGCTTCATGTAAAATGTGTCATATTCCTCGAAATATTTTTGGTAGTAGAGATGCATAATTGATTACGCCCGTTTAGTTTCAAACGTATTTTTCCTATTATTTTATATGCGTTTTATATGTTTTGTAAAACAATATTTTGTGGTTGTATTTAGGGTTTCATGATAAAAAAAATATCTAAAATACATGTTTCTTAAAGAAAGGAAAAAGCGGAATGTTTAAAAATCAGGCATACAGCGCATATTTTATGATCAGATCCAAAAAGGTTTCAACGTTTTTTCTAAACTTGCTGACAGTCAATAGTTCATCTGAATACGGTCTTATGGAATCCTAGATATCTACTGAAAAGAGAGTGCCGTTTTATATATATTTGAAAATTATTTTTTGAAATTAAATCTATCAATAATCCAGTGTTATGAATTCAAAAATATCCCAATTTTTTTTATTGTACCACAAGAACAGTAATAACTTTAAAGAATACAATTCTTTTAAAAAAAGGAAACTAAAGGAAACTATTATTATCATAATAATAAAAAACTACAAAAAAAATCAATATAAATTGATAGTAGACTATTTAAAAAAAAAAACAATCGCTATCATACAAAATTGTCAAAATATTTTCAAGAGAAATCTACCTGTCCTTGTTTAATCAGGGAATTTATTATTTGTAGTTGTGAAATATTCTCAGAAATATATTTGGTAATAGAGATGTTTAATTGATTACTCCTATTTACTTTCAAACATATTTTTCCATATATTTCATATGCGTTTGATATGTTTTCTAAAACAATAATTTGTGTTAAAACACTTATAGATTACTTTCTATATATACATGTGTGACGTTTTAAGGAGAAACTCGAAATATCTTCACTGGTTCTTTTTTTTTAAACACACAGTCGTGGCAAGCGAGGGAAAAAACACAAAAAAATAAACGTAGAAGATTCATTAAATTACACAGTGGCTGCTGCAAGTTAGTTTATTAAACTGTAGTCATGAGAGAGAGAAATGCTCCTTTTGCAAGCCGTCTTGAACTGAAATATCAAAAAGAATATTCCATCATTACTTCAGCAATACTTCCGTAAAGTACTCGTCCAGAAAAAGCAAAGAATCTCTCTCATCCCCTCTAGGATTCCTTCTTAAATCTAAAACAAAATTCGAGAAAATTCTCTACTCTCTAACCATCATTTTCCATGTAAACATATTTCATGTCCAGCGTCGAGATTTTTATTCCATTCAGACGATAATTTTATTTTTAAAAAATATTATTTAACAAATTTATAATCGACTCAAAATTTCCAATATATTAGACAGACGATATTTTTACAGACTATTAATTTTAAGAAAAAAAGAAAAGAAATGAATTTATTGATATGCACAAATATCGAATGTTGAAGGAAGGAAAATAAATAAATAAATAAATAAAAATAATGATATTTTTGAAAGGTATGGCTTTGGAATAAATTTAAAAGGATTTTCTTAAAAAAGGGGTGATAAAAACAGTGGAAAAAAAGTTTTATTTGGAATATTAAAAAATAAAATTTTATTAAGAATATTTTTAATTTAGAGCCATCTTTTTTAATTGCGCATATTGGAATAAATGTTTTTTAAAGGCGAATTAAGAATTTATACCGTTTCCATGAAGATTAATAGATTAGATAATAATAGAAGATTTTAATTTAATAAGTTGAACTAAGTACGGAATATTGTTATAAGGAAATTAATATAGTATAAAGATTAATCTTAAAAAATTAAATTTTGTAATATATATAACGATTTCACACAAAAGAAATCCTAAATATATATTTCTAACACAAATAAAAAAGCAGAATGAGAAGGGGGAGGGGGGAATCAGACATACAGCGTATATTTAATGCATTGAATATAAAAGTTCTTAACGTTTTTCTAAACTTGATGACAGTTGGTAGTTCATCTGAATACAGACTTATGGAATCTTAACCATCAACTGAAAAGAAAATGGCGTCTTACGTCGAAAATAGTCAAATGACAAATACAATTGAAAAGCTCCAGGGAAAGACGTAAACACAAATGGATTCAGAAATTTATTTTAAAATAAATGCATTTTGCTGTTTAATGTTTTTGTTTTTAATGCATTTTTCCATTTATTTGTGGTTTATTTATATTTTTCTACCAGAAATAAATTATAGTATTATTTAAATAATCATATATGTTAAACAATGAATTTAAGATTAGCGAATAAAAATAGTTAAGTGTCTCATTTGTAAAATTTTTTATTGAACCTTAAGAAACATAAGAATTTAAAAAGAGTATAATTCTTAAAAAAAGAAAATAAAAGAAATCCGTAATTGTTATAATAATGAAGAACTGTGAAAAATCAATATAAATTGAGTTGTGAAATAATTAAAAAAAAATGTCTCACATAATTAATTACTAAAATATTTTTCAAGATAAATCTTTCTTTACATCTTTATTCACTGAATTTATTAGTTGCAAATTGTCTCTTATTTCCATCTATATTTTTGGTGGTATTTTTGGTACATCATATCTATCGTCATATTTGATATATTTTTGTCGCCATATTTGATATATTATTATTCGTCATACATATTTTTTGAAGTTTAGATTTTTAATTAATCACGCCTATTTACTTTCAAACGTATTTTTCCAATTATTTCATGTGAGTTTTATACGTTTTGTAAAACATAATTAGCTGTTCTACTAAAATATATTAAGAAACATTTATACACGAGTTTTTAGCTATAGATATTTCATACTTCTCATTTTCACGAAAAACAAAATCTTAAATTTTTATTTTTCGCAGAAAGTTAAGAGCGAAATGTGAAAAAAATCAAACATATAGCGTATATTTTATGTTTAGATCCAAAAAGTTTTTAACATTCTTCTAAACTTGATGGCAGTCGACAGTTCATCTGAAAATGTTCTTATGGAATCCTTGCCTTCGACTGAAAGGAGAGTGGCATTTAACGTCAAACACAGATAAATGATGAATAAATTGGAAATGTTGCCGAGAAAGACAGAAAGATGGATGGATTCCGTATTTTTTTCTTTTTTTAAGAATAGCATTTTGCTGTTTAATGTTTAATGTTTCTGTTTTTAATGCATTTTTCTATTTCACTGTGGTTGATTTAACTTCTTCTATCAGAAATAGATTTTATTATCATTAAAATTGTCCATATTTTAAAAAATATATATATAAATATATATATATATATTAAAAATTAACGTTAGTTGAATTTCTAAATAAAGAATAGTTAGAACTTAAATGAATATAAGTCTTTTAAAGAAAGGAAATAAAACTTCAGTTATTATTGTGATAAAGAACTGAGAAAAATCAGTATAATATGAATTGTAGACTAGTTTTTTTAAAAATCTATGCCACACAATTACTAAAGTCTTTTCAAGAGAAATCTACTTTTTCTTTTTTTAATCAGGGAATATATTTGTTATGACTGTGTCATATTCTCCTAAATGATTTTAGTAGTAGAGATGTTTAAATTGATTACGGCTATTTATTTTCAAGGACATTTTTTCAATTATTTGATATATGTTTTATATGTTTTCCAAAATAATAATTTCTCATTCCAAAAATTTCACATAAAAAAAAAAAACATTTATTCATGAATTTCTAGTTATAAATAATATATATACTTCTCGGTTTCACACAAAAGAAATCCTAAATATATGTTTCTAAGAGATTAGAAAAAGTGGTATGGGGGGGGGTGGAATCAGACATACAGCGTATATTTTATGCATTGATTCAAAAAGTTTTTAATGTTTTTCTAAACTTGATGACAGTTGGTAAGTCACCTGGATACGGACTTATGAGAAAATGGCGTCTTACGCCAAAAACTGTCAAATGATGAGTAGAACGGAAAAGCTCCAGGGAAAGACGTAAAGACGAATGGACCCCGTAATTTATTTTAAAAGAAATGCCTTTTGCTGTTTAATGTTTCTGTTTTTAATGCATTTTTCCATTTATTTCTGTTTAATTTATACCAGAAATAAATCTTATTATTATTAAAATTATCCACATATTTTAAACAATTATTTTGAAAAAAAAAAAAAGAATAGTTAAGTTTCTTAGTTCTAAAAAGTTTTAATGTAGCGTAAAGTAAGAGCTTAAAAAGATATGATAAAAAAGAAAACCGTAATTACAATAATAATGAAGAACTGTGGGAAATCAATATAAATTTAGCTGTAAAGTAATTTTAAAATTGTGTATGCGAAAGATTTTTTAAAAATCTTTCCCATACACACTTACTAAATTTTTTTTCAAGAGAAATCTATCTTTAATTCTTTATTCAGTATATTTTTTCGTTGCAAATTGTGTCATATTCCAACATATATATTTTTGGTAAGAAAGATGTTTAATTATTTACGTCTATTTACTTTTAAGATGTTTAATTATTTACGTCTATTTACTTTTAAACACATTTTTCCAGTTAGGCATATATTTTAAAAATTTTGTAATACAAGAATCTGTTGTTCTACTAAAATATATTAAGAATCTTTTACACACGAGTGTTTAGCTGCAAATATTTCATACTTCTCATACTTTCATCAGAAAAAAATTTAAATTTATATTTTTCGCAGAAAGGTAAAAGCGGAATATGTAAAAAAGTCAAACATACAGCGTATATTTTATGTTCAGATCCAAAAAGGTTTTACCCTTTTTCTAAACTTGATGGCAGTCGATAAATCATCTGTATACAATCTTATGGAATCCTTGCCTTCGACCGAAAGGAGCGCGACATTTTACGTCAAAAATAGACAAATGATGAATAAATTGGAAGTGTTGCTGGGAAAGACAAAAAAAATGAATGTATTCCCCTTTTTTTTCTTTTAAATCAGAAATAGATTTTATTTTCATTAAAACAGCCTATATATTTTGAAAAATATATTAATGTGTATAATAAATGTTATGTTAGTTGAGTTTCAAAATAAAGAATAGTAAGAACTTTAATGAATATATTTTTTTTAAAAAGAGAAAGAAAACTTTAATTATTAGTATGATAAAGAACTGAGAAAAAACAATATAATTTGAATTGTAGACTATTTAAAAAATCTGTGTCATACATAACAATGAAGACTTTTCAAAAGAAATCTACCTTTAGCTTTTTAATCGGGAAATTTTTTTGTAATAACTGTGTCATATCCGCTATATATATTTACTACTAGATATGTCTAATTAATAACGTTTATTTACTTTCAAACACATATTTTTTCAATTATTTCATATACGTTTTATGAGTTTTCTAAAACAGTAATTTTTGATTTTATTTTATTAGAATTTTAGAAAGGTAAAAGCGGAATGTAAAAATATTCAAACATACAGCGTATATTTTATGTTCAGATCCAAAAAGATTTTACCATTTTTTCTAAACTCAATTTCAGTCGATAGTTCATCTGAATACTGTCTTATGGAGTCCTAGTCTTTGACTGAAAGTAGAGTGGCGTTTTACGTCATAATCAGACAAATGATGAATAAAATGGCAATGTTGCTGGGAAAGACGAACAAATTAATAAATTCTTTTTTTTTTTTTTTTTTTTTTTAAGAATAGCATTTTGTTGTTTAATGTTTCTGTTTTTAAAGCATTTTTCCTTTTCACTGTTGTTAATTTATATTCTTCTATCAAAAATAGATCTTATTTTCGTTAAAATACTCCATATATTTCAGAAAATATATTTTTAGATTAAAAATTAACGTTAGTTTAGTTTCTAAACAAAACATAGTAAGATCTTAAATGTATGTAATTCTTTAAAAAAAAAAGGAAAGAAAACTTTAATTATTATTAAGATAAAGAACTGAAAAAAATCAGTATGTTTTGATTTACACAATTACTAAAGTCTTTTCAAGAGAAATCTTCCTTTCTTATTTTAATCAGGAAATTTATTTGTAATAATTTTGTCATATTCCCCTAAATATTTTTAGCAGTAGAGATGTTTAAATTGATTACGGCTATTTCCTTTCAAAGACATTTTTTTTCAATTATTTCATATACGTTTTATATGTTTTGTAAAACATAATAATTTGTGATCAATCAATAATTTGTGATTTTATTTTATTAGTATATTAGAAAAGTAAAAGTGGAATATAAAAGTAATCAAAAATACAGCGTATATTTTATGTTCAGATCAAAAGAGATTTTACCATTTTTCTAAACTTGATGGCAGTCGATAGTTCATCTGAATACGGTCTTATGGAATCCTAGCCTTCGACTGAAAGGAGAGTGGCGTTTTACGTCAAAAACAGACAAATGATGAATAAATTGAAAGCCATAAAGATAAATGTATTCCGTAGGGGGAACTGGTTCACATTGATACACCCCCTGTACAGCACGCAAGGTCAGTACAGGAAGTTTTTCAAGAGCTCCAAAAGGTGATACTAATGAAATTAACTACATACAGAAAGTTTTGTAATGATTCAATAGTTTGATGAAATGGGATGAGTGATTAATACTTTTGTAGGTCAAAAGTAGATTTGAGTTGTACTATTGAAATGGTATTATACAACTGTTCCAGTATTTTCAACCGAAAAGAATACCCTCTTTGGCAAGTAAAGCTACTCTTTATCAGTTCCTCATTCTTTTTTGTTAGATAAATTATGAAGTGTTGGATTTGCGATTCATTTTATTCAAAATGGCTGTATGGGGCACATTGATACAGTCTTTGTCGGGGCACATTGATGAAACCTAAATCCTTTTCTAGTTCATTTTTTTCATTACCTTTTATTAATTTTTTTTTCCATTCACTCCTTAATTCAACCATTTTTCGTCAAAAATTTCTACTATTAGTTTTCATTGAAGTGAAATAGCTCTAATTTCTTTATATTAGAACATTTTATAGTAATTTTGCAAACAGAAGACGTACAAACTTACACAATATCAGTGCTAGTAGAATTAACAAAAGAAATGGACGGCAGCCTGGAAATCTCAAATTTATATCGATTCTCCCGAGAAAAAAGCATTCTCGACATGAGAAATGTTAAGTAAGAGAAACAAGCTGCAGAACAGTACAGGATAATTATATAATAAACATAATTTTTGATATAATTATCCTTTATTTTCTGTTTGTAAACCGATTTATAAACAGAAAACTTGGTAATTCTTTCACCTTTCCTAAGAAAAAAAATAATTCTGGGATTAAAGTGCCAGATATGATAAAGTTACCACAGCCAACAAACAGACAAGGAACAGCCAGAACATCAGGTCATTATACATTTCATTTTGATTGCTTTAATAAATTGTGTGCGATTTTAATGTCTATAAATATATATAAAATTTTTTGCTATTTTTTAATGAAAAATATGGATTGGTGTTATTTTGTCTCCATTTTTCCCAGATGTGTTAAAGTGTATCAATCTTTCTCGGGGATGAGGCACATTGATACAAAATACTTTTTTTGATTTTTTTTAAATTACCTGCAAAAATAATATATAAAACAACGATTGTACATTTTTATAACACACTACACAGGTTTTTCTGACATCACATAGAAAAATAACGTGAAATTTCTGCTTTCTAGACACCAAAAATGTTTTTTGAAAAAAGCTGTATCAATGTCTTCCAATTCCCCCTATATATTTTTTTTTGTTAAGAATAGTATTTTGCTGTTTAATCTCTCTGTTTATAATGAATTTTTCCATTTCACTGGGGTCGATTTGTATTCTTCTATCATAAATAGATTTTATTGTTATTAAAATAGTCCATATATTTTGAAAAAATATATTTTCAGATAAAAATAAATAACGTTAGTTGAGTTTGAGTTTCTAAATAAATAATAAGAAGAACTTAAATGAATATAATTCTTTTAAAAAAGAAAGAAAACTTTAATTATTATTGTGATAAATAACTGAGAAAAATCAATATATTTTGATTTGTAGTCTAGTTTAAAAAAATTCTGTATCATACACAATTACTAGTCTTTTCAAGAGAAATCGTCCTTTCTTATTTTAATCAGGAAATGTATTTGTTATAATTGTGTCATATTCCCCTAATAATTTTTAGCAGTAGAGATGTTTAAATTGATTACGGCTATTTTTTTTTTTTCAGAGACACTTTTTCAATTATTTGATATACGTTTTATATGTTTTCCAAAACAATAATTTCTCACTATATTTAACTATATTAAAAAAACATTTATGTATGACTTTCTAGTTGTATGTATTATATACTTCACGGTTTCACAAAAAAGAAATCATAAATATATATTTCTAAGAGAAAGGAAAAAGTGGAATGGAGAAAAAATCAGACATACAGCGTATAATTTATGCATTGATTCAAAAAGTTTTTAATGTTTTTCTAAAATTGATGACAGTTGGTAGTTCACCTGAATACGGACTTATGGAATTCTAACCATCAACTGAGAAGAAAATGGCGCCTTGCGTCAAAAAACTGTCAAATGATGAGTAAAATGAAAAAGCTCCAGCAGAAGACGTAAATACGGATGGATTCCATGATTTATTTTTTAAAAAATGCATTTTGCTGTTTAATGTTTCTAATTTTTAATGCATTTTCAGATTTCTTTCTGGTTGATTTATGTTGTTATACCAGAAATACATTTTATTATTATTAAATTAACCCTATATGTTAAACAATGATTTTTAGATTAGAAAATAAAAATAGTTAAGTTTCTTAGTTGTAAAAATTTTTATTGAGCCGTAAGAAAAATAAGAACTTAAAAGACTATAATTCTTAAAAGAGGAAAGAAAAAGAAATCCGTAATTGTTATAATACTGAAAAATTTGAAAAATCAACATAAATTGAGCTGTGAAATAATTTAAAAAAAAAAATCTCCCATACACAATTACTAAAATCTTTTTCAAGATAAAACTAATTTTACTTCTTTATTCACTGAATTTATTCGTTGCAAATTGTGTCATATTTCCATAGATATTTTTGGTAGAATTTTTGGTATATCATTTCTATCATCATATTTGGTATATGACATTATTTTTGGAAGTTTAGATTTTTAATTAATCACGACTATTTAATTTTAAACGCATTTTTCCAATTATTTCATGTGAGTATTATACGTTTTGTAAAACAATAATTTGCTGCTCGACTAAAATATATTTAGAAACTTTTATACACGAGTTTTTAGGTATAGATATTTCATACTTCTCAAATTCACGAAAAACAAAATCTTAAATTTATATTTTTTGCAGAAATGTAAAAGCAGAATGTAAAAAAATCAAACATACAGCGTATTTTTTATGTTCAGATTAAAAAGGTTTTACCATTTTTCTAAATATGGTGGCAGTCGCTATTTCATCTGAATACGGTCTTATGGAATCTTAGCCTTCGACTCAAAGGAGAGTGGAGTTTTACGTCAAAAACAGACAAATGATGAATAAATTAAATTTTTTTTTTTTTTTTTTTTTTTTTTTTTTTTTTTTTTTAACCTTTTAAACGCCGCACTATGATTGAAAGGTAACACAAATTATGTATTGGTAAAAATCCCATTAAAACTCAAACATAAGCACTATGGGTAATTTTTTTTCGCAAAAAAAAATTTTTGTGTATGATTTATAGCATGTTCCACAAATGGAACATTGGCGGGAAACACTTAGTTTTTTCACATGTTTTTATAAAGTATGATTAACAACATTTAAACTAAAATCTCTATTTCTGTGCACATTTTTTTCATGATTATAGATAATGTATAGGCATTTTTTTGTAATAACACAATTTAAGCAGGTAAATAGCCGGGCTTCGCCCATCGAGCCTTCATTTTACTTGTGATTTCAGCAACTATTCCAGCAAAAATGCTCAAGACCCCACAAAGCTTTTAGAAAATAACTTTCCCACTTGCTTAAATAATATATTATATAGATGAAGGGCAGTACTCACTGTAGGAAAGCATCTTTACAATTATTTACGAAAATTAAAAAAAGAAATATATACAAAAAATGTAATGGAAAATAATAATAATAATAATGTCTGTACTACAATTTACAGCAAAATAATCAAATAAATCAAAATCTAAAAAAATACAAAAGAGAAAAAAAATTACCAAAAATTAAATATATATAGAGAGATAGATAGATAGATAGATAGATAGATAGATAGATAGATTGTCCTTAATTTTTGTGTCCTACATTTGATCTATTATCCATGATAGTTAGATAAGCATTTCCATGTAGTCTTTTTTTCACATTCAAAACATTTTTTTGTGTTCTTCTAGCATACAACACATTTTCTTTGTGTTGATGGTACAGATAATGTAATTAACAAATGTCAATGAATTCCTCTTCAGAATCATCTGCTAATTCATAAAAATATTCTAGTGCCTCTTCTATTGTTCGAAATGGATTGAAAGAGACATCTGGTCTGTATGAGGTATTCTAAATGAAGGAAATCGCAGAGTAAAGTAAAATCATATGAATTACTTCTCACGCTTTTTTCCAAAGTCACTTCTTACATTATAGCTTATTTGAGTCATAAACAATGTCTAACTATCAACAAACAAACATGTTTTCCCTGTCAGTTATGAGTAATCCACTTCAGATGGGAGAACGAGTGTGGAAGAGAGAGAAGGGGGAGGGGGAGGGGGAGGGTAAGGGACAGGGTATGGAGGGGGGGGAATAAAGTATATCAATGTCATAACCATCTTTTGACGACACTTACTAAACCACCTCGTATCCAGAAACTTTTTATCAAAACTTATATGCATTGCAACCAAAAGACTTTATCATGTTAAAAAATATACCTTTACACGCCAATGTTCCATTTATGGAACATGCACATTTCTTATCTAAAATAAACAATAAAAATCAATCTTTTTTTTTAATAACTTGTGTTCTACTAATAAAATGATTACTTTTACTTGATCTCACTTAGTTATAAAAATATTTGTTAAATTTTGAATTTTCTATGAATTTTTGAATTTCGCCCAACAAAAAGTCTAAAAAAAGTCCTAATTTACAATTTTTTCCCTAAGACATGATTTATTTTATCAACGTAAAATCAACGCCAAAAAATCAAGTCATACTTTCTTTTCAAATACTAATTTTTACAGGGCAATAGGAATAAAAATGAATTTTTTGCAGAATTTTGAAGTTGATGTTCCACTTATGGAACATTGGCGTGTAAAAGGTTAAGAATAGCATTTTGCTGTTTAATGTTTCTGTTTTTAATACATTTTTCCATTTCACTGTGGTTGATTTATAATCTTCTGTCAGAAATAGATTTTATTATCATTAAATTTGTCCACATATTTTAAGCAGTATTTTTTGAGATTAAAAAAATAAAGATTGTCGAATCTCTGATACTAAAAATGTTTTTATTTTTTATTGTACCGTAAGAATTTTTAAAAATATAGTTCTTTTAAAAAAAGAAAAAGAAAACTGCAATTATACAGAACTGTGAAAAATTCATATAATATAATTATACACCAATTAAAAATATAATAAAGAATACTGCCCAGTTAATCTGATGGCATTGAGCTCACAGGCTACAAATACTAATTGTACATTAAAGCCTTATATTTTCAAGGGTTAATTCCGTTCGAAAAAAAATTAAGAAGGGGAAACGGCTTTCCCCTTTCCTCTTTTTTTATACTTAATCATTGAACCACCTATACTATCAAAGACATGCTTTATCATATAAAAAATCTATATCCAAAATTCAGAGCAAATGAGATAATTCTTAATAAAAACCCATTTAGCATTTATATAATTTAAAAGGAGTTATCCCCCTCTTTTATACTTAGCCATTAAACTTCCAAAACTATTCAGAGATTTGAACGAAATTTGAGAATTCTGCTTGAAAAACCCATTTATATAAATTAAGGGGGGGGCATTAGAACTCCTGTTCCCCCTATTTATACTTATTCAATGAACACCTAATAACAGTCACGGAATTGCCTCATCAGAATGATCCTAATCTAAATTTTGAACGAAAACTTAATTCTGCATGAAAATCCCATTTATATCAACTAACGGGTGGGCATCAGCCCCCCATTTCCCCTCTTATACATATCGAATGAACTCCAAAAACTAATCAGGGAAGCGCCTCGTCAGGATATACCTACATACAAAATTTCAAGTGGATCGGATATTTTTATCATGAGTTATCGAGTTACGCACGAACGCACGTACGAACGTACATGCAGAACGGACGGGCACATAAGCTCTCAGGCTATGATAGCCTGTGAGCTAAAAAACCTTTGACAAACAGAATTATTAAAAACTTTTCAATGGAAATCCGCAATTCCTTTTTTAATTATGGAATTTGTTTGATGTAAGATATGTCATATACCTCTAAATATTTTTGGTACTAGAGATACATAATTGATTACTACGCCCTTTTATTTTCAAACATATTTTTCCAATTATTATATATGCGTTTTATATGTTTTGTAAAACAATATTTTGTGGTTGTATTTATAGTATCATGATTTAAAAGAAAATCTAAAATATATGTTTCTTACAAAAAGGAAAAAGCGGAATGTTTAAAAATCAGACATACAGCGCATATTTTATGTTCAAATCCAAAAAGGTTTCACCGATTTTCTAAACTTGCTGACACTCAATAGTTCTTCTGAATACGGTCTTATGGAATCCCAGACATCTACTGAAAGGAGAGCGGCGTTTTACGTCAAAAACCGACAAATGATGAATAAAATGGAAATTCTGCTGGGAAAGACGTAAAGATGAAAAAATTCCACAAGTTTTATAAACTAAATGTTTTTTTTTTTTTTTTTTTTTTTTTTTTTTTTTTTAATGTCTGGTTTTAATGTATTTTTCTATTTATTGTAGTTGATTTATATTTTCCTATCAAACTTTTCTATAGATTTTATTTTTGTGAAAATAGTTTATATATTTGAAACAATATTTTTTAAATAAAAAAATAACGATAATTATGTTTTTAAATTCTCAAAATGTCTTATTTTTTTAATTTTACTGCAAGAATAGCAATAACTTAAAATAAAATAATTCTTTAAAAAAAAGGAAAAAACGAAAAAAGGAAACTAACGAAAACTATGATTATTATAATAATGAAGAACTAAAAAAAATCAATATAAGTTAATAGCAGACTAGTTTTTTTTTAAACAACAAACGTATCATACAACATTATCAAAATATTTTCAAGAGAAATCTACCTTTTCTTGATTAATCAAGGAATTTGTTAATTGAAATTGTGAAATATTCCCATAAATGTATTTGGTTATCGAGATGATTAATCCTACATACTTGCAAACATATTTTTCCAATTATTTCATATGCGTTGGAGTCAATCCATTTCAAGTGGTCCAGCACTGGTCGCTCGACTATTTTTAAAAAATCTGAAATTTTTTGTACAACAACCCTAACATGATGGAAGTTCAAAATGGCCGTTATTTTAATTCTACTATTTTTTGTTTGTGCATGGCGGCCATCTTTGTTTCATCGTGTGCAGCGATTTTCTCAGATACTAGGATACACAAAATTGTAAATATCTCGTCTTCTATTTTCCCAATTGAAATGGGGTTTGCAGCATTTTGTTCAGAATAAAATAGGCTAAATATACAGTGGAAGAAAAATTTTGAAAAATAAATTTTTACAGGTGAAATTTTAGCACAAAGTTTACGATTTTTTCCAAAACCTATCCGTTTGCAAGAGGAAAATTTTCATGCAAGGGAATCTGTCAACCTTACACAATTTTTTCTACAAATAAGTCAAAAGTGCGTGTACTTATACACCAAGTCCCAGATCTGGGAGTTAATTTCTCTTTGCGAAAAAAATTCCGAAATTCGTCAAAAATTTCAAAAATCGCACTTTTTAGGCTTTGATATCTCTGGTGGGGCACGAGATAAAAATCTGAAATTTTGGCCTAAGATTGTATCGTGTAATAGCGTTATGTACAAAAAATTTCAAGAAGGAGATTTGACTACAAGCTGAGATATGACATGGAAAATATGTGAAAACAATACTGCCAAACTATTGTAAACCTACTATGTAATTGTTCAACAAGACTGTCAAACTTGCACAATTTTTTCTACAAATAGGTCAAAAGTGCGTGTACTCATACACCAAGACCCAGATCTGGGAAATGATTTCTGTTTGCGAAAAAAATTCCGAAATTCGTCGAAAATTTCAAAAATCGCACTTTTTAGGCTTTGATATCTCTGGTGGAGCACGAGATAAAAATCTGAAAGTCTGGCCTTTGATAGTATTGTGTAGTAATGTTATGTACAAAAAATTTCAAGAAGGAGATTTGACTAGAAGCTGAGATATGACATGGACAATATGTGAAAACAATACTGCCAGACTATTGTAACGTACTATATAATTGTTCATACCTCCAAAATTTTAAATTATGGTACGCAGTTAAATGTTAGTTACAAATATCTTTTTCAAATGCTTCTGTGTGATTTGAACAATTCAGAATGTATGCTAAGCCAATACACTATTTGTCCAGATGAACAAATCTACTAAAAATGCTATTGCAACAATTTTACTCGGAACACATTTCAGGAAAAGTAAATTACAGACAATGGATTGCAACTGATCGAGTTGACATGGCTTCTGTTATTAAACCTAAAGAATTTCATTCAAGTTAACAAGGGATGACAAGACTTGGGGGGCTTCAAATAAAATTTTTAGAAAGAACAGCCTGATGGACTGATAACAGTAACTGGTCGAACTCATAACATCTCTCGTAAATATTATTAAGCTCTTTGTTGAACATACATAGTATTTTGTAAATTAAATGTTTATTATTTAACTGTTTTCAACAAACGATATTTTCTGTGTAAATATTGTGATAAAAGAGACTAATCGCATTTCTCCTAATGTACTCGTAATAGTATTTCTTAACATTTTTTAAATCACCATATCTCCTTCTTGAAATTTTTTGTACATAACACTACTACACAATACTATTAAAGGCCAGAATTTCAGATTTTCATCTCGTGCTCCACCAGAGATATCAAAGCCTAAAAAGTTCGATTTTTGAAATTTTCGACGAATTTCGGAATTTTTTTCGGAAAGAGAAATCATTTCCCAGATATGGGACTTGGTGCATAAGTACACACACTTCTGATCTATTTGTAGAAAAAATTGTGCAAGGTTGACAGTCTTGTTGAACAATTACATAGTAGGTTTACAATAGTTTGACAGTATTGTTTTCACATACTTTCCATGTCATATCTCAACTTGTAGTCAAATCTCCTTCTTGAAATTTTTTGTACATAACGCTACTACATGATATAATCGTAGGCCAAAATTTCAGATTTTTATCTCGTGCTCCACCAGAGATATCAAAGCCTAAAAAGTGCAATTTTTGAAATTTTTGGCGAATTTCGGAATTTTTTTCGCAAAGAGAAATTAACTCCCAGATCTGGGACTTGGTGCATGAGTACACGTACTTTTGACCTATTTGTAGAAAAAATTGTATAAGGTTGACAGTTTCCCTTGCATGAAAATTTTCCTCTTGCAAACGGATAGATTTTGGAAAATATCGTACATTTTGTGCTAAAATTTTACCTGTAAAAGTTTATTTTTCAAAATTTTTCTATTACTGTATATTTAGCCTATTTTATTCTGAACAAAATGCTGCAAACCCCATTTCAATTGGGAAAATAGAAGACGAGATATTTACAATTTTGTGTATCCTAGTATCTGAGAAAATCGCTGCACACGATGAAACAAAGATGGCCGCCATGCACAAACAAAAAACAGTAAAATTAAAAGAACGGTCATTTTGAACTTCCGTCATGTTAGGGTTGTTGTACAAAAAATTTCATATTTTTTAAAAATGGTCGAGCGACCAAAAAAATATTTTCTGGACCACTTGAAATGGAATGACCCGTTGTATATGTTTTCTAAAACAATAATTTGTGATTCTGTTTAAATGCATTAACAAAAACATTTATGTATTAATTTCAACATATACATATATAACGATTTCACACAAAAGAAATCCTAAATATATATTTCTAACACAAATAAAAAAGCAGAATTGGGGGGGGGGGTCTTACGCATACAGCGTATATTTTATGCATTGAATCAAAAAGTTTTTAAACATTTTTCTAAATTTGATGACAGTTTGTAGTTCAATTGTGAAATATTCCCATAAACATATTTGTTAATAGCGATGTTTAATTTCTTACTCCTATTTGCTTTCAAATATACAGTCGAGTCTCTATATAACGAAATCCATTGTTCGAGTAAAAATTTCGTTGTATAGAGAAATTCTTATTTAATTCTTATTTAGAGAAATTCTTATTAAAATTCTTATTTAATGTGTAAATTCTGAACTCTTGTTATTTTTGATGTGTTTAATTAAGAATTAGAAATTGTTTATAACTCTGCTTAAAATATCACTAATCAGTAAGTACTGTATCAGTACTGTACAATAGTGAGACTGTAA
The DNA here is from genome assembly GCA_964019185.1 of Maratus speculifer. Classification (NCBI taxonomy): domain Eukaryota; kingdom Metazoa; phylum Arthropoda; class Arachnida; order Araneae; family Salticidae; genus Maratus; species Maratus speculifer. Next base: position 374,762,065 of record OZ025294.1, on the reverse strand, counting down.
TCCACTCTCAAAAAAATCATAGAGATATTGTTGACATCTCCGCTTTCCTTAATTGATTTCCGTTTCTCTTTTTAAGTATGCACAAGTCGCATCTTCTCTGTCCTCAGAATACACGTCATCCTGTAGTATACAAAATTCGGCCTTTTTGAAGCAATTGTAAATTGTTTTTTCTTCAATTACCCCCATTGATCCTGTTCTTATATGTATAACTATCCAAATGACACTGTTTTGAGAAGAATGTTGAAAGGTATGAGGGAGGAGGGGGAGAGGATGCAGTGATATAAAAAACTCAGCACTGAACTATAAATTATGAATAAGTGATGGAAAATTGATTTAATGTGATTTCGAAGCTTTTTTTTTACAGCTGAATAAAGAACATTTTATGAAAATATTCGTTATATGGAGATAGATATTTCGCTATATAGAGACTGTTTTTAATGTAATCATGGGAAAAGGGGAAGGTTTCTACTAAAATTCGTTATATAGAGAAATTCGATGTATGGAGTTTCGATATAGAGAGACTCGACTGTATTTTTCCATTTATTTGATATACGTTTTATATGTTTTCCAAAACAATAATTTATCATTCTATTTAAATATATTAAAAAAACATTTATGCATTGATTTTTAGTTATAAATAATACAGTAAAACCTCTAAATAACGGACACCTCGGGAACGCAGAAATTGTCCGCTATTCGGAGGTGTCCGCTATTGGGAAAACCTAAGAGATTCAAAAATCGCTAAGAAATGCTTAATGTTTCATTAATTTACTTTTATATGTCCTAAAACCTCTATTATATAATTAGTCATAAATTAAAATTATTTTTTAATCAATAAAATTGAAATAAATTTGTGCACACTTTTATCCACTGTTTATTATATTCTCGCGAAATAATCTGTTACAAAAGTTTACTTTTGCTTGCGATTAAATGTAATTTGTTTTTCTATGTGACATTATTGGATATTGTAGAGTTCCGGGCGGGAAGGGAAGGATTGCACTTTTTGACCTTTAAAAGCATACAATCTCAAAATATTCTTGTGTGACATTTCAATGCTCTGGGAGATATTCCTCCCGGGCAACACCCTGAATTTAGCACTGAACGTGGGAGGGGGGGGGTCCCCAGCTTTTTATCTACATTTATCTGTGATCACAAAATTTGTGACACGTTGTCCTCATAAATTCAGAGGCCTATGCTTTTTTTTTTATTATTATTATTTCTCTTTAAAACATATTTTTACATCCTTTATCGCCGAATAAAGTGTCCGCTATTCGGAATGTCCGTTATTCAGAGGTTAAACATACAAAAATTTAGGTTTTGGGAGTGGGGATTGGAAAACTGTCCGTTAAATAGAGGTGTCCGCTATTCGGGAGTGTCCGTTATGGAGGTTTTACTGTATATACTTCTTGATTTGACACAAAAGTAATCCTAAATATACATTTCTAAGACAAAGGAAAAAGTGGTTTGGGAAAAAATAAGACATACAGCTTATATTTTATGCATTGATTCAAAAGGTTTTTAATGTTTTTTTAAACTTGGTGACAGTTGGTAGTTCACCTGAATACAGACTTATGGAATCCTAACAAATGGATTCTGAAATTTATTTTAAAAGAAATGCATTTTGCAGTTTAATGTTTTTGTTTTTAATGCGTTTTTCCATTTATTTGTGGTTGATTTATATTATTCTATCAGAAATAAATTTTATTATTATTAAAATAGTCCACATATGTTAAACAATGATTTTTAGATAAGAAAATAAAAATAGTTAAGTTTCTTAGTTGTAAAAATGTTTATTGAACCGTAAGAAAAATAAAAACTTAAAAGAATATAATTCTTAAAAAAGGAAAATAAAAGGAATACGTAATTGTTATAATAATGAAAAAGTGTGAAAAATCAATATAAATTCTGCTGTGAAATAATAAAAAAAATATGTCCCTTACACAATGTATAAAATCCTTTTCAAGATAAAACTACCTTTATTTCTTTATTCACTGAATTTATTCGTTGCAAATTGTGTCATATTTCCATATACAGTCGACTCTCGTTAATTCGAACTCGTCGGGACCTCAAGAAATGTTCGAATTATCCAAAGTTCGAATTATGGAAAACATGCTTAATATGGTACTATTACAAAGGAAATAATATTAAAGCATTTTTTTTATTTCTTTTGTCTGTTATCATTAGAATATGACTTAAAATAAATTAGAATGTATAAATACATAAACTAATTAAAAGATTAGAGACAAGCACGATGGTAGAAAAATTTCAAGCGTCACTGATGGTCAGACGGGGCATTAAGAAAGTGGATATAAAATGCATTGGATTATATATATACTCGTTCGGAACAATTTTCACAAAAATCAAAGAAAGAAAGTTATTCAAATGATCTGAAATCCATGAGAAAGAAAAGAAAAATGAAAAATCGAATTTCGAGTTAGTTCGAATTAAACGAAGTCAAGAGAAAATGAGTTCAAATTAATGAAAATTTTTAACGTTATTGTGCCACTGCAAATTTCGGGACTTCATTTTTAGTTCGAATTAAGCGAAAATTCGAATTATCCGATTTCGAATTAACGAGAGTCGACTGTATATATTTTTGGTAGAATTTTTGGTATATCATATCTATTATCATATTTTGGTATATCACATATTCTTGCAAGTTTAGGTTTTTAATTAATCACGCCTATTTAATTTAAACGCATTTTTCTAATTATTTCATATGAGTTTTAAACATTTTGGAAAACAATAATTTGTTGTTCTACTAAAATATATTAAGAAACTTTTATACACGAGTTTTTTAGCTATAGATATTTCATACTTCTCAGTTTCACGAAAAACAAAATCTTAAATTTATATTTTTTGCAGAAAGGTAAAAGCGGAATGTGAAAAAATCAGACATACAGCGTATATTTTATGTTCAGATCCAAAAAGGTTTTACAATTTTTCTAAACGTGATAGCGGTCGATAATTCATCTGTATACGGTCTTAAGGAATCGTAGCCTTCGAGTAAAAGGAGAATGGCGTTGTACGTCAAAAACAGAGAAATGATGAATAAATTGGAAATATTGCTGGGAAAGAAAGAAAGACGAATGGATTCCGTACATTTTTCCTTTTTTTAAGAATAGCATTTTGCTGTTTAATGTTTAATGTTTCTGTTTTTAATGCATTTTTCTATTTCACTGTGGTTGATTTAAATTATATTTTATGAAATATATTTTATAATCTTTAAAAAAGGCCATATATTTTTAAAAATATATTTTCAGATTAAAAATTAACGTTAGTTGAGTTTCTAAATAGACCATAGTAAGAACTTAAATGAATATAATTCTTTAAAATAAGAAAAGAAATCTTTAATTATTATTATGATAAAGAACTGAGGAAATTTAATATAACTTGAATTATAGACTAGTTTTAAAAAAAATCTGTGCATAGACTAGTTTTAAAAAAATCTGTGCCATACACAATTACTAAAGTCTTTTCAAGAGAAAACTTCCTTTCTTTTTTAAATTAGGGGATTTATTTGTTTTAATTGTGTCATATTCCCCTAAATATTTTTAGAAGTAGAGATGTTTAAATTGATTACGGCTATCTACTTTCAAAGACAATTTTTCAAGTATTTGATAAACGTTTTATATATTTTCCAAAACATTAATTTCTCATTCTATTTAAATATATATGAAAAACATTTATGCATGACTTTCAAGTTATAAATATAATATACTTCTCGGTTTCACACAAACGAAATCCTAAATATATATTTCTAAGAGAAAGGAAAAAGTGGAATGCGAAGAAAATCAGACACATTGCGTATATTTTAGGCAATGATTCAAAAAGTTTTTAACGTTTTTTTTTTTTTTTTTTTTTTTTTTTTTTTTTTTTTTTTTTTTTTTAACTTTAAGAGAGTTGGTTGTTCACCTGAATACGGACTTATGGAATCCTAACCATCAGCTGAGAAGAAAATGGTGTCTTACATCAAAAATTGTCAAATGATGAATGAAATGAAAAAGCTCCAGGGAAAGCCGTAAAGACGAATGGATTCGATAATTTATTTTAAAAGAAATGCATTTTGCTGTTTAATGGTTTTTTAATGCATTTTTTTGCATTTCTTTCTGGTTGATTTATATTCTCATACTAGAAATAAATTCTATTATTATTAAAATTATCCACATATTTTAAACAATGATTTTTAGATTAAAAAACAAGAATAGTTAAGTTTCTTACTTCTAAAAATTTAAAATATGCCTAAAAAATGTAAGAACTTAAAAAATATACAATAAAAAAAAGAAAACCGTAATTATTATAATAATTAAGAACTGTAGAAAATAAATATAAATTTAGATGTAAAGTAATTTTTAAATTGTGTATGGGAAAGATTTTTTAAAAATCTTTCCCATAAACAATTACTAAAATTTTTTTCAAGAGATATCTACCTTTAATTCTTTACTCAGTACATTTTTTCGTTGCAAAATGTGTCATATTTCCATATAAATTTTTGATAGTAGAGATGTTTAATTATTTACGCCTATTTACTTTTACACGCATTTTCCGGTTATTTGATGTGATTTTTTAAACGTTTTGTAAAACTTGTTATTCTACTAAAATATATTAAGAAACTTTTAAACACGAGTTTTTAACTATCGATATTTCATACTTCTTATACTTTCATAAGAAAAATTTTTAATTTATATTTTTCGCAGAAAGGTAAAAACGGAATATGAAAAAAAATCAAACATACAGCGTATATTTTATGTTCAGATCGAAAAAGGTTTTACCATTTTTTTTAACTTGATAGCAGTCGATAATTCATCTGAATATGTTTTTATGGAATCCTAGCCTCAACTGAAAGGAGAGTGGCGTTTTACGTCATAAACAGACAAATGATGAATAAATTGGAATCGTTGCTGGGAAAGTATCGGGAATGTATCGCGTATTTCTTTTTCTTTTTTTTTAAATAGCATTTTGTTGTTTAATGTTTCAGTTGTTAATGCAATTTTCCATTTCACTGTGGTTGATTTATATTCTTCTATCAGAAATAGAATTTTATTATCTTTAAAATAGTCCATATATTTTGAAAAAATATTTTTTCAGATTAAAAAATAACGTTAGTTGAGTTTGAGTTTCTAAATAAATAATAGTAAGAACTTAAATGAATATACTTCTTTTAAAAAAAAGAAAGAAAGCCTTAATTATTATTATGATAAAGAAATGAAAAAAAAATCAATATATTTTGATTTGTTGTCTACTTTAAAAAAATCTGTATCATACACAATTACTAAAGTATTTTCAAGAGAAATCTTCCTTTCTTTTTTTAATCACGTAATTTATTTGTTATAATTGTGTCATATTCCCCTACATCTTTTTATCAGTAGAGATGTTTAAATTGATTACGGCTATTTACTTTCAAGGACATTTTTTCAAATATTTGATATACGTTTATATGTTTTCCAAAACAATAATTTCTCATTCTATTTAAATATATTTAAAAAAAAAACATTTATGCATGACTTTCAAGTTATAAATAATATATACTTCTCGGTTTCATACAACAGAAATTCTAAATATATATTTCTAAAAGAAAGGAAAAAGTAGAATGGGGCAAAAAATCAGACATACATTAAAAATCTTTCCCATACACAATTACTAAAATCTTTTTCAAGAGTAATCTAACTTTAGTTCTTTATTCAGTATATTTTTTCGTTGCAAATTGTATCATATTACCATACATATTTTTGATAGTAGAGATGTTGAATTATATACGCCTATTTACTTTTAAACGCATTTTTCCAGTTATTTCATATGAGTTTTAAACGCTTTGTAAAACAATAATTTGTTGTACTTCTGAAATATATTAAAAAAATTCTATACAAGAATTTTTAGCTATCGATATTTCATATTTCTCATACTTTCATAAGAAAAAAATTTATATTTACATTTTTCGCAGAAAGCTAAAAGCGGAATATGTAAAAAAGTCAAACATACAGCGTATATTTTATGTTCAAATCCAAAAAGTTTTTACCATTTTTCTAAACTTGAATGCTGTCGATAGTTCATCTGAATACGTTCTTATGGAATCCTAGCCTTCGACTGAAAGGAGAATAGCGTTTTACGTCAAAAACAGAGAAATGATGAATAAATTGGAAATGCTGTTGGGAAAGACAGAAAGACGAATGGATTCCGCAATTTTTTCTTTTTTTAAGAATAGCATTTTGCTGTTTAATGTTTCTGTTTTTAATTGACTTTTCCATTTCACTGCGGTTGATTTAAATTTTTCTATCAGAAATAGATTTTATTATCATTAAAATAGTCCATATTAAAAAAAAATATTTTTTTTTCAGATTAAAAATTAACGTTAGTTGAGTTTCTAAATAAAGAATAGTTAGAACTTAAATGAATATAATTCATTAAAAAAGGGAAGAAAACTTTAATTATTATTATGATAAAGAACTGAGAAAAATCAGTATAATTTGAATTGTAGACTAGTTTTTAAAAAAGTCCGTGTCATACACAATTACTAAAGTCTTTTCAAAAGAAATCTACCTTTCCTTTTTTTCAATCAGGGAATTTATTTGTTATAATTGTGTCATATTCCCTTAAATATTTTTAGCAGTAGAGATGTTTAACTTTATTACGGCTATTTACTCTCAAAAACCTTTTTTCAATAATTTAATATACGTTTAATATGATTTCCAAAACAATAATTTCTCATTCTATTTAAATATATTAAAAGAACATTTATGCATGACTTTCTAGTTATAAATATTATATACGTCTCGGTTTCACACAAAAGAAATCCTAAATATATATTTCTAAAAGAAAAGAAAAAGTGGAATGGGGAAAAAAATCAGACGTACAGCGCACATTTTATGCATTGATTAAAAAAATTTTTAACGTTTTTCTAAACTTGATGACAGTTGGTAGTTCACCTGAATACGGACTTATGGAACCGTCAACTTAATAGAAAATGGCGTCTCACGCCAAAAACTGTCAAATGATGAGTAAAATGGAAAAGCTCAAAGGAAAGACGTAAAGACGAATGGATTCCGAAATTTTTTAAAAAGAAATGCATTTTGATGTTTAATGTTTCTGTTTTTAATGCATGTTTCCTTTTCTTTCTGGTTGATTTATATTCTGATATCAGAAATAAATTTTATTATTATTGAAATTATCCACATATTTTAAATAATGATTTTTAGATTAAAAAATAAAAATTGCTAAGATTCTTAGTTCTAAAAATTTTTAATATACCGTAAGAAAAGTAAGAACTTAAAAGAATATAATAAATGAAAAGTTAAAAGTGGAAAACCATAGTTATAATAATGAAGTACTGTGGGAAATCAATATAAATTTAGCTGTAAACTAATTTTTAAATTGTGTATGGGAATAATTTTTTAAAAATCTTTCCCATACACAGTTACTAAAATCTTTTTTCAAGAGAAATCTACCTTTAATTCTTTATTCAGTATATTTTTTCGTTGCAAATTGTGTCATATTCCCATATATATATTTGGTAGTAGAGATGTTTAATTATTTATGTCTATTTACTTTTAAACGCATTTTTCCAGTTATTTCGTATGAGTTTTAAACGTTTTGTAAAACAATAATTTGTTTTTTTCACTGAAATATATTAATAAACTTTTATGCACGAGTTTTTAGCTATCGATATTTCATACTTCTCATACTTTCATAAGAAAAATTTTTAAATTTTATATCTTTCGCAGAAAAGCAAAAGTGGATTATGAAAAAAAAAAAAAACATACAGCGTATATTTTATGTTCAGATCCAAAAAGGTTTTACTATTTCTCTAAACTTGATGGCAGTCGATAGTTCATCTGAATACTTTCTTATGGAATCCTATCCGACTGAAAGGAGAGTGGCGTTTTACGTCAAAAACAGACAAATGATGAATAAAATGGTAATGCTGCTGGAAAAGATGTAAAGATGAATAAATTCCGTATTATTTTATTTTTTTAAATAGCATTTTTCTGTTTAATGTTTCTGTTTTTAATGCATTTTTAAGTTTTAATGTGGTTGATTTATATTCTTCAATCAAACATAGATTTTTTTATTGTTAAAAAAGTCCATATATTTTGAAAAAATACATTTTCAGATTAAATAATAACATTAGTTAAGTTTCTAGATAAAGAATAATAAGAACTTAAATGAATATATTTCTTTAAAAAAAGAAAGAAAACTTTAATTATTATTATGATAAAGAACTGAGAAAAATCAACATATTTTGAACTGTAGACTAGTTTGAAAAAATCTGTGCCATACATAATTACTAAAGTCTTTTCAAGAGAAATCTATCTTTCTTTTTTTTAATCAGGGAATTTATTTGTTATGATTGTGTCATATTCCCCTAAATATTTTTAGCATTAGAGATGTTTAAATTGATTACGGCTATTTACTTTCAAAGATATGTACTTTTTCATTTATTTGATATACGTTTTATATGTTTTCCAAAGCAATAATTTCTCATTCAATTTAAATATTTAAAAAAAAAACTTTTATGCATGCCTTTCTAATTATAAATAATGTATCCTAAATATTTATTTCTAAGAGGAAGGAAAAAGTGGAATGGGGAAAAATAAGACATACAGATTTTATTTTATGCATTGATTCAAAAAGTTTTTAATGTTTTTCTAAACTTGATGACAGTTGGTAGTTCACCTAAATAGGGACTTATGGAATCCTATCAAACAACTGAGAAGAAAAGGGCGTCTTACGTCATAAACTGTGAAATGATGAGTAAAGTGAAAAAGCTCCAGTGGAAGATGTAAAGTCGAATGGATTCCGTAATTTATTTTAAAAGAAATACATTTTGCTGTTTAATGTTTCTGTTTTTAATGCATTTTTTCATTTCTTTCTGGTAGATTTATATTCTTCTACCAGAAATAAATTTTATTTTTATTAAAATAAACCATATATATTAAACAATGATTTTTATATTAGAAAATAAAAAATAGTTAAGTTTCTCGGTTGTAAAAAATTTTATTGAACCGTAAGAAAAATAAGAGATTAAAGGAATATAATTTTTAAAAAAAGAAGAAAAAAGAAAACCGTAATTGTTATAATAATGAAGAACTGTGAAAAATCATTATAAATTCAGCTGTGAAATAATTAAAAAAATATATCTCCCATACACAAATACTAAAATATTTTTCAAGATAAAACTTCTTTTACTTCCTTATTCACTGAATTTATTCGTTGAAATTGTATCATATTTCCATATATACTTTGGTAGTATGTTTGATATATCATATCTATCATCATATTTGGTATATCACATATATTTTTGGAAGTTTAGATTTTTAATTAAATAGGCCTATTTACTTTTTAACGCATTTTTCCAATTATTTCATGTGAGTTTTATACGTTTTGTAAAACAAAAATTTTCTGTTCTACTAAAATATATTTAGAAACTTTTATACACGAGTTTTTAGCTATAGGTATTTCATACTTCTCAGTTTCACGAAAAACAAAATCTTAAATTTATATTTTTCGCAGAAATGTAAAAGCGGAATGTGAAAAAATCAAACATTCAGCATACATTTTATGTTCAGATCCAAAAAGGTTTTACCATTTTTCTAAACTGGATGGCAGTCGATAATTCATCTGTATACGGTCTTATGGAATCTTTGCCTTCGACTGAAAGGAGAGTGGCGTTTTACGTCAAAAACAGACAAATGATGAATAAAATGGAAAAGTTGCTGGGAAAGACGTAAAGATGAATGGATTCCGTAACTTTTTCTTTTATTTTTAAGAATATATTTTTCTGTTTTATGTTTCTGTTTTTAACGCATTTTTCCATTTCACTGTGGTTGATTTATATTCTTCTATTAGAAATAGATTTTATTATCGTTAAAATAGTCCATATATTTTGAAAAATATTTTTTCAGATTAAAATGTTATGTTAGTTGAGTTTCTAAATAAAGAATAGTAAAAACTTAAATGAATATAAGTCTTTAAAAAAAGAAAAGAAAACTTTAATTATTATTATGATAAAGAACTGAGAAAAATCAATAGGGTTCAATGGTAGACTAGTTTTATAAAAATCTGTCCCCTACACAATTACTAAAGTATTTTCAATAGAAATCTATCTTTCCTTTTTTTAATCAGGTAATTTATTTGTTATGATTGTCTCATATTCCCCTAAATATTTTTTGTAGTAAAGATGTTTCAATTGATTACAGTTATTTACTTTCAAACACATTTATTTCAATTATTTCATATACGTTTTATATGTCTTGTAAAACAGTAATTTGAAAGTAGATTTTATTAGAACGAGGTGGAACCCGTCGAACTTCGACGAAAGAAAATGTTTTAGAAGGAACTGTTTCATTGATTTATAATAACGTACAAAATGAGCTGCAGTAAAAAATGCATCTTATATTGGTGAGTTTAACTCTAAAAGAAATATTATTTTAAGATAAAATCAACAATATACCTTTTCTATAAATGTCAGTTGTCCAAATTATTAAAATGAAACTTTAAATAAAAATGCAATAAGTGAAACTGATAAAGATAATTTATTATGATGAAGTTATCAATTGAGGCTCTTATGCTTCGTAAAAATGAAAAAAAAAAAAAAAAAAAGACACGATTATAAAATTTCACGTGAAATCTAAACCCGTCATCATTTTCATCTTCTCAAAATTTACATACAAAATTTTAATTTCATTTTTTTTTTCAATTTAAAAAAAAAAAAGCTGGCGCATTTTAGTTGCCATACGATTACAAAATTTGCAAAAAAACTATAAAAAATTAATATCTCAAAAATAAATTGAGATACAGCTTTCAAACAAATTGCATTTAAAAATATTTTTTTCTCTCTATACGCCGATGTAAAAATTGAGAATGTTAGATGTTTAGATGTATAAAAACGGCGGTAGCAAAAATTGCACGCTAAATGACGTATGCGTTACGCACAGATACGTTTGGCCTTTATAATATAGATATTAGAAAGATAAAAGCGGAATATAAAAATAATCAAACATACAGCGTATATTTTATGTTCAGATCCAAAAAGATTTTACCATTTTTCTAAACTTGATGGCAGTGGATAGTTTATCTGAATACGGTCTTATGGAATCCTAGCCTTCGACTGAAAGGAGAGTGGTTTACGTCAAAAACAGACAAATGATGAATAAATTGGAAATGCTGCTGGGAAAGACGGAAAGATGGATGTATTCCGTTTTTTTCTTTTTTTTTTTTTTTTAAGAATAGTATTTGGCTGCTTAAGGTTCCTTTTTTAATGCATTTTTCCATTTCACTCTGGATGATTTATATTCTTGTATCAGAAATAGATTTTATTGTCATTAAAATAGTATATATATATTGAAAAATATATTTTCAGATTAAAATGTTTTGATAGTCTAGTTCCTAAATAAAGAATAGTAAGAACTTAAATGAATATGTCTTTTAAAAAAGGAAGGAAAACTTTAATTATTATTATGATAAAGAACTGAGAAAAATCAATATAATTTTAATTGTAGACTAGTTAAAAAAAATCTGTGCCATACACATTAAGTCTAAAGTCTTTTCAAGATAAATCTATCTTTCCTTTTTTAACCAGAGAATTTATTTGTTATGAAATTAGTAATTTTTCGTACTATTTATTAGTTGCATGCAATGTATTATTGGCCCGTCAAATTTTCAAACAGTTAGACGTGAAATATAATAGAATTTTTTAGTGTCTATTTTCACCATTGTAAACCACAGAAATTTAGAAGTTTTATTTAGACTAATAAAAAAATGTCTGAAACATTTACTTATTAAGAAGATATTTAGAATTTACTCATTTTTAATAGTTTTTGTAGCGAATAGTCAAAACTCTATTTTATAAGAAAACATAAAAAAAAAATTAGAGTATTTTTAAAAAAGGGATATAATAAGCAATAAAAGATAGATTTTCAATGTTTCTCGATCAATCTATTTTGCCAACTTTTAAATTTGTATACTACTTTTTATTTCTTATTCATCAAATCGGTATAGTTTGTCAAAAACAAGTGGTAACCTTGGTACTTGGAAAAAAATAATACTTATCCTTTTGAATATCTCAACAACAAAATTTATCTTAAAAATAATAAAGTTTATTTATTAATAAATAACAATACCCCTATTTTATTATATTTTATTAAAATATTTGGTACCTTACGAATTTAAAATAAAATATATAAAAACATGTGTGTGTTTCACATTCTCGCAACGGAATATTTCGTCAATTTCAAGAACGTGCACTGTAAAAAAAAAAAAGGTCGGTCTACTAAAAAAACTTTAGTGATCCTTGTAATTACTAAAAAATTTTTAGTAACCTTAGTCGGTTGCTAGAAAATCTGTAAGAATTACTAGAAAAAAGTTAGCAACGAATAGAGTTAATAGTTTTATATTTTCAATAGCTCTTACTAAAACTCAGTTGGTGTGGCCTTGATAGCATAGTGGTTATGGTAACGGACTCCAGGCTAAAAGGTCCCGGGTTCGAAACTTGCCGCCTCCAAATACACCCCGAATGTCTGTAGTGTCTCGTTAATAAAGGGATTATTAAAATCCTATCGGAGCAGTTAAGAATGTTTAGTGCTGCCATCTATTGCGGTTTTGCCGAAAATCTTCAGCTTCAGAAGTCTGGATACAGCTCCAAGGAAGCTCCTCCGCTTCGGTTGCACGTAATGGTTATTAAAAGTAATTTTGGAGCTATTACTAAAATTTGCTTTGTGGCTCATACTAAAAATTTTTAAGTTAGTTATACAAAAAATTATTCTGTTCAGTTTACAAAAGAAATGCTTGTTTCACTTGCAAAAAAAAAAGTTTGTAATGGTTACTAAAAAATTCTGTGGAATACAAATTTACTAAAAAATTTTTAGTAACCTCTTGAATTTTTTTTTACAGTGTACGTATGCTTAAAAAGGACCACTTAAATAGAAATATGAGAAACATTGGACAGTTTTAACTGTGTTTATTTGAATCAGTATTTAGGATGTAGCTCGGCCACTGTAGGGAATCAACCGGGGTACTAAAGTCAAGGATTGGCGTTATTACCTCGGTATAGTTATTGCGCAGTACATTTTAAATTACAAATTATCTCGAGAAGATATCCAAAATCTTCAACAACATTTTAAAAGTACATGAAATGCACTACAAATTTATGTAATTAACAAAGTATTTCCGGATAAAAAAAGTAGTCTTCACATCACAAAATGTATCCCGCAAATTTTAGATCAAGCGTTAAAACAAGCTTGTAAAAACAATAAGACCTAAAAATGAAACAAATTAACTTGAAGCTGTTTTTTGCGATTTATATGACTCAAAACCCTTCTGCGCAGAGCACATGGGTGTCATTTACCAGATTATTTCATAATTATGCAAAATATTAGCACTTGGCGTTATTACCCCGCCTGGCGTTATTACCCCAGACCACCTTACATACTGGGTGTCCCTACAATGACTGAAGGATTTTAAAATTCTTTAATTTTCAAATCGTGACAGATGTTAAAAAGAAAATTTTCAGGAGCGTTATTTATTATGCCAGTTTTTTTAATTCTTTCTTTCTTTTAGTTTAAATTTAAGACAACAGTTTGGTCTGACAGCAATTGGAGCTCTTTCTATATGCGGTTTTCTGTACTTCTGGATCTATTCAATACGTTTTATTATCCTTTTTCGCATAGAAGAAGAGAGAGCCCGAAAAATCGAGACGCAAGTTGGCATTTATTGGCCATTTATTGCTTCAATTTACATCTAAAACTGTGAATCACAGCATGAAAACTTTTGATATCACAGATAACTCACAAGATTTTTTTTTAAATATCTGTCAACGTTTGTAAGTTATTGAATTTTAGAATTTATGAATCAGTTTTGAGACACCCGGTATATATATATATATATACCGGGTGTCCGAAAAATGACTGATGGATTTTAAAATTCAATAACTTGCAAGCGGTGACAGCTCTTAAAAAAATTTTTGCAGGAGGGTTATGTATAATGTCAGGAGATTTTTACCGCAATTTTTTATTTTAGTTCGAATTTCAAACAATAGGTGGCGCTGACGGCGATTGAAGGCCAGGTGATCAGTGCTGAGTGAGGCGTCGACCTGGCCTTCAATCGCCGTCAGCGCCACCTATTGTTTGAAATTCGAACTAAAATAAAAAATTACGGTAAAAACCTCCTGACATTATACATAACCCTCCTGCAAAAAAATTTTAAAGAGCTGTCACCGTTTGTAAGTTATTGAATTTTAAAATCCATCAGTCATTTTTAAGACACCCAGTATATATGTATAACTATCTTGATATATGGTATATTAAATGTTATAATCAATATACCACGTGCGATATCAGGGTTAAGGTAGTGCATTTGAGATTCATTCTACTTTATAGCTCATAACTGTTTTATTTTCCCATTTTCTACTATAGATTACTTGGTATTTCTTTGATTTTGATTTTATGTGTGTTGGTAGTCCCAAATTCGTATTGTTTTGCTTTCTCATGGCAAATACGAAGATGAAACCATGCACTCTATTTGTAGTTTCAATATATTTGGGACCTGAAGATTCTACTTTGGTTCTACAAATTCCATTTGTATTCATATTATATTCATATATTTATATTCATATATTCATATATTATATATAATATGTATCATAATAATATATATAATATATCATATATAATATATTCATATATTTATATATTCATATTCATATCATCTTTTTCCTTCCATATTCAATGTGATTCAAGTTATTAAATTCAATGGTTTATTTCAAATGGTTAATATTGTTTACTATTAATAGTCTTATATATATATATATATATATATATATATATATATATATATATACAACCTCTGTATTAAAAGTAATAAGACCGATTTCGGGATGCAATACGTATTGGAGCCAACGACGTAAATAATCAAAAATCGTCAAATGCCTTTTGACGTCGACTAACGTGCGTCAACAAGTTGTTCACACTTGGGAGGGACCTGGAAATTACTTTCTGGAAAGTCTGTTAAGCAACACGTCGTAGCAGCTTTAATACCTACTGTTGTTCCACGGTTCTACACTGTTAAAAATTTTCTCTAGTTTGAACCAAATTTTGATGCTCATTAGCTGATACCAGAAGATAGTCAAGTCTCGTTCCAACATTCGGAGGTTCCTGTTTCAACCTCGTTCGAACTATTGGAACTATGCTTCGTCAGGAGCTCCAAATAATGGTTCAGATTGGATTCAGGATTATGATTCACCATCTTAAAATAGCAGTTACTAAACATCAAAATTGGTCCAAATTAGAACACATTTTTTAACAGTGTATCCGTTGATACCTGACTTCACGTAGTCGCACAGAGAAAAATCCGCCAGTACCAGATCACGACTATACGGACATCAGGTGGAAAATTTAGTTGTTCACTAAAAAGCAGGTGTGGCATGGTGCATTTTTATCATACAGATTCCAATTAGTTGGCGTATCTGGATTTACTCGATTGATTCTGAACTCCACCCTTTTCTGTAAAATTTAAAAGCGTATCACTGTTTAATAGAACGTTGGATATTTAAATTTCAGCCGAATCACATACAGGCTTCAACTTAAATCACGACTGAACATCACAGAAGCTCGTAAACGAGTGACACTCTACGAGTATTGAAGCTGCATTCAGCCTTCATTGAATCCGCCTGGAGGATGCATGTTGTAACATAGGCTAGCCAGAAAAATGTAAATAACATTACACTGTAAAAAAGACCCGTTAAATTTACGGAAAAACTGCATGACAGCAATATTGTCAGCATTTTTTGCCCTAATAATTGCAGTAAAATTATATGCAAATTTTTCCTAACATCTAATTTTACTGCAATTTTGGGGGTCAAATACTGCTGGCAACATTGCTGCCAGCATTGTTTGCCGTAAATTTAAAGGATTCTTTTAACAGTATACTTTTTATACTAATCCCTTAAGAAACTACAAAAAAACTTTGTTCTATTTATTTTTATCGTGATAGATTAACATACCATGTTTAATATGTTTTATTAAATTTATTTTATTCAGTTATAAATTGTAATATTTATAACACAAAGAAATATTCAATATATAATTAAATTAAAAATATTATATACGTTCTTGATATATTTTATATTTATAATTTTCAATATATTTTATATTAAAATTATATCGAAAATACTTTTAAATATATTTATAATATAAAAACAAATATAAGTATGAATGCATTTTAAACATGAAAAAATGCAATATTTTGGAACAATGCATATAATATAGACATTTTAAAACCAATAACAATGTATTTAAACTAATTTTAATTTTAACGATTATATTTTAGCAATCATATATATATATATATATCATATATAATAATAATAATATCATACTACATCATATATATAATAACCATGCATATATATATATATTTTTGTAATAATCATATAGATATTTTGTTATCAATTACACTATATTTAAGATAATTTGATTTTAATAAATTTTCACATATCTCTAAAATTGTTTACCTTTTAAATTAGTAAAATATATTTTTAATTGAACACCGTAACCAGTATGTGGAAACAATATGTATATCAATGTTATTAATACATTTTTATGTATAAATTACTTCAAATTTATCGATTACAATGTCTCTAGGAACTTTATTTTCTTTTATTGGGCGGTACCTTTTAAAATAAACATAAAAGATGTACGACAATCAATTTATTTCACATGTGATATTTCATCATTTTCAAGAACGTGTCGTTAGTGCTGATAATTGAACAAGATATCGGATAGGACTCACCTGAAGAATCAGCTGTCATGTCACGTTTATGAATAGAGAATGACGTTTCTGAACAAGCCAGATAAAAGATGCATAAGAAGAAAAAGATGCTCTTTTAGAAAATTAGTTAAAATATATTTAAAGTAGTATTAAAAATTATATATGTATAATAATAACTGATTTTTTTGTTATTTTTCTAAATATTTTGATAAAAATATGATAGTTTAAAAAATGTTCAATATGCTTGATTAAATGTATTTCATTCAAATATAATTTAAATATATATAATATAATTTAAATAAAATTATTTAATTATTTAATTATTTAATTTAAATATAATATAATTTATATATATATATATAAGTATATGCATTTTAAACATAAAATAATGTATTAGTTTGAAAAAAATACATTTCCGGTAATAAAAATTACCGAATAATTTTAAAAAAATAGAGCTAACTTAAATGCACTTTAATTAACACAAATAAATATATAAAATGTATTTTTTCAAACTAATACATTATTTTATGTTTAAAATGCATATACTTATTTTTTTATATTATATTTAAATTAATATTTTAAATTTTGTTTGAATGAATTGCATTTAATCAAGCATATTGAAAATTTTTTAGGCTATCATATTTATATCAAAATATTTAGAAAAATAATAAAAAATACATTTATGAATGCATCAAGTTATTTAACTTGTAAAAAATAAAAATATATATTCTAAATACAAACATAGAAAAACGTATGTGGAAAAAAATTATATGTCAATGTTATTATTAAATTTTGCTTTGCGCAAAATTTTTCAACTTATCAATTACAAAATTTCTATGAACATTTATTTTTTGCTGTCGTGTACAATTTAATATAAATAGAAAAAATGCATAGAGTTTAATGTATCTCACGAACTCGCATCTAATATTTTATCACTTTCAAGAACGTGGCGTGACATCTTATCTTTCAAAAAGACCGTGAATAGAACTCGCCTGAAGGATCAGCTGTCATACCATGTTCATGAATAGAGAATGATGTTTCTGAACAACGATGACAAATGATGCATGAGAAGTAAAAGATGTTCCGATAATGATATGAAATATGATAAAAAGTTAATTAAATCCAATTGATTTTTTAAATCATCAGATTTTAAAATATTCACCTTTTATATAAACATTTTAATAACAATTTTAATTTTTCTTAAGAAAGGTGTTATAGTAAAAATAAAATACATTGACATGTTTCGGAACCGTCAAATAAGTTCCATAGTCATAAGATATATATATATATATATATATATATATATATATATATTTTATTTATTTATTTATTTTTTTGTTTTACGGTTTATTTATTTGACGGTTCCGAAACATGTAAATGTATTTTATTTTTACTATAACACCTTTCTTAAGAAAAATTAAAATTGTTTTTAAAATGATATGAAATATTTCAAAAATAGTAGTAAAAATTATATAAACATGTACACACACACAGATATATATATATATATATATATATATATATCTTTATATATATACATACATATATATATATATATATATATAATAATAAGCACAATTTGTATAGTTTTTCTAATTAGTTTCATATTATTTTTCTAATTCATAGTTTAAAAAATCAATAAATTCGAGTATATTTATTTTATTGAGTTTCTTTAAAATATCTTACAAAAACAAATATGTGTATATATGCATTTAAACATAAAATAATGCATTAGTTGGAAAGATACATTTTATATATTTATTTTCAAGTTAATCAAAGTGTAAATTATTTAATATAATTCAAAAAAAAAATCATTTGAAAAGTTTTATGAAGGAAGCGAGTTATTTAATTTTAAATAATAAAAATATATTTTCTAAATACAAATAGAGAAAAAGGTATGTGAAAAGAAAATATACCGTTTATTAATAAAATTTCCTTTTTAAGCAAACTTCTTTCAACTTATCAATTACAAAGCATCTATAAACATTTACTTTTTATTGTCGGGTACAATTTAAAATAGATATCGAAAATGTATAGCGTTCAACTTATATCATGAAGTCGTATGTAATATTCAATCATTTTCAAGAACGTGACGTGACCTCATTCAACTAGAGGGTTCACCGTTTAGGATTCACCTGAAGAATCAGCTGTCATGTCACGTTCATGAATAGAGAATGATGTTTTTTAACAAAGCAGACAAATGATGCATAAGAGGAAAAAATATGTTATTTCACACAATGATTTGATATATTTTAAACATGGTATTCAAAATTATGTATAGATATATATATTTATCTTATACTATAGTGCGAGCAAAAATTGTATGTGTGTGTGTGTGTGTAAATTTTATATCAAAAACGGCTCTAACGATTTTCGCAAAAAAATGGATTTTACCATTTTCGGGCACGAGAAGACAATTGGGCTAGGTCACATGTTCGAGAAAATTCGATTAATGTGTCATTTTGGGTCAGGATCAAGCTATTTATATCTATAGAACGGCTGGATCGATTTTAAGGAAATTTTGTATCTAATCGTGCTTTAGCACGAGAAACCTATTGGGCTGGGTCACATTTTCAAAAAATTTCGATCAGTGGGTCATTTTGGGGTCATTATGGGTCAAGCCATTTGTATGTAAAAAATGGCTCTAACGATTTTGACCAAATTTTATATTTTACCATTTTGGATTTCAAGACCATTGTGTTGGGTAACATGTTCGAGAAAAATTTGGTTAGTGGGTAGTTTTTGGGGTCATTGTGGGTTATGCTATTTTTATCTAGAGATTTTCTCACGCAATTTTGACTAAAAATTGCATTCGATAGTTTTCGGGCACTAAAAAAGCATTAGGATAGGTTACATGTTCGAGAAAATTCGATTAATGGGTCATTTTGAGTCATAAAGGGTCTGGGACAAGTTATTTATATTTAAAGTACGGCAGGAACAATTTTAACGAAATTTTGTATGTAACAGTTTTTTGACACGAGACAATTAATGGGATAAGTCACATATTCGAGAGATTTCGATTATAAGGATAATTTTTGGGTCATGATGGGTCATAATGGGTCATGATCAAGCTATATCTAAAGAATAAGTGGATCAGTTTTAAGGAAGTTTTATGTATAACATTTTTTTTGGCACAAGAAAACTATTGGGCTCGGTCGCATATTCAAGAAATTTCGATTAGTGGGTCACTTTTTGGGTCATTTTGGGTGAAACCAATTTTATATAAAAATGGCTCTAATGACATTGACAAAGGTTTGTATTCTATCGTTTTGGATTTCAAAAAGATTATTGTGTAAAGTCATGTGTTAGACAGAATACAATTAGTGGGTCATTGTGTATCATGCTAATTTTATCTAGACAATGTCTCGCACAATTTTGACTAAATTTTGAATTCCATCGTTTTCGGGCACTAGAAAATCATTGGGTTGGGTCAGATGTTCGAGAAAATTTAATTAATGGGTAATTTTGAATCCTAATGGGTTATGGTCAAGCTAATTACATATAAAAAAAGGCTTAATCGATTTTATCTAAATTTTGTATCCAACCGTTTTTCGGAGCGCAAAAACAAATGGGCTAGGTCACATGTTCAAGATATATCGATTATTAGAGTTATTCGTGGGTCATGCTAATTTCATGTAGAAAATAGCTCTCACCATTTTGACTATAATTTGTATTATATCGTTTTCCGGCAAGATAAAACCATTGGGCTAGAGCACATGCTCGCGTAAATTCGATTAGTGGTCATTTTGGGTCATAATGGGTCAGGTTCATTCTAACTGTATGTAAAAACGACACAATAAATTTTATCTAAAGTTTATAAAGGAACTTTTTTTTGCCACGAGAAGACTATTGGGCCTAGTCGCACATTAAAAAAAAATTATATTAATGGATCATTTCGGCTTCATTGAGGAATACTGTCTAGCTAATTTTGCCTAAGAAATGTCTTAAACATTTTTGATTCAATTTTATACTCTAATGTTTTTGATTACCTGAAGACAATTGAGCTAAGTCACGTTTGATCAAATTTGATTAGTGAGTCATATTGGGCAATGCGGATCAGGGTCACGAGAATATGGCGGCAGCCAATAAGTTGGCGACTTTTGACAAAATATTGGCGGCATTTGGCTGAAAAATCTACTGTTAAGATTACGAAATCCAAAACACATATTTGGAGCCAAATGAAAGAATGTCGCCAAATTTGGCTACATGTGGCAAAAAAAAAAATCTTTCAGAATGTGAAGAAATTTTTATACATTCTTAACAGAATTCAAAATGCATGGTTAAATCAATCATAGTCGAGCTAAAAAAGGGATTTGGTTCAATGTCCGTTTGTTGTAAATTTTAAAATAATGTAAAAATGTGCACGCATTCATAATTGTCTTATTGATTGTTTTTGTAAATAATACTATTATAAACAACATGTTTTATAGTAATAATACAGAGAGACTGATAATTGAAAATCGCGTTGAACACGATAATTTTGACCGAGCTAAGCTCGGTCACCCCTGTTAGTGTATATTATAATTATAAATAAGTTTTTGTTAGTCTTCTAATTACATCTTGATAGATTAATTTTACTTTTTTAATTATAATTTAAATATTACGCATATATATATATGGCGTATATATATATATATATATATATATATATATATTGATAAGTATTTTAACACAAAATAATGCGTTAGTTTGAAAAAATTATATTTCATATATTTATTTTAATATTAATTTTAAAAAATCATTAGCACATTTTTACAAAAGCATCAAATTATTTAACTTATTATTAATAAAAAGATATCTTCTAAAAACAAACATAGAAAAAGTTATGTGAAAAAAAAAATACCTGAATGTTATTTTTAAAACATCCTTTGCGCAAATCTCTTTTAAGTTATCAATTACGAGACACCAATGAAATTTTATCTTTTTACTGTCGAATACAATTAAAAAAAAATAAATATAGAAGATGTAAAGGCGTTCAGTCTATCTCACGAAATCGTATGTTATGTTCAATCATTCTCAAGAGCGTGACGTGACATTTGATCGTTCAACTAGATACCGTTTAGGACTCACCTGAAGAATCAGCTGTCATGTCACGTTCATGAATAGAGGATGATATATTTTAACAAAGCAGACAAATTATGCACAAAAATAAAAAGTTGTTCTTTCGTATAAGGATATGATACATTTTAAACGTGGTATTAACAATTATACATAGAGATTACATAGAAAATTATGCATATGCATGTATATACACTTTACTTATTTTACTAATTACATCTTGATATTTTCAAATACCGAATTCAGTATGTTGAGTTAAATTTATTTCTTTTAGCTATAATTTAAATATAATGCATACACACACACACACACATATATATATATATATATATATTAATCGTAATTCATGTGTCTACTTGGTAATACCCTTGAAAACGAGCCAAGTAACACATTTTCCAATAATTCGTTATTTTTCCAAATTTGCTAACTCCTCTTGTCTTGTTTAAGTTTTTTATTTATTGGGTTATTATATATTCATTGTAAATATTAAATAGTAGTGTTGCATAATTGTTACATATATATATAAGTATATATGAGTGTGTGTGTAGGGCTAAATACTTTAACGGAAAATAATGCGTTAGTTTGAAAAATTTACATTTCATATACTTAATTTAATGTTAATTAAAGTGCATTTACGCTAACTCCATTATTAATAAAATCATTGGCACATTTTTATAAATGCATCAAATTATTTAACTTTTAAATAATTGCAAAAATATCTTCTTAATACAAACAAAGGAAAAGTTATGTGGAAAAATTATATGAATTTTATTTTTATAACTTCCCTTTGCACAAATATCTTTTAGCTTATCAATTGGAAGACTTCAATGACATTTTATCTTTTTCACTGTCGGATACCATTTAAAAAATGTATATCAAATACGTATAGCGTCCAGTCTATCTCATGAACTTGCATTTAATATTTCATCATTTTCAAGAGTGTGACGTGACATGTGATCGTTCAACTAGATATCGTTTAGGACTCACCTGAAGAATCAGCTGTCATGTCACGTAAATGAATAGAGAATGATGCCTTTTAAAAAAGCAAACGTAAGAAAAAAATCTTTTTTTTTCGCAAAGTGATTTAAATTTTTTTTCAACACAGTATTAAAAGTTATACAAATATTCTGTTTTTGTTATTCTCATTATGACGTGATAATTTAAATTACTTTGTTAAACAGTTTTCATTACATTTATTTTATTCAATTACATTTTTAAAATTTAATTTAAATATTATATAAAAAATAAAACTTTATATAAGGTACCCTGGGGTAGTAACGCCAGGCGGGGTAATAACGCCAAGTGCTTATATTTTGCATAATTATGAAATAATCAGGTAAATGACACCCATGTGCTCTGCGCAGAAGGGTTTTGAGTCATATAAATCGCAAAAAAACAGCTTCAAGTTAATTTGTTTCATTTTTAGATCTTATTGTTTTTACAAATAACTAAAATTAACGCTTGATCTAAAATTTGCGAGATACGTTTTGTGATGTGAAGACTATCTTTTTATCCGGAAATACTTTGTTATTTACATAAATTTGTAGTGCATGTCATGTACTTTTAAAATGTTGTTTGAGATTTTGGATATCTTCTCGAGATAATTTGTAATTTAAAATGTACTGCGCAATAACTATACCGGGGTAATGACGCCAATCCTTGACTTTAATACCCCGGTTGATTCCCTACAGTGGCCGTGCTACATCCTAAATACTGATTCAAATAAACACAGTTAAAACTATCCAATGTTTCTCATATTTCTATTTAAGCGGTCCTTTTTTAGCAAAAAGAAGCTCACGGTCTGATATTCTTTTGCCTCATCCCCTCCTCCCACACCACACCTTTATTTTTCTTACACTTTGACAAAAAATTGAACATTTTCAATAGCTTAGAATGCAATTTGTCAATTTCTAAGTTTGTAGAGTTTGTATTTTTAGAATTGGGCTATCTACATGCAATTATTCCATCTTATTTCATAGTTTTGTTTGCATGGCGTTATTACCCATATAGGTGGGTAATAACGCCAAATAGCATTGGTCAAGAAAAAACGCCATTACATTTTATGAATACATATTTGTTAAATTATTTTATTTTATATAGATAGCCAATGAGTTGCTGTATCAGATCCTATATTTGTTTGAAAAATACAATCTAAAACTAAGCCGTGAAAATTGGTAGAACCTTAACGTGGCGTTATTACCCCAGGGTACCTTATATGCATTTTAAACACAAAATAATGTCACGTTCATGAATAAAAAAGGAATTTCCTAACAACGCAGACAACGGATGCGTAAGAAGAAAGATGTGTTGTTTCGCAAAGTGATTTAAATTAATTTAAACACAGTATAGAAAAAAACACAGAAGTAATTATAAAACAAATATTTTATTATTTTTTTTATTCATAATTATTTAAATACGTAGCACGTATACTTGTTGTTAAGTCCGTCCGTCTGTCCATCTGCCAGTCCGTCTGTCCCCATATAACAACGCGAAAACTACCAAACCGAATCGTTTCAAATTTAAAATAAATAATTATTTCTCAATTTTGTCTTGCATTTCAATTTTTTTGATAATTGGACGCACAGTTCAATTAAAGGGACAATCAAAAATATTCCATTACTTGACGGTCAATAGGGGAAAAGGTGCATTTTAATGGTGTTACACTCTTTCGAACATAATAAAATTGATATGCATCTATAAAGTATGTACTGTAAAATACATTCTGTACAATTTGTGGTGAAAAGGAAAATTTGTTATTGTTTTACAGGGCCACACAAATGTAATTTATTATATAATGGTATAGGGAGAACATTTTTTGGTGCGCGTTTTGATTGTATTAAAATATTTAACATTTTATGAAATTGATATACGTTACTGAAGGTTATTAAAAGTTATTTCCTGTATAATAGAAACAGATAGTATTTAAAGAACACACAAAATGTTTCAGCAACTATTCACTATTCGAAATACTGTATACTATTACATCAAGATCTGAAAATTTTTAGGTACGTACATAATTATATAGATACGTAGCACCCATAGCCGTCCTTCATTATTTTCGTTTGCCTGTCTGTCGGTCTGTTCGTACGTCTATCTGCCGATATATAACATAGAAAAAACTACCCAACCAAAGTGTTTGAAATTTTATATATATAATTGTTACATACTTCTATCTCGTCATTTCACATTTTATGAAAATCGGATGTGTAATTACATTGCAGGGACAATCAAAAATATTCCATAACATTAAGATCAATAGAAAAAATAGTTTCAAGTACATTTTAATGAAGTTACATTATTTCAAATATAATAAAACTGACATGAATATATAAAGTACTTACTAAAATATACATTCTGTAAAATCTGTGATGTAAACAATATTTATTATTATTTTACAGGGCCTCAAAAATGTATTCCACTACATAATGGTATACAGGAAAATATTGTTTGCGGCGTATTTTATTTATATTTTAAAGTAATTCACATTTTATGAAATTGATATACGTGGCTGAAGTTTAATACAAGTTAATTCCTGTACATTAAAAAGCATATATAATTTACCAAACACATAAAATATTTCGACCATTATACTATATCCAAATTACTGTAGACTGTAAAAGCAAGATCTAGATATTTTTAAAACTTCGATATTGTTCAAACGCACCTCATTTGCTATACTTCACGTGAAGTTTCTAACTTGTTAAATTGATCTTCATATTTTAAATTAGCACGTTTATTATGTTGGATTAATTTAATAAATTTAATTATAATTTTAAATTTTAATTTTAATTTATACAAATTAAAAAAAATATATATTAATAACAGTTTGCTTAAAATAAATTCATTTGAAATAAATTTTATTTGAAAATATTTGTACATGTGTAAAATTATTCAACTTTTAAAAAATTAAAATATATTTCCTAATTGCAAACATCCCTTATAGCATGCATGGCCACAGTGACGTCACAATGACGTCACTGTGAGTCACTTTGGTCACATCACATCTGTTACCAAAATGCCATCACTCAGTGACGTCACATGTTGACTGTGAGGAGACTTAAAAGTCTTTAGAGAATTACAAATATTCTTCAAAACATGTTATTTACTTTAAAACATGTAGCTTCTGTCACAGTTTCGTCACAATGGTAATGTCAAAGTAGTCACAAATGACACATTTTTCACAAATTTGTCACACAGTGACTTCACAAAGTGGTCACAATGTGACGTCACAAAAGAGGTCTAAAACGACCATAACGACTCGCATTTTAGTCACTGTGAGTTCACCTCGACCTCACGATCGATGGTCACAAAGTCACAATGTGACTTCAAAACGACGTCTCAGTGACTTCACCATGCCCTACGGGATAGAAGACGGCATATGACACAAAGAAGGAATGTTATTATTAAATTTTCTTTTGCGAAATTGCTTTGATTTGCTATCATTTTTAAAATTTCTATGAGTTTTTATTTTCTTTTACTATTCGATATATCTTTAAAAAAATATAGAAGGTATTCAAAGATTAATGTATCGAACAAGATCACATGTAATATTTTATCATTTTTATGAGCGTGACATGATTGTTGATCGTTCAATTAAATACCGGATAGGACTCATGTGATTAATCAGCTGTCATGTCACGTTTAAGAAAGAGAATGACGTTTCCGAATTATAACAAGTAAAATATGTTATTCTTGCAAAGTGATTTAAAATATTTTAACTCATTATTAAAATTTATATATATATATATATATATATATATATACATATATATATATATATACACACACATATATATATGTGTGTGTGTGTGTGTGTGTGTGTACAGGGTGTCCAGTAAATGACTGACCTATTTTGAATGAAAATAACAAAAAAAAAACGGTTTGAGATAAAAAATGTGCGGCTTGCTGTACTGTTATTAGAATATCAATAAATTAAAAAACATGCAGTTTGTTAATATAATATAATAGTATTAAAAATAATATCTCAGTCTCAGGACTCAGGAAGTTAAGTATAATACAGATTGTTCAATCATAAATATTATTTTAAATCTCTTTCCAACCAATATGCCCTATTTCTGAATCTGAGTCGAAAGTCGATTCAACGTATAGATTCATATTCGACAACATATAGACTCAGATTCAGCCGAAAAGCTCATACCTATGAAAACTAGAGTCATTTCTCTATTTAAACAGCCTGTTGCCGCCAGCGAAATATTTTGGCCGAAGTCCGAACTATATTAACAAAATGCATATTTAAAAATTTATTGATTTTCTAATAGCAATACAGGAAACCGCACATTTTTATCGCAAACCGTTTATTTGTTATTTAAGGCCATAATGGGGCAGTTATTTACTGGATACCGAATATATATATATATATATATATATATATATATATATGTAATAAAAAAATTTGCGGCATTTTGCTCTCACTGAGTTTTTAATTCTAAAATTGTGGAACATATTTTTAATCTT
Organism: Maratus speculifer; assembly: GCA_964019185.1. Lineage (NCBI taxonomy): Eukaryota > Metazoa > Arthropoda > Arachnida > Araneae > Salticidae > Maratus > Maratus speculifer. The sequence continues at coordinate 374,734,774 of OZ025294.1, read as the reverse complement.
AGTTTCGTAATATATTAATCTTTTAACAGCTAAAGTCCTTTTCCTTTTTTTATTTAACTTATTATCTATCTTAACTATATCTATTGCTTGTTTCTCAAAAAGGCGGGAAATTATTTCGTAATATTTCCTTTTTAGAATATTCTCGAGATTTTTAATTTTATTTTTTCTTGATCACCTGATCTGTGTTAATGCGCAAAGATGTTAAAAGGCTTGTCTATTTGCGAGACGTGAAGTACTTCCTACCCGTACGCCCCGCCTTCCAGGCCAATCAGAGATGATCATTTTTATTACGTAGAGTCAGATTAATCCTGGTTGGATTTTTAAAATGATTGACGCGGAGTGAGGAGGAGCTAGTTTGTCGTGAAAATGTGGCTTTCTCATTTGGGTTTTTAGGAGCTCAGAATGCACCTTTCCTTTCAACTGTCTGGACGCCCGACAATGTTTTCCGATAAATTGTAAGATGGGATGACGTAACTTAATCACGAAGTTGGTGAAGTGAAATCGATGTTAGTCGATGAGAGTGCCAAGGTGATGGCGGGAAAAAACTTAACTTATTTATGAGTTCTAATAAAATTAATTTAAAGACTGCTTGATTGAACTTTCTTATGGGGAAATACCCCAATAAACCCATCCACTGCTGATCAAACTGCCGGAGCGACTGCTCAGCTCATTCCACTGTTGACTTTTAGTGAGTAGAAGAATGTTCGCCATCGTCGTATCATGACATACATATATACATGTTTGTGTGTGTACTTTTACAAATAAAGCTAAATCAACTCAGATATTACCATAACACAAATTCATTTAAACCAGTATTTATACTGTCTTTATGCACATGAAACATGAAACATGAAAAATGAAATCCTATTAAAATCATTTGAAGTTTGAAGTGATGTAGAAAGTAGATTTATATAATTATACAGGGTGATTCAGCTCGTCGGTGACAAACTTTAAGGATCGATAGAGCACACCTAGACGAACATTTTTGAATAGGGATTGTAGGGTCCCTGACGCGATGGTAAGGCGCTAGGCGCTTTCGAAAATTTGGGTGCCGAAATTCGAAACGTCATAAAAACTAGGGAAATGGTTAGATTTTCTTGCTTGTTGCGTCGAAATGATTCTGTTTGTTTAGACTTTCTTCAGTACCAATTTGATAAGCGTATCTCTTAAAACATGGATAGGGGGCGCTGCAGACTTTGGAGAGCTAGACAACAACTTTAAGCCCGTTATTTTGATAATTTAACACATGCTCGCCAAAGTTTATACTCTAACTTAAAGTTTGAACCCAAAAGTAGAGCCCTGCAAAAAGCGTAAGAGCCGGAATAAAATGTCAAAGTACAGGGTGGTCGAAACTCGAAGGCTCCTAAGAGATAAACAAACAGATTTCTTGACTTATGGCATGCATTTTCATGATTCTGTTTGCTGGGGCTCTCTGAAACTCAGTTGAACGGTACAAAAAGAAACATCGATAGGGGGCGCTTTGGGCAAAAAACATAATTCGTTGACATTTCGGACGCTAACTGGAAACGGGGCGCTACGATCAGTTAGAAACAAAACAAGAGAGTAATTTACTTATCATAAGAAGCTATTAAAACTGCAGTTTTTTTTTTTTAACAAACATAGCTGGTTTCAATCATGCACAATGCGCGCAATAAAATTTACATAAGGTGCTTTTTGCTGATTTATGCAAAAGATATCGTACCATATCGATATGCAAAAGATACGTAATGCGTAGACGACAACGCGAGATGACGTAGTTGTATGCGCAGACACGTCTTTTGAACGTGCGGTACCTACTTAAGCTTCGGGTTACTTGTCTGCAGATCGGTAGTAGGATGGAACGGTACACAAACTCTGAATTGGCTGACATGCATTTGGCGTATGGCGCTGCTGGTTGTAATGGACGAGCCGCTCAGCGGTTGTACGCCGAGCGTTACCCCAACAGGCAAATCCCCTGCCATGCCTTCTTCGCTCGAGTACACCAGAGGTTGTCCACAACGGGATCTTTCGACGGAGGCAGGCCTGAACGGGAGCGATCAGTGAGCACCCCCGACAACGAAGAGGCTGTGCTTAACCTGGTTGAGGACAACCCAGGTCTTAGCACGAGAGATATCGCCAGACATGTTGGCATTTCGCAAGCAACTGCGTGGCGCATCTTACGTTCCCGGAATCTGCACCCCTACCACATCCAGCGGGTGCAGTTGCTCAGAGAGCAGGATTTTGGCCCACGAGTGGAATTCTCAAGATGGTACTTGGCGATGAGATCCAGGGATCCCCGTTTTGTAAACAGCATTTTGTTTACGGACGAGTCCACCTTCAGCCGGGAGGGAATGTGGAACGCCCACAACAGTCATGTGTGGTGTGATGAAAATCCACATGAAACCAGAAGCCGAGCAGCCCAGGAGCGTTTCTCAGTAAATGTGTGGGCCGGCATTCTGGGGGATTGCCTCATTGGCCCTTATTTGTTACCTGAACGGCTGACAGGTGGAAATTACCTGATTTTCCTGGATCAAGTGCTGCCGCAGCTTCTGGAGGAGGGCACGTACCCGAAGGTTCGCGTCGCCAGATGTGGTTCCAGCACGATGGAGCTCCGGCCCATTACACGAACGACGTGCGTCTCCATCTAAACGCAAGGTATGGCCAGCGGTGGATCGGGCGTGGGGGTCCAGTTCACTGGCCTGCCCGATCACCAGACCTCACCTGCTTGGATTTCTTCCTTTGGGGTTACCTGAAGGCCGAGGTATACCATACACCTGTCAGCAGTGCTGAAGAACTTGTGGCGCGCATTGTGGCAGCTGCAGGGCAGATCAGAGATACTCCTGGCATTGTTGGAAACACACACTCCTCAATGCGACGGAGGTGCGAAGCCTGCATCATGGCCCAAGGTCGAAATTTCGAGCATCTTCTGTAGTGTTATTTTTTGTAAATAAATTTCCAGTATCATTGATGTTTTTGGTCTAAATTTATTCAGAAGTGTTGAGCAGAGGTAGAAAATGTGTTTTCATTATTACTAACTGATCGTAGCGCCCCGTTTTCAGTTAGCGTCCGAAATGTCAACGAATTATGTTTTTTGCCCAAAGCGCCCCCTATCGATGTTTCTTTTTGTACCGTTCAACTGAGTTTCAGAGAGCCCCAGCAAACAGAATCATGAAAATGCATGCCATAAGTCAAGAAATCTGTTTGTTTATCTCTTAGGAGCCTTCGAGTTTCGACCACCCTGTACTTTGACATTTTATTCCGGCTCTTACGCTTTTTGCAGGGCTCTACTTTTGGGTTCAAACTTTAAGTTAGAGTATAAACTTTGGCGAGCATGTGTTAAATTATCAAAATAACGGGCTTAAAGTTGTTGTCTAGCTCTCCAAAGTCTGCAGCGCCCCCTATCCATGTTTTAAGAGATACGCTTATCAAATTGGTACTGAAGAAAGTCTAAACAAACAGAATCATTTCGACGCAACAAGCAAGAAAATCTAACCATTTCCCTAGTTTTTATGACGTTTCGAATTTCGGCACCCAAATTTTCGAAAGCGCCTAGCGCCTTACCATCGCGTCAGGGACCCTACATTCCCTATTCAAAAATGTTCGTCTAGGTGTGCTCTATCGATCCTTAAAGTTTGTCACCGACGAGCTGAATCACCCTGTATATAATTATAATTATAAATATACATTTTATTACTTTTCTAATTATATTTTGATATTTTAAAATGCCATTTTACATTTGCTGGATTAAATTTATTTCATTTAAGTACATTTAAAACTTTTATTTAAATGTAAAGTCAAACATAAAGTCTTTTATTTTAAACATAAGTAGTGTATTAATTTGAGACATTATATTTCATATATACATTTTAATGTTACTTAAAGTTTATCCAAGATAATTCTATTTTTAAAAATTTTGTTTGAAAACTTTTGTAATACATCAAATTATTTAACTTTTAAATAATTAAAATACATTTTCTGATTGCAAACATAGTAAAAATGTGTGAAAAAAATTGAATTTCATCATTGAAATTTCCTTTACGGATATTACTTTCACTTATCTATTGCAAAACTTCTATGAATTTTTACTTTCATTTAATATCCGGTAAGTTGTAAAATAAATATAAAAGATGTGCGGCCATCATTATGCTAAACGAGATCACGTGATATCTTTCACCATTTTCAAGAACGTGACGTGACTGCGGATTATTCAATTAAATATGGGATAGGTCAGCTGACACGAAGGGACAGTGATGGTTTTAACAAAGACTGACAAAGGATGCACAGGAATAAAACGATTATCTTTTGTAAAGGGATTTAAATTATTTAAATACAATATTAAAAATGTGTGCTTTTATGATGTGTTTTAAATTAAGCAAATAAATATTTTAAACAAATCATTAGATTTTTACTATAAAAAATAAATAACTTAGCAAATTTTCTACATTGTAAAAAAGGGAATAAAAAAATATGTAAATTTATTATTTTTTTTCTGGGAAACTAATATTCCTGGAACATTTTATTTAACGGCAACAACAAAAATTCATGCACTAGAATGTGTTACATGAATTTTTTTTTGTTGCCATGACGTAAAAAGTTTTCTTAAAAAAAATTTAAGAAACATTGCAGACTTTTATTTATTTTTTTTATTAATTTATTTTATAGTGTACGTAGTTATTTTAACAAAGAATGTTTATTATTATTATTTTCTTCATTCGTTTAATGCGTAGAATAACTGTGTTTAAATTTTATTTAAATTACTATTCTTAATTTCACAGTATTTGTACAGAATTAAAATATTTTACGAATATACCACGATAATCAATATTTATAATGTTTGCAATGCAAAACAATCTATAAAGTTAGTAATTTTTTTCAAGGAAATTGGGATGGCTAAAACATTTTCTATAACGACAAGAATAAAAATTCATTTAACAGATACACGATTGAACTGTATTTCACAATATCTGTAAAATTACGAACAATTTATCAGGAACTGGGACGCCTATAATTTTTATGTAATTGTAAGCCGAGATACGTGTAAAATTTAATAAGATTACTGGAATCTTAAAGGATTCATTTGTAAATCTACAGATTCCTGTAGCCAATTTCGTAGAAGAAATGTAACAACTTTATAGATTGTCTTACGATGTAATTATTATAAATACTAATTATCGTAACATATTCTTAAAATATTTTATTTCTGTACAAATAATATGAAATTAACAATAGAAATTTAGCAAGAAATACAAACACAGTTATATCATGTATTAAATGAATGAAGAAAATAATAATAATAAATATTTTTTTGTTTAAATAACAACTTGCATTTTAAAATAAATATAAAAAATATATAAATCTTCAATGATACTTAAATTTTTCACGGAAACTTTTTACGTAACGGCAACAGCAAAAATCCATGTTGCATATTCTAGTGCAGGATTTTTTGTTTCTGCCGTTACAAAAAATTTTCCAGAAATCCTAGTTTCCTAGGAAAAATTTAATAAATTTATTTTTTTTCTGTTTGTACAATGTAGAAAGTTTATGTACATATAATAATATACTGATATCCATTTGTTATTCTAAAAAATCTAATGATTTTTTTAATGCACATTTGTTTGTTTAATGCAAAACACATTATTGAAGCATATTTTTTAATACTGTATTAAAATAATTTAAATCACTTTACAAAAGAGCATCGTTTTCTTCCTATGCATCCTTTGTCAGTCTTTGTTGGAACCGTCATTGTCTCTTCGGGAAAGTGACATGACAGCTGAACCTGATTCTTCAGATGTGTCCTATCAGTTATTTATTGAACGATATAAAGTCATGTCATGTTCTTGAAAATTATGAAGTATTTCGAAGTCAGATATTTGAGATACATTGATATCCTTTATAATTATTTTCTAAACCTTCTAGAAGTTCATTATAAATGCACAATCGACATTTATGTTATACAGTTTATCATTCTGCAGTAAAGTTTATTTATGAACTACAAGACTTTTTTTAAAAATCCAGTTTGAAAAAAATGTTGTTGTTTTCGGTCTAGAAATATCTCAGACATATCTGAATCCTTCTAATGTTCTGATTTTTTTTCGTTTTCTGATTGGTCCATGTTGAGTGTCCACGTTCGATCTCCAGAACTCGTGCACTCCTGTTGTCACGATTCAAAAAAAAGTATTAAAAACTACTAAAAAATTAATAATTCAAAAAAAAAATTGGAATACAGCTTTAAAAAAAATTGCATTTAAGCACATTCCTATTTGGTCGTATCACGTACGGGTATCCATACTCCAATCGTAGTTTATTATTATCACCAGTAACATTTTATTCTGAATTTTGTACTTTTTAAGCTAAGCATTTTACATATTCAATAGGGCAAAAATATGTCACTGAAAAAAACAGGGATAAAAAATTGAAAATTCTGTAAAAAACATTAAAAAGAGATGTTATTTAAAAGTATTTTTCAAAAATATTCTCAGTAAAATGGTTAAAAGGACATTTTCCCCCCTATACGATGGTCTAAAAATTTATAATCTGCGATGTTTAGAAAGTTAAAAATTTGCAGTACCAAAAATTTTTAAACTGATATTTCATTTAAAATCTGTTTATGATTGGTCCAGGAATATTAATATTTAAAGGCATTCAAAACTCCTGACATCTTCGAACCTCAGGGTTTATTTATGTAATTTTTTATATTTTTGAAGTCTGCGATGTTTAGAAACTTAAAAATTCGCAGTACCAAAAATTGTAAAACTGGTATTTCATTTAAAATCTGTTTATCATTGGTCCAGAAATATTAATATTTAAAGGCATTCAAAACTCCTGACATCTTCCGACCTCAGGGTTCATTTATCTACTTTTTTATATTTTTAAAGTCTGCGATGTTTAGAAACTTAAAAATTCGCAGTACCAAAAATTGTAAAACTGAAATTTCATTTAAAATCTGCTTATGATTCGCCCAGGAATATTAACGTTCAATCCATGGCGTACGTATTATATAACTCTGTTATTATGTAAGCCACATTTTGAGCATCATTAAAAATTATGTTTTATTGTTATCATTTTAAAATGTAGAATTTATCTATTAGTCTAAAATCTTAATCTTTGAAATTATTACTTTCCAAACGGTTGCTGTAATTAGTTAACATATTAAGGACGAGTCTCTTTCACAGTTTTGTAACCCTTTAAGCAATACGAAATTTTACAAGCAAGTTTAACGATTCATAAAATTACAGCTACGGAAAGTATTGATATGGATATTTCTATTCTACAATCTCAGATATTTATTTATCATGTGCAATAGAAAAATAGCATTATTATACATTTTAAGTTAAATAAGCCTTTGAATCCAAAAACTACGTGACGGAAAAATCCGGTTAGGACGCTTAAAGGGTTAAATACCTCGACACAAGATTTTCCAACATAGTAACTTTGAATCGAACAAAATTTGAGATTAGATAATGTGAAAAATCCGAAACTATAAAAAGCCGGTACTGAAATTTAAAAGTTTTGTTCGCTTTTGAGAGCAAGTTTTCTTACCAACCGGCTTTAATGAGTTAAATTACATTTTTTTTTTTTTTTATGTCGCATTGTATATATCTTTTAAAAAATTAAGATAAAATAAAAAAATATATATATATGAGTGTATCTTACACTTTGACATACAAATATATAACCATATATAAACCATATTAGATAATGTGAAAAATCCGAAACTATAAAAAGCTGGTACTGAAATTTAAAAGTTTTGTTCGCTTTTCAGGGCAAGTTTTATTACCAACCAGCTTTAATGAGTTAAATTACATTTTTTTTTTGTTTTTTTTGTCGCATTGTATATATCTTTAAAAAAATAAAGATAAAAATTTATACAAATCTATCAGTGAATCTTACACTTTGACATACAAATATATCACCAGTTTCCAGAACGTGACGTGATTGCTGATCCTTCAGGTAGATAACGAATATTACGGGCGATGAACAATCAACTGCAGCGTTAAGTTTATGAATAGAGAATGCAATTTCACACCAAGAAAGACAAAGGATGCATAAAAAGAAAGTTATACACTTTAGAAAATTAATTGAACATAAAATTAGGAATTATGAAGGTACTTTTTTTTAATGCGCTATTAAATATAAAAGTTTTTAAAAGTTTTCTAGCGTATTTAAAGGCATTCAAATCTCCTGGCATCTTCAGAACTCAGGGCTTATATATGTACTTTTTTATAATAGGTATGGATTTATATTAACAAACTGATAGCTCAGAAAGATTGAATAATAAAAAGAAAACTATTTTTGGTGAATAAAATTTAATGGCACATTAGGTCTCAAAAAGTAAAAATTTTTGACAATTTTTTAGGCTTTATTTTATTTACTTTTTTATTTTATTTTATTTATTTATTTATTTATTTATTGCACTGCAAAAACATTGAAAAACATGAAATAAATGTAAATTTAATACTTTTATTTTGCTCATGGACTCTACAAATGGTATCTTAACGCATAGTAAAATTGTTTACGTTTTCTTTTTTGTACATTTCGTGCATTTCGTCTACAAGCCATTTTTATGTAACAGGTAGCTCGCTGAAAAAGAGCTGTAGGAAACAAATTACTATTTTGTTAAATTTTTCCTACTTTTTTTAGTTCTAAACATCTTGAAATGATTGAATCCATGAAATTCTCCCGTAAGAACGGAAGCTCTGGCTATTAGAATTACATACGCTAAATAATTAAAAAAGCTTTTCCGAAATTTTCAAATCATTTATTTTTCATATGACGATTTTAAGGCACAACACCCAGACTATCTTAAAAACTTCTTTATGTTTTACCATAAAATTTTCTATACGAATGTTTCCAGTTAGTCTGTTTAAACTGTACTCAAGATTTTCTTAAAGACGTTTTATGTAGTTATATAGTTGAAATGAAAAAAAAATTGGATCATCTAAAGAAAATTTTGTATTAAAAGTATAAAAGTTTTAAGTGTAAATTTATTTAAATTAAAGGTAATCACTTCACTTCAATCTGAGGTATCAGTAAACACAAAAATTATCGTTCTGGTAGATTATTATTATTATTATTATTATTATTATTATTATTATTATTATTATTATTATTATTATTAATTTTGCGCGTAAGCCGGTAATGCCAATTTTGATCTCATGAAAATTATAAAAATTTGCAACAACAAGGAATAACAAAGATTTTAATTAATAGTTAGCAATTATAGTTTTAATGTTTTTTGAAGGTTTTATAAAACCGCTGTGTACATATTTCACTATTTTTTTATTTGTGTCTTATTGGTGTTTTATATTTATTTTAGGTTATAAATTATATTACAATTTCATTGTTGTTTTCCCTACTTGAATATTTCAATTGTTTGTGAATTTCTTGTTATTATATTAAATTTACACTAATAACTTTATATAATACTTTATTAAAGAAATTCTTCTTCATTTTAAACTAAAATATAAATGCATTCATTGTATTATGAAATATTATATTGTTTCTTTATTTATTATTTTTATTTTTGCTCATTCCAAAATATAAGATAATTCTATAAAGTAGTTTTATTAAATACTTTTCTGGTATTTATACGTAAAATCTATTATTCTCTACTGCTTAAAAGGATTGCGAATGTAGTGATTAAATGCTCAATATTAGTCATCTTCGGAGCATTTATGTGTCTTTAATGGGACCTAATATTTCTTTTATCTCCACTATTCTTGTTCTTATTGCGAAGAGTAAATAGAAAATAACTATGAACTTTTCGAGGTCAATGTGAAAGCGTCATACTTATCATAGACCACAGAAATTAATAGAATTTTCTTAAGTGTTAAGATATGTAATACAATATATTAAATTTCGCAACTTGCATTTCTTTTGTGACAAATTTTATTATTTAAGGTATAAATATTTTATGCAAATTAACTGTAAGTATGAATTTCAATGATTAAGCCATGTTTTACTGAAACGCTGAAAGGATAACGTAGTGATTATTTATTTTATTAATTTTATTATTATTAACTAATTTGCGATATGGAAATCTGACATTGAATGTGTATATATTTTTTAGCTTATTAATAACATTGCAGTTTTTATCGTGGTTTTAGAAACATACACATTATTGGAAAATATTAATCAACTATATTAATAAAAAAATCGTAGTATGAAAATACATAGAACATGCATTTCTGTATTAAATAGCAATTATATAATGTATACTTTCTGCCATTCATGCGTAAAATTCCTTGTTCTCTATTACATTAAAGGATTGTGGATATTAGTGATTAAATGCTTACTATTAGTCATCCTGAGAGCGTTTATGTGTCTGTAATGGGATCTGATATTTTTTTTATTTGCACATTTCTTATTTTTATTGCTAGGTGTAGTAGAAAAAGAATAATTATGAACTGTATGAGGCCAGTTTGGAAGAAAATCATTTCCCATTTAATACAGAAATTATTGGAATTATCTACTGTTAAAATGTGTAAATCACATATCTGCCAATAATTACAATTCTTAAATTATTTAAGGGGTATTTAAATTATATATCTATTTGTAAGTAAGACTTTTGATTGTTTAGCAAAGTTTTACTGAAATGCTCAAAGAGAAATAGTGATTATAATTTTCATTATCTTTATTATGATTATTTTATTTGCCACATGAAAATCTGGTATTTGAAAATTTATATATATATATATTAGGTTATGAATAACATTACAGTTTTTATTTTAATTTTTGAAACATGTACATTATTTTAAAATGTCAATTAAACAGATTAATCAAATTTAAAACAAAAATATTTTCATATTAATCTGAAAACATAGGAAAAATGTTTTTATTGTAAAATGAAGCAGTTATATTATATAATTTTCTGCCGTTTTATGCGTGAAATCCGTTGCTCTTAAAATGATCACGAATGTAGTCATTAAGTGCTCCATAATAGTCATCTTCAAAGCATTTATGTGTCTTTAATGGAACCTAATATTTCTTTTATCTGCACTATTCGTTTTTTTATTGCGAGGTGTAATAAAAAGAATAATTCTGAACTGTACGGATGTATCTGAAGTCGTAATATTTCCTATAAACGCAGAAATAATTGGAATTGTATTTTAGGATGTGTAAATAATGTAACCTTCAGTATTTTTAGTATATTTCGGATTATTTAAGAATCCCTTATTTTATAAAAACAAACTACAAATAACACTTTCCGGGATTTATCAAAGTTTTACTATAATGTTTAAAGAAAAATTCAGGTTTTTTTTATTATTAATTCTTTTAGAATTATATAATTTGCTATATAAAAACCTGACATTAAAGCATTATATATATATAAGGACAAAAGTCACATTATCCAAAATTTAAAAAATCCTGTTTTTTCGGGTGTTCCAATGAAATTTTTGGCTATTAATTAATGTTATGATTTGCAAATCACGTAACTTACAGTAATTTTACGATATTACTTATAATTTAAGGAATATTTTACTCAAACTATCTGTAAGGAACACTTTAGATGGTTTAGCAAAGTTTTATTGTAATGCTTAAGAAAAATTCAGCGGCCATTTTTTATCAATTCTTTTAATATTAATTAATTTGCCATATGAAATCTTATCTTTGAATCTTTATGTATGTGAGGACGTGAGTTTAAACACGTAAAATTGTTAACGTCCTTCTCGTTTTTCGAAGTAGGTTAATAATTATTAGTATTTAATTTGTAAAATATATGTATAAAAATATAATACTGAAAAAAATATTGTACACACGTATGTCAGCAGTGGGGTTGGAACCCAAGTTCTCTTTCGAGAACCAGAGCTTAAACCTGATGCCTTAGACCGCTCAGCTATCCTGACTGCAATCCATTCGGCGAAATTATTCAACGTAATTTTTTCGAAAGTTTATTATTTTAGTACTTTTCACTGATAAAAAGATCTCTGAAAGTCTGTGCTAATGGTTAAATACAAAGTATTCTTGATAGCATAATTAGTATTTAATATGTAAAAATTAAAATACGATAAAGGTTCTTTTATATATGCACATAAGGAGTGGGGTTCGAACACACCATTTCTTTCGAGAACCAGAGTTTAAATCGTGCGCCTTAGACCACTCGGCCATTCTATCTGACTACGCTCAGCGAACATATTCAACACGTTTAATTAGCGAAAAATCCCTAATTTTATTAGTTTTTGCCTAATTACTAAAAAAGTACTGAATTTTGATAAAACGAAAGTGGTACCAATTCGAAAGCATTCCTTTTCATTTAAAACAAAAATAACAGAAATCAGTTTCACAGTTTTTAAGTAATCAGTGAACATACATTAAAAAAACATACATACTTGTTGAATAGATAACCTCCTCTCCTTTCTTGAAGTCGGTTAATTACATTACAATTAATATTTCGGTTTTTGAAAATATACTTCAGTCAAGAATATTAATTAATCATATAAATCGAACTTCTGAAAAATATACTTAAGGTAATCTGAAAATATTTAAAAAATGCATTTATTGTATTATAAAGTTATTATATTATATACCATTCAGCCATTCATGCGTAAAATTCATTCTCTTCTACTACTTAAAAGGATTGGGAATGTAGTGATCAAGTGCCCCATGTTAGTCATCCCCAGAGTATTTCTGTGTCTCTAATGCTACTTAATATTTCTTTTACCAGCGCTATTCTTATTTTTATCTGGAAGAGTATTAGAAAAAATAATTATGAGCTATATGAGGTCAATCTGGAAGCGTAATACTTCCCATAAGACTCAAAAACTATTGTAATTTTCTTGTGTGTTAGGAGGAGCATTTTTTCGTTTATTGCCTTTTAAAAGGCGCATCGTACAAAGAATTTTGATGAATTTTCTTCATCAATGTATGTTATTTACGAATCTACATCTAAAAAATGCTGTTGAATTTTAGGAATTATTTAATGTATTACGATGTGTAAATCATATATTTTGTAGTACTCTTGAGATATTCTGGATTATTTAACACTAGAACGCCGGGCGGTGTCATTTCGACACCGCAACGTGTAAATTCCTATCTAAAATCTGTAAATTATAACGGAAATTTTTTATGTCTCTCGACTTTTATTAAACATGTGGGTAGAACTCGCATCGAAATTTTTTTTTGGAAATCGATTTATTCAAACTTGGTTTACGGGCTAATTTACCTAGAACGCCGGACTGGTGTCAATTGGACACCCCAATAAATTCATTTCCCCTAATTTTATTTTCGTTCTTCTGTGCGATAATTCCACACACGATCGTAGTTCAGGGGGATCTCAGAATGTTTTTTCAACACCTGGTCATCACGTGATTTGTTTCAGCTGTAACAACACCTGCCACTGAGATTTTGTTTATTACAAAGATAGTACATATATGGTTGTTCCCAAATTACGACTAGTAAAATTTCGTGAGATTTTATTTCGTTCTTTTTACTTTTTATGAATAAACTTAAAATGTCTCGTAAAAGGGGGCTTACTGCGGATGAAATTACCGCGCTTCTGAGAGAATTGTCAGATAATGAATCAGAAGGTGGAGAATTATACGAACTGTATGATGAATGTGATAGTGAAAATTTTATTCCTGTTATATCATCTGAATCGGAAAGCGATGACGATATTGAAATTAATTATTCTGAAAATCAGATTGAATTTATGGCTCGCGATGGCTCACGCTGTAAAGAATGTGGTTCTGGAAGTGCAACCGGTATATTAGCAATATAAAATATTTTGCGAAAAAATAGTGGTCCAACTAGTTATGCAAAAAGAAAGTGAATTATGACAGTGTTACTTTTTATAGACAGAAGGATTTTACAGCAGATAATAAAATGCACAAAAACAGAAGATCGCCGAGTATTAGAAAATGATGCTTGGACTCATTCAGAATAGGAACTTTTAGCTTAAATTTCGTTTTTATATGCACATGGAGTTTCAGGAGCTACAAGCCTGGAACTTCATTCATTATGGTTTACAGAACGAGGTATAATTTTTTCTAAAGAAACCATGTCCAGAGACAAAATTTGTGAAATATCAAGATTTTTGAGTTTTGTTATCAAATCAACTCGTCGTAATCAACTTAAAGATGATAAATTCGCAATGATTTCGGAAGTATGGAATCGTTTTATTCAAAATTGCATAAGCTGTTACAAACCAGGCCAGAACATAACAATTGACGAACTGTTGTTTTTAAGCAAGACTAGCTGTCCGTTTACTCAGTTTATAGCATCAAAACCTGATAAATACGGGCAAAAAATTTTGATAGCTGTGGATTTAGAAAGTGGGTATATTTTAAACACATTTCCCTACTTATGAAAAAATAAAGAACGAGATCAAAGTCAGAGACTTTCTGAGTATGTAGTTTTAAAATTTATAGAACCTTTTAAAAATATGGGAATAAATGTTACAGTTGACATTTTTTTACTTCTCTTGAGTTGGCAAAGAAACTAAAGGAAAGGCCGACGAGTTTAATTGGCATGGTAAATAGGGCCAGACGAGAAATTCCAGAATGTATAAAATCAGGAAAAGAAGAGTTGTATTCAACAAAAATATTGAAGAATGAAGAATCGGGCTCAACATTTACAGTTAATCAATCTAAAAAGAAAAAAAATGTGATAATTTTTAGTTCTATGCATTCAGGCATCATAATTGCTAACAATTCAAAGAAAACACCTGAAACCGTCAGTTTTTATAATGAAACGAAATGTGGCGTAGATATTGTTGACCAAATGGCAAGACAATACTCAGTCAAAGCAGGTTCAAGAAGATGGCTAATTCACAGATTCTACAATATTTTAGACTTTGCTGCCATAAACGCTTGGATTGTTTTTAAACGTGTGACGAGAAAAAACATAATAAGGCGTATTTTTATACAAACACTAGCTGAAGAAATGCCGAGCAGAATACATTGAAAAATCCACCAAAAGAAGCAGGAGAGATGAAGAAGAACTGCGGACTGAAAATTCTTCTAAGCATAGGAAATGCGAAGTTAAAAAATGTCATAGAAATGTGACAAAAATAAAGTATGTTCTTCTTGTAATAGAATGACATGCGGTAAATGCACAGAAAATGTTACCTATAAATGTATTGACTGTTAGTAATGTAAGTAGTTATTTCACTTCTTTATATTTTCATATTATCCTGCAAAAATATTCTTAAGTTACAGGCATGATAATTATTTGTGTGTGCCATATGTATGCTCTTATCATCTAGCAAAATTTTTCTTATATTATAAATAAAATATAATTTGTGTGAAATATATTTCTACATATCTCGAAAAATTAAGAGTATTTTACAAATATAATAATATTTTTGCGTACTTTAAGCTTTTTAATTTAATCTTGTAAAATTTTTCTTTCTTTTTTTAGATTTAACATTATTTGTGTGTTCTACATGTATTTGTAAAAAGAATATTAAACTGTACATTTTTTTCGAAATTTTTTTTGCATAATATCAACCAGTGTCAAAATGACACCTGGCCGGCGTTTTAGGGGGTAGCAATATTTCAGGCGTTCTAGTGTTAGGTATATTTATTTTATATAAACTGATATACACGTAAGAACAAAATTTTATTGTAATGCCTAAAGAAAAATGCAGCGATTTTCCTCTATTAAATCTTTTAGAATTATTTATATGCAACATGACAATCTGAAATTGAAACTTTTTATGTATATTAGATTATAAATAACATTATATAAATTATTTTGGTCTTTTAATTACATACATTATTTGAGAATAACAATTAATTATATTAATCAAAATTTTGATGCATTTATTTATCGTGATCAGAAAATATATGATTAATGTGTATATTGTATTAAGGAGCTACTATATACTTTACTGCCATTTATCCGTAAAATTGAGCCCTGTAAGTATTAGAATTTTTATATATATGAGGCCATTCCTTTTAAAAGGCGCATCGTACAAAGTTTAAAAATCCAATTTTCTTCGTGATTCCGTTATTCTCTACTGCTGAAAAGTATTGCGTATGCAGTCATTAAGTACTCCATATTAGTTATCCCTTGAATTATATGCATTATTCTTATTTTTATTGCAAGAAGTAATTGGAAAAATAATTACGAAAAGTACGAAATCAAACTGAAAGTGTAGTATTCACCATATAATACAGAAATTACTGGAATTCTCTTATGAGTTAGGATATATATATATATATATATATATATATATATATATACAAATGTATCTTGCAATACTTTTGCAATTCTTCAATTATTTCAGTTAATAAATTTTATTACAATTTTATTCTTGATTGTTCTGTTAGCGACTTTCAAATTATTTGTGAATTTCATTTCTCAATACTTACAATAATAACGTTATTTAATACATTTTTAAAGTATAAATATATATTTGCCTATTCCAAAATATAGGTTAAATGTATTTAGTGCATTATCACTAAGTTATAATTAATATCTTTCAACCATTTATGCGTGAAATCCCTTATTCTCGACAAAAAAAAAGTCAATTTTACTCCCAAAACTTCTGGAAGCAGCGTTGGCAACAGTTTTTGCCGTAAACATTGCAATAAAATTAGATGTATTTTTTAATTACATCCAGTTTTACTGTAATATGTTCGGCAAAAATTGCTGACAACATCCTTAATAGGATTGCGATTATAGTGATTAGGTATTTAATATTTGTCATCCCTTAGCATTTATGTGTCTTTTATCAACAATATTCTTATCTTTATTGCGAGCAGCAATAGAAAAAATAAATACGATCTGTACGAGGTGAAACTGAAAGCCCTATAAAACAAAGAAAATTTTGCAATTATCTTACATGTTAGGGTGTGTAACATAGATTATATATTAAATCACGTAATTAGCAGTACTTCTATCATATCTTAAAATATTTCAATGCTATTTATACTGATTTAAAATACACATCTTCATAATTGTTAACACAATTTTCAGCATTCTTATACAGGGATAACACGGATCTAAGCTATTAGTAATCAGTTTATGTTCCAAGATTTTTTTTTAAGTTTTGTATAACCGTTGTATGCATACTTCACTATCTTCCTTATAAAATTATATCTTATGTATTCTTTATATATTTTTTCCAGTTAATAAATTTTACTGCAATTTTATTGTTGATTGATCTATTTGCGATTTTCAAATTATTTGTGAATCGCATTTTGCAATATTAAACAAATATTGATAATATTATTTAATAAAACATAAATATGTTTTTTGCTTATACCAAAATACAGGTTAAATGTATGAAATGTATTAAAAAAATTATATTATACACTTTTCTATCACTTATGCGTAAAATACATTATACTCGACAAGGTAATAGAATTGCGAATGTAGTGATTAAATGATTAATATTAGTCATTCCCAGACTACTTATGTGTCTTTAATGAGACCTAATACTTTTTTTATCCGCACTATTCTTTTTTTTATTAGTAGCAGTAATAGAAAAATTAATTTTAAACTGTAATAGATCAACCTTGAAGAGTAATTTTGCCATAAAACGCTGAAATTATTGAAATTACTTTATTTTTTAGAGTGTGTAAGTCACATAATTTGCAGTGCTTTTACGATATTATTCGATATTTAAGGTGTATATATTTTATATAAAGTAATTGTAAGTGACTTTTTACGCTAGCAAATTTTTCTGTACTGCTTTAAGAAAAATGCGGCTATTGATTATTAATAATTAATGTACCATATGAAAATTAAAAATTGAATATTTATATATAAAAATACATTAAAATAACATTATAATATCTATTTTGGTCTTTAGAATGCATGTATTATTTGAGGATAACAATTAATCATATTCATCAAAATTTGAAAAATATATATTTATCGTAATCCAAAAATGTAAGATTAACGCATTTATTGTATTAAAGAGAAAATATATAATATATACTTTTCTGCCATTCATGCATAAAACCTGTTATTCCCAATAGCTTAAAAGGATTGCGAATGTAGTGATTAAGTGTTTAATATTACTCATATCAAGAGTACTTTTGTGTCTTTAATGGGACCTAATGTTTCTTTTATCTGCACTTTTATTATTTTTATGGCGAGGTGTAAGAGAAAGAATAATTATGAATTGTACGAGGTCAGTCTGAAAGCCAAATACTTCTAATAAAACACGGAAATTATTGGAATTCTCTTATGTATTAATATGTGTAGAGCGTATAATATATTAAATCACGTAACTTGCAGTAATTTTATGATAACTTGCTTATTTAAAGAATATTTATTTTACATAAACTGGCTCAGAGTGGGACGTTGTTTGATCTAGCAAGTAATAATTATGAAAAATATAAAGAAAGATAATTATAGATAGTAATAATGTATTAATTTACTTATCCTGATCATTCAGTTATAATACTATTGATGATGCCTGATCATCTATCTATACGTATATTAAAAACACGAGGATACTATTTTAGATACCTGCCGTGAGCATTCTACTGTAGTAAATTTATTAATAATTACTTTAAATTGAAGGGGCCTATTTGTGGATATACGTGAACTAGATATGTTTTTAAATATTCAAATATTTTTATTTAAATTTATTTTTAAATACTTTCAGAAAAATTAATTTAAAATGGTGGCAATTGTATATTTTTTATTGTTTTACACAAAGGTGAAATAGTAGGATTTATTTACTTTTATTTATTTTATTCCTATTAAAAAAATTTCCCGTTACATTAAAAATTATATTTTAATATTTTTAAAAAGTTCCCTTAAAGGTTGTTGCATTTTGGTATTTTTTTCATTCATTTGGTGCTAAGTTCGAGATGCTAAACATGTAATACTTCCGTTAAATAAAAAAAATCATACTGAAAAAAGATAAAACAAAACAGTTACTTTTTTTAGGGTAACTAAATAATTTGCACCCTTTCCAATATTTTCAACTCAAATGTACTGAGTTTGCAACATCTATAGCGCAATTAATAGCATGCAAAATTATAGCCGACAATCGTGGCATTAAGTTTGAAAAAAATATTTATTATTAATCTATCGAATTTAACACATTTTTTAGGTGGAGAGGTGAGAGGACCGCACCTAAAATATAAGATGATGAAAAAGTCAGATAAGTTTATATTTTACAGGAGAACAAAAGTAAAATGAAGCTCCAGAACCCCAATTAATAACTTCTCCATAATTATTTTGATTACAGGTTATATATTACTTATGTGAATAAAGCTTATTTATCAATAACTTACCAGTTACAGTTTTATAATTATAACATTTTAGTAACATTAAGATATATTATTTATTTATTTATTTATTTTTTTATTTATTTATTTTTGAGAGAAATCAAGCATTGTAAGAAGAAATTTTACTTATAAATGATATAGTAAAATTTATTAGAAATCAATGCTTCAGTTCCTTTTTAAACATCTGCGAAATTCGATTGGTGTCACTTCCTAATAACTGATCTTTATTGTATTTTACTGATTATATATAAGTTTAAAATTTTATTTTTTATTAGACAACTGATTTTTATACGAATAACATTTCTCAAACTTTAGATTTTGAAAGATATACTAATCAATATACACAAAAAAATGAAGATAAAAAAATCAGCATAATGATGTACTCATATCTAATTCAGGATGATTTGATCAAAAGTCAATAGATATATTCTCAATTTTGCAGCATTATTAAACAATTATAAAACAATAATTGTGTACTCTGCAATGCTTTATCATATTCATCGAAGCATAAAATATGGTTATTAATATAAATATTAAACTATGTAGAGTACTTTTATTGCTACTTTTAGTACTTTTGCTACTTACATTGAGTACTTTTACTACTGCAATTTAAACATGCTTTCAAATTATGCTCATGTGTTACAAAATAATGGATATAGGTATTTTAATAGTAATTTCGCTATTTCCCTTAATCAATACTCAATTAAACATTTCTTGTTAATAATTTTGAGCTGTTAATAAATATAAGTACACTTTTTCTTTCATTAGTAAGATTAGGGTGGCGGTGCCTTATGATTTATATTCGATTATGATCATGGATTCAAAAATGAGTGCACATGCTTCTCAATTTTGAGTGCTTTTGAATCGGAGTTATTTCGAGTATAAGACATATTAAAATTTGAATAAATATTACTAAATTTCGAGAACTCGTTTTTTGCAGTGTAACGTGAATTTTTTGTCGAGATGTGTGTGACAAAAGGTAACAGCTAAAAACTTTTTGTGATATAATTAGAAGACTTAAAACTTGCACTTTCCTAGCTTTGAAAATATTGTATATTTGCCTCTGCTATCTACAACTTCCACTACGTACATGTAATGATTGTGCGGTTTTCATCTAAGACTAGACTTTAACTTTTCTTATTTATTACTCTGTTAGGACTGCTTTATCTATATATGAATGAAACGAATATTATTTTAACGGTGCTTCTATTTTTTACATAATTAATCAAGAAATGTTTTCATTTACAGCCCAAGATACGAAAAATAAAATAACACAATTATAAATAAATTTTTTTTTTTAATTTTAAACTTCAGATAAGCATTGTGACACAAGGTAACCGAGTTATGGCAGATATCTCTTCGGATGTAACGATAACAGGATTGTGGTCTAAACAGTGCTGTTAAGTACTGTGAGAATTATCTTTTCCTGTATTATTTCTCCCTGTTTAAAACTTGAAAAGTAAAGAAAAATATGCGCAGTTATATCTAGAATAGAAGTATATTTACAAAACCTTTTACTGTAACTAATTTTGTAGGTTTATTATAAATCTATGCAGCAGTTACACATTGTTTTTCATCAAATTTCAATGGGTTCCACCTGTTGCAAATTTAAAAAACTTCACAGAAGACATATTTTGAACATGTTATATAAAGCAAATACGAGAGATTTGTTCGTCAAGTACCAATATTTTGAATGGAAATATTAACTATGTAGGAATAGCAAAATTTTCAGAAGAATTTTGTGTGATATTTTAGCAAAAGAAGTTTGATGTGGAGATATAAGTGTGATATAGAGAAGTTTTTAAGGAAGATTTGAAAATTTTATAATGGGAACAATTGTTCCGGAATAATGTTTGTGAAACCTGGAGTTTAATGAAGTCATTAACACGGCCTTGCCAATTAGAGGGTTAAAAAGCATAGCAGAAAACAAATATAAAACCTGTTTTTTTAAAGCAAATACGAGATATTTGTTCTTAAGTATCAATATTTTCAACAGGAAAATTAACAATATAAGATTAGGTTAATTTATCACACGAATTTTATGTGGCATTTTAGCACGCTAATTATTTTTTTAAGGGGAATTCGAAATTTATTTCAAACCTTTTTCAAAGAATTGATAATTTAACACAAAATAATGCGAAGTAGGAGTTTTTAATCACATAAATAACTGACAGAGAAGAGCTATTTTTGATGGAAAAAATTAATTATTGATAAAACTTTTCTTTTTAACACGAAAAAATCATGAAATCAGATGCATCTCTTTTTCAGTAAAAATTATGAAAAATCATGTATAAAACAATTAAAAAAGAAATTTAGAGGAATATAGACTGCTTGGTAAGATTTTTAAAAATGGCAAATTGGCAATTGCTTTAAATTGTTTGTTTGCATTATTAACTTAGATTATTTCTTAGATAATTTGCTTCATTACTTATTACATTATTTATTTATAATATTTGTTTACATTAGAATGGAATATTTAGGTTAACAGAATTAGCGAATTCTCCGTATAGCCACCTAGTTAGATGGCGAACAATCGTTAAATCCGCGATCTAGTTATAGATATAAATGTAAACAAACAAAAAAATAGAAGGGTCAAAAATAGAAGAAAGGGTTTTTAATCACAAGAAATTTAATCATAGGTTTTTAATCATAGAAAAACTAATTACAGAAAAAGCTGTTCTTTTTAATACGAAAAACAAAAGAAAAACCATGAAATAAGATGCATCTTTTTTTTTTTTAGTATCAAAATTCATGTATGAAACAAGAAAAAAAAATTAAGCGTTCCATTCAAAAACATTTTTGATTAACTTTGAAATCTGCCTGCGGCTGTAGGCTGACACGGCAGAGATATTTTTTCTAAATTCAAATTTGTGTTAATGCAAACAAAATGAATCGGAAAAAAAAGTTTAGTAACAAACAATAACATATTTTTTTTTTTTAGCTTGTGAAGATCATACGATTTTTATTGCTATTTTTGTGAACTTACAACAAAAGTAATGTTTCTTTATTCAGTAAATAATAACTTATACAAAAGAAAATGTGAAATGTATAGGTATATCTGTAGTACAATGGAATTTCCAGTAATGTCGAATCTTTCAATGATGCAATACATTTTAAATTTTAAAAGATTATATGATTTCAAGACAAGTAATATTTACAATATAAGATATTTAAAAATAAATTAAAGCTTTGCATTTAAATTATTATTTAAATCGTGGGTTGTAAAATGTATTGATTTTAAGATATGAAAATTAAAATTTATTATACACTTTTTTAACTTTATCTCTGTTGCAATAAACATAAGTTATTTAAAAATTATCATTTTAAAACTACAAATGTAACAGCTACATGTTTTATAAAACTCTAATTATTGAAAAATATCTTTTTTTATACTTGCGAAACATCTCTAGTAGTATTGTATATTCAGAAAATAACGAGAGAAATGTGTATGTTAGTCTATAAGCAGATGATATTTTCGTCGAATTAAATAAAGTTTTTGAAATTTTTAATGTAATAATATTTTGTTGTTCAAGAACATTTAAGGAACATGAAATAATGGTATCGTAGATTTAAATGTATAATGCAATACACTTATGTAACGTTTTATAATTATTTAAAGAAATGTTAGGTCATATCGGATGAATAAAATTAATAAAAAAACAAAAAGCGGTGTTTTAATTTAATAACTTTAGGCTTAAGAAAATAACACTTTTTTGCTAAACATTATAGTAAAACAAAAGAGTAATATTAATGTACTAACAATCTTCTCTTTTTCTGATTAAACATAGATATTCAATACCTACATAAAGAAAGAATAAAAAGTTTGATTTTAGATACAGATTTACGTACAATTCGTTCTAAATCTTTTCGATTGTTTAAAAAATGTATATTAAAAAATGTTTGAGATGTAGTTGTGAAATTCAGTATAATTAGATTAAATATGGAAAATCTGATTTCAATGTTAAATTATTTTACAAAACGGAGATTTTATTTGAATCTACTTTTGAAGGGTACTTAAAACTTTTCATGTAATCTATTTAAGGGATTTTATCTTGTAACTTGTTGGTCTTGCTATAACAATGTGAAAGAACAGTGTAAATAGGCAAAAGAAAAGAAACGATTTGAAAAAATAACACTGAAAGACTTTAACAAGTAAAATCTAGAAGAAGACAAGCACAAAACGACTTTTAAATGTTTCAGAAAAATAGTTTTAAAGATGTACTTTATATTACGTTTGATAATATGTTTCATAAATATTGAATTCGTAATATTGATCTTGTTTAATAAATTCGCTTCACTAGATTATTAGAAGTAGAAAATACGTTGTCGAAAGATTCCTTTAAAGGTTACGAGTGCGTTCAAATTTTGTGTTAATGCTGAAATTAATATATTTCTTTATTAAAATCGAGTGTAAAATCAAACTTCATGATCGAATGTAAAATAGTAGAATAGTAGAATTAAACGTACAACAGTCTTATTTTATGATATTGTATTTGTAAGTAGCACTTTACTATTCCCAAAATATTTTTTACATGTTAATTGCTGATAAATAGAGGCAATTATATTATGTTATACACAGTATTCAACTGGTTAGAGATGTGTTTTGAGACAAATAGTGAATGCATTAATTAAATTTAAATGCTTTAGTAACTAATTTATATTGCCTGTGTATTACAAAAAAACCAAACAGCCATGTTAAAGTACTGATATTTTTCTTGTATTATAAATTTCCTTTCACATTTAAAAATTAACTTTTTTTTTATAATGAATTCGTATTCATGGCATTGAAAAGAATATTCAATTTAAGATATAGTTTTGTTTTATAATATAAACCATTTATGATTAAAAATATGTATACAAATAAAAAAAAATGTTTAGGTAGAAGTTAACGAAATTTTATAACACTGATAATAATGTAGAAAATCTTATTTCATTTTTTTCAAAGCGGAGATTTTATTTGACTCCAATTTTGAAGATGATTTCAAATGTAAATCATCATGTTTTACATCATGTATATCATCATATATATCATCATGTTATTCAAATCTTTTAATGTTACCTATTTATGAGTTTTTATCACGTCAAACGCTGCTGGCGCTTTAAATTAAGAAAAAGCATTCTAAATCAACAGAAAAAACGAAATATTTGAAAAAAAAAAAAAAAAAAACAGGGAAATACTTTAAAATAAAAAAAAACTTCGAGAAAGATAAACACGAAATGACGTTTAAATCTTTCAAACAATAGTTTTAAAATGTACGTTACGTATGCAAGTTTTGCTTTAAACATGTTTTACAATAAGTTCCATACAAATTGAAAGCATAACATTGATATATTAGAGTGGTTAAAATTCACTTATGAAATTTATACTAATCAGATAATAAGAGGAAAATCATAAACAAAATCTCCATTTTTAAATTATATTTCAAAAGAGAGATTTTATTTCAATTCACTTTTGAAGAGTATTTTTAAATCTTTCATGTAATCTATTTATGGGCTTTTCTCTCGTCATTGGTGCTCTTGCTTTAAAAGTTTGAAAAAGCATTGTAAATCAGCAGAAGAAAAGTAACTATTTGAAAAAGAAATAACAGTGAATGACTTGAAGATTAGAAAAAAATAAAGAAAATAAAATAAAGAAAATAAAACAAACTTGGAAGAAGACAAACATGAAACGACGTTTAAATCTTATTGAAAATAGTTTTAAAGATGTACTTTAAGCATGCATGTTTTGCTTTAAGCAGTGAACATGTTTTACAATATGTCCGATAAAAATCAATAGCATAGCACTGATGTTGTTTTAAAAATTCATTTCAAAAGGTTATTAAAAGTTTGGAAATATATTGTCGAAACATATCATTAAGAAATTGTTATAGTTCATGTATGTGTGATGTTCTAAGCTATTTTAAAGTTTATTAAAAATTTATGTTAATGCCACATTTCACTTAAATTCCCAATTTTCACCAATTATCGTGTAAAATAAACCCTATTATATAATATGTAAAAAAACGGGATAGTTTAATTAATCTCACAACTGTAATATTTTATAATAAAGCGTTCGCAGTTAATTTTTTCGTTAATAGTTGATTAATAAAAGCAGTTATATATATTTTCTATTAAAGTTCTGTTTTTAGACAAATGGAAATGCATTTATTAATTTTTATTATCTTATGCTCTAGAAATTAAAGCATTTTTACTGTGTGAAAATGAAATCTAAACAGCTATTAAAAAAAATTTTAATTATTCTTGTATTAGAAATATTTTCTTCATTAGTTAAAAATGATTTTTTGCAGATAACTGTAACAAAAGGATATTGAAATATACAATAGCGAATTATACAATTCACGACAAGCTTTTTGTGTGCAAATGTAAATCATCAATGCTTGAAAAATATATACAATATAACAAAAATTGTTACGGATGTAGATATGAAATTCATGACAATGAGGTATAAAATGGAAAATCTAATTTTTGTTTTTAATATAATTTTCAAAGCGGAGATTTTATTTGAGTCCACTTTTGAAGAGGAATTTTAAATCTTTCATGCAAGGGATGAATCTTTCATGTAAGGGATTTATGGGATTTTCATTTATAGGATTTTCTCTCGTCAATTGTTCTGTTACTTTAATAGTGTAAAAGAGCAATGTAAATAAGCGAAGGAAAAATAAGTATTTAAGAAAAATAACAGAGAAGGCCTTTAAGATAGAAAAGCTTAGAGGAAGACAAACATGAATATACGTTTAAATCTTATTGAAAATATTTTTTAAGATGTACTTTAACCTTTTACAGGCCAATGTTCCCAATTGGGAACATAAGTTTAAGCATTTATTAAAAATTTAATTTAATCAAAATCGATCAAAAAAAATTAGCAGAAATAGTAAAAGAATGACTTTATTTTTTGAAATCGAAGTTTTATTCCTATCATTAATGAGGCAAGGTACAGAAAATCATGTAAATGACCAATGACCACTGGAAAATGATCAGTCATAAAAATGATTTTTTGAAATAGATTTTTCGAATTAGAATAACTTGATATTTTGGAATATAAGTTACGTTCCCATCATTTATGGGGAAATCTACAGAAAATCATAAAAATTACCAATGGCCACTGGAAAATGACCGCCGGAAGTGACCAATGTTCCCAATTGGGAACATTCTGAAAATTATATATAAAAAAAAAAAAAAATCCACTATATTAATCACTAATATCTCTTAAATAAAGCATTAGAAGGCATAATGTCTAAAAAAGTAATTTAAAATATGCCTGGATCTGAATTTGGCCTGTAAAAGGTTAAGCATGCATGTTTTGCTTTGAGCGGGAATGTGATGTACAAATGTCCAATACAAATCGAAAGCATAATATTGATGTTGTTTCAAAATTTCCCTTCAAAATATTATTAGAAATTCAGAAATAAATTGTCGAAACATGCCATTAAAAAAGTGTTATGTTTCATGGATCTGTGATGGTTTAAAGTACATATAAATGTATGTTAACATATTAATGTTTATTTAATTAGCCAATTTTCACCGAATCGCGTATAAAAAAAGGTCTATAACGCAATATGTAAAATAAAATGATAGTTGGATTAATCTCACAAATGCAATACTTTACAATAAAATATTCACGTTTTTTTCGCTAATAGTGGATTAATATAGGCAATTATAAATTTTCTCAACTGATTGGAGTTCTTTTTGAAGCCAAAAAAAAAGCGGAATGTATTTATTAAATTATTTTTTATGGTATTCTAACTAAAGAATATTTTTTGTATGTTGCCGGAAATTTATTGAGCTACATTAAAGTATTAATATTATTCCTGTATTAGAAATTTTGTTTATTAGTTAAAAATAAATTTTTGCAGGTAATTGTAATAAAATGATTATTAGACATACAATAAGAAATAACAAATTACACAATTTACGATAAGATTTGTTTGAAAATTTAAATCATCAATGAATGAAATACATATACAACATAAGAAAAATTGTTCAGGATGTAGATATGATATTCATGGTAATGAGATATAATACGAAGAATATCGTTTCTGTTTTTTAAATAATTTTTAGGGCGAGATTATAACTGAATCCACTTTTGAAGAGGATTTTAAATTCTTTTATGTAATTTACTTATGGGATTTTTATCCGTCAATATGGTCTGTAAAAAACTGGCGATTTTACAGAAATCGTACTGGCAATTGTGACGCCAAGACAATTCCTTGTTTTTTAACTGAAAGATTTTCGAAAAATTTCAAAAAAAGTTCCATTTTCTTTAAGGGAAAAAGATGAATTATTTTCTGGAATTTATGGGAATATTTCTGTTTAAAAACTGTAAATTATACTGGCGTCCCGATTGCCAATATATTCTACCTAAAATTGGGGTTTTTTTTTTTCAGTGTTGCTGGAAAATTTAGGAAAAAAGCAATATAAATCAGTAAAAAAATGATCTCTTTTAAAAAATAACAGGAAAGTAATTTTAAAATCAATAGCTTATAGGAATATGAATGCAAAACGGCGTTTAACTCTTAAAGAAAATATTTTAAAAAATGTTTCTTATCTTTGCACATTTTTGTTTTAAACATAAACCTATTTCAGAATGTGTGTCATATACCGTATTTACTCGTGTATAAGGCGCACTTTTTTTTCAAAAAATTAGGGCAAAACTCCTAGGTGCGCCTTATACACGAAATACTTTTTTAATGTTGGATGCAGTCGAACGATACACATATGAAACAAGAAATTATTCAAAGAAGATATTAAAACTCGAAAAATGTTACTTAATTGATGTATTACTGCATATATATTTCATTACTTGCAGTTTTTTACTCAACAGAGCTAGTGACATTATTTAAACGCTAATTAGCAATTCTCTTTACCGTCACTCATTCCTATTTCCCGTCATTCTCTTAAAATCCTAAGTCTAAAAATGCTTTATCGTCTTGTTTTCTGGTTCCGTGTAATGTTTGTTTCGACTTTTTTTTAGCTGAAATTAATTTGGTCGTTTTTCATTAGCGTATCAAATTTATGGTGCGCGTTATACACGGGATTTTAAGAAATCGCCATTTTTACTTGTAAAGTAGTGGTGCGCCTTATACACGAGTAAATACGGTAAATAGGAAGAGTAATATTCATGTTGCTTCATAAATTCTTTTTACATTATTATTAAAGGTAAAGAAATTCATTTTTGAAACGAACTATAAAGGGAGTGTTATATTTGATGTATATGTGAGGTTTTACATTATTTTTAGTGTGTTAAATTTCAGCGTTATTGATGCCTTTCATATATTTCTATCTGAAAATCGAGTGTAAAATCAAGCTCGATAACAGAATGTAAAATAACGGGATTGTATTATTAAAAGCACAACTGTAATATTTTATGATATAATGTTCTAAAGTTACATTTCATTATTCTCAAAAGCTTTTTTTTCACTAATAGTTAATAAATAGAGAGAATTATGTATTTATATTCAACAATTTCGTATTGAGCATGAGAAAAGTAACAGATAGAATTAGCTAAATCTCAGTGTTCCAAAAACAAATGCATTTTTTCTGCAGATGTGAAAAAAATCCTAGAAGATTTAGCAACACTAAAGTATTGACAGCATTCATTTATTACGCATTTTCTTTCTGAAAAAAACTGCGGATAAATATGATTCATGTTCAAAATCTATAATAAGAATTAGTTACATTTTCCAATTTTTGATATTACTTTGTTTGCAGCTTTAGAAGTTTAGTGTTTAATAATATCTATATATAATAATAAAACTATTTTAAGATCTAATCATTATGTAATCATGATAATGTTATTAAATGTGAATAGTCTTGTTTCCATTTTTAATATAATTTTCGAAGCTGAGATTTTATTTGAATCCACTTTTGGAGAGAATTTTTAAATCTTTCATGTGTAATCTATTTATAGGATTTTCTCCCTTCAATTGTTGCTCTTGCTCTAAAACTTTGAAGGAGGAATGTAAATCTGTAAAAGAAAAGAAACTGTTTGGAAAAATAACAAGGAAAGTCTTTAAGATATAAAAGCTTAGAGGAAGACAAGCACGAAATGACGTTTAAATCTTTAAAAAAATGTTTTAAAGCTGTTTTTTATTATGCATTGATTTACTTCAAGCAGTGAACTTTATTTTAATTTTTAATTTTTAATTTTTTTTTAACTGTATACCAGATACGTATTGAAAGAGTAATATTGTTGTTGTTTCAAAAATTCATTTCACAAGATTATTGAAAGCACAGAAATATTTCATCAAAACATATTATTAAGGAAGGGATAGGTTTGATATATGTGTGATGGTTTAAAATAGTTTAAAATGAGTTAAAAATTAGTTTTGATGTTGCATTTTTTATATTTCTTTATGGAAATCGCATGTAAAATCAATCTCGATTACAAAATATATGATAAACAGAGAAATTAAACACAAAACTGTTATATTTTCTGACAGAGTATTTAAAAGTTACTTCATTTCCTTATTTCTAAAACCCTTTTTTTAAGGGGGTATTAGTCGATAAATAAAAGAACATAATTGTGAGTGATTTCAAATACTTGCAATAAGAAAATAGATATGTTTTAAACCTTACTTATAACTTTGTAAACCATCATAGATCATCACTGTTTAAAATATATAAATAAGCTAGTCTGATGTACCAATTCCAAGACTTTCTTCTATCTCATATATGTTAATGTTTCAAAAATTGCTATCACAGTACCAAAATTAAAGGTCTATTTATGTTTATCAGAAGAATTTTAAAAAGTTAAAATTCCATGCATTAGTTCTTGAGATATGAATATTACTAGAATCGTGTAGATCCAGCAAAATGAGGCAAAGCTCCGGCACCCGTTGGGTAAAATTTCGCCAGTGCACAGTCATCCTCAACGTCCCGTAAGGCATGGTGACGTCACTGCGACGTCGTTGTGAAGTCACACTGTGACTTTGTGACTATCGATTGTCGATGAGAAGTCACGTGACGTCGGTCTGAAGTCACAATGACTAAAATAGGAAGTCGTTATGGCCGTTTAAGAGCTCGTTTGTGACGTCACATTGTGACCATTTTGTGAAGTCACGGTGTGACAAATTTGTGAAAAATGTGTCATTTGTGACTATTTTGACATTAACATCGTGATGAAACCGTGACAAAAGCAATGTTGTGACAAAAGTGTTTTTTAAAGTAAATAACATGTTTTAAGGAATTTTTGTAATCTTCTAAAAATTTTTAAATAAGTCACATCTCAGTCACAATGTGACGCCACTGAGTGGTGGCATTTTGGTCAAAGATGTGATGTGATCACAGAGACTCACAGTGACGTCATTGTGACGTCACTGTGACCATGCATGCTATGAGGGGTATGTCAACTTCTGAATGATTTTAGAGTTTTGAGAAAATCTGTGCATTAACCCTTTGCGGTGCAGATCATTTTAATGAGGAAATGTTGAAATGAAAGAATGATACCAGAATTTGAAACCAAATTTATTTTCAAATACAAAAAAGTTATATTTCGCACATATAATAAGCGAATTTTTTTTACTAAAATTCTGCAGCCAATATGGCCTTTGGTAATGAAAACTAAGTGTTTTTATAGACCAACCACCGCCTTTCAAGGAGTTAGGTTTGACATAAAGGTATTGCAAGAATCATAAAAAAAAACAATCATAGCAGAGCCACCTGTTGCAAGATTGATATTTAAGCTAAATAACAACAATTTGTGTAAACGTCTAAATCAATAATTAGATAAAAATTCTTGCATTAGTTCTTAAGGTAGACGTTTTTAGGTAATTGTGAAAAATGATGGAAAACAGTGCCACTTATTGGGCGATTTACACCCACGCGCAATTCGCATCAATTCATATAAAGAACTAACTGTATTTTTATATTTGAAAAACACCATGCATTTGTTCTTGAGTTTGAACTGTATCGGAAATCATGTAAATAATGAAAAATATGGCATACAGCCACCGTTTATTTAGCGACTTACACCAATCAGCGGCTACTTACATTAAAAATTACTTAAATATGTTTTTTTTTAATTATATTCCATGCATTAGTTCTTGATACAGTGTGTCCGCATTGCCCCCAAAATATATGGAAAAATGGGGTCCGAGTCTATCCAATAGTTTGCTCTTAGCCCATTTAATTTCTATTATTCTAGTTACTTGTCTATATTTGATTCTCTGAAAAAAAATCCTCCGTTGAAAATCATTTTGTTTGAAACACAGTAAGGATAACAGTAGCAGGTATACTTTAAATTTGAAAATAAATGCATACAAAAGAAGTAATGTTAGACTGTTTAATGCTATTGAGAAACAGAGATTTCCTTATTTTTGACATATTTATGATTTCGTTATTCATTTAAAGCGAGAAATCAAGTACATTTTACCAATTAAAAAAATTGCACTTAATTTATAAATGCATCAATATTTATTACCTTGAGTTTTAATTTACATTCATATCCGTAGTATAACAATAAACAATTGAGTCTACAAGAGAATGATCTGATATACGAATGTAATTTATTAACATTAATTATTTGTAATCTAATTCAAGAAACATTAAGTTTTCTATAGTAACTTTACATGCATTTCGAAAGCGTCCATACAAATATAAATAAAAATTCTTTTTATAGTAGCCTACGTAGCTAAACATATCATCAAAAAAGTTGCACATAAAGTATTATCTGAAATGGTCACTTTGTTTAGATAGGTATAGCTAGTTATTTACCCATTTGGAATAAAACTCTCTTTTTCCACTTTTTTCAATGATAGAACACGCATGCGAATTCAGTACAGTTGTTACTGCACTATCCGATTTTAATCTGATAAAATTATTAAAAGTAACTTCATTCTGGGTTCATAATGTTTGCGTTTGATACATTTTATGTATCAAAATATGATACATTTCTTGCAGTCGGCGATATATTCTCCTCCGTTTGAAGAATCACATGTAATATTCATTTTTCCGAATTATTAAAAAAATGCTTATTGTAACAAAATCTCCTGGGGACAATATTATAACATATGATTATACTCAAGATTATTGTGCGTAAACTTTTAGTTCCTTTATTGATGGCAGCACAGGTCCCATAACAGATTTTTTTTTTTTTTCATCTTCAGCCAGAAATATATTTTTTTCACGCCGTCAAAGTAAGTCGTTTATACTTATTTATTTGCAAATTACAGCTCAGATTTTAAATATTCATTCTATATAGATATGTAAGAACTTGTTATTATAGATTAATAGATCTTATCTTGTGATAAATACTAGACACTTACTGAGCTGTAAACACCTTGGTATCGCATGTGATATTTTGGATTCGAGTAGTGCGTGGTCATATTTTTACATTTTTTTTTTTTTCGAATATATATTTTTGAAATTTTTGCAAGCTGTTCAATATTGTACATACTTTTGATTAATTTTCTTCATACTGAACGCTGCCTCAATTTTAATCTATGTGATGAAACGATCCCGAACAGGAATTTACTCTGTAAGTTCATCTGACGATTCTGTTGATGATTCCGAACTTTATTCTAAATTAATGATATTTCCATGTATGATCATTGATTTCAAGAAAAATGGACGTAAGGCATATGACTAAAATGATTGGTAATAGAGTACACAGGAGTAATTACAGAAGACAGAAATGTAATGTTCTACAGCGCTCCAAGCACTCCAAGCGTTCTACAGCACTCCAAGGGATGAAACGCTTGTCCCGTCAACGACACCCCTAAGGAAGCCAGAATTGCACCTCTAGATGTGCCCTAGGGCACCTCATGTCACCTCATAGGATGCCATGAAGTGCCTTGGGGTGCTAAGTGTTGCCATGGGGTGCCTTAGGGGACCCCTAGTGGTGCAATTCTAGCTCCCTTAGAGGAGTCGCTGACGGGACAAGCGTTTAACCCTAGGAGTGTGATATACAACTTTTAGTTTTAACAATGTGGATTGTTCCAGCTGTTTTAGAATTTCTTTGTTTCAAGGGGACATGAATTCTAGAGAAAAATGATTATTATTAGAGAAATATGAGCACATAGTTTGTATGTATACAATTGTGGAAAATAAAAAATAAAATGTTATTTAAGGGAAGGAATTTTTGCTCTAAATATGTCCAAATAATTAATTAAAACTATAATTTTTTGGACAAATATACTTAAAAATAAATAAATGCTCTTCTTGACGCATACTACTTTCACGCATACTAATTATTCTTTAGGTAGTAGACTTATCTATGCCCAAAATAAATTTACAAAAAAGAGAAAAATAAAGTAGAAAATTTTTTGGGGTGTTTGCTATCTCCTTATCCAGCATATGCCTTTTATGAAGAAATGGAAAAATATATAAAGAAATAGGAAATGTATGCCTGTCAGAAATATCTTCCTATTTTGCATCGACATAATATTTGAAATGTTGAACCTATATTGATTTTCATAGATTTTCAAGATACATCCCTTCCCAAATCAGATAAAAAGCGTTTTTTTTTTTTTCTTTTTTTTTTTTTTTTCAAAAAGCTATTTGCTTACTCTTTTACCAACTTCTAATGTGCTATAAGATTTCTAGACTCACTTTCTATAAATTTACAAATCTGGATATAAAACTTTAAGCGACAGAAAAAAAATTAATGCATAAAATATCTAATAAATTAAAAAATTGGATTTAAAGGTTTTAAAGGTATGTTGAAATGCATATTTGTGATAAATCATGTCGTGTGTGGTACAATCACAAAATCAAATGTTATTAATTTTTTTCCACACCAATAAACAAAATGTCAGCATTCAAATGAAGTTATGTAAGAGAAAAATTATTAAAAAATGTGACAGAGCGCATCGTGAGTATCTGAACTCATTTGTACTTTGTTAAACACTACTCAAACTACTCTGGGGAATGGTCAAATTCCTTTTACAATGTCAGAACAAAAAGCTTGACATTCATTAAAAAATGTTTGAGACAGATGGTTGTTATTAATACATTTGTGCCGTTTCTTTTTTATTTTTGCAGTTGGTATTAACCCTTAACTGCTGTGACAAAAATTGCCGCCTAACTACTGCGAGCGGTCTGCCGGACCTCTTAATCTAAAAATCAATAAAATGTTAAATTAACTCTCAGAATGCTATTTTTGTATTAATCTTTATATACAGGATTATTATAAATGAAATTCAGCTATTGAAAAGTCTTTGGAGATAATAATAGGGTTCCAAACGAAACAAAATTTGACCAGTATCTATAGTTAGACTAAAAATTACGAGTTAAACTCCGAAACTTAGCAGTCTGTGAGATCACTAATAGTAGTTAAGGGTTAACAACATGTCACTTTTTAAACAAATATCAGGCCTGGTTGCAGGCCCCGATTATAACTAATTGGGGCCCCTGGGCAAAAATAAATTAAGGGGCCCCCATTCAAGCCGTTGCAACATTATTTAAATAAAACTGATGGTGAGTCATGTGCTGAGTCAAACAATATTTTCACACCTTGAATTTTAAATAGAAAATTTTTTTTAGCTCAGTCAATTCTAAATTAAGTACCTTAATTAATAAAAATACTCTTTTTTTTCTTAGTAGAGAGCAAGAATCTTTTGTATAGCTTTAACAACTTGTAATATTACTTTAAGATAAATTTAATAATTTCAACTAGTGGAAGAATGTTAAATACTGTAACATATGAGTTAATCAAGTTACTTTCTTTTGCATCTTTTTAACTTGTACTACACTACACATACTGATTATTTTAAATCACTAAAATTTAAATGTGATTTAAGCTCATTGCTAATATAATGTATTAAAATCAAAATAGTATTTCTTATTTAATAGTGGTTGAGATTAGCTTTGCAAAAGCACTCTGTGAGTTCAAAATGGAATTGCTTTTCAGAAAGTTAGGTAAAATCTTTTAAAAATTAAATTTGTATTTTGTATATAAAAAATTTCAGGGTTGGAATTGGTAAAAAAAATTATTTTGAAATTATTATATAGATTTGGGGGCCCCTTTAAGTCCGGGGCCCATGGGCAAAGTCCCGCTTTGCCCATACGATAAAAAGGGCCTGCCTGGTTGAAGTTTTTCTTAGTCTTTCGGAACCAATTTTTCGTGTTCATGTACTGTCTTGTGTAAATCGGCAGTACATTTGTTAGGACAATGTTAGTTTGCCATGATGATTTTGAATATGCGACTTATAGGAGAATTTTGTTATAATAAAGTCGAAGCACCAGGTCGTTGAACATTTGTCTAATAAAGCAAAATTCTTTTAAATTGATTTTGTACACAAGGTGACTTTGTTTTTCTAAAGAAATCTACTAATAATAAAAGAAATAAATAAAATAAAGGGAAAATTCTAAATCATGTTAATTTGCAAAGATGCTCCACGTAACCAACGTATGATAGAAAATGTTCACGACTCTTCTGTTTAAACTGAAAAAAAAAAGCATTTTAACATTCATATTGCGGCTTAAGTGTCAGAATATATTTTTGTTGCCACTGTATTAATGTTTTATATTTCCTACAGTTATTGAAATAATTATTGGAAAAAGGACCATAAAATTCCCCCCCCCCCAAAAAAAAATAGTTCTTTATAAAAAGTTGCTTGTTTGATAATGGTAATTTTGAATTCGTTCTTCATTTAAATAATCAATAACCAGCGTAATCAAAGAAAACAAAACACCTACACTGTAAAAAAAAAAAATTCAAGAGGTTACTAAAAATTTCTTAGTAAATTTGTATTCCACAGAATTTTTTAGTAACCATTACAAACTTTTTTTTTGCAAGTGAAACAAGCATTTCTTTTGTAAACTGAACAAAAGAATTTTTTGTATAACTAACTTAAAAATTTTTAGTATGAGCCACCAAGCAAATTTTAGTAATAGCTCCAAAATTATTTTTAATAACCATTACGTGCGCCCGAAGGGCAAGAACTTCCTTCGAGCTGCATACAGACTTCTGAAGCGGAAGTTTTTCGGCAAAACCGCAATAGATGGCAGCACCAAACATTGCTACTTGCTCCGAAGGAATTTTCATAATCCCTTTATTAACGAGACACTACATACATTCGGGGCGTATTTGGCGGTGGCAAGTTTCGAACCCGGGACCTTTTAGCCTGGAGTCCGTTACTATAACCACTATGCTATCAAGGCCACACCAACTGAGTTTTAGTAAGAGCTATTAAAAATATAAAACTATTAATTCTATTCGTTGCTAACTTTTTTCTAGTAATTCTTACAGATTTTTTTGTAACCGACTAAGATTACTAAAAAATTTTTAGTAATTACAAGGATCACTAAAGTTTTTTTAGTAGATCGACCCTTTTTTTTTACAGTGTATGTCATTTTAACATGAAATTGCTGAGCCAACCCAATTATTTTGAAAAATCGAACCATTGCCTACAAAATTTGCGTCCCATACAGACAAACAGACATTTTGTATAAACATGTCTTTTTGAATCTTCGATATCTAGAACCTGTAAATTTGACAAAAACCGGAAATTGAAAATTTTCAGGATCCAATATTTCATATTTCCAATATATTCCAATATTTCCAATATATCTTCATTTAAATAATCAAGTACCAGCGTAATCAAAGAAAACAAAACACCTATGTCATTTTAACATGAAATTGCTGAGCCAACCCAATTATTTTGAAAAATCGAACCATTGCCTACAAAATTTGCGTCCCATACAGACAAACAGACATTTTGTATAAACATGTCTTTTTGAATCTTCGATATCTAGAACCTGTAAATTTGACAAAAACCGGAAATTGAAAATTTTCAGGATCCAATATTTCATATTTCCAATATATTCCAATATTTCCAATATATCTTCATTTAAATAATCAAGTACCAGCGTAATCAAAGAAAACAAAACACCTATGTCATTTTAACATGAAATTGCTGAGCCAACCCAATTATTTTGAAAAATTGAACCATTGCCTACAAAATTTGCGTCCCATACAGACAAACAGACATTTTGTATAAACATGTCTTTTTGAATCTTCGATATCTAGAACCTGTAAATTTGACAAAAACCGGAAATTAAAAATTTTCAGGAATCCAATATTTCTTTTTTCTTTTAAAGATAGAAGAACAAAAAACTAATATAGAGTCTGGTGTATTTACGAAATTCCTAATAATGAGATTTAATCGGGAAAACCTTTAATTCTATTTTAACGCTGTTTTTAGGCACGTATATTTTATTTGAAATCCTTTATAAAGTTTATTTTTAAATCTTTCATATAATCAATTTATAGGCTTTTTTCTCTGTCAATTGTTTCTCTTGTTATAAAAAACTGAGACAGTAAAATAAAATAAACTCTTTAAAAAATAACAAGAAAAGATTTTAAGATATAAATGTTAAGGGAAATGGAACACGAAATGATATATAAATTTTATGGAAAATATTTTTCTAGACATATTTTACGTGTGCAAGTTCTAGTTTAAGAAATAAACATTTTTTACCTTATGTCAGATACAATATAAAGCACAATATTAATGATGTTTCAAATTTTTACTTCACAATATCACTAAAAATGAAGAAATGTAGGCATGTGTATAATCTTTTAAAGCATTTCAGAACTCTTGCAATTGAAACAAAAAAAAAGATAATTTTACGCATTAAGTATCTTAAATTTATTTAACATTAATGCATAATTTTTATTCCGAAGAAAGTTTTAAGTAAGTTCTTTTATTCACCGTATTTAAAAAATTGCTAGATGCAGCATTGGTATTTAAATATGTCTCTTTTTCTTAGTTTTAATGTGTTTTTCTAAAGTATATACTAAAAATTTAAATGAAGCTTTTATCATATAAAATAGTAAATTAATCATTGATTCAAGATATATTTTGAGGTACGGTTAAAAAAGACATCCTTTAAGAAGAGTACACCAAAAATAGTTTAAAATATTATTTTCCCCAAGAGGTAATTAAATTACACAAATGCGTCAAGCGTCCATAGACTTAAAATTGCGAAGGAGAATTTCAAAGCTGAGTGACCAGCTTCTTTTAAAAAGTTTAAAAGGAATTAAAATTTTGAGTTGATGCCATTACTGCAATGTATTGCATTCTTCTTAGTGCATCTTATTCTACTAAGTGACGGAGACGTGCATGAAAGGTCCTAGGCCCCCGAGAAAACGTCAGAAATCTGGCTTTTCATATATTTTTTTTTCTTATGACAGGAGAAATCAAACTTTACCATGCAAGGTTTGTAGTAACGTAGATAAGATTTCCTATTAAACAGAAAATTTGACTTTTCTTAAATTTATAAAGCAATTTTAGGCAAAACCACAAATTTAGGATTAATTATGCAGAGATTTAATGCATCAACCTTAAATTCATTTCAATGCACTCTTCGAAAGCAGCACATTTTTTATAAACTTTTGAAGAATACTTTTGAGTCGTTCTTATTATCGATTTATAGGATTTTTTCACGCTGATTGTTGCTCTTGCTACAAAAGTTTGAAATAGTAAAGCAAATCAGCGCATGAAAAGAAAATGTTTGAAAAAAAAAAAAGAATAACAAGAAAAGATTTTGAGATAAGAAATCTTTGACGTAGACAAACACGAAATGACTTTCGAATGTTACGGAAAATATTTTGTATAGATGCAGTTATATGTATGTACTTACTTTTAGCCGGAGAAAATACATTTTTCAAGATACGAATTAAAAGTATAACAATGAAAAAATTTAAAAAATCACACAATACATTTTTAAAAAAAAACTTAGAAACTATTTATTAACGCAAAGAAAAAAAAACAATTTTAATAAAAAATTAATTTAAAGTGTGACTTTAAAAAGTTATTCATGTCCTTTGTTACGAAATTAAGAAAAGTCAACATTTAAACTAGAAATGAATAAAGCGGTCTGTATGAGTATTTTATACCTATGAAATTACTAAAAAGTTATGCAATATCTTATTAATTCATAATTACTAACGTGATGCTTAATTAATCTTAAATATAATACTGAAAACATTTATTTACATAAGAAATCGATAACATATTCAAAGAAATGTCTTCACAATTCAGTTTTAATTTTCCAAAAATCAGAGAATATGTGTTAGTGCAGAGGGTAACAAATAAGGCACACTGTAAAAGAAAAAAGTTAAATTTACGCAAAAACTGCTGACAGCAATGTCGCCAGCACTTTTTGCTTTAAAAATTGCGGTAACTTA
Source organism: Maratus speculifer (assembly GCA_964019185.1). Lineage (NCBI taxonomy): Eukaryota > Metazoa > Arthropoda > Arachnida > Araneae > Salticidae > Maratus > Maratus speculifer. The sequence continues at coordinate 374,695,471 of OZ025294.1, read as the reverse complement.
AATGTAATTTTTTTATTACATCTAATTTTGTCGTAAATGTAACAGATTTTTTTACAGTGCAGACTACCGCGGTGCATTCCACATATCTTTTTTTACAGACCCCTATAGTGACGCGATGCTCTTTTAGTATAACAGAATTGGTCTGTTCAAATATCTTGTGACTCTAATGATCTGTAAAAAAGGTACTACTCTGTTATCCGCCGACCAAAATAGTATCGCCAAATTATAAGATTAAATGCAAATAATGGATGATCGTGAATGTCAATTAAATGGCATTAAATACACGTGGAATACACGTGTTTAAAACGTCATTATGTGATATTTATTTCGGCTTTTTATTTGTATTTTTATTAATATTCTACTAATTATTTGATTTTTTATTATTTAAATTAAAAATTACGTCAATATATATAATTTGGATATTAGTTTGGCGATTTGTATAATTTAGCGAAATCGGTCGATGAGATAACAGAGTAGTACCAAAAAAAGATGATAGTAAAGCACTGTAAGCCTGTCTTTTTCGTTAGCCTTGGTTCGTGCATCTGTTTGGCCTTCGAAAAATTTCCTTACATTATCAATGTTCTATCAATCAACCAATCCTTCAGGAATCCAGTGAATAAAGTTTAATAGACAATTTTTTTTCTCAAATACGTAAGAACTGTTATCTTAAATTGCAGGTTGAACAGCATGTAATGGAACTGGAAAAAATGTTGGATAGGTAATTGCAATTTATTATTTTAACACAAACACCAGAATTGGTAAGGAGGTAGTACGCACTAAAAAAATGACATTTTAAAATCTGAGTAAATGTTTTCATTTTGTCATCAAACATTTTAGATTAAAACAATTACAAAAATACAGATAATTTAATTTAATAGTTAGAAAGTATATTAAATTTATATTAAAATAAAATATTAAACGATTCGGATTTATTTAATGTTCCTCATGATAAATATAAATAACACAAAATCATGAGATACAACATAATTTAATATAAAGCGCCATGCGCCAGAAATATTTAAACACGAGTTAGATAATTGAGTTAGATTAAGATGTTATATTCTGGAGGAATTGAACTAGATTCATTCAGTGAGACTTTGGATACTCTGGTATACCATGCCACCAGGAAAGTACGGCTTTTGTATGTATTGCATATAACGATATCAAAATTCTGAATAACCCGAAATACTCAGTTTCAAACAAATTTCAATTTTATTCGTGAAATATGATAAAGGTTGCTAAGATAATTAAACAGAATAATTGATTCACATTATTTCATTTATTGTAATTTTGTACAAAACACTATTTTATGTAAAATTTTATAACATGCAACCACATTTTCAAATGTAAAACGCATGTGGAGCAAAGAATTGCATACAAAATCTCCTAACTTAAGATAACTAGCCGCTTTCAATATATATGAGAGCGAGAGGATGTTTGAGAATATTCCACAATTTTCTAATACTAGAATTTTCTTGAATTCCCTTAAAAAACATGTTTTTTGAAAACTTTCTCAGTACACTGCGACTTCACCTTTTACAAGATACAAGAAAGTACCATATTAGGGGTCTATACCATATTTGGGCACTTTAGCCTATCTATTTACAAATATGTCTCTTTTAAAAACAAATGGAAATTAGCTTATTTTAAATGTTTGTGTAATGTAATAATTTGTCAATATATGCACATACAGAAAATGTAAAAAAAAAAGAATATAAAAACAAATATAGTTTACGAGCACTTAAATTTTAAAGATAAGAATAAGAACTAATAAAATATATGAAAACATGTTTTTAAATTCTAAATTCAAATGCGTTTGTATTCTTAAAATATCATTTGAAAGGAAATGTATTAAAGATTTCCAAGTAAGTTTTAAAGCTCTACAAAAGTTTTTTGGAGCGTGACGTATGTTGAAAAAAAATACGTAAGACCTAACTGGTTTGAAAATTGTTTTAAAACTAAATATAGACTAACTGACACATTGTTAGCATTTCCTACAATGTAACAACTTTTTCGTACATCTATTTATTTTAAGGTTGTTTTTAAAGTTGGGTTTTTATACGAAAAACCCGTCACTTAAATTTTATTCACTTTCTTAACAGTGACTTGCATCATAGGTACAGAAACAGACGAAGATGAAGTTCAATAAATCAAAAAGAAAAAAAAAAGCCCAGTTAAAATTATGGCGATTAGCTCAAGAGCTTTTGAAACTATATATATGTTATTTTCTTGTTCTGTAAGAATTATTCATTTAGATAATTTAAGGAGGTTGTATATTCCCCACTTTCCACCTTTGTACTAAATCAAAGAACTTCTAAACCAAATCCGGAAACCAATTTATTAGAGTACCCCGATATAAAAAAATTCAAACAAATCGCAAATTCTGCAAAAAAAAGATACATTTATCTAAATTAAAACGAAATAAACGTTTCCTCACCCTATATACTTTAACCAATAATCGACAAATCTAACCAGGGTATCGCCACAGATAAACTGTAATACCAACCTTTGCAACAAATCGACTAATTCGGCATGAAAAACATTTTTTTAAATGAAAGGGGGATTATCCCTCCATTTCATTATATTCCATATCATGCCTCCTTATAAATGAACCTCCAAATCTTATCTGATCTGGAAATAGTATTATTTTGATAAACCGGTATATCAAATTCGAAGTAAATCAGATACTCCATGATAAAGCCTTTTATCTAAATTAAAGGGGATTAGGCCCACGCTCCCTTTTATACTTAACCATATTGTCTTAAAAACTATTCATTGAAACACCTTATCAGACTGCACCCTTTTTAAACAGATTGAAGTAAATCGGATATTTCTATCAAGAGTTATCGCGTTATATACCTACATAAATTCGTATGTGCATACAGGAACATCGAGCAGGTTAACACTCAGATTTTTGACAGTTCGTAAAATAAAATTTTCACGTCCTTCAAACGTTTTAAGTTACAAAAATATTTTAAGAATCTCAAAGTAAACAAATAAGATTAAAGAAATATGTGTAAAAAATATATAGATGATTACATTTCTGACTGAGAGGCACAACATCAATAACTGCAATGTTGGATAGAGTTAAAAATCTAAGTATACCTTTAAAAACGTCATGAATGATAGGTAAAAACGAAAAAGGAATGTTGAAAACGCGTGTAAATATGTTAAAAAATGTTATTTTGTGCTTAAGTAAAGTCTAACTGACAAGTTTGGAAAAAAGTGTTTGTGACATTTTTGTAACTTCAAGTTTCAGTATCGTATTGTTCGCTTCAATGATGTACTATTTTCTACTGCCATCGGATTGAATCAAAAATAAAGGTAATACTACTGTGAAAAATTGCAGCTTAGAAAATAAAAAGATCACAAGTAAAGGAAAGATTGATTAGTTGTAATTTTCTACCGCCGAATATTCACAACATTCATAAAGTAGAGCTAGCAAGAGTGACCGAGCTAGGCTCCGTCAAATTTAACTTTGGGTTCAACTCTATATAACATTCTCGTTCAACCATTATCTCTGTATTATTGCTATAAAACATTTTATTTATAACAATATAATTTACAAAAACTTTTAATATGAAAACTATGTATATACGAACATGTTTAGAAATTTTACATTATTTACACATTAATTACAAAAGGAAAACAATCCAAATCATATTTTAAAATCATGTAACCTATGCCCATAGAATTTTATTACCCTGTAACTGCATAATACAAAATTTTGTTAAACACTTTTGAGACTTTTTCAGAAACATTTAACTTGATTTTGACACGTTAAAACGCACGTAATCTATTATGCAATTTTGACCCTGCAATCAAGCCCGTTGGTTTTCTTAAGCTCAAAAATGAAAAAGAAAAATACAAAATTTAGTCAAAATTATTACAGCCGTTTTTTAGATAAAATTTGCTGATTCCAAAATGACCCATTAATCGAAATTTCCCGAACATATAATCTATCTTGACCGTGACCAATTCAGACTCAAAAATTTAAAATTCTGGTGAGTCCAAAACTTTTTTCTTCTAATGATTGAAAAGAAAAATATAGATTCCATTGTAGTTACGAAATTTTTGATAGTGAAATGTCTTAAAGAAAACCTTTTCATTCAACTTTTAATGCTCCTTTTATATTTTATTTGAACCAATTTTAAAGTTATTTTTTAAATCTCCCATGTAATCAATTTGTAGCCTTTTTCTCCTGTCAATTGTTTCTCGTGCTATAAAAAATTGAGATAGTAAAAGAAAAGTAACTATTTGGAAATAACAAGGAAAGATTTAAAAATATAAAAGTTTAGAGGAATGCAAACTTGAAATTACATTTAAATCTTATGGAAAATATTTTTAAAGACATATTTTAGGTTGGCATGTTTTAGTTTAAGAAATAAACATGCGTTACCTTATGTCAGATGCAATTAAATGCACAATATTAATGATGATTCAAAATTTCACTTCGGAAGATTACTCAAATTACAGAAATATGCGTATATGTATTATGTTTTAAGGCGTCTCAGCACTTTTACAATTGGAATCAAGGGAAAAGTGTAATCGCAGATTGTACAAATGGTTTCAATTAATGTTTCTTTAAAACCATTTATAAATTAATTGATAAATTCAAATTGTTAGTTTATAATGATTAAATTCTTCCATAGATGGTAGCAGCAATAAAATTTAAAAATAATTATAATAGGAAGTTATATATTTTATTCAAATAAAAAAACTTAAATTAATTAAATAAAATCCAAAAATATAATTGTTTTGAAAATTTGAAATAAAAAAAAATTGCTGTGATTTAAATAAAATTTTAAGCTTCTAAAACCGAAAAAAATACTCTTATTTAAATTTTAAACGCTTAATCATTAATAAATCGCAAAAGGGTTTTAAAATCGAAAGAAAATGAAATATGAAAAATATTATGAACATCAGATACCGAAACCCTAATAGTATAAACCCTTAAATTGACCAAAAATACGAAATTTTCTTTTATTAAATCCATCTTACTATGAAAATTTCAAGTTTTAGCCAAGGTTCGAACCAAAAACCTCCTGTTTAGATGTTCCCAGTTTTGATTTTTACACGGGATACGCTGAAATTAATGTTCTAATTTGAAATTTAAATCTAAAAAAAAAGAAAATTGATTGATAAAACTGATATAAGTAAAATATTAGACTTTAAAAAAATATGATTTCTAATGTGACACGAGACCCGAAAAAAATAAAATAAAAGAACATTTTCAAAATTTAGTTCTTAATTATGTATAATATGTTATGACAATTTCTTGATTAGGCAGAATTACGAAATAGATTTAGAAATCAGGATAATTTTGGCGAATTATACATCAGATTCTAATATTTATCATGAACATAAATAAATTTGCATTTAAAAATTGCTTATATTTTTAATACAAAAGTTGCATTTACACAGTTAAATATTTTGCTCTAGTTTGAATCAAACTTTGATGCCTATTAGCTGCCATAAGATAGTGAAATCTTGCACCAATATTTGGAGCTTTCTACTTCGATCTCCTTCAAATTGTTGGAATAATGCTTCAAGAGGACTTCCAAATGTTGGTCCAAGATCCCACCATCTTATAGCGGCAGCTATTGAGCACCAAGATTTGGTGAACTAGGACAAGCTTTTTAACAGTGTAGCTAATGCAAAATTTAGAAACTCTCAACAGTAAAATCACCTTATTTTACGATAAAAAGAAAATTTAGACAAACTAACATGAAACATATGTTTTGAAAATTTCATGAAAAAATATTCAGATATCGTTTTTATTTCGTCCAAAAAACATGTGAAAAATGACTTAAAAGTTTTACTACGCCACTTGAAGACATAACTTATTCAAGGAACCAATAATATCAAAATCTCATGAAAAGTTAGGAATTTAATATCTAGAAAATATGTATTTCGAAATTTAAAAGCTTTAAAAGTCTTGGCATGTCTTAAAATAGTTTCAAATACTGTGTATCAACCTTTTCTTTGTTGTTGTTGACAGCACATTAAAAATATCTGGAATTATTTGCTGCATACATTAATGCAAAAAAATATTCAAATTTGTATAATACAAATTAACATATATTTATTTACAAATTTTATTCAATCAGATGATTAAATGTGAATCTGTTTTGTCACTTTGTGGTCTTCATTTCTGTCACTACTGAAAATTTTAATTTTCAGAAGTATCAAGATGCAAAATACAGGTGAAATTTAGTAGCTTTCAAGCTGATTGCAGGATACAAAATTTTGACAAAAACCAAAACTCATCCTTTTTTTTCGAAAAATACTTAAAAGTAAAACTTATCTTTTCTCAAATTAGTGCATTGTTCTCTTTCGTTTTTTGTCAAATTTGATTAAGTTACAAATGGAAAGGGCAAATCATGGGAACAGGAGTGAACAAGAAATACAGCACAAGATAAATAAAAAATGCACCTTTGATACGACACTATGTAATTTAAGTTATTTGTTAAAAAAATTTGCTCCACATTTCACTACATCTCGTGAACACATATGTTTCGTGGCATATAGGTTGAGATGCACTGGTTTAAAGTGAATAAAAATTCTGAGTTGATGATGTTACTTATTTTAATAAGGGACGTAAATGTGGAACAAAATCCTAAGCTCCTTATGAAAATGCCAAAAATATGGCTTTTCATATATATATAATTTTTTTATGACAGTCATGCGGAAAATCAAAGTTTACCTGCCAAGTTTCGGAATATCGAAGTTAAGATTATTTATTAAAATGAAATGTTACACGTTCTTAAATTTATAAGTAAATTAATACTGCAAAAATATAAATTTAGGAAATAATCATGCAAAGATTTAATCTAAAGACCTTCAATTCATTTTAATGTATTCTTCAAAAGCTGTACACCTTTTTTTAAATAAACTTTTGAAAAATACTTTTAAGTCTAACGTATTATCGATTTATAGGATTTTTTTTTTCAAGTCGACTGCTCTTGCTACAAAAGTTTCAAAGAGTAAAGCAAATCAGCGTCAGAAAAGAAAATATTTGTAAAAATAACAAGGAAAGATTTTAAGATAGGAAATATATGACGCAGACAAACACGAAATGACTTTCAAACGATATGAAAAGTATTTTGTAAAGAAGTATTTATATGAATGTGCTTACTTTTAACAAGTGAAAATGCTTCTGCATTATTCAACATACAAATTGAAATTATAATAATGAATCTGTTTAAAAATTCGCATAATCAGAAATTTAAAATTGTGAAAAAAATTGTTTTAAAAAACCAGGAACAATATGTGAAAATGCCAATTATTTATTAACCTTCCCTTTTGCCTCGACCGTATATATCCGTTCACTAGGCTGCAGGTTTCACTGCAGTTAAAGCTTTATTAAAATTAATATAATTCTACAAATATAGGGGGAACTGGGGTACATTGATACAGTTTTTTTCTAAGATTTTTTTTGGTGTCAAGAAAGTAGAAAATTCAAGTTTTTTTTTCCATGAGGTGATAGCAAAACTTGTGTAGTATGTTATAAAAATGTACAATCATTGTTTTATGTAGTATTTTTGCATGTAATTTTAAAAAAATGAAAAAAAGTCATTTGTATCAATGTGCCCCATCCCCGGGGCAGATTGATACGTTTAAGAAAAATGACGACAAAATAATACCAATGCATATTTTTCATAAAAAATGAGTTAGAAAACCATTTTATATTTATTTATAAAAATTCAAATCACCCACAATTTATTTTTAAGCAATATTAAAGCAATCAAAATTAAATATATTATGACTTGATGTTCTGTCTGTTTCTTGTCTGATTGTTGACTGCGGTAACTTTGTCATATCTGGCACTTCAACCCCAGCATTATCTTCTTTCTTATGAAAGATGAAAAAATTACCAGTTTTTCTGTTTATAAATAGGTTCATAAACAGAAAATAAAGGATAATTATATTAAAAATTCTGTTTATAATATAAGTATTATTTTCTGTTCTGCAGTTTGTTTCTCTTACTTAACATTTCTCATGTCGAAAATACTTTTTTTCTGGAGAATCGATATAAATTCGAGATATGCCAGAATGCCGTCCTTTTCTTTTATTAGTTCTACTAGCACTAGATGCTGGGTAAGTTCCTACGTCTTCTGTTTTCAAAAATACTATAAAATGATCTAATATAAAGAAATTAGAGCTATTTCACTTCAATAAAAACCAATATTAGAAATTTTTCGTGAAAAAAAGGTTGGATTAAGGAGTGTATGGTAAAACAAATAATAAAAGATAATGAAAATATGAACTATTAAAGGATTTAGGCTGTATCAATGTGCCCCGTCATAAACTGTATCAATGTGCCCCATACAGCGATTTTGAATAAAATGAGTCTCAAATCCAACACTTCACAATATATCTAACAATAAATAATGAGGAACTGATAAAGAGTAGCAATACTTACCAGGGAGAGTATTCATTTTGGTTGAAAATACTGGAACAGTTGTATAATAGCATTTCAATTGTACAACTCAAATTTACTTTTGAACAACAAAAACAATAAATCACCCGTCCCATTTCATCAAACTGCTGAATCATTTCAAGATTTTCTGTATGTAGTTGAATACACTAGCATCACCTTTTGGAGCTGTTGTGAAACTTCCTGTAATGACCCTGTGAGCGGTAGAGGGGGTGTATCAATGTGCCCCATGTATCAATGTACCCCAGTTCCCCCTAATCTAGTTTTAAGTAATTAAGTTCTAATTGATACTTTCAAGGCTTACAAGCAAATACGTAACAAAAAAATTACACCATGATAGAAAATTCCTCTTTTTTTAACATTTAAAATAAATTGCTGAGAAAGAAATATTAGAATTTTGCCCTTTTGCTCTCCAGTCAGGGGGTTAATATTAAAGCAAAATCAAGTTTTTTACTCCATCAAAAGCACATTTTAAATAATTAATCAACATTAAAACTAGACATTAAAATAGAAATTTGAATGTGAAATATTTAATTCTTAAAATTATTAAAAGATTCATGCATTGTGTTCAGAATTAGAATTTCATGTTAAATTCGATACTGAAACTAAAAAAAAACAATTTAAAGTTTGACTTAAAAAAAAAGCTAATTATAAGTTTAGGGAAATGGTAATCGAAATTAAGGAAAATCCTATTTTAAAACTAGACATGACAAAATTTGGAATATCGAAGATAAGATATTCTAATAAACTGAAAATTTGCACGTTCTTAAATTTATATATCAACTAAGACTGTAAATTTAGAAATTTGGGACATAATTATGCAGAAATTTAATGCAACGTCCTTAAATTCATTTTAATGCACATTTTTTAAACATAAACTTTTGAAGAAGACTTTTAAGTCTTACGTATTATCGATTTATAGGATTTTTTCACGCCAATTGTTTCTCTTGCTACAAAAGTTTGAAAGCGTAAAGCAAATCAGTGCAAGAAAAGGAAGTATTTGAAAAAAAATATAACAATGAAAGGTTTTGAGATAGGAAATCTTTGACATAGAAAAACATGAAATGACTTTCAAAGTGTTATGATTTTTTTTTGTAAAGATGTATTTATATGAACATGCATAATTTTAACAAATGAAAAAACTTCTGTTTAATTCAACATACAAATTATAATTACAATAACGAAGCTTTTTAAAAACTTGCCTAAGCAGAAATTTAAAATTGTTGAAAAAAAACTGTCTTAAAAATACTAGAAACAATATGTGAAAATGTCAATTGCTTATTAATATTGAAGCAAAATCAAGTTTACTGCTCCATTAAAAGTTCACTTTAAGTAATTAATACGTGCAAAACTAAAAATTACCAAGAAATTTGAATGTGAAATATTTAATTCTTAAAATTATTAAAAGATTCATGCATTGTCTTCAGAATTAGAATTTCATGTTAAATTCGATACTGAAACTTAAAAGTGTTCTCGTTGTCTCTCGCCAATGCGCCAAATTGCGACTAAATTCTTCATTTGGCGAATAAGCAAGCGATTAGATTCGCCAAATTGCTAGTGCTCAATTCTTGCTTTTTCTTTTTTTCTTTTTCGTTTTTTATACACAACCATACATATATATATTTAATGTATACTGTTTTTAAATTTGTAGCGGATAGTTGAAAATAGATTAACAACAATCGCTGTCACATAAAAACATATTAAAACATATATCTAGAACATATAATCTATTTTGCTAATACTTTTTTCATTTGGCGAATGTTTTTTATTTTTAATTAGCCAAATTACTAACGTTGGTCAAATGCCAGCGAGAACACTGGGTATGTGCATACAGATGAAAATACTTCTGTTTTATTGAAGATGTAAATTAAAAGTCTAATAATTAAGCTGTTTAAAAATTCACCTAATCGGATATTTAAAATTGTTTAAAAAAACAGTTTTAAAAATACCAAAAACCTTATGCAAAAATATAAATTCTTTATTAATATTAAAACATAGTCAAGTTTTCTGCTCCATCAAAAGTTCGCTTTAAGTAATTAATGCGTGCAAAACTAAAAATTACCAAGAAATTTGAATGTGAAATATTTAATTCTTAAAATTATTAAAAGATTCATGCATTGTCTTCAGAATTAGAATTTCATGTTAAATTCGATACTGAAACTTAAAACAATTTAAAGTATGAATTAAAAAAGCTACATAAATTACAAAGGAAATAATATCTATTTGTTTCGAAATTTAGGAAATTGCATATTTAAAACTAGACCTGACAAAATTTGGAATATCGAAGATAAGATTTTCTGTTAATATGAAAAGTTGCACGTTCTTAAATTTATAAATCAATTAATACTTAAAAATTACAAATTTAAGTACATAATTATGCAGAGATTTAATGCAACAGCCTCAAATTCATTTTAAAGCACTCTTCAAAAACTGTACTTTTTTAAAAAATAAACTTTTGAAGAAGACTTTTAAGTCTTATGTATTATCGATTTATAGGATTTTTCACGTCAATTGTTGCTCTTGCTACAAAAGTTTGAGAGAGTAGAGCAAATCAGTGCAAGAAAAGAAAATATCTGAAAATATGTAACGAGGAAAGATTTTGAGATAGGAAATCTTTGACGCAGACAAACACGAAATGACTTTCAAATGTTATAAAAAATATTATGTAAAGATACATTTATATGAATGTGCATACTTTTAGGTATATACATAAAGGTGAAACTACTTCTGGTTTATTGAAGATGTAAATTAAAAGTCTAATAAAGAAGCTGCTTAAAAATTCACATATTCGAAAATTTAAAATTGTGAAAAAAAAAATAGTTTTAAAAATACAAGGAACAATATGTGAAAATGCCAACTCTTTATTAATATTAAAGCTAAATCAAGTTTTTTACTCCATCAAAAGTTCATTTTAAATAATTAATCAATATGTAAAACTAGACATTAAAAAAGAAATTTGAATGTGAAATATTTAATTCTTAAAATTATTGAACGATTCATGGATTCTCTTCAGAATTAGAATTTCGTGGTAAATTCGATACTGAAAGTTAAAAACAATTTAAAGTGTGACTTTAAAAAAAAGCTAATTAAAAGTTTAGGGAAATTGTATCTGTTTGTTTCGAAATTTAGAAATTTGGGGCATAATTATGCAGAAATTTAATCCAACAACCTTAAATTAATTTTAATGCACTCTTTAAAAACTGTATATTTTTAAAAAATAAACTTTTGAAGAAGAATTTAAAATATTACGTATTATCGATTTATAGGATTTTTTCACGTCAATTGTCGCTCTTGCTACAAAAGTTTGAAAGGGTAGAGCAAATCGGTGCAAGAAAAGAAAATATCTGAAAATATATAACGAGGAAAGATTTTCAGATAGGAAATCTTTGACGCAGACAAACACGAAATGACTTTCAAATATTAAAAAAAATATTTTCTAAAGATGTATTTTTATGAATGTGCATACTTTTAGATATGTGCAGTGTTCTCGTTGTCTCTCGCCAATGCGCCAAATTGCGACTAAATTCTTCATTTGGCGAATAAGCAAGCGATTAGATTCGCCAAATTGCTAGTGCTCAATTCTTGCTTTTTCTTTTTTTCTTTTTCGTTTTTTATACACAACCATATATATATATATTTAATGTATACTATTTTTTAAATTTGTAGCGGATAGTTGAAAATAGATTAACAACAATCGCTGTCACATAAAAACATATTAAAACATATATCTAGAACATATACACTGTTAAAAATCTTGTTCTAAATTGAACCAAAAAAGTTTGTTTTTTGGTGCTCAATAGCAGCCACCATAAGATGGTGAAATCTCGTACCAACATTTGGAGCTTCCTAGTTCAACCTCGTTCCAAGTATTGGAACTATGCTTCAATGGGAGCTCCAAATTTTGGTTCAAGATTTCACCATCTTACGGTGGCAGATATTGAGCACCAAAAAACAAACTTTTTTGGTTCAAACTAGAACAAAATTTTTAACAGTGTATCTATTTTGCTAATACTTTTTTCATTTGGCGAATGTTTTTTATTTTTAATTAGCCAAATTACTAACGTTGGTCAAATGCCAGCGAGAACACTGGGTATGTGCATACAGATGAAAATACTTCCGCTTTATTGAAGATCTAAATTAAAAGTCTAATAATTAAGCTGTTTAAAAATTCACCTAATCGGAAATTTAAAATTGTTTTAAAAAAAACTGTTTTAAAAATACCAAAAACAGTATGCGAAAATATAAATTCTTTATTAATATTAAAGCATAGTCAAATTTTCTGCTCCATCAAAAGTTCATTTTAAATAGCTAATCAACATGTAAAATTAGAAATTACCAAAGGAAATTGAATGTGCCATATTTAATTCTTAAAAAATTTAAGAGATTTATGCATTGTCTTCAGAATTAGAACTTCACCTTAAATTCGATACAGAAACTTAAAAACAATTTAAAGTGTGACTTAAAAAACTATATAAAAGTTAAAGAAAATTATATCTATTTCTTTCGAAATTAAGAAAAGTCCACATTTAAATCTAAAAACTAATAAAGCAATCTCAATGTTAGTATATGTTGTACACAGAATTATTAAAATGTCATGTTTTTTCTTACAGTTAAGGGGTCTCAGGAGTCTTACTTTTTACCTGGTAGTGCAACTTGCAACATGTCACATTTGATTTTTTTTCTCAGTCCCTATAAAACATAAATGCATAAAATTTTTGATATAGACACCTTAATATCTTCTCTATTAAAAATATTTTTTTTAATATTCTACATTGAAATTCTATTTTATTTTTTTAATGTTTAATTTTGATTAAAAAAAAATTAGACTTGTATCCATTGCGCGCAGGATTCTAGCAAAACTATTAGTTCAAGAACCGCTAAAAAAGTTGATAATGGTGTAAAATTAATGTATCTTGAACTTATACCTCATTTTAAAGCAATTTATGCATCTATTTATTTAAAATTTAAATTAAATTTGAAAAAATTGAAAAAAATCATTTTTTATTAAAAAAATTGCCAATTATCAATAATCAATGTAATTAAAATTCTACATTTGATGTATAAGTTGTTCTTGAACTTAAAATGAAGATATTTACCGAGTTTCATACAAATTGCTTTATTATTTTTTGAGAAATGTTGCGCGCAGTCAAAGAACAATTTAAATTTTAAATCAAAATTAAACATAAAAAATATATAATAAAAATTCAATGTAGAATGTTTAAAAAAATATTTTAAATAGAAGAGATATTAAGTTGTCTATATAAAAAGTTTTATGCATTTAAGTTTAATAGGGACTGAGAAAAAAATCAAATGTATATGTTGCTAAATCGCACTACCAGATAAAAAGTAAGACTCCTGAGACCCCTTAAATCAGTTAAATCAGTTAAAATAGCGTGTTAAATATATTATTTAAAACATTCATTTAAATAAAGAATTGAGTTAGAGTGTTCGTAAATCGCAAGGAGTGTTTTTCCTAATATTTCTTTCAAAACAATTTATCATTTAAATAATAAATCTAAATTGTTCATTTATAATTATTAAATTCTTACATAGATAGCTGCATCAATAAATTCAACTACGTAAAACAATTATAAAAGGATATTATTTATTTTAATAAAATTACAGCTGTTCAAATCAAATTAATTAATTAAAATCCAAATTAGATATTTTTTTAAAAACCCGAAATAAAAAAAAATATCGGATATACATATAAAAAATAATTCTTAAAAAAAATGAAAATTTGAATCATAAGTAAACGACAATAGTTTTTAAAATGAAAAAAAAGTGTATTAAAAGAATATCATGAACGTCAATGAACGAAATCCTAATAATATAAACATTTAAATTGGTAATAAATATAAAATTTATTCTAATTAAATCCATCTTAATATTAAAAATTCATGTTTTAGCATCGGGGTTCGAACTAAGAAGCTTCTGCTTACTAGCGGGATGCTTTAGCTCCACGTTATGAGGTCTACACGGAAAACGTTGAATTTAAGATTCCCTTTTAAAATTTAAATTGCAAAAATGAGTGGATGACATTGAAAAAATTAATTTCATTAAAATAAAAATAAAAACTTTTTAAAACATTTCATGATTTGTCATGTATTTGTCAAGTATTCAGCTGTAAATACACAAAATTTGAAGTCTCTGATTTCTACAGTTTTTGAGTAATGAATATGTGACTGACGGATAGACAGAGGACATAACCAAATAGGTTTTCGTGGGATAAATGAAACCCTACAAATGGAAGTCAAAGCATCGAAGTCAAAAAAATTTCTAGTCAATTTACTTTTAATTTCTCCCAAATGAGTAAAAAGTGTTCTTACATGGATTTGGCCTTAGAAAATTTTCTTTACACTACCACTGTTCTACTAATCAAACAATCATTTAAGAATCCAGTCAACACAATTTAATAAACATCTTTTTATCCAAATACATAAGGTCTGTTACCTTTAACGGTTAAGTAAAGGAACCTGAATCAACTCCGGACATGTAATTACAATTTATTATTTTATCACAAACACATAGATTGGTAAAGAGATAATATCCACTGAGAGTAGAAAACACTTTCAAACCTGAGTAAATGTTGTTTTCATTTTGTTATAAAACTTTTTCATTCAAATGGTTCGAACCCAAAATTCTGAATTAACCGAAATATTCAGTATCAAACAAATTTCTTTTTATTCGTTAAATGTGTTAAATACGTTTATGTAAAATAATTTATTCACATTTTTTATTTATTATAACTTTGAAAGAAAAACTCTTTTCCGTAATATTTTATAAGTTAAAAATACATTTTCAAATATAAAATAAAGCTGGTGCAAAGAATCGGAGTAAAATTTCCTAACATAAGATACATAGCCGGTTCCATATAAATGTGATAGAAAATATGTTCGAGCACATTCCATGATTTTCTAATCCTAGAGTTAATCAGTAATTTTTTTTAAAAATATATTGTTTGGGAACTTTCTGACTACAGTAAGACTTCTCCTTTATAAGATATAAGAGAGAGCCATATTAGAGGACTATACCATACTTGGACACTTTGTCCTATGTCTTTACAATTATATCTGTTTTAAATCGAACGAAAATTAACTTATTTTTAATGTTTATGCTTAGTAAAAATTCATTAATATATTCACATATAGAAAATAATTGAAAAAAAACATAAAAAAATAATAATTATAGTTTACAAATACTTAGTTTTGAAGGGAGAAATAAAACAAGAAATAATAGAATTCGTGAAAATACGTTTTTAATATTCTAAACTTAAATGCATTTGTCTTCTAAAAAATATCATTTTAAAGAAAATGTATTAAAGTTTTCTAAGTAAATGTTAAAGCTTTCAAAAAATGTTTTTGAAACGTGACGTATGTAGAAAAAAGAAGTTAAGACCTAACTGTTTTGAAAATTGTTTTAAAACTAAATATAGACTAACTGACACATTGTTAGCATTTCCTACAATGTAACAACTTTTTCGTACGTTTATTTATTTTAAAGTTCCTTTTAAAGTTTGCTTTTTCTACGAAAAAACACATCACTTAATATTTATTCACTTGCAAAACAGTAATGTTACATCATAGGTACAAAAAAAAACGCATTTAAATAAAATTCAATAAATAAAAAAAGAAAAAGAAAAGTGCCCAGTTAAACAACTTGTATTTTGATCAGCAGCTATTCACACTAAATGTGTAATATGCTCATTTTCTGTATGAAATATTCATTTAGCTAATGTGAGAGGAGGGGGATTAGCTCCCCCACTTTTCACCTTTATACTTTATCAATAAACTTCTAAATTAAATAAGAGAAATACCTTTCGAACTAAACCGGTATAAGAAATTTGAAACAAATTGCTAAAATCTGCATGAAAACACATTTACCTAAATTACGCTTGGACGGTTCTTGACCCTATATATGTAACCAATATTCTCCATATCCAATTAGGGTATCGCCAAAATAAACCGGTATAACTGTCTTTGAAACTTTACGGTTAATTCGGCCTGAAAAACATATTTGTCTAAATTAATAAAATATTATTTCCCCTTTACTCCTTTCATACCTTATAAATGGAGCTACAAATCTTATATAATCTGAGAATCATTTTATTAAAATAAACCGGTATACCAAAATTGTAGCAAGTTCGAGTTCAACTAGATGGAGAAGCCCACTATATGGCTTGAACTCAAGAAGCTTTCTTTAAATACACAACTTCAAAAATGTTATGATTAAATAATGTCCATTTGTCATTGGCACCAGTAATCCTTTATCACTGCTGTCAAAAACAAATTTTGCAAGGAAAAATTATTTCGGGTCAGCGACGACAACGGAGTTATTCCCTTACCTTACCATGTGACCGCAATGGCGACAAAGAAGTGATCCACTTACATTACTATATCTCTGCAGTGGCGACAGCGGAGTGTAAAGGGTTAATTATAATAAATTTTATGATTTATCAATAATTAAAAGTGGACTTTGCACTCTAGTTTACTATATGAACATTGAGACAAACTCCGAATTTTTATTTATAAATAAGCTAAAATAGTGTACAATGGGATAAAATATAACAAGTTAAAATTTACATACCGTTTTATATGAGGTTTAAACATTAGAAAAAATGATAAAACTATCCCGACGGTTTCAACCGAACTACTCGACATTTTCAAGGGAAAATAAAGATATGAACTGACATAGGCACGTTATCTAGCTCGATATTTTAACGTTATAACGTGCCTATGTGAGTTCAAATCTTTATTTTCCTTTTAAAAAGGCCGAATACTTCAATTGAAACCATCGTAATAAATGTATTATTGTTTCTAATCTTTAAACGTCATACAAAATGGTATGTAAATTTTAAACTGTTATATTTTATCCCATTGTAGATTGTTTTAGCAAATTTATAAATAAAAATTCGGAGATTGTCAAAATATTCATATATTTATGATTAATCATCCATATCTAAATAGGTTATTAAATTTGGACCACGTTTTATTCTTTCTATAAAAAAGTAAATTATTTAAGGAGTATTACTAAAAAAAGGCATGATTTTGTTTTTAATTCAATTTAATAATCAACGTATGCCTCAGTAACTTTTGTAATTTTTCATTTGAAATAATTACGCATAAAAAATTTTAAAGCACGTCATATGAAAAAGCATGCTTTAAAATAGTATTCAGATATGACAACATTCATATTTGAATAAAGAAAAAAAAAATCCCACATGTTTCTATAAACATTTCAACATTCTGGGCTCAGAAAGAAAAAAAATCCTGACTTTTTCTTTTTTTCTTACTTTAAGTTTCTTAAACTTTAAACGACTTTTTCCTCTTTTTCTCCTACATCTGTCGAACTGGTCAAAAAACTTCCATTTTTCTTTAAAAAAAATTCTTTTTCGCAAAAATCAATAGTGATGAGCATAAAACCTTCAAAACAACTTGAAATTTTCTAGTTCTCTCTCATAAATACAGACATCATAGAGTTTGAAAAATTTGAAGAACATCAGAACAGAATGAACAAAATATCTGAAGTTGTTCTATTCAAAATGGTAAGGTGCATCAAATTTTCTTGTTCCAAAATTTATGCATCTGCAATCGAATTTGAAACGAAAATCTGGAAAAATTCCAAACTACGTTTCTATGTTATAGATTGAACAGCATGTGTAAATGTCATGCATTTTATAAATTTTCGAAAGTGTGTTTGTATTTTAAACTGCTTTTAACGTGAAGTGATGGATTGTTATAGTACTTGGGTAAGCCAATCTTTTCTGCTGTGTAAAGGGGAACGTTTGAAACCATCTCTTCAACTTTGAATAATACTGTAATAATATGTGATAACACAATACTTAATACTAAAAATGAAATAAAATTTTTGAAAAAATCTTGTAAAACAACCTATTATGCTATTTTTTCATTTAACATTTTATTTTTAAATTTCTACTAATTTTAAATGCATGAATATTTTTAGATAAATTCATTTTTTTTTCAATTTACATTTTTTTACATTAATTATAAAATATCACATAAAACTACGCATGGCTTTTTAAGTGTATGAGATTTTATATTGACTATAATTTTTTTATTCTCTCTCGTATGCTGAGAAATGAAGGAAATATAAATATAAAAAAAAAATTAATAATAACTTAAAACTTGAATGCTAAATCCACACACAAAAGTATTAAATACACCACGGAGAAAAAGAAATATTTTTTAAAATCTACAGGTTGATCCAAAAAAATGTTTACAAGCAGAAGCATTTGAAACGTAATAATTGTGGAGCGAATATTTCCACCCAGGGTGGTTGACAGATGGCGCTAGTTGTCCTACAGCGGTTCTACGAGTAAGTAACGTCAGTATGCAGACAATTAAGAGCGACAGTAATGGTACGACGTCTAGAAAAGTGGTCACGCATAGAGGTGCGAGCCGTAATTCTATTCTTATGGGCCAAGAATTTGGCCGCATCCGAAATTCACAGACAAATTCACAGTCATCCTTCTGCATGACAATGCTAGGCCCCATACAGCTCGCCAAACACAGTAATTGCTGCAAAGGTTCAAATGGGAGATCTGGATTCACCCCCCATACATCCCCGATTTGGCTCCAAGTTACTATTTCCTTTTTCTGGCGTTGAAGCGAAAATTATCCAGAACACGGTTCATCTCAGACGATGCAGTGAAAACAGCTGCCGAGAAATGGCTAAATGAGCAAGGCCCTGATTACTACCAAGGCGGGATAAATAAGTTGGTCGAACGTTCTGACAAATGCCTAAACAGGTTTGGCGAATATGTAGAAAAGTAAAGGCCAGATGTGTCTCTTGATTGTCATTTGTATCTTGTTACTATTGCAAATAAATACTTTTTCCTTTGCCTTGTAAACTTTTTTTTTTGGATCACACCTCTTAAATTAGCAAAAAAAGCCTTAGTTTAAAGTTTTCATTTATATGGGTAATTGCGCTAGATCTATTAACGAAATTTACAATGTCTCATGATATGATTGTCGTATAGGTAAAAATGAGGCGTGAAAGTATTTACAATTAAAGAAACTTTCTGTTAATATTAAAAAAAAAAAATTTTTCAGACCCACCTTCGAGGGAGTGTGTCTCCACAACATCAATAAGGTGAAAACAATTTTTTACACTCATTTTTTAACCTAATACGGTTTAGGTGAAGTATTGAAAACCATCTTTAACACATTCGCTGCCTCTCACGAGAAAGCACGTGATATGGCGCCAACGATAAGGGGCCACTAACGCGCCAGTGCGTGATGTGAGGTCATGTTCAATAGCCAGTCACGCGCTGGCGCGCAAAAATCTTTCACTGATTCTTTATTATAAAAATTAAATCGGTTTCTGGGAAAAATCCATTCTACAGTGCGGAATTGACTATCATCACAACTTCACGTAAACGGCAGCGAACGTGTTAATATATTTCCTGACAAAATAGAATTGGTCAAATCAAGTACAGATAAGGCGTGCTTTCAAACAGAGCATTTATAAATTAGTCGCCGTAGACGAAAAATCTAAAATGTTCACTTTAACTCGTACTATTAAATGGCAGTTTATAAAAGAATGAATTTTATGATTCACTAGAAAACACTGAGAAACTCGCTGAGAATTTACTGAAAATCACAGAGAAGCTGCAACAATGAAACAACTGTAAATCTGAAATGTGGAACATAAATTATAAATACAAAATTAACTGTAAAAAATAATAATAATATCTTTTAAGAATTAATTATGTAATACTATTTAATATATGATTAAACGTTGAGAAATCAATTTGGAAATTCCAAGAAAATATTTTAAATACTGTTTCATTTTTTCTTGCCGAAAAACAGCAATAAAAAATGCATTTTTCATAATCGAGTGTATTGCCTATGCCAAATTAATCAATTATAATGGAATGTATAAAAACATTTCATATTTATTTACTTAGAAGGTGTCATAAATAAAAATTAAATTAAAAAGTTGTCATGTTTCGGTTCATTCATAAGAACCGTATTCATAACATATAAAAATCAGTAGAAAATTAAATGACACTGGATATAAATATAATTTAAAAATCAAAACAAAACATTGCGTCCCCTATGATCGTGAATATAGCCATTGCCACCGCGGCATATAAATACCGTTATGAATACGGTTCTTATGAATGAACCGAAACATGTCAACTTTTTAATTTAATTTTTATTTGTGACACCTTCTAAGTAAATAAATATGAAATGTTTTTATACGTGAATGAACAAAATGTGAAGTGATTTTGTTTTAGTTTTTGAAAAAACGAAAGCTAACAACAGTTTTAACATATAATGGAATGGTTTTTTTTTGCGGGGGGGGGGGGGAGCATAAAATAGTGCAAAAAAAAAATAGAGGTGTAATTTTCATGATGAGTGTTTAATGTTTGTAGAAATATGATCTTTTAGAAAATTCCCATCAAAAGGGGTTACTTTGAGCCACCTTTATGTAGCTTCACTAAAATTTTCGTTATTAAAAGGTATTATGTATGATTTTTTAATATCAAATTTGAGTTGTAAAACAGTCAAACAAACTGTGTGATTTTAAAACGGGAATTATATATTTATAAATTATCTTTAATGTTTTGGAGCAATGTATCCCCCTGCTGTGAAGTATTAACACATAATTAAAATTTTAGCAATTTTAAGGATGTATCAGATATGGCAAATAGTGCAGTGAAAGGCTAAATTTGTTAATTTGAAGATTTCGGGAAGTTCCTACCATATGTAGTCTATCACACTGTATATGTTCTAGAGATATGAATTTAATCGTCACCAATGTGAAACAGATTAAGCATTATATTACTTATATTTTATAATTACTCTGAAAAGGACAAGCAATTGTGTAATTCTGAACACCCAACGGAAATTTGGAAAAAATTAATTCAAAATGTTAAAAAAACAGTTATATTTTTTTTCACCAAAGTTAGAAATATTTTTTTTCTAAAGCAAATCTTGATTAACCATAATATATCCCACATCCTTCAATTTTTTAAATACATAATCCTCTTTTGTCTATACACAGAAAGAACTGTTTTGTTGAAACTACTAAATTTTGATTACTATTGCCCCTACAAAATATTTTGGTTCGAATGACCAAATTGTGGTTGGACTAACCAAATAATTTTGTTAATTCAACAAAATTTTTTTTATAATTTGGTCATTTTAACAAAAAAAAATTTGTGGGTGCAATAGTAATCAAAATTTAGTTGTTTCAACAAAACAGTTCTTTCCGTGTAGCTGCTAAAAAAATGTGTAATGATTTGTCTAAATACACAGCAACTGTGATTATTAGCAACTTTTAAGAATTCATTATTTTTTTTCATTATTGTTTGTTGTATTATATAAAATTTAAATTGACTCGATAATTTTAATTTATGCGTGAATATGTGAAAAAATGTGAATTATATGCAGAAACTATTTCCAGATCAATTACTTTAATTTTCTAAACATAATTCTAAGCCTAAATAGTATTAATTAGATGAAATGTGTTAAAATCTATAAAACAAAAAAATTCTGATTGATGCCAAGAGTGAAGTACCTTAATATATCTTTAATAATTTTTTGAACCAATAATTTGTTTTAATAAATGAGTTTTCAGACTACGTTATATTTTTATTTATTTTCAACAAAATCTACAAATTCATTAAAAATTCACATGAACAAGCTCAATTTCATTTACATTACTCAAGAGAAAATTATTTGAGATAACATAAACATTTTGTTTATAAAAATAAAACTTTATGAATTTTAAATTAATTTTCTTAAGTGAAATAATCTTAGAGATTAACATATACTCTATTAATTTAAAGCAAACATAACTTTTTATACAGGATTTTTGAAATTTGTAAATAAAATTCCTCGTTTATTGATTTTCGCTGAATGAAAATTTAAGAAAAAACATTAATTAATTAAGCATTTGGAAGGGGAATATGTAAGGTTTTAATTAAAAACGAAAAAAATAGTCATTTAAGTAATACCTTTAATCTCCAAAGAAAGTTTTATTTTACAATCTAACAATGAAATGAATATATATATAGGTATATCAAACTTTTGAAATTAAAATATGAGTTTGAAGTTTTGCTTCTGCCAATGTAGAATAAGTTTTTAAAAATATCTTGCTATTAATACGAATTTTGTGCATGAAATTTACTCATTTTCGTTAAGTCCTTGGTTCAATGCCAAGTAAAATGCGATGTGAAAACGAAAGCGAAGAATTAGAAATGTAACGTGCTTAATAAATTAGTTCGTGATACGTTTAGGTAAGAATTGGGAAAGTTAATATTTATAGAGTTAGAAAATCTTTGAAGATTTTTTGCATGCGCTAAGAAATTAGTAGAAATGAAGACAATGGAACTTTTTAAGATAAAAAATTAAATTAATTTTCTCTTTAAGCATTATCTTATTGTATTTTTTCATTCTGTTTTCTTACAAAATATTTATTTATACCCATAAATTATGCTTATTTTTTTAAATTAAAAATGCAAACAAAATACAATTATTTATTGTGGCATTTCATGTATTGCTCACGTGCAAGAAAAGTTATACATCTTGCAAAAATTCTTTTTTTTTTCGACTAAAATGATGCGTTTTGCTACACAATAAATTTCATTAGTATAATTATACCGAAAATTGCTTTATCCTTTTTAGACCTGATGTATCCTTTAATAATCAGATAGATCTTGGTGCAATGCAATGGAACACAAAAATGAACAACGTTAAAAAACACCAAAAATTATACATAAAAAGTAGACCGGTTTCGGTAGCATTTAGCGTACCGTCGTCAGTGCTCATGACGACGGTACTCTCTTTAAGTATCGTTTGAGCACTGACGACGATACGATAAATGCTACCGAAACTGGTCTGTTGTTTATATATAATTTTTGGTGCTTTTTAACGTTGTTCATTTTTGTATTCCTGATGTATCCTATAGGGTACACATCTTTAATTTTTGTTTCACGTATATAAATAATGTTAAAAAAATAAAAAAATGGCGTGAATGCATAACAGAACTAAAGAAAATAGCTATTTGTTTTTATAGTGCTTTTAAGCGAATAAGCAAAAATGTACAAAATGTACAAAAAAGGAAAAAAAAAACATAAATATTTTTATTGTGAACTAAGAGTCCAGTAGTAATACAAAATTATTAAATATATGTTTATTTTATGTTTTTCAATGTTTTTTGCAGTCCAAATATGTAAAATATAACAAAATAAATCCCAAGAATTTTTA
Source organism: Maratus speculifer (assembly GCA_964019185.1). Classification (NCBI taxonomy): domain Eukaryota; kingdom Metazoa; phylum Arthropoda; class Arachnida; order Araneae; family Salticidae; genus Maratus; species Maratus speculifer. The sequence continues at coordinate 374,671,792 of OZ025294.1, read as the reverse complement.
AAAATTGTACTTTTGGAGTACCCGTGTATTGTAAAATTTTGTGTACATAAAATAAATTTTGATTTTTTTTAGATGTTCGCTCTTTCTCAGATATCCGTTTTTTATTTTAAATGCGATACTGAAACAAAAATCATAAATAAACCCTGCTGTCTGAATAGGTTATTACACTATAAATATAACGGTGACAAACCAGTTGCTTTGGCAACCAGGGATGAAAAAGAGTTACCATTTGACACCCGCGACCTTGAAAATGTGTTTGGAGCGTGGTTTGATCCCGAAATGGGTGATTCACACTAATTAGGGTGCCCCGCAATGCATACCGTTGGAAGATTTTCACCCCTTAGTCATTTGCGCATGCTTTTTTACGTATGTCCTACCCTTTAACTTCCGTCACTGTTGGATCAAAAGAACAATTTCTCCCTATGAAGACTACTACCATGCGCGCGCTATCCCGTTTTTGTTTAGAACTTTGGATGGCTAACTTTTGGCGAGCTTTTACTATAAAGCAAACTTTGAATTTCAAGACATTTCAGCATTTTCAAGGAGACTTTGAAGGTGAGCTCGATGGTCGAACGGTTAGAGAGTTGAGCTTGCACTCAGACATTGTGGGTTCGTATCCTTCGCTGGCCAAAGTTGTTTTTATAATTTCTTTTTATTATTTGGTACTCTGGATTAGGCGTGCCATCTTTTCACTTGAATTAAAGGTGCCATTCTGGCTCCCGTAGGGGTGTGACCACTGAGCCTTTCACTCCTAAAAGATAAAATGTGTCACCTGTAGTTTTAACAGCGTATGCGATATGTCCATTTGTGATCACAGAAGAGGGATGGATTACGAGGAGAGGTAGACCTACCCAAACCCCCAAATCTCATCCTGCATCTCCATTTTTACGGGTTTTACGCATCTATGCTCGTTTTTATTCCTGCATTCTGATCTAATAGTTATAATTTCAAGTTACAATAAAGTAATAAAAATTTTCATTTGTCTCTCCTGTGAAACTCTAAGTGCTACGCCCTTACATACGAACGTACCTAAAAATGGTCCTCAAAAATAATTGTCTTGCAGTAAATATATTTCTAATTATTGTCATATATATTTTTATTTATTGTTGGACTAAAAAATTGGACTTCGCTGCTTCTTGACACAGTCAAGAGCTTCTTTCCGTTATCATTCGCATAAAATTTTAAGCTATCTACTTATACAGGTTTAAAACAGATCCAAAAGCTGTTTTCATTTTCTGATGTAAGGTGGTCTGGTGTAATAACGCCAAGTGCTAATATTTTGCATAATTATGAAATAATCAGGTAAATGACACCCGTGTGCTCTGCGCAGAAGGGTTTTGAGTCATATAAATCGCAAAAAAAAGCTTCAATTTAATTTGTTTCATTTTTAGGTCTTATAGTTTTTACAAGCAACTAAAATTAACGCTTGATCTAAAATTTGCCAGATACGTTTTGTGATGTGAAGACTATTTTTTTTATCCAGAAATACTTTGTTAATTACATAAATTTGTAGTACATTTCATGGACTTTCAAAATGTTGTTGAAGATTTTGGATATCTTCTCGAGATAATTTGTAATTTAAAATGTACAGCGCAATAACTATAACGGGTAATAACGCCAATCCTTGGCATTAATACCCCAGTTGATTCCCTACAGTGGCCGAGCTACATCCTAAATACTGATTCAAATAAACACAGTTAAAACTGTGCAATGTTTCTAATAATTCTATTTAAGCGGTCCTTTTTAAGCAAAAAGAAGCTCACGGTCTGATATTCTTTTGCCTCATCCTCCTCCTCCCCCCCCCACACACACACCACACCTTTATTTTTCTTACACTTTCACAAAAAAATGAACATTTTCAGTAGCTTAGAATGCAGTTTGTCAATTTCTAAGTTTGTAGAGTTTGTATTTTTGAATTCGGCAATCTACATGCAATTATTCCATTTTACTTCGTAGTTTTTTTTGCATGGCGTTATTACCCATATAGGTCAGTAATAACGCCAAATAGCATTGGTCAAGAAATCACACCATTACATTTTATGAATACATATCTGTTAAATTATTTTTTTTATATAGATAGTCAATGAGTTCCTGTATCAAATCATATATTTGTTTGAAAAATACAAACTAAAACTGAGCTGTGAAAATTGGTAGAACCTTAACGTGGCGTTATTACCCCAGGGTACCTTAATAGTTTTTTTTAATCGTATGATATGTTGCATAGATGTTAATGATATGAATGTTTATGTTATTTCTTATTTCTCTTGATTCTTGATTTTATTATTACATATAAATTATTTTAATTTTTAATGCATTAGAAATTTTATATTTAATTGATGTGTACATCCAACTACATATATTTCTAGTACGACACATTTATATTAAAAAAAGTATATACAGTAAAACGAATAAAGGACACCCATAGTACCGGAATTTTTGTCTCGTATATGAACGTGTCCCTTATTTGGAGTTTTTATTTTTTTTTAATGTATCGTTCAAAAAAGACATAAAAATAACCAAGCAGTAAAGCTGAAGTTTAAATGCACCCAAAGACTATTAATTACATTAATCAGACACAAAAGAAAAAGAGAATTAATTAATTTAAATTTTCAATCAATTACTACATCAAATGATTTGTAGAATTTATTGATTTACATTTTTTACATAAGTATTTGTGTACATGCAAAAATTACAATAACATTTAAAAGAATTTTGCTTGAAGTACTAATCGCTCCAAAGTGATTGTTTTTCAGATTTCAATTTTTCACTACAAACTTCTCAAAAGTTCATTTATCATATTTACAAATTTTAGACTTTCATTATGAGTACCATTTACGAAAAAGGTATTCAACTGTTTTATGTGTCTTAAAGCATCTTTTGAGCTCTTTATCTCACAAATTTCATTTCTTCTTCTCTTTTAGAGCCCTTCTCACAATTTTCAGTAATAGGTATAAACGCATTGATATATTTATTTGAATTATGGGTGAATAAATGCTCCTGAATTGTGTTGTATGCCTTTTTCTCAACATGACTACCTGTTTTAATGATAATTTCACAAAACCTGTATCTTATTTTTCATCATAGACTACATCATTATCTTAAATGCAAAAACCAGCTTCTTTAATTTTATTTTCAGGTGTCCCCTATTCAGAGATAAATACATTACGGGTCCTATACTAAGGGACTGGGACCAGAGCTTTTGTCCCTTAAAATAAGGTGTCCCTTATTCGGAGTGTCCTTTATATGGAGGTTTCACTGTATACTAAATATATGTACTTTTTAACTTTTAAGTAATTTGATTAATAACATAAAATATATTAATTATAAGAGTCTTCGACTACCAAATATAAAAACTAACCTAATTTAAGAATTATATAATGTTCAATATGCTTATTTTAATTAAAGTATCCTGATTCCCATAGAAATAAAAAAATGTCATATGTTAATTGAAAATTAATACACTTCAAATATCATTTGCTAAATATTTTCATAATTGTTCAAATTAGTTTTTATGATTTTATAGCATATTTAATTATAAGTACCTAATCAAAAGTTAAGGTCTAGTTAAAATATTGCTGTTTTCAGTTAACTACTCTTCTGTGTCTCAATTTAAGTACATATATATAATTAAATATAGTTTAGAAAACATTTATGTTATTCATTTTTGAACGTTTAAATTCGTATTCAACATGACTCATTCACATTTTTAAAAGACTGAATGCGAAAATACTTGATATATTTGTTCAAATGCAATTTAAAAAATCTATAATTTAAAACAACGAATTGTAATGAAATATGAGTTTAAACTATTTGAAATTCACTGCATGATACTTATACAATTGACTTCAAACATACTGCCAGCCGAAAGGGAAAAAAAGTGTTATCTTTCTTTTGAATGCGGGAATTGATATTTGAGCAAAATGTTTCTGAATTCTTTCGCTGTATCCAGCAGAGTTTGTGGAAGGAAAATTGTGTTACAAGATACGGGAAAAGGAAAATGGATTTTTTGGGCCAATTCGTTTTGTTGTGTAGATAGGAAAGGACAAATATTATAATAAAAGCCTTTTGATGTCTTCCGATTTTCTTCGCCTCATGTTTTTGAGATCTCTTATTCAAGGAAGTTGGGTTAACAAATTGGGTGGAATATTTTCACGTTAAGCCGGTTAACTCTTCAATATATCTTCTGGGAAGTTTTTCTAGAGTAAATGAATTATAGAGAGTTCTGGGAAAAGTATCTTTTTCTTGATGTTATTTGTATGACTGGAATTTTTTGAGTTAAGTATTGAAAGAATATTAAAGATTTATTTATTTTCTGAAATATTATAATGTACTTGTAATGTACTATTTAATATAAAATCCATAATATGCGTCATATTATTAAAAAAATACTTTTATGATTTCCGCTTTTCTGTAATTCATGTTTTTCAGATGTCTTATTCAATAAAGTTTGGTTAAAAACTGGGTAAATATTTTTCAGTGAAGCAGGTTTACTCTTTCATGTACACTGTAAAAAATTTTGCCGTTAAAAAACGGAAATAGTACTGGTAATCTAGACGCCAGTACTACTTCCGTTTTTTAACGGAAAAAAAATTTCAGGAATAGTTCCGTTTTTTAATATTTCCTTATGTAAAAATTTTCGTTTGAAAAGTTAAAAGAATTTTTCAAGGACAAACTAACATCTTTGTGATTTTTATTCTTTACTTTACAAAGGCACGTTAATATCAGGGACACATTATATACATTTAATTTAAACAACAGAGAAGAAATGTTACTAACCTTCCATGGGGTTTGAATTCACGACCTTGTCTGTCGTAGCCGGTAGTGTAATACCATTACGCTATGATTTCATGTAGCACCATTTCAAATACCTTTACTTATTTCGGATGCATTTCATGAAGTAAAGACAAGATTTTTGAACAGACAGTTCTAAATCAAGTTTTACAGATTTTCTTTCTATAATTTCTAATAGTTAGCTTTTTAATTTTAGCTTTATATATAAAAAAAAGTTACCTTTAAAATATTACATGCATAAATGAAAGTATTAAAAAAATTTATTTCCTTCTTTTTTGGAAGAGTTTTAAAGCTATTTTATTCATATTTATTTATTTATTTTATAAAAGAATACTAACACACTTAAAAAAAAACAAAAAAAAAAAACATGTATTTTAAAAAATATTTTGTATGACGATCTATTGTAAACGCAATAAAGATAATTACTATGGGTTATGGGTTAGTAAAATTAATTACATTTATTGATTTTTATAACTTAGGTAATCGCCAAAATGATAATTTCGGTAATATATTTCGATACATTTTAAATTTTAAGAACGAATTTCTCAATTTGAGTATATTAAAATATGTATATATTAAAATTAAAAGTAGGTTTTTTTTCCACTTAAAATATCTTTCGCACTTTTTATATCATGATATAAATAAATTAAACATATTTAAAATTATACTGAAAAAAAATTTCCTTAGCTATCTGAAACTTAAAAAGAATTAATAAATCTTATTATTATTTTTTTTTAATTTGTAAAAATATGCTATCTTTTTAATATACTTTAAATTTTATGTGCGAATTTCTTAATTTGAATAGATTAAATAATATATATATTAAAATTAAAAGTAGATTTTTTTCCAATTTAAATAACATATGCACTGTTTATATTATAATATAAATAAATTAAACAAAATCAAACTGAAAAAACAAAAAACTTTCCTTAACTATCTGAAACTTAAAAAAAATTAATAATAATAATAATTATTATTATTATTTTAATATTGTAAAAATATGTCATCGTTTTATAATTAAAACAGAAAAAAATAAGAGAAATGTTGCTATGTTTGTCACACAGATGGCGCCACGACACTTATCAGTTAAAAATACTGATAACTTGTGCTGTTTAAAACGGAAGATGTTCTGTTTGCGGTGAGATTTACGGAACAGTTACTGTATTTTTAATCTCAAAATAGCAAAAAACGTAAATACTGCTGTTTTCTTGGAAAAATCAAAGTATTCCGTAAAATTTTAGGGAAAAGTTTGTGTATATTAACGGATATTTTTTACTGTGTATCTGTTTGGAAGGTTTTCAATACTATAGCAATTACAAAGAGTTTTGAAGAAAGTTTTTTCGTTCGAGTTATTCCTATGATTGTATTATAATTATTTTTTTAATTAGTGCTATAAGAAAATGGAAGATGTTTTTCTCAAATTACAGGCTGTTTGTATCGACTTCAAATATACTTAATGGCGAAAGATTTATTTTTTTTTATCTTTCCTTCGTATACGGGAATTGATATTTGAGAAAAATGTTTCTGAATTCTTTTGATGTATCCAGCAGAGTTTGTGGAAAGAAAACTGTGTGTGCGTAAAAGGAAAATGGATTTTTTGGGGCAATTCATTTTGTTATGTGGATAGGAAAGGACAAATATTATAATAAAAGCCTTTTGATATCTTCCGCTTTTCTTCGCCTCATGTTTTTTAGATCTCTTATTCAAAGAAGTCGGGTTAACAAATTGGGTGAAATATTTTCACGTGAAGCCGGTTAACTCCTCAATAAATCTTCTGGGAAGTTTTTCTAGAGTAAATGAATTACAAAGAGTTTTGGAGAATATTTTTTTTTTCTTTGGGGATATTCTTAGAACTGAATTATTTTTTTAGATAAGTGTTAAAAGAATATTAAAGATTTATTTTATTTACTTTTTGTGGAATTATAGTCTATTCGTAATGTACTATTTAGTATACAATCTATAAAATATTTCATATTTTCAGGGCTTCCAAATGGTTCACCAACTGAACATCAATATTTTTTTTCAGAAATTTTCTCTTTGAATTTTTCTTGCAAATTGCACAGAAACCTGCTTTAAGAATATTTTTTAGCTCCAATTCTGCACAAATTTAGCAGGAAATTTTCTATTAAATAATATTGGTGTTCGGTTCAAGGGCCATTTGAGAGCCCTGTATTTTATATAAAAAAAATATTTTTATGATATCCGCTTTTCTTCGCCTCATGTTTTTGAACTCTCTTATTCAAAGAAGTCGGGTTAACAAATTGGGTGAAATATTTCTCACATAAAGCCGGATAACTCTTCACTATATCTGATGGGAAGTTTTTCTAAAGTAAATGAATTGCAGAGAGTTTTGGGGAAAGTTTTTTTTCTGTGGAATTATCCTTAAGACTGTTTTTAGATATGTGCTAAAAGAATATTAAAGATTTATTTTATTCACGTTTTGTGGAATTATAGTCTGTCTGTAATATACTATTTAATATACAATCTATAATCTATGTAATATATTATAATAAAAGACTTGATGTCTTCCGCATTTCTTCAGATCATGTCTTAATATCTTTTATTGAAAAAGTCTGGTTACCAAATTAAGCTAAATATTTTAACATGAAGCCGATTAACTTTTCAATGTATCTTTTGCGAGCTTTTTCTATATCATAATATAAATATTTAAATATAAATATTTAAAAATATTAATAATAACTTTAAACTACACTGTAAAAAAAATCTGTAAATATACTAAACATTTTCTAGGAAACTGGGATTCCTAGAATTTTTCCTGTAACGGTAACAGCAAACATTCAAGTTTCAGAATCGGTTACATGCATTTTTCCTGTTACCGTTACATGAAATTTCTTGGAATCCCAGTTTCCAAGAAAATGTTTAGTACTTTTACAGATTTTTTCTTACAGTGTAGAATGTTAAATACATACACAAATATATTAAACACACCACGGAGAAAAACAAATGTTTTTTTTAAATCTAAATTATCAAAAAAAAGCCTTAGTATTTATCGTACAAACAAGTTCTATAAAACTGAATATGGAGAAAAATCTCTTTAAAGTTTTCATTTATATGGGTAATTGCGCTAGATCTATTTGTCAATGTTTTATTTACAATGTCCCGTTATCTAATAGGTAAAAATGAGGCGTTAAAGTATTTACAATTAAAGAAATTTTCTCTTTCACTCGTACTGGGCCCCACCAGTGGCTGCGAGGTTCTGACCTCCAAACTGGTAGGCGGTAGGTGCTGGGTTTGAACCCAATCGCGACCATCGGCCTAACCGTTCGAAGTTTTCCGTGGTTTTCTTCGAACCTTGCGTAAATACGGGTTAGGTTCCCTTAGAAAGACCCCCACGGAGGGCAACCCACCCCATAGGGCCTATTTCCCATAGCGTAGATTATCGGCCGACAGAAATATACTTTCACTCGTACTATTAAATGACAGTTGATAAAAGAATGAATTTTATGATTCACTAGAAAACACTAAGAAACTCACTGAGAATTTACTGAAAATCACTGAGAAGCTGCAACAATGAAGCAACTAAAAATCTTAAATGTAGAACATAAATTATAAATACAAAATTAACTATAATGATAATAATAATAAAATCTTATTAGAATTAATAGTCTAATTGTATTTGATTAACCGTTGTGAAATCTATTTATAAATTCCAAGAAAATAGTTTAAATATTCTTTCATTTTTTCTTGTCGAAAAAAAGCAATATATATATATATACATAACGTGAAAAATAAATAAATAAGTAAATAAAAATTAAATTAAATAAAAAATACATTTTTCATAATCGAGTGTATTGCTTAAGCCAAGTTAGTCTATTATAATGAAATGTTTTGGGGGAAAAAACATAAAATAGTGAAAAAAAAAACAGAGGTATAATTTTCATGATGAGTGTTTAGTAATTGTAGAAATATGATTTTTTAAGAAATTCCCGTCAAACGTGGGGTTACTTTGAGCAACTTTTAAATAGCTTTAATAAAATTTCCGTTATTAAAATGCATTCTGTATGATTTTTTAAGATCAAAATTGAGTCGTAAAACAATCAACCAAAATGTGTGATTTTAAAACGGGAATTATTTATTTCTAAATTATTTTTAATGTTTTGGAGCAATGTATCCCCTGCTGTGAAGTATTAACACATAATGAAAATTTTAGTAATTTCAGATATGTATCAGATATGACAAATAATGCAGTGAAGAGCTAAATTTGTTAATTTGAAGATTTCGGGAAGTTTATACCATGTGTAGTCTATTACACTGGATATGTTCTAGATATGAATTCTATCATCACTAGCGGAAAACAGATTAAGCATTATATTACTTATATTTTACATTAACTCTGAAAGGGACAAGTAATTGCGTTTATGTACTTTTGAACTCTCAACGGAAATATGGAGAAATTTAATCCAAAATGTTAAAAAACAATTATACTTTTTTTAAACCAAAGTTAGAAATATATTTTTTCGAATGCAAATCTTGGTTAACCATAATATATCCCACATCCCTCAAGTTATTAAATACATAATCCTTTTTTGTCCTAGAATAACCTTTTTTTTTTGCTTAATGTTTTGAAAATATATGTGCTAAAAAAATTTGTAATGATTTGTGTAAATACACAGCAACTGTGATTATTAGCAACTTTTAAGAATTCATTAATTTTTTTATTATTGTTTGTTGTATTGCATAAAATTTAAATTGCCTCAATAATTTTAAGTTATGCGTGGATATTTATGTAAAATGCGAATTATATACAAAAACTATTTCAAGATCAATTACTTTAATTTTCTAAACATCATTCTAAGACTAAATAGTATTGATTAGATGAAATGTGTTAAAATCTATAAAACGAAATAAACTCTGATTGATGTTAAGAGAAAAGTTCCTTATTATATCTTTAATCATTTTTTAACTAATAAATGAGCCGTGTTAATAAATGAGTTTTTAGACTACGCTATATTTTTATTTATTTTCTACAAATTCTACAAATTCATTAAAAATTCACATGAACCAGCTCAATTTCATTTATACTACTCAAGGGAAAATTAATTGAGATAACAGAAACATTTCATTTATAAAAATAAAACTTTATGAATTTTAAATTAATTTTTTAAGTGAAATAATCTTAGTGATTAACATATACTCGATTAATTTAAAGCAAACATAACTTTTTATTTTTAAAAGTTGTAAATAAAATTCCTCGTTTATTTATTTTCGCCGAATGAAAATTTAAGAAAAAACATTAATTAATTTAGCAATTTCGAAGGGAATATGTAAGGTTTTAATTAAAAACGAAAAAAATATTCATTTAAGTAATTCCTTTAATCTCTAAGAAAATTTTATTTTACAATCTAACAATAAAATGAATACACATATATATATATAAGTATATCAAGCTTTTGAAATTAAAATATGAGTTTGAAGTTTTGCTTCTGCCAATGTAGAATAAGTTATTAAAAAATCTTGCTATTAATTCGAATTTTCTGCATGAAATTTACTCATTTTCGTTAAGTCATTGGTTCAATGCCAAGTAAAATGCGATGTGAAAACGAAAGCGAAGAATTAGAAATATAACGTGCTTAATAAATTAGTTCGTGATACGTTTAAGTAAGAGTTGGGAAAGTTAATATTTATAGAGTTAGAAAATCTTCTATGATTTTTTGCATGTGCTAAGAAATTAGTAGAAATGAAGACAATGGAACTTTTTAAGATAAAAACTTAAATTAATTTTCTCTTTAAGCATTATCTTATTGTATTTTTTCATTCTGTATTCATACAAAATATTTATTTATACCCATAACTTATGTTTATTTTTTAAACATAAAAAGGCAAACAAAATACAATTATTCATTATAGCATTTCATGTATTGCTCACGTGCAAGAAAAGTTATACATCTTGCAAAAATTCATTTTTTTTTCAACTAAAATGTCTGTAATAGATGCGTTTTGCTGCAGAATAAATTTCATTAGTATTATTATACCGAAAATTGTTTTATCCTCTTCAGATCTGATGTATTCTGTAGGGTACACATCTTAAATTTTTGTTTCAAGTATATAAATAATGTTTTAAAAAAGAAAAATTGGTGTGAATGCATAACAGAACTAAAGAAAATAGCAATTTGTTTCTTATAGTGCTTGTAAGCGAATAAGCAAAAATATACAAAATGTACAAAAATAAAAACATAAAATTTTTTATTGTGCACTAAGATGAAATTTTTAGAGTCCACTAGTAATACAAAATTATTAAATATACATTTATTTTATGTTTTTCAATGTTTTTTGCAATCCAAATATGTAAAATATAACAAAACAAATCCTAGGAATTTTTCAAAAAATGTACTTTTGGAGTACCCGTGTATCATAAAATTTTGTGTGCATAAAATAAATTTTGATCGTTTTAGCTGTTCGCTCTTTCTCAGATATCCGTTTTTAGGTGCGTTCGTAATTATGTAAATACGTAGCACCTATTGTTGTCGCTCAGTCCGTCCGTCTGTCTGTCTGTCCGTCTGTCTATCTGTCTGTCCGTCCGCATATAACAACGCAAAAACTACCCAACCGAATCGTTTGAAATTTAAAATACATAATTATTACATAATTTTGTCGAGTCATTTCAAATTTTATGAAAATCGGGTGGATAGATCAATTACAGGGACAATCAAAAGGATTCCGTTACATTACGGTCAATGGGGAAAAAAGTTTCAAATGCATTTTAATCGTTTGAAATTTAAAACGTATATTTATTGCATAATTTTGTCGAGTTATTTCAAATTTTATGAAAATCGTATGGATAGATCAATTACAGGGACAATCAAAAGGATTCCGTTACATTACGGTCAATGGGGAAAAAAGTTTCAAATGCATTTTAATCGTTTGAAATTTAAAACGTATATTTATTACATAATTTTGTCGAGTCATTTCAAATTTTATGAAAATCGTATGGATAGATCAATTACAGGGACAGTCAAAAGGATTCCGTTACATTACGGTCAATGGGGAAAAAAGTTTCAAATGCATTTTAATCTTTTGAAATTTAAAACGTATATTTATTACATAATTTTGTCGAGTCATTTCAAATTTTATGAAAATCGGATGCATTGATCAATTACAGGGACAATCAAAAGTATTCCGTTACATTACGGTCAATGGGGAAAACAGTTTCAAATGCATTTTAATGGTGTTACACTCATTTGAATATAATAGAATCGACATGAATCTATGAAATATGTACTAAAAATACATTTTGTGTAATCTGTGATGCAAAGAATATTTATTATTAAATTACAGGGCCACAAAATTTTTTCCACTAAATAATGTTATACGGGGAAACATTGTTTGGGGGGTGTTTTAATTATATTAAACTACTTCACATTTTATGAATAAGATATACGTTAATGAAGTATAATAAGAATTACTCCCTGCATATTTACAGGAACACAAAGATTTCGACCACTGTACTGTATCCAAAGTACGCTCTACTATATCAGCAAGATCTGAATATTTTAAAACTTCGTTATCAACGAATGCACCTCATTTGCTACGCTTTACGTGCAATTTCCAACTTGTTTATTTTAAATGCGATACTGAAAAAAATCATAAATAAACCCTGCTGTCTGAATAGGTTATTACACTGTTAAAAATAATGGTGACAAAGCAGTTGCATTTGGCGACCAGGGATGAAAAAAGTTACCATTTGACACCCGCAACCTTGAAAATATGTTTGGAGCTCCGTTTGATCCCGAAATGGGTGATTCACACTAATTACGGTGCCGCGCAATGCACACCGTTGGTAAATTTTCACCCGTTAGTCATTTGCGCATGCTCTTTTACGTATGTCCTTCCCCTTTAACTTCCGTCACTGGTGGATCAAAAAAACAATTTCTCCCTATGAAGGCTACCACCATGCGCGTGCTATCCCATTTTTGTTTAGAACTTTGCATGGCTAACTTTTGGCAAGCTTTTACTATTAAGCAACCTTTAAATTTCAGGACATTTCAGCATTTTCAAAGAGACTTTGAAGGTGAGCTCGATGGTCGAACGGTTAGGGCGTTAAGCTTGCACTCAGACATTGAGAGTTCGAATCCTTCGCGGGCCAAATTCGTTTTTATAATTTCTTTTTATTATTTGGTACCCTGGATTAGGGGTGAAATCTTTTCACTTTAATTAAAGGTGCCATTCTGGCTTCCGTAGGGATGTCACTACTGAGACAAGCCTTTCACCCCTAAAAGATGCGTTGTGTCACCTGTAGTTTTAACAGTGTATGTGATATGTCCATTTATGATCACAGAAGAGGGATGGATTACGAGGAGAGGTAGACTTACCCAAAACCCCAAATCTCATCCTGCATCTACATTTTTAAGGGTTTTACGCATTTATGCTCGTTTTTATTCCTGTATTATGATCTAATAGCTATAATTTCAAGTTACAATGAAATACTACAAATTTTCGTTTGTCTCTCCTGTAAAACTTTAAGTGCTACGCCTTTACATACGAACGTACCTAAAAATGGTCCTCAAAAATAATTGTCTTGCAGTAAGTATATTTCTAATTATTGTCATGTATATTTTTATTTATTGTTCTTCAAAAAATTGAACTTCACTGCTACTTGACGCAGTCAAGAGCTTCTTTCCGCAATTATTCACATAAAATTTTAAGCTATCTACTTATACAGGTTTAAAACAGATCCAAAAGCTGTTTTCATTTTCTGATGTAATAGTCTTTTTTTAACCGTACGATATGTTGCATAAATGTTAATGATATGAATGTTTATATTATTTTTTAATTAATTTTATTATTATCTATTAGTTTTTTTTATTTTTTTAATGTATTATAAATTTTATATTTATTTGATGTGTACATCCAACTACATATATTTCTAGTACGACACATTTATATTTAAAAAGTATATACAGTGAAACCTCCAAATAAGGGACACCCATGGGACTGGAATTTTTGTCTGGTAAATAGAGGTGTCCCTTATTTGGAGTTTTTACTTTTTTTTAAAAGTAATGAATCGTTTAGAAAAGACATAAAAAATAACCAAACATTAAAGGCGAAGTTTAAATGCACCCAAAGGCTATTAATTACATTATTCAGACACAAAAGAAAAAGAGAATTAATTAATTTAAATTTTCAATCAATTACTATATTAAATGATTTGTAGAATTATTGATTTACATTTTTTACATAAGTATTTGTCTGCATGCAAAAATTACAATAACATTTCAAAGAATTTTGGTTGAAGTACTAGTCACTCAAAAGTGATTGTTTTTCAGATTTCAATTTTTCACTACAAACTTCTCAAAAGTGCATATGTCATATTTACGTATTTTAGTCTTTCATTATGAGCAGCATTTACGAAAAAAGTATTCAACTGTTTTATGTGTCTTAAAGCATCTGTTAAGCTCTTTATCTCACAAATTTAATTTATTCTTCTCTTTTAGAGCCATCCTCACAATTTTCAGTAATAGGTATAGACGCATTGATATATTTATTTGAATTATGGGTGAATAAATGCTCCTGAATTGTGTTGTATGCCTTTGTATCAACATGACTGCCTGTCTTAATGATAATTTCACAAAATCTGTATTTTAATTTTCATCATAGACTGCTTCATTATCTGAAATGCCAAAACCAGCTTCTTTAATTTCATTTTCAGGTGTCCCCTATTCAGAGATAAATACATTACGGGTCCTATACTAAGGGACTGGGACCAGAGCTTTTGTCCCTTAAAATAAGGTGTCCCTTATTCGGAGTGTCCTTTATATGGAGGTTACACTGTATACTAAATATATGTACTTTTTAACTTTTAAGTAATTCGTTTAATAACATAAAATATATTAATTTTGAGAGTCTTCGACTACCAAATATAAAAACTAACCTAATTTAAGAATTATATAATGTTCAATATGCTTATTTTAATTAAAGTATCCTGATTTCCATAGAAATAAAAAAATTTCCTATGTTAATTGAAAATTAATACCCTTCAAATATCATTTGCTAAATACTTTCATAATTGCTCAAAGTAGTTTTTATGATTTTATCGCAAATTTAATTATAATTACCTAAGCAAAAGTTAAGGTCTAGTTAAAATATTGCCATTTTCAGTTAATTACTCTTCTGTGTCGCATTTTAAGTACATATATATAATTAAATATAGTTTAGAAAACATTTATGTTATTCATTTTTGAACGTTTAAATTCGTATTCAACAAGACTCATTCACATTTTTAAAAGACTGACTGCGAAAATATTTGATATATTTGTTCAAATGTAATTTAAAAAATCGATAACTTAAAACAAAGAATTGTAATGAAATATGACCTTAAACTATTTGAAATTCATTTCATGCTACTTATACAATTGACTTCAAAGATACTGCCAGACGAAAGAAAAAAAAATGTTATCTTTCTTTTGAATGCGGGAATTGATATTTGAGCAAAATGTTTCTGAATTCTTTCGCTGTATCCAGCAGAGTTTGTGGAAGGAAAATTGTGTTACAAGATACGGGAAAAGGAAAATGGATTTTTGGGGGCAATTCGTTTTGTTGTGTGAATTGGAAAGGACAAATATTATAATAAAAGCCTTTTGATGTCTTCCGCTTTTCTTCGCCTCATGTTTTTGAGATCTCTTATTCAAAGAAGTCGGGTTAACAAATTGGGTGGAATATTTTCACGTAAAGCCGGTTAACTCTTCAATAGATCTTCTGGGAAGTTTTTCTAGATTAAATAAATTATAGAGAGTTCTCGGAAAAGTCTTTTTTACTTGATGTTATTTCTATGACTGGAATTTTTTGAGTTAGGTATTGAAAGAATATTAAAGATTTATTTAATTTATTTTCTATATAATTATACTCTACTTGTAAAGTACTATTTAATATAAAATCTATAATATATATCATATTATGAAAAAATTCTTTTATGACTTCCGCTTTTCTATAATTCATGTTTTTGATATGTCATATTCAATAAAATTTGGTTAAAAAACTGGGTGAATATTTTTCAGTGAAGTCGGTTAACTCTGTCGTGTATCTGTTTGGAAATTTTTCAATAGTATAGGAATTACAAAGTGTTTTGAGGAGAGTTATTTTCGGGTTATTCCTATGATTGTATTATTATTATTTTTTTTAATTAGTGTTATAAAAAAATGGAAGATGTTTTTCTCAACTTATAGTCTGTTTGTATTGACTTCAAATATACTTAAAGGCGAAAAGAAAATTGTTATCTGTCCTTCGAATACGGGAATTGATATTTGAGCAAAATGCTTCTGAGTTCTTTCGCTGTATCCAGCAGAGTTTGTGGAAGGAAAATTGTGTTACAAGATACAGGAAAAGGAAAATAGATTTTTTGGGGGCAATTCGTTTTGTTGTGGGGATAGGAAAGAACAAATATTATAATAAAAGCCTTTTGATTCTTCCGCTTTTCTTCGCCTCATTTTCTTGAGATCTCTTATTCAAAGAAGTCGGGTTAACAAATTGGGTGGAATATTTTCACGTTAAGCCGGTTAACTCTTCAATATATTTGCTGGGAAATTTCTGTAGAATAAATGAATTACAAAGAGCTCTGGGAAAAGTCTTTTCTTTTTCTTGATGTTTTTTCATTGACTGGAATTTTATGTGTTAAATATTGAAAGAATATTAAAGATTTATTTAATTTATTTTCTATATAATTATACTCTATTTGTAAAAAACTACTTAATATAAAATCTATAATATATGTCATATTATAAAAAAAATTCTTTTATGATTTCCGCTTTTCTGTAATTCATGTTTTTGAGATGTCTTATTCAATAATGTTTGGTTAAAAAACTCGTGAATATTTTTCAGTGAACCCGGTTAACTCTTTCATGTATCTGTTCGGGAGTTTTTCCATAGTATAGGAGACAAAGAGTTTTGAGGAAAGTTTTTTCATTCGGGTTTTTCCTATGATTGTATTATTATTATTATTTTAAATTAGTGTTATAAGAAAATTTAAGATGTTTTTCTCAAATTATAGGTTGTTTGTATTGACTTCAAACATACTGCCAGGCGAAAGAAAAAAAATTGTTATCTTTCTTTTGAATGCGGGAATTGATATTTGAGCAAAATGTTTCTGAATTCTTTCGCTGTATCCAGCAGAGTTTGTGGAAGGAAAATTGGGTTACAAGATACGGGAAAAGGAAAATGTATTTTTGAGGCAATTCGTTTTGTTGTGTGGAGAGGAAAGGACAAATATTTTAATAAAAGCCTTTTCATGTCTTCCGCTTTTCTTCGCCTCATGTTTTTGAGATCTCTTATTCAAAGAAGTCGGGTTAACAAATTGGGTGAAATATTTTCGCGTGGAGACGTTTAACTCTTTAATATATCTACTGGGAAGTTTTTCTAGAATAAATGAATTAAAAATAGTTTTGGAGAAAGTTCTTTTTTTCTTTGGGGATATTCTTAGAACTGAATATTTTATAGATAAGTGTTAAAAGAATATTAAAGATTTATTTTATTTACATTTTGTGGAATTATAGTCTGTTCGTAAATTACCATTTAGTATACAATCTATAAAATATTTCATATTTTCAGGACTTCCAAATGGTCCACCAACTGAACACCAATATTTTTTTACAGAAATTTTCTCTTTAGATTTTTCTTGCAAATTGCACAGAAACCTGCTTCGGGAATATTTTTAGCTCAAATTCTTCAAAAATGTACCAGGGCATTTTCTATTAAATAATATCTTTACCATTTGAGGACCATTTGGGAGCCTTGTATTTTATAAAAAAATATTTTTTTGATATCCGATTTTCTTCGCCTCATGTTTTTGAGATCTCTTATTCAAAGAAGTCGGGTTAACAAATTGGGTGAAATATTTTCACGTGAAGCCGGTTAACTCTTCAGTATATCTGAAGTTTTTCTAGAGTAAATGAATTACAGAGAGTTTTGGGAAAATTTTTTTTTCTTTGGAATTATTCTTAAGACTGTTTTTTAGATAAGTGCTAAAAGAATTTTAAAACTTTGTTTTATTTACTTTTTGTGGAACTATAGTCTGTTTGTAGTATACTATATAATATACAATCTATAATATACCGGGTATCCCAAAAATGACTGATGGATTTTGAAATTCAATAACTTGCAAACGGTGACAGCTATTTAAAAAATTTCTGCAGGAGGGTTATGTATAATGTCAGGAGTTTTTTTACCGTAATTTTTTATTTTAGTTCGCATCTCAAACAATAGGTGGCGCTGACGGCGATTGAAGGCCAGGTGATCAGTGCTGAGTGAAGCGTCGATCTGGCCTTCAATTGCCGTCAGCGCCACCTATGCACTGAGATGCGAACATGTGAGATGCGAACTAGTTTGAGATGCGAACTAAAATAAAAAATTACGGTAAAAAACTCCTGACATTATACATAACCCTCCTGCAAAAATTTTTTAAATAGCTGTCACTGTTTGCAAGTTATTGAATTTTAAATTCCATCAGTCATTTTTGGGACACCCGGTATGTAATATATTATAATAAAAGACTTGATGTCTTCAGCTTTTTTTCATATCATGTCTTTAAGACTTTTTATTCAAAAAGTAATGTTACGAAATTAAGCTAAATATTTTAACGTGAAGCCGATTAACTGTTCAATGTATCTGTTGGAAGTTTTTCTAGACTAAATGAATTAGAGAGATTTTGAAGAAAATACTTTCTTTGGGGTTATTCCTATAACTGTAGCTTTAATTTTTTGAACTAAGTGTTACATGAGTATTAATGATTTCTTCCGTCAAATAATAAACTGTTTGTAATACCAATGATGAACTTTTTAGTTTATTACTCGAAACACACACAAGATAAAGCCATCGAAAAAGAACATGTGTGCTTAAATATTTGCAAGTTAAATACAAAACTATTATGCATAAAGTTGTAATGCAGTATTTAAATGTGTGCAAATAATGTGAAATGCAATACAGTGCTTCTAGGTAAGGTATTGTTGGGAAACAAGAGATCAGTTCTGAGTTATATTAAAGATATCAAGTTGATATTATAAATGTACAGTCACACAGGGATTGCAAATATACGTTAAAAATAATGTATTAAGAATATTTAACTGAGGTTGTCCTCGACCTTTGAGACAAAGATAGCGTGATAAGTAGAGTATCATGTTCTTCCAATATTTTAACGATTGGTATTGCAGCTATATTAAAATCAGATAATGGTGGGGAATTTAGAAACCAAGTCGTATCCGAACAATGCTCTATGTGGAACGATGTTATGGAAAACCTTATCATTGTTAAAGACAAGGCTCAATTGAAAAAACTAATCCGGGTATAAATAGTTTATAAACTGCATGGGCGAAAGATAGTGATGCAAATAAATTATCTCATGGTTTACTCTTTGTGCAATTTTGAAAGAACACTAGATTACCACGAAAGAATGCGCGAAACTTCTTCTGAACTTATGTTTGACGTTAAACTAAAAGAGACACAGTATTGTCATTTTTGCCTAGCGAGCTAATCACTTATATTAACAATGAAGAACAAATCGAAGAATTTGCTAATACTCTTAAAACAGAAGAGACTCTTCATACTTTTGAAGAATAGTTTAATAGCGGTCATATCGAAAACCATACTTCAAAGAAAAATCAATTATCAACTGCAAACTTCATATCAAACCCTCACGGAGAATGCTCTTGATAGCCTAATGCTCATAGCGTCGAACTCCAGATTGAAAGTTCCCGGGTTCGACGCTTGGCATCACCAAACACCCTCCAAGTGTATGCAGTGTACGCGCTCGTTAAATAAGGGTGTTCTGAATGTCCTGTGGTCGATCGTAGCAGTTAAAATGGGTAATGATCCCGGAAGAAACTTTCGCTCCCCTTCAGAGACATATCGAAATTGAGGAGGTGTCGATGTTTAATGCGGCCATCTATTGAGGCTTTACCGAACATCTTTCGTTGCAGAAATCTGTCTTCCTACACCCTGGGTGCAGTTCAAAGGAAACTCCATCACCCCAGTTACCCTTCGGGCACACGACAACTACACAACTGAGCAGCACGAGTTTATTTCTGTAAAAAGAGCAACTGCGAATACGAATCTTCTAATGTATAAAAACGAGAATCGTACAAACCTAAAAAGAAATCTTCCTGCTCAAATCGCTGTTCTGTAAGAATACAAGACCTTGATGTTGATCATGGTTGTACAGAAGCCTGAAATGTATTGGCAGTTGATACTGGAGTAGACGATTTCGATTTTAAAAAATTAAAACAAAAATTTTATCCTCAAGCAGATTTATATGTTCATTATTTGTCTCGTAAAGTTATTTTTCATAGATGAGATTCCTTGTCGATAATTATCTCTGAATGATACAAGTGCAGTTAATTCGAGAAATGGAAAGCAAAAGGAAATGTTCCACGAATAAATTCAGTTACAAAAGCAGGGGATTCTAATGGAATTCAAAGTGTGATAAAAGTTTAAATTGTTTCAATAAATATGATTTTAATCACATGATTATGTAAGTCTTTTATTAGATTTTTTCATTTGAATGTAATGTGTTTAAATAATTAAGGATGATTTTTTGGAAAAATGTCCAATGCACTATAATTGACAAGATTTGTTTTTGACTAAAACAAAAATGTTATTGCCTAACATCTATCCAAATATAGCTGCAATCATTATCAATATCGAAGCTAATATGGTGAATCCTTTTTGCTTCGTGTACTCGAATCTAAACCTACATGTAAAAAAAGAAAAAAGAAAAACAAAACAATCCGGCATTTTTTTTTAATCTATCAAGGCATTTAATTTCTACGATGTCCTGTAGTGAAAATTTCTCTACAGAGTGAGGTCCCCACTCTTTATTGTACCTGGGGACTGCTTTAAGGAGAAAAAGCGAAAAAAGTCACCCTTGTGACACTTTAACTCGTCTGTAACACGGAGAAGAAAAATGCTAATCTCTGACATATTCGATGTTCATCATTAATGCATAGTGAATATATAGATTTGCCGGTGACATTTAAAATAAGGATATGTAGCAAATATTTCGGACATATATTAAGGAACTATCAGAATGTTGACTCTCACTGGTGAAAATAAACATTCTCTACATTTCGGTCTTTCACAGTAACATATACAAATAAATGTTATTTTCAATAATTATGTTCAATACCTTATTTATATTATTTCATAAAAAAAATCATGTATAAATGTTTAACAAAATACTAATATTTATAATATCTTACACATTTCTTGAGCTTTATTTGTATCTTATCGCGAAAGATACCTAAAAAACTCGATTTAAGCCTATTTAGTTTGTAATTTTTATTTATTGACCATAAAACCATATTGTCATTTTGATCAATAATCTGCCATAAACATTGAACAAGTCGTAAAAGTCAATCCTCATGGGCGCCATATTGAAAATCAAATAAAAAATTTATCAGAAAAAAAGTCACCTAAAATATTTTGAATCGATATATCATAACATAACAGGATAAAAGTAAATGTCAAATTTGGTACATGAATTCAAATTTTTACATAGTTCAAATATTTACAAATGCAAAATTTTTACGTATTTCAAATCGTACTGTATAGACTGACAGAATTACAGAAAAAACTTTCATTCCATTTCACCTGTACACAGATAGGGCGAATTTACGCACTCTTTATGCTGATGACGAAACGGTGAATACGGCCGAATGCAAATTTTTTTTAATAGCTGTCACTGTTTGCAAGTTATTGAATTTTAAAATCTATCAGTCATTTTTGGGACAACCGGTATATATATATATATATATATATATATATATAAATTAGTCCAATTTAACATTAAATAACTTTAAGTTTTCTATAAAAAGACATACATTAATGCAAGTTGTATTTAAATTCTATTACTAAGATAAAATGAAAAAACAATCTGCATTATTTTTTCTGTTTTGCATTTTAGATTCTTCTAACAATTCAAAAATGTTTGTGTTATCAAAGCAAAATACTTATTCCAACAATGTTTTGAGTTTCTTATTGTATTCAGGAGAGCACTTGGACGAAAAAGAAAAATAGAAGAAAACCGCAAAAAGCGGATTCCGACTGAAAATGTTTTTACTTTTTCTTGAAAAAAAAAAATCCACACATCAAGAAAAATATATGAATATATTTTCTCTCAACAGTGTTAAAAAAATTCCCAAAGATACTTCTTTTTTATATTCTGACTTAGTTACAGATTTTAAATGTAAAATAACTTATTATGCTTATTTCACTTTATTAAAAAAATAGGTAAATCACAAATTTGATACACATCTGTGTATTTCTTTTTTATTTATCTATTTAAACATCTGGATTTTTAAGTTATGTTCACAAAAACATTCTATACAATATCTAAATGCATATTAAAATAATACAAAATGCAATTCCAAAATACACAATATGAATTTTTTAGAACTCGCCTTTTTAATTATAAGATAAAATAATAATAGTAATAAATATATAGTTTTTTTTTTTTTAAATTTAGTTACAAGCTAAATATCTACATCTTTTTTAATAATTTTTACTATTTTCAAACGACCCACAATCCCGCAGCCATCGCCAGGTAATGTTTTTGTTTTAAAATTAATAATAATAAATTACAATTTAATAATAGAAATTAACAATAATAATAAAAGCAATCTCTAACGACGGACAATGATTTAAGCCCAAAAGTACTAAAAAAATTAAATTTAAGTATACTTAATGCAAAGTTACATATGGAATTCCTAAAAGCAATTTTCACATAAAATGCTTAATTAAGTATTATAATTGCATATACATTTATTTTCTCTTTTAAATTTTGTCATGTTCTTCTCATTAACTTCGTGTTTATTTCATGTTGATTGCTATATTAAGTACATTCTTTTAACATATATTGAACACAAATAGATTTGAGTGTTTAGTAAAAATCTTTTTTTAAACTACAGTAACTTCGACTCTATAAAATTTAAATTATATTCAATTTTACATGCTTGTAAAACTTCATATTAAGTATTTTCAGTTTATTTAAAAAACTATACTTAATTAATTAGAATTTCTATATTTAATCAGTAGTTGTTGAATAAATCAGCAGTGCCGTTTTGATTTCATATAAAATGCTTTATTAGATAATTCATTTTGATATACGTTTAATATAAACAGCACTGGTTTCGAATTTATCGATATTGCAGCTCACACATATGGGATTAAAAAATTTACATTAAATTAGTCGCAAAATTTAAATTTCCTTACTTTTTTATATATCTTGTGACATTATAACTCAACTTATAGGAGTTAATTATAAAGTTACTTAGTATACATATAACTTAAAATGGTTCAAATACTTACATTTTTAATTATCGTTTAAAAAATAGAGTTAAAAGATTAGGTGCTAATTTGTTATCGGCATAAATCATTATGAGGCTACAAGGTTTTAACATAATACATCTAAAGCATTTTGGGTATGTACACACATATACAAGGTGTCCACTCTCAAAGGTGGCCAATGGCTAATTTCTAAACCGTTAGTCATAGACATATAGTTCCAGTTGCAAAAATGCTTTAAAAAAGGTAAGGAATTGTTATTCAAGCGATTTAGCTCAAAATAAAATTTTATTAAAAAATTACGAAAATTAACTTTTTATACGGTCCCCCGGTCCTATGAGTGATATTTAGTAAATTTTTCCCACTACTCTAACGAGTAAGAGAAAAAAGGTCCCATTCATTTAACATTAAAAGTGACCGAGTTATGAAACTTTAAATTTCATGACTTAAACAACTTTTCTGTAGCTAAATACGGATGAATTGGACTGAACTTTAAAGGAACGTACACTAAGTGCTTAAAGTATTATACAGGGCATCTATTTTTAACGCTGTCCAATAGCTAATTGCTAAACACAGGTATTCCTGTCAGAGACACATAGTTCCAATTGCAAGAAATGGTTTAAATGAGATAAAGAAATGTTTTTAAAGCATTTCAAAAATATATATTAAAATATTTAATTGCTAAAAAAGACGTCAAATGTTAATAAAATACATTAAAAATTATTAAGATCTTTTAATGTATTTTATTAACATTTGACGTCTTTTTTAGCAATTAAATATTTTAATACATATTTTTGAAATGTTTTGGACATATAAGAGAACTTCAGTTTATAATTTGATGTTTTTAAAGCAATTTAACTAAAGGTGCTACCACCGTACAAATTTTACGGTAGTGTTAACTTTTATTAATTAAATTCTTGATTGGTTAAAATAGTTAAAGAAGTGAGTTTTAAAATTATCTTTATCGAGAAAATCAAATTTTGGGAAATCGCGATTTTATTTTAAAAGGTGTGTTATTTTGATAAGCTTTTATTTTGCTTAAAACACTCGTACGTATGTCTCCCTAGCTCAAAATTTCTATTCAAATTTTAACTCACTTCCAAATATCCGATCGAGGTTCATTTACATCCAATGACAATGTAATATTAATACAATTTTAGGTGCGTACCATGTATTTATTTTATAGGACTACACCAAATTCTGTTAGGTTAAGTAATCTAATTGAATTTTAAATATACGTCATTTTGTAACGATTTGTGACTGTTGTTTTTCATAATTTAAATTAACAAACTTTCTGTTATTTTTTACTTATATTTTTAGTACAAATTTTGCTTTAATATGTAAACATCAACATAAATTTAAAAAAAATTGTAAAAACTATTTTACTCTCAATGTTTAATGTTGAATTTTACATCTTGCGTTTATTTTTATTTCCAGTAAATTTGTGGCTGACCCCTAATTTGCAACAAAAAAGATGCTTCAACTTTGAACAGCTATTACTCAATCAGTTTTAATCGCAGAGGAATGGGACTTTTTTTTTGTATTGCTTGTTAGAATAGTGGGAAAATTTTACTAAAAATAACTTATGGGACCGGGGAACCGTATAAAAAGATAATTTTCGTAATTTTTTAATAAATTGTTTTTTTTAAATCTTAGTCGCTTGAAAAACATTTTTTACCTTTTTTAAAGCATTTTTGCAATTGGAACTATATGTCTATGACTAACGGTTTAGAAATTAGCCATTGGCAACCGTTGAGAGTGGACACCCTGTATATATATATATATATATATATATATATATATATATATATGTATGTATATATTACAAATTAAAAATTTTTTCGCCAAAACTAACCTTTATACTATCTTAATTTTCTTATAATAATATTCCGTACTTACTTCAAATTATTAAATTAAAATCTTGTTTCTAAATCTAATCTGTTAATCTGTATGCAGACGATATAAATTCTTAATTTTCCTTAAAAAACATTATTCCAGTATGCGTAAATTTAAAAAGATGGCTCTAAATTAAAAATATTCTTAATTAAAACTTTATTTCTTAATATTCCAAATAAAACTGATTTCTTCTATGTTTTATCAACCCTTTTTAAGAAATTCTTATTAAATTTATTCCAAAACCATACCTTTCAAAAAATATCATTATTTTATTTTATCTATTTATTTATTTTTCCGCCGTCAACGATAATGTGCATATTAATAAATTCATTTCTTTTCTTTTTCTCTTAAAATTAATCATGTATAAAAATCGTCTGCCTAAGATATTTAAAATTCGGAGTCAATTATAAATTGGTTAAATAATATTTTTTTAAAAATAAATTTATCGTCTGTTTAAAATAGCCTCGTAACTGGACAAGAATTCTGTTTACATAAAAGAATGATGGTTTGAGGTTACCGAATGTTCCAGAACTTTCTTTTCAGTTTAAAAAGGGGGAAGTCTCGAGATGAAAGGAAGATTCTGAAGATTTCTTGGGTTGCTTCTTCGATGAGGACAGCTCGCTTAAATAATGATGGAATTTTTGCAACAAGGAGCTTTTCCTTCCTCATTATCACGAATTTAATAAATGAATTTACTGCAGCCCATGACTAATTATTGGATCTTCTACATTTATTTATTATTTTTGTTTTTTCCCTCGCTTGCCATGACTGCGTGTTTCTGTTTAACCAGTGGAAATAATTCGAGTTCTCCTGAAATCGTCACAACTAATCGAAAAGTCGACAGGATAGGTAATGCCTGTGCTAGTGCCTGTTTCGGATTTTGAAATGAATCTACTGAAAAAGTAAAATGCTATGTAAATGAATCTAATGAATCTACTGAAACGAAGTGATGACAAAAATATGAATCGCCGAAAATTTTTCCCGCCATGGTTGAAAGTGTTATTAAGCAAGAATTGCCATTATCTTTTGATTCCTCGAGTGAATGTAACAGAGGATATTTTAATGTTAAACAGCTTTCTGTCCGAGTGGTTTGAAAGATTTCTTCTAAATATCGCGTGAATTCCTGAGGCCTGATATTCCACCTTTTTGCTGTTTATGTGTAACTGATGACTCAAGATAATCATGGTCATAATGACAAATTTTTGAAAATTAATAACTTCAAAGTGGTGAGTATGCGAAAGGTATTTGATGAGGAATTTAATAAAGAATGGATTTTATTGAAGATTTTTC
The DNA here is from genome assembly GCA_964019185.1 of Maratus speculifer. Lineage (NCBI taxonomy): Eukaryota > Metazoa > Arthropoda > Arachnida > Araneae > Salticidae > Maratus > Maratus speculifer. The sequence continues at coordinate 374,645,533 of OZ025294.1, read as the reverse complement.
GGGAACTGTAAGTTTATTTTATTAAATGTTTTGATTATTATTTCTATTCTATTTATGATTGATGGAAAGTATTTATTATTTATTTATTTATTTATTTATTATTTTATTGATCAGAGTAATTTGAAGTTAATTTATTAAATTACTAATTTATTTATTATTCTATTATTTATTGTATGTTATGGATCTGATAATAATTTTGAAAAAATATGTAATTGATAGAAATTATTAACTTTGAAATTTATTGCGAATGATTTTACGATCGGGATTTAATAAAGAAAATAGAAGTGCTTCATTTATTCTAATGAGTAAGAATCAAAAAATTATGGAAGATCCTAAGTTCGTACCGTTTGACCCGAGTTCTGGAATGAACATTTTGTCGTGGTTAACTTATTTTGATACAACATGTGAAAAGGAAAAGAAAAATCTAGAATGGAAATTTAATTCTATTGCGCAATATCTGAAAGGGGAAGCGCAAAAAATTTATATCAATGACTGTTTAAATTGTACGGATTATGAACAAATTAAGAAAATTTTGATAGAAAGATTCATTCAATTAGACATCCCGAGTTTTTCTGATTTTTCAAACCTGAAATTAGATAATTTAGACAATTTAGAAACTTATTTTCGTAAGAAAGTGGAAATTGGTAGGAAATTACATCTTAGTGAAAATATACTATTACAAGGTTTAACTGATGGTTTAAAACCAGAATTCAAAAACAGTATTATTATAAATCCTCCTAGTAGTACCACAGAATGGTACCGGGTTGTCAAACAATTCGTGGAAGTTTCCACCCCACTAGTTTCAAACCAAGTAATAAATCAACCATCAGCTAGACAAAATTTTCAACCTTTTCAACCAACTAGGCCCTGGATTCAGCCAGTTAGGCCCAATAATACACCTAGGAATTGGATTCCCCAAAGGCAATCTCAGTTTCAAAGACCTAGAGTTTGTCAAAATAATTATATTCAAAATTCATACCCTTCAAGACCTTGTAGGATATGCACAAATAGGGGTGTCAGTAATGCTTTTCATTGGGAAAGAGAATGTATTTTTAGGAGTGAGTTGCCATCCTCTGATACTCTTCCAAGTAGCTCACAAAATAATTCTTATAATATTTGACAATTAATTGTGTATGGATATACAAATAATTATAATTTACCATGTGTTGTAGATACTGGCTCAACTATTGCAATATTGCCAATTAAATTTGTTAAAAAACTTAATGCTAAAATTGAGACTATACCCTCAGTAACCATTGGTCAGGCAAAAGGATTCTTACATATAAATAAAAAATGTAGTGTTCTTCTAAAAGTGGGTAAAATTAAAAAATATGTTAACTTTTTAGTATACAATACAAATTTGGATTACGCTATTTTGGGTTTAAAAGAATGTTCTAAATTTAAATTAACCATAGATTGTAAAAATTGTATTGTAAGGCAGGGAAGGAAAATTATAACTAACAGTATATCCATACATAATGAGAGATCCCTTCATTTCAATACAGTAAATATGGACCAAGTACAAGAAAACAGGGATCAATCTAATGAATTTGTAACCTCTGAATATAAAAAAGATATGAAATTAAATACTGGTAATACTGTAGCAATAGATAATTATGATAATGAAACACTGAATGTAAATAATCATGATATAGAGTTACAATCTACTTGTGGAAATATTATGAAAAATGAAGACTGTGTTGAATATGATCACGCAATTAATGTGCATCCTGATTATAGAGGTTCCATGACTCTTCAAAATTTTCGCGATAATTCGGATTCAGATTTAACTGGGGAAATAAATTTAATTCAAGATGTAAATTTAAGGGAATTAGTTCATATTTATAGTGATATTTTTGCAAAGCATAAATATGATGTGGGTAGGATTAATATTGAACCACAACGCGTTATACTAAACTCAGACCTATCTATATCTTTGAGGCCCTACCGAACATCTCCTCTAGAAGAAATAGAAATAAAAAACCAAATTCAATCATTGTTAGCAGCCGGACTGATAAAGGAAAGTAATAGCCCCTATTCTGCCCCTGTTACACTAGTTATGAAAAGAGAGGAAGGTAAAAAAACGCGATTATGTACAGACTATAGGAAATTAAACGCAATAATTAAAAATGATGCAGAACCCTTGCCCCGTATCGATGGAATTTTAGATAAATTGAGTAGTGCTCAGTATTTTTCAACTTTGGATTTAGCCTCTGGCTACTGGCACATATCAATACATTCATCCGATACAGAAAAATTAGCATTTGCAACCAATTTTGGACTTTTTGAGTGGCTCGTGCTCCCTTTTGGCATAAAAACGGGCCCTCCCATATTCAACAGAACCATTCGAAGAATCCTTAATAAATATAAAATCGACTTTGCGTGCCACTATTTTGATGATATTATAATTTTCTCTTCCTCTTTAGAAGAACATTTAAACCATTTAGCTCAAATTTTTAACATTTGCAAACAAGAGAACATTAAACTTAAACTTTCTAAATGTAAATTAGGCCAAAATAAAATCAATTTCTTAGGTTATGAAATTACTAATGGAACAATAACACCAGCAAATGCCAATATTGAAACCATCAAAAATTTAAAACCTCCTTCCAATGTGAAAGAGTTACAACGATTTCTAGGTTCCATTAATGTTTACCATAAATTCATAAATAAATATGCTGAAATTAGATATCCTCTAAATCGATTACTTAAAAAAGACACAATATGGGAATGGAACTCAGAATGCCAGGAGTCTTTTGAAAAATTAAAAAATTCTTTAATTGCTAAACCCATCCTCAAAATTTATGATCCTAAATTACCTTTACATATGTTTGTAGATGCCTCTCAGATAGCAGTAGGTGCCGTTCTAAAACAACCTGATAAAGATAATTTCTTACATCCTATTGCTTATCATTCTAGAATTTTGAAGAGTTATGAACAAAATTATTTCATAACTGAATTAGAATGTTTAGCTATTATAGATACTCTTGACAAATTCTATCATTACTTTCATGGTGTCAAGTTTACAATTCATACGGACCACGCATCTCTAGTATGGTTAAAGAGTGTTAAAAACTTAAGAGGTAGGCTTTTTAGATGGTCACTCAAACTTAGTATGTTTGATTATGAGATAAAATATGAAAAGGGTTCAACAAATGTCGAAGCAGACATGTTGTCACGAAATCCTGTTTGTCATTTTAATCAACATATTAGTTTATTGCTAGATAGGAAAGAAATTATAGAGATGCAAGACAAAGACAATGTTTGTGACAAAAAATATAAAAAAGAGAATGGAATTATTATAGTTCAGAAAAAGGGATTCAAAAAAATTGTTGTACCAATGTCATTAAGAAGAAAATTACTCCATATTGCTCATGATAATTTTGGACATTTAGGGATTCAAAAAATGCTTAATTTAATATCTCCCAACTATTATTGGCCTAATATGACAATAGACATTACCGAATTTGTTAAACATTGCGATACCTGTCAGAAAAATAAAAAAACAAAACAGAAAAGATTCGGCTTATTACAAGCTATGCCAGCAACAGATCAATCTTTTGAATGTCTTTCTATTGATACTGTTGGTGGATTTAACTATTACAACTCAACAAAAAAATTCTTACACATAATAATAGATCATGCAACTAGATTTGTTTGGGCTTTTCCCTCCAAAAATGTTACCACTGAAACATACACTAACTGTTTAAAACAAATTTTCAATATCAAAGCACCTCAAAAAATACTTAGTGACAGGCATAAATCTTTCAGATCTCCAAGGTTTAAGAAATTCCTTAGAAATCATCATGTTCAACAGCGTTTTACATCTGCACATCATCCTCAGACCAATGGAAAAGTAGAGCGTGTTAATCAGACTATAGTTACCAGGCTTAAATGTAAAGTTAATTCCACTTCTTCTAAAATACCTTGGACTAGATTATTAAACCAAGTCATCGAAGAATACAACAATACGCCCCATTCTATCACCAAATTTCCACCTGCCTATTTATTTTATGGTCAATTGCCTTATGAATCTCCTTTAAAACAAAACTATTACCCATCAGTAGACAAAGCCCTCAAAATTGCGAAAGCGCGAACTCATGAATTTCACCTTAAAAGTAAAAGACTCTATGATCGAAATTTTGTTGAATGCCCATTAAAAATACAAGACTCTGTAATTTATGAAGAATTTAAATACCCTAACACTCGAAAATTAGAACCTACTTTCTCTGGACCATATAAAATTATAAATAAACTTTCTGATGTAACTTATGAAATAGATAAATTTAATTATGAGACAGGACAGAATTCCGTTATTGTGCATGTTTCTAAATTAAGACCCTATTTTTCACCCGAAGATTTTAAACTGTTTCATGAGCAATCCAAAAAACAAACAAAACCTCAGATACAATCACTAGATCAAACTAAAGTCAAGACAATAGATTAAATTTACCATAAACAACCATAAAAAAATACCATAAAAAAACTTTTACCATAACCATTTACCAAATACCATTAAACCATTAAACCATTAAAACCATTTACCATAAAAAAACCATAATTTTCAACATCAGCGGGTATGTTCTTGGAGCGCTACAAGAATATTACTTGTTTTTGGGAGTTTTTGGGATTAAATTGGGCTCCTTATGCAGGCATAAGGTGAACACTTTGATTGTAAAAGCTTTCAAATTGATGTTGATAAATTAATTTTAAGGGTGTTTAAGTCTAACTATATTTACTCATTTATTTGACATTAGTATTACTCTATTTATTCAGCAGATATTATATGATAATAGTTATAAAATCTAATGACTCTACTCAAACCTATAACATAATATGTGATTTTCAGTGATTGTGAAAACTAGATATTAAAAGTTTTTCAAAAAAGCACACTATTTTTATTTCCATTTCTCAATTAAGAATGACAACTTTCATTCCTATTGTATTTTATTATTAAAGTTTATAAACCATGTGTGGATAAAACATTATTCTACATTTGGCATTGAAAACTTATAACCAAATTTGACAATTTTGTAAAAGAGTATCAGAGAGGAATTATTGTAAGGAAATACTGGTTGAGAGTCCATTTTCTAAATAGTTAGATTTAATTTTATTTGGATTTTGGAATTATTATGATTTTTTTTTATTTATGCTTTCGGCTAGCAAAAAATACTTTCTTATGCTATTAGAAGATAAGAAAATTATTTAGTTGCTATGTAATTATTTTTATCCTCAACCAATATTTTCCCTATCAATAATAAACAAATAGTGATATTTTCTTTTGATTATACTCTTGTTTTACTATTATTATTATTATTATGATTTCTATAATGAAGTTTAGTATTAATTATACTCTTATTGAAAATTATTAGGATATGGAGTCTTATTATACTATTACTTATTATTGTTGTTATTGTTATTATTTAAATTTTTCTATATTATTTATTATTGATATTGAGAGTGATGCTATTTATTATTGAAAAATTGATATATTACTGAAAGATGTTGGATCCAACATAACATTAAAACCAAAGATTAATCTAAGTTTGAAGATTTTTAATTAAAGAGACTGTATTCACTGGACATTGAAAAAGACTCTTTTATATATTCTTGAAAGACTTTTTTCATTTAAAGGACTTATTTTAAAATAAACTATGCATTAAGTCATTGTAATTATTTAAACTTCCATGAGAACGAATTTTTATTGTTTTTATTATATTTTTATCTCTTGCTTAATAATATTCATAACTTATTTACTGTTATTATATGTATTATCCCCTATGCAATTACAAATGGTAAGTGATGTTGTAACATTATTGTATTTCTTTCAGGGAAATGCTCCTACCTAAATTCAATTCAGAATTATTTTCTGTTAACTATTTTATTTTAATCGCTAATATTTTTTGTATTGCGTTAATTTTCTTTTCTTCCATCTCTTGGCTCCCTGGATTTGACAGTTTTATTCCAAAATTTAACTTTTCTAAATTATTATATTTCTGTTGTCTGAACTTGTAGTTTTATTTAACTATCAATTTCATACAAAGTCTTGGGGAGGGGGGATAATATTACAAATTTAAAATTTTTTCGCCAAAACTAACCTTTATACTATCTTAATTTTCTTATAATAATATTCCGTACTTACTTCAAATTATTAAATTAAAATCTTGTTTCTAAATCTAATCTGTTAATCTGTATGCAGACGATATAAATTCTTAATTTTCCTTAAAAAACATTATTCCAGTATGCGTAAATTTAAAAAGATGGCTCTAAATTAAAAATATTCTTAATTAAAACTTTATTTCTTAATATTCCAAATAAAACTGATTTCTTCTATGTTTTTATCAACCCTTTTTAAGAAATTCTTATTAAATTTATTCCAAAACCATACCTTTCAAAAAATATCATTATTTTATTTTATCTATTTATTTATTTTTCCGCCGTCAACGATAATGTGCATATTAATAAATTCATTTCTTTTCTTTTTCTCTTAAAATTAATCATGTATAAAAATCGTCTGCCTAAGATATTTAAAATTCGGAGTCAATTATAAATTGGTTAAATAATATTTTTTTTTTAATAAATTTATCGTCTGTTTAAAATAGCCTCGTAACTGGACAAGAATTCTGTTTACATAAAAGAATGATGGTTTGAGGTTACCGAATGTTCCAGAACTTTCTTTTCAGTTTAAAAAGGGGGAAGTCTCGAGATGAAAGGAAGATTCTGAAGATTTCTTGGGTTGCTTCTTCGATGAGGACAGCTCGCTGAAATAATGATGGAATTTTTGCAACAAGGAGCTTTTCCTTCCTCATTATCACGAATTTAATAAATGAATTTACAGCAGCCCATGACTAATTATTGGATCTTCTACATTTATTTATTATTTTTGTTTTTTCCCTCGCTTGCCATGACTGCGTGTTTCTGTTTAACCAGTGGAAATAATTCGAGTTCTCCTGAAATCGTCACATATATATATGTATATATATATATGTATGTATATACACGCATTTTTTTTTGATTTTTTAACGTTTTAGTACACTTTTCTGATTTTCTAATTTAGGCAAGTAGTTGAAATTTACTAAAAGTATGTAACTAACTTGTGTTTTTAAAAAATATTAACATCACAGGTCTTAGCGATTATATATACATACATATATATATATACATATATATATATATATATGGGTGATTCTCAAAATAGGGGACAATTTATGTCTTTCAGCATACAAAAAGAATTGACAGGTTTTCTGTCATGTTTTTATACTTAGATATGTTTGTCTTAATATTATTCATTATTTGCACTCAAGAATTACTCACTATTAGTTAAAAACACCTTAAAATAACAGAATAAAAGTTCAAAATGTCATTAGCATGGATGTCCACAGCAGCTGTACCTTGTATATACTAGCTTTTTCAAGAGTTAATATCATGTTTATAAAATAAAACAAATGTTATTCTTTCTTTAAATTAATCAAGCAGAGAAATTATCCAATAAATTTCTTTTTAAAAATAAAATTATAGTATATAAAAAGAGAATTAAAGTTTGTCCTCCATATTCTGTTTTCAAAACAAGGTCATACTATAACAGCTGTTTATTAATCAAAATTTCATTTTCACATATGACAATACTTTGAGAATATAAAGTTTCTGCATGGCAACAAGTAGCCATTTTATTCCAGCCTGAAAATAGAAGCATGTATTGTATTTTAAGAATAGAAGTTGAATATTAGGCGAGTACATCAATTGTATGTCATTAGAATGAATAATAATTTTCATGTTTATTTTATAGTTAAAATTTTTATTTTACTTATTTCCATAGAACTTTTGTGTTTTAAAAAGCCCCAGAAAGGACTATTGCATTGTGATTATATTATGGTTCATAATCTTATTTAAATTAAAATTTGTCATTAGCATGGACAAATATCAGTGTCATTAGCATGGTTTTTCTGTCCATGCTAAAGACTTCTATGTGCATAAATGTAACCAGTACTTATATTGTATCCTTTTTAAAGTTTAATTTTACATATAAATTTAGGTATTACATTTATTATCTTTAAAATATGCATTAAATCTGTCAGAAAATCAGTAAGACAGCTTCTTACACTGTTAGTGTCAGAATGTTGTTCATGTAAACTAAGTTTGCTCTTTGGTAATGTTTTTATTCTCCTTATATGTATATACGTAAAAATGGAAACTATTTGTTGGAAAGAAAGGCTAATAAACGTAGAAAAAAAAATATTTAAACAGGAAGAAAATAAAAGTTTCTTAATATATTTATTCCATGCAATTTGTTTTGTCATTAGCATGGCTCAAAAAATACTAATTTTTTTTAAAGTTAATTTTTAAATATTTAGCTCTGCTGACTACATGTAAAGTATACCTAATACTATATTAACAACACATATTTTTTTCAGAAATTTTTCTAACAGTAATTTTTTTAAGATTTCATTTTTGAAATTGTCCCCTATTTTGAGAATCACCCATATATATATATAATAGAAAATATGCCTTATTTTTTTAGAATTTACAAAAGTTTTTAGTATTTTTTTTTAAATTTTATTACTTTTACGACAAAATGAAAATTGCTTTTCATTATTCTCGAATAATATGTTTTCTGATATATAGCAATATTTAAGATGATTTACTCAACAGTTTTTTAAAAAAGTGTACGGAGTAGAAATATTGTTAAAAAAATATGTAAAAAGTCAACTATTTCTTAAAAACTAATTTATGGATGAAATTAATTTACATATCTTTGTTTAATGTGTATATTTACTGTAGAAAAATCATTTCTAGCTATATTTTTAAGTAACATTATGGTGTTAAATATTTCACAAAAACTGCTTCATTTTAGTTGTCGAGCTGTTTCATGTAACCAGTGTTCTCGCTGTCGTTCGCCATTGAGCCAAATTGCGACTAAATTCTGCATTTGGCGAGTAAACAAGCGATTAGATTCGCCAATTTGCTAGTGCTCAATTTTTGCTTTTTTCCTTTCTTTTATTTTTTTGCGTGTGTGTGAATGTGTGTTTAATATTTGTAATTTATTTTTTTAATATATTTATATAATAACATATTTTTAATATATTTGTAGCGGATAGCTAAATTTAGATTAACAACAATCGTTGTCGCAGTTCTAAAAATTTAGGTTATTTTAGAACACATTGAGAAAAGGGGGGTACATTAAAGGATTAAAGAGGATTTTTTTAGTGTTACACGGCGAATCTATTTGGCTAATACTTTTTTCATTTGGCAAATGTTTTTTATTTTTAATTAGCCAAATTACCAACGTTGGTCAAATGTTAGCGAGAACACTACATGTAGCCTACTAAATGAAGTTAATTGTGGGTTTTGTTTACAGGTGTGCAACATTTTTTTATGAATTTGGAGAATATAGAAAAGTATGAGGTGGATAGTGACATCTTTACAGAAAAGACTGCACGGTCGAAATTTAAAAAAAATAATTTCGAAGAAGATCGTTTGTATAAATTATAACTAATATAACTACCAGGGCCGAAACTAAAGGCGTGAAAAGGGGACAAGTGCACCGTATGCCAGAACGAAAGGCAAGTAATGGAAATGAGGATTTTGTTTGTCGTTTCATACGAAAATGTACATGTATATGAAATACAAATAAACACTCAAACTAAAGTCAAACCAATGGGAGCGTTATTTTTAAATTCTTGAAAACGAAAGTAATTTCATATAAAAAAAACAACAAAATTCGAAAAATTAAACACTCTCTCCGACCGGCATTCAATCTCAGTTATTCTAAGAAAGAAAAAAATCATTAAAAACTATCGATATGTAAGTGAGAAATTAAAAAAAGCATTCATAGATTTAACATTAGCGATAAAGTTTCTTCGTGTGACTACATTAGACTCTTAACGTTCTAGCTAATTTTAATTCTATGGGAGCGTTGTTTACAAAGTTTCTTGTAGGTATTTTAATTATTATTAAAAGATTATTATTTTTAGAGGTTTTTTTTACATGGTACCTACGTTTGATAAATTTTATTATGCATGAGGAGGTGGTGGCGAAAAGTAAAGTTTTAGACCCTATGAACTGCAATAGGTTTCTTAAAATGAAGATGTAGACGATGCTTCTCTGTTTCATTTTAATCACATTTTTTCTTAGTTGTTATTACATGAATTTGCATTTGAAAAATTGCTGTAACAGAAAGCATGTAAGTTATATGTGTTCGTACGTAACATAAATAAAAAAAAACATTTATGACTTTTTTAAGTAATTGTGTCTACATTTAATCGAAATTAATTAAATAAAACCACTAATACTGTTTTAATTTCATAATGTATACATTTCATTAGATAAATCATTCTGAGATGCATTTAATAGGAAATGCATTGAGTACAAATTTATCGATGCTGTTATACACATACATAGTACCTGCAATGTCCCATAGTCTACATTTACTTAATTTTTTGAATATCTTGTGACATTAGAACCTATGATTTTAAAGTTTATCACAAATTTGGTTAAAATGAAATTAATTTTTAGTTTTTATCTATAGCCGATTTTCATTTTTTTATACATTTAGATAATTTACATAAAATGAATTACATGGATTGTGGAAATCTTTACAGAAAATAAGTCGTTTGAAATTTTTAATAATTACCTATAATAGAGAAAGGTTACATACATTTTGATTAATATAACCTCATTTGTATTAAGAAAATGGCAATATAGACAATGATTTTCGATATAGTTTTATAGTTTTTCCAAAATAGAGGAGCTGCTAAGATGTGATTAGGGATTTGTATAATATAATTTATAGAAATTAAAACAATTGAACGTTTCTCTAAAAAAAAATAAGTTAGTATATTAATATGTAGCTTATAATATAAGGCATTGTGTATGCACATTTTTTTTCAGAAGCTGGTAAATGTTTAAAAAATCTTTATAATCTTAATCGTTCAGAAATAGCTGCGATATATTTAAACTAAAAATATGTAAGATATTTAACTACAATAAATTTTCTAAATTTTTAACCAATAATACTAATTATCCATGTTATTGTAATGATCCCTGTTATAGTAACTTCGTAAATCTAGTTCATGGTCACATTATTACTGGGGATATTAATATCGTTGAAAATGATTCTTTACGCAATTTAATGGCTAATGGTACTAAATATCGTGTTCCTTCATGTACTAATATCAAATCAATCATAAAACAGTTTAATTTAGATTTAGATCTTTTTATTTATAAAATTTCGATAGACTACAATAAGCCTCTGTAATACTTCACTGAATGGAAACTTAATGTTTTAGATAAATTAAATATTGAACTTTATAGGAATATCGATACCTTCAATTTAAATTTTAAACAATTAAATGATGAAATAAAACACTTACAAAATATATTTATCATAACATATGTCGATAAATCTCCTAACAACTATGCTTTCATATGTAAACATTATTACACTACATTATTAAATCAAGCTATAAATTCTAGTTCAAATTTCATCAAAACAGATATTGATACTATTATTAAAAATAGACATATAGCTCAATATTATAAATTACTAAAATTAAAAAATCATAATTATAACTATCCTTACATTGTGGTTATTCCAAAATTCCATAAAATTCCTATAAAGTTTCGTACTATGACGATTGGGTGTAATACTTATAACAATAATGCAGGTAAAGAATTATTAAACATACTTACAAAAATGCTAGATATTGCAAAAACTAATAATAAATTCTATAGCATAAAAAATAGTTTACATCTTGTAAATAATATCAAAAATTTACAAAACATTAAGTACATCAAAACATATGACTTTAATGATTTATTTAATACAATTGATATTGCAGATATGTTCAGGATCATAAATTTATTATTCAAGGAATATAGGAATTCTCTTAACATACATGTATCTTTATCTTACTTCAAATCTTTAACGAAATTTATTCTTTATCATAATTATATATTATTTAATAATACAATATTTAAACAAATAGTCGGTCTTCCACAAGATGGGATTGTATCATCCATCTGTGCTGATCTCTACTTACATTATTATGAACGTAATACTTCTATTGTTAATTGTTTTCTATACAGGTATCTTGCTGATATAATAATTTTATATTCTAAAAAGTCATCTAACTATTCGCTACCAATCAAATACCACAAAAATTTAAAATACAGTTATAATGATATGCATAATAATACAATTAACTTTCTTGATCTTAATATTACGCTTTCTGATAATCAAATTCTATTTGATATTTATGACAAACGTAATGACTTTCCTTTTAAAGTAAACTTCTTTACTCATTATAATTCTTGCCTACATAAATCTGTCTATGTCAATATATTACTTAATTTTGCCCATAGAAGTAAAAATATTTGTTCACATAATTTTAAAATGCATAATTTAAAAAATGTACAAGAAACTGCAATAAGATATGGTTATCCTTTACATTTGGTTAAAAAAATATTATTTGTATAAACATTTATTTAGTATTAACTGTCTATTTTCTCTTCACCAATATTGCAAAAATTAACAAGCTATTTATGCAGCACCATATGATGTTATTGATAAGAACTCATATAGTCTTTAATATATAATAAGTTATTACATGATCTTAAAAATAATTAACACATTGCGTAAAAAAATGTTTAAAAAAATTATAAAAATAAAAATAATACAAAAAAATAAAAAATACAAAAAAATAAAAAAATATGAATAAGAGGATGGTTGGGTGGGTTAGATGTTGGATTACGGAGGAGAGCGGTGTTGTCTGGATAATACGCAATGGTTAATTATTATATATTTAATAATAATAATAATAATAATAATAAAATTAACTTTACACATAGTATTAAAGTTTATGTTTACCTAAAAACTAATATGCATAACTTAAAAAAGATCAAGCTATTGAGATAAGATATGGTTGTCTATTGTATTTGTCTTAAAGAAATTATTTGTAAAATATTAGAATAGAAATTATTCTTGGAAATTCTTAGCTAATAAATTATTTATTTTTTTTTCCTATAACAGAGGGCAGCACCATAAGCATATAATTTAATTTATATATTAATCCTATAGATGGCAGCACTAAAATAATTTTCTGCTAGAAGTTGTAGTATATTCTAGTTAAATAATTAATATAGTAATATTAATAATTTATGAAAAATAAAAATATAATATTTCTAATAGTAGCATCTATTTTTTTTTCTAAATATATTATGAATTATATAGTATAATATGTTTTACTAATTTTTATTTTATAATCTATGTGATTTATACTATTACCATAACCTAGACTGTTAGTAAGTCACATGTAGTTTGTATCTGTTGCACTACAAATCTTGCTAGGATTTGGGTAATGGTAAACATTTTAGTATATATATCATTTTTTTCTTCATGGAATATTGCATTATTGTTATTTTGTCATATTAATTATTTTCTTCTATGTGTATCTTTCTACTAATTTGTCATCTGAATAGCTTCCAGCCAGTCGGGTGTATCGTGAGTCGAATTCTTAGCTTTCAGCACGACTCATAACAGAAACTGGTTGGATGTTTTTGCTTTTTTGTTAAACTATACACCCCTGAAGAAATAGTTTAATAGAAAAGCCTTCTACTACCTTTTTATCCGTTTATCTTTCATTATTTTGGTAATCTGCCTTCTATTTCACTTCAAACTTCAACTGTTTTCAATAAGATGATTGTAAAAATACTGGATTCATTGGTTTGTTGTATGGTAATATAGGAATTACTCTGGTTATATAAAGTCCATTTATCCATATATTTCTTAGTAATTTGGTAATCTGCCTTCTATTTCTCTTCAAACTTCAACTGTTTTTAATAATATGATGATAAAAATACTGTTTTCATTGGTTCTTTTATTGGTATTGTCTGAATAACTTTGGAAGTATTTATAAAAGTATTTATATAAACTGTATTTAAAATATTTATTATATATTTAAAATGTAAAAATTATTTGATATAAATTTTATCAATCGATTTATAGAAATAAAGTTTATAATAAACTACAGATACTTTATCTGGTTCCAAATGTATTATTGATTTCGAAAACAAAATGTATTTCTTAAAGTAAAAGCTCCTTTTCTTTTGCATCTTTTCAGCTTTCTTGGTATGGAAAGTTTCAGATGGATATATTTCAATATTTCTATAGTAAGAGTTTTATATTTGTTTATTTAGTAATTCCATAAAAGAATATATAAATGAATAAAGATTGGAATGGAATTATAATGACAACACAAAAACCTTATAAAATCAAATTCAATTGATTAATTTCAGTTGACAATACTATCCTTCTACAATTTATGAAATAATTTTGCATAGCTTCTAACGCTGTTTCAAAAATTTACGAAGATGAAATTTTCATGAATTCATATTTTAGGATAGTAAGGTTTAATAATAAGTGTTAAAATATGTACTTGTATTTTATTGTAAGATATATTATTAACTTACTGCTGCGTGACACGTGCATTTCATGTTGATTGCTTTCAATGATAATATACTTCCTCTGCCTGGCACATAAAAATTAGTTTTAGTAATATGCAGTCTAAACAATTCTCTATATTTATTAAAATAAATTGTTATTTTTAAAGTTACTTTATTAATTTACTATTTTTAAAAATGAGATTTTACTCCGATATCTATATTACATTCGTTAATATTTAAACGAAATATACAATAAATGTTTACTTTGTTATTAATATTAATGTCATAAATTGTTTACTTTAATTAATTTTAATATGGAAGATACTTAAATATCTCTATTCAAATAGTACGATTTTTTTACATTGACATTTTAAGTATACATACGCTCCTTAAAGTATTCAATAAATTTCATTTTTTTAAACCAAAAAACGATACAATTTCATTTAGCTAAAGGTAATCATAACAGCTTTAAGTTAATTTGTATTTTGAACTTATAGATGCCTCAGATTTTATACTTTCCCAGCTTATAAATTACATAGCTAATAAGACCTTTACATGAAACAAAGTACGTCTGAAATGTCAAATAATTGTCTAGAATGAAGAAAAACCTCATTTTCAATCAATGTAACCTCGCTTGTGTTATGTAAATCTAGATTTCGCCGTGGATTCTAGATATAATTTTGATCAATGTTCTAACATAAAGGGGTTGTTATGGTATTATGCAAGATTTATTTGGTTTATTTAAATGGGATTTATAGCAGTGTATGCAAACATAAATTGGGCTAGAAATTCGTTTTAAAGACAAACAAATAATGGAAATGTAAATATATATATATATATATTCATTTTAATAGTTCTGTATTTGTCAGTAAATGAGTTGACATTTTGTTACAAGATTAAAATAAAGAAATTTAGATGTAATTTTAAACATAGCCACACTTAATGACCCGAATAATCTTCCTTAAATGTATATTAAGTATTATATCATGTTACTTGTATTCCTAATTTAATTTACTTGCACAGTCCTTCGCGAAACCGCATATTATGATCCAGAAATCAACAACTATTTTTGTGTGTGTGTTTTTTAATGTTAGCTAAGCACAGGTAATAAAACTATAGACATTATTCTCGACGCATTTTCTCGTATTTCATTATTCCACTTATGATGTATCACTTTCATTCATTTTATTTATGTGACATATCTTTGAAATATATAAAATTACTGATTTCCACTTATTTTTTAAAAGAAAACAAATAAGAATAGAAAATGATACCATTAATCGTGGAATTTAAATTCAAAATCAAAGCATTATTTAAATTAACTACACAAAAAACAGAAAATGCTACTTGCAAATTAAAAAAGGCTGTTTGGCGAGTTTTGTGCCCTGCTAATATAGAAATACCGAGAATTCGCTGCCATCCACACCAACTTTTACGTATTTTTCTACAAAAATTTTATTTAGATTAAAAATAGTCGTCCTGTATATGGGAAGTGAAGGGCTTAACCCCTAATTGTTTAACATACCCACGTGACTCAATCTGTTAATAATATAATGAAATGACGTCAATTGAACCCTATTTCATGATTTACCACTTGCGCCAGACTAACATAAAACTAGGGAAATGGCCGTTTGGCATATACAAAGTGAAGCGGTCCTGTTGATGACAATCACTTGATTTAGGCTTTTATTATACGGATATATTTATAAATGCGAGCTTTTTGAATACATTTGAAAAAATATAAGATTTACTTTAATGCATGCATTAAGGGAACATAAGATATTTAATTTTGTTTCAACTATCAGAAACATCTCGCCTTGTTGAAAATACCGAAACACAAATAATATGCAATTAACAAATAATTTTTTTTCGTTTCTACCTAAATATATATTTTTAAGTATATTATACAGAAAAATATGTGTTTTACAAAAATGTACAAAATTTAAAATTTACATTTTAAAATGCATTCCTTTAATGCATGAATTGCATTCTTGATGAGCGCATAATCAAGTAGTCAATTATGCATATAGAAAAATAATCTTCAACGAAATAGAATTTTAAAACGCCTTATTTAAAATAGCAATAGGCAAAAAAAATCCTTAAAATCTATTCCGCACAAAAGAAAAAATAATAGTTTAAAAACAGTTATTCAAATATAAAAAATAAGCAAACAAAATATTTTCTTGTTATTGTTGCATTTTGTTTCGTTTTGTTTCAATATGAAGACTGTGAAGACGGGCATATTTGATTATTTTTTAAGCTATAGTTCACATAGTTTGAAAGTAACATTGCGCAAAAATCTAAAATTTACTAATATGATAAAACGCATTTTAAAATGTTAATATCTAAGGAATTTGAATCACCGTGTATAAATACTCAAAAAATAATTCATATTTTTTCAAATGGATTTTTTTCATATTATTAAGAATTATTTTTTCTTTCTTTTTGAAATCTGTGCTTAAAATTTAATTCGATACTTTGCGTAAACAACTTACATGAATAGTCTAATTGTAATATAAATAGTAGGTAACAATTTATAGACGCGTAAAATAGCTATTATATCAAAATGTATTGTAAAATCTAAATTTTACGCATTTTCACATTGTTTCGTAGAAATAGAATATATTTTTTTAATAATCTCTTTTAAAAATTCTGATTAATGGACAGTCAGTTGTATCACCATTCCAATAAATAAATATCAAAGCAATCATTGTCATTGTGCGGGACATATATATATATATATATATTCTTTAGGTGCGTTCGTAATTATGTAAACACCTAGCACCTATAGCTGTCGTTCAATCCGTGCGTCTGTCAGTCTGTCTGTCCGCATATAACAACGCAAAAACTACCCAACCGAATCGTTTGAAATTTAAAATTTATAATTATTACATAATTTTGTCGAGTCATGTAAAATTTTCTGAAAATCGGATGCATAGATCAATTACAGGGACAATCAAAAGTACTCCGTTACATTACGATCAACGGGGAAAAATGTTTCAAATGCATGTTAATCGTTTGGAATTTTAAATACATAATTATAACATAATTTTGGCGAGTCATTTCAAATTTTATGAAAATTGGATGCATAGATCAAAACAGGGACAGTCAAAATTATTCCGTTTAATTATTCCGTTTCATTACGGTCAATGGGGAAAAATGTTTCAAATGCATTTTAAAGGTGTTACACTCATTTAAATATAATAGAATACATGAACCTGTGAAGTATATATATATATATATATATATATTAAAATATACATTCTATATAATATGTGATGCAAAGAATATTAATTATTAAATTACAGGGTCACACAAAAGTATTCCACTACATAATGCTATAAGGGAAAACATTGTTTAGGATGTGTTTAAATGATACTAAACTATTTCACATTTTATGACTATGATATACGTTGCTGAGGTGTAATAATAAAACTTTCTTCCTGTATATTTACAGGAACACAAACAAGATTTCGACCACTATATTATATCTGAAGTACTGTCTACTATAACAGCAAGATCTGAATATTTTTAAAACTTCGGTAGTACGAACGCACCTCATTTTCTACGCTTCAAGTGCAATTTCCAACTTTTTTTTGCGTGCGTTGCGTATTTCAAAGATTTTTAAAAAAAACTAACACTATATCCCCCAAATTTTGCATAACAAATATTACAACACATGTCATTCGTACTAGACACAAGTTAATAGAATGATTCTAATAAAGAGCAAAATACAATAAAATGAAACTGTAAACGTGCAAATGAATTGTGTTCGTATTATAATTAGTTTTAGAAATATTCAGATTTTGGGACAATAGTTGTTGTATTCTTATTCAAAAAAGCATAAATATAAAATTTATTACAATTATGTATATTAAATTATGTAATATGGAAATAATATGTGTACATCTTAATTAAGACGTAACAACCATGGCAGCATAGAATCACTGCCTGTCATCACTGAATAAATTACGTATTACAGGATTTAATGGAATGGAGAAAACTTTGATTAATATATTTTTTAAGTTTCGACTATTATATGCCTGGTAATTTCAAATCATTATGTGTACAGAAGAACTGACAGACAGTATACCGGATCATACAGCGACTATTATGCCACGTATTTGTATAATAATGAACGCAAATAAAAATGATTTTTGTTATTATCTGAATAAGGCATAAACTATTAAAATGTTTATCTCAAAGAATTAATTAAAATAACATAGAGTAATTTATTAACATAGTATAATTTTATTTTAAGAATTTTTAAATAATTATTAAATCAACTCTAAACATGTAAAAAAGAAGTTACATATAAAAAAGGCCACTCCAAAAAAAAAAAAAAAAGTTTAATTATAAATGAGATATTTGATAATCATGTATGTGTTTGATATAGAATCAATTATACTTTTTTAAGAAACCTTTTCTATTACTAAAGAAAAATATTAAACATTAAAAATAAATATTTTTTGACATGTTTCAGTTCCAATAGTGATGAAAACCATAATCATAATATAAATAAGAAGAATATTGCCCAGTTAAACTGGTGGCATTGAGCTCACAGGCTACGCATGCTAATTGTACATTACAGACTTGTATTTTCGTTAATTTCGTTCGAAAAAAAATTAAGAAGGGGAAACAGCCTCCCCTTTCTCCTTTTTTATACTTAATAATTTAACCTCCTAAACTATCAAGGACATGATTTATCATATAAAAAATCTATATCCAAAATTCAGAGCAAATTGGATAATTCTTAATAAAAACCCATTTAACATTTATATAATTTAAGAGGAGTTATTCCCCCCTTTTATACTTAACCATTAAACTTCCAAAACTATTCAGAGATTTGAACGAAATCTGACAATTCTGCTTAAAAAATCCATTTATACAAGTTAAGGGGAGGGGCATTAGAACCCCCGTTCCCCCTGTTTATAGTTATTCAATGAACACCTAATAACAGCCATGGACTCGCCTCATCAGAATGATACTATAACTAAATTTTGAACGAAAACTGTTAATTCTGCATGAAAATCCCGTTTATATCAATTAAGAGGAGGGGCATGAGCCCCCCGTTCCCCCTCTTATACATATCGAATAAACTCCAAAAACTAATCAGGTAAGCGCCGTATCAGGATATACCTATATACACAATTTCAAGTGGATCCGATATTTTTATCATGAGTTATCGCGTTACGCACGTACGCACGTACGAACATACATACAGAACGGACGGGCACATAAGCTCTCAGGCTATGATAGCATGTGAGCTAAATATACAAATTGCCTCACGACCAATAGAAGGGACACGATACAATGCGAAATGTATCAAGTACACGTGGTCTACTTGAAAACATTAAATTAAAAATCAGACTATTATTAAATCTTACTTCTAATTTCGCTCTCCCTATCCACGCTTTCCACGAGAAATTTACTCATAAACTCTATTCATAATTAATATGAACTCTAATAATAAAAGAAACATGTCAATATTTCATTGGACTCCATTACAATGGACATTCGCGTATTCCTTTTATATCCGTTGTTATACGATGTTTATATTAACATACGAGTTCATCGTTTGTTACTATATTTATTAGTATTAAAATTAAATCACATGTAATGTTAGATGTATCGAAACAAAAAACATACGTCTTGTGTAATACGCACTTGAGAATGGAATAAAAGATCATCGGACAGAAATATCAATATTTAAACAACTAATAGGAATTAAATTTGTTTTAACTTTTTCAAAATTTTAATTAAATATGTAGTTTAATTTTCCCCGCAATATTCTCTGTTCTTTGAATATTTATAGGGAGTTTATCATTTGAACCATATTTTTAAAAAATAAACAAATTTATTGAAAAGGCAAACCTTTTTCTTATGTGATAAAATATATATAAAGAAGAAGTCAAGTTATAAGTAAGTTTTCAAAGCTTTAAAAAAAACTAAAAGCTCATTTAAAAAATATTTTGTCCAATAAAAAAGAGATAAATTTTGTTATAGAACAGAAAAGAGAAAAACAGAAGCTAAATTTAAATTTTTCGAGGTGAAATTTTAAAAACATGGATGTATTCAATGTACATAGGTTTAGCCAGTCTAACTAGTGAGGAGCTTTAATTGTATTTATTAAATATGTTTTACTAACATTTTCAATCGGCTCTCTTTACCTTTCGCGAAATGTGATGATATAAGGAATATTGTGCATTATATCTGTCATCATTAGCCAACTGAAATTAAAACGCAAGCTAAATAAATTGTTCTGAGTACAAATCATTTTAAAATTAATTCATACATATATACTATATACACAAATGCATAATACCGAATTTATTTAAACTTCTGAAACTCCTGAGACAAGACAGTTTATCTAGATTAAGTTCATCATACAATAATCTAAAATCAGGTTAATTTGTATTTTACCTCTACAGGTGTCTGGCATTTTGTATTCTCTCGGCTTAGTAATTACCCAGATAACATAACCTTTTCATAAAGTAGACAGCGTTAGAAATGTCAAATAAATGTTTAGCATGAAGTAAAACCTTTGTTCCAATTAATGAGAGCTCGCTTGTGATATGTAAATCTAGATTTGCACGAATATACTAGATATAACTTTGATCAATGTTGTAATATAGAACGGTTGTTATGGCATTATGTGGAACAGTTGTTTGGTTTGTTTACGTGGGATTAATTTTAGCTTATGCGATAAATTCGTTAACATCATAATACAAATAAAGGTAATATTAAAATATATACATATTTTTTTTAATTATGCTCATACAGGTCAGTGACCTGTATTTTCTGTCGTGTGATACTGATTTTGAATTACAAATCATCTAAGTCGATATAGTTCGAATGTAGAAATTGTTTATTTTAGAGCGATTATCGGCAAATAATAACATTTTATAAAAAAGAATATAATTTATTAAAAAAGCGGTTAATTTAATTGTGAGCAGTTTAAAGCGGTTAATTTGAGTTGTAATATGATTGAATTATAAATAGTTACCAGATCTACCCTATAATTAAGTAATTAACCCTTTATCTATAAACGGTACTTATAAGTACCATTAAAATTGCTCATATAAAATTCTTTTAATACATCAATTAGTTGTAATACTGTTTATAATGAGTTACAAATACATTACTTTATCATGTTCCAAAAGTATTATTGATTACACAATCCAAAAGTATTATTGATTGATAAAAATATTTTTAAAAGGATGATTTCTTTTGAATTTGTATCTTTACAGCTGATTTTTCAGTTCGGAATAATTTCTATATTTATATTGTAAGAACATCATATTTGTACATTTTATGATTTTACAAAATGTTAAGAAAATAATTTAAAATAAAAGATTTGAGGGGCGTTATAACTGTTGCACAAAATCCCTACAAATTCGAATTTAATTAATCCTTCTAAATCCTTCAATTCTTCTAAAATCCTTCAAATATTTATTAAATTATTATGTAAAGATTTTAATTTAGTTTAAACCACTTACGTAAAATCCTTTAGAATGTAAAATTTTCATGAATTCATAATTCGGTTGATAAAGGGTTAAAGTGATTACAATAACAAATTTATTGTAAATTAAAATTACGTAAATCATCCTAAACTAGCTTGAAAAAAAAATATTCCAACTTTGAATGCTAAAAAACTTTTTTTAATTATTCTATAATGTATAATTTTAAATGTATTTTTACATTTATCCTCTAGTGCAATATATTGTCCATCGGTCAATAATTTAAAATGTCTCTCCTAATAATTTATATATCATTCATAACTTTATGCTTTCCTTATTCCTATTGATAACCGGCCGACACAAAATAAACCAAAAAACAAAAAAAAAAAAAAAAGTATTCACATTGTCTATATGTTTATGTTTAATGCATAAAAAAACACTATAGGTCGATTATCAGATACAAATAAAAAAAAAAGGAATTTGTGAAACCTTCCGTTTTCCAAATCATAGGTGGATTTCTTAGAAAAAAATAAAATAAAATGTAAAATTTAATTTAATAAAATCTTTTCTTTTTATTTTAAATGATATTCAGTGAGGTGTTTTTGTAACAAATATTGTATGCATGCGAATAATGCCATTAGTCAATAATTTTTAAAAATCCAAAATACTGAAAAATATACGAGTTATATTTTTTCAATATTTTTTCTTTAATGTATGCCCATTAAAACCCTTTAAGCGTCCTGGAAAATTTTGGATGCAAGTTTAACGATTCAAAAAATAAAATCTATGGAATGTATTGTTATGAGGATTTGTATTTTATAACCTTAGAAATTAATTTATCTGATGCAATTCAAAAAATTAACATTAATATCAATTTTGAGTTAAATAGGCCTTTGAATCCAAAAACTATGTGACGGAAAAACCCGATTAAGCCGCTTAGGGTTAAGGAATCAAATATTATTTTTAAAGGGAAAATGAAAAATCACGCACTAAAGGATTGAAATAACATGTTTAAGAAATTAAACGCATAAATGTGTTATAATTTTGTTTAGTGAAACTTTTTTTATCATACGAAATAGTTTAAATAACTTATCAATTTCGAGTATATGAAAAATTGCTCTGAAAATAAATGGCATACAGCGCCATTTATAGCATATAAGATATGTTACGTGTTGCATACGTCTAAATTAGTTTAACATTCTAAATTCCCAGGGGAAATGTAACTTATCCAATTAACGTTGATCGTCATGGTGCAGAAATTTAAGTCAATTTGTGCTTTAGATCTGCAGGTGTCTAAAATTTTGTACATTTTCAGAAAATGAATCACATATATGATGAAAGCTTAACATGAAACAGAGCATAGCAGAAAGATTAGATAATTGGGTAAAACAGGGCAAAAGCTTAGTAGTAATTAGTATCGACTGACTTACATTACTTAAAACTGGATTTATACAAGGAACGTGCTGCTGTTATGGTATATAGTTATGATTAAATTATAATCATGGTGTTATGAGAGTAATGAAATTGTGTGAATTTTCAAAACTTTGGACAAAATGGATTACAGCAGTATTTATAACTTTAAAATTACATTCGAAGTAAATTTATGTTAATACATAAAAATAATGAATTAATCGTTTAGATAAATGTTTGTAATCCTTCCGTGCTTAAGATTTTATTAAATAATACGAGCTCAAATAATTTCCCAATCAATATTGAAGGTTGTATATAATCATGTTAAATAACAGACTGATAATAGAGTTGCAACATTTTGCAATTTTTACGAAGTATTTTTAATTTAAGTTTAAATGTATTCATAGTATATTTAGAATAAAAATATATTTTAAAAATACTTATTAACAATCGTATTTTATAATGAACGATTCTACATAGTATAGTATGATTATTGTTTAGGAAATCACGCGATCTCACA
Organism: Maratus speculifer; assembly: GCA_964019185.1. NCBI lineage: Eukaryota > Metazoa > Arthropoda > Arachnida > Araneae > Salticidae > Maratus > Maratus speculifer. The sequence continues at coordinate 374,621,704 of OZ025294.1, read as the reverse complement.
CGCGATCAGCAATGAACAGTGTAGAAAAAAGAGAAAAAGAGAAAAGAAACATTGAGTTGAATTGACATTTTAATACTTTGTTTTATTTGCACGCTCGTATGTGATCGTCTCATGTAAAAAGAAATTGAGAAAAACAAAATTTTGATGTATTTTGTGGCAACAGACTTATTTCTAATTTCGAAGATAGATAAATTAAAATGTTGTTGGTTTTTTCCATATACGTTTTATTGTTTTAGATTTAGTGTTTTTACTCACCGTAGGTGTTGTGATTTGTCGCAGCAATACGAGTACTAAAGGTACTAAATGTGAGTAACATAATCTATTAAAATTTAATGTTTATCAAAAGATATTAAATAGTAAAAATTAGAGTTGCAGAGGTAACAATTACTATCGTGTTACGATTAGTATATTGTCCATACATAAAATTATTGGCGTCCGAGACGAGGACCGAGTTTAAACAAATCTATTTATCAGATTCATTTTTAAAGTATTAATAAAGTTTAAATGAAATAAAGATTTCAAAAATGTTTAAATCGGTTAAAGGTTTTAAAAGAGAAGATTAAATCTTTTTGGCTGAGAAATTAGGTGAGAAAGTATCTAGGTAAAAGCTTAAGGATCTAATTTTGAATTCTAACGAATATAAAAATGATCCAGAATTTGTACAAAACGTCTTAGAAAATGCCGTTTCAGAAAGAAAGGAAAAAGAAAAACTCGAAGTGCAAGCAAAGAAAGAAGCTGAAGCACTGAATATGGAATTACAAGCAAAGAAAGAAAAAGAAGCTGCAGAATTACAAGCAAAGAAAGAAGCTGCAGAACTACAAGCAAAGATTGAATGCGAAAAGTTAAAATTGGCACATGAATTAGAATTGGCGAAACTTCAATTACCAGTAAACAGCCAAGGTGAAATTCTTAATCCAGTTATCGATACTTATGGAATGAGAAGAAAGTTTACATTACCAAAATTAGAGTTCCGAAAGTTTGGCGGTGAAATCATAGACTGGTTACCGTTTTGGCGTCAATTTAGGCAAATTGATGAAGATACAGAAATTGCGCCAGAAGACAAATTTCAGTATCTCGTGCAAGCAACAACTGCCTGCCGGCTCCCGTGCAAGAGAAGTTGTAGAGAGTTTTCCGCCAAGTGGTGAAAACTACGCCAAAGCAATTGAGAGTTTGAAAACCCGCTTTGGTAGAGAAGTATATGTGAGAGAATTACTCAAATTGATAATATCAGTACAAACGAAGGGAAAGTTCTCGTTGACATCCTTATATGATAAGTTGGAATCATATTTACGGGCTTTAGATACCTTAGGTGTTACAACTCACAAGTGCGCATCGATCTTATATCCACTAGTAGAATCCTGTTTTCCAGCAGAATTTCTAAAAGCATGGAATCGTTCGAACATATCAACGGAGAAAACGGAGGCGCAGGACAGATTAAATAGTCTTATGCAGTTTTTGAGAACTGAAGTAGAAGGTGAAGAGAGGGTGTCACTTGCAGTGGCTGGTTTTGGTTTAGGTAAGAATGAAGATCGTAAATATGTCGCCAAAAAGAATCACATTAATTTTGAACATAAAACTAATAAAACTTCGACAGCGGCAGGTCTGTTGACTACCTCTTCCGTAACAGAGAGAAAAGGAGCCTGCATTTTTTGCCAAGGAAAACATGCAAGTTCGGAATGCTTTTCTGCTAGAAAATTAAGCCTGACAGAAATACAAAAAATCGCCAAGGAGAAGAGATGCTGTTTCGTATGCTTAGTACCAGAACATACCGCTAAAAGATGCCGCGCGATGATAAAATGCATTATTTGCAATAAGCGCCATGTGCCATTACTGTGTGATCAACGTAAATCGTCCGGTAAAGATACTCAAGAAGGAGATGAAGAGAAATTTAAAAAAGATGAATTGAATATGACAAATGTAAGTAAGAAAAGCGCCAAGGTGTTCTTGCAGACTTTGAAAGTGAAGCTAGTTTCAGAATGTAAACAAAAAATTGTTCGTATATTACTAGATTCAGCATCACAAAAATCGTACATACTAAAAAGTGTAGCAGAAGAAATGAATTACAAGCCTATTAGGCAAGAAAAGATAATCCATTCTTTGTTTGGCGGTATTACTACTCAAGAATGCCAACACAACTGTTACAAAATAAGAATGAGAGATTTGAGCGAAAACTTCCGGTGCAATTTTGAAGTACGAGATCAAGTTAGCATATGCGGAGATATTCAACCTGTTACACAGGGACCATGGTTAGAAGAATTAAAGGAAAGTGGCATCATGTTAAGCGATGTGAGTCAATGTTGTGGTGCCATAGAAGTTTTAATCCGAGCTGATGTTATGGGGAAAATGTTAACTGGACGAAGAAAAATATTGTCATCTTGTTTAGTTGCAGTGGAAACGTATCTTGGATGGACATTAATGGGAAAAGTACCATGTGAAAAGGAATGTTCATCTAAAAACTTGGCGATGACTGTAACATCGATGTTTGTGAAAGAAGCAGATATTTCAAATCTATGGAGGCTTGATTTAATCGGAATTACAGATCCTATAGAGAAGAAGTCCAAAGAAGAGATAGATCGCCAAACTAAGGAACATTTCTTAGAAACAGTACAGGTAAACGATGAAAATCGTTACGAAGTTTGCCTTCCTTGGGCTGGTGATACAGCAACACTTCCAGATAACTTTAATTTGGCGATGAAACGTTTAGAAAATACCACCTCCAAGTTAATCGTTAAGAACATGTTTCAACAATACGAAGATGTCTTTAAAGATTGGATGAACGAAGGAATTATAGAAGAAGTTCCTTCTTGCGAAACGAAATTGTACGGTAATTATTTGCCGCATCATCCAGTCATAAAAGAGAGTAGTACCACAACTCCGATTCGTCCTGTTTTTGACACGTCAGCAAGATTCGCGAATCATCCATCTCTGAATCAATGTCTACAATGTGGACCCAACTTGATTGAGCTAATTCCAGATGTTCTTCTACGCTTTCGAGAAAGAAAGCTCGGTTTAATTGCAGATATTAAGAAGGCTTTTTTACAAATCAGCATTTGTGAAAACGATTGAAATTTCCTACGTTTTTTATGGTGGAAAGACTTAAAAGAAAAGAAATTAATGATCTTCAGGCATACCCGAGTTGTATTTGGTGTGAAATGCAGTCCATTTCTTCTTTCATCAGTCATCGAATATCACATCCGAAGGACTCCAGATTTTTCTGAAAGTTTTAAAAATAGACTGTTGCATAGTTTTTATGTGGATAATGTCGTAACCAGTGTAAACAGCGAAGAAGAATTGAAAATTTTTATCGAAGATGCTAAGACGTTTATGGCGAAAGGTAGTTTTGATCTAAGACAGTGGGAGTACACAGGCGATCGCCAAGAAGCGCCAAACATGAATGAAACCAACGTTTTAGGTCTCATTTGGAAGAAGGATACCGACATGTTAAAGATCAATTTAAGTTGGTTACAAGAATTCAACACAGAAAAGATCACTAAACGCAGTATGTTATCAGCTGTGCATAAAATATTTGATCCATTTGGTTTTACGTCGCCAGTCACGATTTGTCCGAATATAATCTTGCAAAGAGCCTGGAAATTAGGTTTTAAATGGGATGAAGAGTAACTGGTGAGTTACGTAAAGAGTTTTTACTGTGTTTCAAAGAATTATCAGTTTTGAAAGATATGGAGATTCCAAGATACATAAAAATGACTCCAGGAAACATAGAAGCGTGTTCACTTCACTCATTTGTAGATGGAAGTAAAAATGCTTACGCAACAGTTATATTCCTGAGAATAGAAATTGAAAGCCAAGTCGAGTTAGTTTTCATAGCAGCCAAATCAAGAGTCGCACCTTTGAAGAATGTCACGATACCAAGAATGGAATTATTGGCGGCAACTATGGGAGCTCGTTTGACGCAAACTATTGTAGATGCTCTCGGTTGGGAAAAGATGAAGAAGTATTATTGGAGCGATTCATCTACAGTACTCGCTTGGATATCCAGAGATGACAATTGGTAAGTATTTGTACGAAATCGAGTTCTAGAGATCAGAAGACTAAGCAGTCCTTCATCATTGATGTATGTGCCAAGTGATAAAAATCCTGCAGACCTGCCAACTCGCGGATGTAAGGCAGGACAGCTAGCTGCCAGAAGATGGTGGGAGGGTACAGCTTGGCTGAGAGATTCTACAGAGTTTGGAAAACATCCGATCTCTACTGACCAAGACTATGATGAAGACGAAATTCGGAACGAATAAAGTCAGTTTCCATGATAACGAATTCTGGTGTTAAACAAGATAGTTGGTATTACAGATATTTCTCCAGTTATGTAAAAATCATACGGATGGTTGCATGGATATTACGTTTCAGGCATATCTGCAAAAGTGCCAAAGTGAAAAGAAAAGGAGAACTGACGCATTCTGAATTTAAGGAAGCTGAATTGAAGACTCTGCGCATGATTCAGAAAGAAGCATTTTTTCCCGAGAATGATAAAAGATTGCGTACTTTACAGACATGGAAAGAAGAACAAGATGTAATTAGACTACGCACCAAAATAACGAACAGAAAAGACAGTGAAGATTTCCTGAAACCTATAGTCCTACCAGCAAAGCATGAAGTTGTAAAACGGCTCATTTATCATGTTCATGTAAAACATTGTCACGCTGGATTACAGATCCTACTTAATTTATTGAGAGAGAAATACTGGATACTTAATGGTCGTAGAAATGTAAAACAAGTGTTAGCACAGTGTGTTGTTTGTAAACGATTCAGTGGGAAAAGTTTATGGAGAGATAGTGCGCCACTACCTGAAAATAGAATAAAGGATGCTAACGTGTTTCAAATTACGGGTGTAGACATGGCAGGTCCGTTATACTTGAAGAAAATGCAAAAAGAGTTAAAAGATCGCTTCAGGTCGGAATATTTAGGTGCATTAATTGAACGAGCAAAGAAGAAACACCAAGAGCAAATTATAGCTGTCGGTGATGTTGTATTGATCGGATCAGATAACAAAAAGCGAACTGATTGGCCTTTAGGTCGAATCACAGAACTTATACCTGGTAGAGACAAGAAAGTTCGACTCGTAAGAGTTCAAACATCACAACATGAGCTTTTACGACCTGTACAAAGAATACATCCACTAGAGATAGCTACGCCCACTGATTGTCCGAAACCAAAGACTGTCCACAACCAAGTGAAAATACTAAACAAGGCTACAAATTTGGATGCATCCTCAAGCAAGGAATCGCCTAGACACAGCAGAGCTGGAAGGCTCCTGAAAATTCCTGAAAGACTGATTTTATAACAAGGGACTTTGATCAATTCCTCTAAGTTTAGAATTAGTTCTGATTATACAAGGTAATCAGAAGGTGGGAGGATGTTAGGAAATCACGCGATCTCACATGCGATCAGCAATGAATAGTGTAGAAAAAAGAGAAAAAGAGAAAAGAAACATTGAGTTCAATTGACATTTTAATACTTTGTTTTATTTGCACGCTCGTATGTGATTGTCTCATGTAAAAAGAAATTGAGAAAAACAAAATTTTGATGTATTTTGTGGCAACAGCCTTATTTCTAATTTCGAAGATAGATAAATTAAAATGTTGTTGGTTTTTTCCATATACGTTTTATTGTTTTAGATTTAGTGTTTTTACTCACCGTAGGTGTTGTGATTTGTCGCAGCAATACGAGTACTAAAGGTACGAAATGTGAGTAACATAATCTATTAAAATTTAAAGTTTATCAAAAGATATTAAATAGTAAAAATTAGAGTTGCAGAGGTAACAATTATTATCGTGTTACGATTAGTGTCACGATTAGATCGTGTCCATACAATTATTAATCGTATTTAAATTCCATTCGATACATTTTGGATGTTACATTCATAAAGTTTTCAACATTTTAAATTGGAAAAAAATGTTGTTGTTTTTTTTTTTACATACTTATACAATCTAATGCATGAGGCTACTTCATAAAATTTTCCTGCTTTCGTAAATTTAAATTTTGATGCGTAAAAAAAATAAAAAAACCTTTTTATTGAAATATCTTATTGTTCGTATATTGTGTCATTTAAAAAGCATGCTTCTTTTTTTGCTTTTGACTTCTACACTGTAAAAAAAATCCGTTACATTTACGGCAAAAATTGCTGGCAGCAATGTTGCCAGAAGTTTTTGCGGTGAAAATTGTAGTAAAATTGGATGTATTTTTTTTTATTGCATCTATTTTTACTGCAATTTTCACGGCAAAAACTTGTGGCAACATTGCTTTTGCTGGCACTTTTTGCCGTTTTGCTGTAAATTTAATGAATTGATTTTTACAGTGCACTAATTATATTATTGTCTTTATTTGTACCTATTTAAGTTAGGAAATCAAATAACGTTAAAAAGAAACAAATTCGAACCGTGTTTAAGACATGTTTTCACAAATGACCGTAAAGTTGCTGAAAGTATCATGTAATATAAATAGTTTTGTGATTTCATGGTAAATAAACGTTGTTTTTAATAACGGATTCCAAATTTTAATTAAAAAGACATGAACCTTGAAGCTGAGAATGATTATGAATACCCATTCGACAATTTAGATCGGCTAGTTGTGTGGTTATTATTGCAACACAGGCAAATAAATCTGTTCTAGATGTTTCGGAACCATCTAGAGGATGACGAATTAACATTTGTTAATTAACATTTTTATCATATAAAAAAACAGAAAAGCTCATTGAAATGGTTCTCGTGAACTAAAAAAATGCTACATTTGTCGATGCAATGTATTTATTCTTTGTATTATAAACTATGCACTATGCGTTATAAACTATGCACTATACGTTATAAACTACGCTTGCACTCAATGCAATATGCTAAAAGAATTATTTATTTTAAGACATTCAAAGGTATTAAGAACATTAGCCGCACAGAGACAAAGTGTCAAAAATTAAACGAACAGACAAAAAATATAGAATTCCTAAGCACGGAAATTATATTATACTGAAATTTAAATTAAAATATACAAATCTGTAAAAAAATAATGTCAGTCTTTAACTTCTTCAATAATAATATAAATTAAAAATTATTTAAAAAAGTAGTAAAATGAGCTTTAAGTCTTTCAAGTCACAACAAGACAATCTCCAAATAAATAATTAATCAATTTTATTTGCTGTAATTGTATGAATATATAAGCATTGCATTGCTTTCTACATTGAACTTTGTCGAATAAATGAGCTAAACAGGTTACTCAGATATGTGATTATAATCAAAAGCATAAATGAAAACTTCTGCTTCTTGCCTTTGCTCTTTGATGAAATTCGGTCTTGACAATATTTTTATATTGTTTTGCCATCGATAATGTACTTTTCTGCAATATTTGAGCAAAAGTGGATCTTTAGACATGTGGTTTCAGTGAAAAGGTGAAATGTTTCTACCTCTGGGTTTTACCTCAGATACAGTATGAACTTGAAAATACATGACATTTAATTATCACGGTCAAATAACTTTGCGGAAAGTTTCATCTAATTCGGTTACTTAAAATATGGGATTACAATAAATAACATAAAAGGAAAGTAATCTTTGCGTCTTAAAGTACGACTTTGATAATATATCATGTTGGATACTATGGATAATGCATTATACTTTTGAGCAGCATCAGAGCAAACACGATTAGTTAGACATCTGATTTAAGACACACTGAAAAGTTCCCAACTCCCCTAAGATTCTGACGGTGATGAGATAAGGTAAGGACTCACAACTGTGGCCCGCGGGTCACAATGATACCAGTATTTTTATACAATATAATTTCCCTTGTGATAATGGTTGAAACTTTGTTATTAAATTAAAAAAACGCCACTTTTCAAATATTCCGGTGGCAAACAGTTTCCTGGCAAAAAGGTTGTGCATCGTTAAGATACGACCTTCGCTATAAATAAATGTTGAATTTTCATCGTCAATGAATTTTCTGGAATATTTGAGTATTTTCGGAAACAAAAAAATTAATAATTACAATAAATAACATAACAAAATGTTTTACTATGTACCTGCATTTGGTGAGATACGGATGGCGAATACATGAAAGATGTATGTCTACAAAGCACTTGCGCTCAGCATTTGATCGAATTCGATTCGTTAGATACGTTATGCCATAAAAAAATATAATATCCCCCCCCCTCCTGTGGCTCGAGAGATACAATCTTGCCAATATAAAAATATTGCATTCTCATTAACAAATAAATTTCTGGTATATTTGTGCTAAAATTGTTGTTACAGATATATAATAACACTTAAACAAGGTTTTTTTCTTTAAGCACCTGCCTTTTATGGGCAAATATAAAGAATAAAGCAAATAGGAATAATTGCAAATCAAAAAGAAAATCCCTATTTTGTGATGTTAGTACATCAAGTAATTTTTTTTCAAAATACCAGGTGCGGCCATTGGATTCCAGGACTCGTCCAAAAACTCCAGAAAATAATTTATGAGATATATATCGTCTTAAAATGATTCAAATTAACTCACACCTGCCTTAATTCAGCTCTGTGCTCGTTTGTATTAGTTCTGATAACATTTTTTAAGTTATTTTTTCATAATTTACTTTAATGTAGACGTCACACTTTTCTTGATACCTTAGACATTTCCTAAATTTGTATAAATATGTCTTCAATTAAAAGTTGCCGAATCAACTACTTGTGAATTTTCAGTTCATTGGCTAGTACTCGAATGGTGAAATGGCAATCCAAAATCAACATCACACAATTTTTTTCAGTTTTTTTCTGGCATGCACTACACTTCATTTAATGTCTGCTTCATCATCGCCAAATTCTCGGCTATCCCCAAAACGACTAAACTATTAAAAAGAGCATGAACGAGATACTGCTTTTTGTTTATATATTTGTTGTAATATTTCATAGTTTTTTAAGCAAGTTTGTTGAATCTTGAGAAGAATTTATTAATTATTCCCTGCTTGATAATGACTTCGACAGTAAAAATTTAACATCTGAGTTTAAATGGGTCTTCAAGGTCAACCATTTGGTTCTGAAGGGCGCGAACTTCGTTGCACAATCGCAGATATGTGACCTTCAAAATACAAAATTATTGTGTTTTACCGATTTCCGGTTTTTTGTAGAGTTGCGCCAATCCAGGAAATTAAAAGCTGCACCTTCTTGTTTGCATACATTGCCACGGCAGAAATAAAAACTAGTCGTTAAGGGCCACCGTAATAATTATTTATAATGAGATTTAATATATATATAAACTCATATATATATTAAATATATATTACTCATATATATTTAATATATATATATATATATATATATATATATATATATATATATTAAACGGAATCTTATCAGATACAAGTCTATGGGAATTTGGCAAAATACCGATAAAAGCGCTAAAATGGTATCACTTTCGGCGAATATTTCTTATGACCAGGTTTGGCGATATATCACCAAGTTGGCGAGAAACTTGACGTTATTTTTTTCGTTGACGAGAAGTAGTACGAAGAATAAAAACGAAGATTCAAGTAGTACAGAATTGCGTAAAAGAGATTCCTTATAATTCCAAAAATTATAATCATATTAACTAACAGTTTACTGCATCGGATTAAGTATCTCATTTTCAATTAAAATACATCTTTGAATTTAAATTTGAATAAAATACAGGGTAAGAAAAATTGAAGATTGTCGAAAAGAGGATTACAAATATCTCAGCAACTAATAATCCGATCGACTTCACTTCTTATGAATTTTTTAAATTGTATTTTACATTATCTACTTGAAATAAAAAATTTCATAAATTTTTATGCATCTTTCATCAGAACAAATATTTTGAGGATCCGAAAATTTAGTTCTGGATATTCGATGTTACTCATATTCAATAGGCTACTTCTCACTTCTACATACAAAGTAAACACATAATTTCAAGTCTTTAACTCAATTTAGAACACACAGACAGACTGAGGGACAGACGGATGTTAATTTTTTTTTCTAAAATTAGGATTTTCGGAATCTTTAGTGTCTGAAACGTGATAATCCGTCAAAATAAATTTTTGTTTTTCAGAACGATTGCAAGACTTCCGTAGAGTGTTAAGTAATAAGGACAAAAAACAATGCATTTATAAAATTTACGATAAATAACAGAGTTTGTGTTTTTTTCCTTGAAAAATTAACTAAAATGAGGAATATTTTAAGTCACAAGCTCACGAATATAAATACACTTGTTTATGGCACACTCGAAATGCGGTCATTCAGTGCACGTCGATCACTGAATCTTTGCCACATTCGTGCCCATCACAAAAAAAAAAGGCTAAAGCATGCAAAAATGCATGAACGAGATAATCCATCCTATCTTTATACTTATTTCAGATTTCAACACTTCGTTTTTTATGTAGCAGTTTTGCAGGATTAACAGCTTATTTAACGTTTTAATGCGTGTTTCAAATCAACCACTTGCTTCCAAATTTCGCAACATTTAGACAGGAGTAAATGGACGACATTCTGAATACAAGCTTTACGAAAAGTGGGTGATTCACGGTTCTGGCATAGATACACCAATCCTGGAAAATAATGGCTACACTTTACAGTTTTCAGACAATGCCGTGGAAAAAATAGATATAAGGACTAAAAACATGCATTTATATAATAGACGGTAAATGAGAGAGTTTTTACTCCTTTTAAAACATTCATGCAACTAAAAAATAATATATACATATTATATATTAATTTTACTATTTACAAATAACCGTGTATAAAAAGAAATACATTTTTTTAACATACATTACGTTAGTTCTAAAATGATGAAATAAAAAAAAATAAATAACTAGAAAAAAATAATAATAAAAATAGAAGAAGGAAAAAAATGAAATTACAACAGTTTAATATATCAAAATAAAGTAAATATAAAAAGCCTTAAATTCTTTTACATTTTTTATATTTATAAAGTTATTTTTTAATACAATGAATGTGTTTGTCATTTTTATATTGAAAAATATATTTTCAAGTTTTTATATACATCAATTTTTTGAAGCTGTAACTTTTTCGCTTTCAGATACGACGGAAAAAAGTGTTTGAAATAACATAAGGAAATTAGATACACTTATGTTATAATGAATAATTCCATTTTAAGTATCTTTCTTTAATTGCATACGGAAATACGATTCTCTATTGTAATAAATGTATAAAAAATTATGACTATGTATTAAGTTATTAATATATTTACTCTAAAAATGTCATTATAAATTATTTAATCTGCTTAATAATTATATCAGATGTAATTGGTTCTGAAGTTTCTTTGTTATTATTTTTATTTTATTTTATCTAATTCATATCTTGGGATATTGTTTTATAATATTAGATTGTCGATTGCTTAACCCTTTTGGGTCTCGTATGCTATTAATAGTACATATCTTTTAATGGAGTATTATTTTATTTTAAGAAATACGTTTGCTACAATTTACGTCTGATAACGTTAGTATGTATTATACATTTACTATATAGCATCATTTATGTTTAGGCATTCAATAATAATAAATATTATTATTTGCTTAATTCTTTTTTCACCGTTTCCAATTCTTTTATTTTACACACATATTTCACTCTGTGAAATTAAAATAAATGTTCATTCCTGAAAGAATCATGTGTAATAAAGCAAAAAAATTATTAAAAAAGTTGAAATAAGAGTTAAATTATGTTATAATACAATATTTTCTAAACATCTCGAAAAATCCTCCCTTAGCCAATTGTCATATGAAAATGAATTGAATAGCACGCAAAAGAACAACATTCATTATCCTTCAGACTATGAAATACTCGTTAAACACTAATTAATCTATTTGGATAGCTAGTGTTAATTTAATTAGCATAAAAATATTTTTTTTTTCAAAAAATTGAAAAAAAATTCTGATTCAAAAGACTTAATGTGTCAAAGAGCATATGATCGACCAACCACCTGCGATGGACCATTAAAAACATGTTTATTGCACAGAAACAGACGGTTTTAATTTTTTTTTCTATTGATACAGTCTGATATATACTTTGTTATGGTTTCAGATGACACGTTTTAAAAATTTATTGCAGAAAAAAAGGAATAAGAAAGGAAATACTGTACACATTTCACGATAAATTCTATAATATCTAAGTGCAGTTGCAAGAAACATAAAATCGTTAACTCCCTCCTATATGAAAGCACCATATACAGTTTTAAATAAATCAAAATTTTAAGATGAAACTTAAGCCAGCATCACGCTGTACTATTGCACTAAATGTTCAATTCCGATGCTTTCGGAAGATAGTTATCACATCGAAATACGCTTTTTTAATTTTTTTAGCATTTTGATACAGTACGGCTTGTTATAGTTTTTTTTTTTTGGGGGGGGGGGGCTGTGCAAATATTGTATTATCAACTTTTTGATAATATTGCACCCTTTCCACTCTTCCGATATCATACGTTATCATCCCACGAATCCCTTCCACCCCGGTAATGATTTTGTTATCAAAGTACAAAAACTTTTTGATTCCTAGAATTTATTTCTTTTGTTCAAAGTGATATACAAAAGTGGCGATACTTACTTTTCGCATACTTTTATGATTCAAATGAAGAAAAGTCAATAAAATATCACTCTGTATATGAAAAAACACTATATCAATTAACACTTAAAAGAAGTTATTATTTAAAAGTAAATCATAATAGTTTTTTGCTACACAATGCATTCAACAGTGACAAAGCCATGTTTCACTTGCCCGGAATGTTTTAAAAATTTATTACAGAAAAAATAAGAATATAGTACTCATTGTAAAAAGAAAAAAAAATGCGATATGTAATTTTAATTGCAAGAAACATAAAATCGTTTACACTCTCCTATATGAATGTAGTGCATACAGTTTATAAATAAATAAAAGTTTCATGTGAAACGTAAAACGGTAAAACATTGTACCATATGTCCCCTTTCGATGCTTTCGCAAAATCGTGTCCTATTTATGAGACATTTTTTCTCAATTAGGATAGTGCAAAGAACTTACAGACAAGTGCCATTTAATCTAATGCCTATTATATAAATTTATATGTAAATAAATTTAATAACAATTAAAAATATTATTGCTAGGTAAAATATATAAGTCCACATTTTTGTACAAAGACGATAAACTATCGATAAAATGAAAATTAAAGGTCACTTTATAGAAAAAACGTAATTTTTCTTGGCTTTACTTTTTTTAATTATAAATTACTTTTATTATCTTGCAGGAAAATATGTTTAAGTTATCAAAGTCGAATCAAGTAATAAGAACACTATCAAATAAAATCACGTAATAAGTACAGTAGAAATTTGATGTTATCCTTGTTAGAACTTTAAAAAGTGTACAAAATAAATAAATATTCAATATAAATGTAAAAAATATTGGTAATATATTGGCAATATATCAACGTATAAATATATAAATCAGTTCGAAATATTCCAAATCCTATGCTTTTAAGCATATACTAGTATATTAAACATTTTTTATTAATATTCCTTTGGAAATGTATGAATGGAATTATGAAATGACGTCGCGATTTTACAGCTTAGAAAGTATAAGAAAAGAAAACTATTACGTTTTTAATTCCGTCAAATTTCCGCAGATGCTCTTTTGATTTTTTTTCCGTTATCAAAAACTCCAAAGACTTTTTAAAAAAGAAATATGTATTTTTGATTTGGGCAATTAGTTTATAGAAAAGTATTGAAAGAAATATAAGCTTTGAAATTATATATTTTTTTAATAACATCTAATTATCCACTTATTTTAATAGACATTTGCCAACTCAACGTGAAATGTTTTTTCTCAAAAGATTTTATCTTTACTTTATGATTTCTCTTCATTTTTTTGAAAATTTCTTACTTCTACTTTCAAGTTTTATCCAACAAAAAAAGTTTATTTAGATGATGTTCTTTTCATTTGAAAATTGTCTTTCAAAAAATTGAGAACACGGCTTATTATTTTTGTAAATAATTTCCTATCTGTATTTTTTTCCTAAAATCTTTTTAGTTAAATAGTCTGAACAGTGAAATAAAAGTGTAAAAGGAATTAAGAAAAATTATTTTATCTGTATTCCAATTAACTAAGAAAGATTTATTTTTTTTAGACTAATGAAGGTTTAAAGAGGTAAGCGGGCAGTAGTTTTTGTGTTTATGATTAGGTAAGATTAAAAACGTGTAATTAGATAAGATTAAATAATACCGTTGACATTTTAATTTGTAAATAAAAAATAGAAGTCAATTGTAGCATAGAATTTGTCATATCTGCAAATACTAATTAAACATTTACGCCGCATACGTTTATTTTTTACTTGCTGCGTAAATCACTCAAAAATTTAGCACTGGCACTTAGGATTTGAAAATATAAATACTCGTTTAGATTAGATGAACGATAATTTTTACTTTTAAAATATTTCTAAAAATTTTTACTACTGTTTTTAAGTAGAAAGATTTTAATTTTGAGATGCCGTCTATGGAATTACCGAGCATAAGTTAAAATGTTATTCCTAAACGTTCTGTGTTTGTATTTTATAGTTACTACGAACAAGAATTATTGAACAACCCTCTTAACCCCTTGGGGACGAACGACATATATACGTGTATACGTGCCACAAAAAGGCTTAAGAATCTTTGTTTATAGCCACCAGTAAAATTTTACTGTAAAATTTGCCTTATTTAGTCCGAGCATATTCCCGATTTATTAAACCACTGTTTTTGAATTCTGTTAAAAATTCTGTTTTTAAAAAACGGTGTCGAAACATGAAAAATCTCGCAAAAAACTCCCGTCGCGAAGGGGTTAAGATAACATTCTAATGAACGAAGTAAAGAATTTGAGAGTTGTTAATATGTGCTACTGAATACAAAATCTCAAAGCTGTCTAAATTTGTAAAATGTATAACAACAGAAGATTACACTGTTAAACTTATCTGTAAAAACATAAAAAAAACCCTCTCTGAATTTATACCAGTTCATCGTTAATGGATTCCATACCTTTTAAAATCTTCATCACCATTTTACAAATGATCTAAGTTAGAGCTTTCATAACTTTCTAAATACTTATTAGAGTTCCAAAAATATTTTTAATATATTTAAGCCATTTTAAGGCTTTATAAAATGTAAAAGTTTCACTTATAGTGAAAAAAAAAGTTTTGTTACATTGGAAAAATTTTTCACATTGTAAGTCGCAATCCGCAGTACAACTTAATTTACAATAGATACACAAACATAAAACTTATGCCAAAATGAACCTTAATATACGTACATTATATAAAGAAATAATATTATTGAGTACGAAAACATTTTCACTTTTTACATTTTTTTTTTCATTTTTTAATGGAATTTTTAAAATAGCATCTGTCGAAGCAACAATATATCTTTAAATCATACTATAAATTAATTTAAGATTTAATTTAATGTAAGTTTTATGTTGATATATATTCTAAGTTAAGTTATCGTGTGGATTGTGACACATCATGTAAACAACTTTGCAATATTATTTAAATTGAATTTTTTGTTACAATATACAGAAGGGTTAATTTTTATATTTAATAATTATTTAAATGTAGATTAAATATATTGTGTACTTACAATAAGTACTTAAATTAACTCGAAACCCCATCACTTTTGCACTTTTGCATTATAAAAGGTATAAAACTTCTCAAATTCATTTAGCGGAATTTTTCAGTCATCATTTTACAGGCATTTCCTTTTTTCTTATATCAGTCTATCTGTAGATATTTCAATGTCTTTATTTAAAGACTAATTTATCACTATTATTGCATGCAATTAAAAATACACATTTTTAAAATCATTTTTGAATATTATCAGAAATATTATAATATGAAATCTGCGTTAAAATTTGCTTTATTAAAATTTAGCATATTTTTTAAAGAAAAAAAGTACCATTATATTAAGTGGAGACTTTTATCGGCAATAATTTTTCAGTTACTTCGTGCACCACATGTGCGTGAAAACTGGCAATATTAAAAGTGTATTAAAAAAAAATATTTCTGCGCTGAATCAAAAAGTATATCCTTTAGATAGAGTAGGGATAGCTCAAATAGTGCATTAACCGTTTACACGCCGAATTAATATCGCAGTATACTTATAATATTGTTTTTCCTATGTTACAGCGTCAAATGTTTTAATTTATGCATACAAATTTAGAAAATAACAAAAAAATATAATTCTGCAGTTATTTTGGCTGTTTTTATTCCATTGTTCGTATTATGGAACATGATTATTGGTTGGCAATCTATGCAAATATAACCAATTTTTTTCCGCTCTATGCTATTGTATATAGTTCTTGAATATTTTCTCGAATTCCAAAAACATTTAGATTACTAGCGGTCGAATGTAAGTAATATAGAGAAAACGATAAAAGCAAATAATAATTTTTTTATGCAAATTAATTAATTTACATTTTCCTTATACCTGCGATAAATGCTTAAACATTTTTTTTTAAAGTTCAAATCAACCTTATATTTTATAGGAAAAATAAGGACATCATTATTATGTTGGAATATATATGTTGTGTATTACAAATAATGCAATGTTTCCATTTGGGAACATTGACATTTAAACGGTTAAGATTTTCGTCTTCAATCTAGTGGACTTAAATCCTGGCCTGCTTGAAGGGGACAGTTCAGCTTCAACTGGTCAATAATTCTAGAAAACTGATTCAATTTCAATGCTTCAAAAACTAACTAAATTCAAGCAAAATGTTCTAATTTTTAATTATAGTTTTACTTATTACAATAAACAAAAAAGACTGAAAAGGTTAAATTAATTTGGAAAACATAATTAAGTAACCTACTCTTTTATTCTGTAATAACTCTATATCAGTGCAAGCATGATATTGTGTGATCATTTTAATTTTTGAACTTTAATTATATTTTAATTTAAAGATAGCACTTTTTTAACACACTGAAGTAAAATCTGTTAATTACCTTTATTTATAATAACAATAACTAATAAGAAAAAATAAAAACAGAAATTTGTAAAATTTATTGCGTACTTTTAAAAATAAAATTTCTATTTTTTAAGATAATTCTAAGATTACTATTCCTTTTCAGCATAATTCATTGTATAATATTAATGCACTCAGAAAAATTTATCCTATAATGTTTAACCTTTTTTGAGAAATCATGTGCGCACAGATATGTAGCAATTACGAAAACAACAAAAATGTGGGTTTCTTAATTAAGTGTTCCTAATTAATCGAAATATTTTACATGAAACTGTTTTGTTTATTGTATTTACACTGAATTTAACAAACCAAAAAAATCATTCAATTTTCTTTATTAGTTAGTTAGTGACAAGGTATGGCAAATGAATCAGTTTTCTAGCATTTTAGACCGATTGAAATCGAATTGTTCCCACAAATAAACGCTATGAAATATAATGGTGTAGTAGTCTAGATTCACTAATTAATTTCAAATACCTCAAAGTTGCAAAATGTACTGTTTAAAAAAAATAATGATATTAATTAAATAAATAAATTTAAAGAATCCTCTGTAATTCCATTGTACAGTTTCTCTGTTTTTTAACAGAATCATTGTCATTCAAATCTCTGTAATTTTACATGAAGCATAAGATAATGGATTACCTATAAATAATTCTCAATAATCAGATAAATAAATTTAAATAATCTTCTGTAATTCTATTGTACAGTCTCTCTGTTTTTTATCAGAATCATTGTTATTCAAATCTCTGTAATATTACATGAAGCATAAGATAATGGATTACCAGTAAATTATCTGTAATTTTACAAAAAAAAAAAATGTCGTAAAAGGCATGTTATTACAAATTCAGTGACATTTTATTTTATCTTGCATACAATAGACTCAATTTAGTTTAAATTCGATAAATCATTTACACATATATCTAGTATGAATCAGTTTCATCGAAATAGATTATTAGTTTTAAACGAAAACGGTTTCATTAGATTAATTTATAGCGCGGATATTCAAACGATAAATGAATCCTTGTTCAAGTTCTGGCCCGTATTTCTTCACCCACTTCGAAAGATTACTGTCTGTTCGGACGCAATTTCCTCGAACAAGTTGTCAATGATAGTGTATTTATTTACAATGTGTTATTTATTCAATTATTTAAAAAAATGTATAATTTAAAACCTTAAAATTTAAAAATTATTTTTTTTAGTTATGTTTTTTTGAGGAATTTAAAAAGTTCCTAAGACATTGGTAAATCATAAATATAAATGTGATTTATATTAATATATTATCACCCCCAATACTAATATTTACAAAAAATAAATGTGCCATTTGAAAAAAAAAATATTATGTCAACTATTCTAACTTTTCATGATTATGCTCAAAATTCGTATATTTAAGAACTTTTATCCACCTCTTTAAATTGATATGAAGGATCCATTTTTTTTTCTACAAATGAAGATTCTGTTTATTTGAAGAATTTAAAAAGTGCCTTATTCATTGGTAAATCATAAATATAAATGTGATTCATAAAAATTTATTATCACCTTTTAATACTGATACTTAGAAAAAATAAATGTGCCATTTGAAAAAAAAATTATTATGTCAACTATTCTAAATTTTCATGATAATGCTCAAAATTCGCATCACGTTGTGTTTAAGAATTCATTGTTCATAACAATTCATTGTCATAAAGTTCATTGATAAGTCCATTTTTTTTCTACAAATGAAAAACTCCACTGTGGTGGAATTAACAATTTACTATTACACTCTTTCAGGGAAAAAGAATGTACACTACTTTAACATAGCACAGAGTCTTTAAACATACAAAAAATCAATTTTTCGATATTGTTTTTACTTTGAATATTTTAAGATTTCTCAACAATACACTAATAGTATCCCCTTCGAAAATTCTGCAGTATTTCTTGAGTTATAATCATTTACAGATGGTGAGACTAAATGAAGGTGAGTAGATATAAAATTTTATAACGAGTTTTCTGAGAATAGTAAAATTAGAAATTGCGCGCACTGTTACCTTCAAAATGTATGTGCTATAACTTTACAAAATTAATAAATATGCGTTCTTTATAGTCTTAATGGTACAGTAATAATGAAAACAGTCATAAATTTAGGCTATTAGGTAGCTTTCATTACAAAAAGTAAAAAGCTACCTATTGCAGCCGTCCGGAGGAAAGCACTTCCGGAAAATTTTGGTATATTTTCACCGATCATGACCCCCAGACCCCAAAACCACCCTCCGTTCAAATGTTGACATATATATATATATATATATATATATATATATATATATATATATATATATATATATAACCATATATATATATATATATCTGATTTTTGTCATGCGATAACTAACGTATTTATGAACCGATTTGAATGAAACTTGGTATGTACATAGTACATACAAATGTCTCGACCGAGTTCGTTGGCCAGCATCATCCGCCATTTTGTTTCAAAATGGCGGCCATTTTAATTTTTTTTAAAAATTTAAAATTTAAAATTAAATGCGAAAAAATTAAAATTTGAAAAATATTTTTCTTTTACGTGTTAGAACTTAAAACAAAGATTCCAGAACACTTTTTATTTTGTCAATATCTTTAAAAATGATTGAGTTATAGCACTTTGAATTTTTCTTATGGCTGACATTTTGAAACGATCTGATTTTTGTCAAGTAATAACACGCGTATTTATGAACCGATTTCAATGAAACTTGGTATGTACATAGTACATACAAATGTCTCGACCGAGTTCGTTGGCCAGCATCATCCGCCATTTTGTTTCAAAATGGTGGCCATTTTAAATTTTTAAAAAAAATTTAAATTTAAAATTAAATGCGAAAAAATCAAAATTCCAAAAAATATTTTTTTTACGTGTTAAACTTAAAACAACGATTCCAGAACACTTTTTATTTTGTCTATATCTTACAAAATGATTGAGTTATAGCACTTTGAATTTTTCTTATGGCTGACATTTTGAAACGATCTGACTTTGTCACGTGATAACACGCGTATTTATGAACCGATTTCAATGAAACTTGGTATGTACATACTACATACAAATGTCTCAACCGAGTTCGTTGGCCAGCATCATCCACCATTTTGTTTCAAAATGGTAGCCATTTTAAATTTTTAAAAAAATTTAAAATTTAAAATTAAATGCGAAAAAATTAAAAGTTGAAAAATATTTTTCTTTTACGTGTTAAAACATAAAACATCGATTCCAAAACACTTTTTTTTTGTCTATATCTTAAAAAATGATTGAGTTATAGCACTTTGAATTTTGCTTATGGCTGACATTTTGAAACGGTCTGATCTGAACGATCCATCATGTTGCTTTAAAATGGCATACACTTTATGATATCTTGGAATTTGGTGACTCTCTAAATCGCTTAAAATAAAACCAGGTTGAATAAAAGATGACTAATTTCTAAAAATTCCTATTAATATTCAGTCTTGACAAAAACTAGTATTCAATCTTATAAAATCACTAATTTTTAAAGATTATTTCCACTAATTTGAGCTTAGTATTTTTGAACAATGTAACTTACTTTAAAATAAATAAATAAATATATAAGTATATGAAAGCTACCTCTTCCTCCCGGCATTGCCGGAAGGACTTTTTTATTTTGCATTCGAAAAAAACTTTCTTTGCGTGTGCGCTTAATTTAAACTTAAAAAATTCCTTTTACTATTTTAGTTTCAATTCAGAAGTAGGTTGGAATTACATGATATTACAATAAATGTCTAAACATAAATTAGAGTTTCCTCAAGAGTCCAGTAATCATGATTTAATTTCTTCCATGACTGAGATGAATTTTTATTTTTTTTAAATATTATTATTTTAATGTATTTTTTATAGATATTATGATAATATTATATTAATATTGATATGGTATAAACAATATAATATATTATTTAACATGTTTATTAATATATTATTTTATTATGTTATTTGGAACAATTTAGTTCCCTAATAAGCTGCAAGAACATGCATTAATCCAATTGTAAGCAGCATTTCTTAAACGAATTTTTTTCGGTTTCCACCTCCTCTCCTTTTTAAGAAACACTTTCAATTGTACTTCGACAATATTTACAAGAAAAATATGCTATTTTTACTTTTTTTTTAATTTAAAAAATAGATATATATCATGTTTATTGTGAAAAATTTGTACCGATATATAATGGATATATATATGTAAGTATATAGTTAATCCAGTATTTTATTATTCAAAATGCTATGATGAAATTATACTAAAGAAATAAGTACTTTCTAATTGATTGCGCTTCTTTTTTTTATTAAAGTAGTTTCAATTTATCCTCTGAGCGTCTTGTAAATGGGTAAAATTGTTATGTTGTTTTCACTACATTTTTTTAAATGTTCATAAAATATGATTCTTTTGACATTATAAATAAAAAACTTAATTACAAATATGAATGTAATCCTTGAGATTATTAATCATTCTAAAATGCATTGAAAATTCAGTAAATCAATAGAATTATGTTATCTATACATATAATAAAACAGTAGGACCCGGTGTGTCTGTACATTGAAGATAATTGACAAAAATGGAGTCAGGGCGATAAAAGAAAACCAATGAAACACAAAAAAAATTTTTATGAATTTTTTGTCTGTCTGTCTGTCTGTCTGTCTGTTTGTTCGAGGTTATCTTCGTAACTACTGAATGGATTTTTATGCGGTTTTCACTAATGAAGAATGCACACTCCCGGGCAGTGTATAGGCTTTGTTTCATCAAAATCGGACAACAGACAAAAAAGTAACAAAAAGAAACAAAAGAAACTATTAGGTGCGCTGCTCACGTTTTTTAGTACATAACGTTTTTTAGTACATATAAAATCCAATAGATGTCACTGTGCGATTTTAAAACGCGCTATCGTTATGTTTTCGCCAGTCTACTTAAGTATGAGAAAGTTTCAAGCTGGCTGTCGTTCCATGTGGTTTAGTCGGTAGAACGTCAGTGCGCCATACTGATGGCCCGGGTTCGATTCCCAGCATGGAATTTTTTTTCACTATGTTGGCATTAACGCCTATAAGCAATTAAAAGAATTTGAAATATTGTATTCAAGGCGAATTTTCTCTCTGGGAAAATTTCCTTGCATTAATATGTCAGTGTAATTTTTTTTTTCGATTTAATTTTTTTTTTCGAAACTTTGTTTTTCTTAAAAAATTACAGTAAATATTTGATATTTCCCAACGTTTTTTGAATGATCGACTTGCTTTTTTTTTTTTTTAATGTATGTCTGAACCTTATCTAACTACTTCTTCAAGATTTCTTTAGATAAACCGACCAGCGTAGCGGGCGAAGGCCGCTAGTCTTAAATAGTGCTTATAATGCAGTGAAACTCGGAGCTTACTGAACGGAATATTAAGTTCCAAACATTTGGAGGGTTAATATGCATTAATTCTATACACAATTTTGCTAGAATTGTTTAATAATATGGTTTTAATACTTTGAATATAGTTAATTATTATATTACTTGATATATTTATGTAAATTTGAATAACCTCTTCAGACCTGAGAATAAAATAACGCTACGAATATATATTTATTGCTTTTGCATAATCGAAATGACACCACAGATGACAGAAAGAGTCATTTTTATGAAATTAGTACTTTAGGGGACCGGTAATTTAGGTTTACAAATATGGATATAAAAGTTCTAATCCCCTTAAAACATCACTTTAACTACCAGTAAAAAAAAATTAGCCAATAACAAAATTAAAGTCTTTAAACAAGTAAATGATCAGCAAATCCTCAAAAATGTTTATTGTAAAGCATTTAACTTAAATAATCATAAATATTTCTGACTTTCTTGGCCACAATGTCTTGAAGGTATTTTCGAAACTCAGATGAAAATAATATTTATTTTATGAGGTAATATTCATCAATGTTAACATTTATTGGTTTTGTTTTAAAGCAAAAAATTTCAGCCATATAGAAGTAGAGTAAAAATACGAAAAAATTGAACAGTTTAGTTTTTATGAGGAAAAGAATGGAGGTAAACATTTGTGTACCTCAGGTCTGAAGAAGATAAACATTAAACATACATCATTAGATTATAGACAAATTATCAGACAAAAATATCAGATTTTTCTCAATATAGGAATTTTATCCCTGTACGTTTCCTGAAATATTAAAGGATAATTGATACCAATGATTTAAAAATATGTCATTTTCTCGACTTTCTTAATCAAGTTTCAAACTTTCTAACCTATTCCATCTTTGAGCAATTATAGTCATAGTATTTGTCTCGAATTTTAAACTTTGTGAATAAATGAATAAGGAATAAGAAGACGATAGCAAATGGAAAAAAATTTCTGATTCCCGCTCGAATTAATGGTGGAAATGTATTTTAAAGGGGCAAATGCAATTATTTAAACTGTAAAATTTTCACATAAAATCACAAAAAGAAACATGAAGAACTTAAAAAATTGTCATGAAAAAAAGCTAAATTTAAAATTTCCTTCGTCTATACTGTATTTTAAATAGATTTGTGGAATTCAAATCACAACTTTAACATAAATATTTCTAAATCAGATAAGTAGAACTTACAAAATTTTTTCTGAATAAATAATTATTATATTTTAAATCAAAGATTTTAATTTTTCTTTTTCGAGTTATGTCTATTTAACAAATTTAATTCGGTTTTCATCACATTTTTAGCAATAATTTCAAGAGTAGTTTGACAATCTTTGCTAGTGAAATGTGCTATTTAAAAAATATATGCATGATATATAAATATACATTCTCATTTGTTCTGAAAAATTTGTATGAATTTATAATGGTTATACATATAAATATACATATATAATCTAGTAATTTATTAATATCAATATTGTAATGAGCTGATGTTAAAAAGCTGCTAAAAAAGAAATACTTTTGCTTTTGATGCGTTTCTTTTTTAATAAAGATAGTTTAAATTAACATACAATAAATCTGCATTTAATTTTTCTAGTATAACTTTATAACAAGAATGCTTTGAATATAACTAAGTATCATATCACTTGATTCATTTATACAAATTTGACTATAACTTGAAACATCATTCTACGAAATTATTCGACAAAGATATCTGATATTTTTTATCGAAATTTAACCGTTTAACGTTTATTCAATATCAAAGGATAAACAGCACTAATGATTTTAAAATATGTAGAATATTTTTCCGGCTCTCTTAATCCAGTTTCAAATTTCCTCACATATTCTTTTTTTTTTTTTGGTGCAAATATAATCATAGGATTTGTCTCGAATTGTAATTTTTTTTTTAAATAATATAGTATAAAGAATAAAAAGATGCCTAATTCCCACTCGAATAACCGACGGAAATGTATTTTAAAAGTGCAAATCCAATTATTTAATCTGTAAAAGTTTTACAAAAAATCATAAAAAAATATGATAAACCTGGAAAATTTTCATAAAAAATAAAAATTTTAATACTTCTTCGAATTTACTGTATTTTAAATACATTTGTGAAATTCAAATTACAACTTTAGCATAAATATTTCTAAATGAGATAAGTAGAATTTGCAATTATTTTTCTGAATGCATAATTATTACATTTTAAATCAAAGATTTTAATTTTTCTTTTTCTTTTTAAGTTTATTTAAAGAATCTAGTTTGGTTTTCATTATTTTTGTTGGTACTTCTTTGAATAGTAGTTTGACAATATTTGCTAGTGAAATGTGCTATTAAAAAATATATATGTATGATAAATAAATGTACATTCCCATTTATTCTAAAAAATGTGTATGAATTTATAATGGTTATACACATAAATATACATATATAATCTAGTAATTTATTAATATCAATATTGTAATGATCTGATGCTGAAGAAAAAAAAATACTTTTACATTTATTGCGTTACTTTTTTAATAAAAATAGCTTAAATTAACATACTGTAAATCTATAATTAATTTTGCTAGAAATTTAATCGTTGAACCTTTCCTGGAATATCAAAGGATAATCAACACTAATGATTTTAAAATATGTAGAATTTTTTTTTTCTTTCTGGCTTTCTTAACCGAGTTTCAAATTTCCTTACATATTCCATTTTTGAGTAAATATAATCATAGGATTTGTCTCGAATTTTATTTTTTTTAAATAATGTAGTATAAAGAAGAAAAAGACAGTTTCATATGGAAAAAAATAGCTAATTCCCACTTGAATCACCGATGGAAATATATTTTAAAAGTGCAAATCCAATTATTTAATCTGTAAAACTTTTACAAAAAATCATGAAAAGAAATATGATAAACCTGGAAAATTGTCATAAAAAATCAAAATTTTAATATTTTTCCGAATTTACTGTATTTTAAATATATTCGTGAAATTCAAATTACAACTTTAGCATAAATATTTCTAAATGAGATAAGTAGAATTTGGAAATTTTTTGCTGAATGCATAATTATTACATTTTAAATCAAATATTTTAATTTTCCTTTTTCTTTTTAAGTTTATTTAAAGAATTTAGTTGGGTTTTCATTATTTTTATTAGCACTTCTTTCAATAGTAGTTTGACAATATTTGCTAGTGAAATGTGTTATTAAAAAATGTATGTATGATACATAAATATACATTCCCATTTGTTCTAAAAAATTGTATGAATTTATAATGATTATACATATAAATATAGATATATAATCTAGTAATTTATTAACATCAATATTGTAATGAGCTGATGCTGAAGAAAGAAATACTTTTGCATTTATTGCCTTACTTTTTTAATAAAAATAGTTTAAATTAACATACGGTAAATCTATATTTAATTTTGCTAGAAATTTAACCGTTGAACCTTTCCTGGAATATCAAAGGATAATCGACATTAATGATTTTAAAATATGTAGAATTTTTTTTCTTGCTATCTTAACCCAGTTTCAAATTTCCTTACATATTCCATTTTTGTGCAAATATAATCATAGGATTTGTCTCGAATTTTAATTTTTTTTAAATAATATAGTATGAATAATAAAAAGACAGCTTCATATGGAAAAAAATAGCAAATTCTCACTCGAATCACCGACGAAAATATATTTTAAAAGTGCAAATCTAATTATTTAATCTGTAAAAGTTTCACAAAAAAGCATAAGAAATATTATAAACCTGGAAAATTGTCATAAAAAATGAAAATTTTAATGTTTCTTCGAATTTACTGTATTTTAAATAGATTTGTGAAATTCAAATTACAACTTTAGCATAATTATTCCTAAATGAGATAAATAAAATTAGCAAATTTTGTGCTGAATGCAGAATTATTAGATTTTAAATCAAAGATTTTAATTTTCCTTTTAATTTTAAGTTTATTTAAAAGAATTTACTTGGGTTTTCATACTTTTTATTAGTGCTACTTTCAATAGTAGTTTGACAATATTTGCTAGTGAAATGTGTTATTTAAAAATGTATGTATGATATATAAATATACATTCCCATTTATTCTGGAAAATTTGTATTAATTTATAAAGGTTATATATATATATAAATATACATATATAATCTGGTAATTTATCTATATCAATGTTGTAATGAGCTGATGCTTAAGAAAGAAATACTTTTGCATTTATTGCTTTACTTTTTTAATAAATATAGTTTAAATTAACATACTGTAAATCTATACTTAATTTTGCTAAAAATTTAATCGTTGAACGTTTCCTGGAATATTAAAGGATAATCGACACTAATGATTTTAAAATAGGTAGAATTTTTTTCCGGCTTTCTTTACCCAGTTTCAAATTTCCTTACCTATTCCATTTTTGTGCAAATATAAGCGTAGGATTTGTCTCGAGTTTTAATTTTTTGAATAAATGAATAAAGAATAAGAAGACAGTTGCATATGGAAAAAAGATGCCTAATTCCCACTCGAATCACCGACGAAAATGTATTTTAAAAGTGCAAATCCAATTACTTAATCTGTAAAAGTTTTACAAAAAATCATAAAAAGAAAGATGATAAACTTGGAAAACTGTTATAAAAAATCTAAATTTCAATCTTTCTTCGACTTTACTGTAATTTAAATAGCTTTGTGAAATTCAAATTACAACTTTAGCATAGTTATTTCTAAATGAGATAAGTAGAGCTTACAATTTTTTCACAGAATACATAATTATTAGATTTTAAATTAAATATTTCATTTACTATTATTATTAAGTATTTCTTCTTCGAGTAATGTATTTCTGGTATGAGATTTTTAAGTTTAAAAGCTGCTTTTAAGATTGTTGTTATATGAAAAAGGGCAAATTTTTGACATAAGTTTTAATTTATTTTTGATCGGAAATGCATGAAATTAGCAGGTGTTGTTGTTCAGAAACTACCTAATAACGCTCATATTTCTTTTTTTTTTTAAACGCAATAGGTATTTCAGAAAAAGCTGTCAAAATTAGCGTTTTAAACGGCATTTCCAGACGGAAGCAGAAAAGGAGAAAATTGCGTGTTCACGTGATCAAAATCTCTTATAACTCGAAAGGTTATTTACTTATCATAAAATGGAAAACTTAGTGCGATTCGAAATCGCTTCCATAATTAAGCCTTTCAATTTTGTATAGTTGTGTTAAAAAATGAATGAGTAAAGTGTCAAAACGTTTTGCGCTTATTGAGCAAAGCATTTGAGAATAACAAACTTAAGGGAGAAGAAATATAACATTAATACGTTGAGAAAAATCGTATACCGATGTTAAAATATACAATATTATCTGAATCAATTTAAAAATCATTATTACAAATATGAGTCGACTGAGGTGATACATAAAATTTCAGAAAATACGTTAATATTTTAAAAAATTTTTGCATTGTTAAAAATAAAATAAGTAAATTAATAACATATTTATACGAAATGAAGTATACCATCTTGAAAATTCCCCTTTCAAACATTCTCGTAAAATATGCAGTATGTGTTTTGCTTAAAAGCCAATAAAAAGAAATCAGATTTTTTTTTTTTTTTTTTTTTAATTTAGAAATTTTATCGTTAAACGTTTCCAAGAATATTAAAGGCTAATTGACACGAATGATTTTAAAATTATGTAGATTTTTTTCGGTTTTCTTAATTCAGTTCCAAACTTCCGCATATATTCAATTATTGTACAGATATAAAAATAGTATTTGTCTCGAATTTTAAATTTTTCGAATAAATGAATAAAGAATGAGAAGACAGATGCGAATGGAAAAAAATATCTAATTGTTCCCCGAATTACCGGTGGAAGTATATTTTAAAAGTGCAAATGAAATTACTTAATGTGTAAAAAAATCATAAAAAATCATAAAAAGAAATATGATGAAACTGAAAATTTGTCCTATAAACATTTAAAATCTTAGCGTTTCTTCATCTTTACTGTATTTTAAATATATTTGTGAAATTCAAATTACAACTTTAGCATTACTATTTCTAAATGAGATAAGTAGAATTTCTAAATTTTTTGCTGAATACATAATTATTATATTTTAAATGAAATATTTTTTTTTCGTGTAATATATATCAGGTTAAGGTTTTCAATTTTAAAAACAGTTTTTAAAGAAGCCACCTATATTTAAGACGAAATAAATAAAACAAATAATAACACGAAATGCAATATTTCATCTTCATTCAAACATACTCGTAAAATATACAATGTACGTTTTGCATAAAACATGATAAAAATAATAAAATAATGTTACAAGTTAAAAAAAAATTGTATATTTTAAACTTGAAACTGTTTTTAAATTTTAGTCG
Organism: Maratus speculifer; assembly: GCA_964019185.1. Classification (NCBI taxonomy): domain Eukaryota; kingdom Metazoa; phylum Arthropoda; class Arachnida; order Araneae; family Salticidae; genus Maratus; species Maratus speculifer. The sequence continues at coordinate 374,593,025 of OZ025294.1, read as the reverse complement.
CCTTTTAAAGAAAAAGAAAGCTTTTTAAAATGATTTATCCTAATGAGTGAAATTATACTATTTTACACAAAAAAAATTTAAGTTTTTTCTTCTTTTTTTCTTTGATATTATTGGGAAATTTAAATTAGAGCTTTATCAGAATTGCTGTTTACCTTTTTAACAATTTTGTTTATTTTTTTAGAATATTGTATAAATGGTTAACGCACCGCATTTGATGTTTAAGTTAAAGAAAATTTCTAAAAAAAAAAAACTCTGCATATTTAACTATTTTTTAATTGTAAAAAAAAAAAAAAAAAAAAAAAAAAAAAAAAAAAAAGACATTTTTTTTTTTATTTCTACAAAAATTTAAAATATTTTAAGTATTGTTGATCCTTTTTGAAGTATTTCTAAGGTGTATTGCACAACGCTGCGTATGGAGATTTAGATACATATAATATTGCATTTACTACAGATAATTTTTATTGATATGTATAGTGTAGAACAAATAAATCAAAAACAACTTCATGTAAATTTATTTTTTAAAATATAAAAGAAATCTAAAGCTAATTTCATGAGAATAATTTTCTCATACATAATGAAGAACATGCATAAAATGTTTAAACCTGTATATCAAAAACAAAAAAAATTGCATTTGCATTTTTAAAACATAAAATTAAAAAAGAAACAGGAATGAAAATTAAGAAAAAACCCATTGGAAATTTAAATTTGTGGCTGTAATTCGCTGTGTGTATTAACATTATTTACAATGTCTCACGATGTATTTGCCGTACGGGTCATTTTCACCATTCGCTTGCATTTCAGAATTTTACTTTTATTTTTCAAACTTAATAATTTCTTTTAAAAATGGAGACAGGTGTTAAAGTAAAAGTTTAAGGTGCATAAAAAAATTGGTCGTGCACTTTGCCCTATAATACAATACGTAAATTCTATTTAAATTTCGCTTGTTAGGCAAATTGTCAAGTACGTTACCATAAAAAATTACTGAAAATACTCAGCTTGAAATTTATCAGATTTTCTAAAATCAAGTTATTCTGAAGTGGCTTATGAAACTAAATTTAAAAACATGATATTTATCAATAATACTTAAATAAAATTGAAATGAGAGACACTTTCAGACATATGATTTTGATTACATAGAAATTATTAAAGAACATTTTCTAATAATTACATCATATATTCGTGTAAATTACTAAATTTTAAGAAATTTGATTCATAATTGAATAAAAAAATAAAGTTGAATGGTGAAAAAATAATAATCATAAAAAAAACGTGCCGTAACAGACTTGACATTTGGTAACGGACTTGACATTCTGCTGAAAATAGCCGGTTAAAAATGAGGTACAAATTATTCCCATTTAAACACGCTTCTTATTAATTTTTAAAAGGTGATTTTTTAAGGAAAAATGTCCCCTCAAAATAGACATTTTAGGACTTTCACCAAGAAAAAAACAGTATATATTTAAAATTTGTAGTAAAAATATACTTAAATTATTAAATATTCTTAATGTATATATATAGCTAGTTAGATTATCTACAGTTTTTATGAGTTTATCATATTATATTCATTTTAATCTTGTTTTTATACGTTGCTTTGTTTTATGTTACTTCCACTTTATTACGAATTTATGTGTGTTGGTAACCCCAAATTCTTGGTCAGGGCTGTACGGAGATGAAACTACACACTTTTTTATGTTATTTAAAGTATTTGGGTTCAAAAATTCTCCGTTGGTTCAGCAAGTTTCGGTTCCTTTTGATTCTCTTTTTCATGTTTTGGTGATGTGCATTGTATAACAGTTAATGGTGATTATATATATATATACGATATATGTAGTTTTGGGGATGTTTATCACATTATATCCATTTTAATCTTCTTTTTATGATTTATTTTTTCACTTTATTATGAATTTATGTGTTTTCGTAAACCCCAAATTTGTGTTATTTTACTTTTCATGGCTGATATGAAAATAAAATCACATTTTTTTCTTTTGTAGTTTTAAAATATTTGGTCTCCGAAGAGTCCGCTTTGGTTCCGCAACTTTCGAAAGTATTCCTTTTGATAGCTTTTTCCATATTTGGGTGATGTTCATTGTATAACAGTTAATAGTGATAATACACGCACAGACGCAAACCCACACACATATATATATATGTATGTATATAGTAAAATAAAATAATTTTTTTATAGTAGTGATTATGAAACAAATGAAATCCTTCTTCACTTCCTTAATTCATTTCGAAAAGTTCGTCGTAGATTGTACTTTTTTTTTTTTTTTTTTTTTTTTTTTTTAAGTGCATAGTATCTGTCTTATATTTTACATATTTTAGAATAAATGAATAAGAAATGAGACGGCAGTTGTAAATGGAAAAGAAAATGAATAAATCCCAGAAGACTTACCGGCAGAAAAGTATCCCAGAAAGTGCGAATTCAATTATTTAACATCCAAAAGTAAAATGAAAAAATAACTAAATGAAGTATGATAAAAATGAAAATCTTACATTGAACTCAAATCTAAATTTCAAAGGGATTTTTTGAAATTATTTTCAGATATTTTACTGAAATTCAAATTACGGGATTTATAGTTATATTTATCATAAGAAAAATAATATTTCTGCATTTTGTTCTTGGTGTACCGTTGTTACATTTTTTTGTCATTATTTTTAAGAATGAAGCAGAGCAAAAAGCTTGAGAATTATGTTTTGTTTAACTCGCCCTAGAATAGGAGCTGACATTAGTTTTGTTACAGCTAATAATGTTTATATCGATTAGAAATTAGTAGATCCATAAGAAAGTCACACGAATTATATAAAGAAAATATTGTACTATAATTAAAATGGTAATTTAGTCGCTGACAAATCTAAATTTCTAAAATATGCTTTTTAAACACTGGTTTTAGATATCTTTCTTCATTTCAAATTAAAGTTTTAACATCAACAATATTTTTGTAAAATACACTGATATTACATTTTTTTTTAATCAACTATTTTTATCGTCTTTTTAAGAAAAATGTCTTCCAAGTATTTTTTTTTTTCACTTGAAGAAGAATGTAATGCAAAAATTTTTTAAACACATTTAACTTGGAAGACATTCAGTAATTGTTAGATTAGAAACGTGTATCGATAATACATTGCAGCCAATTTTACGTTTGATTTATAATACAAATTTCATTTCTTTAGATATTATTAGTAGATACTTATATCAATTCTTAAACATTTTCTAAAACACTAAAATTTAATTCGCAGTAATAATTTTAAAATATATAAAGATTTTTTTTTTTTTTTTTTTTTCAAAAATTCACAGATTTTCATTTTTCTTAAATTTGCATAGCCTACGTCTTGTAATACGAAATGTGATGGCAATTGTAAATAAATGAAAAAATGAATGTATTTCAGAAAAGCTATAGTTTTTATGTATGTAAATGTTAAACAATGCTATAAATGTAAAGTATTACTCAAATAAAAGTTTTATGTAAAATGAAATCTAAATTTTAAAAAGCTCTTTTTTTATAAATGATTTCTCGATATCTTTTTTTTTTATTATTTCAAATAATTATGGTATATCAATATTTGTAAAAGGAACAAATTGGATTTTCAAAATTTTTGCATTTTAGTTCGACTTTTTTATTATTATATATATATTTTTTACTTTAATGTAAAAGTAGTAATACATATTATGAAAAATAAATTAAATGATGATGATACAATTTATTTCGGTTCCCCCTCTTATCACAGCATAATTTGGAACATAGATCATCAAAGAAATTATTATATGTATGTAAAATATTACTCTTATAAAAGGTTAAATACTGGCATTTTGTTCAATGTAGATTGAAATACTGTTAAATAATTATATTAATGGTTTAAAGCAAAGAGCTATCTGATCCGTCAAATGTAGTCTTTAGGACTTTTTGTCACAGTTTCATAGATTGATGTACAATTATGATTATTATTTTTTCTAATATAAATGTCAATATTGTTGCATTTAGCTGTGTGTAGAAAATGTATTCTATATTACTTTTTAGAGTCTTTACTTTCCACCATATTTATTATTTGTTAACTTTTATTTAATTAATTACTATATTTAAAATGTTAATTGAAATATATAAATAAATAATTGAATTTCTCCAATGTATGATTTCCCAATTCAGAATCCGTGACATTTATCACAATAAAAATTAATAAATATCGGAATATGTTTTGTGAATTAATCTTCCTCGCTTGTTTCATTTTCTTATTTCTCACAACTTATTTCATTTACTTTATTAAAAAATTATTAAGTCTGATTCTTGAAAAAAAATTTCTAAAATTTGTAGTACCAATTTTTATTATCTTCCATTCAATATTTTTTTTCCCTTTTTTTAAATTATTTAAAATATATCTTACCTGCCAATCTAAACGTTGATGTCATTGCTATAGCAACGACAGTGCAAACAAGTTTATTAATGGTGATTTTCATCGTCTTTTTTCCGGTATCATACCCATCAAAACACATAGATGAAGCAATTTTTCTACAAAGTTTTCTCCACTATTGTTTCAAAAATAATATATACCAATAAATATTTCCAGTTTACATGATCACAAATCGGTTTTATTTATTGTCAGACCTTTATTTAGATCAGTAATCACCAACAACATATCCCGATATGTAGCACTTTTTTCTTTAATTAAAATTTTTGTAATAATATAACTTTCTCCCACATAGCAATCCGCAAGGCATGCGGATAATCCTGAGTTCCGAGATCGTCTGTTTTCTCCCTACCTTACCAGCTGTGCTCTTTTCCGTAAGTAAACGGATAAATTGGTATCCAGGTTGTTATATAGTGGGCGCGACGGTTTTAAGAATTGCGCGTGCGCGTAGGAGATAAAGTGGAGTTCGGGGGTGGGCGAGGGATGCGAAAGCCGAAAAACAAAGAAAAGGGGATGGGGGAGGCGGACTCGTGAGAATTCGGAAACTCTTCCTTTCGATTCGCCGAGAGAGGATGGGGCGGGAGTGCTGCTCCCTGCATCATTCCGCGGGATCGTGCGGAAATGTTTTACTAAGTGGCTTTTGAGAAAAAGGCACTATTTTCAAAAGTTAAGACAATAATAGCTTTTTAACAACGTTATGTATGTTTCATTTACGGAATGATGGAGACCGAACTAAAAAGGGGAATTATTTCTTTTATTATTTTTGGAAAAGGAATCTTTTTTTTTTTTTTTCGCATGTATTTATTTCAAGATCAAATAATTTCAATTTAAAATAGATTTTTATGGATTTTTTTTTTTTTTATTTAAAGATGAAGCTTTAAATGATTTTCTTTTTCTCAATACATTTTCGATTGTATTTTTTTCTAAACGTTTTTTTTTTCTTTTCCAGTTTTGTAACGGCACATATTTTTATTTATTTTTATTTTTTATGTTGTATTTTTTTATGTTTGTGTCTTTGTGTGAGTGTTTGTATATTTGTATGTAAACAACAACAACAATAATAAATAAATAAATAAAAATAAAAATAAAAAAGGTTTCTGTGTGTTACAAGAAAAAAAAATTATTTTTTATACAATAAATGCTTTGTTAAATGGCACCATTTTCAAAAGTTAAGGCAATAATAGCTTTTTAACAACGTTATGTATGTTTCATTTAAGGAATGATGCGACCGAACTAAAAAGAAATTTATTATTTTTTACTTTTATTGTTTCTGGAAAGGAATCTTTTTTTGCATGTATTTTATGATCAACTAATTTCGAATTAATGTGGATTTTTATGGATTTTTTATTTAAAAGTAAAACTGTAAACGTTTTTTATCAATAAATTTTCAATTGTGTTTTTTTCTAAATATTTTTCATTTCTTTTCCAGTTTTGTAACGGCACATATTTTTATTTATGTTTATTTTTTTATGTTGTATTTTTTTATGTTTGTGTCTTTGTGTGAGTGTTTGTATATTTGTATGTAAACAACAACAACAATAATAAATAAATAAATAAAAATAAAAAAAAAAGGTTTCTGTGTGTTACAAGAAAAAAAAAAATTATTTTTTATACAATAAATGCTTTGTTAAATGGCACCATTTTCAAAAGTTAAGGCAATAATAGCTTTTTAACAACGTTATGTATGTTTCATTTAAGGAATGATGCGACTGCACTAAAAAGAAATTTATTATTTTTTACTTTTATTGTTTCTGGAAAGGAATCTTTTTTTGCATGTATTTTATGATCAACTAATTTCGAATTAATGTGGATTTTTATGGATTTTTTATTTAAAAGTAAAACTGTAAACGTTTTTTATCAATAAATTTTCAATTGTGTTTTTTTCTAAATATTTTTCATTTCTTTTCTAGTTTTGTAACGTCACATAGTTTTATCTATTTTTTTATGTTGTGTTTTTTTTTTATGTTTGTTTCTTTGTGTGTGTATTTGCATATTTGTGCGTAAACAACAACAACAAGAAAAATAAAATTAAAAATAAAAAAGGTTCTGCGTGTTACAACAAAATAAATATTTTATTTTTATACAATAAATGCTTTGTTAAAAGGTGCTATTTTCGAAAGTTAAAACAATAATAGCTTTTTAACAACGTTATATATGTCTCTTTTGCGGAATGATGGAGACCGAACTAAGACCGAATAATTCCTTTCATTATTTCTGGAAAAAAGGATTTTTTTCCCGCATGCATTTTATGATCAAATAATTTCGACTTAATATGGATTTTTTATAGATTTCTTTTATTTAAAGATAAAGTTTTACATGTTTCTTTTTTTTCTTTTTTTTTCTTTTTTTATTAATAAATCTTTGTGTTTCTTTCTAAACGTTTTTTTCTTACTTAGTTTTGCAACGGCTCATATTTTGATTAATTATATTTATGTTATTTTTTATGCTTGTCTGTGAGTGCGTATGTTTATATGTCTCTGCGTAAATAAAGAAAATGTACGAAAAAACGATTTTGTGTGTTGCAAGAAAATAATTATTTTATTTTTATTCAATATTTTTTTTTATATATAAAAGGGATTATTTTCAAAAGTTAAGACAATAATAGTTTTTTAACAATGTTATGTATGTTTGATTAAAGGAATGGTGAGACCGAACTAGAAAGGAAATTACTATTTTTATTATTATTATTATTATTATTATTATTATTATTGTTTCTGGAAAAGGAAAATTTTTTCGCATGTACTTCATGATCAAATAACATTAATTTAATATGTATATCTATGGATTTTTTTTTACTTAAAAATGAAGCTTTAAATGTTTAATTTTTTTAATTTAAATTTTTTATTGTGTTTTCCCTAAACTTTTATTTTTCAGTTTTCTAAAGGCACGTGTTTCTATTTTTTAAATGTTGTATATATATATATATATATATATATATATATATATATTGTATGTTTGTATCTTTGTGTGAGTATTTGCGTATGTGTGCGTAAATAAAGAAAAGTATTAAAACACGAAAAAGGGTTCTGTGTCTTACAAGGAAATAATTATTTCATTTTTATACAATAAATGCTTTCTTAAAAAGTACCATGTTCACAAGTTAAGACAATAATAGCTTTCTAACAACGTTATGTATGTTTCATTTACGGAATGATAAAACCGAACTAAAACGGAAATTATTGTTATTTTTTTATTATTGTTATAAAAAAGAATCTATTTTCGTATGTATTTCATGATAAAATATTTTCAATTTAATATGGATTTTTATGACTTTTTTTTTTTTTTTTTTTTTGCTTAAAAATGAAATTTTAAATGTTTTTCTTTTTCAGCATAAATTTTGGATTGTGTTTCTTTCTAAACTTACTTTTTTTTCTAGTTTTGTAACGGCATTATATATATATTTATGTGTATTTTTTATGTTTATATCTTTATGTGTGTGTTTGAATATTTGTGCGTAAATAAAGAAAAAGTATAAAATAAAAAAGAATATTGCTCAGTTAAACTGATGGCATTGAGCTCACAGGTTACGCATGCTAATTGTACATTACAGCCTTACATTTCCAAGTGTTGATTCCGTTTGAAAAATCAGAATTCAGAAGTCTGCATGAAAAACCCATTTATATCAATTGAGGGGAGGGGCTCATGCCCCTACCCGTTCCCCCTCTTTTTACTTATTCAATGATGACCTAATACTAATCAGGTAGGTGCCTTATCAGAGTGATCCTATATCTGAATTTTAAAAGATAACTGATATGTTTGCACCAAAACCCATTTATATAAATTAATCGGAGGGGCATGAGCCCCCGTTCCTCCTCTTATACATATCGAATGAACTCCAAAAACTAATCAGAGAAGCGCCTTATCAGAATGTACATATATACAAAATTTAGAGTGAATCCTATATTTTTATCATGAGTTATCGCGTTACGCACATGCAGAACGGACGGGCACATAAACTCCTAGACTTTGATAGCCTGTGAGCTAAAAACGGCTCTCTGTATTACAAAAAAATAAATATTTTATTTTTATACAGTAGATGCTTTGTTAAAAGAACCATGTTCACAAGTAGGGCTATAATACATTTTTAACAATGCTATGTTTGTTTCACTTACGGAATGATGGAGAGCGAACTAAAAAGTGAATTATTTCTGGAAAAGGAATGGTATTCACGATCAAATAATTTCGATTTAATGTTAATTTTTATGGATTTTTTTTAATTTAAAAATAAAGTTCTAAACGTTTTTCTTTTTCCCAATAAATTTTCTTTTGTGTTTCATTCGAAACTCTTTTTTTCCTTTTTTTAGTTTTGTAACGACATATATTTTTATTTATTATTTTTTTTATTATATGTTGTATTTTTTTCTGGATGTGTCTTTGTGTATGTGTTTGTATATCTGTGCTTAAATGAAGAAAATGTACGAAATAAACTGTTTTGTGAGTTACAAGAAAATTAAATATTTTATTTTTAATCAATAAATGTTTATATAAAGGAATCATTTTCATTAAGATAATAATAGCTAACAAAGTCGCATTTATTTCATGATTAAGTTATTTCGATTCAATGTAGATTTTTATAGATTTTCTTGCTTAAAGATGAAGCAAGAAATATTTTTCTTTTTTCCAATAAATTTTCGATTTTCTTTCCTTCTAAAGATTTTTTTCTTTTCTAATTTTGTAAAGGCAGCATTTTTTTTCATTTATTATTATTATTTTTTTTTTTGTATATTTTTCCTGTTTGTGTCTCTATTTTTGTGTTTGTATATATGTGCGCAAATAAAGGAAATGCACAAACAAACGAAAAAAAAAGGTTTTGTGTATTAGAAGAAAATAATTATTTTAATTTTGTACTATAAATGCTTTTATCAAAAGCGCCATTTTCAAAGGTTATCACATCTATAGCTACTTACGCTGAAAAAAAAAATCTGTAAAGTTACTAAAAGTTTTCTCGAAAACTGGGATTCCTAGAATTTTTTATGCAATGGCAACAGCAAAAGTGCATGTAACCGATACAGATTTGCACTGAAATTTAAAATTTTTGTAAAGTTACTGGGAATTTTTTAGAAAACTGGGATTCCAAGAATTTTTTAATGTAACTACAACCCATGTTACAGGTAAAGTTTTAGTAGGGTTACTGTAATTTTAGTAGATTTGTTTGTAAATTTACAGATTTCTGTAGCTTTAAAAAAAATATTCTTTAGATTTAATTTTTACTTGTAAGGGGCACAGATAAAATATTATTAAACCTACAGATTTCGGCGACTTTTTATCTGTAGGGTAACTTTTTTTAAACAGTGTAGCTGTGTTATGTGTGTTGAATTTAAGGCATGATGTGACAGATAAAAAAGAGAATTATTTTTTTTTATTATTATTTCTTCAAAGCAATGTTTTCTTAATCTTAAAATTTTCCTTAATCGCCAATCAGGAGTTTGAATCCATGAAATGTCAAGTTACGTTAACACTATCTCAAAACTACGAACTCTATGAAACACTTGTCAATACAAATACTGAAGAGCTTAAAATTATCAATAAAATGAACACCCACATTAATATGTTTGTTAAACGTTAATGTATCATTTCTATTTCAAAATTTTGCCTTAATCGCGTTATAAGCACGTTCTGCCTCCGATTGTTATATACAAGTATTTTTATCTATAACATATAATAAGGAGTACGTAGAAAATGTTTAAATATCTATTTCAAATATAAAAAATAAGTTTTAGTACATTAAATCATGAAAGTCCACTGTTAAAAATCTTGTCATAGTTTGAACCAAATTTTGGTGCTCAGTAGCTGTAACTGTAAGATGGTGAAATCTCGAAACAATAATTGGAGCTCCTGTTGAAGAATAGTTCCAATAGTCGGAACGAGGTTGAAAAAAGAAGCTCCACATGTTGGTACGAGATTTCACCATCTTATGGGGGCAGCTACTGGGCAACAAAATTTAGTTCAAACTAGAATACAATTTTTGGAAGTGCATAGAAAATATGTATATCGAGATAAACCATTTACACTATACATTTATATGAATATTTAATTGCACTGGGTCTATTAATATATAGGGTGTAAAAATATAAGTAAAAATGAGGCGTCAAAATACTTGCAATTAAACAAGCTTTCCTTTAAAATTTAATGACATATATTAAGTTTTTCACTAGTTTTGTGGTAGATTGTATACTTAAAGATCTTTCAAGTCTAACAAATAAAAGTCTAAGAGGCAACTATATAATTTCTAAAGTGCACTATGTCCTCAGAGATTCAACCAGGAGTGGCTCTCTATCTGCTTTATCTTTTTTTTCTCCCTCTTCGTTTGTTTCTATTAATGTCTAAAGGATCAGCCATGCACAATCAGTTAAAGAGGCAGGAAATTAGAAATGAAAGCATCTCGGCATATCGCGCTAAGAGAAAAAAAGTTTGTTAGTAAAATAAATAATTTTGTCGTCAATATTGTCATCATTTAATAGCGAAAAGTATTCATTTTTCACTGAGATGTATATTTTTCCATTTGCGATGAAAAAGAACGATGAGTGCTATCTAGTGAGAACGAATTTCTTGAATTCTCACATAAAAAATCTTCTTGGAAAAAAATAGCGCAGATAAACTAATTCTTCACTGCACAATTTTTCTATTTTTATGAAAAAATAATTTGAAATCTAGATATTGGTCTAATAATGGGAAAAATAGTAAAAATAAAAATAAATTTCAAATTTCCAGCTAAATTTTTATATTTTATAGCGTGTACCCTATGTACAATAAGGGTTTTTAAATAATTTATTGCTACATTTTGCAACTAAATCGTCTTGATTTAATTAATTTTAACCGCATAACATTCTTTAACTTTCTTCACATTAGTATTTTTAAACATTTAGCAAAAATAATAAAAGTAAATTTTGCCTTAACAACTTAATCGGATTTTTTTTTCCGAAGAACAAATTGCAATTTTTTGTCAAATGCATGGACGGAATATGTGTTATTTTATTCGTTCGACTACTTTTGATTCGTTTCAGTGATGATATTGGACAAATCCATAGATTATAATGAAATTTATATTGGTTTTGGATTTAAAATGACGAACAGTTAAAAGTATTATACTTCTCTTTCGTTACTAAAACGTTAAAGTTAAAGCATCACTTTAACAGTTTATGTCTTGAATTATGAATTCATAAAAAGTCATCTTCTAAATCACGTTTCATGAATATTTGAAATTATATTAAAAAGTTAACATAAAATTTAGAAGGGTTAAAATTTAATTAAATTTTAATTTAAAGGGAATATTAATAACTCCGACTTTTATTTAAAATATTGTTTTTAGTATTTTTTTAAAACTAAGAAATATACAAATATAATGTTCTTAAAATAGATATATAGATATATTTCGAAACTAACTTTTTTTTATACAAACATATAACTCCAATAAAACTGAAAATGTCCAAAGGCAAAATAAGTCATTCTTCCAAAAATATTATTCTTTTGTACAACCAATATTGCTTTTAATTTTTTAGCTTTGAACAAGCTAAAGTAAAATATGTAAAACTCATTCTAAATTGTATTATCACTAATCGATGTATTAAATTAATTTTAAAACAAGTTTTTAAATGAATTTTACTTTAAAGTATCTTATGGACATAATCGGTTAAAGTATGTTTCAATAATATATATTTTTAATAATATATATAATTTCAATAATGCATAACATTTAAAAAAAATTGAAGAAAGTTTAGCAGCCAAAAACAGTTCCTTGCCTCTTAATATTTTAATTTCTATTTTTAAATTTCATTTTAATATCTTCCTTCATTAAGTGCATTTGTAATTATGTAAATACCTAGCAGCTACAGTCGTCGCACTCTCCGTCCGTCCGTCTGAATTTCTCCCTACATATAACAGAATCAAAACTAAAAATCGAATCGTTTAAATCTTAAAATATATAAATTTCGCATACTTCTGTCGAGTCATCGAATTTTATGAAAATCGGATGTATAGTTTAATTACAGCTACATTCTAAAAACCTTCCGATTCATTATAAGCAAGGGGGGAAATAATTTCAAGTGCATTTTAATGGTATTTTGATCTTTCGAACGTAATACTGTTGATGTGCATCTATGAAGTATCTATTAAACCATACGTTCTATACAATATGTGGTGCAATAAATATTTGTTAATCATTTACAGGGTTACACAAACTTATTTTACTACATATTGCTATACGGGACAAACATTGTTTAGAGAGCGTTTTGTTCATATTAAATTGTTATATATTTTATAAAATTTTTATGTGTTACTGAATTTTACTGGTTACTTCTTGTATAATAGAAAGCAGTTTTTGTTTACAGTAAGATTTAAAAGATTTCGGATTTTCTAGTGTATGCGAAATACTGTATGCTATAACATCAAGAACTGAATATTTTTAAAGCTTTGTTATATCATCAATCACCGATCACCAACCGCAGATTAAGAGAATAATTTAATAATAAATTTTTAATGCTTCCAAACTTAACTGCTTTATTTAAACAAGATATGCATAGACGAAGAAAAATTTCATTTGCTAATACCTTCATTTCCCAGTATCAAATGTTTATATTTCAATTCCTCTTCCAAAAAATTTTTCGTGAATTTTTGAAACTACATTAGACGATTTTCAGAATCATTTAAGAAATAAAAAAAAATGTTAATGACATTTAATAAAATTTCTATTGATAAAGATTTTATGCAATATATACAGGGTGTCCCTAAACTCATGGTACAGACGCTAGAGGGTGATAGAACACATCAACACGAGTAATAGTAAATAGGAAACCAAGGGTCCTAAACGTTTTCCAAGGGAGATATCCACCATTAAAGTTTGGGGCCCAAAATTTGAAATAAACATAAAAAAAAACGGAAAAAATGGTCGATTGATTTGCGGTTTTCACTAAAACTATTCTTTATGACGGTATTTTCTTGAAAATAAAATATAAAGATAAATTTCGAAAAATGCCGATAGAGGGCGCTTTAAACTTTGGATTAATGAACGTTATTCTTTGCCGTTATTTTCTCCATCTCATTAAATGGTTTGGTAAGCTCAGACTTAAATTTTGAGCTTTAAATATGAATAGTTAGGAATGGTCAAGTAGCACAAACTGAACTGTGTTCAGAGGGTTCAAATTTCAAATAATTATAAAAAATGGAAAAATATGTCGATTGATTTGCGGTTTTCACTAAAACTATTCTTTATGTCGGTATTTTATTTAAAATAAATTATAAAGATAAATTTCAAAAAATGCTGATAGAGGGCGCTTTAGACTTTGGATTAACGAACAACTATTTTTTGCATCTCATTAAATGGTTTCGCAGGCTTAGATTTAAACGTAAATTTTGAGCTCAAAATCTGTATAGTTGGGAGTGGTTAACACTAGAACGGCGGCAAAATTTTACCTACTGGAACGGCGGAAGGGGTCAATTTGACCCCTTGATGAAACTACTGAAATAACAATGCTAAAACAATTTTAAATGGCATACATTGTGACAAATATGTAATTTCCCTGTATTTCATAATTTATAGTTAATGTTACTCGATATTTTATTTAATTTTTAAAGTACTGTGTATGTAACGGCTGCAAGGCGATCAATTTGGTACATACTAAACTACTCAAAAAACTCATTAATTTGACATAAAAAATGGTTTAAAATAAATGTTTTCAAAAATTAAAACCAATGTTAACTAAAATGAAACACAATTTATAAAATAATATTTTTTTTTAAATCTACTTACTCGCCGAATGAACCACACTCTGAATCCAATAAATGAGAAACGTATTCTGTTGTTTCCTTTATTTCATTATAAATGTAACTGAATGGTTTATACCTAAAGCATTTCGTTTGAATTTTTTTAATGCTTAACATAGTCCCGTACATGTATTAGACATTAATGCAATTGATACAAAAATAATTTTTAACAATTTTTCCAGTGCATTTTCCGCACACAACTTTGGAACACGATGCACAAAATTCTTGAGATTTGTTTCCATTGCATTTCTGTACTTGACACTTTTTTCTCTTTATATCCACTTTATTTTCGTTTGTTTTTTCTGAAGATTCAGGAAGGATCTTTGGGAGTTTTGAAGCCATAAGAACCATTCTTAATTCCTCTCTTAATTTCAATAGAAAATCTCTTCTACTGATGGACTTGCCTGTTACACTTTTATAAATTATCCAGGCGTTCAAAGCTGCATGATCTAAAATATTGAAAGAGATATGTACTTTTATGTACAGGCCATCGTCTAGAAGCAGATTTAACGGAGTATTTTCGGCACATCTGATCACGAATATCCACACCACACTTTGTTGCGTTGTAATAATCTATTGAATCTGGCAACTTTTTCAGGCTGTCCTCAGTTTTTACAGTAGAATGTAATGAGCTCAATAGAAAAACACTTTTGTTTCGTTTGGCTTGATAGATGGTAAGTGTCATGTTATCATGTTCCACTATCTTCGATGAATAAAGAGTACTGCGCATATTTTTCAAAGCTATAGGAATTTCTCTTCTGTTCTTTTTCATTGTACCAACCAAAGTTGTATTTTTAGATTTTAGCATTTCAGCTAATTTGATGCTAGTAAAGTAATTATCTGTCGTAATATTCCTCCCTTTGTTTAGATGGGCATCTGTTAATTTCATGACAACATTTTCAGATAAACGTAATTGAGGATTTGCTGTTTCATCTTTTCCTGGATAAGGAAATCCATTCAAGAGGTATTTAGTATCAACGTCAACAGATAACCAAAATTTTATTCCAAATTTATCAGGTTTATTTGACATATATTGCGTAAATTTACATCTAGCTTTAGATGAGAACAATTGTTCATCAACTGTAATATTTTGTCCTGGTCGGTAGCATGTTTTGCAATTTTCAATAAATTTATTCCACATTTCAGATGCAAGAGCAAATTTATCAGTCTGTAATCGACTAGATCTTGTTGTTTTTTCGTCAAACCTCAAAAATCTTTTTATTTCTTTGAACCTATGTCTTGAGATAGTTTCTTTGCAAAATGCTATGCCCCATGCTTCAGACCACAATGAATATAAATCTAAACCCTTTGCTCCTGTTGCTCCACGAATATATAATATAGCAACAAAAGTCTCTAACGCAGCTAGAGATAAACTCCAGTCGTTATTTCCACGTTGTCGATGAGCTTCTGATTCTGTACATTTCTTTATATGCAACAAGATAGCATCGTCAATGAAAAGCTTGAAAGCACTAGACACTTTGTCCTCAAAAACACGAGTCTTTGCAAAAGATGTTGGTCCCGCCGTTTCTTTTAGAACATTATAAGCAGGAACACGGCCACAAGCTCAATTTTTAGAATTTATTTCATTCCAGATAGTGTTATCAGGGGCAGTGAAAACAGTTTTGATAATACCCGGATCCGCTTTTTTCGTTTATTTCTGTTTAGCTGTTCTTCGTTCACATTACTGTCCTCGGATTCACTAATAGTTTGTGTCTGAAATTCATCTTTAGATTCTACAGAAAAATTATCATTTTCACCTCCGTCAGACTCATTTTCAGAGAGCTCCTGCAACAATTTTTTAATTTCTTCATTAACCCATTAGTGCCTAGCGTCCCTTTTTAAGGACGCTTCAAAAGGTGCATTCAGCACGGTTTTTGACACCGGTAAAAAAGAAAAGCAATAATTATTTTATTTAAATGATGCATTTTCGTGATTAATGAACTAAACTTAAATCTTCTAAAAATAGTGGTGCCAACCAAATAAAATTTACGCAAAAGATGCTGGGCACGAATGGGTTAGTAAGACCTCTTTTTCGCTTATAAGAAATATTTTGTAAAATTTGAAAATAAGATGGAAAAAAGTCAGAATATCAGCAAACGACAGAGTTTATGTTTCAGCGTAACATTCACAGAATAAAGGTAAGCAGGGCCATCGCTAAGACCTTTTTATTGGTGGGGGAGAAGACCTTAAATTGCCAAGTCAAATTTTCATATCTGCCAACTCGTTTTATGATTTTGCCAAGTTACCAACTTATACAATGAAATACACTTTGTATTTGTAAAAAGTTTAATGATATTCCCAATTAGAGTTGTAACTTTTGCAAGTTCTATCAAAAAAAGGAAATATGTTACAGTTTTTATTAAAATTTTTAATTAAATTTGCCATAAAAGTTTTAAATTTGCCAAGTGTAACAACATTTTCGAATGTTTGGGGGGGGAGGCTCCCCCCTGTCCCCACCCCTTAGCGAGGCCCCTGAAGGTGAGGCGATAATGAATGTGATGGCAGAATTTTCCCGCCAAACTGTCACTGGTATTCGCGCGTTCCACACAGGGACCTGGATTCATTTCACCGGCGTCATCTATGTTTCTTTTATTGCGAGAACGAAAACAGACAGGTGCAAAGAAAGGGATTATGGCCAAAAAATTGACACCCTTTTGTCGATGAAAGCGGGAAGATATACGTTCAACTGCCTGCCTTAGGAACAATGGAATTCGTACTCAAATCATAAAATCCCTCCCCTACGGTTACCACCTGCTGCGAGTAATCTGAACTAACAAAAGTAACAAATGCGAAAATACATTTGTCTATTTGTGAAAAGAAATGTAAGTATGAAAAACCCTGCACCTGCTTTTTTTTTTGAAATATTTTCTTTAAAATAATGGAAAAAAGCTAACAAAGGAAAACAACTATCTTAGAAATAACAATATAGTGTGACCACCCTGGTTTGTATTTCTCTGGGAGACAGTATAAATGCATCCGAAAAAAAGCTTATCACTGAATTTTTCTCATGGTTTCACAATGCTTCGCGTACAAAGACTATTTTACCAAAGGGGTCAAAATGACCCCCGTCCGCCGTTCTAGGAATACATGCAAATATTTCAAAAACTAACAAATCTAGAATGCTGATTTTTTTAAAAGAAATATATGTTATCTATTTAGGAAAAGTCAAAAAATTTCAAACGATTTCTTCCAACCAAACAAAAGTGATCCAAGGACGAAAATGCTCAGGTGTCAAAATGACCCCTACCGCCGTTCTAGTGTTAAGTAGCATAAACTGAACTGTGTTCACATGGTTTAAATTTCAAACGATTAGAAAAAACGGAAAAATTAGTTGATTCGTTTGCGGTTTTTGGTAAAACTACTCTTTAAACCAGTGTTTTCTTGAAAATAAATTTTAAAGATAAATTTCACAAAATGCCGATAGAGGGCGCCTTAGACATTGGAGTAGCGTACAACTATTTTTAACAGTTATTTTTTTAATCTCATTAAATGCTTTCAAATGCTTAGATTTAAATTTTGAGATCAAATTCTGAACCGTTGCGAGTGTTTAAGTAGCGCAAAGGTGAACTGTATTCGAGAGGGAGGGGTTAAATTTCAACTCCTGAACACACTTCAGTTTGCGCTTTTGAACCCCTCCCAACGATTCAGAATTTGAGTTCAAAAATAAAGTTTAAATCTAAGATTTCAAAAACATTTAATAAGTTTTGGAAAGCATTTAATTAGATACAAAAATAACGGTTAAAATTAGTTGTTGGTTACTCTGAAGTTTAAAGCGCCCTCTAACGGAATTTTTTGAAATTTATCTTTAAAATTTATTTTCAAGAAGATGCTGACTTAAAGAATAGTTTTATTTTAAACCGCAAACGAATCGACCAACTTTTCCGTTTTTTATAATCATTTGAAATTTGAACCCTCTGAACATAGTTCAGTTTGTGCTACTTAACGACTCCCAACTATTCAGATTTTGAGCTCAAAATTTAAGTTTAAGTCTAAGCTTACGAAAACATTTAATCAGATGCAAAAATAACGTAAAAATTAGTTGTTCGTTACTCCAAAGTCTAAAGCGCCCTCTATCGGGATTTTTTGAAATTTATCTTTATAAATCATTTTTAAAAAATACCGACATAAAGAATAGTTTTAGTGAAAACCGCAAATCAATCGACCAATTTTTCCGTTTTTTATAATCATTTGAAATTTAAACTCTCTGAACATAGTTAAGTTTGTGCTACTTAACCACTCCCAACTATTAAGATTTTGAGCTCAAAATTTAAGTCTAAGTTTACGAAACCATTAATTGGATGCAAAACATCACGGCTAAAAACAGTTTTTCATTACTTCAAAGTCTAAAGCACTCTATCGGCATTTTTCGAAATTTATCTTTATAATTTATTTTTAAGAAGATACTAACATAAAGCATAGTTTTAGTGAAAACCGCAAATCAATCGACCAATTTTTCCGTTTTTTATGTGTATTTGAAATTTTGGACCCCAAACTTTAATGGTAGCTATCTGCTTTGGATAACGTTTTGGGACCTTTAGTTTCCTATTTACTATTACTCGTCTTGATGTGTTCTATCACCCACTTGCGTAAATAACATGGAGATCCTGTATAATATGAATTAAAATTAAAGATGTTTTTTTAGAATTTCATAGATTTGAAAAATGTAATTATCTTGCAATATAAAATATAAGAATAATTTCGTGCTGAAGCATTTCATCCGCAAGCTTTCAACATCAAGAAAACTGAAGAGATGCAAATAAAACAAAAATTATCCTTTTAAAATGTCTTTATTTGTTCAACACATAACGCTTTTGTAATAAGATAAAATAAAGTATATAACCCTTTCTTATTTATTATACTACTAGTAAATGCATTAATCTCTTTAATCCCCAGAAATTATCTGTGTTCTTTTAAAATTTCAGTTATAGGTTTAAGTTAAAAGAGTTGGAAATCGCACGTAAGAGGAAGCAAATAAGGTGCGTTCGTACTATAATGAAGTTTTTAAAATATACAGTAATTCGCATTCATTTTAGTATCCGAATGTACAATACATATATGTTTTTTGTGTGCCCCTGTAAATATTCTGTAGTATTTCTCTAATTTATTCTCGCGCGCGTGTTTCGTTTCTAATTATCACTCCATTGATGAAGGAAACGCTATTTTGAAAGAAAAGAATTTATACCAGCCGCATGGCAACAACAACTGCATAGCAACAAACGATGTTATCTTTACCTTTTCATTATTCTTTTTCTTGAGGTTTTATTTTTTGTGAGTGTTGTGAAATGTATTATTAAATGTTTATGTGGTTGTTTTAAACGCGTTAATTATTCAATAATACGCAAACATCCACTAAAATGGTGACCTATGGACTAACGCAAATTAAAAGAATCCCGTAATGAGTGAGTAATATTTCGTTTTATTTTTTAAAAAAAATGTCAGATGTTAACGCAGTTCGTATACCACCATATAACTTTAACGATGTTAGTTTGTGGTTCGCCATGTGTGAACATTCATTTGAATTAGCGAATCCTAAGCCAATAACAGAAAGTCGCACAAAATTTAATTATATTTCGGCTAATTTACCTCCAGATGCCGCATCTATTGTACGAGATTTAATTATCAAACCATCAGATACTATACCATATGAGGATTTAAAAACTGAATTAATTAAACGAACAAGCGATTCTTCACAATCTGAAATACGAAAATTATTGTTGGGGGAACAACTTGGTGATCGTAAACCTAGTGATCTTTTAAGAGTTATGCAAAGAAGAGCAGAATCCCACAATGTATCTGACGAATTGATGTTGGAATTATTTCTTTCGCATTTACCGTCATATGTACAAAGCATTTTAGCCGCTATTTCGCCATTGACACTTGATAAAGCATCTGAAGTTGCGGATCGAATATTAGAATATAATCCCACTGCAGTAAATGCTGTTTCAATAGAACCAAATATTAATTCTAAAATTTTAAATGAAATTAAAAAGCTTAATGATCGAATTAATCAGCTAGAGTTACGCAGGTCACGCAGCCCTTTTCGTCGACGTTCATTTGGAAGAAAACGTAGCGTTTCAAAAGATTCCAAAGGACAATATTGGTACCACGAAAAATTTGGCAAAAATGCCAAGAAATGCTCTGAACATTGTTCATTTTCAAAAAACACAGACGGCGAGGTGTAACGGCGACAACCACCTTGCATAAAATATCCCGTCGCCTCTTTCTAAAAGATAAAAAGACAAACATAAATTATTTATGCGACACAGGTTCAGACATAAGCATTATTCCAGCATCATTTTCCCAGAAGAAAAAAACCCCTTTTATGACTCTTTCTGCAGCGAATACTTCAAAAATCAATGTATATGGAGAAAAGCTTCTGACGCTTGATTTTAATCTACGAAAAACTTTTCGCTTCTATTTTTTAATAGGTGACGTCACCACTCCAATTATTGGTGCAGATTTCCTATATCATTTTAATCTAATTCCAGATCTTCGAAATAAAAAGCTGGTGGATAATGTTACAAATTTAGCCACTCCAGGTCATCTATATACCGCATCTGTTCATTCCATCAAAACGGTTTCGGGAAACAGTATTTATCATAAATTACTACTTCAATTCCCTGATATAACTAAACCTCCTCGTGCTGATCAACCAATAAAGCATTCTGTATTCCACCACATAGAAACTACCGGATCTCCTGTACATGCCAAACCAAGAAGATTAGCTCCAGATAGATTAAAAATAGCCAAATCTGAATTTCAACAAATGCTTGATCTTGGTCACATACGGCCATCGAAAAGTAATTACGCCTCACCACTTCATATGGTTCAAAAAAAAGATACTACTGATTGGAGACCTGTCGGTGATTACAGAGCACTTAATGCACAAACAATAAAAGATAATTATACTATTCCAAATATTTTGGATTTTACTTCAAATCTTCACGGTACCAAAATATATTCCCATCTTGATCTCATAAAGGCTTATCATCAAATACCAATTCATCCAGATGATGTACATAAAAGTGCCATTATTACACCCTTCGGTTTATTTGAAAGTACCAGAATGCAATTTGGCCTTTGCAATGCAGCTGCTACATTTCAACGATTCATGGATCAAATTACACGAGATCTTCCATTTGTTTATGTATTTGTTGATGACATCCTGATAGCATCTCGTACAGAAAAAGAACATCTTGAGCATCTAAGAATAATATTTCAACGTTTACAAGAATACGGATTAAGCTTAAAACCTTCAAAATGCACTTTCGGCGTATCATCAATAGATTTTCTAGGTTTTAAGGTATCTGAATTTGGCATTGAGCCCCTACCAGATCGTGTTGATTGCATTTTAAAATTTCCTCAACCTACTACCCTTACACAATTAAGACGTTTCTTAGGGTTATTTAATTATTACCGTCGATGTATCCCAAAAGCTGCTCACATATTGGCTCCCTTAAATAAATTTTTGGAAGGAATAAAAAATTCTAAAAAGTCTAAAAGACGCTCTGAAAACAATTCACATGACTCAATTAAATGGACAGAGGAGGCTGAACATGCTTTTAATGACGCCAAACAAGCTTTAGCTAATTCAACTCTCCTACGACATCCTATTCCTGGAGCAAAGTTAAGTCTTTGGGTTGATGCAAGCGACAAAGCCAATCGCGGTTCTCTTATGCAGCTTAATGAAAAGCATTGGGAACCCATTGCCTTTTTATCAGTCAAGCTTTCAAAAAGTCAGCACAAATGGTCTTCATATGACAGAGAGCTACTGGCAATATATACATCAGTAAAGCGCTTTCGACACATGCTCGAAGGAAGGTGCTTTATCATATACACAGATCAAAAGCCTCTCATATACGCCTTCAAGCAAAATCCAGATAAATGTAGTCCTCGCCAATGGCGACATTTATATTACATTTCTCAGTTTAGTACAGATATACGTCACGTAAGCGGCAACGACAACACGGTTGCTGATGCACTATCCCGAATTGAAGTAGATCAAATCTCCAGCTCATTTTTAGACTTTGAAAAGTTTGCAAAAGCTCAAGAAGATGATATAGATCTACGCAACTTGCAAAATGATAGCAAATCTTCTCTTGTATTTAAAAGCATGCCATCTCCAATGTCTGCCACAGAATTGATTTGTGATGTATCAACAGGTTCACCGAGGCCATTCGTACCAGCTACTTTTCGAAGAACGGTATTTGAACATTTCCATAATTTAGCTCATCCAGGAGTTACAGCATCCTTAAATCTTATTGCATCACGATATGTATGGCCCAATATGCAGCAAAATGTAAAAGAATGGGTCAAAAGTTGTAGTGCCTGCCAACGATCAAAAATACACAGACACACCAAAACGCCTCTAGGTACTTTCGCATTACCCGATGCTAGATTTTCACACATTCACATAGATTTGATAGGTCCATTACCTCCATCAGATGGAAATGTATACTGTTTAACAATGATAGATCGATTTACAAGATGGCCAGAAGTGGTACCTTTAAAAGATATAACTGCAGAATCAGTTTGTCGTGCCATTTTTGATGGATGGATATCTAGATTCGGTTGTCCACTCATAATTACAACCGACCAAGGTAGACAATTTGAATTAAATCTGTTCAAAGAAATGACAAAATTTTTGGGTACAAATCGCATACGAACGACATCATTTCATCCTCAAGCAAATGGTTTAGTTGAGCGGTTTCACAGAGTATTAAAGAGCGCCTTAAAAGCTCACGAACATAATAAGTGGACCGAGAGTTTGCCTGCAGTTCTACTTGGGATAAGAGCTGCTGTAAAACCTGATATAAAAGTTTCAAGTGCTGAATTAGTTTATGGAATTCCACTCACACTACCGGCTGAAATGTGCTCAGAAATCCCATCTTTGGTATCCTGTGACAATAATTTCATTCAACAATTGAAAGAAAGAATGAATAGTTTAAAACCTACATTTACATCTACTCACGGGCATTAAAAAATTTTTGTTCATCCTAAATTGAAGGATTGCACGCATGTGTTTCTCCGATTAGATAAGATGCTTCCATCTTTATCTCAACCTTATTCTGGCCCTCATGAAGTTATATCAAGAAATGATAAGAACATAACCATCATTGTAAATGGAAAGAAAAGTTGTGTCTCACTTGACAGAGTTAAACCTGCATTTTTGTTCAATGATTTACCAAATAACGCAGATAATTTTGAAACTAAAAGTGTTCCAGCAGATAGCCAGCCAATAAAATCAGGACCACTAACTACCAGATCAGGTAGACAAGTAAGATTTCCTAAAAGACTAATAACCGAAATAAACTATATTTCATATAATTGACTTTCCTTCATAAATATATTGTATTATTTATATATGTATTATACTTCACATTGTTTTTTGTTGTATCGTTCCTTCGTCACTGGGGGGATACTCATGTAGTATTTCTCTAATTTATTCTCGCGCGCGTGTTTCGTTTCTAATTATCACTCCATTGATGAAGGAAACGCTATTTTGAAAGAAAAGAATTTATACCAGCCGCATGGCAACAACAACTGCATAGCAACAAACGATGTTATCTTTACCTTTTCATTATTCTTTTTCTTGAGGTTTTATTTTTTGTGAGTGTTGTGAAATGTATTATTAAATGTTTATGTGGTTGTTTTAAACGCGTTAATTATTCAATAATACGCAAACATCCACTAAAATTCAATGTTTTATATAATACATGAATTAACTAGTAGTAAACCTCAACAACGTATATCAATTTCATAAAGTGTGAAATAGTTAAAAATAATTAAAAAGCAACCCAAACACTTTTTCCCTTATACCCTTATATGTATAAGACTTTAATGTGACCACGTATATTAATAAATAATATTATTTGCACCACATATTTTACAGAATATATATTTTATGGATGCATATGAATTGTATTATGTTCAAAATAATGTAATATCATTAAAATGTTTTTGAAACTATTTCTTTCACTTAAAGGTAATAAAAAGGAATAATTTCGATTGTCCTTGTAATTGAAATATGCACCCGATTTTAATAAAATTTTAAATGACTTGACAAAATTATTGAATAATTACACATTTTAAATTTTAATTGATTCGATCGGGTAGTGTTTGCTTTGTTATATATGGACAGACGGTCTAATGTGCGGACTGAACGACATCTGTTACTGCTAAGCATGCTATAATTGCGAAATCACTTAAAATATGGATAACTAAGAAAGATTGAACATCAAAAATATTAATTTTTTTGTGCAGAAAATTTGATGATACATGGGCACTCAAAAAGTGCAGATTTTTGAAATTTCTTGGGATACTTTAATTTTATTTTAATTTTTGCATTGCTGATACATAGGAAAACATAAAATAAATGTATTTTTAATAAATTTTATTACTAATGGTCTCTATGTATTATATCTTATCTCATAGTAAAATTATTTATGATTTCATTTTTATACATTTTGTACATTTCTGCTACAAGCCTACTTTATATAACATGTAGCTCTCTAAAAACGCTGTAGGAAACAAATTGCTATTTTGTTCAGTTCTGCTATACAATCGGCTCAATTTACACTAATTTTTCTTTTTTTAAACATTACTTATAAAAACATAAATATGTGTAAAATAATGTAAAAAACATAAATATGTGTATTCTATAAGGATTAATCAGGTTTAAAAAGATTTAATTAAATTTATAACAAAATGCTTTTATGATACCGCTGTGGCATAAGGACTTAATTTATTTTCCGCAGAATTTAGTGACAATTATTTATATTTTAATTCACTTTGGCATTTGTTAAATCTTTATGTTTCCCTTTCTCCCACATACTGATAACGGATCACTGATTCCCCTAAGGGGGAAAAGATGGACTAAGTTACGATTGAACAATCAAAATTCAGTTAATCTGGTTCAGGACTGTCTGGTTTATAAAAAAAAAAGAATAAATATATTATAGAAGCAAAAAGGTATAATTGTGGTATATGACTTGCATCTGTTAATGCATGTAGGGGTTCTGTTTCTAATTACATAGTTCACGCGATGTTTATATTGATGCCCGACCGCTCGCAATGTAATTTAAACGAAACAAAAGAAACGTCATCTCGCGTCTGTTGAAGTAATTGGTGATTAATTCTTAATCATTTAATGAATACTTTTAATTCAAAGTAGTGATAATTAACTAAGCAGTTACAAAAGGAGCGTTTTCTTTGATAAAATAGGCTGACAGGTGTAAAATAATTTAAGTTGTTTTTACCTTTTTTTTTTCGATTTTTTCTCATATTTAAAATTATATCTTCAATAATAAGAGTTCTCTACAGAGTTTTGTATAAACAATGGCTCACATTTTTTTTTTTTTTTTACATTTGTGTTTTTGAATCTTATTTAAAATAAATGTCATTTAAATATTACAGGATTTATTTATCTATTTATTTTTTATATAAACTTTCTTTTCTCTATAATAAGTCCTACATATTGTAAAAAAAATAAATTCAAAACTTTAAAAAAAATTATTTTTCTAGAAAATAGTAAAGGGGATAAAATTAATTTTTCAAAAAATTGTTTGTATGATACTTTAAAGTACCGATGTGACATAAGAGGTTAATATATTTTCTGCCGAATTTAGCATCAATTTTTGATGTTTTAAATATCTTTTGCATTTATGACATGACCCTTTCTCTCACATACTGATAACGGATCACTGGTTCCCTAAGGGGAAAAACAGGGGCTAAGTTACGATTGAGCAATCAAATTTCAGTTAATCAGCTTCAAGCCTGGGTTATCAAAAAATGGATAAATACATTATAGAAGGAAGAATGGATAATTGTGGTTTATGACTTGCATCTGTTAATGCATGTACAGGGATCTGTTTCTAATTATATTGAACACGCGATGTTTATACTGGTGCTCGACCACTCGAAATGTAATTTAAACGAAACAAAAGAAACGGCATCTCGCTTTTGTTAAAGTAATTGGTGGTTAATTCTCAATCACCTGATGAATCTTTTCAATTTAAAGTAGTGATAATTAATAGAGCTTTTTGTTTGATACAATAGGCTGACAGATGTAAAATAATTTTCGATATATTTTGTATTTTTCTTTATAATTAAAAGCATATCTCTATTATAGAAGATTCACTGCAGGGTTTTGTATAAATTTTATAAATACAAATATAACTTTATAAATACAAGATATTCCTCAGATTAAAAACCATACAGAAAAATATTTTTTCCTTTCTAAATATTGTCAGCCCTAAGAAACCAACAAATCTAAAAATTTTTAATAGTGATATAATTCATATATACTAAGAACTATTTTAGAATATTTGTACCTTTATTTAGATCAATATGTTTTTCATCGTACAAAGGACAATATTTTCAAGATCTATGTTATGTAATAAGCATTTTCTTTTCAATCAAGAAATTTATGAACAATTTGTTAAATCTTTATATTTTCCCTTTTTCCACATACTGAAATGTGATCGCCGATTATCCTAAGGGGAAAAAAAGGACTAAGTTACGATTGAGCTGTCAAACATCAGCTAACAAGTTTCAGGACTGTTTAATTTATCAAAATAGGATAAAAACATTATATTGAAGGAAGAAGAGATAAGCGTGGTATGTGACTTGTGACTTGCGTCTGTTAATGCAGTAGGGGGTCTGTTTCTAATTATATTGATCACGCATTGTTTATACTGGTGTTCGACTGCCAACAATGTAATATAAACAAAACAATAGTGATATTATCTCGCGTCTGTTGAAGGTAATTTGTAATTAATACTTATTCAACTATCTATTAATGAGACTTCTCTATAGGGTTTTGTGCAAACAGTGGCTCACATTTGTTTTTGTACACCTGTGTTTTAAAACTTACTTGACATCATCAAACATCATCTAAATATTAAAGGATATTTTTTTCATATAAACTTTTTTTTCTCTATAATAAATCCTATATATTGTCGTAAAAATATATTAAAAACTTTAAAACATGATTTGACATCAAAGTGATTATAGAGGTAAAATTAATTTTATAACAATCTGTTTTTATGATACTTTAAAGTGCCGTTGCCGCATAAGAAGTTAATCTATTTTCCACCGAATTTAGCAACAATTATCGATATTTTAATTCACTTTCGCATTTGATAAATCTTTGTTTCCCTTTCTCCTACGTATTGATAAAGTATCACCTATTCCCCTAAGGGGAAAAAGAGGGACTAAGTCATAATTGAGCAATCAAAGTTCAGTTAATATGTTTCAGGACTGTTTGGGTTATTAAAAAAATAGTATAAGAAACATATTGCGTTTTATTAAGTTCTGCTATCAATTCGACTTCATTCACACCGTTTTTTTTTTTTTTTTTTTTTTTTTTTTTTTTTTTTTTTTTTTTTGACATTATATAGACAATTGAAAAAAAATGTGTATCCTATAGGAAACCGCATAAGAAGTTAATCTATTTTCCACAGAATTTAGCAACAATTATTGATATTTTAATTCACTTTCGCATTTGATAAATCTTTATGTTTCCCTTTCTCCTACATATTGATAAAGGATCACCTATTCCCCTAAGGGGAAAAAGAAGGACTAAGTTACAACTGAGCAATCAAAGTTCAGTTAATATGTTTCAGGACTGTTTGGGTTATTAAAAAATAGTATAAGAAACATATTGCGTTTTATTAAGTTCTGCTATCAATTCGACTTCATTCACACCGTTTTTTTTTTGGACATTATATATACAATTGAAAAAAAATGTGTATCCTATAGGAAACCGCATAAGAAGTTAATCTATTTTCCACAGAATTTAGCAACAATTATTGATATTTTAATTCACTTTCGCATTTGATAAATCTTTATGTTTCCCTTTCTCCTACATATTGATAAAGGATCACCTATTCCCCTAAGGGGAAAAAGAAGGACTAAGTTACAACTGAGCAATCAAAGTTCAGTTAATATGTTTCAGGACTGTTTGGGTTATTAAAAAATAGTATAAGAAACATATTGCGTTTTATTAAGTTCTGCTATCAATTCGACTTCATTCACACCGTTTTTTTTTTGGACATTATATATACAATCGAAAAAAAATGTGTATCCTATAGGAAACAGCAAAGTCTTGAGAGATTAAATAAATATTATAATAAGCTGCCTTTATAATACTTTAAAGTAAGAATTTTCTAAAAAGTTAATATATTTTCTGCCGAAGTTAGCAACAAATATTTACATTTTAAGTCACTTTTGCAATTATTAAATCTTTTATGTTTCCCTCTCTTCCCTTATACTGATAACACATCACAGATTCCCTTAAGGGGGGGGGGGGGAGGGACTATGTTACGATTGAGCACTCAAACATGAGCTACTAAGTTTCAGGACTGTTTGATTTATCAAAAAAGGATAAAGACATTATATAGAATGAGCATGTAGGGGGTCTGTTTCTAATTATATTGATCACGCGATATTTATACTGGTGTTCGACTGCCAACAATGTAATATAAACGAAACAATAGGGATATTATCTCCCGTCTGTTGAAGGTAATTGGTGATTAATACCTATTCAATTTCAGAATACTTTTAATTCAAAAGAGTGATAGTTAATTATATAATTAGAACATGAGCTTTTTGTTTGATTCAATAGGCTGATAGATGTAAAATAATTTTCGTCATCTTATCTTTTCAATTTTTTGTTATAATTAAAAGTATGTCTTCATTAATGAGATAGGTTTTCGTATATACAGTGGTTCACGTTTTTTTTTTTTGGACTTACGTTTTTGAAACTTATTTATAAAAAAAAACATCATAAATTTTTTACAGGATTTTTTTTTTCATATTAACTTTCTTTTTTTCATAATAAATTCTATATATTGTAATAAAAATAAATTCAAAACATTTTTTTTTTCAAAAATTTATTTGCTTAGAAAACGGTTAGAAGAGGTTAAATTATTTTTATAAGAAACTGTTTTTATGATACTGTAAAGTACCGTTGCGGCATAAGAAGGTTAATATATTTTCCACGTAATTTAGCAACAGTTATTGATATTTTAATTCACTTTTGCATTTGTTAATTCTTTATGTTTGCCTTCTTCCCGCCAGCTGATAGCGGATCACCGATTCCCCCAAGGGGGATATGAGGAACTAAGTTACAATTGAGCAATCAAACTTCAGCTAATAAGGTTCAGGACTGTTTGGGTAATGAAAAAAAAAAAAAAAAAAAAAGGATAAACACATGTTATAAAAGTAAGAAGGGATAATTGTGGTATATGACTTGCGTCTGTAAATGTATGTAGAGATACTTCTTCCAACGATACTGATCACGTGATGTTTATACTGATGGTCGACCGCCCGCGGTGTAATTTAAACGAAACAAAAAGAAACGTCATATCACGTGAGCTGAGCATAATGATTAATAATTAATATTTATTCCTCTGCTGAATTTCCTTAATTGAAGGTAATGATAATTATTTAAATAGTTCAAACATGAGTCTTTAATCGATACAATTGACTGATAGTAAAATAATTATTGTTATCTTATGTTTTCTATTTGTGTTTGAATAAGAAATAAATTGTAATAAATTCTAATAAATGACCGACATCCAAGAGCTCTAAGCTAAATTTCTCAACTTTTTATTCACATTTGTAACAAGGGATAAAGACAACAGAGTGACAAATTATACAGCACAGTTTTCAAATCTAGCTCGAAACCTTGGCTGGATACGTTTTCCAATGTTGGTTTTATGCCTCGGTAGCATTGTAAATAAGAATTTTCAAAATCTATTTTAAAATTCTCGGGCATATATCATGCTTTAAAAATTATTATACACGAATTTGTTTCAATATTTACTAGTGTATGTAAAATATCTTATTGCAATGAGTTGAAGTGGAATATCAAAGCCTAATGCCTTAAATGGCTGCATGTTCAATTTCAGAATCATAGATGCTTTATATATATATATATATATATATATATATATATATATATATATATATATATATATATATATATATTGGTGGGAGGAGTGAAGTTGAAAAGTACAGTTTTTTAAGGGTTTTTAAAAGTGGTATTAGTAAGAAACGCTGGGTTGGATCTTATAGAGCTTGATTTATGACAATGGATAAGATGTTGTTACATTGTTATGAACCAGAATCCTAACAACAGTAGCCATGTTCCATTCTTGTCAGTAAAGTTCAGGGTCAGATACATATATAATGTCCTGGTAATGTTCTTTTATATAACAATATACGCATGATTACGAATATGAGAATTTTAAATATTGATTGCTTTATTTAAAATATTTATATATATTTATATAATAAATCACATTACGGGAAAACGTTATAGGTAGAAACGTTGGTTAATTTAGTTATGTTGAAAAATAAATCAAGTAAAAATATTGTAATGTTTTGTTTTTGTTGTTCTTAATTTCTTGTTATATTGATAAATACTCTATTTAAAATACTAACTTCATTTTTATGAATACTTGTGATAATTTAGATGAAGTATTTTACCTCCACATTTCGCGTTAATTATGTTATATGGTAAATATCGTGTATATCCCCTATATGTATCATATACCCAAAATATGTAACTGTAAATTGCTCAAAGTAAGCCCAATCAAAATATAAACCCACCCCTTCATATATATATTACAAGCTGTATATATCCTGGGAAATTTACAAATTATAATATATCCCCACACCCTCCTAATTTTACCTATCTATTTCATAAAAGTTCCACATATAAGCATCCTTTAAAATTATTGGAATTTCCTATCTGCTAAAGGGGGACTTTTTCTTTCTGTACTTTATGGTACATCGTATCTACTACGGCATGATTAAAATACATTTTGTAAAACGTAAACATGGTAAAGAATGTAAAGTTTAATTCATTATTTGCTCTATATATCTGACACTGAACATACTTGCATAAAAAGAAATATATTTATTTTTATAGCTTCTTTATAAAAGCTGCATAATCTTCTTTTTCGAAACGTCTTGTTAAACTTTACATGCAAAAACAATTTTTTTAATATTTTAAAAAATCATTTCTTGATTGCTTTCTATTACCCTAATACAATGCTGCTCTTAAGACTGGGGTATTAAATATTTTATTAGACTGTAGGCTTTCCGAGTTTCAAATTCTTTTTAAACACAGAAAAATGAAGGTAAAAAGCATTAAGCATGGTATATAGATTGAAACACTCAAGCCCCTTTTAGCAAGATAAATTATGGCGAAGGGCTGAAGTGGATTTAAAACGCGGGTAATTCTAATATTACAGACTGAAAAATAGCCTAGTTGTTTCTTCCTTGAGCTATAGTATAAGAACAATCCCCCAGTAAATGAAGAATAATGTAAGTTATTTATTACAAGAGCGGTTCTAGGTTGACGTCCTATGCATCGTTAATATTCCAGAGTTTAAAGAAAAGCAAAGGAGCGATAGAAAATGACAGTGAAAAAGTTTAAGTTAATATCGTTTGCCTACATTACGGTATTAATTTTTTGTATTCAGGTGAAAAAAAGAAATATTAAAACCGCTTTAACTTTTTTTTTCTTCGAAAATATCTAGATTAAAATGAAAGATATCTTATTATTCAAACAATTTATTATTTAGGTATTTTAAATATTTTGATTATTATAAAACACGGATTTAATTAACTACATATGTTATATAGTTTGCATAACCCAAAGGAGTGATAAAGAAAGAAATAATGCGTAATTTAATTACTGAAATAATTATTTGCAAGCATTAATCAATAATTTACCCTAAGGTATTATTTTGTTTTAATTAATATTTATTCCCATTACTAAAATAGCTGTATTTTTTAACTGATTATAAAATAAAATATGCTTTTTTATAAAAAAAAAAATACTAACCGACTTCAAAAAGAGAACCAAGCTTGGCGACAACTTGGCGCTAACGCATATGAATGCATAGTTTTAATATGCATATGATTTAAAAACAATTGCAACAATGATTTATTAATGAATAATGAATTTATTAATGACTAATGAATTATTTGCCCAAATCATTATTTTTAAAATCAAATTTACATTTTTTTTTAATCTAAAAAAATTCTAATCATCAGAATTTTATAAAATTTAAATGCAACCACATGGATATCTCATACTTTCAAACAAAAAAAGAATTATCAAAATCGGTTCACATTTACGGAAGTTATGAGTGAACAAGAAATACATACAGGTCGAAGTCATACAATATACTCTTTGCAGTCGGTTAAAAAATGTAGAAAAACATACTTTCTCTTGAAATAGCATAACTTTACCTACAGAAAGATTTTAATTAAATGTTATAAAACTATTTAAGAAATTTCGTAAGTTGCATTTACATAAAAATCACAAGAAGTTAATGAATATAAAGTGCACAGTAGATTCTCGATTAACCGGGTTGCTTTACCTTGCTGACGGATCAAATGGGACAAAAAATATCTTATAGATATGGATACAGTTTATTGATGCTTCATATTAATTAGTAAAATACACCAAACTTAACCCTTTTAGTGCCAAGGAGCGCCAGTTGTGAAAAATGCCAGCGTCGCAATAGCGCTCTTTTGACAGTTCACTTTTGGCGCGCGCAGTATTTTATAAAGTGCTATTAAAATTTATTTAATTTATTGTCGCCTAGCAACAGAATGTAAGAAATGTAAAGAATGCTGTAAGAATGCTTCCAAAATGTAAGAAATTTTCTAATTTCAAACGAAAAAAAGGCATTGAAAGACTTTATCATTTTATTTCTGCAGTTTTTTCTAAGTTGTGTGAAAAAAAAAATCTTTATTTTTCATTGTTGTGATATAATTTCGAAAATTGGATAAACATAATAACGGCCATGTTACCGTTTTCGTATTTTTATTCTTTATATTGCATTCTAACTATCTTCGATCGCATTTTTTATGTAAACATCGTGATTATTATTATTTTTAAATATCTTTGAAAAAATATCTTTTTTTTGTGATATAATTCCAAACATTGGATAAACATAGTGATGGCCGTGTTCCCGAGTGTTGTGATGGACGCGCTATCGCGACGCTGGCATTTTTCAAGCATCGCGACGCGTCTCTTGGCACTAAAAGGGTTAAGAAAAATTGCCGGGTAAGGATTTTGGATTTAAAAAAAAATGAAACTCATGCTAAATACGGCGACATTATTCATTTTTAGAGTAAAATCTTAGAACATTTCAGAGAAATAAACTGTTCTAAAAATGTGACGGAGAAATGGTGCATCAATGGTATATCAAAGATTCAGATCTTTGAATTTTTGTTAAATGTTAGAAAACAGAATGTTATGAAGCTTTATGCCGCGATGATTTTGCCACGTGGTTTAGTTTAAGATTCAGAAGAAAGAAGGAATATCCAAGAATACCCTGATAATGATAAAGAAAATTATGTTACAGATGCAAAGTAAAGTCCCCATGACTGATTAGTGAATCATTACTTAAAAATTAAAGAAAGAAGATGAAAGCACATATGTGCTAAAAAATAGCGAAAATTTTTGGTAAAAAGTCCAAAATATGAGACTTTTGCGTGGTAAAATTTATAAAAATAGTAGTTTGTTAAAATAATATGGATTTAGAAATTCTAGTTTGTCAACAACAGCTTAGTAGCTTGTGATTTTGAAGAAATACTTACAGTTTACCTAGACAACTATATAATATGCGCACATTTGAGCCCATTTGAATATAAACCCATTTGAAAATCCCTTTCAAAATCTACCGCTCACACATAATAAGTTGAAAATTTTTCTACAGTTATAAATATCATCTGAAAAGTTTTTATACATTACATATTAAATTACATTTTAATTCAAGTAGAAAATCCTTAAGTAAACTAAAATCGTACTTACGGCATTTTCAATTCATAGTCGGATATAAATGTAGTTTTTTGTATAAACTAATGCATGGATTTCATTATAAAATAAACATAAATTTGCATAATAATACTTCGAATTTATTTATTCACATTTATTGATAAGCAATGTAATTTTCATTTACTGAGAGTGCAATGTCCCTTTACGGCTTATCACATTAAACGTATCTGTGTAAAGAAAATAACTGAATATTTTAAAGCTTTCCATTTATAAAACATTTGTAAAGATTTTTCGGTAAATTTATTCATAAAATTGCTCAATTTTAACAATTAAGCAATTCAGGGTATTTTGCATTTTGAATTCTAGATCTTTTTCAGAAAGAAATTAAATGGTAATCCGGGATTATTTTAGTCTATCAAATCAAAGGATTATGTTCATAATTCATTAGCAATTTAAAGTTGTAATAGTTAAAACAAGAGAGTTTTATATACATTGAAAGGTTTTGAAGTAAGTTATGATGTATGATGCATGTATATTAGATGTATGTGCAATAATATATAAATAAGACAAGAATATACGGAAGTATGCAGGTCATGTATTTAGAATTGGAATTTCAGAATTATTGTAACAAGGTGGAACCCGTCGAATTTCGACGAAAGTAAATGTTTAAGAAAGAACTGTTTCATTGATCTATAATAAACTTACAAAATCAGCTACAGTAAAAAATACATCTTACAATGGTCAGACTCTTAAAAAATATTATTTAAAACTAAATTTAAGGAAATAAATATGTTTTCTATAAAACTGAGTTGTCCAAATTTTAAAATTAAACTTTAATTGCATATGTAGAAATATAATAATAAGGCAAAATATAATAAAGATCAGTTATTAAGATGAAGTTATCGATTGAGGCTCTTATGTTTGGTATAAATGCGTATGCCAAAAAAAACAAAATAAAACAAATAAATAAATTAACACGATCTTATAATTTCTCGTCAAATTTAAAGCCGTCATAATTTTAATCTTCTCAAAATTTGCATTCGCGCATTTCAAATTTTATCAATTTGAAGAAAAAATGGCGTATGTCTGTTGCCACAATTACGATATTCGTAGTAAAAACTATTTAAAAAATTAATAAGTCAAGAATAAATTAAGATACTGCTTTCAAACAAATTGCATTTAAAAGTACATATTTTTTTCTATACGATGGTGTAAAAATTTAAAATGTGCGATGTTTAAAAGTATAAAATTTGCAGTATTGAAAATTACAAAACCGAATTGCATGTGAAAGTGTTGCTATTCGCAAAATGACGTATGCGTTACGCACAGATACGTTTGGCCTTTATAATATAGATATAATTAGCTGGGGGAAAGAATTTTTTTTTCAAGTCACGCAGATAGTATGAATTGCTTTGAAATAAAGATGAAATTTAGTCTTTTATTTGGAAAATACATAACTCATCTGAGCACCGAATTTCAGCAATTTGCATCCACGTTCGTTAAGAAGTTCATATGCTTTTAACCTTTCTACCCTGAATGGGTCTAATCGACCCATTTCTATTATTTATTTCATAATAGCTACGTCGGGTTTTAACTAAGAGCTCTTATATTTTAAGTATTCCTCAAACAGATAAATATCTTCAGTTTATAATTTTTTCAGACTTCCGACATTATTTTTTTTTAGCCAAAATAAAAAAAGTCACATTTTACCTGAATGGGTCTAATCGACCCATATCACTAATCACATATAAATGCATGGAAAACAATTAGATAGTGTGTATTTCGAATAATGATCGGTAGATGGCGCTACTATTCTAATATTCTAAAGTAATGTTCTTCTTGTTTTGGAGTGTTTTGTCATTCGAATAATGATCGATAGATGGCGCTACTATATTAATATTCTAAAGTAATGTTCTTCTTGTGTTGGAGTGTTTCGCCATTTTTTATGCAATATCGTTCGTAATAAGCGCGGTCTTACTGATGATGAAATTAGAAAGCTTTGGCAAGAGTTACCTAGTGATGAATCTGATGAAAGAAGTGATAATGATTTGGTTGAAACAGATGAATCGGATCATTTGTCCATCGAAGAGGGGGAAGAGAAAACAGATATTTCCGATACAGAAGATGAAACAGTGGCGTCTCCATCCTGCTTTATTAGTCGCAACAAAACTGAATGGTGAAAATCCCCTCCACCTACATCAAAAGAACGGTATGTACTTATTCATAATTTATATTTATTGAATTTGATATTTATTTTATATATTTTTTTCATATTCAGGGGCTGTGCCACCTTTGGATCACGCCCCCCCCCCTCTTCTACCATCATGGCAAAAAAGATTATTTTCGAGGAAATTGATAGATATTTGTTCAAAATTTGCATATTAGGAAAAGAAATAAATGCCCTTTAGAGGAATCTTAGTCACCCCCCCCCTGTCATGCATACTTTAGCACTACTCCTGTTCTTATATATTTTACATTCGTTTGTATTTTCTGGCTTCTATTATTATTTTACAGGCAACATAATATTATGAAGTTAAATCCTGGTCCTACACGTTTTGCAGTTCAGAGGATAACTGAACAAAGTCTGTCAGCAATGAAGCTGTTCTTTACAGATGACATGCTCAAATTAATTCTAGAAGAAACTAACAGCGAAATGCAGAGAGTGTGCTCTGAAAAGAATAAAAAATATACATTGGTTTCTGCTGAGGAGCTTGAAGCTTACATTAGTAAAAAAATTAAACTCAAATAGAATAATTTATAGATAAAATGAAAAAAAAAATTGCAAATGATTCCGCGGTTTAAAATTTATCCATTCTTTTCTTTTTTTAGTTATTTTTATATTTTTTTTACAGGTTTGCTAATTTTAGCTGGTGTATATAAGTCAACAGGGGGAATCCCTGAAACAGTTATAGAGCGAAGAAGACGGCCGCGACATTTTTCGTGCAACAATGTCTTTGCAACGTTTTGAAATTATTAGAGAGTTTCTTAGGTTTGACAAAAAAGAAAGTAGAGTAAATCGGCGTCGTTTAGATAAGCTAGCTGCAATAAGATCATTGTTTGATATGTTTGTTATTCAGTTACCAAAGATGTTCATTCCGTACGAAAATGTTACAATTGATGAACAGCTTGTTTCTTTCCGTGGTAAATGCCCATTTAGGCAATATATACCGTCAAAGCCAAGAGGGAAATATGGAATTAAAAAGTGGTTGATGTCTGATGTCAAAATAGCTTATGTTTGCGCTGCTGAGATCTATACTGGAAAGCCTTCAGATGGTGAGAGAGAAAAATATCAAGGTAGAAATGTTGTGTTGCGCCTAGCAAATTCTATTGAGAGTACAGCCCGAAATATTACGGTCGATAATTTTTTCACGGATTATATTCTTGCTAAAGAATTATTGGGGAAAAAATTAACTATTATTGGTACTCTTAGAAAAAATAAACCATTTATTCCTCCTGAGTTTCAATCATCACGTGAGCGAGAAATATTATCTTCATTATTCGGGTTTCAAAAAGATATGACACTTGTCTTGTATGTGCCGAAAAAAAAGAAATCGGTAATCCTCCTTTCAACTATGCATCATGAAGCCAAAGTGTCAAATGAGAAAGAAAAGAAACCGGAAATAATTTTATATTATAATGAAACTAAAGGTGGAGTAGATACTACTGATAAATTAGCTGCTGCATATGCATGCAAAAGGGTCACTAGGCGATGGCCTGTGTGTTTATTTTACAATTTAATTGATCTAGCTGCAATAAATGCATTTGTTGTTTTTATGTATGTAAATCCTTCTTGCAATCAAAACAAACTATACAAATGGCGGCTTTTTCTAAAGGAACTTGGGAAACAGCTGACCGAACCTCACAGAGGTATTAGGATGAAACAAAATATACCAGTAACCATAAAGAAGCAATTGACTGACGCAGCTGGTAAAAAAAAAGTATTAGTTCAGCTAAACGTGGAAGATGCAAAGATTGTGGTCCAAAGAGAGATCGAAAAACGCAGACGAGATGCACTTCATGCTTATCTTTTTTTTTGCCAGGAGCATGTAAATGTTTACTGTAAAACTTGTTTATCATAAAAAATGTATCAAAACATTGGAAATAAAACTAATTTCTAATGTACATTTTTTATTATTATATTCCAAATTATTCTTTATACAAACAAGGCATTGCAAGGAAGAGGGGGAGGGGTTTATAAAATAAGTTGGTCTCTAATAGTGAATACAAAAATAATATCTAAAATAAAGCTAATTGAAATTACATGTTTTAAGGTAGAAAAAATAAAAAAAGTAAACTGGGTCTAATCGACCCATTCAGGTAAAACGTAACTTTTTTTTCAACAGGGTAGAAAGGTTAAGCAGTTTTTGAAACATTCAATAATTTATTTGTCGAGGCTATTATTACTAAATTTGATAATTATCAATTTGGTTTTTCAAAAAATATTTCATTACTATTAAGTTTAGCTAAATTTTAATAAAATGTGTGGTTCAGATTATTTTTTTTTTTAAGTCCATATAACAATTTGTCTGGAATGACAAATTATGCAAAAAAGAGCAATAAATTTTCTACAGCACTAAGCTATAATTATTTTAAATATTAGCTATTAATCGAATAATATTTTCTTTCCAATATAAATATTCACTGATTTTCCTTTCTTTTTTTAATATATAAAGTTACATCTGATTTAGGGTGATAATTAAAAACAATAGTGGCATTTGGGGCCCCCTGAAAATCGGAGGCCTTGGGCCCGTGCCCCGAATGCCCTGTCATAAATCAGGCCCTGGTTCTAATGACGAATCGATTACTGTTCCGTAATCGAAATGCATGCCATAATAGATTAATTTTAATATAATGAATGACTGGAAATTGTTTTAGAGACCATACACAATCTTAACAACATTGCGTACTTTTTTTTACTTTCTTGAACATGCCCTGAAATTTGGGATATTTATTTATAACTATCCTCTATATTTACAAATGATCAAGCAAAAACAATGTTTTTCAAAATCATTGAAATCTGTTAAAAATAAAAACAGAGAAAATTTATACATGCATGGCATTAAAAATAAATTTAAATCTGCTATATTTATATCATATTTGGTCTATATGAGTAGCATTTAGGTTTTAAAATTACTACAGATTCCTGGGACGATAATATTCAAATGATTTTCTCGAAGTTTTGAAACATTCCAATTATTTGCCATTCAATTTATTTGTCTATGTTAATGAGACTATAAATTATATGTATTCAGTCATTTGAATACACTGTAAATTCAAATAAACACATTTTAAAACACTTTTTGTCATTAAATTTACAATTCGTTAATATGTATTGAATTGTAAATTTCATATACAAAACATTTTGTATGCAGTGTTTGTGTTCTTAATATGTTTTAAAAGAGTTGCTCCCTAGAAATGTATTCTTAATAAGATACAAAAGTGTTGCCATTTAGAAATGTGTTCTAAAATAGCGTTAATTAATTGTGTTGAAATAGTGCTCTAAATAGTATGGATGAAAAAAGTTTCTTAAATAGTGTTGAGTTGCACATAATTGTTTTCACCAAATTAAAAAAACATTGTAAACACTTCAAAATCTAGAATGCTATAATACAACATATCTAAAAAACTAACTGTCAAAACACTTTCTACATGTTACATTAAAATGAAATAATTAAAAAAAAAATAAGATACAGTTTTCTTTATAGAAATGACATTGCAGAGAATTACTCCGTTAATTTATTAATTTGGTCAATAAATATCAATCATTTCATTTCTGGAAAAAAAGATATGTAATTATTATCAATTCTTTTTGCAGTCACAACGTCACATTTGGAATACACTTACAAGGCAGTCAAAAACAAATGTAGATAAGAATAATGGTCAAATGTGTAAATTATTTTGTTCAATTAGTGTTCTAAAAGTGTTTTAAATTTAAGTGTATCTTTTGAAAATATG
Source organism: Maratus speculifer (assembly GCA_964019185.1). Lineage (NCBI taxonomy): Eukaryota > Metazoa > Arthropoda > Arachnida > Araneae > Salticidae > Maratus > Maratus speculifer. The sequence continues at coordinate 374,553,100 of OZ025294.1, read as the reverse complement.
CAGATTTTTTAATTCTTACTATACATTTATTAATCGTATGAACGCCAATGTTCCCAAATGGGAACATTGCATTATTTGTAATACAAAGCACATATTTTCCAACTTAATAACGATTTCCTTATTTTCCCTATAAAATATAAGGTTTATTTGAACTTTTGAAAAAAAAAATATTTATGTTTAAGCATTTATCACAGATATAAAGAAGATGTAAATTCAGTAATTTGCATAACAAATATATTAAATGCTTTTATCGTTTTCTCTATATTATTTACATTTGACCACTAGGAATTTAAATGTTTTTGGAATCCGAGAAAATTCTCAGAACAGTATACAATAGCATGTAGCGGAAATTTTTTTTTATATTTCCATAGGTTGTCAATCGATAATCATGTTCCAAAATGCGTACACTGAAACGAAAATAGCAAAAAAAATATAGAAATATATTTATTTTCGTTATTGTCTAAATTTGTATACATAAATAAAAATATTTGAAGGTGTAATATAGGAAAAACAAAATTACAATTACATTGCGATATTAATTCGACGTGTAAACGGTTAAGATAGATTAAGACACTAATTATATATTCTTTACGTGCTTATATTCACTAAACCACCGTTATTTCCTTTAAAAAAAAAAAAAAAAAAAAAAAAAAAAAAAAAAAAAAAAAAAAAAACTAAAGTTTTTATTTTTACTATAAAAAAAAGCCTCCAAGTGTTCAATGCGAAAAGTTTCAAACGATGTATTAGTACCAGGCATCCTTATTGGATGTCACCCACGTTTCAATGCTTGAAGCTATGGAAAAGTAATATTGTGCTGAACTTTAATTTTCTTCAAGAATTTTTATCGTATATTGATTTTGACCTTTAATATAAAGCTTTTCCTTTTTATACAAGGAAACTGGAATTAATTTTTAAAAATTTACTTGAACATATTTTTACATTGGTAATTTTGGTTTTTACAATTAAGTAGCGGATCGAGACCTGGTCTAAAATGGTTGTAGAATGTAGATAAAAACACTTCTTTTTAATTGAAAACTCTAGATTCTTATTTGTTACATTTTTTAGGTTACCCAATAAAACAGAAAAAAAATATATGAAAAATATCAACTATGCAATCAGATCAGTACTTAAAATTTATAAGTGATAGTTTCGTAATACGTTCAATTAACCGAGTTAACCATATGTTTTGTTACTTACGAGAGTTTTTTCGATTGTAATCCATTTTGCGCTTTAGGCGAATAGTTCAATTGCATGTGTAATAAATTTCTATTTTTTTATATATATTTTTATATTTTTAAAGAGAAAGTTTTAATTTTCTCTTGGGTTAGTTGCCGGAAATAAATGTTAAAATCTTTACATAGTTCTATTGACAAATGGATAGAAATTCAATTATTGAAATGCATGCCCTAGAAGTTTATTTTAAAGTAATGAATGCTTGAATTTTTTTTTTAATCATACACAATCTTAACAATAGGAAATATTTTTGCTGTGAAATGTTGGGATAAGGATTTAAAACTATACCTTGTATATTTATTAATGATAAAACAGGAACAATATTTTTTAAATACTCTGGGCAATGTTAAAAATTAAAACGAGAAAAGTTATTGCATGCAAAAATTTCTATAATTTGCTTTATTTATATTATATGTTGTTAGTACATATTGCATTTAGATTTTAATATTACTACAAATTCTTGCGACCATAATATTCAAAGGATATTCATGAATTTTTAAAAATTTCAACAATTTATTTGTCTAAATTATTGATACTATAAATTAATGTAGTCAGTTTCATAAATATAATTTTATAATGTGCGGCTTTTTAAAATATTTTTTTCAGTACCTATTAAAGAAATTAAGACAGACACAGGCGTTGATTATATGTTTTAATGCTTTGGACTTCACTAAACAACCGTAATTGATTAAAAAGTCTAAAGTTTTCATTTTTACTACTTTAAAAAAAGCCTTCTGGTGAAGTAATCAATGAGAAAACTTTCAAACGATACACAATACCAGGTATCTTTATTGGATATCACCCACATTTCGATGCTTGAAGCTATGGAAAAGTAATATTATGTCGAACTTTTAATTTCTCCAAGATTTTTTATCGTATATATTTTAAACTTTAATATGAAGTTTTTATTTTTTGTATAAGGGAACTGGAATTAACTTTAAAAATTTCATATGAACTTATATTTACATTGGTAATTTTGGTATTTATAATGAACTAAGGGGTCGAACCCGGCCTAAAAGTGTTATAGAATGTAGATAAAAACCACGTTTTTTAATTGAAAACTCTAGATTTTTATGTGTAACATATTTTTCAGATTGACCAATAAAATAAAAGTACTTTTATACGAAAAATATTAATTATGGAAAGAGATAAGGCTTTAAAATTTATTAAAATTGATTTATTATTAGCTGCAGGACAAAAGTGAAGAAATATTTTATTACTTACGGTATTTTTTCTGATTCTGATTATTTTACTGCTTTAGGTGAATAGTTCAATTGCATATATGTTAAATTTCTATTTTCTCTTTACAGTATTTAAAATTTTTATTTATAGATTATTTTTAATTTTGTCATGGAATAGTACGCGGAAACAAATATTAAAATCATTACAAAGTTCTAAAGAAGAATGGATTACTGTTCCGTAATAGAAATGCATGTCATAAGAGATTAATTTATAAATAATGAATGGTTGAAAATTCTTTTAGAAACCACAAATAATCTTAACAACAGGGAGTACTTTTTTCTTTTCCTTTAATTTCCCTGTAAAGTTGGTATATTGATTTATTATTATATCTTTTGAATTTATAAAACATAAAGGGGAAATAATTTTTTTGAAGTGTACCGAAAATGTTACAAATTAAGATAGTGAAAATTTATGCATGCATGACATTAAAAATTAGTTTAAATCTGATATATTTACATGATTTTATGTGAAGGTGTTTGTTCATCGGCCCAGGTGATTTACCAAATGAAAGGGGACACACAAAAAAACTCCGAATTTGCAACTTAGAAAATTAAGCACAACATTTATTAATGAGAGAGTTGAGATAGGGAAGTCCCCGCATAGGGGTAGGAAATTCTCAGAGCTCTACTGAGCTACATCTTGACAATCTGGTGGCAAACAGTGAAGTGACGACATAGCGTCATATCGCTTATCGCCAAGAGGCGTAAGAAGTTTTTCATACAAAAATTTTGGCGATATTACTTTGGTAGACCACACTTTCAGACTCGGCTAAATTTTGTAGCCAAGTTACTCAGAAATTTTCTCACACCCGCTAATGTCTTTTAGGGTTATAGAAATATTTTAAGCCTGGGAAGTAGATGAGATAAGCAGGCCGTTACATACATTGGACTTTAGCTGACCAAAAATTGTATTATCCAGATGGGCAATTGAACAGATAAGAAAGCACAGTCAGGATAAACAGAGATAAAAGTATTTCTAGCTTTAAGCATTAATTGTGAGAATGAAAACAGGGTGTGGAAGGCAGATGTTAGTAAAAATGTAACGGATAAAAGATTATGATGAACCAAGCCCAGAATGTTCTTTAATTTGTTAATAAGTGTGGTATCTGTTGTACAGATGTTTTTCGAAGACACAGCAGAGATTCGTGAGAAAGGAAATTCTATTATTGTTTTCTACAGAGAGTTCCAAAAGTTAATAAGTTTTAACTTCTATTAGAGGGAGTATGAAAGCTAAAATTAACTATTAAATTTAGAATTAATTTAAACTAATGGGTTTATTAGTGAAAAGGGAATCTATAATAAAACTAAGAATTTATTAAAGGGAAATAATTATTGCATTTATGAAAGGAAAAAGATATGTAGCGATAATCTTCGCTACATAACTCACTCTGGCCACCACAAAAAAACTTAATACTTGTATTAATTTTTTTTTTACTATTATTGTTATTTCTTTAAAGATACTGAATGCGTCGTCTACCAAAATATCTACAAAACACATATCAAAAGACATAAAAGTATATATAAGTATTACAAAATAATTGGTTATAATTTGCTTGCAGAATATGTAAATAAAAAAACAATGCCCATATATATTCATACACATCATGACAGGGAGCTCCTTAATAGTCTATAATTGCCACATAGTATCTAAGTAATATCGGATCCTTTATTCTATTTTTTGTTGTGGCGCTGGTACCAGCTGTTTATTTTTTTTTATGTCATGAGCAAAAATTGAGAGAAGTATTTTATTTATTTATTTATTTATTTGTGATCACCTGTTAGATTTGTATTTCATACCTTCTCTTTAAATTGATCCTTTTTGAGATCAAAAATGGCATAATTGCAAGCAAAAATATATTTATAAAACACAAAAAGTATATATTTAAAACAAAAATAAAAGAAAACTAACTAAAGTAATATGTTCTAAAAATAATGTATGTTGTCAAAAGAAAATTGAATTTCGTGCATAAGGCGCAGGACTACTAAAAAAGAGATGCCACTGGCATGCCCATAAAAAGGTTGTAGCCCTTAATCTTGTACAAAAAGTACAAGTATTATGGCTTCAGTTTAAGACGTCAGCCCTAGGGGAAGAGGGAGTAGTGGACGAAACTATATTGCGTACAATATAAGTCCGCCCCGCTCCTCAGTAAAATCGCACTGATCTACGAAAGGAGCGCGCTTGGAAGTCACATAAAAATTTAACATAAAAGAATTGGTAGGCCAATTCAAGGTGAAAATGTCTCGCAAGACAGGAGTGGCGTGAAACCTTAGGGCACAATTTTGAACGGTTCACGACTTTTGGGGGATAAATTAGAAAAAAAAATATAAGATGAATGTAATCCATCTCATAAATTAAATTGAAACAGTCAGTCCGGGTAAGATAAACAAATAGTCAGGTTTAGGTGCTGCTACAACTGGAATATTTCAAAAATAAGAATGAGGAAGGTTTTAATGGATGGTACTATTCCACCGTCTAAATTAATTTGTAATTATTGTTGAACTACAATGTTGTGATAAAATGAATGTAATGAAAATTAATTATTAGTGAACTAAGTGACCTTCTTTTTATGTACTGCCACTACATAAAAAGAGGTAAGTGTAACAAGGGAATTTAAATGGTGTGTAAAAAAAATCCAAATAAACCTGTACTGTAAATGTGACAAACAAAAATGGACGAAGTGTCGTTTAAGGATTGTAATATGTAAAGGGAATAAATAAAACCTTGAACAATTAAGATGAAATGGTTAAGTGTGAGCATGACAAACTGTAAAAATGTCAACTGTTTTTTTTTTGTGTTAGAATGAGCCTTTTAACAAAAACAAAACAAAAATTAACCGAAGAGAATTTAACGGTATGTGTGTTAAAAGAAAAAAAATCCAAGATATTTGTGTGAATGAGGTTTTCAAATACCTAATTACAAAGTAATTGTTATATTTACAGAAGAAAGGATTCATATCACATGACAAAAGTGTAAAAAAAATGTAAACACATGACATGAAAGTGTTGCGTGTTATTGTGTGTTTTCATGAACCAGTTTTGACAAAACAAGTGAAAGTCGTGTACAATCCTCAACCAGAGAAACAAGAGAATAAAAGGATGGAACCACATGACCTGATATGTTGCACATGACCTAATGTGTATTCGCATGACCTATTGTGTACCACATGACCTAGTGTAATGCACATGACCGAGTGTATATATAAAAAAAACAATGTGATAGTGTAAGAAATCGCATGACCTTGTGTAAAAAACACATGAAAGACAAAATGTGTGTAAAAGAAATCACATGACCTAGTATCTAATATACCTTGACCTAGAGAAAAGCACATGACCTTGTGTAAAAACACATGAATGGAAAAAAAATGTGTGTAATAGAAATCACATGACCTGATATCTGATATATCTTGACCTAGAGAAAAGCACATGACCTTGTGTAAAAACACACGAATGGAAAAAATGTGTGTAATAGAAATCACATGACCTGGTATCTGATATACCATGACCTAGAGAAAAGCACATGACCATAAGTTAAAAAAACATAACTCTAAGTTGAGGAAATTAAAAAAAAAACTGTAATTATACTGTCAAAAATCCTTTTAAAGTAAAAATTTAATTGAGAATCCAAAAAAAACATTTACACCATGAAAAATGTATTAAATGTGGAAAATGTAGCCTCTATAACAATAGAGTTGAAATGTTGTTAAAGTTAAATGCATTCCTGTTACTGCAAAACAAAACATTAAGGGAAAGAAAAGTGTGCTTATGTGTGCTTGATTGTGTAAATATGGTTAGAATGATTGTGTACACCAACGCAAAACATCCAAAACCAAGTGAAAACAAAATTGAAGACCCACATCAAAATTTTCACTCTTAACCTGCCTTCTTTCTATTATTCAACCACCTGCGCTCTTGACGGCCGAACAAGAAAAAGAAATACAATGCATTTGTACACAAGATTAATGTGAAAATAATTTGTTAAAATTTAAAGCGTAACAGGAAATGTGAGGGAGAAAAATACTAAATGTTATATAAAAAATGGAAAAAAAAACAAATCAGTCAAAATGTATAAAAGAATGCTTAGAAAGCATAGTGAATTCATCCTTCAGTATGATGTGTGTGACTAGAAAAATTAAATTAAAAAAAACTTTATTTCTCATTTGAAATAGACTCAGTTGTATGAAGCAATTTTTTGTATGTTTATATATCTTTTGACAGCTGGGCAGTTATGAGAAAAAGCTGTATGTTGAAAGTCAAAATGGGTATTACTTGATTCATTGCACCTCATGCAATTAATGCATTTTTGGTGTGTTTACACAATTAGGATCTGTATGCGACATAGCACAGACAGGGCATATTATGTCATTCCCAGCAAACACGTACCTTTCGGCACACGATCGGGCCGCAGCTGGCAGTGTCGGTTATGTGTCGGCATGGACACAGTGGTTTCGGTAAAGTGTCGGCAGCATGTCGTCAACTGAAACATAAGAATCTGCTTTTACAGCTGTCGGTTATCGTAAACGGACCTTTTATGATTTTATATCGGCAAGCGACTTGTACCGGCAAAGTGATGCAGGACTGATACGTGATTTCTGATAGTGGTCCGATTAGATTTACCAACGTTGGACCGAATTAAGAATTTTTACTCTTAGCCGGCAATTATTTTTTCTTCTTCTAAATTATGTTTGAGTTATTTTAACAAGATATCTAATTTTCATGTATTTCATAATGCTAACAGGCATTAACAGAAAATTTTTCAAAGATAGCCAATATTTATTTATATATTTATTTTAATTTTAAAAAAAGGACTTACAATTATTTGAATTAGCAAATAAATAAATAAATAAATAAATAATCACTTTTTAAAATTATTTTCTAATTATTTATTAATTTTGAAAGAAATATATATTTTTAATTTGTTAAAAAAAATTATTAATAAAGATTAAAATTATTTTACAAGCTGTAAAAATATAAGAATTCTACCCAGCTTTTTAACCTTAAAAAAAAAAAAAAAAAAAAAAAAAAAAAAAAAAAAAAAAAGATTCTGAACCCCCCCCCCTCTTTTAAAAAAAAATTACTAAACGAAAATAAATAATAGTGATACATATTCACTAAAAATATATTCTACAGTAAATCATCAATAATTACATAAAAGACATTTTTAAATAAAAAGTGATTAATTACAATTTTCTTCTTATTATTTTTTCTGTGGTACAAATATATATTCTTTAGTCTAACACGTTTAATTACATTATAATTCTTAAAACGAAAATTGTATCGACGAAAAAAATTTTAAATTCACCGATTTTATTAAATACTAAAGTATTCTGAAATATACAGATATATTCAGAAATATCCTGCATTATAAAAGTTACCTACCTAAAGAAAATATATTGATATAAATTAATATTTTTTGTTTTATTTTTAAATTAAAAATATTAATAAATAATAAATGACATAAAATTAATTCTTAATCTAATTAAAATTTATAAATTACCAACTTACTATTTATGAAATTAAGTTTTTCAATGTTAAAATATATGATTGATAATATTGATTGATAATATGAATATATGATTTATAAATTAATGCAATACATGTAGTTACATTATGAATCCTAATGAAAAAATATTAACTAATACAAAACCTCTAAAAATAATTCATTTTATTAAGTACATAATTCTTAAATTTGTAAGAAAAATAATTTCGTTTGCTTTAATTAATTCGCTATGATAATTGTTTCATTCATTTTAATATTAAGTTAATATTAAGTTTAGCTTAATTCAGCATAAGAGAATTACAAAATAAATAAATTAATAATAAATAAATAATACTACATTGATTAATATACACAAAGAAAAAGTAATATGAAAACACTTCAAAATTGCAACTTTTCCATCAGCGACAAACGCATCCCTTAATGAAATGCCTTCCTCTTATTCCTTCATAAAATCACTCTCAACCAACCTCAGTGGTGTATTGGTTAAAGCTTTCACCTTGCGTGCTTGGGAACCTGAGGTCGAACCCAACGTCATCCTTCACTGGAGTACATTTTTGGGGATTTTTAACAAATATAGTTCCAAGATGAATCATAGATGGCGCCAGCAACACTGTTTTTTATGCCGGGGGTGCGATAGCGGACCGGCTGTGTGCCTAACAGTCGCACAGCCGGGCGGCAGTCGCCCGGCGTTTCAAAAAAGGTACGGAACCGATAAGGCAGGCGGTATCGTGCCGGCATCATCAGTAACGGCAAAATGGCTGTGGACCGATTGTTTACTGATAGTTCTGTGTTTGCTGGGTTAGGACAGAATTTACTTAAATGAAATAGACTTTGACGTGTAAAACATCTTTTTATATCTATGTACCTTTTAAGAGCAAACTTTGTGGACTGAATAATGATATATTTATGCACAAGCAAAATTTCAGCTAAGTGCGATGGCATTAGAAAAATCTAGTTAAATAAATTACAATGCTTTATTTTTATTTTGTTTTGAAATTGAATGGGAGGCGAAGAAGTATCAGTTAGATTTGAAATAGCCAAAAGAATGTAAGGTAAGGTAAAATTTCCAGGTAAATGCATGATTACAACAGGGATCATATTACTACTATCTTTCTTAGGGGTACAGAAAATACTGGAATGAGAAGAATTGCTACTTTCACATAAATCGTTAACTTGTTGATCAATAGAAAAAGGGTTGCTTGTATTACAACTTTCATGTACTGAAGTTCGGGAAGATTTGACAATGAGATTGTTGTCTGTCTGTGTGGACATATTCTGAACAGATTTTAGACCAGTGGTATTACCCGAGGGAGTGATATCTTTTTGGGTATTTGATAAGTGAGGTTTAGTTTTACTTTTTTGTTCCTGAGTCAAGTCACGTACTCGTTCCAACAGTTTGTTATTTACCAAAAACAAATTTTCCTTTTCATGTTTTACCTTAGTGTATTCATCTTTGAGTACCTGAAAGGTCTCTTTCAAAATATTCAGGTCCCATTGGATTGTGAATTTGAGTTCTGTAAAATTAGAGTCAAGTATATCAGTGTTGTTTTGATTTTTTATTTGATTTTGGAATGCAGTGGCTTCAGCGATAATTGTGTCTGAAAACTTTGTTAAATTTTCCTCATAAAATTCAAGTAAAGGGGATATTGAAACTTGTGATTGCCCAAGAGCAGGCATTTTTGCCGATCCCACCGAAGCTAGCATAGGGGAGAAAAATACGGGCTTCTGATTGGTCGAAAAATTGTTTGCAAATAGATCATCCTGATGGCTAATGTATATATTAGGAGCGTATATGGGTATATCATTAAAATAATAATAAGAAGAAATTGCATTTTTTAGAAAAGTAATGTAGAACAATGGAGTTTGACGCCGTAAAATAAATATTGTTTCTAAATAAATTGTTCTGATTGTGTATATATGTGCATATCGTGTTAAAAAAATAGAAAGAAGAAACGACAATTCTATTTTTATTATTTTTTAAAAGTAATACAGAACAATTGTTAAACATCCTGATTAACTTATTTAATTGTAAATTCCGAATTATCTATTTTTTTCTCTATTAATAAATATGTAAAAACAGAAGGAAAATCCAGCTTTCAGAAGCTTTTCAAACAGAAATTGATGATTAAATAAACGTAAACTTAAAAATGAAGGAAAGAAAAATTATTCAACCAATCAGAAGCCCGTATTTTTCTCCCCCTATGCTAGCTTCGGTGGGATCGGCAAAAATGCCAAGAGCAGACCCAAATTTATTATCTCTCTCTGACATTGTTTGGGAAGTAGCTGAAGCTTGTTTTAGCTCAATATCAGCCATAGATATTTTCAAGAGAAAATGCACTAATATAAATCAAAAGAAAAAGATTATAAATAAACTAGGCACACCAAAAAAAAAAAAAAAAATTGACAGTTAACCACCGTATTAAAATTACAAAATTGGGGGAAATAACATAAAAATGCAAGGCCAAACCAAAAATTAAATTTTGCATTAGTCAGAGAGCAAACCATGCCAAGTTTCAAGTGAATCTAGACACATTTACTGAGGGGGGGGGGGGGCAAACGAGGTGTGAGCACTGAAAACAAACACCCGTAATGCAGACACTGAATAATACCTTTTTAAAAAAACATGCAAACACAAAATTTCTTTTTTTTTAAACATGTACTGCATTGAAAATAAGGTATTTAACCCTTCAAAAAATACCTACGGCAAAATTCTTGTTCCACAAAGTAAAATTTTTGTTAATATAATTTGTTTTAATCACATTTCAATTATTATTTTTTTTTTTTAGTATTCAGTATCAGAATAATACTTTTTTCACTGTCATTTTTTTTTAACAGGGCACTTTTTCTAGCAGTGATTCTTGAAAAGAAAAATGTACGTGCAAAAATGAGTGCGACGACCCCTTATTGCACCAGTAAATACTGTTGTACTTAAAAACTTTATGATTATGGAAGTCACACAATTTCATGCACAAAACTGTTCACATTTCTACCGTATCAAAAGTACTGTAGCATACAAATTTTGAAGTGATATTAGCGTTAAAACGGAATGAGATGCGTGTAGGTTCGACGACCTGCAACGCATAAATTTTGTTTACTCTTTTTTTTAATAATAAGCTGTATAGAAAATATTAGGCATTTTGTGCTACACAATCTTTTATCACGGAGCACTGACATAACTAATCACTTCCGCATAACACACTTTTCTCACTAGCAACACCCCTGAATCCATATTGATTCCTTCTGCATACCTCACTTATATTTTTCGGCATCACAACAGACCCGATGAGTATTCCTGTTTCATCCAGCAAAAACACACGAGATGAAATCAGAACACTATTTCTCATCGGCGCATAACACAAACATTTTCAGTTTCGGTTGAAACGTGAACTAAATAAAAACTTCTGACTTTGAACAGGATGAAACAGCTGATAATTCGGTCGGTGCGACCGTCGTATGCATCTTGAAGAACCACCGAGAGAAAATTCGGTTCGGGTGTAGGGGAATACGTCACACAATGAAATACAGGAGGCCTTGGAACTTCGGAGAATGTTGCTTTTTTGAGCAGTCCTGACTAATTGATATCCGTCCGTGCTTGATAGACGCTTTTCTGTCGAAGATATTAATTATTATTATTTTTTTAAACTCTCTCTCTCTCTGTGTTTTTTTTTTTTTTTTTTGAACGGAGAAAAACGAAGGCCTGATGCACCAGATTTTATGTGAAGGTGTTCGTTCATCGGCCCAGGTGATTTACCAAAGGAAAGGGGACACGCAAAAAAACTCCGAATTTGCAACTTAGAAAATTAAGCACAGCATTTATTAATCAGAGAGTTGAGACAGGGAAGTCCCCGCATAGGGGTAGGAAATTCTCAGAGCTCTACCGAGCTACATCTTGACAATCTGGTGGCAAACAGTGAAGTGACGACATAGCGTCATATCGCTTATTGCCAAGAGGCTTAAGAAATTTTTCATACAAAGATTTTGGCGATATTACTTTGGTAGACCACACTTACAGACTCAGCTAAATTTTGTAGCCAGGTTACCCAGAAATTTTCTCACACCCGCGAATGTCTTTTAGGGTTATAGAAGTATTTTAAGCCTGGGAAGTAGATGAGATAAGCAGGCCGTTACACACATTGGACTTTTGCTGACCAAAAATTATATTATCCAGATGGGCAATTGAACAGATAAGAAAGCACAGTCAGGATAAACAGAGATAAAAGCATTAATTTTGAGAATGAAAACAGGGTGTGGAATGCAGATGTTAGTAAAAATGTAAAGGATAAAAGATTATGATGAACCAAGCCCAGAATGTTCTTTATTTTGTTAATAAGTGCGGTATCTGTTGTACAGATGTTTTTCGAAGACACAGCAGAGATTCGTGAGAAAGGAAATTCTATTATTATTTTCTACAGAGAGTTCCAAAAGTTAATACGTTTTAACTTCTATTAGTGGGAGTATGAAAGCTAAAATTAACTATTAAATGTAGAATTAATTTAAACTAATGGGTTTATTAGTGAAAAGGGAATCTAAAATAAAACTAAGAATTTTTTAAAGAGAAATAATTATTGCATTTATGAAAGGGAAAAGATATGTAGCGATAATCTTCGCTACAGATATGATGTTTATAGGAATTCTACTTAGGTTTTAAGTTTACTGCAAACTCCTGCCCCCGTAAAATTCAAAGGATTTTCTCGAATTTTTGAAACATTCAACAATTTATTTGTCTATATTATCGAGACTGTACATTTATGTATCAAGGCTTTTGAATAATAACATGCGGTAATATGCGTCTTTCTAAAATACTCTTTATATATCTATTAAATTAAAAGAGATAAAGAGATTAATTCTATATTTTTAATGCGTTTGACTTCACTAAACCGCCGTTATTTCCTTAAAAATGAGTTTTCATTTCCACTAAAAAAAACAGAAGCCTCCAGGTGAAGTTTTCAATGTGAAATGTTTCAAACGATGCACAATACCAGGCATCCTTATTGGATATCACCCACGTTTCGATGATTGAAGCTATGGAAAAATAATATTGTGTCGAACTTTAATTTTCTACGAAAATTTTTATCTTATATATTTTGAGCTTTAATATAAAGTTTTTATATTTTGTATAAGAGAACTGGAATTAACTTTTAAAGTTCATATGAACATATATTTACATTGGTAATTTTGGTATTTATAATGAACAAGGGGTCGAAATCGGCCTAAAAGTTTTATAGAAGATAGATGAAAACCCACATTTTTAAATTGAAAACTCTAGATTTCTATATGTAACATATTTTTTAGATTGCCCTATAAAATAAAAGTATTTTTATAAAAAAATATGAATTATGCTATCAGATAAGGCTTTAAAATTTATCAAAAGAGATTTATTAATAGCTCCATGGCAAAATTATCCCAATATTGGCCCAGTTTTACCCAATATGGTTTTGGCCTTTAATATAAATCTCTTATTTTTATGTAAGTGAGCTGGAATTAACCTTTAAAAATTCCCAAGGAACATATTTTTACATTGGTAATTTTTGTTTTTATAATTAACTAGCGGATCGAACCCGGTCTAAAAGCGATGAAAACCATTTGTTTAGAATTGAAAACTCTACTAATTTTACATGCAACCTTTTTTTAGGCTGTCCAATAGAACAAAAGAAGTGTTTTTCAATGAAAAATATCAGTTATGTAATCTGATAAGGCTATAAAATTGATCTAAAGCGATGTTATAGTAATTGCTGCATGCCAGAATTGACAAAATTTTCGTTATTTAACAGATTTTTTATTCTGATCGTTTCAGTGCTTTAGGGGAATTGTTCAATTGCACGCGTGTTAAATTTCTACTATTTCTTTATGTTATTTCATAAATTTATTTCTAGAGGAAGTTTTAATTTTATGATAGAATAGTAGTCAGAAACAAAAGTTAAATAATTGTGCAGTTATAAGAGCCAATGAATTAATGTTCCATAATCGCAATGCATGCAACAGAGATTAATTTATTAATAATGAATGGTTCGGAATACTTTTAGAAACCATACACAATCTTAACAACAGGACGTACTTTTTTTCTTTTCTTTTCTTTCATTAGCCCTGTAAAGTTAGTATATTGATTTATAATTCTTTCTATATTTATAAATGATAAAGCAGTGTTTTTGAAATATATTAGTAAGTGTTAAAAATGAAAGCAGAGAAAAATTATGCATGCATGACATTAAAAATTACTTTAAATCTCCTTTATTTATATCATATATGGTTTATTTGAATAGTATTAAGGTTTTAAGATTACTACAAGTTCCTGTCACACCAACATTCAAAGGATTTTAGCGAATTTCTTAAAAACGTTCAACAATTTATTTGTCTAAATTAATAAGACTTTAAATTTTATGTATTCAATCTTTTGCACATTATTTGCGAATATTCGATTTTTGTAATATTGTGTATTTATAAAAGATAAAGTGGAAATATTTGTTTTGAAGTGTATCGAAAATGTTACAAATTAAGATAGTGAAAATATTGACATTAAAAATTACTTTAAATCTGACATATTTACATCATATGATGTTGTTGTAAACTGTTGTTATTTCCTTTAAAAATGAGTCCAGTTTTCTTTTATACAAAAAAAAAAGAAGCCTCCAGGTGAAGTGTTCAATACGAAATATTTCAAACGATGTACAATACCGGGCATCCTTATTGGATATCACCCATGTTTTGTTGCTTGAAGCTATGGAAAAGTGATATTGTGTCGAACTTTAATTTTCTCCAAAAATTTTCATCGTATATTGATTTTGAATTTAACATAAAGCTTTTCCTTTTTTATATAAGGTAACTGGAATCAATCTTTAAAAATGTACTTGAACATATTCCGAAAAACATTGCATTATTTCTGTGTGTGATTTCGATAACGTAATATATGTACGTGATGTATATTCACTTTTAAAGTATAGCAAAGCAGCTGGGTTCAAAATGACGTTATAAATTAAAAATTAATTTAAAAATGAATCAGAATATAAGCAGTTTGAATTTGAGGTCTTTTCTTCAACTCCTAGTATTGCTTAATTTATTATTGTTATAAGAATTGGTCTTATGAAAAACTTGTCATTATCAAAGATATAGATATTATTGAGAAGATGTAAAATAAATTTAATTAGATTTGATAATTTAAGAATTGATGAACTTATGGATTTTTGTCTTTTTTAACCCCCCTCATTTTTCTTTTCGTTTTTAATTGGCATTTTCTTTTAATTTTTACATTGCAAATTTAGATTTTTTTCAATAAATTAGGGGTATAACACGGTCTAAAATGGTTGTATAATGTTGATAATTTTTTTTTTTTTTTTTTTTTTTTATTGAAAACATTAGATTTTTATTTATTACATATTTTTATATTACCCAATAAAACAAAAAAAGTATTTTTAAATGAAAAATGTCAAATATACGATCAGATAAGGGTTTAAAATTTATCAAAACTGATACTTTCGTAATAGGTTTAATTAACCGAATTAGTCTTTGGGAGCCACCGAAATACTTATCCAAATAACCATACTATAAAATATGAAGATAAATCATGAGAATTTTATAAAAGGCATTTCAATTCCAAAATAAAATTTAAACATATACAGGGTGATTATAATTAAAGTCCGAGTTCCAAAACGCTCTAAAAAGCGAACCACTCGTTAGAATGGCGTCAAAATTTAACAGCGTATTATTGAAGAAGGGGGAAAGAACATGAACCAAAAAAAGTTCCAAATTTTAACGACAGATGACGCTGTAAGCGTCAGAATTTTGACTACAAAGGACAAATCGTAAAACAACGGCTAAGGTGTAAGTTACACGATATAAACCAACTGTATTGTTCAGTGTGCATGACTGTACGCGTGTGATACTGTTAGTTACGTAAGCCCGTCCACCACGGCAAGGTCGTACCACATCGGATGGGAAAAATCGGTTTTTAATTGTCCTGAGGCCAAAAACCGCATAAAAAGCATCATTTTCACCAGACCTCTGAAAAAAAACGGTCCAGCGCTTTTTATTATACCCTTGAGAGTCCTGAACTTTTGCAGAGCCACTGGTGCAGAATCACCGTTCTTGTAATAAAGCTTTACAAGCCGAGCACGGTCCTTCATTGAGACACTCATGGCCAACGTCTGAGAAGCGAAATGAGGAAACGCCGTTTACCCAACGCTTTTAAAACACCTGAAATTGTCGTGCGCATGCCAGGTATTTTAATCTACATAAACTTACGCTTACAGCCCCATCTGTCACTCAAATTTGGAACTTTTATTTTGGTTCATGTTCTTTTCCCCTTCTTCAATAATACGCTGTTAAATTTTGACGCCATTCTAACGAGTGGTTCGCTTTTTAGAGCGTTTTGAAACTCGGACTTTATCATGACTATTTTATTATGACTATTTTATTATAATCACCCTGTATTTACATATTTTTAATGCATGGTAATGCTCTATTACTTAAATGCTGATAAATCAATTTCGACAAATTATATAAAATGCAAAACTATTCAAGTAGTAGTCAATTGTGTAAAATAAACATCCTTATAATTACATAAATGATAATCCTATTAACTAACAGTTTACTGCGTTAGATTTATTTCAAATTAAAATGTATCTTTGAATTGAAATTTAAATGAAGTATAAAGTCATGAAAAATCAAACAATGTGGAAAGTATGATTAGAAATATCTCGGCAACTAATTATCTAATCGACATTATTCAGTATCCAAAATTTATGTTTTTTATTGCATTTTAGACCACCCCTGAAAATAAAATAAAAAATCGGAGATTTTTATATATCTTTCATCAGAACGAATATTTCGAGTTCCCGTAAAAAACAGTTCCGGATGATCCAGGTTATTGATATTAAATAGGCTTATTCCCATTCTTAAATACAAAGTATAGACCAAATTTCAAGTCTGTATATTAATTTATTCAGGAGACAGTGTTTACAAACATGCAAACATACAGAAAAACGGACGGAAAAATCATTATTCTAAAAATATGTTTCTCTGGATCTCTAGTGTGTGAAACGTGTAAATCCGTCAAAACGATTGCAAGACTTACCTTATACTATGTACACTGTAAAAAACTGTTAAATTTAAGGTAAAAACTGCCTGGCAGTCTGCGAGAATTTTTTTACCGTTTCCAGTTTAAAAATTGCAGTAAAATTAGATATAATAAAAAATATATATATTTAATTTTACTGCAATTTTTACGGCAAATACTGCTGGAACATCGCTTCCAGAAGTATTTTAAAGCCAGCGTAAATTTAACGGGTTTTTAAAAGTGTATGATGGGTAAGTAAGAAGTGAAATGTAAGTTATAGAAAGGAAAGTTTTTATTTTAAAACCGAGTGCGCATAAACAAAGTAAAAATTCAAGGCAAATGGAAATACGATGTAACGTATAAACTAATAATTTTGAAAATCTAAGCACTTAATAAAAAGGTCTGAGCATTAAAAACGCACAATAAATAACAGGTCAATTTTTTTCAGTAAAATACAAAAGTTCAGTATTTTTAAGATGTAAAAAAAGGTTTATATGTTTTAAACAAAACTAATATTGCCCCAGGCCCTTTTGCTGAAATTGAAAAGGGTGTAAGGGATCTCTAAATAAAATCTTAATTTTAAAATCTTATAGGCATCTGTTTTACAAAAAATGTATTTTCTTACTATTATTTTATTTTTGTTTGATGTTATTGTTTAAATTTCTGGAAAGCTTTATATTTCATTTTTTTTTTCATTTGAGATGTTTTAATTCTTATCAATATTTAATTTTGAAGAACGTATTTTCTGAATACAAATAATTTTCGCTTCAAACCTTTTTTTTACACGAATTTTAAATTAACAGAATGCTGCTAATTATAAGATTTTTAAAATTTAGTAACATTTCTATATCTCTGTTTTAAAAAAAATAAACATTAGAAGTATAATCATATATTTCCGAGGGTTTACTTTATAAGAACCTTGAGTGATTTAGACCTAGGGGAGTTATATATCAAATATCAACAAAATTGTAGGCACATTTTTTCTGAACTCAAATGCTTTTTTTTCCAACTATTATTTATACGACTATTAAATTGACAGAATGACTTTAAGCACAGTATTTTTAATGTTTTGTAACATTCTCATATCTCGATTTTTAAAAATCGAACATAAAAAATTACGATACTATATTTTCGATTCTTTAGTTTTTCAGAACATTGCGTTACTTAGAAGTAAGAGAATTATCCTTAAAGTATTTCCAAAAATGCTAAAAATTTTCTGAATCCAAATGCTTTTTGTTTCAAACTATTCTTTATATCACTGTTAAATTAACAAAATTCTTTTAATCACAGGATTTTTAAAATTTAGTAACGTCTTTATGCCTCTGTTTTAAAAAATCGAACATAAACATTACAATACGGTGTTTGCGTGTTATATTTGCCTTATCAAAAAATTTAGTGATTTAGAACTATGAGAATTATGCATCAAGTATTTAAAAAGAATAGTTAAAACGTATTTTTTGAACACAATCGCGTTTCGTTTCAAACCAACCTTTTACACAATAGTGGCATTAAACAAATAAATACTGTTAGAAGGAATGCTGTTAATCAGGCATGGTAAACACGTGGCCCGCGGGCCACAATTTGTCCACCGACAATTTATTCGTGACCCGCCAAGAATTTCGATATTTTCTCTATGCTTGATTTAGTTTATGATTAATGCAGAACTGCAGAACTTCGTATAAACACACTTTCGCTAGTCATGTCTGCAATGCTGCCAACTTGACATTTTTTTCAAAATCTGTGCATTTAACGCAGAATAGTAACACACATTTCATATTGTTAGCACAATTAGCATAATTTTTATTTGTTTACTTGATTCTGAAAAGCTTGGCCGAATAAAGTTTGACTTTCAACAAATAACATTTACAATGCAAATAATTCTGCTGCTACAACGATTGGCTTTTATAAAATGGAGCAATCACAAAATTAAAAAAAGAAAAGTAAAGATCAATGTAATAAATTTAATATTGCATTTTTGTACTATTATGATTTTAATTATTAAGTATATTATTTAAATTTCTACGGTGACTCATTTAAATTTTTCCAGTTTTTCACTTTATCATGCATATATTTATTTATTTTGCAAGATTGTATTTTAATTTGTATATTTTGTTTCATTCGGTGTGAATAAATAAATTCTTTAATATTTTTTTAATGTGGCTCGCGACTCTGTAGTATACAATGCTAAATCTGGCCCGCGATGGTCAACGAATTTGGCATGCCTGCTGTTAATCATAGAAATTTTAAAATTTAGTAACACTCTGATCCTCACAGCTCTAATTAAAAAAATCTAACATAACAGTATAAAACTTTATTTTCAAATATATATTTTTTAGAACCCAATGATTTAGACAGAGAGGAATTAAGTATCAAGTAAATCCAAAAATAGTAAAAACGCATTTCTTGAATACAAATGCTTTTTCTTAAAAACATCTTTTTGCATGAATGTTGTTGTTGTTGTCGACGTGTGCCCGAAGGGCAGGAGGGTTGCTCTAGCTTCTTTTGAACTGCACGTAGGGGGTAGAAAGACAGACTTCTGCAGCGAAAAATATTCAGCAAAGCCTCAATAGATGGCAGCACCAAAAATCGCCACCTCCTCAATTTCGATATGTCCCTTAGCGGGAGGGAAATTTTCTCCAAATATCATTACCCATGATAACTGACACGACCGACCGCATGACTTTCAGAATCCCTTTATTTAACGAGCGCGTACACTGCATACACTCGGTGGATCTTTGGCATGTCAAGCATCGATCCCGGGACCTTTCAGTCTGGAGTTCGAAGCTATGACCACTAGGATACAAAGACTCTACATGCAGTGTTCTCGCTAACATTTGACCATCGTTAGTAATTTGGCTAATTAAAAATAAAAAACATTCGCCAAATGAAAAAAAAATATTAGAAAAATAAATTCGCCGTGTAGCACAATAAAAAAATATCTTTAATCATTTAATGTACCCATTTTTTTAATTGTTCTAAAATAGCCTAAGTTTTTATAACTGCGACAGGGATTGTAATTAATCTAATTTCAACTGTCCACTACAAATATTAAAAATATGTATATATATGCATACATATGAAAAAAGAAAAGAAAGAAAAAGCAAAAATTGAGCACTATTAGTTTGGCGAATCTAATCGCTTGTTTACTCGCCAAATGAACAATTAAGTCGCAATTTGGCGCAATGACCATCGTTAGTAATTTGGCTAATTAAAAAAAAAAAATAGCCAAATGAAAAAAATATCAGCAAAATAAATTCGCCGTGTAGCACAGTAAAAATATATCTTTAATCATTTAATGTAACCCCTTTTTTAATATGTTCTAAAATATCCTAAGTTTTTATAACTACGACAGTGATTGTAATTAATCTAATTTCAACTGTCTGCTACAAATATTAAAAATATGTATATATATTAATATATATATATATATATATATATATATATAGGGGGAACTGGGGATCATTGATACAGCTTTTTTCAAAAAAAATTTTGGTGTCTAGAAAGCAGAAATTTCAAGTTATTTTTCTATGTGCTGTCAGCAAAACGTGTGTCGTGTGTTATAAAAATATACAATCGTTGTTTATTATATTATTTTTGCATGTAATTTTAAAGAAATCAAAAAAAGTAATTTGTATCAATGTGCCCCATCCCCGGGGCAGATTGATACACTTTGACATGTCTGGGAAAAATGGAGACAACATAACAGCAATGCATATTTTTCATAGAAAAATAGTTAGAAAGCCATTTTACATATATTTATAGGCATTAAAATCGTACACAATTTATTTGTAAGTGATATTAAAGCAATCAAAATAAAATGTACAATGACCTGATCTGCTTGTTGGCTGTGGTAACTTTGTCATATCTGGCACTTTAACGCCAGAATTATCTTTTTTCTTAGGAAAGGTGAAAGACTTACCAGGTTTTCTGTTTATAAATCGGTTTACAAACAGAAAATAAAGGATAATTATATTAAAAATTATGTTTATAATATAATTATCCTGTACTGTTCTGCAGCTTGTTTCTCTTACTTAACATTTCTCATGTCAATAATACTTTTTTCTCTGGAGAATCGATATAAATTTGAGATTTGCCAGGCTGCCATCCATTTCTTTTGTTAATTCTACTAGCACTAGATATTGTGTAAGTTTGTACGTCATCTGTTTGCAAAAATACTATAAAATGTTCTAATATAAAGAAATTACAGCTATTACACTTCAATAAAAACTAATAGTAGAAATTTTTGACAAAAAATAGTTGAATTAAGGAGTGTATGGTAAAAAAAAATAAAAGGTAATGAAAAAATGAACTCGAAAAGGATTTAGATTGTATCAATGTGCCCCGACAAAGACTGTATCAATGTGCCCCATACAGCCATTTTGAATAAAATGAGTCGCAAATCCAACACTTCATAATTTATCTAACAATAAAGAATGAGGAACTGATAAAGAGTAGCTTTACTTGCTAGGGAGGGCTTAGCTTACTTGCTTGCTTTTCGGTTGAAAATCTTGGAACAGTTGCATAACACCATTTCAATAGAACAACTCAAATTTACTTTTGACCTACAAAAACAATTAATCACCCATCCCATTTTATCAAACTATTGAATCATTCCAAAACTTTCTGTATGTAGTTAATTTCACTAGTATTACCTTTTGGAGCTGTTGTAAAAATTCCTGTAATGATCCTGTGTGCTGTACAGGGGGTGTATCAATGTGCCCCAAGTATCAATGTGCCCCAGTTCCCCCTATATATATATATATATATATATATATATATATATATATATATATATATGCATACATATGAAAAAAGAAAAGAAAGAAAAAGTAAAAATTGAGCACTAGCAATTTGGCGAATCTAATCGCTTGTTTACACGCCAAATGAAGAATTTAGTCGCAATTTGCTGCAATGGTGAGCGACAAGCGAGAACACTGCCTACATGACTGTTAAATTAACAGAATTCTATCAAGCATAAGGTTTTTATAATTTAGTAGCATCTTCACACTTCAATTAAAAAACAGAATATAAAAGTACAATGCAATATTTTCGAAGTTTTTTTTTCAGAGTATCACTCAGTGTTCTATTGAGAACTGAAATACAGGGTTGTTATAATTAAAGTTCGCCTATTCAGAAGGCTCTAGAGTCGGTTCTATGGCTACAAACGAAACAAAATTTCACTAGTACGTAGTTGAAGAGATGCGCTCTGCGAAAATCGAAAAAAAATTAGTCAAAATTTTTGTCGCTAGGTGGCGCTGAGCCAATATTTAATGCGATGTATGCAGATTCATTATATCAATATCAGTCAATCCAGACGAAACACAGAAATTTAAAAGTTTCAACAAACTTCGACAAACTGCGAATTGTTATAATTAAGTTCACCTAATCAGACAGACCTAGAGCCTGACCTATGACTCCAAACAATACAGAAAAATGAATATCATTTCATGTGATGTAATCTGCATCAACAAAAATAAAACATATGTCGCTCGGCAATGAGGAAATAAAGAAGAATATCATTACGCATGCTCAATGAATCCTCTGCCATTTTTAATAATGCAATCCATTCTAAGAATTGTGTTTTTACGACATTGCGTAAATTGTCCTGTTAGATTGAGCGAATGTGAAGTCTAATACTGTCTTTCAGATCAGAAATTGTCTGACATCTGTCCTTAGATACTGAATCTTTCAAAAATCCCCAGAAAATAAAGGAATCCGCAAATATCGGCTTAAATATTGGCGCAGCGCCACCTACTGACAAAAATTTCAACTAACTTTTTTTTCGATTTTCGCAGAGTGCATCTCTTCAACTACTTACTATTGAAATTCTGACTCGTTTAGAGCCATAGAACCGGCGCTAGAGCCTTCTGAATAGGCGAACTTTAATTATAACAACCCTGTACTTTTTGTTTCAAAAGTTTCTTTACATGACTTCAACAGAATTCTTTTCGTCATGGGATTTTTAAAATTTAGTAACATATTAATCTCACTTTTTTTAAAACGAGAATATAAATGCAGTACTATATTTTTGAAGTTTTACTTTATCAGAAAATTTAGTGATTTAGACCAAGAAGACTTATGTATTGAGTATTTGCCAGAATAGTAAAAACACACTTTCTCAACACAAATGCATTTCGTTTAATATAAATCTTTAATATAATTATATGTTGTTAATCATAGGATATTAAAAATTTAGCAACATCTTGACATCTTCATAGAAAAAAAAGAAGAAAAATACTATATTTTCAAATTTTTAATTCTTCAGCGCATTGTGTAATTTAGATCAAGCAGAATTGTGTACTAAATATCTACAAAATAGTAAAAATAATGTATTATTACATTCTCAAAAGTTTACTTAAATTTCAGAATATTTTATCATTTGTAACCAGGAACATTTAACATGAAGTACGCCGAAAAATAGTAAAAACATAGTATCATCAGATAGGAAAATTTCAGTTAAAATACTAAAGTCGACTAGGATTCAAAGAGTAAAATTATTCTTATCTTTCAAACAGAGACCCTTTTACTGAAAATTAAAAAAAATGTATAAAATCTCTAAATAGTATCTTTATTAGAGGAGAGTGGTGTACCTTGGAATTTGTGTGCCTCGAACTCATGCTAATTCTAGTTTTACTTGTTTCTATCATTAAACAAGAACATTTGTATATTAAATATTTGCAACTAGAGGTTTTAATTTAAGTTCTTGGCATTTTTTTAGAAGCTCAACTAATTGTACAATTTTTTTAAAAAGTAAATTCATCTATCAAAAGTAAATTTCTCTTAGATATTTCTATGCTATTTTTATACTAAAAATATCTGTTTTTTTTTTAAATGATGATTATGCATAATAAAGCAATGCTCTAGTTACTACACCATGTGCTTTAAATAAAGTTTGGAAGTTTTGTTTTTAAGTGTCAAGTGGCGTACCTTGAACCTAATAAAAGTGGTGTATCTTGGACTGGGTCGAAGGTACACTAGGTACTGTCTAATAGATCGGAAAGGCAGCTCAATAAGTTAATGTTTAGAATTGGATTATCTAATTACAATCTTGGCTATAAATAAATAATTACTAATATAAATAAGTTTTTATGTCTTTTGTGATTATGGTATGTATAAATGTTCGGAAGTTTGATGGCTATTTAGACTTACTTATTTTTAAAAACCTAATAAACAAATGAAATGTATCAAATATCTATATATGTAACTTTTTGATTAAAAATGTTGATTTTATTCACTAAAAAACAAGTTTTTTTTCACTGTTTAGTAATGGGACCAAAGTACACCACTAGTGGTGTACCTCGGTCCTATTTTCATTTTATTTTTAATAAAAAAAAATCATGGAAATTATTTATATAAAAATTTAAGACAAATCTATGTAATGTATATTATCATAAAGTTTTATAAAATCTTTTCTTTTTTTAAGTTTTGGCAATTATTTTAAAAATTAAAAATAAAAAAGTCAAAATAGGCCCGAGATACACGACCCTCCCCTATTTAATAATGCTATAGGCTATATATATGTATATGTATATATATATAACTTACATTAAAAATATTTGATCTTCTGCTTGACTTTATTGTTTACGTTATGAAAATGTTTCGTACTTCGATTCTTTTACATGAAAATAATGAGCTTTTTTATAGAGGTAATGTTTTTTTCATTAATAATTTACGAACATATTTTAATTTTAAACATTCTAAACAATGTCTTTTCTATTTTTTCCAATAACTCACACTTTATGAAATATAAAATTGAAAAGTTAAAGATTAACTTTTAAGATCATAACGTAGCATACAAAACAGCATAATTATAGAAACGGATAAAAATAAGGTTCAATAATAATTACAAAGAAAAACTTGCTGCTTAAGGCTTTTGGTTTGACGTCAAATATACCACGCATAAGCCATAGTGACAAATATGTTCAATCTGAGATAAAGTTCCATTTATCAACTCAGTCTGAATATTAAACTTATATAATAAGGGAATATACATGTACCCGCATTTGCCGAGAACTTAGTTTTCATCGCAGATAACTAACATAACTGAAATATAACTGCTACAACGATTAACCTTCAGCTCGTCATTGCTCATTTCCATAGACTAAAAGGAAAGAATAGAAATGAAGTATAATAACTCGAGATGACGAAAAAAAATGTAACCTTAAATCCGCTACATTAGGCCCAAACACAACCACGCGCTTTTGCAAAATAGGAAAACATTTATTATTAGAATTTATATTTCATAATACAAGGAAATACTACTTTAGAATGCTTAAATATAAGATGGTTATATTCCTTTAGAGAACAAATTGGCGGCCAATGACGATGTCCACGTGATTGTTTTGTTTTAACCAAATGGAGTCATTTAAATTTGAGCGGTAATGCCCATCATACTATAAACCGTTTTTATTACATGCTGCACCTCTATCTTTGTCTTTCCTTCATGATTTTTTTCTCTTTCCATCATACACCATAGAGTTGTTTCACGCTAAATGTACTTACTCTATGAATGAAACTATATATATATATATATGTATGTATGTATGTATGTATATAACCATTAATTGTGTTACTCTATATGAGCCATTTGAATTTAAAAAGAAAATTACGACACTGAACATGGGGAAAAAATTAAATAAATAAGTACATAAAATGAATAGAAATGGAATTTGTAGAACCAAAGCAGAATTGCCAAATATTTTGGAACTACAAATGAAGTGTGTGGTTTCACTTCATATTAGCAAATAAAAAGCAAAATAATACGAATTTTTGGCTACCAACACGCATAAAACTAAAATGAATAAATAACAAGAAATAACATCAAAAAGAAGGCACACAGAAGAATAAAAAAATTATAACATTCCGTAAATTTTTTGTAAATGAATTCTTTAGTTGCCATACTGAGAAGGTTTGTGTTTTTAAAAATATATATCTCTATATATATCTTGGCAGACTTTTTAAATACAAAAATAGAGGGATTGTCTGATCTAATATACTGTGCGTACATCCTAATAAATACATATTTCATAAAAGGCATAATCTGTCTGATAAAATATATGAAATACACAAATACGCATTTCCATTATAACATAATTGAAGAAAAGCTTTAAAATAGGAAAATATGTTTAAAAAATGCACATATAATTCCGATTTTACAGGTTAAATGTACTTAAGAAGACGTATGGAAGGAAATTCGCATAATTTATTTAAATTTAATTAAAATACATTCTGCGAAACAGGCAAAATATATTTTTGAATAATTCTTAATCTAATAAATATTAAATATTAATTACTAATAAATAATAATTAATAATTAATATATTAGTATATATTAGTAATTAATTAAATAATTAATTACTACTATATGTTTTTCATTGTGCACACAGTTTTGGGATAAAATTTGATCAGTATATTTTTGTTATTTTTACAAAAATATTAATATTTTGTATGTGTGTATTTTCTTACGCTGAATATTTTTAAAGCTTTTTTGTATATTTCGTTTAGGATTATCATGAAATTTAAAGCTTTCATAATGAAAACTTATATACATGTTGCTGTGAAACGGCTGTAAAAAATGAAAAAATAAATAAAAAAATCGATTTAAATATATGAGTAGTATTAATATTATGTAATTACTTGCTTGCTTTAAAAGTATCAATAAATGCATATCACATTAAGTAGATATTATTAATGTAAAAACAACAGGAATTATATATGAAAGAAATTCCTATTTTCATAAATTGTATTAGCAATCAAACTTTAAATAGTCGTAAGAATATATCAAGCTTTCGAAAGGTATTAAAATAAATATAGAGAGGGCTAATGTTAGAAAAATCATTAAAAGTGTTAGGATAATTATGAATCATTATTTTATTTAAGTATACTTCTTTGAATGTGTCTTCAAAATTTTTTTTATTTATATAATGCAAAAAAGATGAATAGAAGTGACGTGTGGATTTTAATACTCTGCCTATCAAACAACGCACGCTACCAGAAATAATAAAGAGGTTTTTCAAATAATGTAAAATTCAGCTAGACGCGATAAAATTAAGAAATTCGTTTGTAAAATTATATTTTTAGATTTAACTTCGTGAAAATCTAGAAAGATTTTAAAATAATATCGATTAGAAACTGATGTATTTTAACAGCAGTTAAATGCATTATTATAATTTTTGTAATTTTGTTTCTTATCCTATGTTCTAAGAGCTGGAAAATATAAAGAAACAATTAAATATGTAAGTTACAATACAAGATGTCGCGGAGTAATAACGCAACATTTAGTTTCTACCAGTTTTCACTGTTATGTTTTAATTTTTTTCAAAGAAATACAGGATTCGATACCGCAACTTATTTACTATGTAAACAGGAAAGAATATTTTAGCACATCAATATTCATAAAATGGAATGACGAATGCTATTTGGTGTTATTACTTACCAATGTGAGTAATAACGTCATGCAAACATTACTATAAAATGAGATGGATTAAGACCATGTAAATAATCCAATTCTAAAGATAAGAACTCTATTGTCCTAAAAATTAGCAAATTGCTCTTACTTACCATGAATTGTGATATATGCATGCAGTAATAATGATTTTATATTTTGTTCTTCTGACATGTAAAAATTAGCAGTACTTACGACATAAAAATGTCTATTAATCCTTTTTGGTTTTCGATTATCAATCTAATACTCTCTCGTGCATGAAATAATAAATAAGAAATATCATGCATTAAGCATAGACTATTAAACACTTTCCAACAATTCATGAAATCCTTAGCAAAATTTCGTCATTTAAGAAAATGAGGTTACTGTATGTAGCCAAATATGTATTCCAATACTTTTGAACAGCTCTGTATTTGAAGTGTTGTTTGATATATACATTATTGTGGGAGCGATTCTTTCTCCAATAGCCAAGTATCATGTCTTGTAAGGTTCTTCATATCGCAACTCTGATAGAAAAGGTCTTTAGAAAGCAGACGATTTTCTGAAAAAACTCCATTCAGAATTCCATTAATGGGGAAATTTATTTTAGCAAGAAGCTTTAAGCATAAATTATTAAACAGTTTTTAACACTTCATGAAATCCTTAGCAAAATTTCGTCATTTAAGAAAATGAGATTACTGTATGTAGCCAAATATGTATTTCAATACATTTCAACAGCTCTGTATTTGAACTGTTGGTTGATATATATATTATATAACGGGGAAATTTATTTTAGCAAGAAACTAAACTAGACTAGCAGGATGAAATTTCGCTTTCAGAAATTCATGCTAATATATGGAAACATATTTGATGATTTTTGTTCAGCCCTGTTATTTACTGAGTATCAATATTACACGCCAGTATTTAGCTAAAATATAATTTAATCTAAAACGATCTTAAAACTACTGAAATCACATTCTCAGAAATTGTCATTCATAGGTGTCTACATATCCAATTCTTTGAGTGGACTGGTATAATATCTTATCTATATTCTTCAAACATTTCTTAGTAAACTGAAAGCAGTTCAGCGTCACAATGCATAAGTTATTTAAAAAACACTTTTAAGTAATTTACTTACTCATATTCAGCAATGTTCGTGAGCTCTATTGTGTAGCCCAGTATATCAGCTATAACATTTATACGCACCATATAATATGCATAGATTTAATGAAGCTTAAAAGCGCACATGATAATTAAAATATATTCTATCCATCGATCAGCAATCATCGATGCATATACAGTACCACGGAAAAAATATGCTGTTATGTGTCCCTGTAAACGCTATACATTTCACATTATGCAAGACAATATCCTATAATTTATATTAAGCCTCAGTGACATATGTCACTTTAAGTATATTTTATTATACATGAAACTGTTTAATATATTGAAAATATGTTGCTCTGCCCCCTTTACCATTATATAAAGGAATAATTTTGTGTAGCCTTGTAAATGAATAATAGCTATTTTTTTCACCGCGTATTTTATAGAATGTATATTTTAGTACTTAATGTAAATGCATATAGCTTTTAGTATGTTTTACAGGGTGTAACATCTTTAAAATTCATTTGAAACGATTTTCTTCATAGGCTTTAATGTAACGGTAAACTTATGACTGTCTCTGTAACCACACGGGAACAGGCAGGTTAGCTAGCATAAAATAAAGTGAAAGTTTAGGACAAAATAATAGGAACACGCGTTTCAAAATGTGTCGTACTTAGATCGTCATGTTCCGCTTTGCTATGCCTTCCACGTAATGACGGTGAAAGGGAATGTATGAGTCGAACATTTGTTGGTGCGAAAGTTTTATGAGAAAATTCTGTTTACAACAACGTGTCATTATGTCCAACCTGTCCGAGGTAGATGGTTATTGGAGCTTATTTCGAAGCGTTCGTGTATGAAAGAGCCAACCCTGGGGTTTTTTTCATCGACCATTCTGTCGTGTGTTATGGAAGCGTTCACAAACAGGGAATTATAACCTTGCAAAGCAAAAGAGTGGGCGAAAGTCGAAGTTGATCGACCAATAATGTGGGGAGTTGATGAGGATTTTCGCCTACATTTTTAAGACTGTATTGTCACAGATAACTCTGAGTTGAGCACCTATTTCGAGAACACATGTATCTGCAAAGATTATTCAAATGGAGTTGCATGCTGAGAACATTCATTTCAGAGTAGTCAATGCAAAACTGTTTATATTGCTTCAGAATGCTATAAAACGACAATTGGGGTGCCGTGATCACCAAAACTGGACATAACAGAAATGGGAACAGTAATCTGATCTGACGATGTATTATTTGCAGTATTTCTGACCACCAGATGTGCGAAGTTCTCGTGAAAAATTGTCAGAAGCATTTCATTTTGACTGTCTGATTTTTACTGTGAAGTATGCAAAGAATTTTGTGATGGTGTGAGGAATTACATATTGCCATGTTTTGCGGCTATTCATTGGCCTAAAAGTGCTATTACACGTAAACATTTCAAACTACAAATGTACCCGCGTTTGTTTGTTTTTTACGCATTTCATTAGCTGTTCGAGGAAAGGTTTTACAATCACCCAGCTTTCCAAGCATTTCATTGGCTGTTACTGGAGACTCGCTTCGTTTCAGGCGTCAAAGACGCTGTGACACAGAATAATTGCTTGCTTTCCGAGTGACATCCGTGGACCTCCATAATGACATGAAGACGCTTGGAATTAGAAGTGACTTTGATCCCACATGTAATAGTACTTCAAAAGGGAAGGTCACAGGCGAGCATTATCTCGCAGATTATTTTCACCCTGTGTTTCAGACTCTAGTGGTCTCTCGTTTCCTGAAAAACGTCTTCTATTCAAAAGCCCTTGTTCACAAGGCTAGATGAGTTCAAACATGGTTAGAGGAAATTCATGAAGGAACTTAATAATCAAATGGAACACTCACGTAGTAGATGGTCTCAATCCCATCTCAACATTATAAAGCATTTATGGGGTATTATTTAGAGAACAGTCGTTACTTTGTTAACTTCTCCTTGCACAATAGCTGAACTCGAGACCACTCTGTATGAAGAATGGCTGAGAACTCCCTTAAACTTTGTGTCCGATCTTTATTTGCTAATACTACGTCATATATAAGCAGTAATTCAGGTCAATAGTGACACAAATACCTACTTATAAAATTGTGTTTTCTTTGTTTTTATTATTTTGTCGTACACTAGTATGTAAAAGAGATCAGAAATCCAAAAGAACGTTTTAAAACACCATACAGTTTTTAAAATGCTGCAGACCTTTTAAAAGAATATAATGTTAAATCATCAGATCAAATAGTTCCCGCTTCTACTTTAAAATGAAGAATAAAAAGTGTGAGAAAAAACAGCAGTTAGGAAAGATAAGACGGAGGGTTTATGTGGCTGCTAATAGGAAAACAAGAAAGCATCAGTGAGTTATACAGCACCATGGCCCAATCAGAAAAGGACATTATAGAAGTAGAATTATATTAATTATTATATTTAATTATTGTAGAAAACCAGAGGCAGTCAAAGAAAACGAAATATATCAATTTAAAAAAAACCCGGTCAAATGCGAATATTACTCGGATCAAGAGGTTTTTTTATTGTGTGCCTAAGAGGGACAGTTCAGACAAGGAAACCAGGACTGTAGAGCACAGACAGATGTTTGTTTATAATAAATATATGAATTTGTAACTATTCATTGCATTGGAAAAGTACAACATTGAAATTAGTCATCTAGGCTTTAAAAGCCGATGGCGCATAGAGTAGGACACCTATGCCTTTATGTACGTACAAACCATTCTATATGTTTAAGGATTGATATCTTGGCAAATTTCCAGCGATCTTTTTCAGAAATCATAATCAAAACTGTGTTTAAACATCTGCTGCAATAGGTAGCGCCAGCGCTATTCAACATCGATACTAAATGTCCACAAATCGACAATTGTGTGTAACGGAAAAAAATATTATTTTCTCGAAAAATATGTAACCTAGTGTTTTCGCTATAGTTTTAATGTAAGCCTTTAATTAACATCTACTATTTCTGAAGATTTCAAAATTTTAGTTTGAGTAAATTTGAAAATAGATAGGAGGGGGGGGACATTTTTGTTCTTCATTTTCGACAATATCTATAAAGATAAAATGCCTAAAATTAAAACCAAATGTATATTTCAATTCGGCTTTACGAAAGCTTTCAAACAATGCCCCACAATATATACAAAGATTATTTTTATTAACTTAATTAGCCTTTCTATATTTTTTATAAATGTATTTCTAAATGATTAATAATCTACAAGTATGTGAGTCTATAATCATTATTTTTTTAGTCCATTTGAACATTTTACGTTTCATATTTTATGAGCAAAATGACTGTGACAAATAAAAACAAAAGAAATATTACAGTGGTTCTGTTTTTTACTTTTTTAATACGAACTCTAAAAATGAATAAAAAAAATAAATATGTATTGAAAAACAATCGTATTAAAAAAATTAAATAAAAAACTATGAAATATTAATTAATAAATAAATTTATAAGTATTATAAAGAAACATTTAGCTGAAAAAAAATATTTAATTGAGATTATAAACTGTTTAACAACTCTTGCGCAGTCTAAAAGACATTTTTATTGCTTTACTCTTTTAAAATATCTTTACTCTTAAAAATTATCTTTGTGCACACATCAAAGTTAAATAAAACCATTTTTAATATAATTTTTTTTAAACGAGAATATAAAATATAAAAAAAGGAATTTTTAAATAAAAGAAAGGGTCTACAAGACTTCATTAAAAGTCACTTGTTGTAAGGAAAGAAACAAAAAACGAACATATAAATATTTTCAGTGCCTTACATTGTAAATATAATTCAAAATGAAATATTTATAAAAGAGTATAGAATCTTCCGAAAGTAGAAACATGGCTCATGAAATAAAGCTAGGTAATTTAATGATAAAAAGAACAAAACTAATGCTTATAAAAGATACATTTTGATATAAACTTTCATCCTCTTAAATATTTTTTGAAAGTTTAGCAATAGTTAAATAAAATTAAGATACCGCAAAAGAAAGAGATTATATATATATATATCTATATGCGTTCAGACTTTTAAAATTTTGCCTATATGACTTTTCTTTGGTAGTTTTTTAAATATTTTGTAAATAAAATTTGATTCTAAAATAAAAAAATATATGAAAAGTCAAAAGAAATCAGTTATAGAAACTAAATAAAACTTGGACACTAGAAAAAATCATTAATAAATTAGAAAATATTTAGCAATTATGTTTCAAATTTAAAAAATAACAAATTATGGTATTTTTTAATACTTTTTCTATCATTATCTTAAAATATTAATATTATACAGGGTGTCTATAAAAGAACTCTGGGGTTTTGAGGTAAAATATTTTAATGAAATAAAAAACATACATACATGTTTTATACATGACTAAAAAGCTTACATTTTCAAGTTTTTTTAACACTTAGTAAAGTTCTATATGAGCCCCGTTAGTGGCACGGCAGACGTCTAAACGGTATTCTACCTCTTCCCATGTCCTGGCGAGCATGTCTGGGGGGACGGTTGCCACACAATTGACTATTCGTTCCCTGAGATGTTGAACATCACGAATTTTCTCTGCATACACAAGATTCTTGATATGCCTCCAGAAGAAATTTCTATCGTTTCTATGAGCCAAATAACACATTGAGCCTTTTGTTTCGGAGTCGCCATCATTTCAAGGTCAACGCCCTGCAGCTCTGCCAACAGTTGATGCAAACATTCCCAATTCGTAAGAGTAAAACTTTTTGAGCTACTCTTTTCAGAGAAATCGACTAAATTTTGCTATCTTTTATAGTTAGTGAGATGTGAATTTTTAAAACCCCGGAGTTCTTTTATAGACACCCTGTATTTCCCGAAAAGAAGCTGTCAGATTAATGATTTTTAACCGGAATCTGAAGTAGATAGGATTCAATGTGCGAAAGTCATTTTATACCGCTAAAATAATGCTGCAAATACTCATTAATTTGTTATCTACAAACAAAATGGTATCTAACATGACAGAAAAATGAGGTAAAGAAGTGATGAGGAATTATTATCAGTTTAGTCATTTTTTAAATCTTTCAAATTTGCGAAAGTCACTGCTAAAATAATACTGTAAATGCCCATTAATTTGTTTTCTACAAACAAAATGGCATCCCACATGACAGAAAAAAAAATTAAATAAAAAAATAATGAGGAATTATTATTAATTGATACATTTTCTTATAAATCTTTCAAATTTGCCATAATAAAGCTGCTTAGTAACATGTAGTGCTGTGTGGTTTCCTGAGTAGTTGTCACCTATGTTTCCTTGACTCGGCTGGGATTCAACGCCCACTCACATCAATTTTACTCTTAATATTGTATAATCGTTTATAACATTGTACAATCGTTTATAACATTGTATAACCATTTATTATATGCAACTAAATTTCATCCAAGTATTTATACATATGTTATTTGATTCCCTTTGAAAGAAATTTTTAAAGCTTTCTGAGACTCTCCAAATTAACAAAAGCAAAAAAAATGTGCAATATGATATTTTTAGCAGTAGAAATTAATGAAAATTTAAACATAACACAATTGGAAAACAGGAATTGGAGAACAAATATTTCATAAATCAGCTGTTATAAAAAAAGATCGAAAAACATAAAATTAATGACACAGGATAATATCAGTTATTTAGTATTCTTACAGTAATTTGAAACAATGTGATTACCCCATTTTTTGTGTAATTTATTCAATGAGTGCAAGGTTAAATTATTGCAATTTGTAGTAATGCACCATTTGATGAATTTGTTGTATTGGAGAAGGGGAGATTGGCAAATTACACTAACACTTAGTTTTTACGAATAATTAAAAAGTAAACTAATATGCATATACACATACCTATTTTCCTTTTGCTAGAAGTTGTGGATAAGGTCATTCTTATTCTTGGTATAAATAAAAGTAACAAATTTATTGCTTAGCCAGTTTTTCAAAAACGTGCGTTATGTTTTCTACAGAACTAAATAAGAAGTTGTTTAGTTGATTTAGAAATTTTGTCTTCTGGAATTTTCTGTTCTTACATACTTTACCAACTTTATCCCTTATCATGCGCTAATATTTATATATGATTCTATATGTATATTTTATTCGCCCCGCTATATTTTAAAACTACTCTTTTAACAAATTTCTTTTCATATGTTGTCAAAGTGTAAATAAAAATATTAAATAAAAGAAGCTGTATCAACCAAATAGAATCCGTGTAAAAGGTGGAAAATGGTGGAGTGACATAGGACAAAAACTTTTAACATAGTTTTTATTTAAAATGAAACTAACAATTCTAAAAAATAATAATCCTATTAGCCATGCTTAGTGGATCGAATCTGTAAGTTTTCCGCAATGTGCCGTTCCCTTTCTGCAACAATGTCGCCGTATCGCCATGTTTCTGCAACGGGGCTTTAATGGATATATGTGATAACACTGCGAATTAGCTTCATACAAATTAGAAGTGGCTAGTTTTTTTATCTCTCCGAAAATTGTATTTTTTAATTAAAAATCCCCTTAACTCTAAATGTATGCAAGGGAAAACGAAATTAAAAATATGTAGGCATGTTTAAATCATATGAAGGTCACAGTTAAATAATAATAATAATTAGTAATAATAATAATAATAATTAATCTGAGAAAAAAGATCTAAAAAATGGAAAATTTCTGGAAAACTGTGATTGCTCTAAAGCAGTGATATCCAAACTATTAGTCCGTTTTTGGAGGAATTCGTTATGCGGAGTCACTTAATCCCCATTATACTCCGTGATTTATAAATTAATGTTATGCTTATAGGAGAGAGAAAAATCTGCTGCAAA
Organism: Maratus speculifer; assembly: GCA_964019185.1. Classification (NCBI taxonomy): domain Eukaryota; kingdom Metazoa; phylum Arthropoda; class Arachnida; order Araneae; family Salticidae; genus Maratus; species Maratus speculifer. Next base: position 374,517,741 of record OZ025294.1, on the reverse strand, counting down.
AGAGTCCGATCCAGTAGTCTCCAACACGAGGCAATGTCCTCATTTTCATGCTTTTCATATTACAGAAATTCGGAATTAATAGTGCAAACTTTAAAAATTAAAATTTATATGATATAACCAAACCCCTTAACAGTTTATTTAATATTACTATTACTGGACACAATAAATAAAAAATAAAAAGACACTTTTCCATATTAAAATATCGGTCTTGTGTAATCAAGATATACCAAATACAGCGAACATTATAGTTAGATACTTGTGGTTTCTAAACGCGGTTTAGTAACAGACTAAAACAGACTCTTCTTACCCATGCGACGTTTGAGCAATACTGTTAAGGGGTTGTTATCATCCATTTTTAAAATTTAAAATTATTCTTTTGAGATTTTTAATATGAACTCGGAATTGATCACCCTGTTAGGGTCATGCATTGTATTGAGGCTAACGGGGAACTATGACTAAAACCACACAGACAGAGGGAAAAAAAGATAAAATGTAGTGTTTTCGTTTACAAAAAGAAACATTTTTATAATCTCAATAATGTACTCAAGAAAAGATTGAAAATGTGTAGGCCCATTTGTAATTAGATAACATATCTTCAACAGTCCCGCCTCCCTGTAATGCCATTAACCATGCGATTGCGGATTCTTTTTTCGTTCTTTTTTACGTTTCAGATATTTCTAAACGTACAACGAAAAAGAATCGCATCTGAGTTTCTTTTTTTAACAATTTTTCGTTAATATATTTTGAAGCCGATCATCGTTTTAGTGTTTAAATGAGCTGATATAAATCTATAACCTGTATTTTTTGATGCACCATCGTTTCACTTTTTTGAATGTTTTATATGAAATATTTAGCTTTTAATTATAGTTTGGAAAGTAATTTCATTCACCACTGCATTTTTTTCAAAGTAATTACATTTTTAAAAACTGCATGTGACAAATGAACTGCAATCATTAGAAAACTTTACTAACCAAACAAGTTATGTGGGTCATTAAATTGACAATTTCAGAATAAATTTATAAAATGAATATATTATTTTAAATTGCTACATTCTTACTTCTAATAGAAAAACCTGGCATCACAAAATAATAATTCTAGCTAATACTGAAACCAATTAAAACAAAATTTAAAAGAGGGAATGTTCAGTGATACAAAATGGTAAAAAATACGTATTCAGCTACATAATTGTCTTAAAAATTAACTACAATTGTGTAAAAAAAACACAGAAAAATTAAATAACTACAAATTATTAAAAATAAAATAAACAGAAAAAAAATATACATACAACGTACACAAATGTTAAATGAATCTGATGAAGGGTTTATTAAATGATACAAAATATTACAAAAAAGAGGTTCTTTAATCAAAAAAATTGTTTTACTGTTTAAAACAGAATAAAAATAAAAAAATACTATAAGTAGATTAAAGAAAGTAAAGTTATTAAGAAAGGAAATATATATGCAATATATATACTTGCACGTTGAATTCACGTTGTAAAATTGATTCAGAACAGTATTTCTTGTAGCTTATTTTGAATCGAATTTTTATAATGCAGAAAAAAAATTATATCAAGCCGGAAATACTATATAGAAAATAAATACATTTATGATGCAAATTTTTATGAGATTTTAAAAAATATGTTATAGTATTTTTCTATTCAGTGATAAATTTACTTAATTTTGACACATGCACACAAAAAATTACTTTCATACTTCCGAAAAAAATCCCTCATCATAACTCCTTTCATGATTTGTTTATTTCCCAAAAAAAAGCGCGGATATCATATGTCTTCACGCAGCTCACTTTGAAAACCTTTCATTTAAAGCAAAAGGCTTTAGTCGCACAACGAAATAGGCTTCTAAAAATTATCAGCATAATCCAGTGAATAAGGATTTTAAATTTCATGAAAATCGGTCGAGTAGTTTTCGAGGAAATATGTCATAAAGTTCACATGATTCCCATACGATTGCATTCAATGTTATCTTCCCTTTATAATATTTACTAGAAATTCATTCTTAAAGCTGATCTTGAATCTTCTAAAATGTACATATGTCAAAAGAAAACTATACCTTTTTTTTGTATGACCAAACATTTTCCTAAGATTATAAAAAATAATGTTTTTGGTTCAGTGTAATACAAATTCTTTGAATATACTAAATCAAACATAATTTTTCTTTTCAAAATTTTCTCGTAAATATAATAATAAAAAAGGGAAATGAGTGGTATCACATGTACTCAATATTGCAAATCTAAATTCCGGATTTATATTCTTTTTATTCTAAGGCCTCCAGCAAAAGTAATACTACCATCTGAATATGAAAGAAAAGAGCATATTGTGTTATCTGGAAACTCATTTCTTTTACATGCTATAAATAAGTTTCTCTGATAGGATTCCCGCAAAAAAGTTATGTTTCGGTTTATTAATATTTTTTTATTAAAATATTTAAACTGCTTGAGAAAGATGTTAAATGGGTGTTCATAAACATTCTAAAATACAATAGCAAAGTTAAGTAAAGAAATAGTTGAGGATTTCACACTTAAATGGTTTTTAACACATATATACAAAATATTGTTTTAGGTATTTCGAATTTAATGCGAGTTGTAGTGTATTTTATAAAGAAGAAAGTATTAGAGGAATAAAAACCCTGTTCCTGTTAGTTCATAGAAGAAATCATTTCATGAATTTGAAGCAGCTTTCTAGCATTTAAGCCTTCTCTTTAGCGGGATCAGGACTCTTAATATTGGAAAAAAACTAAAATTTGTTCTTAGGAGCCACCGTTATATTTACCCAACATGGATAAGCATAGTATAATATAGAAAAAAATATGTGAAAACTATTTACAGCAATATAAATCACCAAACTATTCGTAAATCATACAAATTGGCAATTTTTTTATTTTAAATAACGAAATAACAAATAAATAAGTTACAAATTAATAATACTACAAGTAAAACGCGGAATAGAAATCACTTGATGATGTAGAACACACATGTAACGTGTTTAACGTCAAGTGCATGTGATATTTACGATAAGCCATTATTGGTATTTAACCTTACAGCTTAGCGATATTTTTTTGATCGACGGGGTAATCAAGAAATATTGAATTGAGTAAAAGAAGCATCCTTATAACTTGAAAAATGAAAATTACATTGACTAACAATTTACTGCATTCGATTGAGCATCTAATTACAATTAACTTCCAATTAAAATCTATCTTTGAATTGAAATTTGAATGAAATACAGGACCAAGAACAATCGAAGAATGCAGAAAGTAGGATTACAAATATCTCGTTATCTAATTATCCGATTGACTTATTTTTTTTTTGCAAAATATTTGTTTTTTTTAGTGTCGTTTACATTTACTCCTTAAGATAAACTGTTCGAAAAATTTCGGTACCTTTCAGAATGAGTATTTCAAGAGTTCCCAAAAATTAGTTTCATATGATTGCAGTTACTGATATTATAAAGACTTTCTAACATACTTAAATGCTAAAGGCATACGAAATTTGAATTCTCTCTCTCAACTTTTTCGGGACAAAGAGCGTTTACAGACAGAGATACGCACACACAAACAGACGGAAACCAATTTTTTACATAAAAATATGTTTTTTGGAATCTCTAGTATCTGAAGCGTGTAAATCGGTCAAAACTTTTTTTTCGGTCTTCAAATAACGATCGGAAGATTCACTCTATAAAACGTATGACAAATAGTAAAAAAGGGCCCATTTTCAACATTTAATATTTTAATATATGTTTGATTTTAAGGCACAATTTTTATTCACATCAGTACGTTCTTTCATTTTCTGTATTTAAAAAATTTCAAAATGCAGAATTAGTATTTACAGCAGAAGCATTATTTTATAGTTTGTGATATGTATAAATATTTTTTTTTGCTTTATTTTTTTAATATGGAGCCTGATATTAAACCTTCTACTAGTCTTCAGGCTTGCAGTATTGTAATATTAACTGGTTTAGAATGTCACAAAACCAGCTATACAAATAACAGAGAAATACACTACATTGATAATCTCTGTGATTAAGAAAAAGAGCTTTTATTACTTAGGACTATTGCATTTATAAAACAAAAATTAAGTGAAAACCGTTTGATTAATACATGTGAGCATCACAGAATTTGGCTCTTAATGAAATATGAATTTTATCAATATAAATGTGGCGATCCATTTAGGCGGCATAAAAAGCAAGTGAAAAAAGCAATTAGGGCAGTTAATAGAGATTTATATACGGCCGAAAAAGTAAACCAAAGTTGAAAGTTATGATAATTTTTCCGAAATTTTGTGACTTTATGAAAAAGTCTATGCACAAAAAGGCAAATGAAATTTCCAATTTGTTTTTGTAACAAATAACATTAAATTCAATAACTCATAGGAACTCCAGTAATTATTTAAGTACCACAGCTAAATTTAGTCAGATTTTTTCCCCCTTAACTGGTGCAGATTTTCAAAACAAGACAAAATTTGGTACTTTTCGGTTAGACGGGCACCAGTTTTATACATATATATATGAATATACTGTCTATATACATACATATGCACATGTAAAAATAAAACACGCATCCGGCTAATTGGAAAGTACCCAAAATTTTTGCATAAGCCATGCGAAAGACATCATTTTTATTTCATAGATAGAAAGCCTAAAGTGTAAACTTTTATTTAAAACAAAAAGAAAGTGGAAATTTAATTTGTCTTTTTGTGTACAGCCTTTTTGGTGAAGTTACAAGAATTTGGAAAAATACCATAACTCTCAACTTTGGCTAATTTTTTTTTAATCCTAAATATTACAGGTAATTTTTTTTAATATTTTTTATTAAAATCTGCATCTTTTTATATTTTTACAGTGATATTTTAAAGATGATTCATGTTTTAGATCCAGAGAAACAATTTTTTGAAGATGAAACTGCAATCTCAAAATACAGACTCAGAAAATGCGATTTGAGAAAACCCCAAGAATTGGACCCCCCATATCTCACAAACTATGAGGTCTAGGAAGGAAAAATTTCTGATGGAATCATTTCATGACAGAATTAGTGTGTACACAAAGTTTCATGAAAATACCTGTGGATCGGGTTACAAGGTCTGGTTGAATTGACATGGAATGACCCAAAATCATACTGATTATTTTCGCATGGTAAAACATTTTTTTCGACATTATAAGAAAAAAGATTTTTGGTTCATTTTAATACAAACGCATCGAATGTACTAAACCGAACATAATTTTTCTTTGCAATGTTTTCTCGGAAATAGAGTAATAAAATAAAGGAGAAAGATTGGTATCATATAAAATATATTGAGTATTGCAAACGAAAATTCCGAATTTATATTCTTTCTGTTTTAAGACCTGAAGCTAAAGTAAGACTATCATCTGCATATTGAAGAAAAGAGCATATTGTGTTATCTGGAAACTCATTTTTTTGGCCAGCTATATAAATGTTTCTATTATAGGATTTCGACATAAAAACATATTCCTCTGGTTTATTATTTTTATTAATGTATTTGACGTGCGCTGTAAAAAAAAAAAAAAAAAAAAAAAAAATAAATAAATTCCGTTAAATTTACCGCAAAAACTGCTGACAGCAAGCAGTTTTTGCCATAAAAATTCAGTAAAATTACACGTAATTTTTTAATACATCTAATGTTATTGCAATTTTTACGGCAAAAATTGCTGGCAACACTGCTGACATTTTTTACAATGATGTTTGAAAGAAATTTCAAATGATTATTTATACATTTTTTAAACACAGAATTAATGTTAAGTAAAATCTTAGTTGAATATTTTATACTTAAACAGTTTTTATCGAATCTATAGAAAATTTTGTTTTAGCTATTTTAATTTAATGCAGTGTATAAGCCATTTTTATAAAGAAGAAATTATTTGTGGAAGTACAACCTTGTTACTATTAGTTCTTAGAGGATATCAGTTCAATACTTTAGAGTGTATACCATACTAAGTATTATGTAATTTTTTAAAATATATATATATGTCTGTATTTTAAGTAAAAATTTACAATTACTTTGGTATAGTAAATTTTAGCCATAAAAATTTATCAGTTTTTTACGAATCAAGTTAATTTTGTTAATTGATAGATTTGCTTATTTTGAGCATATTTTAAAAATGTTTTTGTCAATTAATGCTGTATTAAATCTTTATCCAAAAATATAAAGGATATTTTTATTAATTTCGGTACACAATTTTTGAATGTACTGAAGTATAAATAACTATCAATTAAAAAATAACAAATAATAAGAAAAATACAAATAACTACTGTTATCTACGTTCAATATTAATGACATATTTTTTTTACTCTGTTCTTGTACTTCTAAAGACATGAAGTTAAAGTAATAATATTATTTGCATATAATAGAAAAAAACTTATCATATTGGGTCAGCTGAAATTTCACATTATTAATCGGATATCAATAAAAGATTTTCTTATACTTTTTTGTTAAAAACATTTTCTTTGGCTTATTACATTAGTAAACTAGAAATTACGTAATTTAAAAAATGTATGTTTGTTTTAATGTATGTAATACAGTAATGTCTGTTAATTTCAACATCTGTATTTTTTTACATTATGCCTAAAAATATTCTGCTTATTTTTGTATAATAAAACATTTTTTCCCGAAATTATAAACGACAAAAAATAATTGGTCCATTTTAATACAAATACCTCAAACGTACTAAACCAAACACAATTTTTCATCCTAAAATTTTCTAAGAAATAGAACAATAAAAAGGGAAAATGATTGCTATCGTATAACTTATACTCAATATTGAAAATCTAAATTCTGAATTTATATACTTTTTGTTTCAAGGCCTGAAGCTAAAGTAATACTATCATCTGCATATAGAAGGAGATAGTATATAGTGTTATATGGAAACACATTTCTTAGGCCAGCTAAAATAAAAGTACTTCTTATAGGATTTCCGGGTAAAAACCTATATTTTCGTTTATTATTATTTCTTTTTTGTTAATGTATTTAATCTGCTTCAAAGATTTTAAATAATTGTTTCCAATTTTTCAAAAATTAAAAAATAAGTGGGGAGTCAAATTTAAATGCATATTATTGGAGAGTTCATATTAAATTGTTTTTAATAGGTCTACATAAAAATATTTCAGGTATTTCGAATTTAATGCAATGTATAAGCCTATACAGAAAATAAAAATTATTTACAGAATATAACTTCTGTTATTTTAGGTTATATGCTATTAAAATTAGATAAAGTTGGAAAACAGTTAATGAAATTGGAAGATTAATGATTTTTTTCAATGACTTTAAATGAAACTTTATTTTAAATATTTACTTATAAACATATTTGTGCATTGAAATCGTACGTGCTTTTATTTACACAATGTAAGATTGCTAAATTTTGGATATACTTCTTATAAATGTTTTTTTTTTAAAGATTTTTTTTAATAATGTATTAATTTTATTTTCAAAAAATAAAAAAATATATTTTTGTTCATTTCAGTAGAATAAAATTCGGTGTATTGAAGTATAGATGATTTAACACAACTTCTAGATTTCTAAATAGTAGAAAAGAAAAAAAAATGATCCTCGTTATATAACCCACAGTCAATATTAAAAAACAATAAAGATTATCAGGTTTTTTAATCCCTATTATTATACCTTTAAGACTTGGAACATAAGTATTAATATCGCCAATATTTAAAAGGAAAAATATTTGAAAATTTTCAGAATTTGTAATTTTTCACATTATTCTTTTAAAACGTGAAATTAAAGTAATAATATCGTCGATATAAAAAAGAAAAAAATCCTTGCATATTGTGCTAGCTGTAGTTTCTCTTTATTGATCGGATATCAATAAAAGATTACTTTATACATTTCCTTTTTTAAAAGCATTCCGTTTGGCTTATTACATTTGAAAGTAGGAAACTATGCAAAGTGCAGCGTAACTAAAGAAATGCACATTTGTTTAAACGTATGCAAAAAATCAGATCTGTTTAATTTCAAAATCTGTATTTTTTTCGGTATTCCAAAAATCATTCCGTTTACTTTTGGATAATATAGCATTTTTTCGAATTTATAATAATAATAATAAAATATTTTGAACACAATCATTTTAACACGAATACTTTCAAAGTACTAAACCAAACACAATTTTTCATTCAAATTTTTTTCCAGAATTCGAATAATAGAAAAGAGAAAAGATTGATATCGTATAACATATATCCAATACTGGTAAACGTAAATTTAGGATTTAAATTCCTTTTTGTTTTAAGGCCTCAAGCTAAGTAATTCTGTCATCTGCATATTGAAGAAACAGGCATATCTTTCAATCTAGAAACTCATTTCCTTTGCTAGGTGTATAAAAGTTTCTCTTATAGGATTTTCGTATAAAAACTTATCCTTTGGTTTATTTTTTATATTAATGTACACTTTTTATTAATGTAAAGTAGAGTTATACTCTCAGCAGCATATTGAAGAAATGAGTACATTGTGTTATATGAAAACAGATTGTTTTGACCAGATATAAATTTTTCTATTGTAGAATTTCTACATAAAAACTTATCCTTTGGTTTACTATTTTTCTTATGAATGTTTTTAATATGCTTCAAAAAATTTAAATAATTGTTCGCAAGCTTTCTAATACAGAGAAACAATTTTAAATAGAGATATTGTTGAATATTTTACACTTAAATAATTTTTAACATTCATTATATTTAAGTATTTTGAATTTTATGCAATTTGTAAGATTTTATATAAAGTAGATAGAATTTACAAAATAAAAAAGCTCTTTCTATTATTTCATAGATGAAATCAGTTCATGGATTTGGAATAGCTATCTAAAAGCATGTTATTGTATTTTTACAATTACAAATGAAAGTGTATTTTAAATATTGATTTATAAACATTTTGTGTTGAAGTATTGTAATGAAATTTACGACATTTAATGAATCAAAGGAAATCTGTTTGAAATTGAATATTCCTGGTATTTCAGGTTTGAAAATACTGAGTCTTCTATATGAAACATAACGTTTCACAGCAGAAAGAAAACTTCTGTTTACTCAAATTTAAAGTGTTACTTTTCTTTCTGTACTGCATTTTTTATTTCGAAAATGCTTGTAATGTTAGTTAAAAATCCTCAATGGCGATTCTTACTAATGCTCTGTTTTCAGAATCTCTAAATAGATAATCAATAACTGTTTTATAATAGCAAATATGTGTTTCAAATATAAACGTAATAGAAGATTTAATTGACTATATAAAGTTTTATGTAAATGTAAATTCCATTCTCTTTAATTTTTCCGTTTTTTAATATTATCACTTGAAGCATAGTCGCTTCTTTCTTGAAAAAATGTTTTCTCCATGTGATTAGGAAATTTTGTAAATATATATTTCTTCTGAACAATACATCTAAATTTATATACATAAATTTTAAAGAAAAATATTTTAACAAATACATCTTTACACACACACACACATACACAAAGAAAAAAACGCTGAATAGCAAAACATATTTTAAGGTAATTAAGTTTATTATATTTATTGTCACCATAAAATTATTTTCAATAAAAATCTATAAAATATTCTTTCAAATGTGTGTTAATCCTATATATTCAATATTTATAGAAAAATTACAATTTAACGTTAGTAAAAATTTGATTTTCTAAATTAAGGATTCCTTAAATATATTTTTCTTAAAAAATCAATTTAGTTTGAAGTGAAAGAAATACTTAAGCTATTAAAAGTGAAAATCGTTTAATCTGTAAAAAAATTATAACGCTAAAATGCATATTAATTGCATCTTCTAATTTAAAGTTTTGTTTAATTAGGAGTATGTAAGATATTAGTATGATATCATGATAAAACGTCATTTTTAAATACTTGCTAAAGAACAATTAAAATTTTAATGGAAAATAAAATGTTAACATAGATTCTACGAATTATTACTATGGTGATATTAGTAGCAGGTAGAGGAAACATGTATACACCCTTGTTAAAATATAATCCAAGAAAATCTCTTTTATTGCCTAAATCATTCTATGTATTTTAGATTTATACAAAGATTTTCTCCTGTAAAAATTAATAAAAATAATTGTAATACTGAAAGTAAAAATAAAAATAAAAATAAATAAGTTAATACAATAAATAATTAAGCAAAAACAATTGTATAAATATTTTGGATCAATTTCTGTATCAAAAGTTTTTTTTTCTTTTTAGTTTCTTAAACGTAAATTTAAATTCGACATCACTTTTAGTGAAATTGCAATTTCCGTTTTTTTTTGCTCTCGTACTTTGTTGCTTTATTAAAATTTTTTTGACGACACTTTATCACTTTATAGCTTGGCATGTATAATAAGTTTTTTCTCTGTATTTTTTCTTTATTTTTTTTTGTATATTTTCTATAATTATGCCTCGGTAATTGTCTCTTTTTTAAGTTTTATAAACTTAAATTTAAAATCGACATCACTTTAAATGAAATTTTTCTCATTTATTACTGTTTTTATTTTATTTATTATTATTATTATTATTATTATTATTTTAATAAAAGTTTATAGTTTGGCATGCATGTTGAGTTTTTTCTCTGTTTTTTTTCTTTTGTTGATTTTTTGCATTGTCTTCATTAATAAGCCTCGGTACTTGCCTCGTAAATATTAATATTTTCAGCAATTGTTAATGATATTATTTAAAAAAAATACAATATAAATGTTTCATCTTTTCGAGAAAGCAAAAGTTTTTTACAAATTCTCACAATATTTTTTAAAAGTCTGAAACACGGAGAGAGTAAATAAAACACCTTAATAAGATATGTCAGTTAGAAACATTTTCGCACGCATGCACCAAAATCCATTTCTTACCGAATTTGTCTGTTATGATGTTTTTATCCAGGCATTAAGCTCTCAGAAAACAATTCCCACTGATATAAAAACACACTTTCTGGGCACTTTTGTAGCCATAGAGAAGAACAGATTCATATTTCTAACTTCAGAAGAAAACTGCAAATGCGAGGATATCTTACTTTATGATTTGATATATGTATTCCACTCATTCGAAATACGCGTTTTACCAGATCAGCGAACGGGAAATGTTCATAAATTAGGTACCTCGGAGAAAAAATGATTTTAGTCTGTGCATCTTACAAATATATACATATTTTCACTGCATAATGTAGTTTTAGGATTGGGTTCATTTCGTATTTGCAAAGATTAGGTCATCATATTTGAAATACAACGTTTCATAACACAATGAAATAATCGAATTTCTTAAATTTGAAACTGGCAGATTTCACTGTGTACTGCATGTTTTTTTTTCTTTGTGCTTAATTATGCTTGACTATCAATGAACGACATGAATTTTATAAATCCTGACATTAGAAAATCTTATTTTTAAATATTTTATCAAAAAAAAAAATGTTAAGCTTTTAATGAGACAAAAATGGATTAATATAGATTTCACCCTTTCTAAAATTCAGCCTAAAATATTCCTTTTTTTTTGCCGAAATTTTTATATGTGTTTCAGATTTAGACAGACTTTTTCCTGTAATATAATAATAATAATAATAATAATAATAATAAATGAATAAAAGTAAAAATAAAAATAAATACATACAATAAATTATTTAAAAAAAACTAATTCTATAAAAATTCTTTTTAATCAATTTCAGCATGAAGAGTTTTTTAGAAAAATTTTAAAATTTTTTAACATAAATAAAAAAAAATACAAAATTTTTTGTAAAATTATATTTCAATTTTCTTTTTTCTTTTTCCTATTTTTTATTTTACGACTGTTTAAGGATTAACATCCATGTGGTGTTAGTTCTATATGTTTTTTTACCGATTCTTTGTATATTCGTTACTAACAATCCACGGTATTTATCTCGCAGATATTAAATTTTTCAGCTGTTGTTTAAAGATGTATTTAGAATATTAACGTTCCGTGTTATCGAGAAATGAAAATTGTTGAAAATTGAATATAAATGTTTTTTACAAATTCTTTAAATCTATTTTTTAAAGTCTCTAACGTAGAGAATATAAACTAAACGCCTTAATAAGAAGTAATATGTCAGTTAGTAACATTCTCGCAAGCAAGCAGAAAATCCATTCTATACCGAGTTTGCCTATTACGATAGTTTTATCCAGACATTAAGCTCTCAGAAAACATTTCCCACTCATGTAAAAAAGCATTTTTCCGGTTTCTTTTGTTGCTACAGAGAAGAACAGAGGCATAATTCTAACTTGAGAACTGCAATTGCAGAGAGATCTCACTTCTTGATTTGATGTTTGTATTCCACTCATTCCAAACTCGCGTTTCACCTGACCAGCGAAGAAAAAATATGGATAAATTAGGTAATTTGAATAAATTACGCCGTTTAATTAACTAAGTAACTAAGCGCCGTTTTATGCGTTAGCATTTTTATGCGTTTTATACGAAATTTTTTATGCGTTAATTATTAATTAGCCGTGGTATTTACCTCGCAAATCTTAACATTTTCAGCAAATATTATTGATACTATTTTAAAGAAATATAATTAAGAAAAGAAATGTTTCGTACTGACGAGAAAGCGAAATTGTAGTGAATTGAACATAAATGATTTTTTTTTTACAAATTCTTACAATTTTTTTAAGTCTGTAACATGGAGAGTATAAACTAAACAACTTAATACGAAGTAATACATCAGTTAATGAGCTTTTTGCATGGAGGATCATTTATGAGATATTTCTTTTACTGAATCCGTCTGTTACGATGATTTTATCCATACATTAAACTTTCAGAAAACAATTCCCAGTGATTAAAAAAGCACTTTTCAGTTTGAATAGGATTCCTTTGTAACCAAAGAGAAGGAAAGTGGCATTATTCTAATTTGAGACGAGTACTGAAATTGCGGGGAGATCTTACTTAAATGATTTGATGTTTGTATTCCACTCATTCCAAATACGCGTTTCACCGGACCAGTGAAGGGAAAATGTGGATAAGTTAGGTACTTTGCAGAAAAAAAAAAGATTTCAGTATATGCATCTTACACATATGTTCTTTTTCACTGCATAATGTAACTCTACTCAGGGGTTTTAAGATTATATTATAAATAAGTGCTCAATAAACGTTGAGTACTTTTCCTTAGCGAAATAATAAGATTTACAAGTTTGTTTGTTTTTTAAACCCATATACTTTTCTTTTTTCAGCTCTTTAAGGGGGAGGTGTCAAAGTTCCTTAATCAATAGATTTTCAAACATTATCTTTTCTGATAATTCTGATAGAATTGTTCCCTGGAAATTTTAATTAGAATGCTAGCTGTAGTTTTTAGAATTATAACCGCTGAAAATCTGAAGCAAGGTTTCAAAAACTTAATGTCATTTTTTTTCTCAGATGACGTTTTTAGTGATATACCGCAAGATACTACAAAAACTGCTGAATATATTTTTCATAAAATTCTCAAACTTGCATAAAATAATCCTGATTTTTTTTTTTTTTTTTTTTTTTTTTTTTTTTTTTTTTTTAGGTAATTATCTTGTTGTAATTTTAAAAAATTGCATTAGCTAAATGGAAAATAGTTTTAGAAACATAAAAATGTTCTAAATATAAACTTATCAAATTCAGAAAAAAATATTTTCATCTGAAGTATAATTAGGCAAAAAATATGTAGAATATTTAATAAGTGATTTTAAGTAGCCATTGTGTTTTCCCGCCCTTAAATGCACGAAAGATTTGAGGTCTGGGAACAGCAAAATTTTATGATACACCTACGAGAAAGCTGCAAAAATGGGATTTCTAGGTGATTTTCCGCCAAGATATGACTTGGCTGACTAATTGCATTTTAACATGCGAATGCGGTTTTGAGTAATTCTGGAATTTTATCCATGAATTCAATGAGGTCAGTATCTGTTCTGCAGCCTCTGTGTATACATCTGATTGTGTAGTTTTGCATACATATGGTCTCTAAGATGATAAATAATGGAATGTTTATCACATATAAACATTCCCTTACAGCACCCTACCAGTAGCCGTGAGGTTCTGCTCTCAAAGCTGGTAGACGAAAAATGTTGTTCGAAATCAATCGTGTCCGTTGGCCTAATCATTCTGAGTTTTCCGTGATTTTTTTCGAACCTTGGAATTCCTTAGCTATTGATTAGGTCCCTTTAGACAGACCCGCCCTTAGAGCGCATATTTCTCGAGTCGATAATTGGCCGTCATAAACACAACCAACGAACCCACGCAGCTTATATGCACTTTCGGCATTTTAAAATTTTAAACAGTACGGCAACATTCCTTTTATTCCCCTGCATATTAATTTTCTGCAATTTTTTCTATATCTTCACGTAAAAAATTAAATTGATAAAACAATGAATTATATTAAATTTCTGCAGATATAATTGTAGAGAAACCTATATATTTCCTAAATGTTTGAAAGGAATTGCCTGCTTAAAAATTAATAATAACACTTTAAATATTTTTCATCGGCAGTTTTTTTTTAATAAATTTAAATCACACTTTTAAATACCTATTAAAATAATTTTATTCGAAATTTATAATACAATTTTTAATTGCTGTTAGAGCATGCTAAAATGAAGGTAGTTCAAATCAGAAATATTTTATTAAATCCATTCTATGATTCTTTTAACTACATTATTTAAAATTTATTCATAAATATTTTTGGGAATTTTTGAATTGAATGAAATATAAAGGAAAAATAAAAATGAGTTGAAGAAAACATATAACAGATATTCTTTCCCGGGATTCTGAAAGAAAACATCTATACAATCATGAAACCTATCTTCAATATAACGTATGCAAGTTTGTGGATTTTATTCTTTCAGTTCAGTTTAGTGCCTGAAACAAAAGTAATACGATTCTCCACATATAGGAAAAAAGAAATTTCAACATATTTATTCTCGAAAGTCATTTGTTTGCACGATTACCTACAACCTTTCTTTTTCGTTCTTATGATTAACATTATTTTTAGGAGGGAAATTCCTTTTTTCTTTGTTTCATAGGTGTAATAATAAACGTTAATAAATATTTTAATTTTTTATTCATTATATAAATAAAAACTGTGTAAAATAACACTTTTAAGTGTTAAACATTTGTGTATTTTTTATTATATTATGGATACCCATATATTAATAAGGGGGAAGTTTATTACTTCAACAATTATGTTAATTTATAAAACTATAGTTTAAATGATGAACTCAGTACATTTTAACAATCAATTATAAGAACATAAAAAGTAATTGAATATTTATTTTTTTTTATTCAAAAAATTAATTTTGTAAAATTCCTACACTGTATTAAATTTTAGTATTTTTGCTCATTTTTTTTTTTTTTTTTTTTTACATTTTCCAACAAAGTTGGAAACTATTTATGCATTCGGTTTGTTTGTCCGTCTATCCACTATTTAACTTCTTTAAATACACTGGGAATTTCATAAAATTAATAAACTTTATTTAGTGTCACGTAGACATGATTGGTATTGCTTACCAAGTATGTGGGATTAAAATTTTATTTACAGGGGCATCCGAAATAATTTTATTACATTATGACATATGGGGGCAAAATCGTTTGTAAGAGTATTTTAATGACATAACGTTTTTTAAATACACTCAAACTGATATAAATCGCCGTAAAATTTCTCTACAAAATTATAACGAAAGAAGAGGACATTCATAGCATTAATATTTCATTTACAGGGACACACAAAATAAATCGATTATATTATCTTGGTGAGAATTTTTTTTTAATTTTGTTTTTAATTTAAAACGCTGTAATTTTTTTAAAAGCTGGTAAAGTTTTGATTTTGTGTGGGGAATTGCACGGGTTGCATTAACAAAATTTACAATATTTTGAGATACAATTATTATATGAGTGTAAATGATTTGTCAAAATATTCACAATTAAACCCCGATTTACCTAGCATGTATGCTGGCTCAAGTTTTAGCCAATTGCATCAAAATATGTTATGTCACATACTTCCACATATTTTGTATGTGCAATGTATGTAACAATATGATGTTTCAGGAAATTCCAGATGCAATTCGTAGATTACTACAGTTAAATGCCTAACAATAATATAGTATTACTAGACCGTTTTTTTATTCATTTGCTTTTTGAGATGAGATGCAAGAGATGATGTTAAAATAAAAATTACAAAAGAAATGCATTATGAACTGTGAAAATTTCTTTTCAATAAATGTAAACTAATGTTGATATTTATGCACGTGAAATACCATTAGCTCTAAATATAAATAATTAGCAGTTTTTTCTGTCAAATTGCTCTTATAAAATAAATTTTTGCTTTTATCCTGTTTACAAATTAAATGAAAGACGTTCCTTTTGAAATCAATGTTATACATTTTAAGCTAATTCTAAATATTTTAAACGTTTGTTACAATATTATAAGTATTTAATCAGGTATATGTGAAGTATTGCTCTAAAGATTAATTTAAAACTAATAACGGTGTGTTGTCTCGGCGTTACTTTAAACATGTTTTTAAGACACATTTTAAAATTTATAATTTACTCAGGAATGAGTATAAAATAGATTACCTAATATTTATTAATACTTTATGTCTCATATTTTTAAATCTTGAATATTTTACAAAATTGAAAGTTGTTGAACTTCTTGTTGCTATTCTTTATTCACTCTTAATCGTGTAATAAATCTAGATAGTTACAATTAGAGTGTTAGCCACACATATATTTGCTTTTATATTTGGAACAAGATAAATTAAAGTATATGGAACTCACTCATTTTAAACCGCATAATTACCGATGAATGTCTTAAATTAATTTGATAATATATTTTTTTATTTAAAAGTAGTATAATTACTTTTGATATTAATTTAAATTACCTTCGATTCTCTAAAGCCTTTACTTTCAGAAAAAGTGATATTTTTAAAATTTGTGTAATTTACCAATTAAATCCTTCGTGGCGGAAGCTTTTTACGAAATTTCTAGTGTTTCGTTGCCGGTTTTTAGAAATTTGTGCCTTATTAAATCTAAAAATAAATAAATAAATAAAAATGAACCAATTAAATAAGACAAATTTTACCGTAAAGTTTTACTGGTGGGTATAAAAAGGACTCTTAAACCTTTTTGCGGCACGTATACGCGAAGCTCGTCCCCAAGGGATTAAATGTTTATTTTTATTATTTTCAAAAGCTCTGAGAAACATTTTCAAAACTGAATGAATACGAGTCACTTTACAACCACGTGCGTGTAGTTTAGATTAATGAAGCTGATGTCGCTTACATATGTGTAAATTAGCATGTTCATTTCCTACACGAGTTTATGCTAATTCTTGGGTGTGATATGTAGCCTGCAAAACCGCCTTATTTTCCTTATACATTGTATTTTGAAGGTTTTTTTAGAATCATTTTTCATACAACGCCAATTATCCTCTTCTCAACTTATTGTTATTCAGATAATCATAACGAGCTACATGTGACTCTGAGCAGCATCAGTTTAAAAATTATATTATTGATTGTGAATCCGAACCTTTAATATAAAATTGCTTTACGTTAATACTAATTTAGAACAATCTCCAGAGCAACGCACATAATTATAATTTGAATATTGGATATTTTTAAATTAAAACTTATATATAAAATTGCTTTACGTTAATACTAATTTAGAACAATCTCCAGAACAACACACATAATAATAATTTGAATATTAGATTTTTTTAAATTAAAACTTATTTAATAAATTGGTTTTAACCCCAGGACAGCTAGCAACAAATTGTGAAAAGACAAATAAATGATACAGTTGTTGAAAATTGCTAGAAAATTTCAAATTCATCTAGGTTCATTTAAGTTTGAGTTATTTACTGCTTTTGAAAAGTAAATTAAATGATTATGAATATATATAGGACAGTTGCACCATAAAATTTAACTAATAATAACACATTGCTCAGTGGTGCACAAAACAGGAATTTTAATATACATTAGTACATATTAAAATAAAATAAAACTTTCAACGTTTCGCGCCGTCTTCTGCGGGCGTCTTCAGGAAAATATGATAATGGAAGGACTACGTTTGCATCTTGATCGAGAGATAATATTTCTACTAAATTAAAATCTAAATGAATTAAAATTTTTAAAAAATGTTGCCATTTACACGTGAGTAAAAATTAAAATATTGCAATGAAATAAAAATTTAAGATTTTATGATGTTATGCCAAATTTTTGGTATATTGTAGGATAAATTATCATTACATGGTTTATTTTCTCGTGCTATGATTTCGAAACCATGTAATGAAAATTTATCCTACAATATACCAAAAATTTGGCATAACATCATAAAAATCTTAAATTTTTATTTCCTTGCAATATTTTAATTTTTACTCACGTGTAAATGGCAACATTTTTTAAAAATTTTAATTCATTTAGATTTTAATTTAGTAGAAATATTATCTCTCGATCAAGATGCAAACGTAGTCCTTCCATTATCCTATTTTCCTGAAGACGCCCGCAGAAGACGGCGCGAAATGTTGAAAGTTTTATTTTATTTTAATATGTACTAATGTTAATTAATTCCTGTTTTGTGCACCACTGAGAAATGTGTTATTGTTAGTTAAATGATTATGATTATACAGAAATTTATGGTCTATGAAGTTCACTAATTTGAAAATTGAATTAAATAATCAACATAAAATTATAACTATTTACAGAGTCTTGTTCATTTTTTATGATGTTAATTTAGAGAATATATTTTAAATTTACCGAATAACTTCTCTATTATTTAACAGAAAATCGTTCTAATTTATGTACTTTTATATAAGGATTAAGATAAAGAATTACCCGAAGATTCACTGTAATGTTACAGTAAAAAATTTAACAGTGTATTGTCGTCTTATTTGTAATAGAGAAATGTTAAAAAATAAAATGATTTGCAAATTTTTAATATAATATTTTAATATAAAACTATACTTAAGTAAAGGGTTGAGGAAAAAAATACATTAAAAATATTTAGCATCGACTATTTCACAGTGATTTCTAAATATGATTAAGGAAATTATTTTGTATCATTATCTATACTTTTATAAAGAGCAATCTATATTATTAGTAAACGAATTAGATAAATTTTACATTGAATTTACTTTAATGGTATTTAGAAGTACCGTCAGAAAATAAAGTATAAAATTAACTCAAATAGAGAATATAAATTTGAAGATTGGAATTTAAGGAAATAGCAGAAATACAAAGTTTGTTTTTCACATTATTAAGCTAATTTATGCAATTTTGCAATAAAAAGGCGGTTACAGTCAGCTCCCATTAATTCAAAATTGTATAATTCGAATAACCGCTTAGTTCGAATTAAACATGAAATCTCGAAATTTTCATTGACAGACTAACATTAAAATATTTCACTTTCTCTTGACTTCGTTTAGTTCGAACTAACGAGAATTTCTATTTTTCATTTTTCCTTACTTCCTTACGGACTTCAGATATTTGAAATAAATTTTTCTTTTATTTTTGTCAGAATTGTTCTGAACTGCAATATAGAAAATTACATGAATTTGATATCCGCATTCTTAGTGTCCCGTCTGTTCAGGAATAACACCTCCGCCCTTTCTTACATTTTGTTTGTTCCTAATATTTTACTAATTATATGTATTTATATCTTTTAACTTAATATTAAGTGATATTCTAATAACAACAACCGAAATAAACTTAAAAATTACTACAACAATAATTCCTTTATAACAGAACCCCTTTAAACAAATTTCCTTTCTTACTTTCCATAAAAATCGAACTCCGGATAAATCGAAAATTTCTTGTGGTCTCGAATATTTCGATTTAACGAGTGTCGATTAGATGTCTAAATATAAAAAAGCAAAAGGTTGAAACATTTAAAATAAAAAAATCTTTTGGGCTGGTTTTGAAAAGTTTTAAAATAATAAGGTGATCTAGTGTAATAACGCCAGGCAGGGTAATAACACCAAATGCTAATATTATGCATAATTATGAAATAATCTGGTAAATGACACCAATGTGCTCTGCGCAGAAGGCTTTTGAGTCATATAAATCGCAAAAAAACTGCTTCAAGTTAATTTGTTTCATTTTTAGGTCTTATTGTTTTTACAAGCAACTAAAATTAACGCTTGATCTAAAATTTGGGAGATACGTTTTGTGATGTGAAGACTATTTTTTTTATCCGGAAATATTTTGTTAATTACATAAATTTGTATTGCATTTCATGGACTTTCAAAATGTTGTTGAAGATTTTGGATATCTTCTTGAGATAATTTGTAATTTAAAATGTACAGTGCAATAACTTTAACGGGGTAATAACGCAAATCCTTGTCATTAATACCCCGGTTGATTCCCTACAGTGGCCGAGCTACATCCTAAATACTGATTCAAATAAACACAGTTAAAACTGTGCAATGTTTCTAATAATTCTATTTAGGCGGTCCTTTGTAAGCAAAAAGAAGCTCACGGTCTGATATTCTTTTGCCTCATCCTCCCCCCCACACCACAGCTTTATTTTTCTTACACTTTCACAAAAAAGTGAACATTTTCAATAGCGTAGAATGCAATTTGTCAATTTCTAAGCTTGTAGAGTTTGTATTTTTAGAATTGGGCAATCTACATGCATTTATTCCATCTTATTTCATACTTTTGTTTGCATGGCGTTATTACCCATATAGGTGGGTAATAACTCCAAATAGCATAGGTCAAGAAATCACGCCATTAGATTTTATGAATACATATCTGTTAAATTATTTTTTTATATAGATAGCCAATGAGTTTCTGTATCAAATCATGTATTTGTTTGAAAAATACAATCTGAAACTGAGAAGTGAAAATTGCTGGAACCTTAACGTGGCGTTATTACCTCAGGGTACCTTATTTTATAAAAGTTCTCTTAAATTACTGAATATTTTCTAATTGAAATTTTCTTAATTATAAAAAAAGTATATTTTACAAACTTAATAATTTTATAATAATATTATTTTATAAACTTCATAAATGCTGGGAGACATTCTAAATGAGCGCCATAAACATTCAAAATTAAGATTAATGAAATTTGTATGACGAGGTTACACCATTTATGCCATGTTAACAGCAATTTATAATCTTCACTTAGTAAATTGCTCTTACATTATGTATGGCGTTGCTTCTGTTTTTCATTTCCTAAATTGAAAAGAGGAAAAAACGCTAGTATATAATTTAAAATAAGTATTTTTTATAGTAAACTAGCTGACCCGCCCGGCGTTGCCCGCGTCCGTATTAACAATATTAAACGAACTTGAAATTTGTATGATTTTATCATTAACTCGTTACATGCAGAAATGCATTGTCTGAAATACGTAACCACTGACTGTGTGAAAAATCGGTTTTAAAAACAACAACTAATATTAAGCTCTAAAAATACTCAAAATGAGCAATGAAAAACACGGTAGGGAATTTGTATCCAACGATTGCATGATTTTCGTGTTAAAAAGTTGATATTTACCCGTAAAAATCACTGTTAAGTCACGTAACTAATTGTTATTTTCACATACAAATCCCAAGTGAAATATTTTGAATTTCAAACTAATTATATTACTCTTAAATCCGACTATACCATGAATAAAATCGATACACGATGGTAGCTAAAAGATTGGTATATAGTATTATAATTTCAAAGCTATTTAACAAAAGTAAGTGTTATTTTTAATCAAATCTTGCGTAATGTTCACTCTGTGCATAAATTCCTAACCTTAAACTTTTGTACCGTAACCAGAACCTGTCTGTAACATAACAGCGACTTAACAGTACTCTACCGTAAAATAAATATAACAGAAATGTAACCTAGCCTTCACTTTATTGTAACATATCCTTATTCTAACCATAACATAAATGCAATTTAACTTTAACCTAACTTTAACCTAAATAATATAATAGAAAAAAACAATTTTAAAAAATTACAATTTCTTCGTAAAATATGCTTCAGCTGTAATTCATTTCTTTCAATTCGTTTTATTAATACAAAATTCCTTCCTCGTGCTTTTGTTTGAGGCATTAAAATTATAGCGATAAATGGTTTAATATTGCAAACCTTTTTTTTCGGTTTACTTCGCCTCCACCTATCTTTTTCTCCGTGGTGTACAGCAGCTGTGATTAAAAAAAATCCTCATTTAAACTGACAGTTTGCCAGTCTATGGATTTTAAAGGTCTGTCACAGCTTTTTTAATTATTTCTGCGAAAATTTTATGCAACCAATCAACCATAAGAAAATGAAAGGGGAAAAAGCGAAAAAAGGCGATTTTTTATGAGAGTGAGCTTTGGAATTTAATTAATTACTCAGTTAATAAATAGAATTTTGAAATTGTGAGCTTCAGGTGCATCAGGAGAGACATTGGGCTACTCTCAAAAAAATTTGAGCATCGTACATGCTGTAGATTTTGCTAGCCATCGCAGACACACAGACACACACACAGACAGACAGAGCGTTTTGTTCTTTTATTAGTATAGATGCTGGCAATTGATGAAAGTAAAGTTAAAATAAGACATTATACTTTTTTCCGTAGAAAAATAGTTTGTATAAAAATGTTTTTCATAATTTTCTTCACCTTTAAGCTATTTCTGAATTAATGAAAATATGCTGATTACTTACTATACTCCTTGTCAAAGAAAATAGTTTCGATTCGTTCAAATAATATTAGTAATAATAATAATAAATTATTTTTCAAAAAATTTCACACATTTCTCATATTTTTTGTGTAGTCAATATCTACCCTCATAGCATGCATGGTCACAGTGACGTCACAATGAAGTCACTGTGAGTCACTTTGGTCACATCACATCTGTGACCAAAATGCCACCACTCAGTGACGTCACATTGCGACTGAGATGTGACTTTCTTAAAAATTTTTAGAAAATCGTCACAATGTTAATGTCAAAGTAGTCACAAATGACACACTTTTCACAAATTGGTCACATTGTGATGTCACAAAGTGGTCACAATGTGACGTCGCAAAAAAGCTCTAAAACGGCCATAACGACTTCCCATTTTAGTCACTGTGACTTCAAATCGACACCACGTGACGTCACATGGACAATTGATGGACACAAAGTCACAGTGTGACTTCACAACGACGTTGCAGTGACGTCACCATGTCTTACGGGTAGAGTTCCACTTTTGGGACATTTCAGATTTTAAAAAATTTGTATTATTTAGTTCTGTTTTAAAACATCAAAACTGAATGAAACAATTATGTGTAAAAGTCTTATCTATAAAAGCAAAAGATGGATATCTATTTGTTTTAAATAGAGGCTTCTTTCGGTGTTTATAAATGTCTAATTTTTACTTTCTTCTATCCCTACAAGAAGAAAGTATTGGATTTGTGGAAAAAATCGACTTCCATTTTTGATGAATTTATGCATTTCAAAAGGCTTGAAACGCGATTTAGTGGTTCTTAGAAATCGTCTATCTGTGAGTCTATCTGTAGCGCCGGGCCTGTATGTGACAAAAATTTTGTGGGCGATCAATGTCAAGAACTAATGGAGGGGACTTCAGATAACTTTAGATTTAGTTAGAGGTTGATATAAACGGAAGCTGATTAGTTTTTTGTGTATATCGCTCAGAATTTTTCGCTACTATGCTGTTTTTTTCAAAATTTTTACAATAGCCCTACATCAAGAACTAATGCATAGATTTTTATGAAAATTTAGATTAAGTTACTCCTTGATAAAATTAAGTGTTGATTACATTTTGGTGCAAATTGCTCAAAAAATGATGATGCGATAATGTATTAATTATTATTATCACAATCCTCTATCTCAAGAACTAATACACGTATTTTCATCAAACTTCATATTTAATTAGTCCTTGATAGAGATTAATGATGTTTAGTTTTTGTTGTAAACCACCCTACAGGTGGCGCTGTTATGCTGCGTCTTTCACGATTTCACTATAGCTGTATCTGAAGAAATAATGCATGGATTTTCATGAAATTTCAGATTCAACTAGTACCTGATAGTAGTTGACGCTTGTTAGTTTTTGTTGTACACCAACGAACAGAGACCATGTTATACAATTTATTTTTGAATAATTTGCTTTAGTTCTACTTCAGATACCAATGTACGAATTTTCATCAATCTTCAGACTCAGTTAATAGTCTAAATAAGTTGTTTGCTGAATGGATATTGATGTTAAACAGCAACCAATGGTGCTGCTATGCTGAATCTTTCAGGACTTATTGATGTTTATATAATAGAAGAAAGTTTTGGGAGTATCACAACCAAATATTTTAAGATGACGAAATGTAAAAAGTAAGTTTTTTTTTTCTTATCAATAATACAAACAAAAAAGTCATAATCGTAGATTATAATTTGCTGTGATATGCAGTAATACTTTAAAATTTTCAGAATTAAATTTCGCGATTTTTGATTATTCCAGAATAATTAATTCGATTTTTTGCGATTTTTTCTTAAATAATGCATTTTTACTTAATAACTCGGTTTGTTTTGCTAATTACATAAAGCTATTTGACACCAGAGAACTGCGTTGTACTTTTGTTGAAGTTCCGAGAA
The DNA here is from genome assembly GCA_964019185.1 of Maratus speculifer. NCBI lineage: Eukaryota > Metazoa > Arthropoda > Arachnida > Araneae > Salticidae > Maratus > Maratus speculifer. The sequence continues at coordinate 374,493,241 of OZ025294.1, read as the reverse complement.
CTTCACCTCTTATTTTGAGGCAAATTAGAGGTCAGTAATTCCTAGAAACACGAAAATCAAATTGATTCTTAAACTGAAAAAAAAATCAAAATTTTTAGCTCAACTGAAATCTTGTCTGCACACTTATTATGAAAGTTTTTAAAATTTTAAGAACAACTTGTTAAGAAAGCAATAGAATTTTATCATTAATAAGTGAGAAAGCTAAAATTTAAAACTAAAATCGGGACTGCTGTTTTTCCTGATATGGAAAGTACTTCTAAAAATATAAAATCATAGTAGTGTTAGATAGGGAAATTTCAGGTTAAATATCAAATTATTATATACACTGTAAAAAAACCTGTAAACCAACAGATATAATGTTACCGAAATCTGTATACTTATTAATATTTTATTTGTACAGTGTACAAGAAAAAATGTAAATCTACAAAACTATTCTCTGTAAAACTACAGAAATTTGTAACTTTACAATCGAATCTATTAGAATTACAGTTATCTTACTAAAATTTTATCTGTAACCTGTGTTAGATTGTTGGATTTCATAAACAAATCTTTGTAACATTACAGATTTTTTGATTTTCAGTGCAAACCTACTTCTGTTATAAGATGTCTTGTAAGTTATAAGATGTCCTGTTTTAAAAACGCCATTTAAACGTTCTATCAATTTTCATGGTTCAGCTTTAGATATCTTTTAAAGAAACGTAGGATTCGATACAGATAAAAGAACTTCATAAAATACCATACAATTTTTTAAATGCACAAGGACTTTGAAAAAAGCTTAGTTTTCCTTTATCAAGTGCAAAAATGTGCCTGCTTCTAATTTGCAATGAGAAGTAAAAATGACTAAGAAAAGATTATTATTATGATTTTGAAAAACGTAATTAGCACTACTGAATTTTTTATAAATTTATTTAAGAATGGTAAATATTCTATACATGTATGGGTCAATAACCTTTTTTACTTCAGCCAATTTCTATATTTTGCGAGTAAAATGACTGTGACAAACAGACGCAACAAATATCATCTAATGATTGCGTTTTTACTTTATTTTTTTTAGTTTGATATCCAAAAATAAATAAAAAAAATATGTATTAAAAATCAAATGGTTAAAAAATATTAAATAAAAATCTGTAAAATATTTATAATAAATAAGTAAATTTATACATTAGGGAATAATACATTAGGGAAAACATTAAACTTAAAAAATAATAGCATACAGTTAAGATTAAAATTTGTTTCACAAATCTAGCGCAATCCAAAAGACATTTTCGTTTGTTTTTCTTGAAAACTTTTACGATAATTTTATGTACACACTAAATATAAACAAAATCATAGCAACTTACTGAATATATATTAATAATATAAATTTTTAAATCGAGAAAATGAAATACTAAAAATAGCAATTTTAAAATAAAAGAAAGAGTTCATAAGACTTCATTAAAAGTCACTTGTTGTAAGGAAAGAAACAAAAATGAACGTATAAATATTTTCGGAGCCTTACATTGTAAATATAATTCAAAATGAAATATTTATAAAAGGATATAGAATCTGCCGAAAGTAGAAACATGGCTCATGAAATAAAGCTAGGGAATTTAATATTAAAAAGAACAAAACTAATGCTTATATAAGATACATTTTGATATAAACATTCATCCTCTTAAATCTTTTTTCAAAGTTTAATAATAGTTAAATAAAATTAAGGTATCGTAAAAGAAAGTGATTATATATCTATAGATATGCGTTCCGACTTTTAAAAATTTGCCTACATGATTTTTATTTAATAGTTAAGTTTTAAAAATATTTTTAAATATAATTTGATTCTAAAATTAAAAATATGAGAAAAAACAAAGAAATGAGTTATAGAAAGTAAAAAAAAAAACTTGGATACTAAAAAAAATCATAAATCAATTAGAAAATATTTAACAATTGTACGTTAAATTAAAAAAAAAATAAAAAATGATGATATTTTTAATGTTTTCCATTATTATATTAAAATAAATTTTCTAATAAGACGCTGTCCGATTAATGATTTTTAACAAGAGTCTGAAATGGATAGGATCTGCAAAAGTCATTTTAAACTGCTAAAATAATTCTGCAAAAACTCATTAATTTGTTTTCTACAAACAAAATGTTTTCCAACATGACATAAAAAATGAGATAAAAAGTATTAAGGAATTATTATCAGTTTAGTCTTTTTTTTCAAATTTGCCAAAATAAAGCTGTTAAGTAACTTGTAGTGTTGTGTGGTCTCCTGTGTAGTTGTCTCCTATGTTAATTTGTTAATGGACGACTTGGCAGGGATTCCATGCTCACTCTCACCAATTTTACTCTAACGTTGTATAATCGTTTATTACATTGTATAATCGTTTATTATATTTAACTAAATTTTATCCAAGTACTTATACGTATGTACTTTAACCCCTTAATCGTCGCGCCTGGACATTCACGGGCTACAACCTTCACGGCTTTTATTCAGAATTGTTTAATTCTCACCAATTTTATAAAACAATGTAATTGTTTTTGTTCTCGTATCATTTTACTTGTCATTAAATAAGATAAATATTTTTTTTCAAAAAGTAGTGGCAATATTGAATTTGAAATTTAAAATCGAAATTTAATACGACAATTAAGGGATAATTCTCTGTGGTAGAAATTTTTAAAGCTTTATAAGCCTCTCCACATTAACAAATATCTGAATATCTTCAAGAGAAATACAGGGTGTCCCTAAACAAATGGTATATACGCTAGGGGGTGATAGAACACATCAAGACGAGTAATAGTAAATAGGAAACCAAGGGTCCCAAACGATTTCCAAAGGAGATAGCCGCCATTAAAGTTTGGGGTCCAAAATTTCAAATACACATAAAAAACGGAAAAATTGTTCGATTGATTTGCGGTTTTCACTAAAATGATTCTTTATGTTGGTATTTTCTTGAAAATAAATTATAAAGATAAATTTCGAAAAATGCCGATAGAGGGCGCTTTAGACTTTGAAGTAATGAAAAACTGTTTTTTTGCCATGATTTTTTGCATCCCATTAAATGGCTTCGTAAGCTTAGACTTAAACTTAAATTTTGAGCTCAAAATCTGTTTAGTTGGAAGCGGTTAAGTAGCACAAACTTAACTGTGTTCAGAGGGTTTAAATTACAATTTTTTGTAAAAAACGGAAAAATTGGTCGATTGATTTGCGGTTTTCACTAAAACTATTCTTTATGTCTGTATTTTATTGAAAATGATTTATAAAGATAAATTTCAAAAAATGCCGATAGAGGGCGCTTTAGACTTTGGATTAATGAAATAATCCATCCTAATACTATTTTTTGCCGTTATTTTTTGCATCTCATTAAATGGTTTCGTAGGATTAGATTTAAACTTAAATTTTAAGCACAAAATCTGAATAGTTGGGAGTGGTTAAGTAGCACAAACTGAACTGTGTTCAGAGGGTTTAAATTTCAAACGAAACGGAAAACTATAAGAATACGGAAAAATCAGTCGATTCGTTTGCGGTTTTTGCTAAAACTACTCTTTAAATCAGTGTTTTCTTGAAAATAAATTTTTAAGATATATTTCAAAAAATACCGATAGAGGGCGCCTTAGACATTGGAGTAGCGTACAACTATTTTAACCGTTATTTTTTAAAATCGCATTAAATGCTTTCAAATGCTTAGATTTAAATTTTGAGAACAAATTCGGAGGCGTTGCGAGTGCTTAAGTAGCGCAAAAGTGAATTGTGAAAAGTGAACCTTCTGAACACAGTTCAGTTTGTGCTACTTAACCACTCCGAACTATTCAGATTTTGAGCTCAAAATTTAAGTTTAAGTCTAAGTTTACGAAAACATTTAATCAGATGCAAAAAATAACGTAAAAAGTAGTTGTTCGTTACTCCAAAGTTTAAAGCGCCCTCTATCGGCATTTTTTGAAATTTATCTTTATAATTCATTTTTAATAAAATACCGACATAAAGAATAGTTTTAGTGAAAACCGCAAATTAATCGACCAATTTTTCCGTTTTTTATAATCATTTGAAATTTAAACCCTCTGAACACAGTTAAGTTTGTGCCACTTAACCGCTTCCAACTATTCAGATTTTTATCTCAAAATTTAATTTTAAGTCTAAGCTTACTAAACCATTTAATGAGATGCAAAAAATCACGGCAAAAAATAGTTTTTCATTACTTCAAAGTCTAAAGCGCCCTCTATCGGCATTTTTCGAAATTTATCTTTCTAATTTATTTTCAAGAAAATACCAACATAAAGAATTATTTTAGTGAAAACCGCAAATCAATCGACCATTTTTTCCGTTTTTTATGTGTATTTGAAATTTTTGACCCCAAACTTTAATGGCGGCTATCGCCTTTGGAAAACGTTTGGGACCCTTGGTTTCCTATTTACTATTACGCGTCTTGATGTGTTCTATCACCCCCTAGCGTACATACCATTTGTTTAGGGACACCCTGTATATATAGCATAGAGAAATATCTGAATATTCTATCAAGAAAATATCTGCAACCTGATGTATTAAACATTGAAAATTAATGCAAATATATATTTTACACAATTAGAAAACAGAAACTTAAGAACAAATATATAAAAAAACAGCTGTTATATGATGTTTATAATTATGGTCTTATTTATTTTCAAGCTGCATGTAAACAGAGGGCGAAAAACATAATATTAATGAATCAGCATCAAATCCGTTATTTAGTATACTTACAATAATTTGAAAGAATTTGATTACCCCCCCTTTTTTACTTATATTTTTTTTTACTGAAAACAAGGTTAAATTGTTGCAATTTGTAGCAATGCACCATTTCATGAATTTATTGGGCTTGAGAAGGAGAGAAAGGCATAATAAACTAATGCTTAATTGTTACAAATAATTAAAAAATAAACTAATATATATACATACATATCTATTTTTTCCTTTTACTAGAAGTTGTGGATAAGGTCATTCTTATTCTTGGTATAAATAAAAGTAGCAAACTTAATGTTTAGCCAATTTTTCAAAAACGTGTGTTACATTTTCTATACAACTAAATAAGGAGTTGTTTAGGTACATAAGACATTTTGCATTCTAGAAACTTCTGCTCTTACATAGTTTACCAAGTTTATCTCTTATTTATATAGCAAGCATTTATAGCTATTTTATAGCTAATATTTATACATGATTCTATATTTATATTCGATTCACCCAACGAAATTTTAAAAATATTTTTTAGCATATTTCTTGTCATATTTTGTCAAAGTGTAAATAAATATATACAATTATAAAGGTGTATCAACCAAATAAAATTCGTGTAAGAAAAGAAGTTTTCAACGTCCAGTGGGAAGTGACATAGGACAAAAACTTTTAACATAGTTTTTTTTTTTTTTTTTTAAATGAAACTAACAATTCTAAAAAATAATAATCCTATTAGCCACACTTAGTGTCTCAAAAGTGTAAGTTTACGGCAATGTGTCGTTCCCTTTCTGCAACAATATCACAGTATCGCCATGTTTCTGCAACGGGGCTTTAATTCATGCAAGTGATAACCTGAGCAATAATTTCACACTTATTAGAAGTGGCTACATTTTTAACACTACGAAAACTGCATTTTTCAATTAACGACGGATAACGATTTTGCATTCACGAGGGATTTTATATGCACCAGGCTCCATTAGCGTACATGACGGATTTTTAGCCGGCAGGTAGCCTGAGTCATGCAACCAAAAGCTATGAGTATAACTATCTGCCAACTGGCACACCGTTGCTCGACCTACTTGAGATAGTCTGGGGTTTTTATGTCTAATTCTTTATGTGCACTTGTCAAATGAAAATGGTAAGGTATAATGGGGTGTAATAGGTGTGTGTCAATAGGGTTTGTAAATTTCTTGAAAATCGGTCGAGTAGTTTTCGAGGAAACAGGTCATAATGCTCACATATTTTTACATAGGATGACACTCAGTCTTATCTTTGATTTATTATTATTTACTGGAAATTCTTAAAACTGATCTTGAATCTTCAAAAATATACATATGTCAAAAGAAAACTATACTTTCTTTTGCATGATAAAACATTTTCCTGAGATTATAAGAAATAAAGTTTTTGGTTCAGTGTAATAGAAATTCTTTGAATATACTAAATCAAACACAATTTTTCATTCCAAAATTTTCTCGTAAATATAATAATAAAAAAGGGAAATGAGTGGTATCATATAACATGTACTCAATATTGCAAATGTAAATTCTGGATTTATATTCTTTTTATTTTAAGGCCTCCAGCAAAAGTAATACTATCACCTGAATATGAAAGAAAAAAGCATATTTTGTTGTCATTTCTTTTACCTGCTATAAATAAATTTCTCTGATAGATTCCCGCATAAAAAGTTATCTTCGGTTTATTGATATTTTTTTATTAAAATATTTAAACTGCTTGAGAAAGATGTCAAATGATTGTTCATAAACATTCTAAAATACAATAGCAAAATTAAGTAAAGAAATAGTTGAATATTTCGCTCTTAAATAGTTTTTAACTTATCTATACAAAGTATTCCTTTATGTATTTCGAATTTAATACAAGTTATAGTCTATTTTATATAGAAGAAAGTATTAGATGAATGCAACCCCTGTTCCTATTAATTCTTAGAAGAAATCATTTCATGAATTTGAAGAAGGTTTCTAGCATTTAATCTTTCTCTTTAAGTATATCAGCACTCTTAAAATTGAAAAAAAAATAAAACTTCCTAGCAAACACAGAGCTATCGTTAAACAATCGGTCCAGAGCCGCCTTGCCGTTACTGACGATACCGGCACGATATTGTCATGCCGTAGCGGTACCAGCAATTTTTTGAAACGCCGGGACACTGCCGCCCAAATGTTAGGCACACAGCCGGCCGCTATCGCATCGCCAGCATAAAATGAAAAAAAAAAATCCAGTGTTGCTGGCGCCATCTATGATTCATCTTGGAACTATATTTGTTAAAAATCCCCAAAAATGTATATCAGTGTAAGATGACGTTGGGTTCGACCTCAGGTTCCCAAAGTAAAAGGTGAGTGCTTTAACCAATACACCACCGAGCCTCATTGAGGGAGATTTTATGGAGTAATAAGTGGAACACATTTCGTTAATGGATGTGTTTGTCGGCGAAGGTAAATAGTTGATGGAAAAGTTGCAATTTTGAAGTGATTTATATTATTTTTTATTTGTGTATTATTAATTAATGTAGTATTTTTTTTATTTATTTATTTACTTATTTATTTATTTTGTAATTGTCTCATGCTAAAATAAGCTAAACTTAATATTAAAATGAATGAAATAATTATCATAGCGAATTAATTAAAACAAACGAAATTATTTTTCTTACAAATTTAAGAATTCTGTACTTAATAAAATGAATTATTTTTAGAGGTTTTGTATTACGTAATATTTTTTTCAGTAGGATTTACAATGTAACTACATGCATTGCATTAATTTATAAATCATATATTTTTAACATGGAAAAAGTTATTTTCATAAATAGTAAGTTGGTAATTTATAAATTTTAATTAGATTACGAATTAATTTTATGTCATTTGTTATTTATTAAAATTTTTAATTTGAAAATAAAACAAATATTTTCTTTAGGTAGATAATTTTTATAATGTAGGATATTTTTGAATATATCTTTAAGTTTAAGAATAGTTAAGTATTTAAAAAAATCGGTGAATTTCAAATTTTTTTCATTGATACAATTTTTGTTTTAGGATTTATAATATAATTAAACGTGTTAGACTAAAGAATGTGTATTTGTAACAAAGAAAAAATAAGAAGAACAAAATGAGTTTGTAATTAATCACTTTTTATTGAAAAAAAAATTATTTTATGTAATTATTGATGATTTACTGTAGAAATATTTTTAGTGAATATATATCAATATTATTTATTTTCGTTTGGTAATTTTTTAAAGGAGGGGGGGGGGGGGTCAGAATCTTTCATTTAATTTTTAAGGCTAAAAAGCTGGGTAGAATTCTTATATTTTTATAGCTCGTAAAATTAATTTTAAACATTTTTTAATAATTTGGTTAAAAAAATCTATTTTTTTAAATGAATAAATAATTAGTGAATATATATATCAATATTATTTATTTTCGTTCGGTAATTTTTAAAGGGGGGGGGGGTGTCAGAATCATTCATTTAAATTTTAAGGCTAAAATGCTGGATAGAATTCTTATATTTTTATAGCTTGTAAAATAATTTAATTTTTTTTTTTATAATTTGTTTAAAAAAAACTATTTCTTTTAAAATGAATAAATAATTAGAAAATAATTTTAGGGAGCGATTAAAATATGTTTTTTTTTTTAATTCAAATAATTCCTTTTTTAAATGAATTAAAATAAATATCTAAATAAATATTGACTATCTTTGAAAAAAATTCCTGTGAATCACTGTTAACATTTATATGAAATACATTAAATTTAGATATCTTGTGAAAATAACTCAAACAAAATTTAGAAAAGAAAAACTAAATGCCGGTAAGAGTAAAAATTCTTAATTCTGTCCAATGTTAGCAAATCTAATCGGATCACTATCTGAAATCACGTATTGGTCCTGCATCACTTGCTGGTATAAGTCGCTTCCCGATATAAAATCATAAAAGGACCGTTTACGATAACCGGCAGCTGTAAAAGGAGATTGTTATGTTTCAGTTGACGACATGCTGCCGACACTTTACCGAAACCACCGTGTCCACGCCGACACATAACCGACACTGCCAGCTGCGGTCCGATCGAGTGCCGAAAGGTATCTGTTTGCTGGGTTGTTCTTAGGGGCCTCCGTAATACTTACCCAACATGGATATGGGTGATTCTCAAAATAGGGGACAATTTCAAAAGTGAAATCTTAAAAAAATTACTGTTAGCAAAATTTCTGAAAAAAATAGGTGATGTTAATATAGTATTAGGTATACTTTACATGTAGTCAGCAGAGCTAAGTATTTAAAAATTAACTTTAAAAAAATAATTATTATTTTTTGAGCCATGCTAATGACAAAACAAATTGCATAGAAAAAATATATTAAGAAATTTTTATTTTCTTCCTGTTTAAATATTTTTTCTATATTTATTAGCCTTCCTTTTCAGCAAATGGTTTCCATTTTTACATATATACATATAAGGAGAATAAAAACATTATCAAAGAGCAAACTTTGTTTACATGAGCAACATTCTGACACTAACAATGTAAGAAGCTGTCTTAGTGATTTTCTGACAGATTTAATGCATATTTTAGGGATAACAAATGTAATACCTAAATTTATATGTAAAATTAAACTTTGTAAAAGATACAATATAAGCAATGGTTACATTTATGTACATAGGAGTCTTTAGCATGGACAGAAAAACCATGCTAATGACACTGATATTTGTCCATGCTAATAACAAATTTTAATTTAAATAAGATTGTGAGCCATAATATAATCACAATGCAATAGTCCTTTCTGGGGCTTTTTAAAACACAAAAGTCCTATGCAAATAAGTAAAATAAAAATTTAATATCATCTGCATATAATATAAAAAAACTTATCATATTGGGTTAGTTGAAATTTCATTTTATTAATCAGATAGCCATAAAAGTTTCTGTTGTACGTTTGCTTTTTAATAACATTTTCTTTGGTTTATTACATTAGTAAACTAGGAATTACGTAGTTTGCACGTTAAATTATAAAAATATATGTTTGTTTTAATGTCTGTAATCAGAGAAATCTTTTAATTTTAATATCTGTGTTTGTTTTTATCAATATGCCTATAAATATTCTGCTTATTTTTGTATAATAGAACATTTTTCTTTAGAAATTAGAAAAGACAAAGAAGAGATTTTGGTCCATTTTAATACAAATACTTCAAATGTACTAAACCAAACACAATTTTCCATCCTAAAATTTTCTAGGAAATAGAATAATAAAAAGGGAAAATGATTGCGATCGTATAACATAGATTGAAAATTGCAAATGTAAATTCTGGATTTATACAGTTTTTGTTTCAAGGTCTGAAGCTAAAGTAATACTATCATCTGCATATAGAAGGAAAGCGTATATTGTGTTATCTGGGAACTCATTTTTTGGCCAGCTATATAAAAGTTTTTCATATAGGATTTTGACATAAATCATTATCCTCTGGTTGATTTTTGGTATTAATATATTTAACCTTCTTGAATAATATGTCAAGTGATATGCCAGCCATATAAAATTTATTCTTATAGGATATCCGGTTAAAAACATATATTTTGGTTTATTATTATTTCTTTTTATAAATGTATTTAATCTGCTTCAAAGATGTTAAATAGATGTTCCTAAATTTTCTTACATGGGGAGTCAATTTTAAATAGAGATTATTGGAAGGTTCATATTAAATTGTTTTTAATGGGTCTTCATAAAAAAAAATATTTCAAGTATTTCAAATTTAATGCAATTTCTAAGCCTATACAGAAAATAAAAAATATTTACAGAATAAAATTTCTGTTATTTTAGGTTATATGCTATTAAAATTAGTTAAAGGTGGAAAATTGTTTATGAAATTGGAAGGGTAATGATTTTTTCACTAACTTTAAATGAACCTATATCTTAAATATTTGCTTATAAACATATTTGTGCATTAAAATCGTAAGTGTTTTTATTTACACAACGTAAGATTGCTAAATGGTGGATATACTTCCATGAATGTTTTTTTTTTAAGATTTTTGATTAATAATGTATTAATTTTATTTTCAAAAAATAAAAAATATATATATTTTTGTTCATTTCGGTAGAAAAAAATTCGGTGTATTGAAGTATAGATGATTTTCACTTAAAACAACTTCTAGATTTCTGAATAGTAAAAAAAAATATCCGCGTTATATAACCTACATTCAGTATTAAAAATCAATAAATATTATCAGATTTTTTTTAATCTCTATTATTATACCTTTAAATTCTTGGAACATAAGTAATAATATCGCCAATATTTCAAAGGAAAAATATTTGAAGATTATCAGAACTTGAAATTTCTCATATTATTATTTTAAGATTTGAAACTAAAATAATAATTTCATCGACATAAAAAAGGAAAAAAGCTTTAGCAGATTGTGTTAGCTGTAATTTCCCTTTATTCATCGGATATCAATAAAGCATTACTTTATACATTACCTTATATAAAAGCATTCCGTTTAGTTTATTACATTTGAAAATAGGAAATTATGCAAAGTGAAGCGTAACTAAGGAAATGCATGTTTGTTTAAAAGTTTGCAAAAAAATAGATCTGTTAATTTCAAAATCTGTACTTTTTTCATTATTCCAAAAATCATTCCGTTTACTTTTGTATAATATAGCATTTTTTTTTTCGAATTTATAATAATAATAATAAAAGATTTTTAACACAGTTTAACACAGTTTAACACAAATACTTTCAAAGTACTAAACCAAACACAATTTTTCATTCAAATTTTTTTCCAGAATTCGAATAATAGAAAAGGGAAAAGATTGATATCATATAACATATATTCAATGCTATAAGCGTAAATTCAGGATTTAAATTCCTTTTTGTTTTAAGGCCTCAAGCTAAAGTAATTCTATCATCTACATATTGAAGAAACAGGCATATCTTTCAATGTAAAAACTCATTTCTTTTGTTAGGTATATAAAAGATTCTCTTATAAGATTTTCGTATAAAAACTTATCCTTTGGTTTATTTTTTATATTAATGTACACTTTTTATTAATGTAAAGTTGAGTTACTCTCATCAGCATATTGAAGAAATGAGTATATTGTGTTATATGAAAACTGATTGTTCTGACCAGATATAAATTTTTCTATTGTAGGATTTCTACATAAAAACTTATCCTTTGGTTTATTATTTTTCTTATGAATGTTTTTAATATGCTTCAAAAAATTTAAATGATTGTTCACAAGCTTTCTAATACAGAGAAACAATTTTAAATAGAGGTACTGTTGAAGAATTTACACTTAAATAATTTTTAATATTCATTATATTTATGTACTATTTTGAATTTTATGCAATTTATAAGCTTTTATATAAAGTAGATATAATTTACAAAATAAAAAAGCTCTTACTATTAGTTCATAGATGAAATCAGTTCATGTAATTGAAACAGCTTTCTAAATGCATGTTATTGTAATTTTACAATTACAAATGAAACTGTATTTTAAATATTAACTTACAAACATTTTGTGTTCAACTATTCTAATGAAATTTACGACATTTAATGAATCAAAGGAAATCTGTTTGAAATATATCTGTTTGAAATATGTTCTTCTATATGAAACATAACGTTTCACAGCAGAAAGAAAACTTCCGTTTACTCAAATTTAAAGTGTTACTTTTCTTTGTGTACTGCATTTTTTATTTCGAAAATGCTTGTAATGTTAGTTAACAATCCTCAATGGCGATTCTTACTAATGCTATGTTTTCAGAATCTCTAAATAGATAATCAATAACTGTTTTATAATAGCAAATATGTGTTTCAAATATAAACATAATAGATTTAATTAACTATATAAAGTTATATATAAATGTAAATTCCATTCTCTTGAATTTTTCCGTTTTTTAATATGATTACTTGAAGCATAGCCGCTTCTTTCTTGAAAAAATATTTTCTCCATGTGATTAGGAAATTTTGTAAATATATATTTCTTCTGAACAATACATCTAAATTTATATACATAAATTTTAAAGAAAAATATTTTAACAAATACATCTCTACACACACATATACATCTCTACACACACACACACACAAAAACGCTGAATAGCAGAAAGGTAATTAAGTTTATTATTTATTGTTCCCATAAAATTATTTTCAATAAAAATCTATAAAATATTCTTTCACATGTGTGTTTACCCTATATAATCAACATTTAGAGAAAAATTACAATTTAACATTAGTATAAATTTGATTTTCTAAATTAAGGATTCCTTAAATATATTTTTCTTAAAAAATCAAACTAGTTTGAAGAGAAAGAAATACTTAAGCTATTAAAATGAAAATCGTTTAATCAGTAAAAATTTTATAATGCTAAAATGCATAATTATTGCATATTCTAATTTAAAGTTTTTTTTAATTAGGAGTATGTAAGATATTAGTATGATATCATGATAAAACGTCATTTTTAAATACTTGCTAAAGAACAATTAAAATTTTTATGGAAAATAAAAGGTTAACATAGATTCTACGAATTATTACTATGGTGATATTAGTTGCAGGTTGAGGAAACTTATATATACACCCTTCTTAAAATATAATCCAAGATAATCTCTTTTACTGCCAAAATCATTATATGTGTTTTAGATTTATACAAAGATTTTCTCCTGTAAAAATTAATAAAAATAATTGTAATACTGAAAGTAAAAATTAAAATAAAAATAAATAAGTTAATACAATAAATAATTAAGCAAAAACAATTGTATAAATATTAATTTTGGATCAATTTCTGTATCAAAAGTTTTTTTTTCTTTTTAGTTTCTTAAACGTAAATTTAAATTCGACATCACTTTTAGTGAAATTGCAATTTCCGTTTTTTTGCTCTCGTCCTTTGTTGCTTTTATAAAAAATTTTTGACGACAATTTATCACTTTATAGCTTGGCATGTATAATAAGTTTTTTCTCTGTTTTTTCTTTATTTATTTATTTTTGTATAGTTTCTATAATTATTCCTCGGTACTTGTCTCTCTTTTGACATCACTTTTAATGAAATTTTTCTCATTTGTTACTGTTTTTATTTTATTAATTTTATTATTATTATTATTATTTTAATGAAAGTTTATAGTTTGGTATGCATGTTGAGTTTTTTCTCTGTTTTTTTTTTTTTTTTTTTTTTTTTTTTTTTTTTGTTAATTTTTTGTATTGTCTTCATTAATAAGCCTCGGTACTTGCCTCGTAAATATTAATATTTTCAGCAATTGTTAATGATATTATTTAAAAAAATATACAATATAAATGTTTCATCTTGGCAAGAAAGCAAAATTGTAGTGAATTGAACATGAAAGTTTTGTACAAATTCTCACACTATTTCTTAAAAGTCTGAAACACGGAGAGAGTAAATAAAACACCTTAATAAGGTATGCCAGTTAGTAACATTTTTGCACGCATGCACCAAAATCCATTTCTTACCGAATTTGTCTGTTATGATGTTTTTATCCAGGCATTAACCTCTCAGAAAACAATTCCCATTGATATAAAAACGCACTTTCTCGGCACTTTTGTTGCCATAGAGAAGAACAGATTCATATTTCTAACTTCAGAAGAAAACTGCAAATGCGAGGAGATCTTACTTTATGATTTGATATAGGTATTCCGCTCATTCGGAATACGCGTTTTACCAGATCAGCGAACGGGAAATGTTCATAAATTAGGTACCTTGGAGAAAAAATGATATTAGTCTGTGCATCTTATTTTTTTTTCGCTGCATAATGTAGTTCTATTATTCGGTTCATTTCGTATTTGCAAAGATTAGGTCATCATATTTGAAATTTAATGTTTCATAACACAATGAAATAATCAAATTACTTAAATTTGAAACTGGCAGATTTCTCTGTGTACTGCATGTTTTTTTTTTTCTTTGTGCTTAATTATGCTTGACTATCAATGATCGACATGAATTTTATAAATCCTGACATCAGAAAATCTTATTTTTAAATAATTTATCAAAAAAATTTTAAGCTTTTAATGAGACAAAAATGTATTAATATAGATTCTACAAATGTTTACGGTAATATTAGCGGCATATAGATGAAAGTTATGTAATCATCCTTTCTAAAATTCAGCATAAAATATTCCCTTTTTTTGCCGAAATTTTTATATGTGTTTCAGATTTAGACAGACTTTTTCCTGTAAAATAATAATAATAATAATAATAAAGGAAGAAAAGTAAAAATAAAAATAAATACATACAATAAATTATTAAACAAAAATAATTCTATAAAAATTCTTTTTAATAAATTTCAATATGAAAAGTTTTTTAAAAATATAAAAAAATTTTTTAACATAAATTTTAAAAAAAGACAATATTTTTAGTGAAATTATATTTCCATTTTCTTTTCTTTTTTTCTCTATTTTTTATTTTACGACTTTTTAAGAATTAACATCCATGTGGAGTTGGTTCTATAGGTTTTTTCCCGATTATTTGTATATACATTACTAACAATCCACGGTATTCATCTCGCAAATATTAAAATTTTCAGCTGTTGTTTAAAGAAGTTATTGGAATATTAAAATTTCGTCTTATCGAGAATTGAAAATTGTATAGAATTGAATAGAAATGTTTTTTTACAAATTCTTTAAATCTATATTTTAAAGTCTGTAACTTGGAGAATATAAACTAAACGCCTTAATAATAAGTAATATGTCAGTTAGTAACATTCACGCACGCAAGAAGAAAATCCATTTTATACCAAGTTTGCCTGTTACGATAGTTTTATCCAGACACTATGCTCTCAGAAAACATGTCCCACTGATGGAAAAAAGCAATTTTCCGTCTTCTTTTGTTGCCACAGAGAATAACAGTGGCATAATTGTAACTTGAGAAGTGAAATTGCAGAGAGATCTTACTTCTTGTTTTGATGTTTGTATTCCACGCATTCGAAACACGCGTTTCACCCGACCAGTGAAGGGAAAATATGGATAAATTAGGTAATTTGGATAAATTACGTATAAACTAAGCGCCTTTTTATACGTTAGCAATTTAATACGTCTTATACGAGATTTTTTATGCGTTAATTATTAATTAGCCGTGGTATTTACTTCGCAAATCTTAAAATTTTCAGCAATTTTTATTGATATTATTTTAAAGACATTTAATTAAGATTTGAAATGTTTCGTCCTGACGAGAAAGCGAAATTGTAGTGAATTGAACATAAATGTTTTTTTTTACAAATTCTTACAATCTTTTTTAACTCTGTAACATGGAGAGTATAAACTAAACGACTTAATACTAAGTAATACATCAGTTCATGAGATTTTTGCATGCAGGTAATGAAATCCATCTCTTACTGAATCCGTCTGTTACGATGATTTTATCCATACATTAAACTTTCAGAAAACAATTCCCAGTGATTAAAAAAGCACTTTTCAGATTGAATAGGATTCCTTTGTAGCCAAAGAGAAGAAAAGTGGCATAATTCTAACTTGAGAAGAGTACTGCAATTGCGAGGAGATCTTACTTCGTGATTTGATGTTTGTATTCCATTCATTCCAAACACTCTTTTCACCGTACCAGTGAAGGGAAAATGTGGCTAAGTTAGGTACTTTGCAGAAAAAAAAAGATTTCAGTCTATGCATAATACACATATGTTCTTTTTCACTGCATAATGTAACTCTACTCAGGGATTTTAAGATTGTATGATAAATAAATGCTCAATAAACGTTGAGTACTTTTCCTTAGCGAAATAATAAGATTTACAAGTTTGTTTGTTTTTTAAACCCATATATTTTTCTTTTTTCAGCTATTTAAGGGGAAGGTGTCAAGGCTCTTAATTCTATATATCTTCAAACATTTTCTTTTCTGATAATTCGGATAGAATTATTCCCTGGAAATTTTAATTAGAATGCTAGCTACAGTTTTTAAAATTATAACCGCTCAAAATTTGAAGCGAGGTTTCCAAAATTTAATATCATTTTTTTTTCTCAAATGACGTTTTTAGTCATATCTCGCGAGATACTACAAAAACTGCCGAATATTTTTTCATAAAATTCTCAAACCTGCACGAAATAATCCTAATTATTTTTATTTATTTATTTATTTATTTATTTTTTTGTCAAAAAACTTTTTTTTAACTTGTTGTAATTTTAAAAAAATCCATTAGCTAAATGGAAAATAGTTTTAGAAACATAAAAATGTTCTAAATATAAACCATATTCAAATATATTCATTAAATATAAATCAAATTCAGACTAAATATTTTCATCTGAAGTATAATTAGGCCAAAAATATCTAGAATATTTAATAAGTGATTTTAAGTAACCATTGTGTTTTCCCGCCCTTAAATGCACGAAAAATTTAAGGTCCGGGAACAGCAAAATTTTATGATACACCTACGAGAAAGCTGCAAAAGTGGGATTTCTAGGTGATTTTCCGCCAAGATATGACTTGGCTGACTAATTGCATTTTAACATGCGAATGCGGTTTTGAATAATTCTGGAATTTTATCCATGAATTAAATGAGGTCAGTATCGGCACTGCAGCCGCTGTGTCTACATCTGATTGTGTAAATTTGCATACATATGGTCTCTAATATGATAATTAATGAAATGTGTATCACATATAAACATTCCCTTACAGCACCCTACCAATAGCCGAGAGGTTCTGCTCTCAAAGCTGGTAGACGAAAAATACTGTTCGAAATCAATCGTGTCCGTTGGCCTAATCATTCTGAGTTTTCCGTGATTTTTTTCGAACCTTGGAATTCCTTAGCTATTGATTAGGTCCCTTTAGACAGACCCGCCCTTAGAGCGCATATTTCTCGAGTCGATAATTGGCCGTCATAAACACAACCAACGAACCCACGCAGCTTATATGCACGTTCGGCATTTTAAAATTTTAAGCAGTACGGCAACATTCCTTTTATTCCCCTGCATATTAATTTTCTGCAATTTTTTCTATATCTTCATGTAAAAAATTAAATTGATAAAACAATGAAATATATTAAATTTCTTCAGAGATAATTGTGGAGAAACCTATATATTTCCTAAATGTTTGAAAGGAATTGCCTAAATAAAATATAACATTAACAATTAAAATTTTTTTCATCGGCAGTTTTTTGAAAAATTTTTACTCTACTTTAAAATACCTGCTAAAATGATTTTATTTGAAATTTTTGATACAATTTTTGATTGTTGTCAGAACATTCTAAATGAAGGTAGTTCAAATCAGAAATATTTCATTAAATCCATTCTATGATTCTTTTTAACTACGTTATTTAACAAGCTATTCATAAATATTTTTGGGGATTTTTGAATTGCACGAAATATAAAGGAAAAATAAAAATGAATTGAAGAAAACAAATAACATATATTCTTTCCCGGGATTCTGAAAAAAGCCATACAATCATGAAACCTATGTCCAATATTACGTATGCAAGTTTGTGGATTTTATTTTTTCAGTTTTGTTTAGTGCCTGAAGCAAAAGTAATACGATTATCCACGTATAGGAAAAAAGAAATTTCAGCATATTTATTCTCGAAAGTCATTTGTTTGGATGGTTACCTACAACCTTACTTTTTCGTTCTTATGATTAACATTATTTTTAGGAGGGAAATTCATTTTTTCTTTGTTTTATAGATGTAATAATAAAGGGTAATAAATATTTTACATTTTGCGTTTATTATTTAAATAAAAACTGTGTAAAATAGCACTTTTAAATGTTAAACATTTGTGTAGCTTCTTATTATATCATAGATAATCATGTATTAATAAGGGGGCAGTTCATTATTTCAACAATTATGTTTATAAAAGTATGGTTCAAATGATGAACTCACTACATTTTAATGTTGAATTGTCAGAACATAAAAAATAATTAATCTAATTACGTTTTTTTTAAAAAAAATTTAAAAAATGAATTTTGTAAAACCCTTACCATTGTATTAAGTATTAGTATTTTTGCCCATTTTTTTAACACTATCCAATAAAGTTGGAAAATTCTTATGCATTTGGTTTGCCTGCCCGTTTATACACTCTCTAACTCCATTAAATATACTGGAAATTTCATACAATTGATAAACTTTATTTAATGTTGCCTAAACATGATTGGTATAGCATATGAAGAATGTGGAATTAATATTTAATTTACAAATGCGCCCAAAATAATTACATTACATTATGTTATATGGGGGGGAAACGTTTGAAGAGTATTTTATCGACATAATCCTATATTATATGTTCTAAAATTGATATAAATTACCGAAGATTTCTCTACAAAATGATAACGACAGAAGAGGACATTGATAGCATAAGTATTTTATTTACAGGTTCACACAAAATAAATCGATTACAGTAATCTCTTTGAAAAAAAATACGTTGGAATTTTATTTTTAATTTCGGCAGGCGTTTTAAAATTCAACATTATTTTGCATTTTACAAATTGTATATAAATTCTATTCATCATATATACGGCTGCACAAAAGAACTCACGGGCCATTTTGCTTATTGATGCTAACTGCTGAAGGAAAATAGTCATCTAAAATATATATTTACTTCTTAAACGAATTAAATTTTTGCATATATTTAGTAAATAAATAAAATTCTGTATATCTGATAAACGATAATTTTCCTGCTGTAGAAGGGAAATATGAAGTTGGGCTTTCAAGTATGAAATGCATTTTCATATGATTGATATAAATCTCACATTAAACCTAAATAAACGGTACAGTTGTTGCAGTTGTGGTATGTTACGTTATTCGGAATGTGCTGAAAAGTGCTTCATAAGGTATTCCTGAAGCATGATTTTTTAATTCTTGTTTAAGATTTTCAAATGTATGTTACACAAATCAGCGCATGTAATTTTAGATACATATAAATTTTCATCTAATATTATTTTTTATTGAAAAATATAGTGTAAAACGACACAACCTAGCACATTTTCATACATTTTTATCTAAAAAAATAACAAAAAGCCACAAGGCTACTTCGAAGTTCAAGTTTATTATTCCTATAATACAAAACATAAACAAAAATGTTTAAACCTCTATCTCTAATACAAAAAAGCCGTAGCTTTTTGGAACAGGAAACTGAAAAATATATATACTTGATCATGGGCAAAAAGCCGTTTAACTCTTGCTTTTGTGTGGAGAATTGCACTGGTTGCATTAATAAAATTTACTATATGTTGAGATATAATTACTATATGAGTTAAAATGAGGTATCAAAATATTCTCAATAAAGCCTCGCTTTTACCTAGAATGTGTGCCGACAGGTCAAGTTTTAGCCAATCTTATCAAAATATATTATATCACATATTTCCACTTTTGCAATGTTTGTCGCATTATGATGTTGCTGGGAATTTCAGAAGTAATAACTAGTTTTCTACAGTTAAATGTCATCTAGAGAGTTTTTTTATTTATATCAATATTTGCAGTGCAAAAGATGATGCTAAGATAAAAATTACAAAATAAATGCGTTCTAAACTGTGAAACTTAATTTCTTTTTAATAAATGTAAAATAATGTTTATATTTATGCACGTGAAATATCATTAGCTCTAAATACAAATTATTTGTAGTTTTTACTGTCATTTTGCTCTTATAAAATATATTTTATGATTTTTCCATGTATCTCGTTTACAAATTAAATGAAATAATTTCCTTTTATAATCAAATTTATAGCTATTAGGCTGAGTCTAATTATTTTAAAGGTTTGTTACAATATTATTAGCATTTAACGAGATATATATGAAGCACAGCTGTAATAATAGATTTAAAACAACTATATTAGCATATGTACTGCATTCCTTTTAAAAAGTTTTAAGACACATTTTAAAATTTATAATTTTGTCAGGAATGGATATGAAATAGATCACTTAATACTTATTCACACTTTATGTCATTCTTTATATCTTGAAAATTTCACAAAAGTGAAAGTTCTTAAACTCCTTGTCGGTAAACTTTCATAACTCTAGATAATTACAATTAGAATATTAGCCACACATACATTTGCTTTTGTATCTCGAACAAGATAAATTAAAGTATAAGTAAGTCACTCATCTTAAACCGCTTTTGATAATGTACTTTTGTATTTCAAAGTAGTATAAATACTTTTAATATTTTTTTAAGTACCTTCAATCTCTAAAGACTTTACTTCCAGAAGAAGGATTTTTTAAAATTTTCTGTAATTTACCAATTAAATGTTTTTTTCCAAACGCTCGGAGAAACATTTTCAATACTGAATGAATAAGAGTCTCCCTTTACGACCACGTACGTGTAGCTTAGATTAATGACGCTGATCTCGCTTACGTATGTGTAAATTAGCATGTTCATTTGCGACACGAGTTTATGCTAATTCTTGGGTGTGACATGTAGCCTGCAACAGCGCCAAATTTCCCTTTTACATTGTGTTTTGAACCTTTTTATTCAGAATCATTTTTCATACAACACCAATTATCCTCTTATCAACTTATTGTTATTCCGGTAATTACAAGGAACTACATTAGACTATGAATAGCATCAGTTTGAAAATATATTATTTATTGTGTTTTTTATCTTAATTAAAAAATTGCTTTACCTTAATAATGATTTAAGTTAAGGTCTAATATCTCCAGAAAACACACATAATAATCATTTTATTATTGATATCTTTAAATTAAAACTGATTTAATAAATCGGTATTTATAACACCTTCTTCCAAATTTGATATAAGAGTAATTCGATTGATTAAGAAAAAAAATGATATGGAAATGTTAGAACAGTGTGAATAAATATACACTGTAAAAGATTTCTGTAAAAACACAGAAAAAAGCGCAATACTCTCTGTAAATTTACATTACTTCTCGGTTAAAAGCCTTCGATCGAATTTCTCAGTCATCTTTTTACCGACATTTGCCTTATATTACATGTAATGTCTGTAAAGATTTTGTCTTTATTTCAAGATATTTTAATATTTGTTAAAACGTATAATTCAAAATACACGTTTATAAAGTTAGTTTACAATTTTATTTAAAATATTAAATTTTTGAATGCCCTTTTTTAAAAAACTTAGAATAATTTAAAAAGGGAAAAATCATCTCCTCGATGTTAGTGTGGATTTTTATTGGTTTTTCCCCCACTGAATCATAATATAATTATCTTGAACACAGTGACGAAAGTTCCTTCAGCTCAGTCAGTAGAGTTCTCTTGAATTGCCACAGAAGCCTCGGGTTCGAACCCCAGTATGGTTAGCAACATATTGCGCAAAAAATAAGTGATACAACAGTTGAAAATTATTTGAAAAATTCAAATTCATTTAGGCTCTCTTAAAATTGAGTGACTCACTGATTTTGAAACTAAATTAAATTATTGTTATTAAACATACATTTACGGAGTCATTGAAGTTTACTAAATTGGAAATTGAAATAAATAGTTAATATTAAAAGTAAATAAATTCACAGAGTCTTGAGAATTTTTAAGGATGTTAATTTTTAAATTCTATTGTAAATTTGCCGAATAAATTATCTGTTATTTAACTTAATTTCTCTCTAATCTCTGTCATTTTACATAAGGCTTAAGATTATGGATCTCCTTTAAATTCTCTGTAATTTCTGAGTATAACATTTAACAGTGTACTGTCGTCTTACTTGTAAAAGAGAAATGTTATGTATTTGCAAATTTTTTACGTAATATTTTTTATAAGGACAAAAACTATACTTAGGTAAAAGGTTGAGAAAAAAAAAGAAAACGTTAAAAAATATTTAGCTTCGACTATTTCACTGATATATCTAAATATGATTTTGCAAATTACTTCGTATCTTTCTCTATAATTTTATAAACAACAATCCATATTAAAAGTAAATGGATTAAGTAAATTTTACATTGAATTAACTTTAATTATATTTAGTAGTACCGTCAGAAATAAAAGGTAAAATAACTCAAGTGTCGAATATGAATTTGAAGATGGTAATTTATAGTAAATATCAGAAATAAAAAGTACTTTTCACATTTTAAAGATAATTGGATATTTCTATAATTTTGAAGAAAAAAGCAGTGACAGTCGGCTCTCAATAATTAGAAATCGATTAAATCGAATCTTCGCTTTATTCGAATTAAACATGAAGTCCCGAATGATGACAGAAATGAAATGAGGATTTTCAATGACTGAATAACATTAAAAATTTTCATTTATTAGAACTTATTCTCTCTTGACTTCGTTTATTTCGAACTAACGACAATTTCGATTTTTTATTTTTTCTTATTTACTTACGGACTTCAGATAAATCAATTGAGTTTTTTTTTTTTTCATTTTTATGAAAATTTTTTGAACTAAAATACAGATAATTCCATGCATTTGATATCCGCTTTCTTAGTGCCCTGTGTTTCCATCAATGACATCTCAACCCTCTCTGCCGTTGTGATTGTTCCCAATCCCTAAATAAGTTAATGTATTTATATCTTTTAACTTTATATTAAGTCATGTTCTAATAATAGCAAAGGAAATAAATTAAAAAAATACTATAACATTACTTCCTTTGTAATAGAACCTTTAAACATATCCTTTAAACATATTAAACAAACACACAATTCCTTTAAACATAATTTCCTTTTCAAATTGAACTCCGGGTAATTCGAACATTTCTTGTGTTCATGAAGATTTCGAATTAACGAGAGTCGATTATATGTTTAAATGCAAAAAAGCAAAAAATAAATGAAACATTAAAAAAGAATAATAAATAAACAAACCTTATTAGCTGTTTTTGAAAAGTTTCGGAATAGTATTTTTAAAAAGTCAAATACTGAAGGTACATCACTTAAATGTTTCTTAATTCTAAATAAAAAAAATATTTTATTAATTTAATTAAATTCCGAGTAACTTAATATTCACTTTCGACTATATGATTTATGAAAATGCTGAGAGGCATACTAAGTGAACAACGTAAACATTCAAAATTAAAATTAAAGAAATTTATATTCAGGGTTTACACTACTTATGCTAGGTTTGAAGCAATTTATAATCTTCACTCAGTAAATTGCTCTTACATTTATGTAAGGCATTGCTTCTATTTTTAATCTCCAAAATTGAATAGAAAAAAATTGTAGAGTTTAAAAGAATTTTTTTAAAAATTAAATAAATACAGTAAGTCTGAAAGAAAAGTTAAAATGAGACAGTATTCTTTCTTTTTTTCCATAGATAAACAGTTCGCACAAAAATGTTCTTCGTAATTGTGTTTGCCTAAATTGAAATTTTTTACTGTTATTGAAAAATACAGTCAGCATATAAAGAGTAAAAATTAAAATGATTCAAATCGAGTACATGAATTTTAAGATTGGAAAATTTAAAGAAAATAGGAGAAACTAAAAGATTGCTTTTCACATTTGTAAAATATTTGGACATGTCTGTAATTTTTGCAGAAAAAAATAAGTATGTCTAAATACGAAAAAGAAAAATTTGAAACATTTAACTTTTAGGCTGTTTTTGAAACGTTTCAAAAAAGCATTTTTTTAAATGTCTTCTTAAATTACTGAAAGTTTATCTATTAAAAATTTTCTAATTATAAGTAAAAAAGGATTTTATAAACTTAATTAAACTCCGAGTAACTTAATATTCACTTTCGACTCTATGATATAAGAAAATGCTGGGAAACATCCTAAATGAATACCGTAAACATTCAAAATTAAGATTAATGAAATTTATATTCATAGGTTACACCGTTTGTGCTAGGTTTACAGCAATTTATAATCTTCACTTAGTAAATTGTTCTTGCATTTAAGTATGGCTTTGCTTCTGTTTTAATTTCCTAAATTGAAAAGAGGAAAAGAAGCTGGTGTATAATTTAAAAGAAGTATTTTTTATAGTAAATGCAGAAAATCAGAAAATAAAATTAAAATGAGACAATATACTTTTTGTTTTCCGGAGATAAACAGTTTGCATAAAAATATTATTCATATTTTTTTTACCTTTAAGTTATTTCTGAATTAATGAAAATGCGCTCATTTCTTACTATAATCTTTGTTAAAGAAAATTGCTTCGATTCGTTCAAACATTATTATTAGTAATAATAATAAACTATGTTCCAAAATTTTCACACTTTTCTCTTATTTTTGGCGTAATCAATATCTAGCGTTACAATTTAGGGACATTTTAGATTTTAATAAATTTGTATTATTTACTTCTTTTTTATAACATGAAATATGAATGGAACAATTATTTGTAAAAATCTTATCTATAAAAGCAGAAGATGAATATCTATTTGTTTTAAATGAGGGCTTCTTTCGGTATTTATAAATGCCTAATTTTTACTTTCTTCTATCCTTACAAGAAGAAGGTATTGCATTTGTGGAAAAAAATCGATTTCCTGTTTTGATAATATTTTACATTTCTGGAGGCCCGAAACGGGATTTAATGGTTCTTAGAAAATGTCTATCTTTGAGTCTATCTGTAACGCCGTGCTTGTATGTCACAAAAATTTTGTGGACGATCAATGTCAAAAAATAATGGGCGGAATTTCAGATAATTTTAGATACAGTTAGACCTTGATATAAACGGAGGCTGATTAGATTTTATGTATATCGCTCAGAAGTTTGTAATGCTATGCTGTATTTTTCACAATTTTTACAATAGCCCTACATCATGAACTAATGTATGGATTTTTATGAAACTTTAGATTAAGTTATTCCTTGATAAAATAAAGTGTTGATTACATTTTTGGTGCAAATCGCCCAAAAGGTGATTCTGCAATGCTGTATTAATTATTATTATGACAATCGCTCTATCTCAAGAACTAATACACGTATTTTCATCAAACTTCATATTTAATTAGTCCTTGATAGAGATTAATGATGTTTAGTTTTTGTTGTAAACCATCTTACAGGTGGCGCTGCTATGCTGCGTCTTTCACGATTTCGCAATAGCTGTATCTGAAGAAATAATGTGTGGATTTTCATGAAACTTCAGATTCAACTAGTACCTGATAATAGTTCATGCTTGTTAGTTTTTGTTGTACACTAACGAACAGAGGCAATGTTATACAGAATTTGTTTTTGAAGATTTTGCTTTAGCTTTACTTCAGATACCAATGCACGAATTTACATCAAACTTAAGATTCAGTTAGCCTAAATAAGTTGTTTGCTGACTAGATTTTGATGTTAAACAGCAACCAATGGTGCTGCTATTCTGAATCTTTCAAGACTTATTGATGTTTATAATAAAGAAGAAATTTTTGGGAGTATTACAACCAAGTATTCAAGATGGCGAAATGTGAAAAGTAAGTGTTTTTTTCTTATCATTCATACAAAAAAGTCATAATCTTAGCTTATAAATTGATTTCATATGCAGTAATACTTTAACATTTGCAGAAATATTTTTCTCGAGTTTTGATTATTCCAGAATACTTAACACGATTTTTTGCGATTTTAATTTTCTTATTATCTTAAATAATGCATTTTTACTAAATAACTCGGTTTGTTTTGCTAATTACATAAAACAATTTGACACCAGAGAATTGCGTTGTACTTTTTACCATACGTTCATTAAACTTCAACTCTTATATTGAGGCAAATTAGAAGTCAGTAATTCCTAGAAACACGAAAAGCAAATTGATTGTTAAACTGAAAAAAATAAAAATTTTTAGCTGAACTGAAAAATTGTCCGCAAAAATATTATCAAATTTTTAAAATTTTAAGAACAACTTGTTACGAGAGCAATAGAATTTGATCCTTAATAAGTGAGAAATCTAAAATTTAAAACTAAAATCGAGACTGCTGTTTCTCCTGATATGAAAAGCACCTCTAAAAATATAAAATCATAGTTGTGATAGATAGGGAAATTTCAGTTTAAATACCAAAGTCGACAACACTGTATAAAAAATCAATAAACCTACAGATATAAAGTTACCGAAATCTGTATACTTACCAACATTTTATTTGTACACTGTACAAGAAAAAACTTAAATCTACAAAACTATTTTTTGTAAAACTACAGAAATCTGTAACTTTAGAAAAGAATCTATTAAAAGTACAGTTAGCTTACTACACTTTTATCTGTAACCTGGATTGAATTCTTGGATTTACTAAGCAAATCTTAATAACGTTACACACTTTTTGATTTTCAGTGCAAACCTACATCTGTTATATGATGTCTGTTATAAGAAGTTATAAGGTGTCCAGAGGTAATAACGCCACGTTAAAGGTCTATCATTTTTCATGGTTCAGCTTTATCAGCTTTATCAGCTTTACCAGGTTTTATCTGTAACCTGGGTTGAATTCTAAGATTTCGTAAACAATTCTTAGTAACATTAGAGATTTTTGTTTTTCAGTGCAAACCTACATCTGTTGTAAGATGTTTTCTAAGTTATAAGGTGTTCTGTGGTTATAACGCCACATTAACGTTCTGTCAATTTTCATGGTTCAGCTTTAGACATTTTTTAAAGAAATGTAGGATTCAATACAGCAACTTATTCACAGTGCATGCAAGAAAGGTTATTTAAGCAGATATGAATTCATAAAATGGAATGGTGTCATTACTTGACCAATGCTATTTAGCGTTATTACCCACGTATGTGGGTAATAACGTCATGAAAACAGTGCTGTACATTTTGACATTTGACAGGTAATTGCTTCGAGTCCTATAGCAGCTGCAGCTTTCGTTTCGAATAATGTACACAGAAACAACCAGAAATCAGTACATTTTTTATTTCCTTTATATATTACATATAAATATCACTATAAAGGGGCAACACAGCATCCATGTCTTCCCCGGATTCAAACCAGTCCTTTTCGGCTTGAAAGTAGCTGCCAACAATGCTATAAAATAAAATAGTATAACACCATGTAAATAATCCAATTTTAAAAATAAAACTTTATAGATCTAGAAATTGACAATTTTTTCTTGATTGTCATTAATTGCGATACCAAGACACAGTTATAATCATTTGATATTTTGTTTTGTTGACATGTTTATAGCAATAAAATTTTAAATAAACAAAATTTTTAATTGTAATTTTTCAAGTGGTTGATCAGAAGACAGAAAATATTCGAAAAGCTAAAAACGGTTGACATAAACATGAAGAAAGTGGATTAAACTTAAATAAAAAATAAATAAAAAAATAATGTTTACGCTTTCTAATTAAAAGAAATAATCATAAAATGGCTCATATTACAACAGACAGTTGTCAATAACTTCACAATACATTGTTAAAACTAATGATAAGACTTTGCACAACTAGGGATGAATGGCTTGTCTCACTGGCGACAGCCCTAGCGAAGCCAGAATGGCACATTTAATTAGGGTGAAAAGATGGCACCTTTAATCCAGAGTGCCCAATTATAAAAAATATATAAACCGACTTTTGGCCCTCGAAGGATTTGAACCTATAACGTCTGATTTCAAGCTTAGCGCTCTAACCGCTCGGCCATCGAGCTCACTTTCAAAGTCTCTGTGAAACGTTCAAATGTCCTGAAATTCAAAGGTTGCTTTATATAAAAAAGCTCGAGAAAATTAGCCATCCGAAGTTCTAAACGAAATTGGGATAGCGCATAGCAATGATAGTCATCGTAGGGAGAAATCGCTATTTTGATCCACCAATGACGGCGAGTTGAAGAAGAAGGATATAAATCACAGAGTATGCGCAAATGACTTAGTAGTGAAAATCTTCCAACGGTATGCATTGAGCGGCACCCTAATTAGCGTCAATCACCCATTGAGGGATCAAACGGCATCCCAAACATATTAACCCCATACAAGAATGCGAGTGTCAAATGGTAACTCTTTTTCACCCCTGGGCGCCAAATGCAACTAGTTTGTCACCTTTATTTTTAACAATTTATCTGAACTAACATTAAAACGACATGTCATATCTAGTGCCATGTTTAAATTCATATCTGTCTCAAACGTCACAACATTAAAAATTTTGATTAATTACTACAAGGTTATCAACTACTGGTGTAATCATAATATTCTTTGTGTTTAAGTTTTATTTTTATTTATTTATTTATTTATTTTGCATAATAGAACTATTTAAAAATAAAATTATTCATATTTCCAAAAGGTTTATAAAGAAAAAAAAAAGACGTATAATTGATTATTGGACTTGATATTTTTATTAGTGTATTCTGTCTCTTTAAATAGCCTTTTTAAAGCACATTCTTCGCATAGTGTGCAACTTTTACACGAAAAACAGTGTTTTAAGATAAGCTTCAACATTGGATTTATTTAAACGCATCCAAAAAAATGTATTATCTTAGAAAATTGGACAAAGAGAACCTTAAATGGCTTAAGTTATAATATATGTAGCATACATACTTATGCACATCATCTTACCTTTGACGCAGTCACATTTATCTGCAAATTGTGAAACTTTCTATTTAAAATTTGACATAAATCATGAGCTAAACTATCTAAGAAATGTTTTCAATTGTAAATATGAGTTCATATTTGAAGGATAATGTTGGATTGTACCAGTAAGCTAAAAATTCGAATTCAGAAGTTGGAAAACTAATCCATACCATTTAAAGAAAGTTTTACTCTGTGTATGTGTAGTATATGTGTCTGTCAGCGATGGTTAGAAAATTTGTATCATGTTGAAGCTGAAAATTTGTGTTGGGTTATCCCAAATATCTCCTGATGCATCTGAGACACATAATTTGAATTTTATAAGGATTAATTGTATTAAAAATTTTAATTTGCTATTCCCTCTCATTATAAAAACATCGAGTTCATAACCAGGCTTATCTTGTTCACCTACTTTATATCCAAAGTACGTGTGATAGGCAGTCTTTATTAGTGGCGTGAAAGCGCATTGATGATTTTTGAAAGTTAGCTCCCAGCAGACATTAACGCATGCTCTAGACATGTTTTACATATTGTAGAGGAAAACAGGATAATTATAATCAAAATTTAATTAAAAAGTCTTACAGAACAAAGAAATAGTAGTACACTTGCCCCGAAAGTTTTAACTGTCATGGATTTGCCCTAAAGTCAAACACTGTGGGGGTGGCTAGAGCTGTCTGTTCAAAGTCGCTAAGGTAAAACTTATAAGCGGGATATCTGTTTCTACTCTCTTGCTGTATCTTCTATCTTTGTAATATGAAAAAGGAATGTTTGTGCAAATCAAATACACGAAAAGGATTTATTTAATATAATTATAATGCCTATACGATGCCTACATACTCCGAAACGTATAAATGAAATTTCTCAAAATTGGAGGGTGATAGAAATTTTTACAAACATATACTTTTTCAACAGCTTGAAATCTATAAGAAATACTCAACGTAAATAGAGTAACAGAAAATTCGTTAAAATTTTTTTATCAGTGTTATCAGTAAAAAATAATTTCGATATATGGATAAAAATATTTCCTGCATATTAAATGCTTTTATTCATAATATTATAAATTAAAACTACTAATATTAATTCATGTGTTTTCAAGAAGCTGGGGATTGAAAAAAACACAGTATGGATAAGTTATTGAGTTGCAGTTTCTTTATTTAAATCAATATTGTGCGGATCAAATTTACAATGAAATATTGTTGATTAATAAAGTGATATTTCGTCATATGGCACTATTGTTAGGTAGAAAATGAATTTTGAAACTGACCATGTGTCTCTCACGGACGATACAAATATGTAAAGGCACAGTGAATAAATTGAGGACTTCATTTTGTTAGAGAGAAGGGTAAGTTATTCATATGATCACGAACGCATCTTAGTTATTGCGATGTGTGGAAAACAATTCACGAAGAACTGCACACATCAAATGGCTCAACATGCTTCCTTTCAACCTACTCCTTCATCTCGAGTTGCGTTTGAGGAATCTAAGCCATGTGGCTTTGAAATTTTGACACAATCATATGATCTAGCTCTAAGATATTTTTTATTATTTGCAAAACTGGAGAAAACATTCGGTGACAGTTTCATTGTACCACAAATGAACTGAAAAGCCGGCTTTCAACCCAATCTGAAAAATATTTCAATGATGGTCTTAGAAAGGTTTTAAAAAATACTTGAGAAATTCATAACATTGGATATTGACTGTATAAAGAAGACATAGCAGTTTTTTCCTAAATTATTTTCTAGTGGTAATAAAAATTATCCGATACCTCCAACATTGTACCGCCCATTTCTATTTTAGGCACAGTTATTATGAGCGTGTTTATTGGTAAATGCATTTTTTGAACCGATTTTTCACGCAATCAATAAAAACGCATTTTAGAAAAAAAAAAGAATTGAAAATATAAGATCATAAAAAAATAATGTTGAATAAAGAATTGCATCAGGGGCTCGGGCAGGTCAGCTAGTATAAGTATAGGTAGTAAAAGCTAGTACATGGAAAGTACAAGTATAGGACAAAATAACTGGAGCACCTAGTTCCAAGTGTGTCGTGCTTCAACAGTCCAACACCGCATTTTTACGCGTCGCAACAGTCTACCACATTGTAGTGACAAAAGGGAATGTATCAGACGAGGATTTCAAGGTGTAAAAGTTGCATGAAAATATTCTATTCACGGTACGCATCATTATGTCCAACCTGTCCAACGTTGAAAGATGCATGATTATTGGAGCTAGCTTCGATGGTGTGTCCGTACCTATAACATCCATCCTTTAAAGTTTTTCATGAACCAATCCATCGATGTTTATAACATTCGGCACAAAATTGGGTAATATGGCCTTTGGAAAGCAGAACGGTGTGCTAAATTCGAAAATAATTCGATTAATAAAGAAAAGCATTGAAGGGGACAGTTGCCCGAAAACGCAAGACTACATATTCACAGATAGCCTCCGAAGTGAGCAACGATTTTCATAATTACCAATACTACTCATTGATTGTTACGTGCTACGAACATTCAAGGCAGAGTAGTCATTACAAAACTGTTTATTTCACTGTAGAATGTTATAAAATGACGACAGTTGTGCTAAGATGACCAAAACTGAACATAACAGTAAAGGGAACAGCTAATCTGGTCGAAATAATCATTATATGCAGCATTTCAGGCTGTCGTATATGAGTTCGTCTTTTTTACACCGTCAGAAGCAATTCATGTTGAACGCTCGTATCCTAGCATGAAGCATGGGGAAGGGAATTGTTATTCTGTGGAGAGTGATATTTTGGCATGGCTTGAGACCACACATAGTCCTAAAAGAGAGGGTCGCAGAGGAGCATTATCCTGGAGAAGAGCGAGTATTATCCCTTTTTTCCAAATTAACAATGTCCCTGTTGCATATTTCAGATGTGTATATTGCTGGGACGATTATTGTTTCTAAACCAATAGGACAGCGTCATTATCACGGTCAAGTACACGTCCACACAGTTTGATTGACAGGAACTCGTGGACAATTGTCGGTGCTAATTATAACGATAATCTGTTGCGGATGAAAGGGAGCTGACTGGCTGAATGGTTAGAGCGTCGAGCTTGAAACCGGATGATATGGGCTCGAGTCCATCGCGGGCCAAGAGTCCGTTGGTGATTTTTTTTTTTTTTTTAATTATTGGAGGCTGGGTTTTATTAATAAATAAGACATTTAAAAAAAATATTTTAAACCCTTTTAATATTCTAAATATCGTTCCAAAATGATTTATATATATATTAAACAAATGGGAAAAAAAGTATTCTGCGAAAATATCCGTATAAGCAAAATTCTTACTTTAATTTTTATTTATTTATTTATTTATTTATTTATTTCAGGATCAGAGGAAGTATAATTTCTAATTGAAGTAAATAAAATTCAGTCATTTTGAAAAAAAAAATTCCTTCGTACCTTTAATTTTTAATTACCGAGTACAAATTCAAACAATCCGAGTACAAATAAATAATAAACACACACGATCAATTGTCCACGAGTTCCTGTCAATCAAACTGTGTGGTCGTGTACTTGACCGTGATAATGACGGTCTCCTATTGGTTTAGAAACAGTAATCGTCCCAGCAATATACACATCTGAAATATGCGTCCCTGTTCACATGGCTCGCTGAGTTCAAACATGATTAGACGAGTAAAACAACCAAGTGAATCATCGCATGTAGTTTGAAAAAAGCTTAGTCTTCCTTTATCATGTGCAAAATGTGCCTGCTTCTAATTTGCAATGAGAAGTAAAAATGACTAAAAAAATATTATTATTATTATTTTGAAAAACTTAATTAGCACTTCTGAATTTTTTAAAATTTATTTAAGAAAGGTAAATATTCTATACATGTATGGGTCGATAACCTTTTTTCTTCAGCCAAGTTCCATATTTTGCGAGTAAAATGACTGTGACCAACAGCAACAAATATCATCTAAAAATTGCGTTTTTAAAATTTTTTTAGTTTGATATCCAAAAATAAATAAAATAAATAAATATGTATTAAAAACCAAATGGTTAAAAAATATTAAATAAAAATCTGTAAAATATTTATAATAAATCAGTAAATTTATACATTAGGGAAAACATTAAACTTAAAAAAATAATAGTATACAGTTGAGATTAAAATTTTTTTCACAAATCTTGCGCAATCCAAAAGACATTTTCGTTTGTTTTTCTTGAAAATTTTTACGATAATTTTATGTACACACTAAAATTAACAAAATCCTAGCAACCTACTGAATATACATTAATAATATAAATTTTTAAATCAAGAAAATGAAATACTAAAAATAGGAATTTTAAAATAAGAGAATGACTTCATAAAACTTCATTAAAAGTAACTTGTTGTAAGGAAAGAAAAAAAATGAACGTATAAATATTTTCGGAGCTTTACATTGTAAATATAATTCAAAATGAAATATTTATAAAAGGGTACAGAATGTGCCGAAAGTAGAAACATGGCTCATGAAATAAAGCTAGGGAATTTAATATTAAAAAACAAAACTAATGCTTATAAAAGATACATTTTGATATAAACTTCCATCCTCTTAAATCTCTTTTCAAAGTTTAATAATAATTAAATAAAATTAAGGTATCGTAAAAGAAAGTGATTATATATCTATAGATATGCGTTCCGACTTTTAAAGATTTGCCTACATGAGTATTTTTGTACATTTCTTTAATAGTTAAGTTTTAAATATGTTTTTTTTATATATAATTTGATTCTAAAATTAAAAATATAAGAAAAAACAAAAGAAATGAGTTACAGAAAGTAAATAAAACTTGAATACTACAAAAAATCATAAATAAATTAGAAAATATTTTAAAAATATACTTTAAATTAAAAAAAAATAAAAAATGAAGATATTTTTAATGCTTTCTCTTATTATATTAAAATAGATTTTCCAATAAGACGCTGTCTGATTAATGATTTTTAACAAGAGTCTGAAATGGGTAGGATTCAATCTGCAAAAGTCATTTTAAACTGCTAAAATAACTCTGGAAAAACTCAATAATTTGTTTTCGACAAACAAAATGGCATCCTACATGACATAAAAAATGAGATAAAAAAGTAATAAGGAATTATTATCAGTTTAGAATTTTCTTTTCAAATTTGCCATAATAAAGCTGTTAAGTAACTTGTAGTGTTGTGTGGTCTCCTGTGTAGTTTTCTCATATGTTACCTTGTTAATGGAGGATTCAACTTGGATTCCATGCTCACTTTCACCAATTTTACTCTAACATTGTATAATAGTTTATTATATGTAACTAAGTTTTATCCAGGTACTTACACATATGTACTTTAACCACTTAATCGTGGCGACAGGACATTCATGGGCTGCAAGCATCACGGCTTTTATTCAGAAATGTTTGATTCCCACCAATTTTAGAACATAGAGTAATTGCGTTATTCTCGTATCATTTTACTTTAGTGTTAGAGGAATAAAAACCCTGTTCGAATTAATTCTTAGAAGAAATCATTTCATGAATTTGAAGAAGGTTTCTAGCATTTAAGCTTTCTCTTTAGGGGTATCGGGACTCTTGAAATTAGAAAAAAAAATTAAAATTAGATCTTAGGAGCCACCGTTATACTTACCCAACATGGATATGCATAGTATAATATAGGAAAATATAGTATGTGAAAACCATTTACAAAAAACATCGCAATTCCAAATTAAAATTAAAATTTATATTTAAATATTTTTAATACATAGTAATGCTCTATTACGAAATTGTGGTTCCTACATGATTATCCCTTCGACGAAATTCGAAAAATAATATAAATCACCAAACTATTGGTAAATTATTCAGGTAATCATAAGGAGCTACATGTGACTCTGAGCAGCATCAGTTTAAAAATACACTGCTCAAAAGAATTAAAGGATATTTGAAGTTTTATATAAAATAAAGATATAAACGAAATTTTTTTTGCCGAAAATGGAAGAAGGGAATCGCAAATGCAAATTTTTCTGGTTTTCAAACTGTGGAGTATGCAAATTTTGAGTTCTACGTCAAAAACGGCGCTTCAGCGGCAGCGAATGACATTTGACTTTCAACTGGATAAAAGACATTCTAAATGAGCACCATAAACATTGAAAATTAAGATTAATGAAATTTGTATGTTGAGGTTACACCATTTATGCCAGGTTAACACCAATTTATAATCTTCACTTAGTAAATTCCTTTTACATTATGTATGGTGTTGCTTCTGTTTTTAATTTCCTAAATTGAAAAGAGGAAAAAAAACGCTATTATATAATTTAAAATATAGTAAATAATAAAAATAAACTTTGTAAAGTTTAAAAGAAATGTTTAAAAAAATAATAAATACAGTAAGTCTGAAAGAAAAGTTAAAATGAGACAATATTCTTTCTTTTTTTCCATAGATAAACAGTTCGCACAAAAATGTCCTTCATAATTGTGTTTGCCTACATTGAAAATTTTTAATGTTGTTAAAAAATACAGTCAGAATATAAAAAGTAAAAATTAAAATAATTCAAATCAAGAACATGAATTTGAAGATTGGAATTTAAAGAAAATAGGAGAAATTAAAAGATTGTTTTTCCCATTTGTAAAATATTTGAATATTTCTTGGATTTTTGCAGAAAAAAATAAGAATGTCTAAATACAAATAAGGAAAATTTGAAACATTCACCTTTTAGGCTGTTTTGGAAATGTTTCAAAGAATTTAAAAAAAAGTCGTTTTAAATTACTGAAAGTTTATCTATTAAACTTTTTCAAATTATAAATGAAAAAACATTTTATAAACTTAATTAAACTCTTAATAACTTAATGTTCAATTTCGACTTTATGATTTATTAAAATGCTAAGAGACATCTAAAATGTACGCCGTAAACATTCAAAATTAAGATTAATAAAATTTATGTGCATAGGTTACACCATTTATGCTAGGTTTACAGCAATTTATAATCTTCACTTAGTAAATTGCTCTTACATATAAGTATGGCGTTGCTTCTGTTTTTAATTTCCTATATTGAAAAGAGGAAAAAACGTGGGTGTAAAATTTTAAAGAAGTATTTTTTATAGCATATATATATAAACATTCAAAATTAAGATTAATGAAATTCGTATGGCGAGGTTACACCATTTATGCCAGGTTAACAGCAAATTATAATCTTCACTTAGTAAATTGCTCTTACATTATGTATGGTGTTGCTTCTGTTTTTAATTTCCGTAATTGAATAGAAAAAAAACTTTGTACAGTTTAAAAGAATTGTTTAAAAATAATAATAAATACAGTAAGTCTAAAATAAAAGTTAAAATAAAATAAAAGTTAATATTCTTTCTTTTTTTCCATAGATAAACAGTTCGCACAAAAATGTCCTTCATAATTGTGTTTGCCTACATTGAAAAATTTTAATGTTATTAAAAAATACAGTCAGAATATAAAGAGTAAAAATTAAAATAATTCAAATCGAGAACATGAATTTGAAGATTGGAATTTAAAGAAAATAGGAGAAATTAAAAGATTGTTTTTCACATTTGTAAAATAGTTGGCTATTTCTGTAATTTTCGCATAAAAAAATAAGTATGTCTAAATACAAATAAGGAAATTTTGAAACATTTACCTTTTAGGCTGTTTTTGAAATGTTTCAAAGAATTTTAAAAAACGTCGTCTTAAATTGCTGAAAGTTTATCGATTAAAAATTTTCAAATTATAAATGAAAAAAACATTTTATAAACTTAATTAAACTCCGAATAATTTAATGTTCACTTTTGACTATATGATTTATTAAAATGCTAAGAGACATCTAAAATGAACACCGTAAACATTCAAAATGAAGATTAATAAAATTTATGTGCATAGGTTACACCATTTATGCTAGGTTTACACCAATTTATAATCTTCACTTAGTAAATTGCTCTTACATATAAGTATAGCGTTGCTTCTGTTTTTAATTTCCTAAATTGAAGAGAGGAAAAAACGCGGGTGTATAATTTTAAAGAAATATTATTTAAAGAAAATGCAGCAAATCTGAAAATAAAGTTAAAGCGAGACAATATACTTTTTCTTTTCCATAGATAAACAGTTTGTAGAAAACTGTTACTCATAATTTTCTTTACCTTTAAGTTATTTCTGAATTAATGAAAATATGTTCATTACTTACTATACTCCTTGTTAAAGAAAATTGTTTCGATTCGTTCAAACAATATTAGTAGTAATAATACTAAATTATGATTCAAAAATTTTCACACATTTCAAAATTCACATTTCTTTTATTTTTTGCGTAATCAATATCTAGTGTTCCAATTTTGGGACATTTCAGATTTTAATAAATTTGTATTATTCAGTTTTTTAAGAACATGAAAACTGAATGGAACAATTATCTGTAAAAGTCTTATGTATAAAAGCAGAATATGGGTAACTAATCGTTTTAAATGGAGGCTTTTTTCGGTGTTTATAAATGTCTAATTTTTACTTTTTTCTATCTTTACAAGAAGAGAGTATTGGATTAGTGGAAAAAATCGAATTCCAGTTTTGATGAATTTATACATTTCAGGAGGTCCGGAACTCCTTTTAGTGGTTCTTAGAAAATGTCTATTTGTGAGTCTATCTGTAACGCCGAGCCTGTATGTGACAAAAATTTTGTGGACGCTCAATGCCAAGAACTAATGGACGGAATTTCAGAAAACTTTAGATTTTGTTACAGCTTGAAATAAAAGGAGGCTGATTAGTTTTTGTGTCTATCGCTGAGAAGTTTGCGCTGCTATGCTGTCTTTTTCACAATTTTTACAATAGTTACATCAAGAACTGATGAATGGATTTTTATGAAGCTTTAGATAAAGTTATTCCTTGATAAAATTAAGTATTGATTACATTTTGGTGCAAATCGTTCAAAAGGTGATAATGCGATATTGTATTAATTATTATTATCACAATCGCTCTATCTCAAGAACTAATACACGTATTTTCATCAACCTTCATATTTAATTAGTCCTTGATAGAGATTAATGATGTTTAGTTTTTGTTGTAAACCACCCTACAGGTGGCGCTGTTATGCTGCGTCTTTCACGATTTCACAATATCTGTATCTGAAGAAATAATGCATGGATTTTCATGAAATTTCAGATTCAACTAGTACCTGATAA
The DNA here is from genome assembly GCA_964019185.1 of Maratus speculifer. Lineage (NCBI taxonomy): Eukaryota > Metazoa > Arthropoda > Arachnida > Araneae > Salticidae > Maratus > Maratus speculifer. The sequence goes on along the minus strand of OZ025294.1, from coordinate 374,455,178 downwards.
TAGTTGACGCTTGTTAGTTTTTGTTGTACACCAACGAACAGAGACAATGTTATACAATTTTTTTTTAATAATTTACTTTAGTTCTACTTCAGATACCAATGCACGAATTTTCATAAATCTTCAGACTCAGTTAATAGTCTAAATAAGTTGTTTTTTGAATGGATATTGATGTTAAACAGCAACCAATGGTGCTGCTATGCTGAATCTTTCAGGACTTATTGATGTTTATAATATAGAACAAAATATTGGGAGTATCACAACCTACTATTTTAATATGACGAAACGTAAATAGTAAGTTTTTTTTTCTTATCAATAATACAAACAAAAAAGTCATAATCGTAGATTATAATTCGCTTTGATATGCAGTAATACTTTAACATTTTCAAAATTAAATTTCGCGGTTTTTGATTATTCCAGAATACTTAACTCGATTTTTTGCGATTTTTTGTCTTCAATAATGTATTTTTACTTAATAACTCGGTTTGTTTTCCTAATTACATAAAGCTATTTGACACCAGAAAACTGCGTTGTATTTTTGTTGAAGTTCCGAGAACTTCACCTCTTATTTTGAGGCAAATTAGAGGTCAGTAATTCCTAGAAATATGAAAAACAAATTGATTCTTAAATTGAAAAAAAAATCAAAATTTTTAGCTCAACTGAAAACTTGTCTGCAAACTTATTATGAAAGCTTTTATAATTTTAAGAACAACTTGTTAAGAAAGCAATAGAATTTGGTCCTTAATAAGTGAGAAAGCTAAAATTTAAAACTAAAATCGGGACTACTGCTTTTCCTGATATGGAAAGTACCTCTAAAAAAATAAAATCAAGGTAGTGTTAGATAGGGAAATTTCTGGTTAAATATCAAATTATTATATCACTGTAAAAAAAAAAAAAAATCTGTAAATCTACAGATATAAAGTTTCCGAAATCTGTATACTTATTAATATTTTATTTGTACACTGCACAAGAAAAAATGTAAATCTACAAAACTATTTTTTGTAAAACTACAGAAATCTGTAACTTTACAAACGAATCTATTAAAAGTACAGTTATCTTACTAAAATTTTATCTGTAACCTGGATTGAATTCTTGGATTTACTAAGCAAATCTTAATAACATTACACACTTTTTGATTTTCAGTGCAAACCTACATCTGTTATATGATGTCTGTTATAAGAAATTATAAGGTGTCCAGTGGTAATAACGCCACGTTAAAGGTCTATCATTTTTCATGGTTCAGCTTTAGATATTTTGTAAACAAATGTAGGATTCAATATAGCAACTTATTCACAGTGTATGCAAGAAAAGTTATTTAAGTAGATATGGATTCATAAAATGGAATGGTGTCATTATTTGACAAATGCTATCTGGTGTTATTACCACTTATGTAGGTAATAACGTCATGAAAATAGTGCTATATCTTTTGACATTTGACAGGTAATTGCTTTGATTCCTATAGCAGCTGTGGCGTTCGCCTCGAATAATCCATAATAACGTACACAGAAACAACCAGAAATCAGTACATTTTTTATTTCTTTTATCAATTATATATATATATATATATATATATATCACTATAAAGGGTCGACACAACATCCATGTATTTCCCGGATTCGAACCAGTCCCACTTGGCGTGACAGTAGCTGCCAGCAATACTATAAAATAAAATAGTAAAACACCATGTAAACAATCCAATTTTAAAAATAAAAATTTATAGATTGACGATATTTTCTTCATTGTCATTAATAGCGATATCAAGATGCAGTCATAATCATTTGATATTTGGTTTTGTTGGCATGCTTATAGCAATAAAATTTTAAATAAACAAAATTTTTAATAGTCATTTTTCAAGTGGTTGATCGAAAGAGAGAAATCATTCGAAAAGCTAAAAACGGTTGACATAAACATGAAGAAAGTGGATTAAACTTAAATAAAAAAAAATAAAAAAATAATGTTTACGCTTTCTAATTAAAATAAATAATCATAAAATGGCTCTTATTACAGCAGACACTTGTCAATAACTTCACAATACACTGTTAAAACTAATGATAAGACTTTGCACAACTAGGGATGAATGGCTTGTCTCACTGGCGACAGCCCTAGCGGAGCCAGAATGGCACATTTAATTAGGGTGAAAAGATGGCACATTTAATCCAGAGTGCCCAATAATAAAAAATATATAAACCGGTGTTTGGCCCTCGAAGGATTCGAACCCACATCGTCTGATTGGAAGCTCAGCGCTCTAACCACTGGGCCATCGAGCTTCCCTTCAAAGTCAACCTGAAATGTTCAAATGTCCTGAAATTCAAAGGTTACTTTTTATAAAAAAGCTCGCCAAAAGTTAGCCATTCGAAGTTCTAAACGAAATTGGGATAGCGCATAGTGGTGATAGTCATCGTAGGGAGAAATTGTTGTTTTGATCCACCAGTGATGGCGAGTTGAAGAGGAAGGACACAAATCACAGAGTATGCGCAAATGACTAAGAGGTGAAAATCTTCCAACGGTATGCATTGCGCAGCATCCTAATTAGCGTCAATCATCCATTGAGAGATCAAACGGCACCCCGAACACATTTTCAGCCCTGGGTGCCGAATGCAACTGGTTTGTCACCTTTTTTTTAACAGTGTAGTTGAACTAACAATAAAAAATACATATTATATCTAGTGCCATGTATAAAATTCATATCTGTCTGAATCGTCCCAACATTGAACATTTCGATTAATTACTAAAAAGTTTATCAACTACTGGCGTAATCACCATATTTGTTGTGTTTAAGTTTTATTTTTATTTTTATTTATTTTTTATTTTTTGTATAATATAATTATTTAAAAGTAAAATTATTCATATTTTCAAAATGTTTATAAAGGAAAAAAAAGTATATTTGATTATGAGTCTTGATTTTTTTATTAGTGTATTCTGTTTATTTAATAGCCTTTTTAAAGCATATCCTTTGCATAGTGTGCAACGTTTACTAAAAAAAAAAAAAAAAAAAAAAAAAAACAGTGTTTTAAGATAAGCTTCAACTTTGAATGTATTTATACGCATCCAAAAGTTTGTATTATCTTAGAAAATTTGACAAAGAGAAAACTAAATGCCTTAAGTTCTAATATATGTAGCATACATACTTATGCATATCTTCTTATCTTTGAAGTAGTCACATTTATCTGCGAATCGTGAAACATTCTATTTAAAATTTAACATAAATCATGAGCTAACCTATCTAAAAAAAGTTTTTATATAAGTCGTTAATAGTAAATCTGAGTTCATTTTTGAAGGATAATGTTGGATTGTACCAGTAAGCTAAAAATTCGAACGCGAAGTTGGAAAAGAAATCCATACCATTTAAATAAAATTTTACTCTGCGTATGTGTAGTATGTGTGTCTGTCAGCGATGGCTAGAAAATCTGTATCACATATGAGGCTGAAAATTTGTGTTGGGTTATCCCAAATATTTCCTGATGCATCTGAGACACATAATTTAAATTTTATAAGGATTAGTTGTGTTAAAAATTTAAATTTGCTGTTCCCTCTCATTATAAAAACATCGATTTCATTACCAAGCAAGGAAATCGCGTGCGCACGCCTACAAAGAAATTTATGCAATGAAAGCTAAAGAATAATAATTTTTCTAATTTATTTATACATTTTAATATTATTTTTAAAATCTAAATCAATTGAAACCATCTGTTCAGTTAAAATTAAAATACATGTTTCTAAAGAACATATTTTTTACATCTCCAACGCTCCAATTAATTAAAAAAGTTTACTCCTTAAAATAAAGAGGGGAGCAGAAGAGGAAAAATAAAAGAAAAAGAAAGAAAGACGAAAGAAAAAAGGAGAAAAAAGGAGAAAAAGAAAAAGAAAAGGAAAAAAAGTAGTTTTTCAGGATTTTTTCTTCTTTTTTATGGCCACGTCCCAATGCAAACAGGCACAATATTAGCGATAATAAGAAAACAAATATTTATGTTCTCACAGGTGAAACATGATCAATGATTTTTTTCTGTGAATTTTAACTTTTACAAATACCGTGGTGAATGGAGATCATTTCGTAACTAATTGAGAAGATAATTTTTTTTTATGCTATAAATAATTAAACGTTCATTTTTTATGAAATTTCAAACAGTTCCTAGGAATGAAGGTATTTTTTAAATAAAATTTTGAACATATTGATTAAATCATTAAAAATCTGAATGTTTCTTTGCGAAGAAAAAAAGTTTTAAAATATTTATACTAAAAATTAATTTTTTTTCACCCAGATTGCGAAACGGTTTTGCTTTAACTCCCAAAAAAGTTTGGATGATTTCGAAATTTTTTAAGCATTTAAAAAACTGAAAAAATCATCTGCACCCCTTTCAAAATTAGGCAGATTAAGGAATATAATCAGTTTAAAAAATGTCACATTGGGTTACCTTTTAAAAACTACAAAACATTTTAAAAAGGGAAAAATAACCTTTTGAAACATTTTTGAAGCTTTTTACTCGGGAATGACTTCAAGAAAAGGAAAATTAGTTTTAAGAAATTATAAGCGAAGAGTCTGACGATACATGGACCAGTATCATCCATTTGCCACTCCGTCGCTGAGAGCATTAATCAAATTTGGAAAATATAATTAAAAATATCACCTAAATTACAGTGAAAAAATGTGACAGTTATTTTTCTTCTTCTTTATTTTGTTCGAAAATCTTTGGAAAGAGGTTGTCAGGTTCCTAGAAAAACCTCTGCTCTGAATTAGAAAGGAATGGCATTTCCTTATCTGAATATTTTATGCATTGTGGGTTGTGTATCCGTGAACTCGAAATACCTTTCTTTCTTTTCTATAATAACGAATGACAGATGTTGACACAGGTGTGCAGATGACGCACTCGTTGATGAATGAAAGTGATGGCCGCGGGGCGTGCCTCAGCTGTCATCTAGCTATTGGAGTGATGTGTAAACAGGAGATGTCATGACTCAAGGTTGGAGTGCGGAATTGAACCAATGGAGGAACTCTAAGAGGCCCTGCTGGGGGAAGGAAGATCTCTGACAAGGTCAACTCTGGACTGAGAGGTTGGAGACAGTTCTCGCTTGGCGTTGAGACCGATAGGTCGCTCAGGATTTGTGGTCCTGTTGAATAGTGTATATTTTGAGCGTGGGACAAGGCGTCCCGGTGGATAGTGTTATAGGCCGAGAAGTGAGGCCTAATACCCTTGTGTATTGAGATTCTGCAGTAATCTCTGATAAAGCGTATCTAACGTGCGTTGAGTGTGAGGAAGAAAGTATAAGTTGAACGGTACACAACCAACGTTTATTGTAGTTAATTTAATGTTGAACCGGATCATCTATATCCGAGTTGTAATTGTAGATAGTTGTAAATATTGTTTCTTGTGTACATATCTATATCTTAAATAAACTGTTAGTTCAGTTCATTAACAGCGTCAGTGTTATTTTACCCAATCCTCACAGCAGGTGACCGATATCACCCATTAATATCGGTGGTGGCAGCTAAAACTACCTAGGACATTCTTCAAAGTTTTGTGGACTGAGAGGAGCGTCCGACAAATTGTTGGCAGCGTCGGGATAGAATCGCCTGAAACCAGTGACCAGCGAGCCGTGTTGCAGTCTGTTGATGCCAGAGTATCCAGTGGAATTCTTGTGTGGTCGTGCCATATCGTCGAGTATGTGCTAAAGCATCGTGCCGGATCGTCGATTGTGTGTAAAGTGTCGTGCCGTAGCGTCGAATGTGTGTAAAGTGTTGTGCCGTATCGTCGAGTATGTGCTAAAGTATCGTGCCGGATCGTCGAGTGTGTGATAAAGTATCGTGCCATATCGTCTAGTGTGGACTAAAGTGTTGTGCGTATCTTTATTAGAAAGAACTAAACTGAACTGTTGTGCCATATTACCGCTACATCGTGGAGCTATCTGTGAATAGAAGAGTACCCCACCAAAGAAAGTATAAGGTAAGGTGTTTTGATCATTCATTTCTTCTGACATCTCGAACCAAATTGTATTGTTGTATAATTAATAGGAATTTAAGTAAATTGTCTAGGTAATTTATGTGCAATGAAATAATTGTGTTCAGATAGGTGTAAAGAATTAGTAACCATATTGCTATTGTTTTAAAGAAAGGTCATAATAATTTGAGATGATAATCATATGCTATTTATAATGATATTAGTGAACTAAATTAATGCATTAAATCTAAATTATTGTTAAAGTAATTGTTAAATGAAGCAATACTGTTTAAATTTTAAGAGTTGCATTATCAAAATTCTAAGCAAATGAAAATTTTAATTGGCCAATACTAGTGAGGAAAAAAAAAAAGGCTCAAAAGAGAGCCATAGTGAAAAAAAAAAGGCCCAAAAGAGAGCCATAGTGAAAAAAAAGGCCCAAAAGAGAACCATAGTGAAAAAAAAAGGCTCAAAAGAGAGCCATAGTGAGTAAAAATAAAAGTAAAGATTTTCAGTATATTTGTTTTAAGTGTAAGAACCAGTATTGAGTTCGGAAATATTTTATGAGGATAATGGTAGAAATTTATATATGCATGTTGTACAATTTTTCTTTATGTGGATTTCTTGATTGACATCAATACTTCTATTCAATATCAACGTATCAGTATGATTATGTAAATTGTATGTTGTTATCTAAGTGTATACATTGAGACCTATATTGCATAGTAATCAAATCGAATTACTCTTTTACCTTTTGTTTTATTGGAAGTATATTGTGTGATATCAATGGTTGAGGAAAATTAGAGTATTCAGTAGGTTAATTAGAAATGAAATGTATTGATTATCTGAAGGGTATTAATTAGTTTAATAAGTGGAGAAATGTCTGTACTAAGTTAGAAATTTAGGAAATATTAAGTTGGTAGGTTTAACTATTCTTGTGGGGTGGTTGTAACAATCGGTGAAGGTATGGCTTTCTTATTGAAACTAAAAAAGGTTGATCTTCAGGTGATAGCTGAAGAATTGGGTGTTGAATTCGCGGAAGATGATACCAGAATTCAGCTTAAGAAAAAGATAATGGACAGTGATGAGTATGACGAGGGGATTATTAAGGAATTATCTGACGCTATTGTTGCAGAACGATTAGAACAAGAAAAATTAGAACGCGAAAAGTTAGAAAAACAGGAAAGGTTAGAGCGTGAAGAAAAACAGGAAAAGTTAGAGCGCGAAGAAAAACACGAAAGGTTAGAAAGAGAAGAGAGGATAGAAAAATTAAGGATGGAACATGAATTAGAAATGGAAAGGCTCAGAGTTCAAGGTTCAGCAAATAATTCTAATGTTAGGGAATCTAATAATGAAAGTAATATAGAAAAATTGATCAAAAGTGTTAAAACTCTATCTATCAAAGTACCAGAAGGGACTGAGGGATGGAATTTATTTTTCAACAGTTTAGAAAGGGCATTCCAAACTAAAGATGTACCGGAAAATCAGCAGGCCGAAATTCTACTAAATATGTTAGGAGATAAGGCGGATAATTTGTTAATTTATACCACTAAGGAACAAATGGAGAATTATGAGGAATTAAAGGAGTTAGTCCTAAGGGAACATGAGCCAACCCCGAAGGCATGTTTAGAAAATTTCCGGAAAGCTAGGAGAAATCCGAACGAAACCCATGTATTATTTGTATCGCGTTTAATAGCTACGTGGGAAAATTATTGTAAAATTAGAGGTGCGGACACTTATGAAAAGGTTAACCAGTTAATAGTTACTGATAAGCTAATGAGTACGCTAGATGAGGATACTGCAGCATATATTAGTTTAACTCACCAGGGTAAATGGTTAGAAGCTCCTAAAATTGCTAAAGAGTGTGATAATTATTTTGATGCTAATCATAAGTCTTATGCGGTTACGCATAAAAGCTTTAAAGGTAAAGATAAGTACGTAAACAATGAAAAAATGAGACCGAGGGAGGATAATAAATTTAGTGGTAGTTGGAGGCAAAATGGTAGTAATGAGTGTAATTCTTTTCCGGATAGGAACACAGAGTTTAAGAAGACGAATGATGCTTCAGGGCCTAAATGTTTTAAGTGTGGTTTGAGAGGTCATTACCAACGTTTTTGTAATAAAGTGGGTAATGAGGGAACTAATAATGGCAATAAAGGGCGAGACCAGAAAGCAGGTGTTCATAAGATTATGGTGAAAGAAAATCAAGAGTTACCTAATGGGGCTATTGTGGCTAGAATATCGGCAGAGGCCGAGCAGAAAACTAATGTTATTGGTGAGAAATTAAATAAACTTGAGAAAATTGAAGTTAGTGTTAATGGGCAAAAAGCAAAGGGATTGGTTGATTCTGGATGTGAGATTAGTGTTGTTCATAAAGATTTAGTCCCGGAAGAGAAATTAAAGGGAGCGGGTAGTATTTATTTACAAGGGTTATTTGGTGAAGCTGTTAAATCACCGTTAGTTAAACTACCGCTAGCTATTCCGCAATTCGGGCAAACTAATATTATTCATCAGGAAGTACTTTGCGCAGTAACTGATAATATTAATGAGCAAGTAATTTTACATCCCGAGGTGATTAATGAGTTGTCAGGTGTCAATCTTGAGGAGCCATTGATAGAGTCCGAATAATTAAAAAGTTCCGAAACTATTATTGATAACTCGAATGAAAAGGAAGATGTAAGTAACGATAGCTGTAATGTTTACGTAATAGACGCGAGATCGCAAAATGTACAAAGTCAGGATCCAGAAAAAACTGAAACGGAGGAAAATAATGAACCTATTGTTAGTAACTCAGATATGTTTAAGAAATCCCAGTTGGAATGTAAAGAATTAGAGAAAGCTTGGGAATTAGCTAAAAAGGAAAAAGGGGATTATTATATTGTAAACGGATTATTGTATCATAAAGAGAAATTGTTAGGCGAAACTATAGCGCAATTAGTAGTACCCAAGGTAAGAAGGGAAGAAATATTAAAATTAGCGCATTCATCGGTATTTGGAGGGCATCATGCAGCCGAGAAAACGTTGCAGAGAATAAGGTATTCTTTTTATTGGGAGGGAATGGCAAAAGAAGCTAAACAGTTTTGTGAATCATGTTTAGAGTGCCAATTGACTAGAGGGGTTAAAGTAAATGATAGAGCTCCTATTTCCCCAGTGTCGCGGCCGGAACTTCCATTTCAGGTTGTTAATGTTGATTTAATTGGGCCTATTGATCCTAAAAGTTCACAAGGGCATCGGTATATACTGACTTTAATTGATCAGCATACCAGATGGGCGGATGCGATCCCTCTAAAAAGTTTAACTGCTAAAACCGCGTGTGAGGCGTTACTTCAAATATTTATGAGAACAGGAATTCCTAATGTAATTGCCTGCGACAATGGAACCAATTTTACTGCCGACTTAACGAAAGAATTTGAGAAAAGGTTAGGTGCTAGTCCAAGATTTTCGACTCCACTGTATCCACAGTCCAACGGACTTGTGGAACGATTTAATCAGACTCTTAAACGTATGCTACATCATACGATTAGGGAAGAAGGAAAAAAATGGCATGAACAAATACCATTTATATTATGGGCGTATAGGGAAGTCCCAAATTCTACGACGGGAATCGCACCTTTCCAGTTATTATATGGTAGAGCGCCGGAGGGTCCGTTATCGATTCTTAAGTCGTCATGGGCAGGAGAAAATAAGGGAGCGCAGTTAGATACTACGCCGATTCATGAGTACTTGGATAAACTTAAGAACCGCTTAGAAAGAGCCGCAAATGAGGCAAAATTGTCGTCTGAGGTTCAACAAAATAGAATGGCGTATCATTATAATTTAAGGTCAAAAGAAAAAACGTTTGAGGTAGGCGATAAAGTTATACTGTTAATCCCCGATTCGACTAATAAGTTATATTCTAGGTGGCAAGGGCCGGCAACTATTGTAGAAAAACGAAACCAGCATTCGTTTATTGTTGAGTTAGCCGACGGGAGTAGGAAGAATGTGCACCAAAATAAGATAAGAGAATTTATCGCTAAATGTAATATAGTTAATATTGTTTTCGAAGGTGATGAGGAATTTGGAGAAGTTGGGGAAATTCCTATTTTGAACCGGGATCAAGAGATAGAACGGGATATTGGGAGGTTTGAAATAAAAGGACTATCTAATAATCAAGTCAAAGATTTAAAGTCCATTTTGAGGGAAAATAAAGAAGTGTTTATGAGTCCTGTACGACCAGCGGAAGTAGGGGAACATCGTATTGATCTGAAACCGGGTGTAGAAAGAAAAAACCAAAGTTATATAGCGTGCCGGTAGCTTATAAAGAGGAAGTGGATAGGCAGATTCAGGAGTTATTAGAATTAAATCTAATCGAACAGTCGAATGCTGAAATTAGCCATCCAGTTGTTTGCGTTGCGAAAAAAGATGCAACTGTCAGAATGTGTATTGATTACAGAGCTTTAAATTCTGTAACGCAGGTTCCCACCTTCCCGATGAAAGATTCCCAAGAAATTATGTATACCGCAGGGGCGGCTAAATATTTATCTTCAATAGATTTATTGAGGGGTTATTGGCAAATTAAAATGGCTGAGGATTGTAAACCTCTGACAGCTTTTACGACGCATAACGGAACTTATCAGTGGCGTACAATGCCTTTTGGATTATCAGGGGCTGCTGCTACGTTTCAAAAAGACATGAATGAGGTTCTCCAAGGTCATCGGAGGTATGCAGAAGCATATATTGATGATGTCATCATTTTCTCCGATACCTGGGAAGAGCATTGTGAGCATGTCAGGGCTGTCATTGAAGAGTTGAAAAATAGAAATTTTACGATTAGACTAGACAAATGTAAATTTGGAGAGAAATTGACTAAGTTTTTAGGTCATGTTATTGGGGGTGGAACCCATGCACCTGATGAGGAGAAAATCGGAGCAATAAGGGACCTAAAGAGACCAAAGACTAAAAAGGAAGTTAGATCAGTTTTGGGATAAATGGGATTCTACCGATCTTATATTCCAAATTATGCTGAGATAGCTATACCTTTAACCGAATTAACCAAAGGAAATGTCAAAAATACTGTACCATGGGATGAAAGGGCAGAAAAAGCATTTAATACTCTTAAAGATGAGTTGTGTAAAGTGACGAGTTTGGCTACACCTATCGTAGGCCGGGAATATCAGCTTCACGCCGATGCTTCCGACCTTGCAGTAGGATGTTGTCTTACTCAAAAAGATGAAAAAGGTCAGTTTAAACCTATAGCTTTTGCCAGTCAGAAATTGTCAGGGGCTCAGCGTGCTTGGCCGAGTATAGAGAAAGAGGCTTGGAGTGTTCTCTTCGGGTTGCGGAAGTTTGAAAAGTGGACTTATGGATCTCAAATTGAGGTCATTACCGATCATAATCCATTAAAATTTCTCACGGAAACAACCCCAAGGTCGCCCAAACTCACTAGGTGGGCTCTAGCCTTGCAACGCTGGAACCTGAGCATTTCTCATCGTCCCGGAGTTCAACATTTGAATGTTGATGCAATTTCGAGGCTACAGAGAAAGAGCTGGGAAGAACAACCAGTTACTAGCCCATCAGTATAAATGTCAAAATAGTAGACAACTTTAAAGGATGTCATCACATGTCTAATTTTTTTTTGTGTGTGTGTAAATATTTTTTTTTTAAGTTTTGTGTTTATAATAGTAAATTAGCATGTGTATTGTTTATGCAATAGTAGTATTAGTATAAGGTTCAGTAGAGATGTCAGTAGAGAATGTTCAGACACCTGAAAATGCCTATGTAATATTTAGAATGAAGAAATCTGCAAAGAGACTATTGAACTCTTCCGTAATATTATTATAAGTTTGGGGAAAATTAGCCCCTAAGAGGCATATTTTCCGCTAAGGTGGGGGGTGTCAGGTTCCTAGAAAAACCTCTGCTCTGAATTAGAAAGGAATGGCATTTCCTTATCTGAATATTTTATGTATTGTGGGTTGTGTATCCGTGAAGCTCGAAATACCTTTCTTTCTTTTCTATAATAACGAATGACAGATGTTGACACAGGTGTGCAGATGACGCACTCGTTGATGAATGAAAGTGATGGCCGCGGGGCGTGCCTCAGCTGTCATCTAGCTATTGCAGTGATGTGTAAACAGGAGATGTCATGACTCAAGGTTGGAGTGCGGAATTGAACCAATGGAGGAACTCTAAGAGGCCCTGCTGGGGGAAGGAAGATCTCTGACAAGGTCAACTCTGGACTGAGAGGTTGGAGACAGTTCTCGCTTGGCGTTGAGACCGATAGGTCGCTCAGGATTTGTGGTCCTGTTGGATAGTGTATATTTTGAGCGTGGGACAAGGCGTCCCGGTGGATAGTGTTATAGGCCGAGAAGTGAGGCCTAGTACCCTTGTGTATTGAGATTCTGCAGTAATCTCTGATAAAGCGTATCTAACGTGCGTTGAGTGTGAGGAAGAAAGTATAAGTTGAACGGTACACAACCAACGTTTATTGTAGTTAATTTAATGTTGAACCGGATCATCTATATCCGAGTTGTAATTGTAGATAGTTGTAAATATTGTTTCTTGTGTACATATCTATATCTTAAATAAACTGTTAGTTCAGTTCATTAACAGCGTCAGTGTTATTTTACCCAATCCTCACAGCAGGTGACCGATATCACCCATTAATATCGGTGGTGGCAGCTAAAACTACCTAGGACATTCTTCAAAGTTTTGTGGACTGAGAGGAGCGTCCGACAGAGGTGAACTATTGTAAAGTTCTAAATATCAGTAAAAAATAATTTCGATATATATGGATAAAAATATTTCCTGCATATTAACTTCTTTTGTTCATAATATTATAAATTAATACTACTAATATTGATTCATGTATTTTCAAGAAGCTGGGGATTGAAAAAAAAACACAGTATGGATAAGGTATTGACCTGCAGTTTCTACATTTAAATCATTATTGTGCGGATCAAATTTACAATGAAATATTGCTGATTATTAAAATGATATTTCGTCATATGGCACTATAGTTAGGTAGAAAATGAATTTTGAAACTGACCATGTGGCTCTCACGGACGATACAAATATGTAAAGGCACAGTGAAGAAATTAAGGACTTCATTTTGTTTGACAGAAGGGTAAGTTATTCAAATGATCACGAACTCATCTTAGTTATTGCAATGCGTGGAAAGCAATTCACGAAGAACTGCACACTAGTGATGGGCGATTCTGGGAATTTTGAGAATCGATTAAAATCGACATCGTATAAAGTGACATCGATTATAATAAGAATCGATTTCTAAATTCTAGAATCGATACTAAAATCAATATTTTTAGATTTTACACAGATGAGCTCAAAATTAGTAATTCTAAAACTTGGCTAATCAGCAGAGCCGTAACACCTCATACTCCTCACTCCCATTTAGGGAGGCACAGAAGTAAGCTATTACAGCTTTTAGAGTCGAATAATAAGGATTTATCTTTTATTATTTTTAGATACAATTTTAATAATAATTTATATTATATTTAACTTTATTTTTTTTAGAAAGATCTCGGTTAGATAAAAAAAAATAAAAGGGAGAAATGATTTGTATATATATATATTTTAATCCGAAACACATGTATTTTCTACATACTCCTTCAATCAAACAAATGGAGCCTTACTTCCTTTAAACGTCATTCTTCTTAAAAATTCGCATATGAATAAAATTTTAAAAGCTCTAAATTTATTCAAAAAAAATTTTTTTTCAGTCTTTTTAAGACCTTCTATAAGGGTGTGGGAAACGCAAATATTGCAAATTTTCTTTCAAAATAGCTGTGATGATTTAATTGCACAATCAGCACATGCTAATTATTAATTATCCACCAATTTAAAAGCAGAAATTCTGCTTAACCCTTTCCGGCACGGGCAAAATCTGTACTAAAATGAGAAATTATCGACTGACACCGGAATTCACAAACGATTTTTTTAAATATTTTGAATTCCTTAATGTAAGCTTTTATTCTAAAAGCAAAATTTAACTAAAATATTACTGGTGCCGTTTGCAAGTTTGAAATTAAAATTAGGTTTCCCAGACTGGGCACAGTATGCCGGAAAGGGTTAAAAAAAATGTGTGACTAAACTTTTTTTCTCTTTTAAAATATATATCGCCTCATCTCATTTACAGCTTATAAAATATTATTCTTTTTTAACGTTTACCAAATTTTCAGCAGTTAACAGAAAAAAAAATGTTGTTTTCATAAGAATAATTAACAGTGAAACAACATACTTTTCTCTGGTTAACAAAGAAATAAAAATACAGCGAAGCGTCGATTATCCGAAGCAGTTGGAAGCGACCTAAGTTCGGATTAATGGATAACTGTACCTTCAATGGTCGGGCAGCGCATAACCTATCATCGGCCACAAATCGGTTAATTCTGCCAAAAAAACCATTTACCTAAATTAACTGTTTACAAGCCGAATTAATATCGCAATGTAATAATAATTTTGTTTTTCTCATATTACAACTTCAAATGTTTTGATTTATGCATACAAATTTAAAAATGTTCTTCTTGGGTATTTTCTCGAATTCCAAAAACATTTAGATTCCTAGTGGTCAAATGTGAGTAATATAGAGAAATGATAAAAACAAAAATTATATTTTTATGTAAATTAAGGAATTTGCATACTCTTTATACCTGTGATAAATGCTTAATCATATTTTTTTTTTCAAAAGTTAAAATCAACCTTATATTTTATAGGAAAAATAAGAACATCGTAATTATATTGGAAAATATATGTTTTGCATTGCAAATAATACTATGTTCCCTTTTGGGAACATTGGCGTTTAAACGGTTAAGAAGAGATATACAGATATGGATAGCCCAGGCCAAGACCTTTGCAACGATATGTCACATGACCCACCCATACCTGTATAGAATATTGCCCCCCCTGCCCCCCCCACCTCCTATGTGCTGCTAGGGTATAATGGTCATCACTATTCGATTGACCATATCTTAGAATATCTTGACATACTTAAGTCTTAACCCTCTAAAATCAACGGTTCGCCTAATATTTGAGTTTGAAATTTTTACTTTTAGAAATATCTGGTTTGAAAAAAAAATGGTAATCCTTTCTTATACGAAATTTTACATCAGTTCTACCAATCAATTCAAGATATTTGAGGTCTACAAGTCAAGATCTATAAAATGATACACTACAAAGTGGGGGAAGGGAAAAAAACCCAAAAAGCTTAAAAATGCCCCCTGGAGTCTGAAAATTGAACTATATTATGAAGCGATATGCAGATATGGATAGCCCAGGCCAAGACCTTTGCAACGATATGTCACATGACCCACCCATATCTGTATAGAATATTGCCCCCCCTGCCCCCCCCACCCCCTATGTGCTGCTAGGGTATAATGGTCATCACTATTCGATTGACCATATCTTAGAATATCTTGACATCCGTAAGTCTTAACCCTCTAAAATCAACGGTTCGCCTAATATTTGAGTTTGAAATTTTTACTTTTAGAAATATCTGGTTTGAAAAAAAAATTGGTAATCCTTTCTTATACGAAATTTTACATCAGTTCTACCAATCAATTCAAGATATTTGAGGTCTACAAGTCAAGATCTATAAAATGATACACTACAAAGTGGGAGAAGGGAAAACCCCCCAAAAAAGCTTTAAAATGCCCCCTGGAGTCTGAAAATTGAACTATATTATGAAGCGATATGCAGATATGGATAGCCCAGACCAAGACCTTTGCAACGATATGTCACATGACCCACCCATACCTGTATTGAATATTGCCCCCCCTGCCCCCCACCCCCTATGTGCTGCTAGGGTATAATGGTCATCACTATTCGATTGACCATATCTTAGAATATCTTGACATACTTAAGTCTTACCCCTCTAAAATCAACGGTTCGTCTAATATTTGAGTTTGAAATTTTTACTGCTACCATTAAAACAATAGAAAGGGAAAGATCGATTCAACCTGAACACTACTTGTATCTAAAAATCGATTTCAAAATGCGATTTCAATTTTAGTAAATCAAAATAAAATCGATTCTGACATCGACATCGAAATCGACATCGACATCGAACGACATCGACATCGATCTACTACACAAGGTTCTGTACTGATTCGATCTACTACAAAAGATCGATCTACTACTTGCATCCAAGATAGTCTTGCGATTTTGCATCTAGGCTTTATCACCTTGTAATGTGATTGGTCAGTGATTTTGCGTCTGTTTTTGACTCAAAGGACTGGCAAGATTTTCGGCGGGGAAAAGGAAACTGTGAAGATAGAGGATTTAAATAGGGTAGACGGGAAAAGGTTTGGTTTATTTTATGACAGCCGATTATCAACACGAGGGATATAGATACAAAGGGCAGAAGATGTCCTCCGTGGGGGGAAGGGGGGGGGGCGAGGAAAGGAGAGAATCTTCTGCATTTTGATAGACTTCCTTTTTTTATTATATATATTATTATTATTATTATTATTATGAAAAACTATAAAGAAGAAGATAATTGCAAAAAAAAGACAATTCCCATTAACTTATTTAAAAACGGGGGGGGGGGGTTATGTAGATTATTAAACATGTTTACACACCCATATATAATTCTAGACATTATATGTTGCTTATTTTCTTTAAAAAAAAAAAAAAAAAAAAAAAAAAAAAAAACTTTGCTTTTTTTTTTGTTTGTTTGTATGATGTTATTTTAAAAAAAATAATAACCTAATGCTTACAAAATTCGAATATATTGTTAAATATAACACATTTTACTGTTTTTATAAATTGTCTGTCTTTCAGTCTGTCTATTTGTTTGTCTCTTACAAAATTTTGTGGGCGCTCTATCTCAAGAACTAATGCTTGGAACCTCTTGAAACTTTAGATTCAGCTAGACTTTCATATAAATTGGTGCTGATTACTTATGGTAAAAATCGCTCTACAGGTGGCGCTGTTATGTTGTATTTTTCATGATTACTGCAAGATAGATACCTCAAGAACTAATGCACGTATTTTTGCCAAACTTCAGATTCGGTTTGATATTAACGTAAATTGTTGATGATTAAGTTTTGATTTAAATCTAACGGCAGGTGACGCTGCATTTTTCCTGATTTTTGCGATAATTGCATCTCAGAAACTAATTCAGAAAATTTCATCAAGCTTCACATTCATAAGTTTGGTGCTTATTAGGTTTCAGTGTAAATAACTATGCAGGAGGCGTTGCTATGCTGCTTTTATCAGCAGTGTTGAATTCAGATATTTTTCACTGGGAGGAATTTTTATGTCTCCTTGAAGAGGCATTCTATACTTCAGAGAAGGGGGGCGGGACTCTTGTACATGAAGCTTCAATATTTTCGTGAGACATTTCAAAGTTCTGGGGCGGAGATGTTCCTCTTCGGGCTGGCCCCTGAATTCAACCGCTTTTTCAGGATCTACAAGATTTTATTGATCATATCTCAAGAGCTCCTGAACGGAATTTCATCAAACTTAATAGTCTCTTAGATATTATCATACGTTGTTCCTGATTAGGTTTTTGTGTAAGTTATATAATACTGCTCTGCTATACTGCATTTTTCACGATATTAGTGATATCTTAGAAATTATCCATGGAATTTAATCAAATTTCATATTCGGTTAAACTTTCACATAAATAGATTCTTATTACGCTTGTCTTATTAGGCTTGAGTGTATACTGCACAACAGGTGTCGCTGTGATGCTCTTTGAATTGCAAACATTTCGGTTACAGACATCTAGCGGGGGTGGACCGAAATTCAGCGATTTGTTTGGAAAACGCAATGCTTTCTTTTAAAATGTTCATACTTCAACCTATACTTTTTAAAGCTTCATGATGGGTATAAATAATTTAAATTTGACATTGACAATGTGTTAGTGCATTTAGAAGTTTTATCATGTATGAGATAGAAGACTTTTTGAGATTGGCACATCCGACTGCTTTATCTTCAACTTTTGAAGCAAAATAAAAATAATATCTTCTGAGAAATCGATTAAAAATTTTATAGTATCGATTAAATCGAGTTGACCATAATATCGATTAAATCGATTTAAAAAATCGAAATCACCCATCACTACTGCACACATCAAATGCCTCAACATGCTCCCTTTCAACCTACTCTTTCACCTCGAGTTGCGTTTGAGGAATCTAAACCATGTGGCTTTGAAATTTTGGCACAACCATACGATCTAGCTCCAAGATATATTATTTCCAAAACTGGAGAAAACATTTGGTGAACATTCCATTGTACCACAGATGAGCTGAAACGTCGGCTTTCAATCCAATCTGAAAAATACTTCAATGACGGTCTTAGAAAGGTTTTAAAAAATACTGGAGAAATGCATAACATTGGATATTGACTGTATAGAGAAGTCATAGAAGTTTTTACATGATTTATTTTCTAGTGGTAATTAAAATTATACAATACCTCTAATATTGTACCGCCCATTTCCGTTTTAGGGACAGTTATTTTAAACGTTTTTACTGGTAAATGCATTTTTTTAAACCGATTTTTCACACAATCAATAAAAACGCATTTCAGACAAAATAGAATTGAAAATATAAAATCATACAAAATTAATGTTCAGTAAAGAATAGCATCACGGGCACGAGCAGGCCAGCTAGTATAAGTATAGGTAATATAACCTAGTACATGTATAGTACAAGTATAGGACAAAATAACTGGATCACCTATTTCGAAGTGTGTTGTGCTTCGACAGTCCAACACCGCTCTGTTACGCGTCACAACAGTCTACCACATTGTAGCGGCGAAAGGGAATGTATCAGACGAGCATTTCAAGGTGTAAAAGTTGCGAGAAAAAATTCTATTCACGGTACGCGTCATTATGTCCAACCAGTCAAACGTTGAAAGATGCATGATTATTGGAGCTAGCTTCGATGGAGTGTCCGTATCTATAACATCCATTCTTAAGGGTTTTTTAAGAACCAATCCGTCAATGTTTATGACAGACGGCACGAAATTGGGGAATATGGCTTTTGCGAAGCAGAACGGTGTGCTAAATTCGAAAATTTTCGATCAATAAAGAGTATAGTTGAAGGGGATAGTTTCCCGAAAACGCAGTACTATATATTCATAGATAGCCTCAGAAGTAAGCACCCATTTTCAGAACTACCAAGACTACACTGTAAAAAAATTCAAGAGGTTACTAAAAATTTCTTAGTAAATTTGTATTCCACAGAATTTCTTAGTAACCATTACAAACTTTTTTTTTTTGCAAGTGAAACAAATATTTCTTTTGTAAACTGAACAAAAGAATTTTTTGTATAACTAACTTAAAACTTTTTAGTATGAGCCACCAAGCAAATTTTAGTAATAGCTCCAAAATTATTTTTAGTAACCATTACGTTTGCCCGAACGGCAGGAGTGTCTTTCGAGCTGCATCCAGTGGTTAAAAAGACAGACTTCTAAAACAGAAGATTTTCGGTAAAGCCGCAATAGATGGCAGCACCAAACATTGCTACCTGCTCTATTTTGACATGTTTCTAAAGGGGAGGGAAAGCTCAGAGATCATTACCCACGGTAACTGCTACGACAGGATTTTCATAATCCCTTTATTTACATTCGGTGCATATTTGGCGGCGGCCAGAATCGAAACCAGGTACTTTCAGCCTGGAGTTCGGTGCTATGACCACTATGCTGTCACGGCCACACCAAATGAGTTTTAATAATAGCTATTAAAAATGTAAAACTATTAACTCTATTCGTTGCTAGCTTTATTCTAGTAATTCTTACAGATTCCTTGTATTCGAGTAAGATTACTAAAACTTTTTTAGTAATTACAAGGATTACTAAAATGTTTTTAGTAGATCGACCCTTTTTTTTACAGTGTACTCATTGATTGTTACATGATACTAACATTCACGGCAGAGTAGCCTCTACAAAACTGTTTATTTTACTGTAGAATGTTGTAAAGTGACGACATTTGTGCTAAGACAACCAATACTGATCATAATAGTAAAGAGAACGGGCAATCTGGTCTAACGAATCGTTATTCACAGTATTTCAGACTGCCGGATATGTGTTCATCTCTTTTACACCGTTAGAAACATTTCATGTTAAACGCTTGTTTCCTAGCATGAAGCATGGGGAGGGGAATAGTGAAGGTGTGAAGAATGATATTTTGTCATGACTTAAGGCCACTCATAGACCTAAAAGAGAGGGTCGCAGCCGAGCATTATCCTGGAGAATGCCTTTTATTCCAAATTAACAATGTCCCTGTTCGCATGGCTCGCTGAGTTCAAACATGATTAGACGAATAAAATGATCAAGTGGATCATCGCATGTACTGTCCTTAGTCTTCTGATCGCAAAATCACAGAAGTCTTGTGGAACTTAATTTATTTAAGAAATTCCGGCCTTTCTTAACTTTTCCATGCACAGTAGCTGATTTCGAGAACACTCTACATGAGAAATGGCTGAAAATTGCCTTAACCTTTGTGCATGATATTGAATCCCAAGTCATACAAAAGTTGTGATTTAGTTCAATAGTAGTGCAACACCCTACTAAAATTTTTTTTTTTTTTTCAGAAGTTTTCTTGTTATTTTGTCGCATACTAGTTTGGAAAAGATATTAAAAATTAAAGTTCAAAAGAACTTGCTAAAATACCAGACAATTTTTAAATGCACAAGGACTTTGAAAAAAACTTAGTATTGTTTTATTAGGTGCAAAATGTGCCTAATTCTAATTTGCAATGAGAAGTAAAAATGACTATGAAAAAATGAGAAAGAAGAGCTAGTAAAGCTAGAGTTAATAAGAAAACTAGAAAGCATTGCGAGTTCTACTCTAGTAAAGATGTTTTCGAATATTACATATATAAATTAGTATTTGTTCATTGCATAGCACAAATATAATGTTAAAAATTTATTATACGTTCTTCAAAAGCCATTTGCGCGTACATTACGCCGCTCATTCCTTTATATGTGTACAAATTGTCTATTTGTTTAGGGATTGATATCTTGACTAATTACCGACGACTTTTTTCAAGACTCATTATCAGCAATGCATTCATACACCTAATGCAATAGGTACCTCCAGCGCTCTTCAATATGTTTTCTGAATGTCCGCAAATCAAATTTTGTGTGTAACGGAAAAAATGTTATTTTCTCAAAAAAAACTACATAACCTAGTGTAATCGCTATAGTTTTCCTGCAAGATTTCATTAACATAGACTATCTCTGAATATCTCATAATTTTAGCTTCTGTAGATTCGGACATAGATACCTTTCTGCTACGATTTCAATGATATCTTTTTTTTTATTATTTTTTCAGCTCCTTGAATTCAAACAAATATATTTTTTTCAGTTTGACGGTATGAAAACTTTCAAACGAGGCCTTAGATGATATACAGAGAAAATATTTATTTATTTATTTTGAAAAAAATGATTTAGCACTTCTGCATTTTTTTATAAATTAATTTAAGAATGATAAATATTCTATACATATATGGGTCAATAGCCTTTTTACTTCAGCCAATTTGATCTTTTTACTTTCCATATTTTAAGAGTAAAATGACTGTGACAAACAGACGCAACAAAAATCTTTTAATGGTTGCGTTTCTTATTTTTTTTTTAGTTTGAAATCCAAAAATAAATAAAATAAATGTGTATTAAAAATCCAATGGCTAAAAATATTAAAATTCTGTATAATAATTTTAATAAATAAGTAAATAAATACATTAGAGAATATAGTACATTAGGGAAAACATTAAACTGAAAAAATAATATTTAGTTGAGATTAAAATTAGTGTACAAAACTTGAGTAGTCTAAAAGACATATTTGATTTTTTTTGGAAAAAAATTATAATATTTTAATATACACACTAAATATAAACAAAGTCATTGCAAAGTGCTGAATATACATTGATAATTGAAATTTTTAAATCGATAGAATATAAAATATGAAAATTAAGAATTTTAAAATAAGGAGTCCACAAGACTCCATTAAAAGTCACTTGTTGTAAGGAAAGACACAAAAATGAACGTATAAATATTACATGGTTCTTACATTGTAAATATATTTCAAAATGAAATATTTATAAAAGGATATAGAATCAGCCGAAAGTAGAAACATGGCTCAGGAAATAATGCTAGCGAATTTAGCGAAGCTTATAAAATATGTATTTTGATATAAACTTTCATCCTCTTAAATATTTTTTGAAAGTTGTGTAATATTGAAGAAAATTAAGGTATCGTAAATAATATTCTCTATTTGTTCAAACTTTTAAAAATTTGCTTATATGACTTTTGTTTTGATTTTTAGTTTTTAAATATATTTTAAATAAAATTTGATTTTAAAGTTAAAACTATAAGGAAAACAGATGTGACTTATAGAAAATAAATAAATATTAGATCATAAATATATCATAAATAAATTAGAAAATATTCAAAAATTATGCTTCATGCTTAAAAAAAATAATTTAAGAGATTTTTAATTTTTTTTACCATTACTACATTAAAATAGAGTTCCCGATCATACATCTGATCAATAATATTTAACAGGAATCTGAAGTAAACAGGGTTTAATCTGCGAAACTCATTTTAAATTGATAAAATAATACAAAAAATTTTATTCGTTTTCTACAATCAAAATTGCATCATATTTAACAGAAAAAATGAGGTGAAAGAAAAGAAAAACGTAATAACGAATTGATATAATATTTTTTTTAAATCTTTCAAATTTGTCATAATGTGTGTGTGAAGTAGCTTGCATTGCTGTGTAGTCTCCATTCTGGTGTTATGTTGTTAAAGGAAGACACCACTGTGGCGGCACGTCCATACACATTATAAAATAAATATAATTATATAATTATGTAACATTATATAAATTTTATTATACGATAACTTTGGGTAATAACGCCACGTTAAGGTTCTACCAATTTTCACGGCTCAGTTTTAGTTTGTATTTTTCAAACAAATATATTATTTGATACAGCAACTCATTGACTATCTATATAAAAAAAAATTAACAGATATGTATTCATAAAATGTAATGGCGTGATTTCTTGACCAAAGCTATTTGGCGTTATTACCCACCTATATGGGTAATAATGCCATGCAAACAAAACTATGAAATAAGATGGAATAATTGCATGTAGATTGCCCAATTCTAAAAATACAAACTCTACAAACTTAGAAATTGACAAATTGCATTCTAAGCTATTGAAAATGTTCAATTTTTTGTGAAAGTGTAAGAAAAGGTGTGGTGTGTGTGTGTGGGGGGGGGGGGGGAGAATGAGGCAAAAGAATATCAGACCGTGAGCTTCTTTTTGCTTAAAAAGGACCGTTTAAATAGAATTATTAGAAACATTGCACTGTTTTAACTGTGTTTATTTGAATCAGTATTTAGGATGTAGCGCGGCCTCTGCAGGGAATCAACCAGGGTATTAATGTCAAGGATTGGCGTTATTATCCCGTTATAGTTATTGCGCTGTACATTTTAAATTACAAATTATTTCGAGAATCCAAAATCTTCAACAACAATTTGAAAGTCCATGAAATGTACTACAAATTTATGTAATTAACAAAGTATTTCCGGATTAAAAAAAATAGTCTTCACATCACAAAACGTATCTCGCAAATTTTAGATCAAGCGTTAATTATAGTTGCTTGTAAAAACAATAAGACCTAAAAATGAAACAAATTAACTTGAAGCAGTTTTTTGCGTTTTATATGACTCAAAACCCTTCTGCGCAGAGCACATGGGTGTCACTGACCAAATTATTTCATAATTATGCATAATATTAGCACTTGACGTTATTACCCGGCCTGGCGTTATTACACCAGACCACCTTATTTTCTTCAGACATTTCCTTGTAAACTGAAAGCAGCTCATCGTAACAATGCATAAATTATTTAAAAACCACCTTTAAGTAATTTACTATCTCATATTCAGCAATATTTGTGAGCTCTATTGTATAGCCCTGTATATCAGCTATAACATTTATACGCACCATATAATATGACCAGACCACTTCAGGTAAGTAAATTTTATCTACGTGTTTTCCATGCACATGCTATAAAAACTGCAAGAGTACTTCTTAAAAGTTAGAAGTGTCTAGTTTCTTATCCCTTTGAAAGTTTTACTTTTCAGCTAAAAACACTATTAACTTCAGAGGTACTTAAGTAATTTCGATGCTTAAAAAAATCAGTAAATAAATAACTAAATGTTGTAGAAAGCAATTTTTTAATCCTATGTGGCAGACAGTTGAAAAAAATTCTGAAAAATGTCATTAAAAAAATGCTAATTCTCTAAAGCAAGGTTCCCAAATGTATAAGGTCCTTTTTAAGAAAAATTGTTTTAGGCAGAACCAGTTAATCCCTCAATATTCTATCGATTATAAATTAGTGTATTTTTATGCTAACGGAGCAGAGGAAGTTCTCTTGGATAAGAGTCCAAACCAGTGGACCGATTCTGCTCTCAACGAAATTAAACTATACGGAATCGGACGTTTGCGTAATCCAAAACGCCATTCAATAGTTTGCAATTCTGCCCTACGATTGGAATTTGCAAGCAATCTTCCACCTCTCTCTTTCAAGATTAATCAATTTCGAACAATCAACTCCTAGGAACATGTTGTTTGTTTATTTACAAAAGATTTACATACGTGAGTTTAGAGCACTTTAAAAACAACACCATCATTATGTATTTTCATGTAAGGGAATGATACCGTTATAATCAATATAAGTGGTGTGAGATGTACATAATTTACGAATAAATCAGATACAATTATATAATTTTTATTGTTATTTAGAGTAAAATTAAGGATTTTTTAAATGTAATTAGTTTTTTACATTAGCACATTTTTTTAATACTCTAAAAATATATATTTTACCATTAAGGTTTCTTTCTGAATATAATCTTTAAAATACTAACTATGTCTCAGCCAAATAATTGAAAAAAATATGCTTCTGTCATTTTCAATATTTTTTAGAATAAAATCAAGGAATTATTCACGTAAAAAATATTGGTAATTATTCTTTTGAACTAAGATAATAAATTTTAAACTTCTTAGATACATATTTATGATGAAGATTTTTTTTTTAATTATTATTTTTAGTTTGGTTTTGATGTGAGTGTACTTTATTAAAATAATATTTTTAGTACAAGTTTTTGTCAGCTTTTATAATACACGCTATATTAGCCCAAATATTGAAAAAAAAAGCTTCATTGATAATTATTTTGCATTTTTAAATACACAGTTTTTATTGTTATTTAAGATAAAATCAAAGAATTACTCGTATTTAAACAAAATCTATATTTAAATACTCTTTTGGACTTGTACAGTAAGATTTATTAGTCTTAAAAATATGTTTTACAACGAAGGTTTCTTTTAATGTAACTACACTTTATAATACTATCTTTTATAATACAACCTTCCCCCCCCCCCTTTTTCTAAAATTAATTTTTATAAGTTTTAAAATACAAGCTATGTCAGGCAAATAATTGAAAATTTATGTTTAACTCATAAATATTTTATAATTACATAATTTTTACTGATACTTAAAATAAAATGAAGGAATTGTTTCAACAAAATCTCTTTGTAAATACTCTTTTGGCTTAGTTCATTAAGTATTTATCTTCTCATAAATATATTTTATCGCGAAGATTTTTTTTATGTAATAACGTTTTATTATACTAGTGTTTTTAATACAAGCATATTTATTTATACAAGTTTTAAAATGCAATTTATCAGAAATCTATCAGCGAAATAATTAAAAAAATTATCCTTTACTCCTAATTATTTGAAATTATGGTTAAATAATTTTTATTATCCGAATATTTCACATAAAAATAGTTTTTAATGTGTCTATATAAAATAATGTTTTAAGTATTTTCTATGTAATTAAAATTATAAGCTATTTTAAAAGAAAAAAATCTTCGTGAAGTAAAAACCCTGTTACTATTATCTGTTAGAGGAAATCCGTTCAAAAATTTGAATATATATATATACATATATATATAGCCTTAAACATGCAACAAATGTGTATTGCACAATTATAGATTACTATTTGATAGATTTACTTCTTTTGATCATTAATTTAAATATTTTTCTTTATTAATGCAATATTAAACATTTTAATAAAAATATAACCGTTATTTTTGTTATTATTTTCGATACAAAAATTTACTGTATCGACAATTTTCAAATTAAAGAAAAAAAACCTTTTTAAAATTCTGAATAATTGAAAAGATTATAAAGATTCAAAAGATTTGTGTTATATAACCTACGTTCTATATTATTCCAGATTTTTTCTTAATTTCTATTTTTATAATTTAATGACCTGAAACTAACGTAATAATGTCATCTGCACATAAAACGAAAGAATCAGGCTATTGCGTCAGTTGGAATTTCATTTTGTTTATCCCATGTAAATAAAAGTTTCTCTTATAAGGTTACTTTTTAAAACAATTCGTTTGGCTTACTATATTAACAAACTGAAAATTATGCAATTTGCAGAGTAAATAATAAAAAAAATGCACGTATATTTTAATATATGTAATAAGTCAGTATTATTGATCTTAACTTTTCTTTGTGCCCAATTAAATTTTGCTTTTTTTCGCATGATATTGTTTTTAAATCTATCTATCTATCTATGTATCTACACACACACACACATACATATATATATATATATATATATATATATATCATCAACAACAACCGTTTTCGATCCACTTCTGGATGTAGATGTCCCCCAGATATTTCCAATGTTTTCTGTCTCGTGCTTTCGTCCTCCAATTTACACCAGTCACTTTTCTAATTTCGTCACTCCATCTTACCTGTGGTAGTCTTCTTGGTCGTTTTACATGTCTGGGATACTACTGTAGTATATTTTTGCTCCATCTATTGTCTTGTTTTCTTGCAATATGCCCAGTAGATTTCCATTTTAGCAGCTTGATTCTTTCAAGTATGTCAAAAGCTTTTGTCTGATTTGTTATCCAGGTTTTTCTCTTTCTGTCTCTTCTAGTTATGCCTAGCATACCTCTTTCCATACTTGTCTGTGTTGTTTGTAGTCTTTGTCTCATCCGTTTTGTTAGTGTCCATGTTTCTGCTCTGTAAGTTAATGAAGGTAAAATACATTGATTAAACACTTTTCTTTTCAAGCAAAGAGGCATATTACTCTTCAGAATAATATTGTTCTTCCCAAAAGCACTCCATTTCTAATTCTTCTATTGATTTCATTCATGATACTATTATACGATGATATTTATGTCCTAGGTATACATAACCTTGCACTTCTTTAATTTCAGTGTTCTTGTAGACAGTTTTCTTTTTTTATGTAAATGGATTTAACATCGCCTTAGTCTTTTCTAAATTTATTTTTAATCCCGCATCAATGCTAGCTTCTGCAAGATCTTTTAGCATATATTCCAATTCTTCAGGGCTGTTACTGAAAACTACAATCTCGTCAACGAACCGGAGATGACTTAAATATTCCCCATTTATTCTAATGTCTTTGTTTTCCCA
This sequence comes from Maratus speculifer, assembly GCA_964019185.1. NCBI lineage: Eukaryota > Metazoa > Arthropoda > Arachnida > Araneae > Salticidae > Maratus > Maratus speculifer. The sequence continues at coordinate 374,427,782 of OZ025294.1, read as the reverse complement.
ATCAAGCTTCTTGAAGAGATTTTCTAAGACAGCACTAAACAGCTTAGGTTAAATGGCATCTCCTTGTCTTACTCCTCTTCCGAGCTTGATCTTCGCTTTTCCTTTATCTAAAAGGATGGTTGCTGTTGCTTTCTTGTAAATCTTGTTTATGATATTCATGTAAGGTTTGTCTAAACCGATGTCCTCCAGAAATTCTACTACTGCTGATGTGTAGACGGAATCAAATGTTTTTTCGTAATCTATAAAGGCAAGGCAGAGATGTAAATTACATTCTTTATGTTTTTCTATGAGTTCCCTTACTGTTTGGATATGATCCATTGTGCTGAATCCACTTCGGAATCCTGCTTGTTCCCTTGGTTGAGCTGAGTCCAGAACTGATTCAAGTCTTGTCGTTAAAACTTTGGGGAATCTTTTATAAATCACTGACAATAATCTGATCCGATGATAAATTTAATGTTTTCCTTCTCTCCTTCCTTGTAAAGTAGCACCATCACAGCATTATTCCAATCTTCTGGTACATCTGACTTCTCGAGACATTTTGAAAACAGTAAGCGTAGCTTTTTTGCAAATTCTTCTCCTGCTTCTTTGATAAGGTCAACTGTAATTCCATCTTCTCCAGGGCATTTACCTTTTTTCATAAACCTAATAGCTTGTAAAACTTCATCTGCCATCACTGGGATTATCAAGAACACATTATTAACCAGATCACAGTTAAATTTTCTGGTATCTTCTGTAAAACATTTTCTTACTGTTTTACATAATTCAGCATATTCAACTCTTGATTTAGGATAATTTTCTTCATTTTAAGTACTCTGCGTTTTTTCGTCAATTTTCTTGTTTCTTCTGTTATTTTCTTTGTCTGTTTTACTTGTGCATTACCAGCTATCTTCTTTGCAATTTATTGTAGAGTATTGGTTAGTTTCTTATTCACTATTGTAACATCTTGCTCTTCTTCTAAAGTTGATTGAAGTACTTGGAAACGGTTTTGAAGTTCCAAATGTAATTCTTCTTTATGTTTCTGGAGGTTTGTAGTATCGATTGATTTCTTCGAGCGCCGAAAAAGCTTTATCACTTTAGTATTTAACAGCAGATTGCCTCTAACCAATCTGTGATCGCTTCCTGTGCTGAAGTTATTCAGAACGTGGCAGTCCTGAATAACAGGCTTTTTGTTTGTCAAGATATAGTCGATTTCACTTGTTGAGCCATTTGCACAACGCCATGTCCACTTTCTTTGTGGCTTTTTCTTGAAAAAGGATTTCATGATATACATCTGTTCACATTCTGCAAACCCAATCAAACTGTTTCCTGTTTCATTTCGCATACCATATTCATGATTCCCTACAGAGAATTCAGATTTCTTTTTCTCACCAATTCTAGCAATCCAGTCTCCCATTATTAATTTAATGTCGCAATTTCCTTTTTGATTCATTGAAGCTACTTCTTCATAAAAATCCTCAATTTCTTCATCGGAATCACTTTTTGTTGGTGCATAAACTTGGGTAATTTGCAGCTTGTATCTTTTGGACACTTGTATTACTAATATTGCAACTCTATCTGATGCACTATCATATTCAACAATGTGATTCTTCCACCTTTTATAAATCAGAAATCCTACACCGCTTGTTGCACCATCTTCTGCGCATATAGTACATTCCATAGTATAGTACATTTCCGCTGGCAAGATCAATCTTTTCTTCTCCTCTTCTTCTTACTTCACATAATCCTAAAATGTCCCAGTTGATTCTATATAACTCTTCTTCAAGTTCCTGTAAACGATTTTCAGAAGATAGGGATCGTCTATTATACGTAGCCAATGTCATCAACGTCATTTCGGCTTGGCATGACAAGGTTGATGACATTGGCTACGTATAATAGACGATCCCTATCTTCTGAAAATCGTTTACAGGAACTTGAAGAAGAGTTATATAGAATCAACTGGGACATTTTAGGATTATGTGAAGTAAGAAGAAAAGGAGAAGAAAAGATTGATCTTGCCAGCGGAAATGTACTATACTATGGAATATACTATATGCGCAGAAAATGGTGCAACAAGCGGTGTAGGATTTCTGATTTATAAAAGGTGGAAGAATCACATTGTTGAATATGATGACATTTGAGCCATGGCAGCCAAGCCGAGCCCGGTGATTCTTAGCACCCTCTGTCTTCATTTCTGTCTGATCGCTGCCGTAACCAGGACATGCAGATTACCGGGAACTGAGGGTCGTGATTTGTTTTGTGAGTTCCTGGTAAAGTAATGGGGGTTGTGGTTAAATTTCTCCACGGTGGCCAAGCGGATTGGAGGAAGCCCATTCGCGTTCGTTCCTCTTAGTACTAGGCGAGTCGCAGCCTCTTAGTACTAGGCATGAGTACTAAGAGGCTGTACCGATGGAAGGTGCGAGCTGGACATTAAGTCTCTGCTTCCAGTTGATTCATTTAAGTCCTCCTTGAAGGCAATTAAAGGGTCTTCTCCTGGTTAATAAGCAGAGGCAATTAAACAGCCCATATATATATATATATATATATATATATATATATATATATATATATATATATATATATATATATGTATGTATGTATGTATGTATATATATATATACATATGTATGTGTACATATATATATATATATGTGTGTGTGTGTGTGTGTATACATATAAGTTTTTTTCTCATTTTAATACAATTACATCAGCTGTACTAAACAAAAAACAATTTTTATCCCAAACTTTTCTCCGAAATAGGATAATAAAAGAGGAAAGCTATCATAAAAAAAATATGTGCTCTATATTGCAATTGCTAATTCCGGATTTATATATACATACGTTACATATATATGTTTTAAGGCCTACAGTTAATTGTAATATAATCAACTCCATATAGAAAAAAAGATATTGTGTGATCTGGAAACTCATATATTTGGTCAGCAAAATGAGAAATTTTCTTATAGGATTCTGATATAAAAAATTATTTTCTAGTTTATCATTATAATTATTAATGTATTTAATCAGCTTGAAAAATATGCCGAATTATTGTTCATAAAGGATTTAAAACTGAGAAGCAGTGTCAAGCACATGTATAGTTAAATATTTTGCATTTATATAGTATTTAATATATCTGTACTAAATATTTATCTAAATATTTTGAATTTATTGCAATTTACAAGCTATTTTATTAAGAAGAAAGAATTTATGGAAGAAAAAGCCTGTTACGCTTACTTCTTAGAGAAATCAGTTCATGAATTTCAAGCAACTTTCTACTATTTAAAATTTTTCTTAAGTACATGTTTTATTTAACTAATATAAATAGAACTGTATTTGTAAATAATAATTTACAATTATTATTCTGTATTAAATTTTAGCATTAAAATTGTAATAGTTTTGTGTTACATACCGTCAGATTCCTAATTCATAGAATTATTTCCTGTGAACATTGTTGCAATTATTTTTATTGAATGATGCATTTAAATTTTTTCCTCAAAATTATAAGAGATATTTTTGTTCATTTCAATACAGAAACTTTCAATATACTAATCTATAGATGATTTTCTATTAAAACAACTTTCTATATTTCTGAATAATTAAAAAAGAAATGTAATGATCAGTGTTATCTGAACTACATTCAATGTCAAAGGATTTATTATTTCTATTTTCATATTATAAAGACCTAAAGCTAAAGTAATAATATCACCTGCATATAAAAGGAAAATTCTTTAGCATATTGTGTTCGAAGTAATTTCACTTTATTGATAGGACATCAATAAAAGTTTCTTTTACATCTTTCTTTCATAAAAAATATTCCGTTTGGTTTATTGTAAACATGAAATTATGCTTTGTGAAGAGTAACTAAAGAAGTGCATGTGGTTTAATGAGTGTGATGAATCATGTTTAGTAATTTCAGCACATTTATATTTTTTATTTAGTATGACCAAAATCATTCTGTTTCCTTTCGCATGATAAAATAGTGTCATTAGATTAAAAGAAAAAAATATTTAGTTCTTTTTAAGACAAATACTTCGAATGAACTAAACCAAACGCAATTTTTCATTCCAAAATTTTCTTGGAAATGGTATAATAAAAAAAAGGAAAATGATTAGTATGAAATAACATGTAATCAATATTGCAAATTTAAATTCAGGATTTAAACACACACACACACACACACACACACACACATATATATATATATGTATTTATATTGTTTTAATGCATGAAGCTAAAGTAAGACTATCATCTGCATATAGAAGGAAAGAACATACTGTATTATATGTTAACTGATTTTTTTGGCCAGTTATATAAAAATTTTCTACATAATGTATACTCCGATTTATTATTTTTTATTAATGTATTTAATTTCTTTGCAAAATATATCAAATAATTACCAATAAACATTCTAAATTGGAGAGGCAGTGTTAAGTAGATATATAATTTAAGAATTTACATTTAAATATATTTTAACGTATCTATACAAAATATTTTTTTAGATATTTTGGAATTTTTCAGCCGTTTTATGAAAAAGAAAGTATCCATTTATATAAAATCCAAGTCTGTATGAGTCTCATTATTCCTGTTAGACCGCTTCATTGTAATGTCGCAATGAGTAATTGTTGAAAAATACCAATAACAGGGTTACCACAATATCACCAAATTGTGAAAATTTCAGGGCATTATCACCACATATCGCCAAATTTGGCGACAAAAATAAGTTTTCATGCAAAAATCCAGCTTGGCGATGATTGGCTAATTTGGCGAAACTTCCACTGAAAACCATTAATATCCCAAAACAGAATTAACCGCAATTCAAAATAATAAAATCTGCGCATTTTAGCTTCTTTTTTTCTCTCAAAATCTGTGGCTTAGGATTTAAAATATAATATAAGAAAATGCAAGAATTACACATCCTGTTCTGATTATTCTGGCGACTTTTTTTGCGTTATAGATCAGGTTGCGATCTCTAATCATTTGGATTTACTTTTTCGCTACTAGAATGGATTTTATCCATTAGATTTTTGTGTTTTTTTTTTTTTTTTTTTGTGTTTTTTTTTTTTTTTTTTTTTTTTTGCATTTAGTATATTTGTTTAGTAAAATTTATCGCTTTTGTTTTAACTTGACATATATCATAAATACAATAACTATGTAAAATTATAGAAATAAATATACATATATAATATTTAATAATATGCGAATATATTATTTATTTATAAATGTATATCTTTACATATAACTCCATACATATAGAGATATTTTTTAAATATATATACATAAGAATAATATAAACATAAATATTTATATAAATATCCTATATTTTCGTATATAAGGTTTAATTAATAAATACATGTTTAAAAATTATTTAAATGTCATGTTTTTCCACTATCTTGCAAAATCTGATAAATTGCTAAGATGTTATTAACGTTAAGACGTTATTATTGATTTTTTCGCCCATCGCGCCAACCGGAATAGAATATGAAACTCTTCCCTATGAAAATGTAGTTCTTTAATTTTATACAAATACTACTACTAGTAACACAACCCTCACTCCTCGGAGCTGACTGAGCTGTACTCGGTGCTGCCCGATTTCAATGTGGTATGTACTTTTCCAGTATAAGAGACTTAGCGAAATAGAGAAAATGGCCTTGGCGAGAAAAGGAAATTTGGCAACATATTTCCTTCACATTATTAACATTTCACATAAACAAGTATTTTTTTTTTGGTATTTATATAAATTATTTAATATAAAGAAGCTATTTAAGGATTTTTGTATATAAACAGAAGAAAGTAGTACATAAAAAACTACAATAATATAGGTTTAAAAAAATTTGTAGACTATGAAATTAAACTTAAAAGTTCTGCAATTTTGTTTTCGTAGCTGTTTATATCTTTCATAAAAAAATCGCATGTCTGAAGCATAAATTATGCCAAACATTAAAAACTATGCCAAAAGGCTTCTAAACTGGAAAAATTCCGTACTTTATATAGACGGATACAAAAATTAAATTCTTGGTATTTTTCCAGTTTAGGGACCTTAGAGAAGAAGGAAATTTGGCTACATAATTTCTGACAATCTATTGATCGTTTCTTTACATATACATGTTACAGACCAAACCCGATTTTAGGCCAAACTAGATTGGCCTAGGCGAACTACTTTATCCTAACGTCCATCGGATAAACTGGTTTTTCCTAGGCCACACCGTTCTACATTAACGGTCATCGGATAAACTAGTTTTTCCTAGTCCAAACCGGTTTATCCTAACACCCATCGGATAAACTAGTTTTTCCTAGGCTAAACTAATCTATTCTAAGGCCCATAGAACAAACTAGTTTTTCCTAGGCCAAACTAGATTGGCCTAACTCTTATAGGATAGACTAGTTTAGCCTGCTGTTTATTGGTCTGAACTAGTATATCTTAAGTCGATCTAATTTATTCTAGACAAATTTAATTTGGCGTGATTTTATTGAATTCAATGACCTCCTCAGCGCCAACATTCTAGTTTGTCCAAGGCTGATCTAGTTTATCCTAGGCCAATGTAGTTTTACGTTTTTTTATCTCACAGGCGTCAAAGCCTGAGAAATAATGGGCTCGCAGGTTCTGTGTGTATGTATGTACGCATGTATGTACGCATGAATATGCGTATGTATGTAACGCGATAATTCTTGATAGAAATATCCGATTTGCTTCAAAATTTGGATGTAGGTTCATTCTGATAAGGTACTTTTCTGATTAGTTTTGGCAATTCATTGGATAAGAAAAGGGGAGGGGAGCGAACGGGAGGCTAATCCCCCGACATTAATTTAGAGAATTATATTTTTCATCCAGAATTATCAGATTTCATTTAAAATTTTTGATATAGGATCATTCTGACAAGGCGCCTCCGTAATTAGTTCTGGATCTTTATTATTTAAATGTAAAAGAAAGGGCAATGTAGGTAACCCCCCATACTTTAGATAAATGGTTTTTGACGCAGAATTTACGGATTCGCTTCAAATTTTGGATATAGGTTCTTTTTCATAAGATGATTCTCTGAATAGTTTTGGGAGTTTAATGGTTAAGTATGACGGGGGAAATGAAGGATTGCCCTCTTACTAGCCTACTAGATTGGCCTAGGCGAACTACTTTATCCTAACGTCCATCGGATAAACTGGTTTTTCCTAGGCCACACCGTTCTACATTAACGGTCATCGGATAAACTAGTTTTTCCTAGTCCAAACCGGTTTATCCTAACACCCATCGGATAAACTAGTTTTTCCTAGGCTAAACTAATCTATTCTAAGGCCCATAGAACAAACTAGTTTTTCCTAGGCCAAACTAGATTGGCCTAACTCTTATAGGATAGACTAGTTTAGCCTGCTGTTTATTGGTCTGAACTAGTATATCTTAAGTCGATCTAATTTATTCTAGACAAATTTAATTTGGCGTGATTTTATTGAATTCAATGACCTCCTCAGCGCCAACATTCTAGTTTGTCCAAGGCTGATCTAGTTTATCCTAGGCCAATGTAGTTTTACGTTTTTTTAATCTCACAGGCGTCAAAGCCTGAGAAATAATGGGCTCGCAGGTTCTATATGTATGTATGTACGCATGTATGTACGCATGAATATGCGTATGTATGTAACGCGATAATTCTTGATAGAAATATCCGATTTGCTTCAAAATTTGGATGTAGGTTCATTCTGATAAGGTACTTTTCTGATTAGTTTTGGCAATTCATTGGATAAGAAAAGGGGAGGGGAGCGAACGGGAGGCTAATCCCCCGACATTAATTTAGAGAATTATATTTTTCATCCAGAATTATCAGATTTCATTTAAAATTTTTGATATAGGATCATTCTGACAAGGCGCCTCCGTAATTAGTTCTGGATCTTTATTATTTAAATGTAAAAGAAAGGGCAATGTAGGTAACCCCCCATACTTTAGATAAATGGTTTTTGACGCAGAATTTACGGATTCGCTTCAAATTTTGGATATAGGTTCTTTTTCATAAGATGATTCTCTGAATAGTTTTGGGAGTTTAATGGTTAAGTATGACGGGGGAAATGAAGGATTGTCCTCTTACTCAGGAAAAACTAGTTCATCCTATAATTATTTAAATAAACAAGTTTGGTGTAGAAAAAAATATTTTATTTAATTGGCGTTAGGATAAAATAGTTTGGGAAAGTTAATCTAATTTGACTTAAAATCGGGTTTGTCCAGTAAAAGACATATTTTTACTAGAATATGTATGAATGTGTGTCAAGAGTCATTGCTTATAACACCAATACAGAAATTCAACATGTCCACCATACAGACATGATGCATTGGACATGTTGTTTGCTTGTTTTATTTTTTTTTGCTGCAGACACGTACCGTGCTGAGATTAGACTTGCATTTAATATTTATTATTATTATCATTAATATTTTTTGAATATTCGAGACTGTTCGGAGTTGAACATAATTTGGAATCGAACAGCGTTTTACATTTTTGAGAAATTAATTACCTATCGACATATAAGCTATTCTTGTCACGGCGTCAAGTTTTTCTTTTCCGTGAAGTTATACCAGAAATTCGATTCAAAACGTAGCTTTAATAATATTTTCTGTATACTAGTTACTTTGTTTTTGTTTGTTTGTTCAATTAATATTTAGAATGCACGACAATTATCTTCAATTTCGATTCTTACTAATCTTAAGATTTTAAGAATCTATAAATAAAGAATGGGCAACTCTTTGTTTAATTGAAAATGTGTATTTTAAGCTTGAACAGAAGAGACGAAATAATGCACTGTATAATATGTCACATAAAAACGCTGATTTCATTTTTTTATTTTACTTTCTTGATTTTTTTTAATATTAGCAATTGAAACATAGTTGCTTTTCTACTGAAAAAATATTTTCTGTTTGTAATTATGGAAATCCATAAATCATGAGTTTAAAATCAGGTTCCTAAGATTTGAAAATTTTGTAATTATATTCTATTCTATTGAACGATAATTCTAAATTTACATAAATAAATTTAACAAATATATATTTTAACAAATGTTTCTTTGGGCATAACAAACTGCTCAACATATTTTAGGCATTTTTAAGCTTATCTTATTTAATTTCCCATAAAGTAATTTTCAGTAAATATCTATAAAATGCTCTTTGACTTGTGTGTTAAGCTCATCAATATTTACAGAAAAATTACTATATAAAATTACCAAAAATTTGATTTACTAAATTAAGAATTTCTTACATTTCACTTATAAACTCATACTAGTTCGAAATGAAAGAAATATTTAAGCTATTAAAATGAAAATCGTTTAAGCTGTAAAAATTTTATAATGCTAAAATTCATAATAAATATTTTAATAAATCTTCCAATTTCAACTTTTATTTAGTTAGGGGTGCTTTAGATACTTATCAAAACATGGTTTCAGAGAACTTCATTTTTAAATATCTTGACATAAAGTAGTTAAGATTTATAAAGAATGGATTAATATAGATTTTACTAATATCTACGGGGATTTAAAGAGAATAGATTAATGTAGATTTTACGAATATCTACGGCGATATTAGCTGCATGTAAATTAAACTTATATAACCACCCGTTCTAAAAAAAAGCCTAAATATTCTTTTTTATTGCAGAAATCTTAATATGAGTTTCAGATTTAGACAAATGTTTTTTTTTTTTTTTTCCCGGAAAAATAAATAAAATAATTACAATAATAATAATAACAAAAAGTAAAAAAGTAAAAATAAATAAATATACATATATACAGAATTAAACAAATATAAATGTATATGTATTCATTTTAAATCAGTTTCAAGATGAAAAGTTTTCTTATTATTTTCTTATTATTATTTATTTTTCAGTTTTTGTAATATAAATTAAAAAAGACATCATTTTGAGTGAAACTGCCCTTTCCGCCTTTTTCTTTTTTGTTGCTGTTTGTATTTTTTTGCAACAATATAAAGAATAGCATGCATGTTGAGTTAATTCACTATAGTTTTTAACGATTTATTGCATATTCATTATGAATAAACAGCTGTACTTAATTCGTAAATATTAAAATTTTCAGCATTTGTCATTTATCTAATTATTTTAAAGAAATATAATTAAAAATATAAATAGTTCCTCCTGACAAGAAAGCAAAATTGTTGTAAATAATATATATATATATATATATATATATATTTTTTTTTCTTTACAAATTCTTACTATTTTTTTAAGTTAGTAACACAGAGAGTATAAACTAAACACCTTAATCAGAAATAACACTTCAGTAACATTTTCGCAAACCAGCAGCGAAATTCATTTCTTACCGAATTCGTCTGTTATGATGGTTTTATCCAGACATTAAGCGCTCAGAAAACAATTCCCACTGATGTAAAAAAGCACTTTTCCGTCTGAATTGGCTTCTTTTGTAGCCACAGAAAAGGATAGAGACTTGAGAAGAGTACTGAAAATGCGGAGAGATCTTACTTCCTAATTTGATATTTGTATTCCACTCATTCCAAACACATGTTTCTCCAGGCCAGGGAAGGGTAAATGTACATAAATTAGGTATCGTGTTAGAAAAAATGATTTTACTCTATGCATCTTACATATAAGTTCTTGTTCACTGCATAATGCGATTGTACTCGGGGTTTTTTAAATTGTAAGATAAATAAGTGCTCAATAAACGTTGACTCTTTTTCCTTAGCAAAATAATAATATTTGCAATTTTTCTTTTTTAAGGGGTTTTAAGGCTTTTAAAGATTCACAATTTTCGAAATATGTTTTCATTTTTCTTAGAACTTGTGACAGAATTGTTTTTTTGTAAATCCCAGTAGGACGGAAATTATAGAATTATATCAGATTTATTTGCATAAATTAGGTACCGTACAGAATAAAAATATTTTTGTCTATGTATATAAGTTCTTCTTCACTGCATAATATTACTCTAGCGCGGGGTCTTAAGATCAAATTATAAGTAAGCATTCAATAATAGTTGAGTTTTTTTTTTTTTTTTTTTATTTTTTTTATTTTTTTTTTTTTTTTAGCAATATAATAAAATGTACAAGTGGTTTTTTTTAGTTTTTAAGAGATTTTTGGATTTTTAAATCTTCAAAATTCCTGTTTTTTTTCTATAAATTAAAAAAAAAAAACTTAATTTTTTTCTGAAAATTCTGATAGAATTGTTCCCTTAAGATTACAATTAGAATGGAAGTTATGTTTTTTAAAATTATAAAAATTATACCCGCTCAATAACTGAAGCTACGTTTTTAAAACTCTAAATCTTTTTTTTTTCTCTCAAAAGACGTTTTTAGGCATAACGCACCGAACATTTTGAATATATATTTTTAAATTCTGAATATTTTTCCTGATTTTTTAAAACATATATTTCATGTTAGTATGCATGAAATGAACAGTGAACTTCATTTTTATTGGTCAAAAAAAATTTGTAGGTAATTATCTTGTTGAAATTATCCAAAATTTGCATTATCTAAATATATAATTGTATTAAAAATATAAATGTGTTTTAAATATCAACTTATTTATGTTTGGATAATTATTTTAATTTGAAATATGATTAGGAGGAAAAAAATCATTCTGGAATATTTAGTAAGTGGTTTCTACTGCTGGAAATTAATTAATAAATTAATTAAAATTGTATGTATAATTGCATTTTATTTGCAAAATTTATTTAGAAATCCTGCACCCATTCTCAATTATACCATTGTGTTTTTCTTCATCCAATGGTTTGAAAATATGGAAGACCGGAAACAGGAAAGCACAATAATAAACATATGAGCAAAATTTGCTTTTTATGTGTTTTTCACCAAGAAAGGAAGTCCAATTCCGTTTTAATATAGAATAGGATTTTAACTAATGTTGAAATTTCAATCGTGAACTCGATGAGGCGATTATTTGTACTGCTGTCTGCCGGTTTACATCTAATTGTGTAGATTTGCATACATATTGTCCCTGATACTATAAATAATCGCATGTGTATAACATATAAATATTACAAACCTTGCAGCACCAAAATAGTGGCCGAAAGGTTCTGCTGTAAAAGCTGGTAGACAAAAAATTTTGTTCGCAAACAATCGCGTTCATTGGCCTATACTGTTAAAATTCTTGTCCTAGTTTGAACCAAATTTTGGTGCTTAGTAGCTGCCGCAATCAGATGGTGAAAAATCGTACCAAGATTTAAAGCCCTGTTTGAAGCAGAGCTCCAACAGTTGGAACAACATTGCAATAGGAACAACCAAATGATGGTACGAGATTTCACCACTTGAAGCTGGTAGCTACGGAGCACCAAATTTTGGTTCAAACTATTATTTTTTTAACAGTGTAATCGTTCGGCGTTTTCTGTGCTTTTCCTTGAACCTTGGACTTCCTTGCGTCGTTACTAATTAGGTTCCCTTAAATGGACCAAAACGGGGGCCTCTGCACCTCTAAGGCCTATATTTCTCGAGTTAAAAATTGACCGTCATAAACACAACCAACCCACCCATGCAGCTTATGCACTCTATCGGCATTTTCAAAAATTTTAACACTGGGTAAACATTCATTTACTTTTCCAGCATATTATGTAATTTTCTTCAATGTCTTCACGTAACAGATTAATAATAATAATAATAATAATAATAATAATAATAATAATAATAAATAATAATAATAATAATAATAATAATAATAATAATAATAATAATAATAATAATAATAATAATAATAATAATAATAATAATAATAATAATAATAATAAAATTATTTAATTTCTGAAGAGATAAATTTGAAGAAGATTATTTATTGCCTAAATGTTTGTAAAGAGTTGCCTGAAAAAAAAAATAACAACAAAACTTTAAATATTTTTCATCGGCTGATTTTGGAAAAAAATCCAATTCTTGCGTTAAATACTTGCTAAAATAATTTTATTTTATTTTTCTCATACTATGTTTATTACTGTCAAAGCATGCTAAATAAACTTAATTGAAATCAGAAATATTTCATTAAATCAAAAATGCAATTTATGAACCTGCTAAAATACTTTTATAATTTTATTTGAAATTTTTTATATATTTTTTGATTGCTGTCAGAGCATGCTAAATAATATAGTTCAAATGAGAAATATTTCATTTAATGCATTCTATTATTCTTTTTAAATGAATTATTTAACAAGTTATTCATTTATCCTGTTTTGGGAATTTTTTCATTTGTATGAAATATAAAGGAAAAAAAATCGAAGAAAACATACAACAGATATTCTTTCCTAGAATTCTGAAAAAAAAAAAAAAAAATCTATGCAGTTATGAAACCTATGTCCAATATTATGCATGCAAGTTTGTGCATATTATTCTTTCAGTTCGGTTTAGTGCCTTAAGCAAAAGTAATACAATTCTCCACACATAGAAAAAAGAAATTTCAACATATTTATTTACGAAAGCCATTTCTTTGGACGGTTACCTATAACCTTCCTTCTTCGTTTTTAAGATTAACATTATTTTTAGGAAGAAAGTTCATTTTTCTTCTTTCTTTCATAGATGTAATAATATTAGGATAATAAATATTCGACAAAAAAAAAGAAACTTTCCAATATCTAACGTGTATCTGTGTAAAATAACACTTTTAAGTACTTGACATTTGTATCGAAATTTATTATATCACGGTTACAATTTTAATTTTTAGGGAACAGTTTATTTTTTGAAGAATTTCATATTTTATCATCATTATTTTTTGTAGTTCACATGATGAACTCGCTCGATCACTCAATATGATTTTGCAAAATTCCTACTATTTACTTTATTCCTTATTATTATTTTCTTATTTTCCCTTTTCCAACGATTGCTTCTTTCGTTTTTATATTAAAAATAAAGCATTAGTTTTAGATTTGGTAATCAAAATAATAGAAAGAAAATAAGAAAACAATACAATAAATGTTAAAATGATCAAAATGCCATATACCATAACTGCCAACCTCCGGCTTTTTTAAAATTAAGAAAACATACCTTGAACCAGAATTTTTTTTTAAGGAAATCTGTCTGGCATTAAATGAGACAGTCATTTGAAATTTAATTAAATTCGTGAATTAAAAAAAATTGTGGTTTCAAGTTTAATTGTTTTATTTTTAAAAAGCCGGAGGTTGGCATATGTGCATATACGGAATATTCTATCTATATACTTTTGAACTAAGGCCAGGCTATAAAAATTAAGAGCAAATATTAAAAATAAGTATGCATATTTTGAAACAACCAAATTAATAATTTTTTTCTTTAAAATTGTCAGGGAAATCTTGACAGTTCCTCCTGCGAATTAAACCATCGTTTGGTTTCTAAGCCTGCCGGAAAAATTTTACACTTCTGTCATAACATTACGATGAATTTTAAGTATTTGTCACCAAGTCGATAAAAATGTAGTTCGTCTTGCTTTCACTAATGAAATAAAATATTATAGAAAGGAGCATTTCGTTCCATAAACATAATAAATGTAATAATATGCATTCAACTATTCTAAGGAAATCTGTTACATTTAATGAATAAAAAGTAATTATGACATATTTGAAACAGAGTATTCCTATTATTTGTGATTTGCAAAGATTGTTTTTCATATATTCAACATAACGTTTTTTAACAGAATGATAGCATTGTTTTGCTCAAATTTGAAACTGTCATTTTTTTCTGTGTACTAGTTATTTTGTTTTTGTTCAATTAATATTTAGAATGCACGACAATTTTCTTCAATTTCGATTCTTACTAATCTTAAGATTTTAAGACTCTATAAATAAAGAATCAGCAACTCTTTGTTTAATTGAAAATGTGTATTTCGAGCAAGATAGAGAGAGAGATAAGAGAAAAGAGATGATATAATGGAATGTGTAATGTATGACATAAAAATGCTAATTTCATATATTTTTTTTCTTGATTTTTAAAATATTAACAATTGAAACATAGCTGCTTTTCTATTAAAAAAAATATTTTCTCTTTGTAATTATGGTAAGCAATAAAACATACGTTTAATAAACTTTTCTACCAAAAATTGAACCGACTTCAAAAGCTACTGCAAAGTGAAAAATAATTTTTTTACAGAATAATATTAAGAAATTAAATTAAGAGCGTAGTATTTATCATGCGTATTATTATATTTATGTAGATTAATTTGATTTTTTGAAGTCGGTGCCAGCCAAGCCAAGTTACATGTAATTTTTCAATAGACACGCATCCAAGTATCTACGAGTTTTTTTTTTACGATTTAACATTTAGTTAAAATTTTAACTTTATTCTTTTACGATTTGCATGTGATAATTAATTTTAATTTTGAACTTGGCTTGACTGGCACCGACTTCAAAAAATCAAATTAATCTACATAAATATAATAATACACATGATAAATACTACGCTCTTAATTTAATTTCTTAATATTATTCTGTAAAAAAATTATTTTTCACTTTGCAGTAGCTTTTGAAGTCGGTTCAATTTTTGGTAGAAAAGTTTATTTTTCTCTTTTTAGTTAAAAGCTAACAATTTTTTGAAGTCAGTTAATAAAAATTATAATACGGGAAAAATCACTGTAAACCATACACGTATGTCAGGAGTGGGGTTCGAATCCACGATCTCTTTCAAGAACCAGAAATCAAATCTGCTGTCTTACACCTCTCAGCCACCTGACTGCACTCCATTCGTATCATCGTCTATGTTACTTTTAGTTTGCGAGAAATCACTAATTTTATTAGTTTTTACTTAATTACTAAAAAAGTACTGAACTAATTTCAATGAAATGGAAGAAGTACCAATGGAAGAGTAGCCTCTTTCATTTAACACAAAAAACAAATTAATCGGTTGGATAGTTTCGGAGTAATCGGTGAACATACATAGAAAAAAATACATTCGCGCCGAATTGATAACATCCTCTCCTTTTTTGAAGTCACTTAAAAATTATATAACACGGAAATTTTTTTTTGTATATTATACACTTATGTCAGGAGTTAGGTTCGAACCGACACTCTCTTTCAAAACCAGAGATTAAATCTGGTGCCTTAGACCGCTCGGCTGTCCGGACTTCATTCTCTTCTGAGAACTTATTCAATGTCATGTTACATTTCGCAAGTCTATTCTCTTTTTGAGTACTCTTTCACTGATAAAGTATTGAGTTAATAAAAAATCTCTGATACTCTGTGGTAACGGTTAAATACATAATATTCCTAATAGCATAATTAGTATTTAACTTGTTAAATATATATTTAAAAATTATAATACGGAAAAGATTATTGTATACACGTACGTCAGGAATGGGGTTCGAACCCACGCTGCCTTTCGAAAACCAGATCTTAAATCAAGAGCCTTAGACCGCTCGGCCATCCTGGCATCGGTAAGTTTATTCGACATCCATATTACTACTGATTTGCGAGAAATCACTAATTTTATTAGTTTTTGCTTAATTACTAAAAAGGTATTGAACCAATTTCTATGAAACCGAAGTGGTACCTTTTCGAGAGCAAGTTTTTTCGTTTAACACCAAAACCAAGTTAATTGGTTGGATAGTTTCGGAGTAATCGGTGAACATACATAAAAAAAAATACATACGCGTTGAATTGATAACCTCCTCTCCTTTTTGGAAGTCGGTTAAAAATAGGCTCCTATGATTTGAAAATTTTGCAATTATATTCTATTCTATTGAACAATATATCGAAATTTATATAAAGAAATTAAAAAAAAAGTATTTTAACAAATGTTTCTTTGGGCATAACAAACTACTCAACAATATTTTAGGCATTTTTAAGCTTATCTTATTTAATTTCCCATAAAATAATTTTTAGTAAAAATCTATAAAATGTTAACCTCACGTAATTACAGAAAAATTACTATATAAAATTACCAAAAATTTTATTTAATAAATTAAGAAATTCTTAAGAATATTTCACTTAAAAACTCAAACTAGTTCGCAATGAAAGAAATATTTAAACTATTAAAATTAAATCGTTTGAGCTGTAAAAAATTTCTAATGCTAAAATGCAGAATAATTTTTTAATTAATCTTCCAATTTAAACTTTTATTTAATTAGGTGAGTTTTTGATACTTATCAAAACATGATATCAAAAAACTTCATTTTTAAATATCTTGACATAAAGTAAGTAAGATTAAAAAATACTGGATTAATATAGATTCTACAAATATTTACGGCAATATTAGCTGCATGTAAAGGAAACTTATATAACCACCCTTTCTAAAATAAAAGCCTAAATATACTTTTTATTGCCGAAATCTTAATATGTATTTCAGATTTAGACAAATGCATATATATAATGTAATGTATATATAAATTTATATATAAATGTAATATCTATATACATATATATATATATATATATATATATATATAGAATTAA
The DNA here is from genome assembly GCA_964019185.1 of Maratus speculifer. NCBI lineage: Eukaryota > Metazoa > Arthropoda > Arachnida > Araneae > Salticidae > Maratus > Maratus speculifer. Next base: position 374,410,469 of record OZ025294.1, on the reverse strand, counting down.
ACAAATATATATGATAAGTATTCATTTTAAATCAATTTCAAGCTGAAAAGTTTTTTTATTATTTTATTTTTTCAGTTATTGTAATATATATTAATGAAGACATGATTTTTAGTGAAACTGCCCTTTCCGCCTTTTTTTATTTTTTATTTTTATTTTATTTTATTTTTTTTTCTGTTTGTATTTTTTGCAACAATTTAAAGAATAGCATGCATGTTGTGTTAATTCACTAATTTTTAACGATTTATTGCATATTCATTATGAATAAGCAGCTGTACTGATGCCGCAAATATTAAATTTTTTAGCATTTGTCATTTTATCTAATTATTTTAAAGAAATATAATTAAGAATATAAATGGTTCCTCCTGACAAGAAAGCAAAATTGTTGTAAATAGAATTCTTTTTTTTTTTTTTTTTTTTTTTTTTTTTTTTTTTACAAATTTTTACCGTCTTTTTTTTTTTTTTTTTTAAGTTAGTAACACAGAGAGTAAAAATTAAACTCCTTAATCAGAAATAACACGTAAGTAACATTTTCGCACACTAGAGGCAAATCCATTTCTTACCGAATTCGTCTGTTATGATGGTTTTATCCAGACATAAAGCTCTTAAAAAACAATTCCCATTGATGTAAAAAAGCACTTTTCTGTTTGAATTGACTTCTTTTGTAGTCACAGAAAAGGATAGAGACATAATTCTAACTTGAGAAGAGTACTGCAAATGTGGGGAGATCTTACTTCATAATTTGATATTTGTATTCCACTCTTTCCAAACACGCGTTTCCCCCGACCAGGGAAGGGTAAATGTACATAAATTAGGTACCGTGTTAGAAAAAAATGATTTTACTCGATACATCTTACATATAAGTTCTTGTTCACTGCATAATGCGATTGTAGTCGGGAGTTTTTAAGTTATAAGATAAATAAGTGCTCAATAAACGTTGACTATGTTTCCTTAGCAAAATAATAAGATTTGCAATTTTCTTTTTTTAATGGGCTTTAAGGCTTTTAAAACTGCAACATTTTCGAAATATGTTTTTTTTTCCTTAGAACTTGTGACAGATTTATTCCCTTGTAAATCCCAGTAGAATGGAAATTATGGAATTATATCAGATTTATTTGGATAAATTAGGTACCGTACAAAATAAAAATATTTTTGTCGATGCATATAAGTTCTTCTTCGCTGCATAATATTACTCTAGGCAGGAGCCTTAAGATCAAATTATAAGTAAGCGCTTAATAAACGTTGAGTTCCTTTCCTTAGCAATATAATAAAATGTATAAGTTTTTTTTTTTTTTTTTTTTTTTTGTACAAGTATTTCTAGACTTTTAAATCTTCAAATTCCCCCCCCCCCCAAACAAAAAATCTATGAATTTTAAAACATTATTCTTTTTTTTATTATTATTCTAGTAGAATTGTTCCCTTAAGATTCCCATTAGAATGGAAGATGTGTTTGTTTAAATTATAGAAATTACAATCGCTCAATAACTGAAGCTACGTCTCCAAAACGTTAAATCCTTTTTTCTCAAAAGATGTTGTTAGGCATAACGTGCCAGACATTCTGAATATATATATATATATATATATATATATATATATATATAACCATTAGATAATACTACAAATCAACATCAATTACTGTAAAAATTTGTTAATGCCAAATTATATGTATATATATATATATATATATATATATATATATATATATATATATATATATATATATATATATATATATATATATATATATATATATATATATATATATATATATATATATATATATATATATATATATTATTTTGAATATGTTTCCATGATTTTTTTAAAACGCACATGTCATGTTGGTCTGCATGAAATAAACTGAGAACTTTATTTTTATTAGTTAAAAAAATTGTATGTAATTATCCTGTTGAAATTTTCCAAAAATTTTATTATTTAAATATAAAATTGCATTAAAAATATAAATATGTTTTAAATATTAACTTATTTATGTTCAGGATAATTATTTTAATCTGAAGTATGATTAGGAGAAAAATAATCTTTCAGGAATATTTAATAAGTGTATTTTTACTGCTGGAATTTAATTAATAAAATAATTAATATAGTATATATAATATTATTCTATTTGCAAAATTTATTTAGAAATCCTGATTCCATTGCCAGGTATACAATTGTGTTTTCCTGCATCCAAAGTTAAATTGGTAGACTGGAAACAGGAAAGCACAATAATAAACATATGAGCCAATTTTTTTTTTTAATTTGTTTTTCACGAAGATATGAATTAGAATGCCAATGGAGCTTTTATAAGCGAATCGGTTTTTAACTAAGGCTGAAATTTCAGTCTGGAACTCGTTGAGGCACCGTAATGCCTTTATACCACCGTTATACGTAATTCTCATTGCTCGTCTACATGGTATTTTGTACTGTACGTACTGTGGTATACATATTACTTCTTTTGCTATAAAAAATGGGATGTGCATAACATCCTATATTCAAATATTTTAACGCATGCAGCGCACCACTAATGGCCGAGAGTTTGTGCTGTAAATCTGGTAGACCAACAATTTTGTTCGAAACCAATCGCGACCATTGGCCTACTCTGTTAAAACTCTTGTCCTAATCTGAATCAAATTTTGGTGCTTAGTAGCTGCCGCCATCAGATGGCGAAGCATCTTACCAGGATTTGGAGCTCTGCTTGAAGCAGAGTTCCCATTGGGACAACATTGCAATAGGAACAACCAAATGTTGGTAAGAGATTTCCCCATCTGATGGTGGCAGCTACTGAGCAGCAAAATTTGGTTTAAACTAGGACAAAATTACTAGGACCAAATTTTTAACAGTGTAACCGTTCGGAGTTTTCTGTGGTTTCTTTGAACCTTTGATTTCCTTGCGTAGGTACTAAATAGGTTCCTTCAGACAGACCCACATGGAGGCCACTGCACCCCTAAAGCCTAATTTCTCGAGTTGAAAATTGACCGTCATAAACACAACCAACCCATCCATGGAGCTTATGTACTCTTTCAAAATTTTTAACACTGCGTCAACATTCATTTACTTTTCCAGCATATTAATTTTATGTAATTTTCTTCAATATCTTCACGTAACAGATTAATAATAATAATAATAACAATTATAATAATAATAAAATTATTTAATTTCTGAAAAGGTAAAGTTGAAGAAGATTTTCTATTGCCTAAATGTTTGTAAGGAGTTGCCTGAATAAAAAATAACAACACTTTAAACATTCTTCATCGGCTGATATTTGAAAAAAATCAATTCCTGCATGAAATACTTGCTAAAGTAATTTTATTTGAATTTTCTGATGTTTGATTCCTGTCAAAGCATGCTAAATAAACTTAATTGAAATCAGAAATATTTCATTAAATCAAAAATTCAACTTGAGCGTGAAACACCTGCTAAAATATTTTTTTAATTTTATTTGAAATTTTTCATATATTTCTTAATTCTGTCAGAGCATGCTAAATAAAGGTAGTTCAAATGAGAAATATTTCATCTAATGCATTCTATTATTCTTTTAAACTGAATTATTTAACAAGTTATTTATATATCCTGTTTGGCACTTTCTTGAATTGCATGAAATATAAAAGAAAAAAAATAAAATTGAAGAAAACATGTAATAGATATTTTTTCCTAGAATTTCGAAAAAAATCTATACAATCATGAAACCTATCTTCAATATAACGTATGCAAGTTTGGGGATTTTATTCTTTCAATTCAGTTTAGTGCCTTAAGCAAAAGTAATACAATTCTCCACATATAGGAAAAAGAAATTTCAACATATTTATTCACGAAAGCCATTTCTTTCGACGTTTACCTATAACCTTTCTTTTTTGTTTTCAAGATTAACATTATTTTTAGAAGGAAAGTACATTTTTTTAATTCTTTCATGCATGTAAATAATAAAGGATAATAAATATTCGACAAAAACTTTTCATTAACTAACGGGTATCTGTGTGAAATAAAAGTTTTAAGTGTCTGACATTTGTGTCAGAATTTATTACATCACGGTTTCCATTTTAATGTTAAGGGGATAGTTTATTTTTTGAAGAATTGCGTTTATTTTTTAAAATACAGTTCAAATGATGAACCAACTGCATTTCACTATTCTATTATAAGTACATAAAAACTCAATATTTAATTATTTTTTAGTTAAAAAATTTAATTTTGTAAAATTTTTACTATTTTTTTAAATATTAGTATTTTTACCAATTTTTTTTTAACATTTTCTAACGAAGCTGTGAAGTATTTATGCACTCGGTTTGTCAGTCCGTCTGTCTACGCTCAAACTAGTGGGATTAATAGTTTATTCACAGGGAAACTCAAAAGAATTCCATTGTATTATGATATATGGGGAAAACGATTGTAGAGTATTTTAATGACAATAAGCTATTTCAAATATATAGAAGCTGAGATAAATCACTAAAAATTTCACTACAAGATGATTATGGCAGAATAGAGCATTAATAGCAGTTGTAGTTCTTTTACAGATACACTTTAAAGAAATGGTTTACGATGATAACTTTGAATGATAATTTATTTAATTGCGTTTTCAACTTAGGCATGTGCTTTAAAATCCATTTTTTTTCATTTTACTAGTTGTATATAAATTCTATACCTCATATACAAGGCTGTACAAAAGAATTCACATGCCGTTCTATTTTTTAGTAAAATTTACTAAAGGGAAATTTTCATTTAAAATGTCTATATGCTTTTTAAGCGAATTAAATTTTGACACGCATGTAGTAAATAAATACAAATCTGACTATCTCATATAAGGTTGCTCAAAAAATAATTTAGCTATTATATATGTGAAATCTAAAATTGCGCTTTAGAATGTGTCAGACGTTTCCATATAGTTGAATTAGACATCACATTTTTAAAGTTTTGTTACTTTATTCTAAATGTGTGGAAAATGCTTCATAATCTACTATATATTTTAAAGTATATATTAAAGGTTGGTTTTTCTTTCTTTTTTAATATTTTGAATTCTATGTTACACAAGTCTGCGTATAAAATTGTAGATATATGTAGTATTTATCTAATATAATTTTTAAAATGATACATGTAATGTGTAAAATAATGGATCTGTATAAACACGTGTACTTTTACTTAAATAATGTAGGAAAACTTCAAGGATACTTCCAAGCTCACATTTATTATATACATAATACAGAGAATGTACAAAAAAGTGTAAAACTCTATCACAAATACAAAAAAAGCCTTAGAATTTTGAAGCATAAAACTGAAAAAAAATATGAGCATGGGGAAAGAAGCCATATAGAGTTATTTATGTGGGGAATTGCGCTGATTGTATTAACAAAAATTAAAATATTTCGCGATATACTTACTGTATTTCTAAAATTGTGGTGTCAAAACATTTAAAATTACGTAGGCTTTTATCTAGAATATATGCTGTCGGATTAAGTGTTAACCAATTTCGTCAAAATTTATTATACTAGTTATGCAATTAAGTATCTGAGTTTCATACATGGATGGCGCTAACGACACATGTATATGACATACATGTCTGAAATTATGCTTTTTTAAAAGATTGGACATCTGTTAAAAATAAACTGTAACAATATATTTAAATTATAACAATACATTTCGAAATATGAAAATATTTTTTCTAATAACGAAGATGTTATGTTTTGCGCCAAATAAACAGCGTTTGCGGAATGTTTTTTCTGCTTTAATCTGGAAAAACAAGTTTTAAATTGCACTTGAAGCGTAGCAAATGAGGTGCATTCTTACGATAACGAAGTTTTAAAAATATCACTCTCATATATTAATCTCATAAAATTGTAAATAATTACAATTAAAATGTGCACCAAACAATGTTCTCCCTATACCATTATGCAATGGAATACTTTTGTGTGGCCTTGTAAATCAATAACAAATATTCGTTGCACCACAGATTATGCAAAATGTATATTATAATATCTACTTTATAGAAGCATATCAATTTTATTACGTTCGAATGAGTGTAACTCCATTAAAATGCATTTGAAATATTTTTCCTCATTAACCGTAATGTAACGGAATATTTTTGATTGTCCCTGTAATTGATCTATGCATCCAATTTTGATAAAATTTGAAATAACTCGACAAAAATATCTAACAATTATGTATTTAAAATTTCAAACGATTAAAATGCATTTGAATTTTTTTTCCCCATTGACCGTAATGTAACGGAATCCTTTTGACTGTCCCTGTAATTTATCTATGCATCCGATTTTCATAAAATTTGAAATGATACGACAAAATTACGTAATAATTATGTTTTTTAAATTTCAAACGATTCAGTTGGGTAGTTTTTGCGTTGTTATATGCGGACGGAGAGACGGACGGACAGACGGACGGACAGACAGGCGGACAGACAGACAGACGGACAGACTGAACGATAACAATAGGTGCTATGTATTTACATAATTACTAACGCACCTAAAAAAACGCAACTAAAGAACGTCGTTTGTTAAGAAGGGTTATAACGACGATGCACCTTCAGAAATCTCCTGTTAAGATTTGTTTAAATGCTTTAGAAGTGGCGATTTCTCCGGAAAATCAAAGCAATTAAGGATGCAGATCTAAAAGCGTTATTGGAGAAAGATGATAACAAAAAAGAAACATTAACTTTGGGAGGCATTAAACACGAGCCATTCAAGTATTTGCAAACTCTAAGATGCCATGAAAAGAGTGCAAAGGAAGTAAAATGTGTGTTGTTGACAGAGATACAGATGAAAAATCGAAAAACCATCATGGAAATTTTGCTTTTGTGACACATAAGAAAGAGTTTCCCGCATTGAATTGCTGTTGGCGATGGAAAATGATTATATTTCAAAAGTCCTAAATGCAAAAAATCGTGTTTTTCATCCGGTGAAGCATCAGCATCAAACGGCACGAGGAAGTCTCTTCAGATAGAAGACAATGTCCCACGATTGATGGGACCAGAATGGAATCGTGCACTATAAACTGCTGAATCCAGGCAAAATTAACAATAGACATCGCTACCACAGGAACTAATTAATCTGAACCATGTGTTATTCGAACAACAGCCAGAATAACAAACGTGACACAAACTAGTGATTTCGCAGCACGGCAACTTTCCGTGCTATCGGAAATACATCGTTCAGGACACCATCAAAACGCTGAAATATGATCTGCTATCGCACCCGCTATATTCGCCAGACATGGGCCCTTTCGATTATCACTTGTTCTTGTCGATGACGTTTGGTTTAACTGGGATACAATTTTAAAGGGGTGCAAAAGTGATTGGATAAAGGGTTTCAGTCCAAAGATGTGTTATCGTCGCGGTATACATGTATTTTCAGAGAGATGGCAAAAATGTGTAGCTAAAAAGGGAAGATACTTTAAATCAATCATTTTGCGTATTTCTTTTGAAAATTTTCATTTTTCATGGAATAAAAGATACCTGAAATTTAATTGAGCACCTAGTATCAAGATTTTCCCTTATTTTTTATAAGCAATGTTTGTTGCAATATGCTGTTGCTAGAAATCCCAGAAGCATTTCCTAAGTTGCTATAGTTAAATATGTAACACTATTTTTATTATTGCTTCAGCGTTGTTTTATTTATATGAATATTTATAGGGTAAGAGATGATATTAAAAAAATTACAAAGAGAAATATAATAAATTATAAAACATAATTTCCTTACAATTAACATAAAATAACGATGATATTTATTCACGCGAATCATCATTAGCCCTATATGGATATAATTAGTAGTTTTTATTGTCAAATTGCTGATATCAATTATGTTTTATATTTTCTTACATATCAATTGCAAATTAAAAGAAATAAGTTCCTTATCCTTAGTGATATATTTAAAAATAATATCGGCTAATATGTCTTTTTTGCAATCCTTTTTTAAATGTTTTAACGGACATTTAATAAATATATAGATTAATAAGAAATGAACAGCAAACAGACTACTTAATAATTATTCACTCTTTATGTCTCAAATTTTAAATCTTGAAAATTTCACAAAGTTGAAAATTGTAATCATTGTCGTTAAACTTCCAGAATTCAAAATTATTATAATTACAATGTTAGCCAAATACATATGTGCTTTTGTATCTCAAATAATGCTATTGAACAAGATAAATTAAAGCATATGTAACTCACGCATTTTAAAAATGTATAATTACCCATCAATGTCTTAAATGAATTTGATAGCGTACTTTTTTATTTAAAATTATTATAAATACTTTCAATATTACTTCAAAATACATTCGAGGCATAAAGCCTTTACTCGCAAAAGAAGAAATTTATATTTATTCGAATTCCTGTAATTTACCAATTCAATGTTTATTTTATCATTAAAGTTTAGTTAAAGTTTTTTATTATTAATGTTTATTTTTATTATAGATTAAAGCTCAATGAAACATTTTCAATGCAGATTGAATACTGGTCTATGTTTATCGCGACGCGTGTATAGCCTAAATTAATGATGTCACTTACGTATGTATAAATTAGCATTTTCATTTACTACACCTGTTATACGCTAAGTCTTCTTTATGATATGTAACCTACAACAGTGGCACATTTCCGGTACAGACTGTGCTTTGAACTTTTTTGCAGAATTATTTTTACAGGGCGTCATTTGCCCTCTACCCAACTTATAGCCTTCTCGGTAAGTAGACGGTCTACAGATGAATAGCGTCAGCTTAAAAAATAACTATTAATTAATCCTCAGTTTTCGATAAAAATTGCTTTATATTAATTATGATTTAAGTTAATGTCGAAAATAACTAAGACAACATTCATAATGACAATTTGATTTTTAGATTTTTTAAAAATGAAAACTGTTTAAATAAATCAGTAGTTAATGCTCTTTTATAAAAATGTTTATCAGAATAATTATATTAATGATAAAAAAAACACTGTTATGAAAATTTTAGGATTCTTATAAAAACAGTGTAAATAAGTGAACTGTAATCTATTCTTTAACAGAGAAATGTTATGTAGTTGAAATTTTTCATATAATATTTTTACTTTCTCCTGTCTTTACAAGAAGAAAGTATAGGATTCGTGAAAGTTTTCAAATTCTGATTTTCGACAGGTTTACACGTTTTACAGGTCAAAAACCCCCCAAAACATGTTTTTACAAAATATCTGTAAGTCTGTGTGTCACTCTGTCACCCTGTCACATTTTGAGTCTGTATATGCGACAAAATATTTTGTGGCCGCTCTATCTCACTAACAATTACACGGAATCACACAAAACTTAAGTTTCGGTTAAACCATGATATAAACTAGAACTGATTGGTTTTTAGTGTATATAATACAATAGATGGCACTACAATTCTAGTTTTTATCACAATTTCCGCATTAGCTATATCTCAAAAAGTAATGGATGGATTTTTATAAAACTTCAGATTCCGTTAATCCATAATATAATTGCTCATTTTTTTTACCAAATGAGAAGATTCTGCTAGAGACACAGATGCCATATGCGCACGACTTTTGCGCGATTGCAACAAAATTACAAGGCACAGATGTCATATACGCACCACATTTGCGTGACTGCAACAGAATGGCGATTTTACGCCTCAGATGGTAAACCGGCTGTTGTTGTTTATTTATTAATAAACAGTTTATTTACTTTTATTTTCTTTTTTAAAAATGATATAAATAATTTTGTTCAACTGCTATTAACTAAACTTTTTTATTTACTGTTATTTTGCTTGAAAATATTAGTAATGAATAAAAAAAAATATTTGCGTAACTGGCATTTGGAAACGAAGTTTTCGCCGAATTGGCGTCGGAAAAAAATAGCGCCAGTGTGGTGCGTATATGACATGTGTTCCAATGGCAATTATATATGCCTCACATGGTAACCCATTTATTTATTCATAAACAGTTTGTTTGTTTTATTTTCTATTTCAAACTGATATAAAATGTTTTATTCTGAAATGTTTTAACTGATATAAAATATATTATTGGCGTGGTGCGCCAATGTGGTGCATATATGTCATCTGTGCTGATAAACAAAAAACTCAGTATTTTTATGCTAGCCCGGCACAGATATTAAATCACCATTGTTCCCGCGGCTTTTTTTTGTATTTCATTACATATTTAAAATAAAATAATATAATCTTTCACTCATTTCATTTATAATACATAACTTTAATTTGAAACTTAAAAGTATAAAATTCATGAGTTTAAAATTAATTTTTTTAAGTAAAAAGAACAGAAAACAAAATAAAAATAATGATATTTTAAAGCAGCGTAATTGCGAATGAACAAAACATAAATAAATCATATTTACCACAGCATAAATCTTACTAAAGGACTTTTGCATACTAATCCATAAAATGTACTTTATTTGGATGTTGCCATTAAACAATTAACAAAAACAATTCATTATCTACATATATATATATATATGTAGATACTGAATTGTTTTTGGTGTAAACTGCCAACAGATGATGTGGATTCAGTTATCCATTTGTTATAAACAGTTCAGTTAGTATTTTTTAATTTTTGGAGTAAATCATTCAACGAGTAGCCGCTTCCGTCCAAATTTATTTATAATTTCTTCAATGTGATCTTCTCATCAATCAATGTACGGATTTTCATCAAACTTCAGATTCAGCTAGAACTTGACGTAAATTATTGGTGATTAGATTTTGGTTAGAATCACCTAAGTGGTAATGCAGGTCTGCTTAATTTTTCTACATGTATTAATATTTAGCAGATTGAAGAAAGTTTGGGGATTGCCACAGCTAACTAGTTTTAAAAGGATAAAAGCTACACTTAGGTAAATGGGTGAGGAAAGATAAAGATAAAAAAAATATATTTAAGTTCGACCATTTTACCATGATTTTTGAATAAGACTAAGCAAATTATTCTCTATTATTCTCTATTATTAAATTATTTTACATCACTACATAGTATAAAACAAAGTCGCTTTTTCTGTCCCTATATCCCTATGTACGCTTAAATCTTTAAAACTACCGAACGGATTTTGATGCGGTTTTTTTTAATAGATAGAGTGATTCAAGAGGAAGGTTTACATGTATAATCACATCCATTAAATAGTGGAGAAACACTGTTATTTTTTAGGTTTTTAATGTGATGTCGTAAATAATTTCATTTTTTCCGCTTATACATTGCAAACGCAGGCTGAACCCTAGAGTATCGGTTTTAGTAGTTGAATTTAATGGGATGAAGGGGTAGTAACAATTTGCGGTGTCAGTAGTGACACGGGACTACCCGAAGCAAAGCGAGGGCGGGCCGCTAGTTATTTTATAAAGATCAATCTATTTGCATTAGTAGATTAAGTAAATAAATTTTTAATGACTTTTTAAAGTACCGAAAGAAAGTAAAGGTTAAAAATAACTCAAATGGGAAATAGGAATTTTAAAATTGGAGAAGAAAAAAAGAAGAAGAAGAAAAAATCACGTTTGTAAACCATTAGATTTTATGTAATTTTGCAGAAAAGAAGGAGATATGCCTCGATACGAATAAGCAAAAGTTTGAAACATTTATCTTTTAAGCTGTTTTTGAAAGGTTCCGAAAAGGCATTTAAAAAAATTCTTCTTAAATGATTGAAAGTTTATCAATTAAAAGTTTTCTAATTATAAATGAAAAAGCATTTTACAAAATTAATTAAACTCCAAGTAACTTAATATTCACTTTCGACTATATGGTTTATTAAAATGCCGAGAGACATCTAAAATGAACACCGTAAACATTCAAAATTAAGATTAATGAAATTTATATTCAGAGGTTGCACCATTTATGCTAGGTTTACAGAAATTTATAATCTTCACTTAGTAAATTGCTCTTATATTTATGTAAGGCGTTGCGTCTGTTTTTAATTTCCTAAATTGAAAAGAATGAAAAAAAATGTATAATTTAAGAGAAGTGTTTTTTTATAATGAATACTGCTAGTCTGAAAGAAAAGGTAAAATGAAACAATATTCTTTTTTGCTTCCATATTTAAACAGTTTGCAGAAAAATGTTATTCTTAATTTTGTATGCCTTTAAATTATTTCTGAATTAATGAAAAAATGCTTATTATTTTCAATGCTCCTCATTAAAGGAATTGTTTCAATTCGCCCAAATAAAATTATTAATAAAAGCAATAAATTATGTGCCAAAACTTTTTATGCAATTCGTAATTTCTTTTTATATATATAATCCATTAATGCTAGCGTTTCTTTTTTAGGACACTTCGAATTTTGATAAATTTGTATAATTTTCTTATTTTTTTATAACATGCAAATTGCATGAAAACATTAACCGAGTGATGACATTATACGATGGATATTATTTGCATAAATGAAGGCTTTATAGACTTTTAATTTTTCAAGATGGTGAAATGTAAAAAAAAAATAAGTATACTTGTATATTTGTTCTTATTAAGAATCCATACAAAAAAGTCATAATCAAAGCTTGTAGATTTCTTTGATATGCATTTCCACTGAATTGTGAAGTTATACATAGAAGTCAATTTTTTCAGGCATGTTTGTAACGTGATAAACTGAGGGCACTAGGCATTAATGGGTACATGCTTACAGGCTTGTATTAACCATTTAGAGGTCAGTTATTTATACAATGTCATTTTGAAGATCATTATGAAATAAATTGATTTTGATATTTAAATATAATTATTGTTACTTTCTTATTAATAATAGTTATCATTTTTCCTGTCCCAGTATACATACATATATATATATATATATATATATACATATATATATATATATACATTAGTTTAAAATTAAATAGTTACAGTATGTGACATTCAATTTTATGTTTCTTTTACATAAATTTTGACAAAACATATATTTATACATATTATGCTATTATAAATAGTATGCAAATCTCAAAATTTAGAAAACCATAAAAATTTGCATTTTCAAATGAAATTAATAATTTAAATTAATTAAAATTGATTCAAGCTCAAAGTCTAATTGAGCATTGTCGATTCCATTTTGTTGCTATGGAAACATTTTGGCTTTTAGTTTTGAATACGTTTATTCTGATTTGAAAAGATTGTGTTTCATATTTGGAATAAAACGTTTTATAATAGTATGATAACATTATTTTACTCAAATTTGAAACTTTCATTTTTTTCTGAGTGCTATTTTATTTCGCTTGCTTGTTCATTTAGTCTTTACAATGAACGACAATAATCTTCGATTCCGAATTTCACTAATCCTAATTTTTAAAGAATCTATAAATAAGGAATCAGTAACTCTTTTTTTTTTAAATTGCAAGTGCATATTTCAAGCAGGAACGGACGAAAAAAAATAATAATGGACTGAATAATATGTGATATAAAAGTGCTAATTTCTTATATATATATATATATATATATATATATATATATATATATATATATATATATATATATATATATATATATATATATATATATATATATATATATATATATATATATATATATATATATACATATATATATATATATATATATATATATATATTAACAGGTGAAAAAAATGCTGCTTTTCTATTGAGAAAAATATTTTCTCTCTTATGTCTATTGTAGTTACGGAAATTTATAACTCAAACATTGAAAATTGGTTCCTAATATTTGAAAATTTTGTAAATATATTTTTTTTGAATGATATATCTAAATTTTAATATATAAATAAATAAAAAAAACTATACATGTTTTAACAATTATTTCTTTAATTATAATAAACTGCACAACACATTTTAGGGAAAATAAAATTATGATATTTATTGTTTCAATAAAATATTTTTGAGTAATAATTTACAAAATATTCTTTCACTTGTGTGTTAAGAACATGTAATCACTATTTACAGAAAAATTACAATATTAACTGAACAAAAATTTGTTTTACTAAATTAAGAATTAAGAATTAAGAGCATTTCACTTAAAAAACTCATGCTAGTTCGAAATTAAAGAAATATTTAAACTATTAAAATGAAAATCGTTTAAGTTAAAAAAATTTTATAATGCTAAAATGCATAATAATTTTTAATAAATCTTCCAATTGAAAGTTTTCTTTAATTTGGTGTTATAGATACTTGATAAAACATGATATCAGAAAATCTCATTTTTAAATAGCTTGCCATAAACTAATTAATATTTTAATTAAAAAATGGATTATTAAATCTTTTACGAATATCTACGTTGATATTAGCTGTAGGTAGAGGAAACTCACATAATAACCCTTTCTAAAACGCAAGCGAAAATATTTTTTTTTTTTTAATCTTTACAAGTCTTTCAAATTTACACAAAGATCGTTTTCTGTGAAAAATATACAAATAAATAAATGTAATAAATAATAAAAAATTATAATAATGATAACATATATATATAATTATTAAACAAATATAATTGTATACTTATTCATTTTAAATCAACTTCAATATGAAGAGATTTTATAAAGTTTTTTTTATAAAGTTTTTATAACATAAATTAAAAAATGCATCATTTTTAGTATAATTGCTCTTTTTGTCCGTTTTAGCTCACCGGCTATCATAGCCTGAGAGCTTATGTGCCCGTCCGATCTGTATGTACGTTCGTACGTGCATAACGTGATAACTCTTGATAAAAATATTGGATCCACTTGAAATTTTGTATATAGGTATATCCTGATAAGGCGCTTCCCTCATTAGTTTTTGGAGTTCATTCGATATGTATAAGAGGGGGAACGGGGGGCTCATGCCCCTCCCCTTAATTGACATTAACGGGATTTTCATGCAGAATTAACAGTTTTCGTTCAAAATTTAGATATAGGATCATTCTGATGAGGCGACACCGTGGCTGTTATTAGGTGTTCATTGAATAAGTATAAACAGGGGGAACGAGGGGTTCATGCCCATCTCCTTAATTGATATAAACGGGATTTTCATGCAAAATTAACAGTTTTCGTTCAAAATTTAGATATAGGATCATTCTGATGAGGCGAGTCCGTGGCTGTTATTAGGTGTTCATTGAATAAATATAAACAGGGGGAATGGGGGTTCTAATGCTCCTACCCTTAACTTGTATAAATGGATTTTTCAAGCAGAATTGTCAGATTTCGTTCAAATCTCTGAATAGTTTTGGAAGTTTAATGGTTAAGTATAAAAGAGGGGAATAACTACTCTTAAATTATATAAATGCTAAATGGGTTTTTATTAAGAATTATCCGATTTGCTAATTTTGGAATATGCCGAATTTTGGATATAGATTTTTTATATGATAAAGCATGTTCTTGATAGTTTAGGAGGTTCAATGATTAAGTATAAAAAAGGAAAAAGGGGAGAGCCGTTTTCCCTTCCTAATTTTTTTTTTCGAACGGAGTTAACAAAAACACAAGGCTGTAATGTACAATTAGTATGCGTAGCCTGTGAGCTCAATGCCATTAATTTAACTGGGCAATATTATTTTTATTTATTATTTTTTTCAACAATTTTAAGATTAGCAAGCATGTTTGTTGAGTTTGTTTTCTATATTTTTGACGATTCTTTGAACATTCATTATCAATAAACCGCTGTATTTATGTCGCAAACAGTAAAAATTTCAGCTTTTGTTATTAATATTACTAATTTAATGAAATATAATTCGGAATATATCACTTTTTATCCTGACGATGAGAGAGTGAAATTGTTGTAAATTAAATATATATGTAATTATATATATATATATATATATATATATATTACGAATTTTTACAATATTTTTTTTTAAAACAGAGGGTATAAGCTAAACGCCTTAAAATGAACTAACATGTCAATAACATTTTCGCACACAGGCAGCAAAATCCCTTTCTCACCGAATTCGTCCGTTACAGTGGCTTTATACAAATACTAAGCTCTCAGAAAATAATTCCCAATGATTTAAAAAAGAACTTTTCCGTCTGAAATGGCTTCTTTTGTAGCCACATAGAAGAATAGAGGGATAATTCTAAATTTTTAAGAGTACTGCAAATGCGGGGAGATCTTACTTCATGATTTGATATTTGTATTCCACTCATTCCAAACACGCGTTTCACAGGACCAGCGAAGAAGAAATATGCATAAATTAGATACCTTGTTGAATAAAATAATATCATTACAGTCCATTCATTTTACTTTTTTTACGACAGAATGTGGCTCTAGTCGGGGGTTTTAAGAATATGTGATAAATAAGTGCTCAATAAACGTCGAGTTCCTATTTTTAACGAAATAATAAGGGTTAAAAAAGAAATAAACCAGTTTTTTTTCTTTTTGTGAGTTTTTTAAGGATCTCACGGCTCTTAAAACTTCGATTCTTTTTTATTTTTATTTTATTTTTAATGGATTTTTAAATCTTATTTTTTCGGAAAATTCTGATTGAAATGCTCTCTTGAATTTCCCATTAGGAAGAAAATAGAAACGTGTTAAGGTTATTATTTTATCATTTCATTGCATGATTTTTTTTTTAAATAATTATTTGAAATAATATAAGTCTAAAAATATGGTTAATAATAGAAAAAATAATAAAAATAGCAAAAAAAAAAAAAAAATAAAAAATAAATAAATAAATAAATTGTGAGCTAAAAACTGATATTTTATGGTGTGTACCCTATATTAGACAAATTAGATTTTACAAATATTATATCTCTACATTATGCAATCAAATGGGCTTAAATTAAATAAATTTATCTGATTAACAATCTGCAGCTTTCTTCATATTAATATTTTTATATATTCAGTAAGAATAATAAAGTTAAAATTTGCATGAATTTTTCTTCAATTTTTTTCGGTTTCCAAAGAACAAATTTTATTTTTTTGTCAAATGCACATGGACAAAATAAATGTTATTCCATTATTTGGACTGTGCTTGATTAGTTACAATGGTCAAAATTTATGACACAAATGATGATTATAGTGTTTTTATATATGTGCCACATGTGGCACGCCGTGTAGTGAAGTGTTAATCCGAAGCATAATTAGACAAAAAAAAAATGAAATAAAACTGAAACTGCTGAAAATTAATCGATAAATTAATCAAAATTATGCATACAATTCCATTTTATGTGCAAAATTTATTTAGTAATCCAATTTTCATATTTACTGTTGTGTTTTCATACATTTAAATGTATGAAAACAGGAAGTACCTGGAGCAGGTAAACTTTACGATAAATCTACGAGATAAATCGGTGCAAAAAAACGGGGTTTTAGGTGTTTTCCACCGCGATATGACTTGGCAGATAAATTGCAAATTTTTTACGCCAATCAAGTTTATCTAATTCTGAAATTTCAGCCGTGAACTCGATAAGGAAATTGTCAGATCTTCCGCCCCCTGGTTTACATCTGATTGTGTAGTTTTGCATAGACATTGTCTCTGATGAATGATTAGAATCGTATAATATATAAACATTTCCATGCATGCAGCTTATATACACTATCGGCATTTTCAAAATTTTTTACGACATCAGCATTTAGATACTATTCCTGGATATTCATTTCCTGCGATTTTCTTCAATACCTTCATGTAACAGATTAAATTAATGAAACAAAGATTTCTTTAAATTTCTGCATAGATAATTTTAGAGAAGCTTGTTCTGTATTTTCCAAATTTTTAAGGGACTGCCTGAATTTATTACAATATTTTAAATATTTTTTATCTTCAGTCTTTTGAATAAATTCACACAGCTAAAATTTTCTGTAAAAATACAGAATGAAAGGCGAGACTCTCTGTAAATTTACACATTTTCTCGGTTAAATGTATTCAATCGATTTTCTCGTTCAAACGTTTTAACGACTTTTTCCTTATACCTGTATTATAAAGACTAAACATATCTGTGCGTAAAGCATGCGTCATTTTGCGAATGGCAACACTTTCCCCTGCAATTTTGGTGTTACAATTTTCGCTATTGCAAATTTTATACTTCTACACATCGCACATTTTAAATTTTTACACAGTCCTATAGAGGAAAAAATGTACTTTTAGATACATTTTTTTGAAAGCTGTATCTCAATTTATTTTTGAGATATTATTATTATTATTATTTTAATTTTTAGCACCAATTTTGTAATTGTGGCAACAGAATTATTTCATTTTCTCTTAAAATTACAAAAATAAAAAACGTATACTATTTGAAAAATATCGTCTGTTATCGTTGTTATAAAATCCGGGGAATTTCGGCTTTATTTAGTTTAATAATTTTGATAATTGAGTTTGTTAATTTCAGCATTTATTAGATTTTGTTATTTATAGCTTTAAATATTATCTGTTCGACAGTAAGACTTATTAATATAAGATGCATTTTTTACTATAATTAATTTCGTAGATTTATTTTAAATCTATGAAACTGTCCTTTCTTAAAAATTTTCTTTCATCGAATTTCGACGCGTTCCACTTCGTTAGATATAATCCCGTGTAAGTATTTCTCCTCTATTTAAAGGTGTTTTTATCATTGTTAATTAAAAATATATACACATAAAATTATTTTGCAAATCTATTAGAGATTTAGAAAAAAAATAGTTTCATTTATTTTTTAAGTTATTATAATAAGGAAAAGGAAAAATCATATACTCGATGTTAGTGGGTATTTTTATCGATTTTTCCCCACTAAAGAATATTTAGAACAAAAAAAAAAAAAAAAGACAAAAGCTTTCATATTTTAGTCAGTAGGGTATTATCTTATTGACCAAAATGTCTCGGGTTAAAACCCGAGAACGGCTTCAAACAAATTGGGGAAAAAAATCGCACAGTGGTTTAAAATTACTCGAAAAAATCATATCTTTCAGTCAGACAAAAGATTGAGTGATTTTCTGATTTTGAAAACTTAATTATTGTCAATAAGAACGAAATTACAGAGTCTTGTGTATTTTTAATTATGTTAATTTACAGACTTTTTAAAATAAATTTACCGGATAATTTCTCTGTAATTTAACATTTTTTTTAATTCTCTGAAGTTTTACATAAAGCTTAAAATAATGAATTACCCATAGATTCTCTGTAATTTCGCAAAACAAAATTAACTGCGTAACTTGTACATTCAATACTTGTTAAAATAATTTCATTTGAAATTCCCGATACAATTTTTCATTACTTTACGAGCATGCTAAATGAAAGTAATTCGATTCAGAAATTTTGCATTAACCCTTTATCAACCACATTATGAATTCGTGAAAATTTTAAATTCTAAAAAATTTTACGTAAAATGTTTAAACTAAATTAAAAGATTTACATAGGCATTTAATAAATTTTTGAAAAGGGGTTTTAGAAGATTCGGAGGATTTAGAAGGATTGATTAAAATTGAATTTGAATTTACAGGGATTTTGTGCAATGTTTATAACCCCACACAAATCTTTTGTTTTAAATTGTTTTCTTACAAGGAAGGTCTCCATACAGGCATACTCAGAAAAATCTGAAAAAATTACAGAATGTTCTTCTCATATAGTTATATATGTTTATAAAAAAATTTCGGCGGAACCTCCTTATAAAGGTCGTAAAAAAATAATAAATATTTCGTTTATTTGGCGATTTATCTCCGGTTGGCGAAAAAACGAAATTTTGAAAAATACGCTTTTACGCTTCGAATACTTTTTAAAGAAAAAACTTTCTATGTTCAATTTATTTAAATAAGTTTAGTTTAAGTAATTTTAGTTTTGCATTTTTACTTTACTTTTAGTGTAATTTTGTCATATACGTTTATATGTACTTATAACAAAATGAAATTAATATATTTTATCATTTAAAACACAATTTAAAATGATTAAAATTGTTCCAAATTGAAAAATACACTGTTAAAAATCTGCTGCATTTTGTTGCAACGCACTCTCTTGCTTGTATAGAAAACGGTTACTTGGCCGTGAAATGGAGCTTTCTCATTGGTTGGAATAGAGATATTATATACAAGCGGTGGAGTGCGTTGCAACAAAATGCAGCGGTCAATTCACCGTGCTATGGAGCATTCTCATTGGTCAGAAGAGAGATATTCTATAAAAGTAGTGTTGTGACGTTGCAGTAAATGCTGCAGATTTTTAACAGTGAAGTTGATTAAGATCAATTTTCAGATTCGTTAAAATCGTTTGCTTTTGGCGAGGAAATGCACTGCTCGCCAAATCCCGCGTCGCTTTCAGCTTTTCACGCCAATTATTCCAAACTATTTTTTTTTTTTTTTTTTTTTTACATATCTAATAATGTAATTCCGCCGCTAATTTTCACTGATCCTTTATTACCTACATGAGTAGCTTAATTCGTATTTTTTTCAAAAAATTCTGAGTATGCCCCCAATGGAGACCTTCCTTGTTAGTATTTTACAGAATTATAAAATGTCCAAATATGATGTTCTTACAATATAAATATAGAAATATTTCCGAATTGAAAAATCCCCACCCCCCTTCCTCAGCGCCAAGAAAGCTGAAAAGATACAAAGGCAAAAGAAATCACCCTTTTGAAAATATTTTTATTTAACGAAGAATGCTTTTGTAAAAAAAAAAAAAAAAAAAAAAAAAAAAAAAAATGTACCTGCAACTCATTCTAAACAGTATTACAAATAATTGACGTATTAAAAGAATTTTATGATATGTAATTTTTATGGTACTTATAAGTACTGTCAGTATATAAAGGGTTAAATCCATTCTGTGATTTTTTTATAACTATATGTAACAAACTATTCATAAGTACTTTTGAGGGATTTTTTGAATCGCGTGAAATGTTAAGAAAAAAATGAAGAAAACATATTACAGATATTCTTTCCAAAGATTTCGAGAAAAAAAATCTACTCAATCATGAAACCTATGTCCAATATTACGTATGCAAGTTTTTGGATTTTACTCTTTCAGTTCAGTTTAGTGCCTGAAGCAAAAGTAATACGATTCTAAATATATAGGAAAAAGAAATTTCAACATGTTTATCCTCGAAAGTTATTTGTTTGGACGGTTACGTATAACCTTTCTGTTTCGTTTTCATGATTAACATTATTTTTAAGAGTAAAGTTCTTTTTTTCTTGATTTTATAGACGTAATAATAACGGATTTACATCTTTTACATCTATTTTACATCTTTTTTGTTCATTATTTAAAGAAAAACTGGGTAAAATAACACTTTTAAGTGTTAGATAATTCTGTCCAAATTTATTATAGCACAATTTATTTTTTATTTTAAAGGGGACCATTTAATTTTTCAACAATTTCTTTCTGTTTTGAATTAAGCTCCATTTGAAGAACTCATTGCATTTCAATGTTCAGGTATAAGTCCATAAAAATAACTGAATACTTATTTAAATTTTTTAAAAGAGCTTAAAATAAAATTTTATTTTGTAAAATTCATACTACTTTTTTAATATTTATATTTTTGGTTCATTTTTTAAGACTTTCCAACAATGTTGAAATGTATTTATGTATTCCAATTTCTGTCAGTATGTCCAGTCTCGAACTTCCTTAAATATACTCGAAATTATATACAATCGATAAACATTATGTAAGGTTACCTAAGCATGTTCTACAAAGTAAGTGGGATTAATAGTTTATTTACAAAAGCAGCTTAAATAAATCCATTACTTTAAGGTATGGGAGAAAAATCGTTATCAGACTATATTAATGATATTACGTTATTTTAAATACATTGAAACTGATATAAAGCTTTGAATATTTCACTACCACATGATATGGACAGAATACCGCATTCATAGCATTTGTCACTTACTTACAAGGTCACAAAAGAGACCGATTACAGTACTGTCTATTGAGTAATAATTAATTGAATTGTGTTTTCAGTTTCGACAAGCGTGTTAAAATTCGACTATGTTTATATTTTACTATTTGAACATAAATTCTATAACTCGTATACAATGCTGCACAAAATATTTTCACGTCGTTCTTCTTATCAGGGGAAATTGCAGAAGGAATTTTTTTTTCTAACGTATATATGTACTTCGTAACTGAACTATATGTTGACTGCATGTAGTAAATACATGTTTATATGTATCCCATACAGGGCTGCTCAAAGGACAATTTTCCTATTCTAGATCAGAAATTGGGCTTTTAGGTGTGTCAGACGTTTCCATATGGTTTAATTAAATGTCACATTTAACATTATTATACGGTGCAGTTTAGTTACCCTATTCTAAATGTGTCCGAAACTGCTACATAATCATTACATATCATCTGCATAAGCATTATTTTTCTTTCTTGTTTAAAATTTACAAATGTATGCAGTACAAGACTGCGTCGAGTATTTTAGATACATCTAATATTGCAGTTAATGTATATATATATATATATATATATATATATATATATATATATATATATTACTCATACATATAATGTAAAAAGATTAAACATATTTTCATTTGTGTTTGCTTAAAAGAATTACAACAAATATCTCAAGACTATTTTCAAATACAAATTTATTATACATATAATAAAGAACATTTACAAAAAGTTTAAACCTCTTTCTCAAATATAAAAATAATCCTTGGCTTTTTCAAATATGAAACTGAAAAAAATATTAACATGGGCAAAAAGCAGTTTGAATTTTCATTTGTGTGGGGAATGTGCTAATTTTATGAACAGAATTTACAATATTTTGCGATATAATTAATGTATGGGTAAAAAATCAGGAGTCGAAATACTTACAATTAAACGCGCTTATACCTAGCATGAGTGCTGATGGGTTAAGTGTTAGATAATTGCGTCAAAATTTATTGTATACTATGTAATGATATTCACCTATATTTAATAAGCAGTGTCTAATACAGCTTTGCAATGAATAACAGAAGACTTTCCGACATTATTATTATTAAATATACAAAAATAATATTACTATGGGAAATGCATTGTTTTATCTACATGAATATTTGTAGAGTAAGAGATGATGTTAAAATTAACATTACAAAGGAATATATTCTACTGTGAAACTTATTTTTTTAATTAAGAGCTATTCCATCTCAATTCAGGCAGACAGTACTGATATGCGTCAAGTCACCATCACAGATTTTTTTCAAAAAAATTCAGTAGTTAGAACTAAGTGATTTATAAAATTTCCTAAAAGGATTTTTCCCTAAAAAATTTTTTTCTCTGATTACAGCATTTTAAAATTCATGATAAAATTGGCAGTTTTCAGAAAAACTGAAAAACGCTTCATTTTGAAATGAACACAATACCAAACATATTCAACATATTCAGTCAATTTATTTTTTATAAACAGTTATTAAACTGAATTTTATTTTGGCATAGTTTTAAAAAATATAGTGACATTTTTACTTAATTAAAAAAATTAGATTTTAAGTATAAAAAATATAATTATTAGTGAATTTAAGATTTTTTTTCAGAATGAAAAAAATATTTTAAAGCTAAACATTGATGGCAATCTAAAGACCTTTAATGGGAGTTTTACAGCAAATTTTATTTTAACTCTAAGGTGCTTACAACTTTTGTAATTCAATTTTAAATTTTGCAAAATTTTGTAAAATCACTACTTTTGAAATGCAATTTCTCAAAAACACCATTTTGTAAAAATCTGATAATATGCTCAATTCATACCTTATTAGTCTCTAATAAATACCTTACAAGCAAATCGTGTGTTTTTGCTTAGAAAATTTTATATGATTTTTTGAAAATAACATGTTGTGTGTATTTTTCAACAGACCACAAAGTCAAGCTCTTCCTTATTTAACCGAACTTGTAATGTAATTAATATTTCAAACTAAAAAATACATCACTACATAATTATTACTGTTAAATTATAGCTAATCATTTGCTTAAATTTAAAATTGCGTAGAATACAGCCAATAATAAAATTAGTATTGATCATATGTCATTTCATTCCATACTCATGAATGTGTTAAATCCATCTACAGTGTGTAAAAATTTTGTTATATAGTATGGATATAATATATTGATGTGCAAATACATACATAACATAAGAATTAGGTAGTGAAGGTTTCTTAAATTAACTTCAACTCCTTATCGTTGAAGGTATGAAGTCGCTCAGATTGTCCTATTGTAACTGGTTTTTCTGTTTCTAGAAGCACATTTTCCAATGGTAATGCACATTCATATTTTTTCTTTCCAGATTCTTTTGGCCACTGGAATGCTTTATCTATGGACCATGTTGGGTACATGAATGATACTTTAATGTCATTTAGTTCTTGTGATTGATATACCATTGATTTGTCATATCCACCAATTATTTTCATAAATGCATCCAATGAAATCACCGATTTGGAAACTATGTATTGAATATTGGCTTTTCATTTGGCTGAAGGTTTCAACTTTTGTCAATTCATTTTTACTTGCTCGTTCCATATAATTTTCATTATTTACAATCACCCTATAATGTTTATATCTAATACCAACAATAGATTTTGCATTAGCATATTCTTTCATTATTAGTTCTATAGGATTGAATAATATTTCTGTCTGGGTGGACTAGAATGTTATTTTTTTAGCAGAGAAGATAGTTCAGCAACAAATGAGACAGAATTTTGGATAGCTTTTATTGGCTCCTTTTGGAGATTAAATTTTGTTGCATAGTGTTTGTCTCAGTCCCCAATAGCATCACATGCACTTTTAACATGGCCAGTACCTGAAAATATCCTCTACTTCAGTACAATTTTATTTTTGTGCAATTCATAAAACTGATACTTGTTTTTAAAATGTGCTCCAGCTCCATCTGATATATACACAGGTGATTCCAGTGTTTGTAATTGGTACAACTTAAATAATTCTTTTTTTATTTTTTCTATGTCACAAACAGCATGAGCTGTATCATGAGTTAATCATCAGAAACTATGATAAAACTCTTTATTTTTTCTCTAAAGTATGCTGTGCAGGTAACTAACGATATCTGAGTATTCTGCCAGTGGTAGCTTTGTACTTCATTTGGCAGTATTAGTGAGTAATTTTCAGCAAAGTCAAAATGCATCACAAGCGCAGATTTTTTTTAAGGGGTTTGGCTTATTTAATTTTATGAATAGGAATTTTTGAAGATTAGCTTATATTTATCTGCCATAATAATGTGCATATTATTATTTTTTCATTAAAAAATATTATTATAAATACAGAGAAATAAGAAAAAGCTTGATCTTCTGGTTTTCTGAGAAAAAAAAAAAAACTAAATGGAAAAAACTAAACTTGAAAAAAAATCTAATTCAGTTGTAATGTATGTATTTGCATTTTAATATATTATATCCATACTATATAACAAAATATTCATCACACTGTAGATGAATTTAGCACATTTATGAGTATGGAATGAAATGACATATGATCAATACTAATTTTATTATTGATTGTATTTTATGCAATTTTAAATTTAAGCAAATGATTAGCTATAATTTAACAGTAATAATTATGTACTAGTGATGTATTTTTTAGTTTGAAATATTAATTACATTACAAGTTCGGTTAAATAAGGAAGAGCTTGCCTTTGTGGTCTCTTGAAAAATACACACAACATGTTATTTTCAAAAAATCATATAAAATTTTCTAAGCAAAAACACACGATTTGCTTGTAAGGTATTTATTAGAGACTAATAAGGTATGAATTGAGCATATTATCAGATTTTTAAAAAATGGTGTTTTTGAGAAATTGCATTTCAAAAGTAGTGATTTTACAAAATTTTGCATAATTTAAAATTGAATTACAAAAGTTGTAAGCACCTTAGAGTTGAAATAAAATTTGCTGTAAAACTCCCATTAAAGGTCTTTAGATTGCCATCAATGTTTAGCTTTAAAATATTTTTTTCCATTCTGAAAAAAAATCTTAAATTCACTAATAATTATATTTTTTGTACCTAAAATCTAATTTTTTTAATTAAGTAAAAATGTCACTATATTTTTTTAAAACTATGCCAAAGTAAAATTCAGTTTAATAACTGTTTATAAAAAATAAATTAACTGAATATGTTGAATATGTTTGGTATTGTGTTCATTTCAAAATGAAGCGTTTTTCAGTTTTTCTGAAAACTGCCAATTTTATCATGAACTTTTAAAGTGCTGTAATCAGAGAAATAAATTTTTTAGGGGAAAATCCTTTTAGGAAATTTTATAAATCACTTAGTTCTAACTACTGAATTTTTTTGAA
This sequence comes from Maratus speculifer, assembly GCA_964019185.1. Classification (NCBI taxonomy): domain Eukaryota; kingdom Metazoa; phylum Arthropoda; class Arachnida; order Araneae; family Salticidae; genus Maratus; species Maratus speculifer. The sequence continues at coordinate 374,384,429 of OZ025294.1, read as the reverse complement.
AAAAATCTGTGATGGTGATTTGACATGCCCTGCCTGAGCTGAGATGGAATTGCTCTTAATATAAAATAATGTTTCTATTTATGTATTCGAAACATCATTAGCTCTTTATCTCAAGAATTAGCCTTTTTAATTTTTAATATGACTATATAAAATATATTTAATAAAATTTTGCTTACACCTCTCTTACAAATTAAACATATCAAATATTAAGTTTCTTATATCCAATGATATATCCATTTGTTTAATCATAATTATTTTAAACGTTTGCCACAATATTATTAGCATTTAAACAGATAGTTATGAAGTATTGCACTATAGATGTATTTAAAAATAATAACATCGTGACATCGGATATGCTGTCTTTCCAAGTCTTTTTAAATATTTTAGAGACGTTTTGAAAGGTATAGGTTAGTCAAGAATGAATAAGATATAGATCATTTAATATTTATTTAATCTTTAGGTCTAAATATTGAAAATATCATAAATTTGAAAATTATTTAACGGTTTGTCGTAAAACTCTTCTGTCGTTAAACTGTCTGTCCAACTGTCTGTAGACAGTTATAATAAGAATGCTAACCATAATAACACTTTGTATCTCAAAAAATGTTATTGAACAAAATAAATTGAAGCATCTGTAACTCACTCATCTTAAACTGTGTTATTACCGCTTTATGTTTTAAATGAATTTTATAACGTACCTTTTTATTTAAATTTAGTATAAGTACTTTTAAAACTGCTTTCGATGTTAAATCTAAGGCTGTTACGTCTTTCCTTAAAGGTGTTCTTAAATCAAAAGGGGCAACTTTGTGACACATGCTTTAACTAAATTTTTGCTCGGAAATGCGTGAAAATAACAGTTGTTATTATTCAGAAACTGTCTAATTGCACTCAATTTTCTGTTAAAAAAAAAAAAAAAAAAAAAAAAAAAAAAAAAAAAAAAACAATAGATTTTTCATAACAAGCCTTCAAAATTGACATTTTTGAGCGCATTTCCCGACGAAAAAAGAAAAACCGGTCGAAAAGATATAGAAAAATGGGTGATCACGTCATCGAAATAACTTAAAACTGGATAGGTAATTTAATTATCATAAAATGGAAAAATAAGTTCTATTCTAAATCACTTCCATAGTTAGGCATTCGAATTTTATATATTTCTGTTAAAATATGTTCGCTTGTCGAGCGGAGCAGTTAAGAACACCCCTAAGGGTGTTCTTAAATCAAAAAGGGCAACTTAGTGACATATGTTTTCATTTATTTTTGTTCGGAAATGCATGAAAATAGCAGGTGTTGTTATTCAGAAACTGTCTAATTGCACTCATTTTTCTGTTTTTAAAAAAAACACACAATAGATCTTTCATAATAAGCCTTGAAAGTTGACGTTTTTAAACACGTTTCCGGACGAAAGCAGAAAAACCGGTCTAAAAACGGGTGATCGGTTGTTCGAATTAGCCTATAACTCGATAAGTAATTTAATTATCATAAAATGGAAAAATAAGTTCGATTCGAAATCGCTTCCATAGTCAGGCGTTCCAATTTTAAATCTTTCCTTTAAAAAATGAGTTTTCCGCTTGAGCGGAGCAGTTGAGAGCACCCTTAAGCTTGGCTGTCGCGCGGACCTCCATGGCGCATTCTACTGTACTTTAGGTTTTGCCGTTTGGAAAAACGTATGAGAATCGTCAGGTGGTTATTTATCGGTGACCTTTGTGGTCCTATTGTGCTTTCGCTGGATCCACATTCTTTTCGTTACAATATAAATATAATTTGTAAATTGTTTGGTATACATGAAGAATTTGAAAGTAATAATAGTTGTAGTAATTGATCCAGCGACCAAATGCTTATTTTAAAATACTCGCACCATTCAACACTTCGGTACAAAGACTTTACTATCAAAAGAAGAAATTTCAACTTCTTTAAATTTCTGTGGTTTATCAATAAAATGTTTATTTTTACTATTATTAAAAACTCGGAGATACATTTAGATGGAGTGAGAATAAGATTCTCACTCCATCAAGATGCGCGCATAACATAATTTAATGATACTGATGTACTTAAGTATGTATAAATGACCGTTTTCATTTACTACACGTTTTTTATAATATCTCTGACTGTATATATGTATGGTTGATATAAGCTTTAACCCGTCAGTAGTCGCGTGTCGGTCTTTTCGCCGCCCGTATAACTTATCTTCTCCTAACCTGTATCACATTAAAAATACAACGTAGATCTACCATGTTGCTGACTTTGAAGCTTTTTCGACCACCTTAGTGAAGATACAGGACACCTCTGTTTTTTCTTTCAGATACGTTTTTAGAAACAAAGTTGAAATTGACGAAAAAGTCTACGTAACAATCACTAATGTCAGTTCATTTTTACTTTTTCCAATTACTCCAGATCTCATGAATAAAATTCATAATTTGAGAAAACTGCAAATTTTTATCGTCATTGAAATATTATTTTCGTATATTAGGTGAAAAATATTTCTTTTTTCACATACAGTAAAACCTCTATAACGGACACTCCCGAATAGAGGACACCTCTATTTAACGGACAGTTTTCGAATCCCCACTCCCAAAACCTAAATTTTTGTATGTTTAACCTCTGATTAACGGACATTCCAAATAGCGGACACAATTTTCGGCGATAAAGGATCAAAAAGTATTTTTTTAACATACAAAAATAAAAAAAAATCTAAAAATCCTCTAAATTTATCAGGGTAATTTGTCCCAAATTTTGTAATCACATATAAATGTGGAGGGTGGGCTAGGGAAATTTCTCCTTCAAGTTCAGTGTTGAATTCAGGGGGTTGCCTAAGAGGAACATCTCCCAGAGCATTCGAATGTCTATATCCCCCCGGAAGATTTTACGATTTGATGTTTAATGATCAAAAAATGTAATCTCCATCCGCGCTCGGAACTCTATAATGACCAATAGCGTGACATTTAAAAACAAATTACATGCAATCGGAAGCAAAAGTCTTTTTTTTTTTTTTTTTTTTTTTTTGTGTGTGTGTGTGTGTGTGTGTGTGTGCGTGTGTGTGTGTGTGTAAGTATGTATTAAACAGCAGTTAAAGGTATGCACAATTTTATTTAAGTTTTAGTGTTTAAATATAATTTTAATTTCTCATTAATCATATAATAGAGGTTTTAGGACATATAAATGTCAATTAATGAAATATTAAGCAGTTTTTAGCGATTTTTTTGCATCTCTGAGGTTTTCCCAATAGCGGACACCTCCGAATAGCGGACAGTTTCTGCGTTCCCGAGGTGTCCGTTATTTAGAGGTTTTACTGTATTTGGTATTTGGGGGGTCAGCGGCGAAAAGACCGAGCGCGACTAATGACGTTGTGAAAAAAGTCGCGACTACTCGCGGGTTAATCAAAAGCTATACAACAGCTCCCCATTTCTAGTACAAACTGTGTTTTGAACTTTTTTTTTTTTTTTTTTTTTTGTAGAAGAATTTTTTACAGGGCGCTAATTATAATCTTCCCAACTTATTGTCATTCCGTTAATTAAAACGAGCAACAGGTGACTCTGAATAGCTTCAGTTTGAAATGTATGTTTTAACTCTAATCCTGAATTAAGAAAAAAAATTGCTTTACCTCAATAATAATTTAAGGAAATAACTAAGATATTCAGAACAAGATATATAATAATAATTTAATTTTTAGATACTTTTTGATTAAAGCTTATTTAATAAATTCGTAGTTACAGCTCTTTTTCCAAAATGTTTATAAGAATAATTTGGTTATTTAATAATGCTATCGAAATCTCAGGATTTTTATGAGAACAGAGTAAACAAATGTATTTTAATCTTATCTGTAACATAAAACTGTTATGCAGTTGTTAATTTTTCATAAAATATATTTACTTTCTTCTGTTTCTACAAGAAAAAAGTATTGGAGAGATAAAGTTTTGATAAATCTTTCGATAATTCCGACTTTTGACAGATTTACACGTTTTACAGTTCAGAGTTTTACAAAATATCTGTCTGTGTGTCCGTATGTGAGAAAAAAAAATTGTGGGCGATCTATCTAAAGAACTAATCAACGGGATTTTACAAACTTTAGATTCGGTTAAAACATGATAAAAAATGGAACCCATTCGTTTTTGGTGCATATACCTCATCAGGTGGCACTGCTATGTTGCTCTTTTCTCAATTCTCGGAATTATTATATTTCATGAACTAATAGACAGATTTAAAAAAAAAAATTCAAATTTCGTTAGCCCTTAATATAATATGGTGCTGGATTGTTTTGGGTATAAATCGTCAACAGGTGGTGCTGCTACTCGCGTTCTTTATGATTATTACAGTAGTTTGACCTCAGGAAAAAAAGCATGAATTTTAATCAAACTACAGATTCAATTTGTCACTGACATAAACTATTATTAGTTTTTAGTTTTTAGAATAATTTTCTCAACATGTGGCGCTTTATTTAAATTTATTTACTATTATTTCAATGATTATATTTTAAGAACTAATGTGAAAATTTTCATCAAACTTCAGATTCAGTTAGAATTTGACATATGTTATTGGTGATTAACTTTTTAGTTAAATCACATAGACGGTAATGCGGCTGCTTCCTTTTTTTTGCATGTATTAATATGCATGAGATAAAAGAAGGTTTTGGGATAGATAGAAACGACTAGTTTAAAAAAAAATAAAAGCTAATCCTAGGTAAATAGTTCTAAAAAAAATTACAAATAATTAGCTTCGACTATTTCACTGTGTCTTTTAAATATGATTATGCAAATCATTTTGAATCCTTCTGTATTATTTTTTATACTATGTACACTTATTAGTAGACGAATTAAATAAATTTTACATCGAATGCTCTTTAATTATATTTTAATTTACCATCAAATTTACCATTTTTCATCAGAATACAATAAGTTAAAATAACTCAAATTGAGAATACAAATTTGAAGATTGGGAATTTAAATTAAATAGAAGAGACAAAAATATTATTTTTGACATTTTTAAAATCATTAGATATTTGTTAATTTTGGCAAAACAAAAGCTGGTATTCCTAAATGTAAATAAACAAAATATTGAAATATTTCTTTTTTAAGCTGTTTTTGAAGAGTTTTAAAATAGTACTTTATAAAAGTCCTCTGAAATTACCGAATATTTAACAAATAAAAGTTTCTTAATTATATATATATATATATATATACATATATTATATACTATATAATATACTTAATTAAACTCCGAGTAATTTAATAATCACATTCAACTGTATGATTTATGAAAATGCTAGGAGACATTCTAAATGAACTCGGTAAACATTCAAAATTAAGATTAATGAAATTTATATCCAGAGGTTACACCATTAATGCTAGGTTTACACCAATTTATAATCTTCACTTAGTAAATTGCTCTTACATTTATGTAAGGCGTTGCTTCCGTTTTTAATTTCCTAAATTGAAAAGAATAAAAGAAAAAAAAAAAACTCTGTATAATTTAAGAGAAGTGTTTTTTTATAATGAATACTGCAAGTCTAAAAGAAAAGGTACAATGAAACAACATTATTTTTTGCTTCCAGAGTTAAACAGTTTAGAGAAAAATGTTATTCATAATTTTGTTTGCCTTTTAATTATTTCTGAAATAATGAAAAAATGCTTTATATTTACGATGCTCCACATTAAAAGAAATTGTTTCAATTCGCTCAAATAATAATAGTAATAAAACAAATATAAATTATGTAATACATATTTAATTAAAATTAAATTAGGTTTTTAAATTTTTCATGCAATTCATAATTCCTTTTTTATGTAATCCATTAATGCTAGCATGCCTTTTTTAGGACACTTGAAATTTTGATAATTTTGTATGATTTTCTTATTTTTTATAACATGCTAATTGTATGAAAACATTATCTGTAAAAGTTTTTCCTTGTTGCCAAGTGATGACATAATGAGATGGATATTATTTGCATAAATGAAGCCTTTGCGGTGTTTATAGATTTTTAATTTTTCAAGATGGCAAAATGTAAATAAATAAGTATATTCGTATTTCTGTTCTTATATAGAATGTAAAAACGTCATAATCTTAATTTGTAGATATCGTTGAATGTTTTTTCTTTAAATTCTGAAATTATACATTGAAATCGATTTTTTGAGGCATGTTTCTAAGATATAAACCGAAGGCGCTAGGCATTAAAGGTTACATACTTGTATTAGCCATTTAGAGGTCAGTCATTTGTACAATGTCATTTTCAACATTATGATAAAATAAATCAATTTTGATATTCAAATATGATTATTCTTACTTTATTAATAATAATAGTTATATTTTCTTTTTTTACTTAATTTATAGTCCTTATAAATTATATATTAGTATATTATATATAGTCCATATATATTAGTTCAAAATATAATAACTATAGTATGTAATGTTCAATTTAATGCTCATCTTACATAAATTTTGACAAAATTTATATTTATGTTTATTATGCTATTATAAAAAGAACGAAATCTCAAAATTTAGGACATTTACAATTTATAAAACAAATACAAAAATATTAAACTTTACTTTTTACAATTTTTACAGTTTATATTGGAGCATTTTAAAGTATTTTTATTTATAAATTTGTAAAAACCAAAATTCAGGCATAAACGGATTAACTTTCACATATGTTCATAATGCGAGAAATTACCAAACTTTAAAGCTATTCACTAAGTACTTTTAATTTTCCAATTATATTGAAGCAGTTAAAAGACACTCGTTAATATTTTTTACGTAAATTCATTTCTTCGTGAGGAACATTTAATAAGGATAAAAACAAAGTATCAAACCAAATTTGATTATATATATATATGGGGAAATTTTATTACATTAAAAGTTCGGCGCGGTCTCTGAGACCGCTTATTGGCTCACGAATAAAAAGCCAAATTGACTTGTAGAATACTGTTTCTGTACTTAACTTTGTGTACAGGTCTATTATAATTAATATTCAAACATAGAAAAATATCTACTGATAATACTAGCGCCCTAAATTAAACTCAATTTCAGCATCATCTATAATTAAACCCCAATTTGTAAGTTAAGTTGAAAAGAGTTCCGGTGTTTTAAACCGGGAATACCAGTCACGGTATATACAGGGTGGTTCATAAAATATGGTCCAAAACTTTAGAGAGACATTAAAAGAACCATCTTTTACCAAAGAATGCTTTGTCAGAAAGATAATGCAAAGGTTCTAGTGCTCCTGGCTTTTTCGCCCACGCAAACGTTAGAGTTACATTCTTGTTACCACTTGTTGGAAAACAACGACGCTAATAGCATGCAAATGTGAAAGACAAAAGGGGAGGAAGAAAAAAAATAGTATGTAAAATTTGTCCTCGATTAATACCCGGCAAAAAAATCTTCTGATGCAAGTGTTTAACTGTTAATCACTATAGGAAGGTGTACTGGAAAATGTTAAACGTATAGGGAGATGTTGCCCTCATTATAATGTAGAAAATGTTGATGCCTTTAATCTACGTTGCTGTAAATGAAAAAGGCTAAAATTTCTATGGTGTTAGAGCGGTTTCTGAGCTTGATTTTGTCGCTAATTGTTCTTTATGTTTTTTTTTTTTTTTTTTTTTTTTTTTTTTTTGTCTAAACAACATATTTTTTGGCACCTTCCACACCTTTGAGTTTTAATTCCGGCAATACAGATTTGGGTAGAAGGTGTTTATATGTTTCTTTGTGTTCTTGCATCGCTTAAGGTTTTCCCCCTCTTTAATGAAAAACTTGAAGTATGTATTTGTATATACCTGGAGTCAATAATTCATTCCTAATATTTCTGTTATCAATTATTCGTATTAGTACAAAATAAATTATAACAGTAAATTAATATTAAATATTTTATATTTCATATTACCACAATTCACATACATTAAATTTCATATATTTTGAATATTTAGATGAAAAGGAAACGTGTTTGGCATTTAACTACAGTAAAATTATACCAGTTTACACATCATTACGCTTTCAGATAACAATTTCTTGGAGTAGGTGTATTTCAGTTTTGTGTTAGGTAAAGCAACACCCGATGACTTTTTGTGTTACATTAGTTATTTGTTGTTTTAATTTGTTATCTATTGTTCTGTTTTGTTTATTTGTTGGTTTTTTGTTTCCATTTTATATATTTGTTTACCTCTAAGGGCAGCTAAAATTTCAAACGATTGAACCTGATTTTCTTAAAGGGATATATTATGCAATCTAGAGTACCTTATCTTTTGGAAAGGAACATGGATAGTCCACAAATTCGGAAATTGGTCAGCACAGTTAAAAAAACACTTTTACACATTTTAAATTATATTATCTTTATTTAAATTTACCAGAATACAATAGAGACACCTAAACAGAAGGAAGGATTTGAAAGAATATATTTTAAATAAATTTTAAAAATAAATTACTGAAGGATCTCTTATAAAAAGTTACTTCATTATAACTTGAGAGGTCTTGTAGCACTTAAATATGACAAAAATAAATAAAAACAGACAATATTTTTTGAAAAAAAAAATTTAACTTTTTCGCTTTCTAATGTACAAAAGAAAAAAACACAAGTATAACACTGAAATTAAATAAAAAGGGATTATTGTAAAAACAGTTAACTGTATATATTCTGTATCAAATTTCGTGGAAATTCCTGTATATGTTTGAAAGATATGTGCGCAAAAACCGACGAATCGATATAAAATCCAGTTTAATTTGAACAGTACACATATTCTGTAAAAGACTAGTAGGTTTCTAACCGTGTATATTAAAATTGCAATCTCTTTAATGAAGAATCGAAATTTTATGTTTATACATGAGTAGTTCTGAAAATACACAATTCAAATTTTGAATTTATTATTCTTTTCGCATTCGCTTCTTCATGTTCTTTTCGCTAAAAAGTACGTTTACCACAATTTGTAATATTCACTTAGTAAATTGCTCTTCAAATTACATACCCCGTTTCTTCTGTTTTTACTTTTCTAAATTGAAAAGAATATCTGAAAAAATGAAATTGAATGCTAAAAATTACGTTTAGTATAAATTGTAATATTCACTTAGTAAATTGTTCTTCTAATTACATATCCCATTACTTCTGTTTTTACTTTTTTAATTTGAAAAGAATGATATGAAGAAGAAAAGTGCTCAGTTAAATGCATGACATTGAATTCACAGGCTATTCACGCTAATTATATGATATACTCTTTTTTATATAAATAATGCTTCCTGAAAATAAAAGAAATACACACAAAAAAAGGATTTCGGTTAATAATTGAAGGGTAATTAACCCGACAGAAGGAGCAAAACCAATGTGATGTTGGAGGTCACGCGGGGTGACTGGATCCCCCGAAATCAGTTTTATACAAAAAAATACTATAAATTAGGAAATAATCCCGTGAGTACATACAACTACTGCATTCATTCATTAAAAATATTTAAGAAAGTATATTTCTTTAGTTTTGAAATCTTTTTCAATGTATGAAGATACGCACCCAGCTGTGATGTTGGAGATCGCGCGGAGTGACTGGTTCACCCGATTTATTTTATTTAAAAAATATATAATTTGATTATAAACAATAAGTGCATTAAACCTTAAAGTAATGTGTCCGAAATAACAGAAACGCTGCAGAAAAGAAATAAACGCTGCTTAGAATGAGGGTGGGTGTTCCGCACGACCTCCCTCGGATTAACTCCCACATTGTGTCCTATATACTTAACCAATGAATTTCCAAAATTAATGAAGGAAGAGATTTAGCAGAATTAACCGTTATACCAAATTTGAAGCAAGTTGGATATTTCTGTATGAAAGACCCATTTACTGAAATAAAAGAGGAGAATATTTGGCACCCACTTTTAGGCTTCATATTATATTAACAAATGAAGCTTGATTCGTTAGGTGCTTTATCAAAAAAAAAAACAAATTTTTGAACGTTTGAAATAAATCGGATAATTTCGCAGAAAAGATCTATTTAACTAAATTGTTTATTTTCTTGCCATAGCCCTTTATACTTAACCAATTAAACCCCAAATCTAATTAGGGAAGCGCCTTATAATAAGGAACCTATATCAAAAAATTTGGGACAAATCGGGTAATTGTATCACGAGTTTTATCGCATACGTACATTTATACTTACATACGCACGAACACACAGAAACAGCAGCCACAATAGCTCTCGAGATTCGATAGGCTTTAAGTTAAAAATTTACTTATTAAAGGGATATATTTTTTTCTTTTTGAATACAGGAAGTCAGAGAGAAAAAATAAAATAAAGCAATATTATATTTTCGTTCCATAGACAAATATTTTAAGGGAAAAATAATATACAACAATTTTTTTGTCTTTAAATCGTTTCTGAAATATTCGAAACAAAGGCTCGTTGTTTACAAATTATTTGTTAATGAAAACTTTTGCGATTACAAGAACAATAAAGTTTAAAAAAAATCATGTTAAGTCTTATTTTATTTAAACTCCATTTAACATTTTATAAAAAGATAATAGTGCTTTATACTAATAATGAATAATAATGTAAATAATAATAATAAATGCTAAAAATAAATATTAATACAATGAAACCTCCGAATAAGGGATACCCGTGGGACCGGAACTTTTGTCCCTTAAATAGAGGTTCCCTTATTCGGAGTTGATTGAAAAATTGCAAAATTGAAAAATTGCACTCTAAGCTATTGAAAATGTTAGTTTTTTTGTGAAAGTGTAAGAAAAATAAAGGTGTGTTGTGGGAAGGGGGGGTGAGGCAAAAGAATATCAGACCGTGAGCTTCTTTTTGCTTAAAAAGGACCGTTTAAATAGAAATATGAGAAATTGCACAGTTTTAACCGTGTTTATTTGAATCAGTATTTAGAATGTAGCTCGGCCACTGTAGGGAATCAACCGGGGTATTAATGTCAAGGATTGGCGTTATTACCCCGGTATAGTTATTGCGCAGTACATTTTAAATTACAAATTATCTCGAGAAGATATCCAAAATCTTCAGCAACATTTTAAAAGTACATGAAATGCACTACAAATTTATGTGATTAACAAAGTATTTCCGGATAAAAACATAGTCTTCACATCACAAAACGTATCTCGCAAATTTTAGATCAAGCGTTAATTTTAGTTGTTTGTAAAAACAATAAGATCTAAAAATGAAACAAATTAACTTGAAGCTGCTTTTTGCGATTTATATGACTCAAAACCCTTCTGCGCAGAGCACATGGGTGTCATTTACCTGATTATTTCATAATTCTGCAAAATATAAGCACTTGGCGTTATTACCCCGCCTGGCGTTATTACCCCAGGGTACCTTATTTTAAAAAATCTTTCTTGCGAAACAATCAATAAAAAAAGTGACTATTTTGCAGATTTCAATTTTTCTACTACTAAACCTTTCAGATATATATTTACCACACTTATAACTTTTAGTCCTTCATTATAAGCAGTATTTACGAAAAAGTATTCAACTGCTTTGCATTTTTTAACGCATCTGTGAAGTTCTTTATTACACAATTTTCCTTTCTCTTTCATTTACAGAGTCATCCCTCACAATTTTCAGCATTCTTTTCAATATAAACTGCGAGGTGGCAGCATAGACAATCACATCATCAAGTTCACGACAGAAATTCTAGAATTAGTTAAAACTCAATATGCATGTTAAAACGCAATCGGTATACTAAAACACCTAAAAATCTGAACTCTGAAAATCTGAAATTTGACTCGTAGATTTACCATTATATTTTCTTGCACTCAAATCTATGAAAATATGGAGACTGACTGCAGGATACTTTAATGATAAACCTACGAAGCAACCACTAAAATCGGGTTTATATGTGTTTTCCACCTAAATATGACTTGGCAGACCAATTGTATTTCAATATGTGAATCGAGTTTTAACCTATTCTGAAATTTCAGTTGTGAACTCGATGAAGTTATTGTCTGCACTGCCACGTCTGGCTTTAATAGGGGTAAACGGTTTTCGAGGTCTTCATGTGAATTGTGGATAAATAAATATTCATCAGTTGAGTTGCATACCTTTGTACTAACATAACTGTCTGTCTGATATATTCTCAAAATTCTGTATTTTCATTTTCATGACAGACTAGTTCATTATTTAAATGCACAAATCAACCACTTTAACATTTTGCACTCGCGTGTCCAGTATTACTGGGCAGCATTTTTCTTTGCAAAATTTATTTTTGTCATACCAGTAACAAAAGAAAATAAAATTTGTTATTTAATTAAATCTTTTTTTTTTTTTTTTTTTTTGAAAAAAAAATTATGTATTTGAAGGAAATTTTTCGAGTAAAAAGGGTTAATCTCATTTTCAAGTGTCCCTTAAATCAAGTGTCCCTTATTCAGAGGTAAATACATTACACTTCCTATATGAAAGGACTGGGACCGGAACCTTTGTCCCTTAAATAGAGGTGTCCCTTATTCGGAGTGTCCCTTATTTGGAGGTTTCACTGTAATTAAAAAAAATAAATGTTAATGCTGATAACAAATAAAACGTTTTTAAATATATATTATTGTCATTTTTAAAATACTGTAAAAATTAATTAATTAGTTATTTGATTAAAATTTGCTTAAATCACTAAGATTTTCTAATAAAGATTTCTCCGTGAAAAGAAAAACCCTATAAAATTAATTAAATTTCCAGTAACATAACTTTGATTTTCGACTATATAATGTAAGAAATACTGGGAAATATACTAAATGAACAAACTAAACTCTCAAAATTAAGATTAATGAAATTTATGTATGCATGCTAACGCTTTATGTTGCATTTATTGACATTTATAATATTCATTTAGAAAATTGCTCTCACCATTATATATGCAGCTACTTCTGTTTTTAATTTTCTAAATTGAAAAGGAGAAAACATACTTGGTTAAAAAAAGAAAAAGGAAAAAATAATAATTGACTTTTTAATACAGGAAGTTAGGAAAAAAATAATAAAACTAGGGAATATTTTTCAATCTAAATATTATAATATATAATCTAAATAGTAAAAGGAACAAATATTTCAAAGGGGAAAAATGTATTCAACATTTTATTTGATTTAAAACTATTTCTGAAATAAGCAGAAACATTTTGGAAATTGCACGTGAAGAGTAGCAAATAAGGTACGTTCGTACTATAACAAAACTTAAAAATATTAAGATCTTGCTACAATAATATACAGTACTTTTGATACAGTACAGGATTTTTTTGTGTATTCCTGTAAATATTATCTGCTTTCTATTATACAGGAAGCAACTTGTATTAATCATCAGCAACATATATAAATTTCATAAAATGTAAAATAGTTTAATGTAATTAAAACATGCCCCAAATAATACGATTCAATTGAGTGTTTTTGAGTTGTTATATGCGAAGAGATGGACAAAATGACAGACAGACAGTCGGATTAAAATACAACTATTGGTGTCGCCTATAATATATTAGAAACGTTTATAATTGGGAACGCAAGAAAAACGCTCTTTATATATATATAACTTCTTCTTTCATGGTAATTATTGCGAATGAAAAAATAATAGAGTTAAAAAATTTTCACGTTGAAATTAGGAAAGCTGAACTACATAATTACCCAATCACCAACTGATATTAACTGTTGTATCTAAAGAGTTCTCACCTTTAAAGAATTATTATTTTATTTTACTTTAAATTATTACTGAAATGAAGGGAAAGAAGGCTCTTTATATATAAGTCCTTCCTTAATGCGAGTTACTCCGAATGAATAAATAATAGAATTGAAAATTTTACATGTTCTTTTCACGAAAAGCTAATTTACAATATTAACCATTGACTAACATTTAACTGTTGTAATTAATTCCGAGATAAAAAAAATATATTTAAAATTTTATTTCTCTTTAAATTAGTTTTGAAATCAAGCAAAACAAATTTTCTTTATATGTGAGTATAATTAATGGAAATTACTGCGAATGCAAGAATAATTGAGTTAAAAATGTTTTACGTTCAATTCACAAAAAGCTAAACTACAGAATTTCCACTCATGAACTCGCATTTATCTGTTGTCTTATTAAAACAAATACGCTTTTAAGTCGAATACTTTTTAACCTTTTCGCGACGAGAGGCGTTTGCTTAATTTTTAATCTTTTATCACCAGTTTTGCTAAAATGAAAAAAAAAATGTAACTGAATAATGAAAATGCTCTGATCAAGTAAGAAAAACTTTACAATGAAAAATAACTGGTGGTAATAATGATTTTGGAGAAGAAGAATCCTGCTCGCCAAATTTCGTGTCGATTTCATATTTTTATTTCAAATATTTAAATATATATATATATATATATATATACTTATATATATATATATTACAGTCGAATCCCTATATAATGAAATCCACCGTTCCAGTAAAAAATTCGTTACATAGAGAAATTCGATGTATAGAGAATGATGTTAAAAATCGTATTTAATGTGTGAAATTTGAACAAATATTATTTTTGATCTTTTGAATTAAGAATTTGAAATATTTAAAACTAAATATTAACCTAACATTTTATTTCTTAATTATTTAAGTTGTTTCAAAAAAGAGAACAGACATTTATTTGAAAGCTTAATGAAAATTAAATAAGGAAAACTTGCATTAATTTCAGACGAAGAAATCAGTAATTTTTTGTTGTTTTTATTTTAAGATTGTTACGCTCTCCATAAAAAAAAGGTTCAAATTTTAGCAAGGAATGAAAAATAGTAGTTAACATTTTGCTCCATTTGAAGGTCTCTCTTATGTGCCTCTCATTGATTCCTCTCTTACGTGTGTATCAATCCAATTGACTCTGTTTTGAGAAGGATGTGGAAAGGTGTGTGGGAGGTGGGATGAATTCGTTAGATTTAAAGAACAAGGAGAGAAGTAATATAAAAAAAACTCAGCACTGACGATAAATCCAAAATTAGTGATGAAAAATCGATTCCATATGATTTCGAATCTTTTTAAAACTGAATAAATTAAGACCAATTTATGAAAAAATTCGTTATATGGAGATAGATATTTCGCTATATAGAGACTGTTTTTAATGTAATCATGCGAAAAAGGGACCGTTCCTACTAAAAATTTTTTATATAGGAAAATTAGATGCATGGAGTTTCGTTATAGAGAGACTCCACTGCATATATATTACTGACTTTCTACTAAAATTCCGCCTGTAAGTTGAACTGATTCTTTATTACATACGTAAGTAGTACAAGTAGCATTTCTCCAACATATTCTGAATTAACCCAGTAAGGAGACCTTCTTTTTCAGGCGTCGCTGGGTTTGAGGTTGTTATCACCCGTAGCGATGGTTATATGAAACACATGCAACTGTAATAAACGATTTAAAGACATTCCCTTTGTCATTTCTGAAAAATATTTGACTTGTTTACATCAGCGCCAGATATTGGCTGTTTTTTTGTCAGTTACTTTTTTCTGCCTTTAAGAAAAAAAAAAAAAAAATCCATGTCATTAGATGTTAATTCTGCAAACCGTTTTTAGGTGCGTTCGTAATTATGTAAATACGTAGCACCTATAGTTGTCGTTCAGTCCGTGTGTCTGTTCGTCTATCCGTCCTTCCGTCCGCATATAACGTTTGAAATTTAAAATTAATAATTATTACCTAATTTTGTCGAGTCATTTCAAATTTTATCAAAATCGGATTCATAGTTCAATTACAGGGACAATCAAAAGTATTCCGTTACATTAAGGTCAACAGGGGAAAATTTTCAAATGGAATTTAATGATTTTACATTCATTCGAGCATAATAAAATTAATATGCATGTATAAAGTTCATATTATAATATACATTTTGCATAATCTGTGGTGCAAAGAACATTTGTTATTGATTTACATTGCCACACAAAAGTATTCCATTACATAATGGTATAGGGAAAACATTGCTTGGTGCGCAGTTTAATTGTAATTAATTATTTACAATTTTATGAGATTGATGTATGAGAGTGATATTTTTAAAACTTCGTTATCGTACGATCGCACCTCATTTGATAAGCTACACGTGCAATCTCCAACTTGTTTATTTTTTCGCTCGAAATTTCTACGGGCTTTTCTGCTCACCCTGTATATCGATACATGATAGAGCACAGACAGACAATCTCAACACATAAATATTCTTTAACTATTTTAGAAACTGTTAAAGAAGCATTGAAGTATTTGTGGAAATACAAAGTATGAAATTTTCAATGGGACAAATAAATTTACGTCTTCAAACATAATTCTATGTAACAACAAGCTAAAACCTTTAATTTTATTAAAAACATTTTGTTTAAAAATATAAAATAATTTTTTTCTTTTATTACTGAAAGTGTTAAATCAAGTGGAAACATGTTGATATTATTAATATCTTCAAAACTTTCGACTTTTTTTTTCAATAAAAATACTTGAAACAAGCCTTTTTTTCGTAATATATAATGACCGAAAAATTAATTAAAATTTACATACAAAAAATTTAACATAATAGGTGAGAGGAAGTTTTTTCAGCGTATATATATATATATTTTTTAAATTATTTTGAGTTATAAAACAGAATATTCTCTTTAAAAATACCTTAATGTTAAAAGACATAGTAGAGTCAATTTAAAACTAAGGTTATGCATATCGTAAACATATATTTTATAAATTTATAATCTTATTTAAAAAAAATAAATGGTTAAATATTTAAAAAGTTGAAAATTTATAATCATAGCACGTACAATAATTTAAAAGCAGGAGTTATACTGTATTTTATAAAGAACTATTTTATACTAAAAATATCGTATTGTATAATCATGGGAAAAAAGTAAACATACTTCACTAGCTCAGGAAAAAATGACCAAGAAGAAAGTTACTGGTACCAAATGAATAATGTAAAGTTTACTTTTAAATGATATGCATTAATTTTACTTAGGGGACCATCCACATGTTAAAATGGATCCTAACTTTATGTTCTAACAGCAGTACCCAATTATGCCAGCATAAATAAACTCTATATTTTTCAAATAGCCTAAAAAAAATTTTATGCAATTTGAATGATAAATGTGCGAGAAATTAATTATTTTGAAACGAGAATATTTTAGAGGCTATATCCAAATTGAAATTCGGTACTCTATTTTTGTTGAGATGGTGCTTACTGCAATATAATAAGAATATAAAACTTAAAAACGTTTGAAGCACCAATTATATTAAATTAGAAACAAACCGGTTTCGGTAGCATATAGCTTACCGTCGTCAGTGCTGAGGTAGAAGTTTGCTCATATATATAAAAGTGATGGCGGATTCGAGTTTAAACTATAATAGCCAATAGGACAACAGAGGTTTGCAATTAGAATAGATGGGGATTAGAACCGAAGGAGTGATAAATGTGTCAAGGGAGATAATAATTAAGAAAAAGTGGTTTTAATGTAATATTTCTAGAAATCTGATAATGGAAATAATGGCGAATTCATAATTGACAATATTGTCAGTTTTTGTTCATAAATATGGAATGCTTCATGGAACTTAAGTTCATGAATAGCAGTAGGTTTAGAATTTTTTCTAACAGAACTGATGTCAGAAGTATGGTTTCTCTCTTAGAAATTTATTGCAATAGAGGATTTATTGCTAATTCTTGTTTAATAATAGAATGTTTATATTGTTTAATACTTTAAAAAAAAGAGTTTAGTTTGTCCAATGTAGGAAAGACCACTGATAATTAATACTGTAGATGCCCCATAAATTGAATAAATTTATAGGATCTTTGAGCTTAGAGAGGGTGAGTTTATTGGAAGGTGCTAAAATTATTTTGAAGTTATATTTTCTGATAATATATTTTCAGTGGTAAAGCTTGATTTAGGAAAGAAAGGTAGCACAATTATGACATTGGAAAAAGTAGAAGGCTGAGGTGTAGTTTGAACAAGGGCACTGTAGTTTGAATAGAGCAGTATCAATTATAGAATGATGGTAACCTTTATCTATCGCTTTGGCTTTAATGTATTCAATTTCTTTATTAAATGACTGAGAATAAGAACAATTATTTATAGCTCGATTTATAAAGATTTAAAAGAGGGTCATTTTTTGGTTTAGAGCTTAAAAAGAATGAGCATGAGTTGCAAAGAAAGAGCACACGTTTTATGGTACACAGATTTAGAAAAACCTGTCACAGTGCGAATTACAAAGCTATCAAGAAAAGGTAAAGAACCATTACTTTCAGTTTTATAAGTTGAATCAGTTGTTCAGTTTTATAAGTTGAATTGAATATTGTTATCAGTAGAATTCACAATGTTCAGAATATTATCAATGTTGTGAAGAGAGATGTTAATTAAGGGAACGTGTCAACAACATAGCGAATATTGAAGTGGAATGAAAATTTACCGAAAAGGAAGTATTCAGAACAATGCATATAGATGTTTCTGAGGATTGGTGACAAGGGAGAGCTCAAGTCTAAACCGTCAAATTGGTAGTAAAAATTATGTTGGAATAAAAAAGTACTTCGACAAAGACAAATACTAGTGAGGAATACGAGCAGTTGAATTTTAAAATATGAGTAATGTAATTGACAAAGTCTGTATACCGTAAAACATTTATGTAGCACTACCAGATACAGTCGGTGGCAGCTTTGTTGCCACTAAGTTTATTGTGGCATAACCGATAATACCGGTTTAACCGAGATGATCTGTGTAATATTACACTAATATGTAATGTTACACCAGTAACATATATCTAAATTCCACCATTGTATAAGTAAAAAATAATCGCTCCATAACACTGGTGGCAACGGTGCTGTCACCAATTTTATGGTTTACCGTTCCACAAATGTTTTACAGTGTATTTGAGACAACACTCTGTAACACGCACTATAACAGGTTTCTCTACATCCGTCAAAAATCTCTAGGGATTTCCGTTTCGTACAAATTCGTAGAAAGCATACAGATTTTTTTTATTTACAGTGAAAACCTGTACCTGTAACATGATTATTTTTTGTTGTCGCTGCATAAAAAGTATTCGGTAGCCCTTATTAAAATTTCGTAGTAAAAATTCAGATTATTTTTTGCAGTGTCAATCGAATATCTGGATGTAAGATGTCTAAAACCGAAGCTTTCTGAAGGTTTCATGTACCATGGACAAATCAATTGTTGGTATTCAATATTTTAATTCTTATTGAAACATATTTGTATAGATGACCACCTGTGTAAAATTTAACATTCATCACCAGACAATATTAATAATAGATTAGTAACTTACAAAATTATATAATATAAGTTACAGTATTAATTGTATGGAAATTTGCCTTTTTTCTTAAAATCTGTAAAATATTATTTTTCTTTTATATAAACTTTAAATCATTAACGAATAAAATTAAACTTTAAAATGCTAAAAGATAATATTATACCGTGAAATGCTTAATTAAAAGTCAGTTGTTATAAAATGAGAAAAAATACTTTAAAGATTTATACAAAGCCCTTTTTGTTCGGATATTTTATTAAAAAAATGTTTTACAAGAAAATGAAATAAAAAGAATTGTTAAAATATTTTGAACAAAGGTGTGTACTTTACTGGATAAACTTAATAAATACACTGAAGAAAAGATTTTCTAAAACTTCTTAAAATTGGTTGAATTTATTATTTTATAAGTATAAAAAAGCATTTTCTACTAACAAAAAATTAAACTTCAGCTCGAGAAAAATAAGTTGTGCTTATAACATGTTTGTATTACTTTATTTTAAAATATAGTAACTATTTGTAATTGTTAGGGTTTTTTATTGGTTATAATTATATTTTTTCTATTGATATTATTTCAAATTTAACTGCATATATTATAGAAGTATATATGAAACGATGGCGATATAACAATGATTGGCGATTTATTACTTTGGCGACAGTGCTAGAATGAAATGTACCAAAATGGTCAACTAGTATGTAAAAAGTGAAGCTGTCAGCTCGAAATTGTTGATGATAATCATATGACTTCGGCTTCTATTCTATTGATTTACACTGATGACTCCAACATGAATACGTTTTGTGGCAACAGCTATTTGCGTTGGGATCTGATATGCTTAATTCAACTTTAGGTCTGCAGTTTCAGCCATAACAAATCTATCTTCAGAGTGGAATTGCTCAGTTCTCTCAACCATATAATCTATCAAAAAACATCCCGACTTCCACCAAGAGTTATATTTGCGGTGATACACTGTAAAAAAAAATATGTAGAGTTACTAATAATTATTTATGTAAATGATATGCCTAGAGCTTTTTTCTGTAATAGCAACAAAGAACGTTCATGTAATAGATACACGTTTGAACTGTAAATCAAAAAATCGTATGGTTTTTAACATATTCGCTTCCACTCACGCGCCAGCGCGTGATATGGCGCCAACGTTACGCGTGTGATGTGGGATAATATCCAATTGTAAGTCATGCGCTGGCGCGGGAAAATCTTTCACTGATTCTTTGTTATAAAAAGTAAATCGGCTTCTGGGAAAACCCACTTCTACAGTGCGGCATTACCTATCATCACATCTTCACGTAAGCGGCATCGAACGTGTTAAAAAACTGGTATGCGTAGATTTTTTTTTTTTTTTTTTTTTTTTTTTTTTTTTGCAATTGCAACAACAGAAATTCATTTAATAATTCCGAGTAACCAGTACAATTACTGCAAGCATACTTATTTCAGAAGCTTTACAAAAAAAAAAAAAAAAAAAAAAAAAAAAGTTTTGTAGATTTACATCTATTTTTTACTGTGTATAAATAAGATTCTAGTAAACATGCATACATTTCTGTAATTTTACATCGGTAGGAAAACATTTTGTTTCACAGTGTTTTCTATTTGGACTACCGACATTCATACAGAAAAGAAAATTACACAAATTTCTACACTATATAAAAATACCGAGTCTACTAAGAATTTTCTAGAAAATTGGGATTCCTTAGAATTTTTATATACTTGTAATCAAATAAAAAACCATATAGCACAATCACTTTTACATAGCAAAAAAATCTGCAAGGTTACAAAGAAACTTGGATGCCTAATTTTTTTTTTATAAAAAGTGCTACAACAACAATAAAAATTCATATTATTATACCCGGTTACCTGTGAAATTTTATAAATATAGAGATTTAGGTAACTGTACAAAAATAATTTGTAGAACTGCATTTTTTTTTTTTTACAATTTACAAATAAAACATTAATAAGCTTACAGTTTAATAACAGATTTTCGTAATTTTAACAAAAAAAGAAGAAAAAAGAAAAGAAAAGAAAAAAAAAACTAGTTTTGTAGATTTACTTCATTTATTTGCAGTATTCATATTTCTACTGTACTAAATTAGAGACAGTTTGTAAGTAGATCTGTCAAAAATGTACTGTGTATAATATAAACCGAACAGTGTGTTTCGTTTATTTTTTGCATATATTTAAGGTGTCAATAAAACAAAATAAAAAAACAAATTTATTTTTAAATTTTATTAAATTTTAAATTAATATTTCAAAATATCAACTATTTGTCATATTTTTATTGCAAAATAAAGTTTGATAATGTTCGAAAAAATAAAATAGAATATGAAAATTTAAAAGTTTTATTAATTCATATATATTTTTATATTTATCATTTTAAAAAATTAGATAATTGCTTAAATAGAAGCATTTAAACTAATGTTTAAAACATTTTTTTTAATATCTTAATTTCTTAAATCTAAAAATATTTCTTTTTCTTTTGATAAAAATATTATTTAAAAACAATTGTAAAAATGATAGTGATTTTATAATGATTACTTAGTACTAACTTGAATATTTAAAATTATAAAACAAAGTAAGTGTTGCTATTTTATTGAGTATTTTCTCATTAAAGTTGTCTCCTCTTAAAATCCTGAAAAAATTCTTACTTTATGTATATTTATTTATTCTGCTAATTGTCACACACTTAGGAAAAAATTTGCAAGTTTAATTTAGTGTTAAGTGTCTGAGAATAGCACAGAAATGCAATAAATGTAATCAATATAAGTTGAATATTGTTTCATTTTTTGTTTAGTTAGCATTTTGAACAAATTAATTGTATAGATAACAAAAGTTCTCCAAAATTATAAAATCACATTTTCTTATATTATTTAGCGTAATGGATTTTCTTTTACTCACATAAGCACTGTAAAACTTTCAGTTAAAGCAATAATTATGTAACACTTTAACACATCCATAATAGTTAAAATGATCTGGTATGATATGAAAATTTTAACTTTTTAAAGACTTTCTTAGCTCTCGATCATTAGTTCAATATGGAAATTTAGAAATCGGCTTAAAAGGAAAAATTTAAAATGATAATGAAAACGTGATTAAGAAATGTCCAGAATCTTTTTTATAAGGGTAATCAAGAAAAGAGTTTTTAAATTATGAAATTGATATCATCATCTTAAGACTCCAGATATTATGTGTATATATATATATATATATATACAGGGTGATTCCAAATTTTTTTTACAATAAAAGAGGGGTGATAGTATATATCAAGACAAACAATATTAAATAGGAGACCAAGGGTCCAAAACGTTTTCCTAAGGAGATAGCCGCCATTAAAGTTTAGGAACCAAAAATTCAAATAAACATAAAAAAGGGAAAAATCGGTCGATTGATTTGCGGTTTTCACTAAAATTTTTCTTTATGTCGGCATTTTCTTGAAATTAAATTATAAAGATAAATTTCAAAAAATGCCGATAGAGGGCGCTTTAGACTTTGGAGTAACGGACAACTATTTTTTGCCGGTATGTTTTGCATCTCATTAAATGTTTTCGTAAGTTTACACTCAAACTTAAATTTTGAGCTCAAAATCTGCAGTTGGGAGTGGTTAAGTAACACAAACTGAGCTGTGTTCAGAGGGTTCAAATTTCAAATGATTAAAAAAACCAGAAAAATTGGTCGATTGATTTGCGGTTTTCATAAAACTATTCTTTATTTAGGTATTTTCGTGAAAATAAATTATAAAGATAAATTTCAAAAAATGCCGATAGAGGGCGCTTTAGACTTTGGAGTAACGAACAACTATTTTTTGCCGTTATTGTTTTCATCTATTTAAATGATTTCGGAAGCTTAGACTTAAACTTAAATTTTGAGCTCAAAATCTGAATAGTAGGGAGTGGTTAAGTAGCACAAACTGAACTGTGTTCAAGGGGGAGGGGGAGGTTCAAATTTAAAGTAATTATAGAAAATGGAAAAATTGGTCGATTCGTTTGCGGTTTAAAATAAAACTATTCTCTAAGTCAGTATCTTCTTGAAAATAATTTTTAAAGATAAATCTCAAAAAATTCCGTCAGAGCACGCCTTAAACTTCGGAGTAACCAACAATTCATTTTAACCATTATTTTTTGGTTCTAATTAAATGCTTGCAAAGGCATTTTAAATGTTCTCGGAAGCTTAGATTTAAACTTAAATTTTGAGCTCAAATCCTGAATCGTTATGAGGAGTTAAGAAGCGCAAACTGAAGTGTGTTCAGGAGTTTAAATTTAACCCTCTTTCCTCCTCGAACACAATTCAATTTTTCGCTACTTAAACACTCCCAACGATTCAGAATTTCAGCCTAAAATTTAAGTTTATACATTTGAAAGCATTTAATGAGATTAAAAAAATAACAATTAAAAATAGTTGTACGCTACTCCAAAGTCTAAGGCGCCCTCTATCGGCATTTTGTGAAATTTATCTTTAAAATTTTTTTTCAAGAAAACACTGATTGATCAAGAAAGCTGCTGATTTAAAAATTAGTTTTAGCAAAAACCGCAAACGAATCGACCAATTTTTTCCGTTTTTTACAATTATTTGAAATTTAAACCCTCTGAACACAGCTAAGTTTGTCTACTTAACCACTCCCAGCTATTCAGATTTTGAGCTCAAAATTTAAGTTCAAGTCTAAGCTTACGAAAGCATTTAATAAGATGCAAAAAATAACGCCAAAAAAGAGTGTTTCGTTACTCTAAAGTCTAAAGCGCCCTCTGTCGGCATTTTTTGAAATTTATCTTTATAATTTATTTTCACGAAAATACCTAAATAAAGAATAGTTTTAGTGAAAACTGCAAATTAATCGACCAATATTTCCGTTTTTTATAATCATTTGAAATTTGAATCCTCTGAACACAGCTCAGTATGTGTTACTGAACCACTCCCAACTACAAATTTTGAGCTCAAAATTTAAGTTTGAGTCTATGCTTACGAAAACATTTAATCAGATGCAAAAAATACCGGCAAAAAATAGTTGTTCGTTACTCCAAAGTCTAAAGCGCCCTCTATCGGCATTTTTTGAAATTTATCTTTATAATTTAATTTCAAGAAAATGCCGACATAAAGAATAATTTTAGTGAAAACCGCTAATCAATAGACCGATTTTTCCTTTTTTTATGTTTATTTGAAATATCGGTCCCTAAACTTTAATGGCGGCTATTTCCTTAGGAAAACGTTTTGGACCCTTGGTCTCCTATTTAATATTGTTTGTCTTGATGTGTACTATCACCCCTCTTTTATTGTAAAAAAAAAATTTGGAATCACCCTGTATATGGGTGATTCTCAAAATAGGGGACGATTTCAAAAATGAAATCTTAAAAACACTACTGTTAGCAAAATTTCTGAAAAAAATAGGTATTGTTAATATAGTATTAGGTATACTTTCCATGTAGTCAGCAGAGCTAAATATTTAAAAATTAACTTAAAAAAATAATTAGTATTGTTTGAGCCATGCTAATGACAAAACGAATTGTATGGAATAAATATATTATGAAATTTTTATTTTCTTCCTGTTTAAATATTTTTTTTCTATATTTATTAGCCTTCTTTTTCAGCAAATGGTTTCCATTTTTACATATATACATATAAGGAGAATAAACACATTACCAAAGAGCAAACTTTGTTACATGAGCAACATTCTGACACTAACAATGTAAGAAGCTGTCTTAGTGATTTTCCTACAGATTTAATGCATATTTTAGGGATAATAAATGTAATACCTAAATTTATACGTAAAATTAAACTTTATAAAGGATACAATATAAGCACTGGTTACGTTTATGTACATAGGAGTCTTTAGCATGGACAGAAAAACCATGCTAATGACACTGATATCTGCCCATGCTAATGACAAATTTTAATTTAAATAAGATTATGAGCCATAATATAATCACAATGCAATATTCCTTTCTGGGGCTTTTTAAAAGACAAAAGTTCTATGCAAATAAAAAAAAAATAAAAATTTTAACTATAAAATAAACATGAAAATTATTATCCATTCTAATGACATACAATTTATGTAACTCCCTAATATTCAACTTCTATTCTTAAAATACAATACATGCTTCTATTTTCTGGATGGTTTAAAATGACTAGTTGTTGCCATGGAGAAACTTTATATTTTCAAACTATTGTCATATGCGAAAATGAAATTTTGATTAATAACCAGCTGTTTTAGTATGACCTTGTTTTGAAAATCGAATATGGGGGACAAACTTTAATTCTTTTTTTATGTACTATAATTTTATTTTTAAAAAGAAATTTATTGGATAAATCCTTTCCTTGATTAATTTAAAGAAAGAATAACATTTGTTTTATTTTATAAACATGATATTAACTCTTGAAAAAGCTAGTATATATAAGGCACAGCTGCTGTGGACATCCATGCTAATGACATTTTGAACATTTATTCTGTTATTTTAAGATGTTTTTAACTAAAAAGTGAGTAATTCTTGAGTGCAAATAATGAATAATATTAAGACAAACATATCTAAATATAAAAACATAACAGAAAACCTCTCAATTTTTTTTATATGCCGAAAGACATAAATTGTCCCCTATTTTGAGAATCACCCATATATATCTATGTATACACAGTCGAGTCTATCTATAACGAAACTCAATCCAACGAGTTTCCCTATTTAAAAATTTTTTTTTGGAAACGGACAATTTTTTTCATGATTACATTAAAAATAATCTCCATATAGCGAAATATATATCTCCATTTACCGAATTTATTTTTCAAAAATGTTCTTCCATATGTTCAGAAAAACGCTTCAAATAATTTGTAGAATAACTTGTTTTCGTTGATTTCTGTTTTATATCCTACAACCAAAATAATCTGCCTTATTCCTTATGTTAAAAAAAAGGCATTCACCGCACCCCCAAGAAAAGCATCCTTTTTGCATGGTCACACTTGATTTTGTTTTAGCCAAGATGAGCATGTGTTCTTGGAAAATTTTGAAACATATGTTTGCTACTGAATCGATTTGCAACTATCACAAAGCATCCTAAAAGATAAAACTTTTCCATTGTCGTCTTAAAAATGTTGTTCGTTTCTTGATTTGGATAGTAAGGCAGGAATAACGAAGGTATAAGGGTACGCTTCGGAGCATTTTTTTGTTGTGAGGGATCATTTGAATGAAGAATTGTTACTAAGTGTCATCTATGCTTGTGTTATTGTCTACTGCATGTGCATAAAATTGCTTCTACGATAATCATAACTGTCTCTGATAAAATAATAATTTTGAAAATAATCAATAAAACACTGGAAAAAAAGAAAGTGGCGAAAATATTCGAGATTATGGAAAAATTCCGTTAAATATTTCAAAATCTTAATTAAACACCTTAAAAACAATTCTATTTCAAAATTTAAACATTAAATGAATTTTTTTTTCCGTTCTAAATTCAATGAATTTTTCTATATAACGATTTTTTTGACTGAACGATGGATTTCGTTATATAGCGACTCGATTGTATATCTATATATGTATATATGTCAATTCTAGTCATGAATTTATATTACTAAATTAATACCTAAGAAATACCTAAAAGCAAAATAAATAGATAAATAAATAAAAAATAAAATCCGTTTTTTGCGCACAAAATTTAATGATACTTGGTGACACAATTTTTTTGGACATTTTTTTTTATTTTATTAATTTTGCATTGAAAACACAATAAAAAAGTATAATTATTGTATATTTAATATTTCTTCATAGCTAATAGACTCTACAAATGATATCTAACCACATAGAAAATTTATTTACTTTTCATTTTTATAAAATTCGTACATTTTTACTGCAAGTTATTTTAATATATCACACATATAAATAGCCCTATGAAAACAAATTACTATTTTGTTTAGCTCTGTTATATGTTAGGTTCTATCCACACCATTTTCTTTATTTATATAATTATTCATATGTGTGAAAAAAGAGTTTATTAAGATGTGAATCCTATACGATACGCCGCCTCTGAAGAGATTTAACTACTTTCGTTAGTACGTAATAAGTATAGCATTTAATATAGATTATGTTGTAGCAGTATTGTACATGATTTCTTATCAATATAGCTCCGTAATATTTAGTCATATATATTGAAGAATGTGTAAAGCTGCAAATTGTAGTTGAAAATTCCAAGAGTTATTGTCTGTTCAGTTTATGTAAATCAATTTAGAAAGAAGTGTAGATTAAACGTATGTGACAAAACTCTGTTCCATCAACGTTCTACTGTTAGATAAATTTGCTCGAATTAGCCTCGTTTTTTAGAAAATATGAAATAAATGTACAAGACAAAATTTTTCGGTATCACTTATTAAATTAATACTAATTCAAATATGGATTGAAATTAGTTTTTTGTCAGTTGCAATTTTAATCCCATATAAAATATGGACTGAAGTTAATATAACCCTATATCCTTTACATATTTTTTATTATGAAAATTGTCAGATATTTCAGTTCGAAATTCTCGCGATACACTGTTAAAACAAAATACCCAAATTGGTTTGAAAGATTTTTGGGTACAGCATTGTTCCAATTTGGAAAGTTCAGTTTGTAGCACAAAATCGTTTTAAAAAAGTCTGATTTTTAATGACATTAAAACAATAAAAATATCTTAGATAGTATATACATTATACCTCAGAAACTTTGATTAATTTAATGTTAATAAAGATCTGCTCTGTTTTGAACCATTTTGGGTTATCTATTTTGGGAACAATACTTTACCATTTTGGAATCCTTACTGTACCATTTTAGGAACATTACTATGCCCAGAAATCTTTCAACCCAATTTGGGTCTTCAATTTTTACAGTGTAATTTAGGGACAATTTCATGAAAAAAAAGTAGTAGCCATTGAGTGGTTTCAAAAAACAGCTCTAAAAAAAAAAAAAAAAAAAAAAAAAAAAAAAAAAAAAAAAAACACTTTGAAGATTTCACTTCTTGTCAAATAGTTACCTTTGAGCATTATTGATTTTAAATACAGTATCCAATATGACTTATTAACAAAAAATGTATTCATATGTCCAACTGGATACAACTGGTGAGGATTAATGGTTTTTAATGCATTTTATTTCAGTGTTCCAATTAATTTATATATAGCACAATTTCCTGGTTATACAGTGAAGCTTAACTTGACCAATAGCGATAGAACAATGTTCTAAGCAATAAATAAAGTACTGGATTTATAAAAAATGTATTTGGCGTACATATTATTATGCAAATCCTCAATCGCTTTGGTCATACATTCCCGTCTGTGGTAATATTCAGTATTAGCATTCAAATTATTAAGCTGCATAAGCGCATACTATTATGATTGTAAGTGCATTCTGATATTTTGATTACCTTTTCATTTTTAATGTCAAAAGTTTTTTTTTCTTTCCTCTGCTGTCAGCTTATATATATTTTTAAATATATGACAATGGTAGCTAATTCTTTGTGTAATCTTATGAACATTGTACGCTTAGAACAATGCTGCGATTGCACTTTATCTTACTGTATTTTCAATGTGATTTCAACTTTTATAGTTACCTGATACCTCTTCAGATGAAATACCATTAAAAGTTGCAATATTATCATTTCAAAGTAACACATAAATTTTTCAATAAATAATTTATAACTAATAACGTTATAATTCTAACATAAGAGCCTAAGTTTTATAGTGAGTGAATAAATTTCTTTGTTATTTATACTTTCACAACTTTTTCGTTTCATTTGTAATGCTTTTTAATCGTTATATATGCATATTTTTTATTTTAGGGTATACTCTTGCCAGCTTGGCACTACCTCAAAAGAATACAGAAAGTGACGACCATTTCTTTAGAAGATATAGAAATGTAGCCATCACTATAGTGTAAAAAAATACTTAAATTACAAATTTTTTTTCTAAGAAAGTGGTATTCATAAAACATTTTATGTAACGGTAATAACAAAAAATCATGTAACCATTTTTCTGACATGAATTTTTGCTGTCAACGTCACATAAAAAAGTTCTAGTAATAACAGTTTCCAAGAAAAAGTTTAATAACATTCTAGATTTATTTTTACAGTGAACACAAATTTGTCACGTAATTTAGAATATTTATTGAATTCGGAAATCTTCACCTAACTACGCATATGCAGATGCAAAACTCATATCAAACTTGCAGGACATTGCACCCATGATTATGTTACATGTACCTGACCTCATTAATATACATGGTGGATTTTTTGGCGAGAAATAAATTCCGACGTCTTGGCAACGAGTCAGTCTGATGCTCTGCAACATCGACATTGCTGCTCCTTTAACATAAAAAGAAATTATAAAACAATAAATTTATAAAATTGCATAAACAGTAGTACATGTAATATTATGCACGCTATATTGACATTAATCAATTGATATATGCATTCTGCCTCATCTTTTTGTTTCTTGGTGGGAACAACGGATTTTGAGCATATTTTATGGACCATAATTTTTAGAATTTTCGAGCTATGTTTTTTAGACTTTCACAAAAATTTCTCTATATATTTACTTAACTCATAAATCATATTATGTTTTGATTTTCTTTCACGCATCCGCAGTAAAAGATTTTTTAGTTAACCTGTACATTTAAAAATATATATATATTATTTTTTTATTCTAAGTACATTATGTTTTTATAATGATGTTTGCAATGTTTTTTGAAAAGTTTTTATTTTTATTATATATTAAGAATTCTGCAATTTATAAAACAATGTGGCAGAATTTGAACTGTCTTTATCAAATCCTTAAATTTTTCTGCATGCATACAGGCTATCTTCATACAAATGGACGAAGATTATTACAATAAGACATTTAATCAAATTCTGCGGCCTGATCTCTTTTGCTAAATTGGTTTTGACTTGGTTATCCAGGAGGTATTCGTCATTATACATTTGTTGACGGTCCCTCATGGTGTTTCGGGAAAAAAAAAACTTTGCGGAAACATATAAGCTGTATTATTCTGCTGACACACATACAGTTTAAGGATAATTCCTTGTGTATTTCCCTAGATATTTAACATAACACATAGAATCGTAAGTAACTGGTCACATTTTGTCTTATAGTGTATTCGTTTATGTACCCTTATGTGAAAGGGATCAGAAATATATTAAAAAACATTTATAACAAAATTAAAGAAAATAAAATTAAACAAAATTAAAAAAATATATTAATTTGCGTAATGCGTCCCTTTTTATTTCTTGTTTTCCAATCGCATAAAAGAGCAAAACTTTTATAAGAGCAAAATTTTATATTTTTTATTAAATTCTCTTGTTCACGTTTTCTATAAAATGTAAATTTAATAAACGAGTTTCATTCCGACGAGAAATTCATTTATTTTGTATAATATATTAGTTACAGTATTATTTTTGATATTATTTCAATTATATTTGTATTTTGAAAAAATATGGATTGCAGCAAAAAATAGATTTTCAAAATAAATAACGTATTTTTTTCATAAATATATTTTAAAAAGGAAAAAAAAGGATTGATATGCATTTTTTTAAGTTTTTCCATGCGAAGAATGGGTTTTCTGCTAGTTATGAAAACATATTTTTCGATATTTTGAAATAGAAAGAATATTGTCGGTGTTGAAATTAAAAAAATATTTTTTACTTCTCAGTTTAGATTTATTTAGCACGTCTATTTTTTAAAATCAAATATTAATACAAAACAAACGCAGTTTATGCGAGAAAATCCCTGAGGCTTTCACAAGGAAAAGGAAAATTTCAACATCATATAGATCAAGTTCAGTATTTCAAAATTCTCAGGATATCGTATTATATGTTTGTGCTGAAGCTAAATAAATACGATATGATTCTTTAACATGTATTTTCTTTCACACTTTTTGTTTCGATTCAGTTGTATTTAGGGGCAAGGCTTTACGCAGTTTTATTGATACACTGTATACATTGAATACATGGATACATTAAATACATTGTTATAATTATCACATTCTTGTGTTTAAATATGAATATATTTTTTAACATAAAAATGTCAACAAAATTCAGTGTCGGCTTTGTTTAGTTTAACAGTTGGTTTTTATTAGTTTTAAAACAATATTTACTAGAAGATGCGATTTCGAAAATGAAACACAACATTTAGTTTTAAAATAAAACAAGTTTAGTTTATGTAAAACGTTCCTTGAGGCTATAACTAGGTAAGAGAAAATTTCAGCGTCACACGTATCAAACTTCGTATTTCAAACTACGCAGAATTTTCTATTTTATTTTTACCCTGCAGTGAAATATTGAGTAAATCATTGTTTAACATGTATGTTTCTGTTGTTCTCTCTGTTTTGTTTTTGTTGAATTAAAAAACAAGCATTCACACATTGTGAATGGTTATATTTAACACATACTTAGATTTCAATAAACACATTCTTACTTTCTTTAGTCTTTACAAAAGTATAGAATTGAATTTGTAAAAAATTCCGATTTCCACTTTTCTAAGAATTTATGTGTTTTAAGGGTCAGAAATCCTGAGGAATATGCATTTACAAAATGTCTGTAAAATTGTGACCTTGAGATTTTGCCTCTGTCTGTGTGTGACACAAATTTTAGGGATACTCTATCACAAGATTTAATAATAACCGATTTGATAAAAAAATTATATTCATTTAGTTCCCCATTTAAATTGGTGCTGATTAGTATTTTTATGTCAAAATCGCCAAAGTGATTATAACGGTTATTTCGTTATATATTGTTTAGTTCGTTATATATTATTTCTATGCACCCCCTTCCCCTTTCAATTCAAAATCCATTTAAAATCGTGTTTCATTTCTTTTTCATTTCACCCGGCCATTATTCTTTAACCTTCTAAATTTCGGCTTCCCAAGATTATTCGTAAGAAATATGCCCGCACTTAATCAACCGTTTGAAATAATTTCCAGATGTCAGCTAATTCAGATCGGATGTACTTTTCATTGCCTTTTATGGGCATGCACACAGTAACACGATTAAATATACCACTTAATGCGTCTTTTTCCTCTCACGAGAAAATGCTAAAAGAATTTAACATCTGCGCATCTAGATTTTGTCGCCCCTTGTTTGGGCATCTTCTGTAGACGCATCGACATAACGATTGCAGTTGTTGGGTGTGAACATTCTTCTCGGCTCATACTAAGCCCTCTTATCTGCACATGTAACTTAAAGCGGTGGCAACCTCAGGAATTTAGTAACCCTTTCCTCTACTGGGCATTCAAATTGAATACCGATCACGCGAACTGCATTTTGGCAGCAATTAGATATGTTTCCTCCATTGTGCATAGGCAAACTTTTCGTCTTTTGGCGACTTCATTCTAAGCCAACACTATGTGTGTTGTCTCTGATGGACTTCACTTGACCGCTTCCCACGAACTGAGAGAGTTCTAATTTTTGCTTGGGAGATTGACTCTCCGATGATCTGTTTGTACCTCTCCCTGCTTCATATGGATACAATAACTGTTTAACTAATTCACTATTGTGGGGTTTTTTCGTAGCTTTTCCACCGAACCTGGACAATATTGCTTTTTATTCAGTTTGTCGCTTTGCATAGTAATCTATGAAGAATCAATACACGAACTTCAACAGTAAATCTCCAGTATAGTGATGATCTCGTTTTGTGCAATACATTACATCACAGATGGTTTATACGAAACATTATAACGAAAATTATTTTGAGATTCTCTGTATATTAACTATGTGTGTTGCACAAATCCTATTCTAAAGTAAGGATCTAATAGTGTTCGTTAGTTGTGTACATGGATTCCACTGTGTCATACTTTTTAAAGCTTTCTGCGTCAATTGAACAATATACAAAACATTTTCTACACCGTGATATATTTTAACTGTAAATACGAATGTAAATGCATGCGTAACACAATTGAAAAAAAAGGATATTGAAGATAGGGTATTATGTATTTTTTAATGCATCATGGTATTATTTATTTTTAATCTGCACATATAAAAAAGTGAAAATCGTAAAATTAAGGAATCAGTAGTAAAAGAATTATTTAGCAAATTTACAGTATTTTTTATAAATAGACTGTCCCATTATTTCTCTTTTTTACCTAATACTGAAGAAATCGTAAAAGAAATACACAGAAATTACAATAATACAGTAAAACTTATAAAATAATTTTAAAAAATACACAGAATAAATTGGTATCAATAACATAAAATTTGTGTAAATGATACAAGTTTCGATGTTCAGAGGGATGTGACATTGGACCAATAAGATTTAGCTTTTTTGTTAACACGTTTGCTGCCGCTCACATGAAGGTGTGATGATAGTTAATGCCGCACTGTAGAAGTGGGTTTTTCCCAGAAGCCGATTTATTTTTATAACAAAGAATCAGTGAAAGATTTTCTCGCTCCAGCGCGTGGCTGGCTATTGGACATCACCCCACATATAGCGCTTGCGCGTGAGTGGCCCTTTAACGTTGGCGTCATATCACGCGCTTTCGCGTGAATGGCAGTGAACGTGTTAAAAATGAAAATAACATATTTAAAAAACAGTATTATTCTCAGCTACATTTAGCGTCTCGAGGATGAAAGTTTTTTTCAAGGGGTTGTTCCCTTTCTGCGACAATATTTCCGTGACACCATATTCCTGCCACTGGGATGGATTCAATATTTGTATAGCATAAATAAAATATACGGCGAATGTTTTTTTTACCCTGATGTCAGTAATATAACACAATATTGTTGGATAGTTCCAATAAACGAAGTGTAAATGCTATACTCTATATTTTATTATGCCGAACATGCCATGGTAAACTTCAATAAGGTACATCAATTACATGACGATCCGAGGTCTTTTACGGGAGTTCGAACACGGATAGTTGGCTGGAAAAACCGAAAATTTAAACGCTTTTTATCTATGTCCGAAAGTGCCAATTCACAAAAAAGAAAGAAATATCACACTTTTTGGATTAATAGTTATTCTATTTCTTCTACATTTATCTCGAATGATGTTTATATATATTACCATTCAGATATTAAGAATATCGTTAAATCCGACGTAAAACGTGGATTACAATACCGAAAGAAATATTGAAATTTACGAATAAGAGTTATACGTCGAATATAAAATTGATATATTAGGAAATGATGATCATAAAAAAATGTTTAATTATAATTAAGCTTTTATAAATAACTGCTTTAATTATGTTAGTTGTATAAGTTGGTATATTATTAGAACACATGGAGATTTTACGTAATTTTTATTAAAATATTTGAAAAAAGAAAATTTATTTGAAACTTTAGTTAAATTCTTTAAGTTATTTCAGTGCATTTTGCATCTAATTTATTTTTTGAA
Source organism: Maratus speculifer (assembly GCA_964019185.1). Classification (NCBI taxonomy): domain Eukaryota; kingdom Metazoa; phylum Arthropoda; class Arachnida; order Araneae; family Salticidae; genus Maratus; species Maratus speculifer. Next base: position 374,349,935 of record OZ025294.1, on the reverse strand, counting down.
TAATTTTCTCGTTTGTATCGACAATTAGTCCAGTGGTAGGGGTCAAATTGACACCTGCTTTGCATTCTGCTTTACTTAGGATGTAGTAGGTAAGTAGAAAAATATATTTTATTCATATTATGAGTAACAGTTGCTTTTGTTTGAAAATATTATCCTGCTTATCGATGGTCATTTCAGTAGGGAAAAGTGCCTAAATATGAACAACTTTTTGTTCATGCAATTTTTTGATTATTTTCATATGCTCTTTTTTCTCCAAAAATTTGCCACTTCTCGAATCATTTCCACCCTATAAGATAAGGGACTTTTGATGAATAACTAATACAACTTGAGAAAAAAATTGTGAGGTGTGTCATTTGTACGTATCGGAGAATCCCAGTAACCAAACAATATTGGACTAATATTGGCTACATCTTCGAGCAATATTGGCACCTTGGTGAAATATTGGCATGAAATATTGCTCCAATATTGGGGTGTTTACATTTTGCCCATATTTAGCCAATATTTGCAGCCAATATTATGCCGATATTGAGGTTTCATTGGAGATATTGCCAATAAAACGTCAATATTGGTTAAATTTTGGAATTTCATTGGATATATATCCAATGTAACGCCAACATTTGTTTTTATTGGCGTTTTATTGGCAATTAATGAAATATTGACGCCACGTTGGATATTGGTTTGCTACTAGGGTAGGGTTACCCTGTTCATACACATGGGGTCCCAATATGGCACCCACACCAAAAAAGGCAAAAAAAATGCATCCCATTTTCTTTTCATGCATTCATCACAGAATATTAATGCACAAAGAAGACACTCAACGTCGTTTTCTGTTTCACTGAAAGATTTCAGGTCCAATTCAGAGTCTATGACGATAATCCTCATTAAGACTATCATCAAACAAGTCATTATGATTAGCTTATCGGTGTCTATTTTGAGTAATTTTCTTCTCGAACTTTGAAATACGATTTTTTGCTACAAATTTTCTTGAAATTGATGTTCATTGATAAAAATGCACTGAGTTCCTTATTTCAGCAATAACATTTGAAAATAATTGTTGAATTGTTCGAAGTCTTGAAGATAACTTTGTTTTAGATTATTATACATACTTTAATCATGTACTGTAGATTGACGTACCACACAAATATAAAATTAACCACTATATATATCATCCAAAAAAATTATTAAATATAGCATTAAATGTACATAAAAATTCATGCGTAGACTTATGTAATACGTAACATAATACGTATGTAATATGTAATACGTATAAACAATGTGCAAAATAATCAAAATTTAAAAAATGTACATAATTAAAATAAAAGTCATTTCTTTTGCATACTTTTTGTTGCATAATAAAAAAAAAACAAGTCAGTTTCTCATTTCAAAAATAGCTTTTAAAATAAAAATTAAAATTTAAAAGGGAAACAGTTCCCTTGAAGTTAAATTCGTTTTAAATTGTTACATGTAAATTAATCATGTACTGTAGATTGATGTGCCCCACAAGTCTAAAATTTTTCGAATTGGTTTCATAGCTCCAAAGCATCTTACCACAATTGTTTAATTTTAAACGTTGGACTTAATAATTGGAAAATTTTCTATTAATTAAGACGATTGAATAAACCTTATAATTGTTTTATGTCTAGCTTATTTAGAAGTTATATTTAAATAGTCGTATATAATAAGATTAAACATTTGTATGAAGCTATTTATTATAGTAAAACGATGCGTCGCAATGATTTGACTAATGTAACAGAAATAATACTCCCTTCTAGAATATTTGTCTAAGAATCTCGCTTACTAAATTTAATTTAGTCGCATGCTTTAAAGCTTATTAGACATTATTAGTCCTTATATTTTGTGGTCGCTGGTAGCGGTATTTTTAATTCAAACTTTACTTCATTTAAATACGGAGAGGAATTACATCAAAAATTCTGTTTTTTTTTCTTTATTACTAAATATGTAGTTTTAAGAATGATCAACATTTTATCACTGAACTCTATTACAAAGCACTATGGATTGTGATACTTTCAAATATTTATTGAAAATTAAATTCATCTGTATATGGTAATTGCTATGTTTTCGATTTTTAAAATTATAGTTGTTTACCTGTGCTTCAAAGGTTCAGCCAGTAGAAGGTAAATGGGTCGATGAAACATGCGGTTTATAGAAGTATATTTGTGTGGTAGTACGGGATATTTTGAAAAAAGCAAAAATAAATAATTAATTAAAACATAGATACTAATGAAAGTATAGGCCATTACTGCAGATAAATCAATAAAATAATTCCACATATTTCTCATACAATGCAAGATTTGGTTCCAAAATTATATAATAGCATATATACACTCATTGCACACAAATCTTTCCCTGTGGGAGCAATATGTATTTTTTTCATGAAATTATGCGCAGTGGCGTCCAGTACTTTCAAGATTTTGAAGTATTTTTTGTTGCTATCATACAAATTTTAGTGAGAGAAATGGGGCAGATTGATACAGCTTTTTTCTAAGAATTCTTTTGGTGTCTAGAAACCAGAAATTTCAAGTTATTTTTAAATGTGGTGTTAGCAAAACTTGTGTAGTGTGCTATAAAAATGTACAATCGTTGTTTTTTATACATTCTTCTTGCATGCAATTAAAAAAGTGATGTGTATCAATGTGTTCCACCCCGGGGCAGATAGATATACCTCATGAGACATTTTGATACGTCTGGGAAAATGGAGACAAAATAACACCAAGGCATATTTTTCATAGAAAAACAGTTAGCAAACAATTTTATATTTATTTTTAGATATTCAAATCGCACACAATTTATTTGTAAGCAATATTAAAGCAATCAAAATGAAATGTATATTGACCTGATGTTCTGGCTGTTTTTGTCTGATTGTTGGCTGTGGTAACTTTGTCATATCTGGCACCTTAACCCCAGCATTATCTTACTTCTTAGGAAAGGTGAAAAAATTACCAGGTTTATAAATCGGTTTATAAACAGAAAATAAAGGATGTTTATAATTTATAGTATAATTACCTTGTGCTGTTCTGCAGTTGTTTCTCTTACTTAACATTTCTCATGTCGAAAATATTTTTTCTCTGGAGAACCGATATAAATTTGAGATTTTCCAGACTGCGTCCTTTTCTTTTGTTAATTCTACTAGCACTAGATGTTGGGTAAATTCGTACGTCTTCTGTTTGCAAAAATACTACAAAATGTTCTAAAATAAAGAAATTAGAGCTATTTCACTTAAAAAAAACTAATATTAAAAAATTTTGGCGAAAATGGCTGGATTAAGGAGTGTACGGTAAAAACATTAATAAAAGATAATGAAAAAATGAACTAGAAAAGGATTTAAGTTGCATCAGTGTGCCCCGACATAGATTGTATAGATATGCTCCATACAGCCATTTTGAATAAAATGAGTCTCAAATCCAACACTTCATAATTTATCTAACAATAAAGAATGGGGAACTCATAAAGAGTAGCTTTACTTGCCAGGGAGAGTATTCCTTTCGGTTGAAAATACTGGAGCAATTGTATAATACCATTTCAGTTGTACAACTCAAATTTACTTTTGACCTACAGAAACAATTAATCACCCGTCCCATTTCATCAAACTACTGAATCATTCCAAAACTTTATGTATGTAGCTGAGCACACTAGTATATCCTTTTGGAGATGTTGTGAAACTTCCTGTAATGACCCTGTATGCAGTACAGGGGGTATATCAATGTGCCCCATGTATCACTATGCCCCAGTTCCCCCTACCGTGATGAGTATTTATCTACAAACTATCTCTCCAACGCTGATTCCTTTCGTCGTGTTTCAATTTTACACCAAACATTTGTAATTAAAGATACATAATTATTATAATTTCAAAATGGTAACTGTGATATCATGAAGAAAGTTGCACATAAAGAATTTTTAATTAATTTACATGTTTTGAACAATGACTAAAGCATATATATTACAACATAATCACATATGTAATGTTGGTAAAATATCTAGAGCTTACGTGGTAATTTTAAGAGGTTAAGTCTAAAGAAAAACTTGAAAAGTACTACTTAAAATTAAAGAAAAAACACTTACTATTTCAAATTTAGGGAGGAGTTATTTAGCCTAAGTGAGAAAAAAAATAATAAAGTAAATTACATGACACTAGTGTATTTATTCTCTAATTATAAGTCATATATGTAATAATAAAATAATATAAGTATATAAATAAAAGAATATTTCAAAAATTGCTAAAGAAACAAAATAACATTTTCTTATTTATCTTAATACTAATGGGAACGAAAAAACTGAATCACGAAAAACAACCAAGGCTAAAAAAAATTCAATACGTGAATTTTGAAATTATAGAAAATAAGCATAATAATGCGGTTTTCAATTAAGGGAAGAAACGTACTATTTTAATTTTAGTGATTATTTATAAGTAAGTGAGAATTTACTTATTAATTCCATTATACTTACTTACTTAATACTTATACACTCAAGAGCCAAAACATTATGACCACCTGTCAATAACGAGTTGTTCCATTTTTGGCGCGCAACACAGCTTCAACCCGCCTTGGCATGGATGCCACAAGTCCTTGGCAGATGGACCGGACTCAGATTGTACCAGATGTTTAAGCAACGGTCACACAAATCCGAGATATTGCGAATTGGTGGTCTATGAACTCTGAGCTGCTGCCCCATGAAATCCGAAATGTGTTCTATCGGATTGAGGTCCGGTGAGTTAGGCGGCCAGGAATTCAGTATCATGTTCCTGGAAACAATCCAACACAATTTTAGCCGTGTGACACGGGACGTTGTCCTGTTGGAACATTCCATTTCCGGCTGGAAAAACAGAGACCCTGTAAGGGTGCAAGTTGTCCGCAATGATGTTCAGATACCCTGTAGCATTCATGGTCTGCTCTACCACAATCACGTGACCCAGAGACGCCCAAGAGAACGTCCCCCAAAGCATAATACCGCCACCACCGGGCTGTGTATGACCTACAGTACATTGAGGGAGTAACTGTTCGCCTGGAAGACGGCGTATCCTCACACGGCCATCGGCGTGATGAATCACAAACCGTGATTCATCTGACCAGGAAATTCTCTTCCACTGATCCATGGACCAGTCACGATGTTCCCGGGCCCAGCGCAGGCGCAGATGGCGAGGATGCTTGGTCAGCAAAGGCACACGAGTAGGACGTTTGCTGCGTAGCCCCATATACAGCAGTGTCCGCTGAACAGTGTGCTTCGATACTATTCTACTTGGCTCTGCATAGAATTGGGCTGTCAGCTAAGCCACTGTCTGTCTCCGGTTTTGCTTCACCATGCGAGACAGTCTCCGACGACCTTTTTCTTTGATAGCGTGTGGACGTCCAACACCATGTCATCTACTGCTGGTTTCACCATCATTCATCCATTTTGCATACGTACTAACAACTGTAGATCGCGAACAACCCACGAGTTGTGCAGTTTCGGAAATACTTCTTCCGAGCCTTCGAGCCATAACAATATGCCCTCTATCAAAGTCGCTTAGATCCACAGCCTTTATCATTACACATATAAGTAAGTGAAAGAATGATTCTTCAGACACTCCAGCAGCAGTTAAATACCACTTCCACCAGATCACGTGACTTCGACGTCATCCAGGCGCGTTCATTGCAAAATGTAGAGATGGTCATAATGTTTTGGCTCTTGAGTGTATATATAACTTAATATATATATAATAGTATTACTACTATTAATATATACTATGTAATATATAAGTATTACCTAATACTTATTAATTACATAAGTGAGAATTTAATAAAATAAATTACATTACATTAGTATATTTATTATCTACTTATAGAAAAATATAAGTAATATAAGTAAAATATATATAAAAAATAGTACTCTAAGCATGTTAGTAGTAATAAAAGAATTAAGTAATATATGTAAAAGAATATTTCACAAATGGCTAAACAAACAAAATAACATTATAAATATAGTATAACATTATAAATATAGTATATATAGTATAGTAAATAATTAAGTAGTTACTTATCATTTACTTAAAGTAAATAATAAGGAAATAACTTATTATTTACTTTAAAATAATAAGTTAATTCTTACTTATTTTAAAATAAGTAAGAATATCTTATTTATTACTTGTTTTAATGCTAACGGTACGAAAAAACAAGAAAGCGAAAATAAAACTGAATGCGTGAATTTTGAAATTGCTGTAATATAAGCATAATAAAGCGTATTATTAAATGAAGTTCATATTCATCTGCTTAATATGTATACTTTGAAAACAAAAGAGACTAGATCAAAATTAAGACAAATGGACGAGATATATGAGGGGTAAAATTCTAATCTTGTATAATAATTATTTATATTCTTCAGTTTCAATAGTGTTTGCATAAGTAGCATTGATAGAATAACCAGATCATCCCTGGTAATTTTAAAAAGTTAAGACTAAACAAAACATGAAAAGCACTACTTAAAATTAATGACATAAACCTACTATTTTAAATTTAGGAAAGATTTATTTAGCTTAAGCGAGAATTGAAAAACTTTAATAGCGTAAATTACTTGACTATTTAGTATATTTATTCTCTAATTGTAGAAGGATATAAGTAAGTATAGGTAAATAAAAATTGTACTATAAGTAATATTGGTAGCAGTAAAGGAATATAATATAAGTAAAAGAATATTTCATAAGTGGCTAAACTAACAAAATAACATTATCCCATTTGTTATTTATTTTAATACTAATGGAACGAAAAAAACTAAATGATGACAAGCAAAGCGAAAAAAAAATGCAATTCTTGAATTTTGAAATTGCTGTAAGATAAGATTAATAAAACGTGTTTTAAAATGAAGATCATGCTCATCTGTTTAATGCGAATACTTTGAAAACAAAGCAGACAAGATCAAAATTAAGACAAATGGGTGAGATATATGAGGGGTAAAATTCTAATCTTGTATAACAATCATTTTTATTCTTCACTTTCAAAAGTATTTGCATAAGTGGCATTGATAAAGTAACCAAGTCTTACTTGGTAATTTTAATAAGTTAAGTCTAAAGAAAAACTTGAAAATTACTATTTAAAATTAAAGAAAGAACCATTACTATTTTTAATTTAGGGACGATTTATTAAGCCTAAGTGAGAAAAAGATAATAAACTAAAGTGCATGATATTAGTATATTTATTCTCTAATTATAGAAGAATATCAGTAATATAAGTAAAATATAAGTAGATAAAAATTTTACTATAAGTAATATTAGTAGTAATAAAAGAATATAAGTAATCTGAGTAATCCGAGTAAAAGAATATTTCAAACTTGGCTAAACAAACAAAATAACGTTACTTTATTTATTTTCATACTATTTGAACGAAAAAGCTGAATCATGAAAAAAAAGTAAAGCGAAAAAAATGCAATGCTTGAATTTTGAAATTGCTGTAAGATAAGCATAATAAAGCGTGTTTTAAAATGAAGATCATGCTCATCTGTTTAATGCGAATACTTTGAAAACACACCAAAATTAAGACAAATGGATGAGATATATGAGGAGTAAAACTCTAATCTTGTATAATAATCATTTATATGCTTCACTTTCAAAAAATGTTTGCATAAGTGGCTTTAATAAAGTAACCAGGTATTACCTAGTAATTTTAATAAGTCAAATCTAATGAAAAACTTGAAAATTACTATTTCCAACTAACACTTCCGAAAAAAAAGAAAAAAGGAAAAAAAGGGGCTCTGTTGAATTACAATTGAGTCTGTATTTTACAGAAGAAAATTGATAACTTCGTTAATTCCCAAGATATCAAATCCAATCAAATTTATTATAAATCTTCTTAATATTAACTAAAACCTTTGTATTGACAAGTTTTTTATAAGATCGACTCTTGCCGTAAAAATAAAAAACCTAACATTTTTAAACTAGACGTGAGTTATGGAGTGAGCGAGAAGCGTACAAATGTAATAAAGTAAATTAAATGACATTACTATATTTAATCACTAAATATAGAAGAATATAAGTAATCTCTCTATTTAAAAAAAAAGTAACTTTCGTTGCCACCGCCGCTGAGATTGAGATTTTTGTGACCGTTAATCTTTCTTCGTTAATATTAACACCCTAGGGACGTTCGACACTTATACGAATCCTTGTTTATCCCCACTAGTAAAATTTCAGTGTAAAAGTTGCCTTATTTCATCTTAGCGTTTTCTCGATTTAATAAGGCACAATTTTCTGTTTTTAAAAACCAGTGGCAAAACATTAAAAATTTCGTAAGTGTCTCCCGTCGCGTGAATTGGTTAAGAAAACAACTACGCACAAAAATATGAAAATAAGTACTATTAGTCAGAAATGTTTGACAAACATGGCGTTGTAGACTGTTTTTAAATCGCACAATTGTGTTAAATTGGTTCAAAATCGTTTCATAAAAAAGTTTCATAGAAGCAAAAATTATGCGTAGGAATTTAATAATTTTTAGATCATTTTACACGTTATAATTCCGGGGTGTGCAGCCTGCAATCATTTTTTTTTTAATTTGACTGATTCTTTGATATTTTTATTCCATTTTCAATTCAAATTTTCAGTATTTCAAACGATATTTTTTACATATTTTAGAAAAGATTATTACCTTAAGTTGTTGCCAATGTGTAAAAACCGCAAAGAATAACATTATTTCAAATAATAAAAATATATATATATACATAGCTGTTATAAACGAGAAAAAATTCTTACAAATCAGAATTAATTTATCATATTGAAAGTGAGAAAATATATTTATTGCAACATAAAAACTACATTTACACGTGGATTTTAAAATAGTAAGAAAATGCGATTTAAAAATTGTAAAGGGAGGAAATTACGTGATATGCATTATATTAATCGTTCCAAACTGTTTAAATTTAAAAACATATTTACATGACACATTTATTTTAAATTTTTTGGATAAGCTTTTAACCCTTCACTGCACGATTTTTTCTATTTTATGAAAAAAAATAATTTGAAATCTTTATATTAATCTAATAATGGGGAAAATAGTGCACAATTTTCAGATAAATTTACAGATTTTATGGCGTTTGCCCGATCTACACAATTAGGGTATTTAAATCTTGCATCTATATTATAAAGACCAAAGGTATCTGTGCGTAACGCATACGTCATTTTGCGATTGGCAACACTTTCAAATTTTAAATAATATTTCGGTATTGTAATTTGTCCTACTGCAAATTTTTACACTTATAAACATCGCACATTTTAAATTTTTACACCATCATATAGGGAAAAAAATGCACGTTTAAATGCAATTTGTTTGAAAACTGTATCTTAATTTGTTTTTGAAATATTAATTTTTTTGTAGTTTTTCATACCTCTTTGCTAATCGTGGCAACAAGAGTATACCATTTCTATCAAAAGCCATAGAGTAAAAAGCAAAGCAAAAAAGGGAAAAAATTGAAACTTAAATACATGCTGTGAATTTCAAGAATATCGTCCGTTATAAAACCCGTTGAATTTTGATTTCATTTACAAATTTGATTTATACATAAATGAATATCAATAGTTTAAGCAAATAGCATCGAGACTTAGAGTTTTTAATCAAAATGATCAAACTAAGATACCAATTTTTTGAAAAAAGGAATACAAACATTAAATGTGCATTTGTAACTTTTGATAGGGAAAAATAATGTCGGGTTTAGATTTCACAGGGAAAAAAAATCTATGGTGGAGTCAAAGTTCAACAAATTTTGTTTTTTTTTTCCATTTTGAAATACTAGCATAACAGCCTTAATTGATTACTTTAACATAATAACATATCTTTAATATTTCTTACTGCTTATATGCACGAATAAAGTTTAATTTTAACAATTTTTACAACTGAATTTTATGGAGATAGTATTTTGTTAACTTTGTGTTAAATATGATTTGTTCAGAGTTAGACTTACCTATATAAGATGCATTTTTTACTATAACTAATTTTGTAGGTTTATTAAAAATCAATCAATGAAACGGTTCCTTCTTAAACATTTTCTTTCGTCAAAATTTGTTTCGCCAAATAACCACAGATGCCTCATTGTAATCTAATAGGGTGCATTTTTGTTTTTATTTTAGTTTTATTTTTATTTTTACGGTAAGAGTCGATCTTATCAAAAACGTGTCAATACAAAGATTTTAGATAATATTAAGAAGATTTATAATAAATTTCATTGGATTTGATATCTTGAGAATTGACGAAGTTATCAATTTTTTTTCTGCAAAATATACACTCCATTGTAATTCAACAGAGAAACTTTTTTCGTTTATTTTCGTTTTTTTTTTCGGAAGTGTTAGCCCTATCAAAAACTTGTCATTACAAAAGTTTTAGATACTATTAAGACAATTTATAATAAATTTAATAGGATTTGATATTTTGAGAATTGATGAAATTTTAATTTTATTTCTCCCACAAACCCTATTTTTAGCTTCCCTTGATCCCATTTTTGATTTTATCAATAATCTGTTATGCATAAATTTTTGGTCTAATTTTTAATAGTAATGAACCTTTTAATCTGATTTGATATCTATTTTCATTAAGAAGATAGTTTTTGTTTCGGTTTTCACAAAAAACCTCACTATTTCCATCCCATTTAGTACGATTTTGCCCATTAATGAACTTGGCCGAGATTTTATGCCCCTTGATTTTATGTATATGTTTGCAAGAGGTTTGAGCAGAATAATGGAAGTTATTGCGTTCACAAAAAAGTGATATATATAGATAGATATAATGTTTTTTAGTGTTGGTAGTTTTAGGATGTAGGGTTCATAATCGGAGTTGATCTGTAAAAGTTTTTTCAGAAATTCCAACGTAGGGAAGAATGCAAGAAGTAATTTTCCATAGGACGTTTACCAAAAATGTATTTACAAGAGACATTTTTTTCCCTATTTTGAGATGATCTTTTTAACAAATGTTATGAGTTCTAAAACAGCGCAAATAATATTTCTTTTCTAACAGGAAAAATATTTTTTCGTAAATGTAAAAAGAAAGAAAAAAAGAAAAAAACTTTTGGGATAATTACGCTAGATTTAAACCGATACAATTAAAATGACTTATTAAAAAAATTGTAGCTTTAATTTAAAAATAACGGGACACAAATACTCCGTTAACATATTACATTTATATAAGCTTATTTCCAAATGTTTAACAGGTCTTATTTATTCAAAAACGCAAACAGACATAGGATTTCTTAAACAAAAAATAATTCTACATTAATATCCTCCAATCAAAAGGAAATGTGTGTAAACCCGATTACAAGAAGATTACCACTCGTTTTAAATTTATAATTCAATATACCGTATTTATTTCAAAGCCCATCAAATTAGCATGTTTTTGGAATCTGCTATGATCAAACGGGGATTGACGAGCGAAGCTTGTAGGGAGAAGAGCCCCCTAGTATTGTTAAAATAAAAGTGAAAGAATTTAAGTAATATAAGTAAAATATAAATAAAAGAATATTTCACAAATGGGGCTTAAAAAATAAAACAAAATTGTCTTATTTTTATTAATACTAAGGGAACGCAAAAACTGAATCTTTAAAAAAGTAGCAAAGCGAAAATAAATTCAGCACGTGAACTTTCAAACGATTCTTAGATACGCATAATAATCTGTGTTTTAAAATGAAGTTCATGTTCACCTGCTTAATGCGAGTACTTTGAAAACAAAGTAGACTAGATCAAAATTAAGATAAATGAATGAGATGGGTAAAACTATAATCTTGTTTAATGATCATGAAATGTTTATATTTTTCACTCTCAAAAGTGTTTGCATAAGTGGCTTTGATGAAGTAGCCAGGGCTTACCTGGTAATTTTAATATGTTAAGTCTAAAGAAAATCTCGAAAAGTACTATTTCCAATTAAGGAAAGAAACCTATTGTTTTAATATTAGGGATGATTTATTTAGCCTTAGCGAGAATCATAAAATTTAATAAAGTAAATTACATGACATTAGTATATTTAATCTCTAAATATAGAAGAAAATAAGTAATATAAGAAAAATATAAGTAAATGAATGTAAGTAATGTAAGTAAAATATAAATAACATAATATATCACAAGCGACTAAACGAACAAAATATTATTATCTTATTTATTTTAATACTAACGGAATGAAAAACTGAATCTTGAAAAGCAAGTAAAATGAAAAAATAATTCAATGTGTTAATTTTGAAATTATTGTAATATAATAATAACAATACGCGTTTTAAAATGAATTTTATGTTCATCTGCTTAATGCAAATACTTTGAAAACAAAGCAAAAAAATTAATGTAAATGGTCCAGACAGTTGATGAGTAAAACTCTAATCTTATATAATTATCATTTAAATTCTTCACTTTCAAAAGTGCTTGCATAAGTTGTTTTGATAAAGTAACCAGGTCTTACCTGGTAATTTTATTAACAAAGTTAAATCTAAAGAAAACTCGAAAAACACGTTTTCCAATTAAGGAAAGAAACCTAACATTTTTACATTAGGGATGATTTATTTAGTCTAAGCGAGGATCGTAAGAAATTAATAAAGTGGATTACATGACTTTAGTATATTTAATCTCTAAATATAGAAGAATAAAAGCAATATAAATAAAGTGTAAATAAAATAATATAAGTAATATAAGTAAAATATATTTAGAAGAATTTCTCAGACGCGACTAAACAAACATAATAACATTATCTTTTTTGTTTTAATACTAATGGAACTTAAAAGCTGAATCTTGAAAAACAAGTAATACGAAAAAAAACTTCACCGGATGAATTTTGAATTTACTGTAATACAAGCATAATAATGCATGTTTTAAAATGAATTTTATGTTCACATGCTTATTGCAAATACTTTGAAAACAAAGCAGACCGAATTAAGATAAATGGTTTAGATATATGATGGGTAAAACTCTAATCTTGTATAATTACCTTTTATATTCTTTACTTTCTAAAGTGCTCGCAGAAGTTACTTTGATAAAGTAACCAGAACTTACCTTATAATTTTATTAATAAGTTAAATCTAAAGAAAATCTCGAAAATTACTATTTTCAATTAAGGAAAGAAACCTAACATTTTAACATCAGGGTTGATTTATTTAGTCTAGGTGAAAATCGTAAGAATTTAACAAATTGAATTACATGACATTAGTATAGTTTTTTCTAAATGAATATGATTAATGTATGTAAAGTACAACTAAAGGACATAAATATTATCAGTAAAAGAATATTTCATAAACGGCTAAGAAAACTAAATATCATTATCTTATTTATTTTAATGCTAACGGAACCCAAAAACTAAATCTTGTAAAATAAGTACAGAAAAAAACAGTAAATTTGAATTTACTGTAAGATAAGCATAACAATACGTGTTTTAAAATGAAGCACATGTTCATCTGGTTAATGCGAAAATGCGAATACTCTGAAAACAAAGCAGACTGGATCAAAATTAAGATAAATGGATGGGATACATGAAGAGCAAGACGCTAATCTTGAATAACGATCATTTATATTCTCCACTATCAAAAGTGCTTTCATAAGTAGCTTTGATAAAGTAGCCAGGTATTGCCTGGTAATTTTAATATGTTAAGTCCAAAGAAAAACTCGAAAAGTACTATTTTCAATTAATGAAAGAAACCAACTATTTTAATATTAGCTATGATTTATTTAGCCTTAGTGAAAAGCATAAAAATGTAATAAAGTAAATTCATGACATTAGTATATTTAATCTCTAAATAAAGAAGAATATAAGTAATATAAATAAAGTATAAGTAAAATAATATAAGTAATATTAATAAAATATAATTAAAAGAATATCTCACACGCGACTAAACAAACAAAATAACATTATCTTGTTTCTTTTAATACAAATGGAACGCAAAAACTGAACCTTGAAAAACAAATAGAGCGAAAAAAAAGTCAATGAGTGAATTTTAAAATTACTGTAATACAAGAATAATAATGTATGTTTTAAAATAAATTTTATGTTCATCTACGTAATGCAAATACTTTGAAAACAAAGCAGACAAAATTAAGATAAAGGGTTGATATATGATGGGTAAAACTCTAATCTTATATAATTACTTTTTATATTCTTTACTTTCTAAATTGCTTGCATAAGTAGCTTTGATAAAGTAACCAGAACTTACCTAGTGATTTTATTAATAAGTTAAATCTAAAGAAAAACTCGAAAAGTACTATTTCCAATTAAGGAAAGAAATCTAACATTTTAATATCAGGGATGATCTATTTAGTCTAAGCGAGAATCGTAAGAATTTAACAAACTGAATTACACGGCATTAGTATAGTTATTTTCTAGATGAATATGATTAATGTATGTAAAGTACAACTAAAGGACATAAATATTATCAGTAAAAGAATATTTCATAAACGGCTAAGAAAACTAAATATCATTATTTTATTTATTTTAATGCTAACGAAACCCAAAAACTAAATCTTGTACAATAAATACATAATATAATAAAAATAAAAATAAAAAACAGTAAATTTGAATTTACTGTAACAAAAGCATAAAAATGCGCGTTTTAAAATGAAGCTCATGTTCATCTGCTTAATGCGAATACTCTGAAAACAAAGCAGACTGGATCAAAATTAAGATAAATGGATGGGATACATGAAGAGCAAGACGCTAATCTTGTATAATGATCATTTATATTCTTCACTTTCAAAAGGGCTTTCATTAGTAGCTTTGATAAAATAGCCAGTTACTGCCTGGTAATTTTAATATGTTAAGTCTAAAGAAAAACTCGATATGTACTATTTTCAATTAATGAAAGAAAGCTACTATTTTAATATTAGCTATTATTTATTTAGCCTTAGTGAAAAGCATAAAAATGTAATAAAGAAAATTTCATGACATTAGCATGTTTAATCTCTAAATATAGAAGAATATAAGTAATATAAATAAAGTATAAGTACAATAATATAAGTAATATAAGTAAAATATATTTAAAAGAATATCTCACAAGCGACTAAACAAACAAATTAACATTATCTTGTTTGTTTTAATACTAATGGAACGCAAAAACTGAATCTTGAAAAACAAGTAAAGCAAAAAAAAAAAAAAAAAATTCAATGAGTGAATTTTGAAATTACTGTAATATAAGCATAATAATGCATGTTTTAAAAGAAATTTTATGCTCATCTCCTTAATGAAAATACTTTAAAAACAAAGCAGACCAAATTAAGATAAATGGTTGAGATATATAATGTTTAAAACTCTAATCTTATATAATTACCTTTTATATTCTTTACTTTCTAAAGTGCTTGCATAAGTAGCTTTGATAAATTAACCAGATCTTACCTAGTAATTTTATTAATAAGTTAAATCTAAAGAAAAACTCGAAAAGTACTATTTTCAATTAAGCAAAGAAATCTAACATTTTAATATTATGGATGATTTATTTAATCTAAGTGAGAATCGTTGGAATTTAATAAAGTGAATTACATAACATTAGTATATTTATTCGCTAAATGAATATAAGTAATGTACGTAAAGTATAAGTAAA
Organism: Maratus speculifer; assembly: GCA_964019185.1. Taxonomy (NCBI): domain Eukaryota; kingdom Metazoa; phylum Arthropoda; class Arachnida; order Araneae; family Salticidae; genus Maratus; species Maratus speculifer. Next base: position 374,334,413 of record OZ025294.1, on the reverse strand, counting down.
ATAATGTAAATAATATCAGTAAAAGAATATTTCACAAGCAGTTAAACAAAGTAAATAACATTATCTTAAATAGTTTAAAACGAATGGAATCCAAAAACTGAGTCTTGTAAAATATTTAAAGCGAAAAAAATTCAGTGCGTAAATGCTAAAATTACTGAAAGATAAATAGAGCATGTTTTAAATTGAAGTCCATGTTTATCTGCTTAATGCGTATACTTTGAAAACAAAACAGACTAAATCAAAATAAAGGTGAATGCATGAGATGTATGACGGGTAAAACTCTAATCTTGTACAAAAAAACATTTATATTCTTCATTTTTTAAAGTGCTTGCATTTATAGATTTTATAAATTAACCAGGTCTTACCTGGTAATATTAATACTTTAAGTTTAAGAAAAACTTGAAAAGTACTGTTTCAAATTAATGAAAAAACCTACTATTTTAATATTAGAGATGATTTATTTAGCCTTAGCAAGAATAATAAAACTTAATAAAATGAATTACACGACATTAGTATATTTAATATCTAAATACAGATATAAGTAATATAAAAAATATAAGTAAAATTATATAAGTAATGTAAGTAAAACATAAGTAACACAATATCTCACACGCGACTAAACAAACAAAATAACATTGTCTTTTTTATTTTAATACTAATGTAATGCAAAAACTGAATCTTGAAAAAACAAGTAAAGTGAAAAAAATTTAATGGGTGAATTTTGAAATTACTGCAATATAAGCATAATAATGTGTGTTTTAAAATTAATTGTATATTCATCCGCTTAATGCAAATACTTTGAAAACAAAGCAGACAAAATTATGATAAATGGATGAACTATATGCAGGAGTAAAACTTTAATCTTATATAATGATCATTTATACTCTTCACTTTCAAAAAATCTTTCATAATTAGCTGTTATAAAGTAACCAAGTTTTACCAGGTAATTTTAATAAGTTAAATCTAAAGAAAAATTCGGAAAGTATAACTTCTAATTAAGGGAAAAAGTCTACTATTTTAATGTTAGGGACGATTTATTTAGCTTAAGCGAGAATCTTGCGAATGTAGTAAAGTAAATTACATGACATTAGTATATTTATTATATAAATATTGTATTATAAAATACACGTTTAACCCTTTAATGTACAAAATGTCATATATCGTACATGCCTAAAAACATAATAATTTTTATTATTTGTCCAAAGTTTTGCCACTATGATCGCTGTCTCTGATCAGGAAAAAGCCAAAAACAGAACAACGCCATGTCAGGCAGCTAAACTTGACAAAAAATTAGAATATGTTCTTCAGAAACAAAAGAAATTTGTATGAAACTACTAAGGTAAAATTTAGTTTTAATAATAATTTTATTATTATCTTTATTACTATCATTATTATTAATACTACTTAAAAATATTAACACAAATATGTTGCATAGCGTGCACTGAGAAAAAAAATCGTTCGGGCATCAAGAACATAAGTTGCGGCTCTAGAAAAATTAGTTCCTTATAAATTCTAGTTTCCTTTGCTAGAGAGTTCCAGAATCTTCTACTAGAATTCAAGAGCGTTTCCCCATATTCTCGTGATCTAACTTATTTAAAAATCTCTGCAAATAGATGCGGCCACAAGGGGTTAGTAATTATAATTCTAGTGTATAAAATGTTTCCTGAAATCAAGCAATATGTTCTCGTTACTGAAATGATTCAATATATCTCCATCACTTAGAATAGAAGAGATTAGATATTATAGATCATTTTGTCTATTCAGCTTAGATGTCTATCTCATTCGCATAGTTCCGAAATACATAATTCTATTTTAAGGATTTAGAATATGACTAACTATTCATTCCAGTTGAAGATGGTAAGTTTTTTCTCAATGCGAAGTAGATATAATCATATAATTAAAGCTAATTTTCTTGTAAAATATAGCAATACTATATTTTATAACACTAACGGTGTATATATCGCTCACTCAAAAAGAAAAAAAAATGGCACATCTCGACAATAGTAAATTTCAAAGGAGAGGCAGAAAAAATTTCTATGATTTTACTGTAACAGAAAATTACAACACTTAGCTCTTCATGCAGGAATAAAAAAGCTTAAAAAACCTTAAGAAAACGTAGGATGAGGTCTGGAGACTTGAGTAATTTTACCTTCCCACGTAATCTACCCTTCTTCTGTGGACATAAAGGGACATACAGTGTAATAAAGTAGTTTTCTGCTTTGATACACATACGAAACTGTTTGTGGAGAAAAACTAACCTATTAACCACATATTTATGAAATAAAACACAAAATTAATTTTTGCAAGATGTTTCACTTTTTTCTTTCTGAGCGAGTGACACACCACAAGATATCAAATTTTAACTAAAAATTTTAAATATCATATTTTTTCCCTTATTAGATCGATGTATATATTTCATTTATTATTCTTTTTTAAATAAAAAAACATTGTGCGGTTAAAGGTTAAAGAAATCCTATCTATATGTTTACATTTGTACAATACAGAAAGAATGCAAAACAGCGAGAAAACCGGTTTAAATGTATGTTATATTCTCAAATTTTATGAACATTTTGAAATAATTTTTGGTACTTTTTTTCTAGCTTTACAAGAAGAAAGTATTGGATTCTTGAAAATTTTCGAATTCCAATTTTTGACGTATTTACATGTCTAAGGAGTCAGAGATTCCAATATATATATATATATATATATATATATATATATATATATACAGGGTGATTCCAAATTTTTTTACAATAAAAGAGGGGTGATAGTACACATCAAGACAAACAATATTAAATAGGAGACAAAGGGTCCAAAACCTTTTCCTAAGGAGATAGCCGCCATTAAAGTTTAGGGACCAAAATTTCAAATAAACATAAAAAACGGAAAAATCGGTCGATTGATTTGCGGTTTTCACTAAAATTATTCTTTATGTCGGCATTTTCTAGAAATTAAATTATAAAGATAAATTTCAAAAAATGCCGATAGAGGGCGCTTTAGACTTTGGAGTAACGAACAACTATTTTTTGCCGGTATGTTTTGCATCTCATTAAGTGTTTTCGTAAGTTTACGGTCAAACTTAAATTTTGAGCTCAAAATCTGCAGTTGGGAGTGGTTAAATAACACAAACTGAGCTGTGTTCAGAGGGTTCAAATTTCAAATGATTAAAAAAAAACGGTAAAATTGGTCGATTAATTTGCGGTTTTCACTAAAACTATTCTTTATTTCAGTATTTCCTTGAAAATAACTTTTAAAGATAAATTTCAAAAAATTCCGTTAGAGGGCGCCTTAAACTTTAGAGTAACCAACAACTACTTTTAACAGTTTTTTTTTAAATCTAAATAAATGTTTTAAAAGCTTAGACTTAAATTTCGAGCTCATAATCTGAATCGTTATGAGTAATTAAGCAGCGAAAAATTGAACTGCTTTCGTAGGGTGACCAGGGTAACATTTCAACTCCTGAACACAGTTCAGTTTGCGCTCATTAACCCTTTCCAACGATTCAGAATTTGAGCTCAAAATTTAAGGCGAAGCTTTTGCAAGCATTTAATTAGATAAAAAAAAATAATAATAATAATAACAGTTAAAAATTGTTGTTGGTTACTCTAAAGTTTAAGGCGCCCTCTAACGGAATTTTTTGAAATTTATCTTTAAAATTTATTTTCAAGGAAATACTGACATAAAGAATGGTTTTAGAGAAAACCGCAAAAAAATCGACCAATTTTTCCGTTTTTTATAATCATTTGAAATTTGAACCTCCCCACCCTCATTGAACACAGTATTTTCGTGAAAATAAATTATAAAGATAAATTTCAAAAAATGCCGATAGAGGGCGCTTTAGACTTTGGAGTAACGAACAACTATTTTTGCCGTTATTGTTTGCATCTCTTTAAATGATTTAGGAAGGTTAGACTTAAACTTAAATTTTGAGCTGAAAATCTGAATAGTAGGGAGTGGTTAAGTAGCACAAACTGAACTGTGTTCAAGGGGGAGGGGGAGGTTCAAATTTAAAGTAATTATAGAAAATGGAAAAAATTGGTCGATTCGTTTGCGGTTTAAAATAAAACTATTCTTTAAGTCAGTATATTCTAAAAAATAATTTTTAAAAGATAAATCTCAAAAAATTCCGTCAGAGGGCGCCTTAAACTTCAGAGCAACCAACAATTCATTTTAACCATTATTTTTTGGTTCTAATTAAATGCTTGCAAAAGCATTTTAAATGTTCTCGGAAGCTTAGCTTTAAACTTAAATTTTGAGCTCAAATCCTGAATCGTTATGAGGAGTTAAGAAGCGCAAACTGAAGTGTGTTCAGGAGTTAAAATTTAACCTTCTTTCCTCCTCGAACACAATTCAATTTTTGGCTACTTAAACACTCCCAACGATTCAGAATTTCAGCCCAAAATTTAAGTCTATTCATTTGAAAGCATTTAGTGAGATTAAAAAAATAACAGTTAAAAATAGTTGTACGTTACTCCAAAGTCTAAGGCGCCCTCTATCGGCATTTTGTGAAATTTATCTTTAAAAATTATTTTCAAGAAAGCTCTGATTGATCAAGAAAACTGCTGATTTAAAAATTAGTTTTAGCAAAAACCGCAAACGAATCGACCGATTTTTCCGTTTTTTACAATTATTTGAAATTTGAACCCTCTGAACACAGCTAAGTTTGCCTACTTAACCACTCCCAGCTATACAGATTTTGACTCAAAATTTAAGTTCAAGTCTAAGCTTACAAAAGCATTTAATAAGATGCAAAAAATAACGCCAAAAAAGAGTGTTTCGTTACTCCAAAGTCTAAAGCGCCCTCTATCGGCATTTTATGAAATTTATCTTTATAATTTATTTTCACGAAAATACCTAAATAAAGAATAGCTTTAGGGAAAACCGCAAATCAATCGACCAATTTTTCCGTTTTTTATAATCATCTGAAATTTGAACCCTCTGAACACAGCTCAGTTTGTGTTACTTAAGCACTCCCAACTACAGATTTTGAGCTCAAAATTTAAGTTTGAGTCTAAGCTTACGAAAACATTTAATGAGATACAAAAAATACCGGCAAAAAATAGTTGTTCGTTACTCCAAAGTCGAAAGCGCCGTCTATCGGCATTTTTTGAAATTTATCTTTATAATTTAATTTCAAGAAAATGCCGACATAGAGAATAATTTTAGTGAAAACCGCAAAACAATCGACCGAATTTTCCGTTTTTTATGTTTATTTGAAATTTTGGTCCCTAAACTTTAATGGCGGCTATTTCCTTAGGAAAACGTTTTGGACCCTTGGTTTCCTATTTAATATTGTTTGTCTTGATGTGTACTATCACCCCTCTGTTATTGTAAAAAAATTCGGAATCACCCTGTATATATATATATATATAGTTATATATATTTACAAAATGGCTGTTGGTGAGTCTGTGTCACTGTCCGTCTGTCTGCATGTGACGTCCCTCCATCTTGAGTGTTAGTGCACGAAATGTAAAAAAATATATTCAGGTAGTTTCTATTATTACCTGATGGTGATTAGTTTTTATTGTAAATCGAACAATTGGTAGCGCTGCTATACTGTATTTTTTTACGATTTATGAAACAGCTGTATCTCAATAACTAATGCATGAATTCCGATCAAACATTAAATTCAGATAGTCCATGATATTATTTGATGCTCTTTTTATTTTTGTTTAAATAACTAAACAGGTGGCGCTGCTATGCTGTATTTTATGAATGCTCGATGTTTGCAATAGCTCTATCTTAGGAACTAATATACGAAATTTGATAAAAAAATATATTCAAGTAGTACATGATATAGATTTATGGTGATTAGTTTTTGGTGAAAATCATTCAACAAGTGGCGCTGCTATGCTGCATTTTGCGATTTACACAACTCTATCTCATTAACTAACTCACGGATTTGCATCAAATTTCAGAATCAGTTAGTTTCTTATGTTGGTTATGTCGGTTCCTTGACATAAATTGATATTTTTTTTACATTTTGGAGTACATCGATCAACAGGTGGCTTTGCTTGCTGCATATTTCCACAATGTTTCCAATCTGCAATGTTTCCAATCTCTAGAACGAATGCGCAACTTTTTTCACCAATTTTCAGATTCTGGTATAGCATGATAAATATTACTGCTGTTTACGTTTTAGTATAAATTGCCCTCGAGCTGGAGCTTTTAATTTTCATTTTCTTCGATGTACGCAACAGTCCTATTTCACGAAATAATGCACAAAATTGCATGCCTTTAAAATACTCACGATGAGAATAAATTGTCTTTTAATTTTGGCACTGTGGCAGCGAAGTTTGTAGTAGTAACATGCATGAGATAGGAGAAAATTTTTCAATTGACACATCCGATTATTTTTAAATTATCATTAAGACAAATGTTATAGCTTTCACAGTTATTCTCGCTAAATAACTGAAGCAGTGTTTTCGAAATTAAAAATAATTTTCCTAAAATTTTCGGACATAACCCTATGAGTATCTAAAAAACTTCCTAAAATTACTTTTTCAAAATACAAGTTTCACATTTTTTTGTTTAAACTGAACGTAAAGTTTTAAATTAATTAGTCATAAAAATGTTTTTTAGGTTATTATACTCTTAAAATTGAAAAAATAAATGTACTATCGAAATTCAACTTTACATTAAAAATATATAAAAATGTTTCAGATACTATTTACATTCTAATACAATTTACATTCAGAGTAATTGCTGTAATTACCAAAATTTTCATTTTTGTTGCCAAAATTAATTATGTAATTCTGCACGTAATCTGTCATGCCAATATTTATTTAGCAAACCTTTTGAGTTTTGAGAGATCACTGTGAGCTTGAAGCTTCCTATAAATATTAGTTTTTAATCTTGTACTGTTAAAAATATATGGAATGAAAAAACAACATTATATATATCTCTAAAAATTCTCTTTTAAAATCACATATGTTAATAGATGAAAAAGTGTTATAGATATATTAATAGATGAAAAATAGATGATTAAATGTTGAAAATTGTGTTAAATTTTTTTTTCATTTTGTCCAATTTTAAAATTCACTGACCCACGACCATTTTAACTTAGCTAAAATGGCTTCGTTTCGAAATAATAATTAGACAATTTCACTATCGTAATTGTAGCCTTGACCATAATGGTGCTTCTATAACTGCAGGATTAAGGGATTTTCACTCACCGCTAGTTTAGAGCTATACGGTAAGTGATGAAATTGTTCCGAGGGTACAATGTAGTTTACAAGATAGTTTACAAAATTTGGTGCTATTGTACGATAAGTGCACTAGCTGAAATCATGTTGAAAAAAAATAATTAGTCCATTCGAATTTAATAAAAAAAATACCTTGTGTTTTTTTTTTAAATATCGAAACTGTGTTCATTTAAAAAATACGTCTCATAATATATATATATATATATATATATATATATGGAATATTGAGTGATTAGCTTATGATTTAAGCAAAACTAATATTCTTGAAAATATAAAAAGGTTTAATAGACATAAAATATGTACGTAACATTCAAAGATAACAGTAGAACTGAATAATATTCAACGTAAATAAGCTTCCCTGAGCTTTGCATTAAAAATCCACCAAACTCGCCATCGCTGAAAATCTATAGAACACCTCGTTCTTTTCACGCATCATCGCATGAGTCTCACTTGGGATATCACGTTCATTAAATCATTGAGTTTATTATCTTTTATAGCTGAATACTTCATTCTTTAATCCCACATATAAATATAATATATATATATATATATATATATATATATATATATATATATATATATCAATGTTACTAATATTTCTATATAAGCAAATTTATTTCACAGAACACAGCAAAATTTCGAAAATACGTATATCATGACTGCTTAAAAAGCTACTCGAGGCACTGAATAACAAAATGAAAATCTTTACAGACGCACAACGTACCTTAACTATTGTGTATGCAAATATTTTAAATTTGTATTTTTATATCTCGGAGCCTGGAGGAGAAGTAAATCGGTCAGCCAAAAAAAGATATCTCTCCCACATTATTTAAAATGAAATCCTATTTTTGAACTACGGAAGTCAGAGTTCGCTTCGAAGTTATTTTTTTTAGTCTACTTTTATAAATTTCTATAACTTTCCTGTGTTACTACATAAAATATTTCATGAAAAGAATAGCAAAAAAGAAGTATTTTTCTATGGAAAACTCTTACAAAATTAAATGCAAAATGTATGTCTGTTTTGTAGCTTTTCATGCTAGTTTTTACAAAATGTAGAAATACAGCTTGACAAAAATAAAAGTGTAAAGCAGGCATACAAAGATAATTACAATCACTTAGAAATTTGAGGTTGAAAACGCCATGAGGGGCCACTTGAGGGTGTTTTCATTAAAATTCTAGATGAGAAAAAAGAACAACTTGACAGGCTTAATCTGCCTACATGCGGTACACTTATTTTGATAGATATCAAATTTTGATAAACACATGTGTTTTTACTTTAAAAAGATAATAGAAACATAAATTCGCATGAATTGTTCATACAATTTTTAATTACCTTTTCAAATTTAGACAGTAAGTAGTCAAATTTTCAAAACATTGCGTTTATGGCGATTCTTCTACAACGAAATATGGTCAATATATTTAACATTTTGGCAAAAATATATTAGCAGAACACTTACTTGTCTGATGAAGCAAAATATTTGAAATACCTCTTAAATTTACTAACTAAATTGTGCAGACATAATTGATTGTTTTTATTTAAAATATGTGTATTTTTCTAATCTCTCTTTATTTCTCTAAGGCTACTCCCGATTTCAGAAAGTTCATTTCCAGCTTGTATTTTGGGCACATGACCAAAATACAAAACTTTTTATTATCGCTGAACCAAAAGTAAAGTATTTTTGGAATACTAAATGTTTGAACCTTAAGTTAAAATAATATATATATATATATATATATAGACGAGTAATAGTAAATAGGAAACCAAGGGTCACAAACATTTTCCAAAGGAGATAGCCGCCATTAAAGTTTGGTGTCCAAAATTTCAAATGCACATAAAAAATGGAAAAATTGGTCGATTGATTTGCGGTTTTCACTAAAATTCTTCTTTATGTTGGTATTTTCTTGAAAATAAAATATAAAGATAAATTTCGAAAAATGCCGATAGAGGGCGCTTTAGATTTTGAAATAATGAAAAACTATTTTTTGCATCTCATTATATGTTTTCGTAAGATTAGACTGAAACTTAAATTTTGAGCTCAAAATCTGAATAGTTGGAAGCGGTTAAGTAGCACAAACTCTACTGTGTCCAGAGGGTTTAAATTTCAAATGATTATAAAAAACGGAAAAATTGGTCGATTGATTGCGGTATTCACTAAAACTATTCTTTATGTCGGTATTCTGTATGTCGGTTGGTAACTGAAGTGTGTTCAGGAGTTGAAATTTAATCCCCCCCCTCCCTCGAGCACAGTTCACTTTTGCGCTACTTATACACTCGCAACGACTCAGAATTTGATCTCAAAATTTAAATCTAAGCATTTGAAAGCATTTAATGAGATTTTAAAAAAATAACGGTTAAAAATAGTCTCACGGCGCAATGTCTAAGGCGCCCTCTATCGGAATATTGTGAAATTTATTTTTAAAATTTATTTTCAAGAAAACACTGATTTAAAGAGTAGTTTTAGTAAAAACCGCAAACAAATCCACTAATTTTTCCGTTTTTTTTTTATAGTTTTCCGTTTCGTTTGAAATATAAATCCTCTGAACCCAGTTCAGTTTGTGCTACTTAACCTTTCCCAACTATTCAGATTTTGAACTCAAAATTTAAGTTTAAATCTAAGTCTACGAAACCATTTAATGAGATGCAAAAAATAGTATTAAGATGGATTATTTTGTTAATTCAAAGTCTAAAGCGCTCTCTATCGTCATTTTTTGAAATTTATCTTTATAATTCATTTTCAATAAAATACCGACATAAAGAATAGTTTTAGTGAAAACCGCAAATCAATCGACCAATTTTTCCGTTTTTTTATAATCATTTGAAATTTAAACTCTCAGAACACAGTTAAGTTTGTGCTACTTAACCGCTTCCAACTATTCAGATTTTGAGCTCAAAATTTAAGTTTAAGTCTAAGCGTACGAAACCATTTAATGAGATGCAAAAAATCACGGCAAAAAATAGTTTTTCATTACTTCAATGTCTAAAGCGCTATCTATAGGAATTTTTCGAAAGTTATCTTTATAATATTTTTTCAAGAAAATACAAACATAAAGAATAATTTTAGTGAAAACCACAAATCAATCGACCAGTTTTTCCGTTTTTATGTGTATTTGAAATTTTGGACCCCAAACATTAATGGCGGCTATCTATTTTGTAAAACGTTTGTGACCCTTGGTTTCCTATTTACTATTACTCGTCTTGATTTGTTCTATTACCCCCTAGCGTATATACCATTTGTTTAGGGACACCCTGTATATATATGTGACGATTTCAGGAGAGCTCAAATTATTTCCACTGGTTAAAAGAAACACACAGTCATGGCAAGCGAGGGAAAAAACAAAAATAATAAATAAATGTAGAAGATCCAATAATTAGTCATGGGCTGCTGTAAATTCATTTATTAAATTCGTGATAATGAGGAAGGAAAAGCTCCTTTTTGCAAAAATTCCATCATTATTTCAGCGAGCTGTCCTCATCGAAGAAGCAACCCAAGAAATCTTCAGAAGAATCTTCTCTTCATCTCGAGACTTCCCCCTTTTAAACTGAAAAGAAAATTCTGGAACATTCGGTAACCTCAAACCATCATTCTTTTTTGTAAACAGAATCCTTGTCCAGTTACGAGGCTATTTTAAACAGGCGATAAATTTATTTTAAAAAAAAATATTATTTAACCAATTTATAATTGACTCCGAATTTTAAATATCTTAAGCAGACGATTTTTATACATGATTAATTTTAAGAGAAAAAGAAAAGAAATGAATTTATTAATATGCACATTATCGTTGACGGCGGAAAAATAAATAAATAGATAAAATAAAATAATGATATTTTTTGAAAGGTATGGTTTTGGAATAAATTTAATAAGAATTTCTTAAAAAGGGTTGATAAAAACATAGAAGAAATCAGTTTTATTTGGAATATTAAGAAATAAAGTTTTAATTAAGAATATTTTTAATTTAGAGCCATCTTTTTAAATTTACGCATACTGGAATAATGTTTTTTAAGGCAAATTAAGAATTTATATCGTCTGCACACAGATTAACAGATTAGATCTAGAAATAAGATTTTAATTTAATAATTTGAAGTAAGTACGGAATATTATTATAAGAAAATTAAGATAGTATAAAGGTTAGTTTTGGCGAAAAAAAAATTTAAATTTGTAATATTATCCCCCCTCCCCAAGACTTTGTATGAAATTGATAGTTAAATAAAACTACAAGTTCAGACAACAGAAATATAATAATTTAGAAAAGTTAAATTTTGGAATAAAACTGTCAAACTCAGGAAGCCAAGAGATGGAAGAAAAGAAAATTAACGCAATATAAAAAATATTAGCGATTAAAATAAAATAGTTAACAGAAAATAATTCTGAATTGAATTTAGGTAGGAGCATTTCCCTGAAAGAAATACAATAATGTTACAACATCACTTACCATTTGTAAGTGCATAGGAGATAATACATATAATAACAGTAAATAAGTTATGAATATTAATACGCAAGAGATAAAAATATAATAAAAACAATAAAAGTTCGTTCTCATGGAAGTTTAAATAACTACAATGACTTAATGCATAGTTTATATTAAATAAGTCCTTTAAATGAAAAAATTCTTTCAAGAATATATAAAAGAGTCTTTTTCAATGTCCAGTGAATACAGTCTCTTTAATTAAATATCTCCAAATCTAGTTTAAGCTTTGTTTTTTATGTTATGTTGGATCCAACATCTTTCAATAATATATCAATTTTTCAATAATAAATAGCATCACTCTCAATATCAATAATAAATAATATAGAAAAATTTAAATAATAACAATGTCAACAATAATAAGTAATAGTATAATAAGACTCCATATCCTAATATTTTTCAATAAGAGTGTAATTAATACTAAACTTCATTATAGAAATCATAATAATAATAATAATAGTAAAACAAGAGTATAATCAAAAGAAAATATCACTATTTGTTTATTATTGATAGGGAAAATATTGGTTGAGGATAAAAATAATTACATAGCAACTAAATAATTTTCTTATCTTCTAATAGCATAAGAAAGTATTTTTTGCTAGCCGAAAGCATAAATAAAAAAAAATCATAATAATTCCAAAATCCAAATAAAATTAAATCTAACTATTTAGAAAATGGACTCTCAACCAGTATTTCCTTACAATAATTCCTCTCTGATACTCTTTTACAAAATTGTCAAATTTGGTTATAAGTTTTCAATGCCAAATGTAGAATAATGTTTTATCCACACATGGTTTATAAACTTTAATAATAAAATACAATAGGAATGAAAGTTGTCATTCTTAATTGAGAAATGGAAATAAAAATAGTGTGCTTTTTTGAAAAACTTTTAATATCTAGTTTTCACAATCACTGAAAATCACATATTATGTTATAGGTTTGAGTAGAGTCATTAGATTTTATAACTATTATCATATAATATCTGCTGAATAAATAGAGTAATACTAATGTCAAATAAATGAGTAAATATAGTTAGACTTAAACACCCTTAAAATTAATTTATCAACATCAATTTGAAAGCTTTTACAATCAAAGTGTTCACCTTATGCCTGCATAAGGAGCCCAATTTTATCCCAAAAACAAGTAATATTCTTGTAGCGCTCCAAGAACATACCCGCTGATGTTGAAAATTATGGTTTTTTTATGGTAAATGGTTTTAATGGTTTAATGGTTTAATGGTATTTGGTAAATGGTTATGGTAAAAGTTTTTTTTATGGTATTTTTTTTATGGTTGTTTATGGTAAATTTAATCTATTATCTTGACTTTAGTTTGATCTAGTGATTGTATCTGAGGTTTTGTTTTTTTTTTTTTGGATTGCTCATGAAACAGTTTAAAATCTTCGGGTGAAAAATAGGGTCTTAATTTAGAAACATGCACAATAACGGAATTCTGTCCTGTCTCATAATTAAATTTATCTATTTCATAAGTTACATCAGAAAGTTTATTTATAATTTTATATGGTCCAGAGAAAGTAGGTTCTAATTTTCGAGTGTTAGGGTATTTAAATTCTTCATAAATTACAGAGTCTTGTATTTTTAATGGGCATTCAACAAAATTTCGATCATAGAGTCTTTTACTTTTAAGGTGAAATTCATGAGTTCGCGCTTTCGCAATTTTGAGGGCTTTGTCTACTGATGGGTAATAGTTCTGTTTTAAAAGAGATTCATAAGGCAATTGACCTTAAAATAAATAGGCAGGTGGAAATTTGGTGGTAGAATGGGGCGTATTGTTGTATTCTTCGATGACTTGGTTTAATAATCTAGTCCAAGGTATTTTAGAAGAAGTGGAATTAACTTTACATTTAAGCCTGGTAACTATAGTCTGATTAACTCGCTCTACTTTTCCATTGGTCTGAGGATGATGTGCAGATGTAAAACGCTGTTGAACATGATGATTTCTAAGGAATTTCTTAAACCTTGGAGATCTGAAAGATTTATGCCTGTCACTAAGTATTTTTTGAGGTGCTTTGATATTGAAAATTTGTTTTAAACAGTTAGTGTATGTTTCAGTGGTAACATTTTTGGAGGGAAAAGCCCAAACAAATCTAGTTGCATGATCTATTATTATGTGTAAGAATTTTTTTGTTGAGTTGTAATAGTTAAATCCACCAACACTATCAATAGAAAGACATTCAAAAGGTTGATCTGTTGCTGGCATAGCTTGTAATAAGCCGAATCTTTTCTGTTTTGGTTTTTTATTTTTCTGACAGGTATCGCAATGTTTAACAAATTCGGTAATGTCTATTGTCATATTAGGCCAATAATAGTTGGGAGATATTAAATTAAGCATTTTTTGAATTCCTAAATGTCCAAAATTATCATGAGCAATATGGAGTAATTTTCTTCTTAATGACATTGGTACAACAATTTTTTTGAATCCCTTTTTCTGAACTATAATAATTCCATTCTCTTTTTTATATTTTTTGTCACAAACATTGTCTTTGTCTTGCATCTCTATAATTTCTTTCCTATCTAGCAATAAACTAATATGTTGATTAAAATGACAAACAGGATTTCGTGACAACATGTCTGCTTCGACATTTGTTGAACCCTTTTCATATTTTATCTCATAATCAAACATACTAAGTTTGAGTGACCATCTAAAAAGCCTACCTCTTAAGTTTTTAACACTCTTTAACCATACTAGAGATGCGTGGTCCGTATGAATTGTAAACTTGACACCATGAAAGTAATGATAGAATTTGTCAAGAGTATCTATAATAGCTAAACATTCTAATTCAGTTATGAAATAATTTTGTTCATAACTCTTCAAAATTCTAGAATGATAAGCAATAGGATGTAAGAAATTATCTTTATCAGGTTGTTTTAGAACGGCACCTACTGCTATCTGAGAGGCATCTACAAACATATGTAAAGGTAATTTAGGATCATAAATTTTGAGGATGGGTTTAGCAATTAAAGAATTTTTTAATTTTTCAAAAGACTCCTGGCACTCTGAGTTCCATTCCCATATTGTGTCTTTTTTAAGTAATCGATTTAGAGGATATCTAATTTCAGCATATTTATTTATGAATTTATGGTAAACATTAATGGAACCTAGAAATCGTTGTAACTCTTTCACATTGGAAGGAGGTTTTAAATTTTTGATGGTTTCAATATTGGCATTTGCTGGTGTTATTGTTCCATTAGTAATTTCATAACCTAAGAAATTGATTTTATTTTGGCCTAATTTACATTTAGAAAGTTTAAGTTTAATGTTTTCTTGTTTGCAAATGTTAAAAATTTGAGCTAAATGGTTTAAATGTTCTTCTAAAGAGGAAGAGAAAATTATAATATCATCAAAATAGTGGCACGCAAAGTCGATTTTATATTTATTAAGGATTCTTCGAATGGTTCTGTTGAATATGGGAGGGCCCGTTTTTATGCCAAAAGGGAGCACGAGCCACTCAAAAAGTCCAAAATTGGTTGCAAATGCTAATTTTTCTGTATCGGATGGATGTATTGGTATGTGCCAGTAGCCAGAGGCTAAATCCAAAGTTGAAAAATACTGAGCACTACTCAATTTATCTAAAATTCCATCGATACGGGGCAAGGGTTCTGCATCGTTTTTAATTATTGCGTTTAATTTTCTATAGTCTATACATAATCGCGTTTTTTTACCTTCCTCTCTTTTCATAACTAATGTAACAGGGGCAGAATAGGGGCTATTACTTTCCTTTATCAGTCCGGCTGCTAACAATGATTGAATTTGGTTTTTTATTTCTATTTCTTCTAGGGGAGATGTTCGGTAGGGCCTCAAAGATATAGGTAGGTCAGATTTTAAGATAACGCGTTGTGGTTCAATATTTATCCTACCCACATCATATTTATGCTTTGCAAAAATATCACTAAAAATATGAACTAATTCCCTTAAATTTACATCTTGAATTAAATTTATTTCCCCAGTTAAACCTGAATCCGAATTATCGCGAAAATTTTGAAGAGTCATGGAACCTCTATAATCAGGATGCACATTAATTGCGTGATCATATTCAACACAGTCTTCATTTTTCATAATATTTCCACAAGTAGATTGTAACTCTATATCATGATTACTTACATTCAGTGTTTCATTATCATAATTATCTATTGCTACAGTATTACCAGTATTTAATTTCATATTTTTCTTATATTCTGAGGTTACAATTTCATTAGATTGATCCCTGTTTTGTTGTATTTGGTCCATATTTACTGTATTGAAATGAAGGGATCTCTCATTATGTATGGATATACTGTTAGTTATAATTTTCCTTCCCGTCCTTACAATACAATTTTTACATTCTATGGTTAATTTAAATTTAGAACATTCTTTTAACCCCAAAATAGCATAATCCAAATTTGTATTGCATACTAAAAAATTAACATATTTTTTAATTTTACCCACTTTTAGAAGAACACTACATTTTTTATTTATATGTAAGAATCCTTTTGCCTGACCAATGGTAACTGAGGGTATAGTCTCAATTTTAGCATTAAGTTTTTTAACAAATTTAATTGGCAATATTGCAATAGTTGAGCCAGTATCTACAACACATGGTAAATTATAATTATTTGTATATCCATACACAATTAATTGTCAAATATTATAAGAATTATTTTGTGAGCTACTTGGAAGAGTATCAGAGGATGGCAACTCACTCCTAAAAATACATTCTCTTTCCCAATGAAAAGCATTACTGACACCCCTATTTGTGCATATCCTACAAGGTCTTGAAGGGTATGAATTTTGAATATAATTATTTTGACAAACTCTAGGTCTTTGAAACTGAGATTGCCTTTGGGGAATCCAATTCCTAGGTGTATTATTGGGCCTAACTGGCTGAATCCAGGGCCTAGTTGGTTGAAAAGGTTGAAAATTTTGTCTAGCTGATGGTTGATTTATTACTTGGTTTGAAACTAGTGGGGTGGAAACTTCCACGAATTGTTTGACAACCCGGTACCATTCTGTGGTACTACTAGGAGGATTTATAATAATACTGTTTTTGAATTCTGGTTTTAAACCATCAGTTAAACCTTGTAATAGTATATTTTCACTAAGATGTAATTTCCTACCAATTTCCACTTTCTTACGAAAATAAGTTTCTAAATTGTCTAAATTATCTAATTTCAGGTTTGAAAAATCAGAAAAACTCGGGATGTCTAATTGAATGAATCTTTCTATCAAAATTTTCTTAATTTGTTCATAATCCGTACAATTTAAACAGTCATTGATATAAATTTTTTGCGCTTCCCCTTTCAGATATTGCGCAATAGAATTAAATTTCCATTCTAGATTTTTCTTTTCCTTTTCACATGTTGTATCAAAATAAGTTAACCACGACAAAATGTTCATTCCAGAACTCGGGTCAAACGGTACGAACTTAGGATCTTCCATAATTTTTTGATTCTTACTCATTAGAATAAATGAAGCACTTCTATTTTCTTTATTAAATCCCGATCGTAAAATCATTCGCAATAAATTTCAAAGTTAATAATTTCTATCAATTACATATTTTTTCAAAATTACTATATCAGATCCATAACATACAATAAATAATAGAATAATAAATAAATTAGTAATTTAATAAATTAACTTCAAATTACTCTCATCAATAAAACAATAAATAAATAAATAAATAAATAATAAATACTTTCCATCAATCATAAATAGAATGGAAATAATAATCAAAACATTTAATAAAATAAACTTACAGTTCCCGAAAAATCTTCAATAAAATCCATTCTTTATTAAATTCCTCATCAAATACCTTTCGCATACTCACCACTTTGAAGTTATTAATTTTCAAAAATTTGTCATTATGACCATGATTATCTTGAGTCATCAGTTACACATAAACAGCAAAAAGGTGGAATATCAGGCCTCAGGAATTCACGAGATATTTAGAAGAAATCTTTCAAACCACTCGGACAGAAAGCTGTTTAACATTAAAATCTCCTCTGTTACATTCACTCGAGGAATCAAAAGGTAATGGCAATTCTTGCTTAATAACACTTTCAATCATGGCGGGAAAAATTTTCGGCGATTCATATTTTTGTCATCACTTCGTTTCAGTAGATTCATTAGATTCATTTACATAGCATTTTACTTCTTCAGTAGATTCATTTCAAAATCCGAAACAGGCACTAGCACAGGCATTACCTATCCTGTGCGACTTTTCGATTAGTTGTGACGATTTCAGGAGAGCTCGAATTATTTCCACTGGTTAAAAGAAACACACAGTCATGGCAAGCGAGGGAAAAAACAAAAATAATAAATAAATGTAGAAGATCCAATAATTAGTCATGGGCTGCTGTAAATTCATTTATTAAATTCGTGATAATGAGGAAGGAAAAGCTCCTTTTTGCAAAAATTCCATCATTATTTCAGCGAGCTGTCCTCATCGAAGAAGCAACCCAAGAAATCTTCAGAAGAATCTTCTCTTCATCTCGAGACTTCCCCCTTTTAAACTGAAAAGAAAATTCTGGAACATTCGGTAACCTCAAACCATCATTCTTTTTTGTAAACAGAATCCTTGTCCAGTTACGAGGCTATTTTAAACAGACGATAAATTTATTTAAAAAAAAATATATATTATTTAACCAATTTATAATTGACTCCGAATTTTAAATATCTTAGGCAGACGATTTTTATACATGATTAATTTTAAGAGAAAAAGAAAAGAAATGAATTTATTAATATGCACATTATCGTTGACGGCGGAAAAATAAATAAATAGATAAAATAAAATAATGATATTTTTTGAAAGGTATGGTTTTGGAATAAATTTAATAAGAATTTCTTAAAAAGGGTTGATAAAAACATAGAAGAAATCAGTTTTATTTGGAATATTAAGAAATAAAGTTTTAATTAAGAATATTTTTAATTTAGAGCCATCTTTTTTAAATTTACGCATACTGGAATAATGTTTTTTAAGGCAAATTAAGAATTTATATCGTCTGCACACAGATTAACAGATTAGATCTAGAAATAAGATTTTAATTTAATAATTTGAAGTAAGTACGGAATATTATTATAAGAAAATTAAGATAGTATAAAGGTTAGTTTTGGCGAAAAAAAAATTTAAATTTGTAATATATATATATATATATATTGGCAAAAGTAGAGCTTTCAGGATAGGCACGTGTCTTAATTCCGAAGCATATTCGTACAGACAAATCAGAACAATCCTGTAAGTCATCTTTCATAAGCGTTGGATTGGTCGTTTAGAAATATTTTAGTTTTATTATTGTTCAGTGTATTTTAAAATATTTCATTTAGTTTTGAAGATAACGTAAATTTTCTAGTTTAATGAACAAGAATAAGTGTAATTGTAGCATGCAGTATAATGTAAATCTAAACATATTTGGTTGAATTCAGTTTGTTGTCTAACATACTGAAATTAGCTCAAATAATTAGCCAGGAAATACATTTTTTTTTAAATATTATAAATGAATTACTAGTATTTTATGATTTTATACCATTCTGTGTTACAATTGAAAAAAAAATTATACCTATTTATTCAATGGTATATATTTTAAAAAATCGTTCCTGCGATCAAGCGTACCGAAAGAGATTTTCTCAGATCTGCATAATTTACGTAATTATCTAAGAAAAATATTCTAAGAAAAAAACAACAACTTCATGTACATCTAATCTCTTCAGACCTGATGTATTCTATAACATACACATATTTACAATTGTTTCACGTATTTAAAAAATGTCAAAAAAGAGAAATTGATGTGAGTAGCAAATAGCAGATAAGAGAACTGAACAAAATAGCAAATTGTTTTTTATAGCGCATTTTAAAGAGCTAGGGGAGTGATGACGAATACCTTAATTTTTTCCCTTTTCCACTAGGTGGCAGCACTATAGTGTCAACCAGAGGACCTCTTCTATCGAGCAGCCGATGGGAGAGCCAGTAAAACTGGCTCACCTATTGGCTGTTCGTTAAACAATAATATAGAGACACTGAAATCGCCATGTTTGTGTTAGTTGTGAAGCTTTGATTGTTTACCACTGCTAAGTTATAATTTCTATGTATACGTAAATAAACTCTGATGTACGAAAGATATATCGTTTCTCTATAATATTTATGAGTATCTTAGTTTAAATACAACCTATCACCATGAATAAATGTCAATTAATTTTTTTCCTTCATGGCGATGAAAACGAATATTTTTCAACAATTTGTCCGGGGCAAGATAACGAGTTCGTCATCGTGACATTTTTCGACCCATTAAAAACCTACTATAGCCAAACATATGACAACTTTATGGTCACTCGTCCAAGACACACTATAACAGACAAACATATTAATGAATTTTTGTGCACCGCTTGGTTCGTCTCCGGCTCGACGGACCAAAACACCGCTTACTTCAAATCACCCACTGTTGTAAATGCCGTTAAAGGGTTTAAAGAATGTGAGATCAAGCCTAATAATCCGGTTGCGTTTAGCGAACATGACTTTGCTGTTGCAAAAACTAATGAGCATGATGTTGTTGGCGTTGAAACTGAAAATAATAGCGTTATTTCTCAGACCCTGGTAAAGAAAACCAAAGTATAAACTCTCCAGAACTTGGCAAATGCTGATTCCGATACACCAATGTAGCCCGTTTCTATTTTTGATTTCAAATCAGTACCCAAACAGACACAATGTGTGAAAAAAATAAAAAGTAAAACACTGAGCTTAAGTATTCTTACAAGCACACCCATCAAAGTTACGTTACAACAAAAGGAAAAGTAGAAGGAATAACAGAAACGTTTAAAAAACAGCGAAAGAAGCTCGTAAATCTAAACAGGGAGTAAAAAAACTCAAACAAAGCTTCTGTAAGCCCCAACAAGGCCAAATATTCCAGTTGCATCAACTTCAAAGGATGTTGTTTTCAGATGTCCTGCTTGTGACAAGGAATATTGTGACCCATCCACAGAAGAATGGAAAGTAAATGTTAAGAGTTGTGGCTTAAGGGATATTTCACTAATGAAAAGGGCAATTTGTTATGTTATGAAAAAATTAAATAAGTTTTTATTTTTTTTATTTGAAAAATTAAATGGTAATATATTTAATGCTGCAAAGAAATACTTTAACAGTTCCATATAAAATTAATTTTACTGTACTTAAAAATAAAATTTAAGCAAAAAAAAAATTACCATAGTCATCTTACCCGGGCACCCCCCACGTATTTTATAAAATTGTCTTGAGGCAGAAATGTACGAAATGTAGAAAAAGGAAAGCTGAAATAAATTGGCTGTGCGTTAAGATAGTGTTAGTAGAGTTTATAACTAATAAAAATTATTAAATTTATATTTATTTTACATTTTTCAGTGTTTTTGGCAGATCAAATCGTAAAATCAAATAAAAAAATAACCTCAAAAAATGCATTTTTGACTTCCCATGTATCAACGAATTTTGTGAATCAAAAATATATTTTACTGGCTGTTAAAGCTTCCTTAGTTATTAGTTTGTTAATATAAATCCATAAATGAAAATTTAAAAAATACATAAATAACTCAGGGTGTCTGAAAAGGGTATGATACTTCTATCTATTGAATTTCGAACTTATAAGATAAAATTTTCAAATACATTGCAACTAAAATTGAAATTAAAATAACAGATTTGTGAAATCTTCTGGTTGGTCAAAGTGCAGCCTTTCTCAATACAGAAATAATGTAAAAGGTTCAATAATTGTCAGACAGTTGTGGTTGTTCCCGTAGCTGGCTGCTAATTCAGGTGATTTTGTCATCCAATACGTTTGGACAATTTCTCATTGAAACATATAATAATGTCAAATTTTGAACGCGTAATTTCCGCATTGTTTGATTGATCCTGTTGGTAAGGATAGCTTTGATTGACCGATTTGTGAAATATTCTAGTCAATCGATGTCCAGTCTCTCTTAACACAGAGTTACTAGTAAAGGTTCAATCGTTATCATGCAGTTTTAATTATTTTGATACTTGGCGGGTAATTCCTGTAATTTTGTCGTCCAATATATTTAGGTACGCGATCTTTGGAACATTTAAGATTGTGAAAATTTAAAAGCTGATTATCGTACAGCTTAATTGTCCCTATTGATAAAGAAACAGCCTTGCCTTGTTTCCGTCTTCTTCTGATAGGCTAATTTTATGCCTTGTGAAATCTTCCTTTACAATTACATTATTGTCATTGTTTTTCTTACGTACTGCTACTACTATAAACATTAGAAGAGTCCAAAAATGAATCAATTCTTTACAATGTAAAAAAAAAAAATATCGCGAAAAATTAACTCTGTTTTTTTTTTTTTTTGGTTTTCTTACCAGTGTGAGTGCCGTATAAATGCGTATTTAGCGTCCGCACTGGTCAGAAAATAGATTGATTTGAAAAAGAAAGGCGACTATTCACGATATTTTAGGTAGCTTTCATTACAAAAAGTAAAAAGCTACCTATTGCAGCCGTCCGGAGGAAAGTACTTCCGGAAAATTTTGGTATATTTTCACCGATCATGACCCCCAGACCCCAAAACCACCCTCCGTTCAAATGTTGACATATATTTATATATAACCATATATATATATTTATATCTGATTTTTGTCATGCGATAACTAACGTATTTATGAACCGATTTGAATGAAACTTGGTATGTACATAGTACATACAAATGTCTCGACCGAGTTCGTTGGTCAGCATCATCCGCCATTTTGTTTTAAAATGGCGTCCATTTTAAATTTTTTAAAAAATTTAAAATTTAAAATTAAATGCGAAAAAATTAAAAGTTGAAAAATATTTTCCTTTTACGTGTTAGAACTTAAAACAAAGATTCCAGAACACTTTTTATTTTGTCTATATCTTAAAAAATGATTGAGTTATAGAACTTTGAATTTTTCTTATGGCTGACATTTTGAAACGATCTGATTTTTGTCACGTGATAACACGCGTATTTATGAACTGATTTCAATGAAACTTGGTATGTACATAGTACATACAAATGTCTCGACCGAGTTCGTTGGCCAGCATCATCCGCCATCTTGTTTCAAAATGGTGGCCATTTTAAATTTTTTTAAAATTTAAAAATTTAAAATTAAATGCAAAAAAATCAAAATTTGAAAAATATTTTTTTTTACGTGTTAGAACTTAAAACAACGATTCCAGAACACTTTTTATTTTGTCTATATCTTACAAAATGATTGAGTTATAGCACTTTGAATTTTTCTTATGGCTGACATTTTGAAACGATTTGATTTTTGTCACGTGATAACACGCGTATTTATGAACCGATTTCAATGAAACTTGGGATGTACATAGTACATACAAATGTCTCGACCGAGTTCGTTGGCCAGCACCATCCATCATTTTGTTTCAAAATGGTGGCCATTTTAAATTTTTAAAAAATTTAAATTTTAAAATTAAGTGCGAAAAAATTAAAAATTGAAAATTATTTTTCTTTTACGTGTTAGAACTTAAAACAACGATTCCAGAACACTTTTTATTTTGTCTATATCTTAAAAAATGACTGATTTATAGCACTTTGAATTTTGCTTATGGCTGACATTTTGAAACGGTCTGATCTGATCGATCCACAATGTTGCTTTAAAATGGCATACATTTTATGATATCGTGGAATTTGGTGACTCTCTAAATCGCTTAAAATAAAACCAGGTTGAATAAAAGATGACTAATTTCTAAAAATTCCTATTAATATACAGTCTTGACAAAAACTAGTTTCAATCTTATAAAATAACTAATTTTATAAGATTATTTCCACTAATTTGAGCTTAGTATTTTTGAACAATGTAACTTACCTTAAAATAAATAAATAAATATATAAGTATATGAAAGCTACCTCTTCCTCCCGGCATTGCCGGAAGGACTTTTTAACAGTGTAGTGATTAATGACCATCGATATGATTGCGCTACAAAATGCATTAGAAAGTTTTAACTAACTTTTGGCCGTGTGTCACATGACGCAGCAAGCGTAAGCAAAGTATTTGTAGATTGTGCCAAAAAATTGTGGATTTGCTGTTATTTTTCACCATTTGTACGTGCAGTACTGATATGAAAAAAATGAATAGTTCTATATTTTGCTACAAGCAATTCATTGTGAAATTGTTTTTTTTTTTAATATTCTTATTCTTATCACTATTTTAGAATTACAATCTTAGTTTTACTTAATCAATATGCGGTGAAATAAACAGAATATGAATTAATTCTTATTTAAAAATATTGACTGTCAAAAAGTGTTGAGGTTGGCAACTATGGCGATACGATTGTACTCGGGATCGATCACTATGGGTTAACTAAAATAATCTACAGACATAAATGTAGCACCTCTTGTTGGTGACAAATATTCTTATAATAAAATTTTCATTATTAAAACGAAAGAGCACATCTTTTCTATTTCACTTGTGTTGATACTTTGAAATTATTCATTTTTTGGCTTATTTTGGGTTCATAAACGAAATCTAAAGTTTATAAATTGTTTATCATACCAGCAACATGAATCGATAAATACACGAAAAATCAGCTATAAGAGTAAAGAAAATTGTTAATATGTGCAATAATTTTGCTGAATATACGCTACATCAAAGAATAAAACCATTTTTATCTTACACTTTTTTAAAAAACTGTGTAAACTTCAAGCAAAGGAAGATAAATGTATTCGAAATCTTTTAAATTTCATATATTCTTAAATATGTTATTAAAATATGCTACGATAAATAACTTGACTTCTACATGTAGAAATGATGAATGCTAGTAATAACTAAATGTGTTAGATGAAAGAAAATTTATTAATTTAAATAAATGTTTGTTTATGAAACATGATTTCTAAATTCAGAAAATTATTAATTACATTTTCCTGAATTTCATTTTAGTAATTAAAATAAGGCAAAAGACAAATATTTTTTACTTCAACTAATGTTTAATTTTCTCACATAATATGAAGATATGTTTATTTTTATTATTTATGAAGAAATTTAAATATATTTCTGAGAAATTGGAATTTTTCTGTTGAAAATATAATTACACATATAATAGTTACATATATAATACTAAAACAATGTAGCCAAAAATATTCAGATAATTACGTTTCATTTTATACTGTAAATAAAATAATTGTAAAATGTATGAAAAATGAATATGTTTCTTCCATCTATATTATAAAGGCCAAACGTATCTGTGCGTAACGCAAACGTCATTTTGCGAATGACAACACTTTCAAATTTTAAACGCAATTTCGGCATTGCAATTTTTTTTAATACAAATTTTTAACCTCTTAAATATCGCGCATTTTTAATTTTCACACCATCGTGTAGGAAAAAAAATGTAATTTTAAATGAAATTTGTTTGAAAGATGTATCTTAATTTGTTTTTGAAATATAATTTTTTTTGTAGTTTTTAATAATCGCTTTTTTAATTGTGGCAACAAGAGAAGCCCATTTATATTAAAAGCAAAGGAAAAACAGGAAGAAATTGATTACTGTATCTTTATGTTGCCATTTTCTCATTAAAAGGGGAAAAACTGAAATTTAAATATCTTATGTTATAAAACCCGGTACATTTTGATTTCATTTATAAAATTTGATTTACAAGAAAAAGAATGTCAACAGTTTAATGACTGTTTCAGCTAACAGCATTAAGACTCCAAGTTTTGAATCAAAATGATCAAATTAAAATGCCATTTTTTACTGAAAAGTTGAATACAGATACGAAATACGCGAAAAATTAACTCTGTTTGTTTTTTGGTTTTCTTTCCAGTGTGAGTGCCGTATAAATGCGTATTTAGCGTCCGCACTGGTCAGAAAATAGATTGATTTGAAAAAGAAAGGCGACTATTCACGATATTTTAGGTAGCTTTCATTACAAAAAGTAAAAAGCTACCTATTGCAGCCGTCCGGAGGAAAGTACTTCCGGAAAATTTTGGTATATTTTCACCGATCATGACCCCCAGACCCCAAAACCACCCTCCGTTCAAATGTTGACATATATATATATATATATATATATTTATATATATATATATATATATAACCATATATATATATTTATATCTGATTTTTGTCATGCGATAACTAACGTATTTATGAACCGATTTGAATGAAACTTGGTATGTACATAGTACATACAAATGTCTCGACCGAGTTCGTTGGTCAGCATCATCCGCCATTTTGTTTTAAAATGGCGTCCATTTTAAATTTTTTAAAAAATTTAAAATTTAAAATTAAATGCGAAAAAATTAAAAGTTGAAAAATATTTTCCTTTTACGTGTTAGAACTTAAAACAAAGATTCCAGAACACTTTTTATTTTGTCTATATCTTAAAAAATGATTGAGTTATAGAACTTTGAATTTTTCTTATGGCTGACATTTTGAAACGATCTGATTTTTGTCACGTGATAACACGCGTATTTATGAACTGATTTCAATGAAACTTGGTATGTACATAGTACATACAAATGTCTCGACCGAGTTCGTTGGCCAGCATCATCCGCCATCTTGTTTCAAAATGGTGGCCATTTTAAATTTTTTTAAAAATTTAAAAATTTAAAATTAAATGCAAAAAAATCAAAATTTGAAAAATATTTTTTTTTACGTGTTAGAAATTAAAACAACGATTCCAGAACACTTTTTATTTTGTCTATATCTTACAAAATGATTGAGTTATAGCACTTTGAATTTTTCTTATGGCTGACATTTTGAAACGATTTGATTTTTGTCACGTGATAACACGCGTATTTATGAACCGATTTCAATGAAACTTGGGATGTACATAGTACATACAAATGTCTCGACCGAGTTCGTTGGCCAGCACCATCCATCATTTTGTTTCAAAATGGTGGCCATTTTAAATTTTTAAAAAAATTTAAATTTTAAAATTAAGTGCGAAAAAATTAAAAATTGAAAATTATTTTTCTTTTACGTGTTAGAACTTAAAACAACGATTCCAGAACACTTTTTATTTTGTCTATATCTTAAAAAATGACTGAGTTATAGCACTTTGAATTTTGCTTATGGCTGACATTTTGAAACGGTCTGATCTGATCGATCCACAATGTTGCTTTAAAATGGCATACATTTTATGATATCGTGGAATTTGGTGACTCTCTAAATCGCTTAAAATAAAACCAGGTTGAATAAAAGATGACTAATTTCTAAAAATTCCTATTAATATACAGTCTTGACAAAAACTAGTTTCAATCTTATAAAATCACTAATTTTATAAGATTATTTCCACTAATTTGAGCTTAGTATTTTTGAACAATGTAACTTACCTTAAAATAAATAAATAAATATATAAGTATATGAAAGCTACCTCTTCCTCCCGGCATTGCCGGAAGGACTTTTTAACAGTGTAGTGATTAATGACCATCGATATGATTGCGCTACAAAATGCATTAGAAAGTTTTAACTAACTTTTGGCCGTGTGTCACATGACGCAGCAAGCGTAAGCAAAGTATTTGTAGATTGTGCCAAAAAATTGTGGATTTGCTGTTATTTTTCACCATTTGTACGTGCAGTACTGATATGAAAAAAATGAATAGTTCTATATTTTGCTACAAGCAATTCATTGTGAAATTGTTTTTTTTTTTTAATATTCTTATTCTTATCACTATTTTAGAATTACAATCTTAGTTTTACTTAATCAATATGCGGTGAAATAAACAGAATATGAATTAATTCTTATTTAAAAATATTGACTGTCAAAAAGTGTTGAGGTTGGCAGCTATGGCGATACGATTGTACTCGGGATAGATCACTATGGGTTAACTAAAATAATCTACAGACATAAATGTAGCACCTCTTGTTGGTGACAAATATTCTTATAATAAAATTTTCATTTTTAAAACGAAAGAGCACATCTTTTCTATTTCACTTGTGTTGATACTTTGAAATTATTCATTTTTTGGCTTATTTTGGGTTCATAAACGAAATCTAAAGTTTATAAATTGTTTATCATACCAGCAACATGAATCGATAAATACACGAAAAATCAGCTATAAGAGTAAAGAAAATTGTTAATATGTGCAATAATTTTGCTGAATATACGCTACATCAAAGAATAAAACCATTTTTATCTTACACTTTTTTAAAAAACTGTGTAAACTTCAAGCAAAGGAAGATAAATGTATTCGAAATCTTTTAAATTTCATATATTCTTAAATATGTTATTAAAATATGCTACGATAAATAACTTGACTTCTACATGTAGAAATGATGAATGCTAGTAATAACTAAATGTGTTAGATGAAAGAAAATTTATTAATTTAAATAAATGTTTGTTTATGAAACATGATTTCTAAATTCAGAAAATTATTAATTACATTTTCCTGAATTTCATTTTAGTAATTAAAATAAGGCAAAAGACAAATATTTTTTACTTCAACTAATGTTTAATTTTCTCACATAATATGAAGATATGTTTATTTTTATTATTTATGAAGAAATTTAAATATATTTCTGAGAAATTTGAATTTTTCTGTTGAAAATATAATTACACATATAATAGTTACATATATAATACTAAAACAATGTAGCCAAAAATATTCAGATAATTAAGTTTCATTTTATACTGTAAATAAAATAATTGTAAAATGTATGAAAAATGAATATGTTTCTTCCATCTATATTATAAAGGCCAAACGTATCTGTGCGTAACGCATACGTCATTTTGCGAATGACAACACTTTCAAATTTTAAACGCAATTTCGGCATTGCAATTTTTTTTAATACAAATTTTTAACCTCTTAAATATCGCGCATTTTTAATTTTCACACCATCGTGTAGGAAAAAAAATGTACTTTTAAATGAAATTTGTTTGAAAGATGTATCTTAATTTGTTTTTGAAATATAATTTTTTTTGTAGTTTTTAATAATCGCTTTTTTAATTGTGGCAACAAGAGAACCCCATTTATATTAAAAGCAAAGGAAAAACAGGAAGAAATTGATTACTGTATCTTTATGTTGCCATTTTCTCATTAAAAGGGGAAAAACTGAAATTTAAATATCTTATGTTATAAAACCCGGTACATTTTGATTTCATTTATAAAATTTGATTTACAAGAAAAAGAATGTCAACAGTTTAATGACTGTTTCAGCTAACAGCATTAAGACTCCAAGTTTTGAATCAAAATGATCAAATTAAAATGCCATTTTTTACTGAAAAGTTGAATACAGATACGAAATACGCATTTGTAAAATTTGATATGCTGAAAATGATGCCACGTTAAGATTTCAAGGGAAAAAAATTCTATGATTGCGTCAAAGTGGAATAAATTTTGCTTTTCTCGCTTTGGAATATTAGCATAAGAACCTAAATTGATAACTTTATCATAATAACAGATCTTTATTAGTTTTTACTGCTTACATGCGCTATTAAAGTTTACTTTTAACAATTTCTACAACTGAGTTTTATAGAAATAGTATTTTGTCAATTTGACGTTAAATATCGTTAGACTTAACAATGTAAAATGTAGTTTTTACTATAACTAATTTATTAGGTTTGTTATAATTAATGAAACAGTTCCTCCTTAAACATTTTCTTTCGTCGAAATTCGACGGGTTCTACCTTGTATTAATAAAATCAAATAAGTAATCTTTTATCGCATCTTTGTATAAGCATTAATAAATGTAACATTAAAAGACACGTGTACTAAATATTACTCAAAATTCTTTCACTTAAAAAAATATTATTTACAAAGAAGTTAAGAAAATTAACAAACCAAGGATTTTATGAAAGTGGACATCTCTTTTATCCAATAGTAATTTTCTATTTCTCCCCTACAAATTTATGATTATATAATACAAAGTTTGTAATTAAGAGATAATGATACTTAAAATTTATACTTTCATTCATAATATGATAATGAATAGCTTAAAAAAATAGTAACCATTTAACAACGAGGAAGGTCGAACTGTGCTGGTTAAAACAAACTTTCTTCTGAAAAACATATAACAATGAACTCTTTGATAGAAATTAAAATAATTCTGATTAGTCGAATTTTTAGTGTCTGGCTCTGTACAGAATTTCTCGACAAATCCTCAAAATCCTGAAGACCACATTTTCACCAGATATTGCTGAATTATTTCCAACTATCACGAAATTTGTTTTGATTTTTTCATTTGGTACTAAGTTAGTATTACAAAATTTCTATCTAACCTGATTTATTGAAATAGTATCTGATTAATTGAATTGTGTACCTCGACTACTGTTAGAAATACACACAGAATTCCTTCAGATTTTATAATCAAACTTCTTTTGCCGAGGATTGTTTATTTGCAATTCTTTCTTACAGTGGAAAATATCTGTTTTGACAATGTTAATTTGAAAGTCAGTTTCCCATTCCAATTGCACCAATGTCTTTAATATTTCGACAACTCTTGCCAAATTTGGCGAAATGTTGACAACTTTTCTGTTTCATTTACAGATAACTGTGCAGAAAATTAATAACAGTTTCACATTAAAACAATGGACAGGAATTTATTTTTTCACCAAATGGCACCAAAAGCAAAATATCGTGATATTTAGCGATATTTCCTCTTTTGCCGCCAAGGATGTGTTGAGAAAGGTCTATATAACATGAATAATTAATTTTTTGTTTAGAGAATTTTTTATGGATTCATTAATTGAATCAAAAACTTTTTCATATATAAACTTACTGCAATATATCACCAACATTTACGCATTAAAACCATTCTATTAATCTCCATCGGTGAATGAAGTAGTAAAGATCTCTGTGCATACTTATAAAGCAACATGCGTTGATGGATTGGTTTATTTCATGCATAATTTTAATTGCTTTAGTGGTTTACATGCCATAATATGCCTTTAAGCAAAGCGGAATCATAAATCAGTAATTAATGTGGAATTTTTTCACTTTTGGAAACAGTTGGCAATTGATATCATAAATGTATATGGAAGAATGCTTTTAGATATCGTTCTCAATTTTGATCTAACGAAACTTTTTTTTCAGCAACATTCTTTTTACATCCAATGGTGTGTTTTTTATTACAACTATTTTTAAATGTTTTTATGAAAATACTAAGCTATTATTAAAGTTAATAAATATTTATAAAATCATATTTGTTAAAAATTTGGAATGCCCAACGCTTGGAATTCCTGTTCTGCACTATGCGCATATAATTTACCGTGAAAGCAATCAGGAGAATAATAGATATATAAAGTTATAAATACATATACCAGTAAAATAAAGGGGAAAAATACTATCCACTATTTTATTGATAAATTTTCTTTTTAATCTTCTTGAGAAGAATACAAGTGCAAAAAGACAATATTACTTTTGACTACTTCATGTGAAAATAAGCAATTATCAAATATTTTTAAATGATACCTAATTTTAAATAATACATAATTCTTATATTCATTTCGATATAGAAGCTATTTTTGACGGCGGAGTATCTGCTCAACAAATACAACTCCGATTGGAGTGACCTCTTTGGGAGTATTTCTAAAGAAACCTAACCCTTATTAAATTGAGGTTACCCGGAATTTGAAGAAGACCATGGAAAACTACGAAATGTTAGGGCGACGAACGCGATTCGGTTCGAACCCAGAACTTTCGGTCTGCCAGCTACGAGAGTCGAACTTCTCAGCCACTAGTGTTATTTGACATACCTTTATTTTATGTTTTGAGATTTATTGTGTTCTTGAATCCATTAAGAATGGGACTAAAAAAAGTATAATCATATGTGTACATCATTACAAACGTATTAAAAGAAAGAAGGATTTAAAAATAAAATAATTTTCATGCATTGATAAAGACGCCATCGGACGTGGACGAAAGCCTAATGATAATTCGACAAATAATAAGGTACACTGTAAAAAAAATCTGTAAAGTTAAAAAATAAACTGCACTGTAAAAAAAAATTCAAGAGGTTACTAAAATTTTTTTAGTAAATTTGTATTCCACAGAATTTTTTAGTAATCATTACAAACTTTTTTTTTTGCAAGTGAAACAAGCATTTCTTTTGTAAACTGAGCAAAAGAATTTTTTGTATAACTAACTTAAAAATTTTTAGTATGAGCCACCAAGCAAATTTTAGTAATAGCTCCAAAATTATTTTTAATGACCATTACCTGCGCCCGAAGGGCAGGAGGTTTCTTCGAGCCGCATCCAGACTTCTGAAGCGGAAGATTTTCGGCAAAGCAGCAATAGATGGCAGCACCAAACTTCGCTAATTGCTCCGACAGGATTTTCATAATCCCTTTACTAACGTATACTTACACTGCATACATTCGGGGCGTATTTGGCGCTGGCCAGTATCGAACCCGGGACCTTTTAGTCTGGAGTCCGTTTCTGTAACCACTATGCTATCAAGGCCACACCAAGTGAGTTTTAGTAATAGTTATTAAAAATAAAAAACTATTAACTCTCTTCGTTGCTAACTTTTTTCTAGTAATTCTTACAGATTTTCTTGTAACCGACTAAGATTACTAAAAAATTTTTTAGTAATTACAAGGATCACTAAACTTTTTTTAGTAGATCGACCCTTTTTTTAAAAGTGTGGGATTTCTAGAACTTTTATGTAACAGTAACAGCAAATATTCATGTAACTGATTTGACAACGTTAATTTTTGCTGTTCCCGTTAGATAAAAAGTTCTTGAAATTCTAGTTTCCTAGAAAAAGTTTAGTAACGTTATATATGTATATACAGTGAATGATATTGTAAAATGAGAAGGGAATATAGGAAAATGTTGATAGCGCTAAATTTGCAATGCATAGCTTTTTAAAATCGAACCATAGTTTTCCAATTTGGGAAGTTTGTATATGATCTCATGCACAATTTTACCACATCGTTAATACATATTTTTCAGTAATAATATTATTGATGTTGTAAAATATGTACTTAAATTTTATTCAATTTTATCCACCACAGTCGCAACACCCGATAATTAATGATATTTTCTCGAAATTTTAAAATGAATTTTCGGTCGAGAATCAATTACAAATATGTTGAAAACGTAAACTTAGATTCATTTCGCATATTGTTTTATAAAGCAAAAAATACTAATATACGACAAACGCACTTTATAAAAAATTTCTAGTGAATTTACCAAATGAAATGAAAATTTCAGCATCAATTATTTCATGTTTAGAATATTTAAATGCACAGATTATTTTATTTTCTGTTTGGCCTGAGGGAAAATAATGAGATATTGGTTGTTTAACACATGCTTTTTTCGTTTCCGTTTCTTATGTTTTCTTTACATATGCAAATAAAACCATTTATTTAGTTTTTACTCACTAACAGTTTTTTGTAAAGTTATAGATACATTGACATATTTAAAAAATATATAGATTTGATGGCAATTACAGAAAATTTGCAGTTAGGAACGTGTGTTATTATTTCATTGTCATTCCTAAGGTGTGATTTTGTCAGTGATTGAGTTGTTAAAACTGTTTCTAAACAGTCGTATTAAAAAATTAATTGCTTTCATTTTGAGATAAAAATTTCTATTGAATCATTTTTTATGTTAATGTTTTATAAAAATGTAAGATTTTACAAATATTGCCACATATACCACATACAGGTCGTTTCAAAATTTCGACAAATTCTAAGGTTTGATAAAAGGCATCAAATGAATGAATAATTACCATAGTACACAATGTTTAAACGACGAATTTGATCAAAAAGACAGACTGGTCTGCAATAATTCCATTAATGTTGACTGCAAAATCTTTGAGAAAGCTGTACTATATTATTATGAAATTTCTACTACACATTCTGATCTGTGTTGTAAAAGTGATGTTACAGTAAAAAAATGACAATTTTTTCCATTATGCGCACGACCAGCGTGCCACTCCCCAAACCACATTTTGAACCGATTTTTATATGAATATCAAATCCAAAAGTCGTTTTTAATAAACAAGAAATTAAAAAATTTGCAATATGGGTAGACGCAAATTATCAGACACGGAAAAAAAGCAAAAAAGAAAAAGAAAAAGACTTTGCATAAAAAATTGTCTTAAAAAAGCGAGTTGTTTATTGACTCCTTCTATTACGTAATGCGGGATGGCCACAAAAAAGGAAACAGTAATATGTTGAACCGATTAATTGAAAAAACCCTTTATTATTTCAAGAAATTATTTGAAAATCTTAACTTATAGATTAAAAAAAATTCTTTTCTAAGTAGTCGTAGTAATTTGTTTGTTAAACTGCAAGGTTTTATTCTTTTTTTAACTAGCTGGAAAATATTATTGCTTTTGGTCGAGAATAGACTTTGTCTAGTGTCCGAATTTTATTTTTTTTACATATTTCTATTCATGATTATAGTATTTTTTTTTTTTGACGTTGAAAGACATTTGTCACTTTTTGCAGTACAGCTGTAATATGTTTCTTTTTAAACAAAAAGATTTGCCTAATTGAATCGGGAATATGTTTGGATTAAATAAGGAAACAGAAATTTCCTAGTGGGGAAAATCAAGAATTCTGAATGCGTCGCATATACCCGATGCTCGTCCAGAAGGGGTTAAGATGAAATTTATGCTTGGAATAATTTAAAAAAAGAATTGGGGAAGGAAGTTTAATCCCAAACAAGACGAAAACTTAAGTGAAAGGGGAAGAATTCCATTTTAAACAGGTTACGTCTTAACATGGGGAATTGTATGCTAATCCCACCATAAAAATAATTATATTTTAGGATTAGACTAAGATTTCGTTACAAAAGTTCCGTATTTAGAGAATTTTTTATGCTCCAATTTGAATCCACTGTCCCGCAGGATTTTTTTTACTTCTTCTGTATTATTTTTACTCATTATTATTGTTACTCATTACTGTTACTGTTACTCATTAAGAGTATTTTTCGTTCTATTTGTTTTGTCGTATAATGTTCGGTAAACAAAATTTGGGAAAAAAGTTTCTGATTAATGTCTCATGTGTCAAGATTAAAATGAAATTCTGAATAAAAGATTTTGTACTCAATAAAAAATATTTTAAAAAGTAACATTGTAAATTGAAATGCTTGAGATTAACAATAAAATTAATATTTTTTTTCACACATAAATTTATAATGCAAATGTTTAAATGAGAATTTATTGTATTCAAACACCAATATTCACATCTTAGAAAAATAACTATTATACTATTATTTGGGTACAGAACATATTTTAAATTAATTGTTATTTATTGAGTTAAACTTTTGAAATTGTTTTGTGACGATTTTTTTTATTTAAAAACCAAAATCACATAATAAAACTTCGCATAATGCAAGGTTCGTACGGATCCTGGAATTTCATGACCAGGAAATTGTTTGGTACCAGTATTTTCTTATAGAAGATTTCCCATTAAATAAAGCGAAATTTCGCATGTTTGAACTAGATTCATTTTTTTGTAAAATAATTCTGGTACATCACATGAAAAATAACGGTATCCGTACGAACCATGTAATGTTAAAAAAATCAATTAATAATAATAATAAAAGTTTAAAATGTTATAAATTGAAATTTTTTTCATAGAATTTTTTTTTTAATATAGGGTAACATCCCCAGTAGTTGGCACATTAAGAATTTGTCTTTAAACTTACTTCAATTTTCATTACCAAGAAATAAAATATTTACTTACAAATATTTTTAAATCAAAGAATGCATATCTGTGCATCTATTTTGCCCACTAAAAGCAAATATTTTTGAAAAAGTTTTTTTTATAAAAATATATTTATAAAAAAAATGCTGTAGTCACCAGTAATTGGCAATAGAGCACCAATGTATGGCACCTTGTGATCCAGTAATTGGGACATGTTTATATATAAAAAAAAACTTTATATTTCGCATTGGGTTTAATCGCTTTAAATTAATTTACTGCAGATGAAGATGCCATATTTCAGGTTTTTGAGAGTAAAAAATCAGCATATTAGTCTGAAATGTGAACACTTTAAAACATTACAATATGTTTTTATTAATACCAAGTAAGTGTCATGCTGTTCCCAGTAATTGTCATATGAAGCTTTAATGGATTCCAATTACTGATAATATTTCATATTTTCAAATAAAAACAACTGATAAACAAAATTAGTCCATACCTTTAAAATTACTGACAAAATAAGTGGTTTAATCTCAAATCTCGCGATTCCCTTGTAATTGAAATAGGTGCCAATGACTTGGAACTAGCAAAATTGAAGCACCATTAATTGACATCTATCATTAATTCAAAAATCCAAATATTTGTGTGAAAAATACTTTTATACAATTAAAGTAACCCTTTTCAACTAAACAAAACTGTTGTCAATTAAAATTTAAAATATATTATAAATCAGATAATACTGAATTGAAAAGGATGCCTTTCTTAATCCAGAGAAGAAGCATTTGCAACAAAAATGGCTAATTTGATACATTGTTTCTCTTTCCTAGGCACTATTGTTATCTAGTAGCATAAATCAAAGTTATAATCTTTAAAGTGAATGAGCATATAACTGATATATGGTCTTGCATTTTTAAAAGACTGGATATAAATCTTGTTTTAGAACATGTTTTTAGGATGTGCAAATCATTGGTTCATGCCAATTACTGGGGACGTTACCCTAAATAAACAAAATTATATTAGCTTTAATTTAGATTCAACATTTTTAAGAATACTTGTTTTAAAAGAAATAAAATTATTTGAAGTAAAAATTTGAAAAAAATTGATGTTACATTAAAAAAAAAAAAAAAAAAAAAAAAAAAAAAAAATCATGTTTTTAAAAATAAAATTTTCTCAAAATTGTGGAATCAAAATAAATTAAAATCATTGAATAATACTTTTTCCAAATTTGAATCATTTATGTTTAACGATTTTTGAGTTATAACAATTTTAATAGGAGAAATTGCGAAAGAAACACCATGAAGAAAAATGCATTTTCACAAGAAATCATTTCATATCAAACATTATTTGAAAGCCAGATTTGAAAACCAACTGAAACATAAATATTGTATTTCCTGTTCAAATTAAGATATAAACATGATTTAAACGTCATTTTAAACTCAAAACAACAAACAAATTTTCAATGCAACAATGTTTCTTTCTTTTTAGAATATTTGAAGATTTCTGTGCTCCGGACCCCACTAAATGTATTACTTACTCATCATACGTAGTATAGGGTAAATCTTGCAATCGTTTTGAAAATCGAAAAAAATTTTTTGACGGATTTGCACGTTTTAGACACTGGAGATTTCGAAAAACATATTTTTAGAAAAAAAATTTGCCGTCCGTCTGTCTGTCTGTCTGTCAGTCTGTCTGTCTGTAAACGCTCTATGTCACGAGCAAATTGAGATAGAGACTTGAAATTTTGTATGTACTTAGTATGTAAGAATGGGACGAAGCCTATTGAATATCAGCAACCTCGATTATCCGGAACTATTTTTTCCGGATTCTCGAAAAATTCGTTCTGATGAAAGGTACATAAAAATTTTCGAATTTTTTTATTTTAAGTAATGCATGTAATAGGCAATAAAAAGAACACAAATTTTACATAAAGAACGAAGTCGATCGGATTATTAGTTGTCGAGATATTTGTAATCCTGTTTTCCACATTTTGATTTTTCATGATCCTGTATTTCATTCAAATTTCAATTCAGAGGTATATTTTAATTGAAAATGAGACGCTTAATCCAACGCAGCAAACTGTTAGTTATTATTATTATTATTTTTGGAGTTATAAGGATGTTTCTTTTACGTAGTTTGGTACTTCTTGAGTAGTTTGGCGTTTTATATAATTTGTTGAAATTGGTGCATCAGCAATTCATTAATAGAGTATTACTATGTGTATTAACAACATTTAAATTTAGTTTTGAAATTGAAATACATTGTATAAATAGTTCACATATTTTATTTTTATATGCATATAAATGATGGGTAAGTATTACGGTGGCCTCCAACGACTAGTTTTTAAACATTCCCGAAAATCATTGACAACGCTGTTTAAAAATAATAATAATAATAATATCTCGAAAATATATTCCACATGGAGTACATTTTTCAGAGGAATAATCTGAAGAAGTTATTGCAATTTTCAAGAATACTACAAATATTTAAAGTTAGATAATATATGTACACTACTTGTATTAATACTCATTGGATGCAAAAAGGTACGTGTGAATAATTAGAAAAACAAAAATCGCCTTTTGTATTTATTTTGTAAATTACCAAAACATAAACATAGTAATTTACATTTTAATTCGTATTTAAATGCT
This sequence comes from Maratus speculifer, assembly GCA_964019185.1. Lineage (NCBI taxonomy): Eukaryota > Metazoa > Arthropoda > Arachnida > Araneae > Salticidae > Maratus > Maratus speculifer. Next base: position 374,296,552 of record OZ025294.1, on the reverse strand, counting down.
TCTTGAAAATACATTGAAAACAGGAAAGAAACTAGATCAAAATTAAGATTAATGCGTGTAATGTACGGTGACTAAAAATTTAATTTTCTTTAATTATCGTTTGTATTCTTAACTTTTAAAATTTCTAGCATAAAAAGATTGGATAGTGTGACCGAAATTTACCTTGCATTGTCAATAAAATCGACAGACAAAACATGGTTTTTAATTAAGAAAAAAAAGTCATTTCAATAATTTGAATGATTTATTTAGCATACATTAAAGCTTAAAAAGTTTGTAACGACAATTATTGAAAACTCTTTACTCTAAAATTATAAAAAAAGAAAAAAGGAAAGAAAAATATGAACTTTAGAAAATATCATAGAAAATGCATTTATGTCTGTACAATAAAAAAAAGTCTAAAAATTCAATTCTGGAAGTAGAAAATATTCATAAATAATGTGTCGATTTATACTTTTTTTACTAAGTCGATTTGCGTAGTAAATAAAACTTTTAAAATCAAATTTACCATCTTACGTTTGTTACATGGATTTTTTTTTTCATTTGGTTTTATTCAGCTGCAAGTAAAACCTTAAGAAATAAATCAATTAATTTTAAAAAACAAACATCCGCTCTTCTGGACAATATATATAATAATTTATATGCAGCAGTAGCTTTTAAGTTTTCATATTTTCAGGGCTACCACTGTTGACTACACTGTAAAAATAAATATCTGTTAAATAAATAAAACTGTTACACTGTTAAATAAATAAAACTGTTACACTGTTAAATAAATGAAACTGTTACACTGTTAAATAAATAAAACAGTAAATCTAGTATATACGTACAGTTAAGGGAAATATGTATTTTTATACTTACTAAAATTTTATCCGCACCCTGTTTAAAAAAAAATATATGTACATATGCATGACTAAAGCTACGGAAATTTGTAGCTTTACAAAATAATCTACGAAAATTAGAGCAATCCCCCCTTACTAAAATTTTATATATAACCAGTGTTGCTGTTACATAGAATGTTCTGGACATCCCAGTTTCCTAAAAAATTTTTAGTGACCTCACAAATTATTGTTGCTATTACATAAAATTCCAGATTTCTGAAAAAATTACAACATTAGAGATTTTACTGATTTATTTTTACAGTGTATTTTTGTATTCTTTTCACACGATTGTTAAAATTAAAATCTATAGTTTTTTCTCTTGCGCTTGTCTGTCTGAAAAAAAAAAATATGTAGTGACAACGAAAAAAATATATTCGCGAATGGTGGTGTCTTGCATCAAAGTCTTCCTGCACAGTAAAAAAATCTGTAACCTTACTAATCTAAATTTACTGAAATATGTTATGCTTACTAAATTTTTATAAGTACACTGTACAAGAAAATGATGTAAATCTGCAAAATTTATAGGATAACTAGAGACATCTGTAACTTTATAAAAAAATCTACTAAAATTTTAGTACAATTACCAAAATCTGGGATCCTCGTTAACGTTACTTAGAAAGTTTTGGAAATACGATTTTCCAAAAGATTTTAAAGTAAGCTTAAAACTTTTTTGATTCAAAGTGCAAATTTATATCTGTTACATGAATTTTTATTGTTGCCATTACATAAAAAGTTCTTGGAATATAATTCTAATAGAAAAAATTCGTAATTTTCTAATTTTTTTTTTTTTTACAGTGTGCTTTAATTTTACACTTCCATCTTATTGGAGAAATCAAAAATGCAATTTTTTACAAATAAGGAATTTCGAGATTGATAGCCATAGATTAGTGGTAAGCAATATCCATTGCTAAATTATTACCTATAATGATAGTATCCAGCTCAAAATGAACGACGATGTCTCTCTGGTAAAAAGAAGAAGTAGAAGAAGATGTCATTCAAGAAATACAAAAAAGAATAATAGAGGGTATTTCCAAAATCATTATTCTTCATTTCTATCTAATACAAGAAATATTTTTCCAAAAACTAGAAAAAAATGAAACCAAAGAAATTGGAATGAAATTTGCGGAAATTAAACGAAAAGAAACTATTCCGTCGCTATTTGCAGCAAACTTTTGTAGTATATAAATTTTAATTAAAGAATATTTTAATGATTATTTTAATGACGTGTAATATAATGTGTGATTTATATACAGGGAATTACAAATGAATTTGAAGTATTTTGAGAATATCTGAAATATTTTATGCGTTTTCCAATTCTTTTCTTAGCTATTATGTAATATATATATATATATATATATATATATATATATATATATATTAATTTCATTCAGACGATCATTTTTTAATTAAAAAAAAATATTATTTAACTAATTTATAATCGAACACTGAATTCGAAGAAAGAAATGAATTTATTGATACGCACAAATATCAAACGTTGAAGGGGGGGGGGATTAAATAAATAAATAAAAATAATGAAATTTTTTGAGAGGTATGGTTTTGGGATAAATTTAATGACACTTTCTTAAAAATGGTTGATAAAAACAGGGATAAAATGAGTTTTATTTGGAATATTAAGAAATAAAGTTTAATTAAGAATATTTTTAATTTAGAGCCATCTTTTTAAATTTACGCATATTGGAATAAATATTTTTTAAGGCGAATTAAGAATTTATATCGTTTCCATAAAGATTAATAGATTAGATCTAGAAACAAAATTTTAATTTAATAACTTGAACTAAGTACGAAATATTATTAAAAGGAAATTAATATAGTATAAAGGTTAATTTTGTCGAAAAAAATTAAATTTGTAATATATATATATATACAGTATTTAGATTTTATTGAAAAGCGTTTCATAATCAAGCAATAGGAGCTGGAGCAAAATTTTTTATTTATTTAAAAATTTAGTAATGAATAACTTAATGGTAAAAAACATTTTAAAACGAAACAAACTACTGTTTTTTTTAAACTATCGTAATATCCCATCCCATTTAAATACATTACATTAGGCTAAGATGTCACTTCTATATTCGAAGATGCAAATTATGTTGCATTTTGCAATTAAAATCACACAATATATATATTTAAAAAATGTCTAGCATTCAATTCTTACCTTTTTTTTTATTCCTAAATAAGAAAAAATCTTGCTCTGAATACAGAAAATTTTCAAAACACATATATACGTCTTCCTTAAATTCTTCCTTGAGGCAATAAAAAACAAAATCAAAATCTTACAAATACACAACGTTCCTAGAATATTATATATATGCAAACGTTTTAAAGTTAAATTTTTACAGATTGAAGCTTGGAGCAAAAATAAATCTGCCAGCCGAAAAAAAATAAGTATATATATATATATATATATATATATATATTTCTTACATTATTTCAAATGCAATCCTACCGTTAAACTATGCGTATGAGATTTTCTATTGTCTTTATTAATTTTATTTATATTTGAGTAAATTTCGAATGCATTTTATCTGAAATACTTAAAAAAAATTTGGAAATGTTGCTCGTTATGGGATGCCATTTACGTTCTAAGCAACAAGTACAGTCTGATACATTTCAAGATCAGAAAAGAAACTAGAATTTCAAACTTCAGCTTCACGTGATTAGTTATACATACACAAAAAAAATTACAGTATTTTATTTAATACAAACAAATAATGTGTTAATAAAGTTATTTGAAAGATATTATTAGATAATCGTGTAATATGGAACAGGGATTTAAAAATGGGCGAAACGAAAAATTCCAAAAAATAATTTCAAAAAAGCAAAATCTTAAAAAAATAATATTTGAAATATTTAACTTAAACTTCTATATGTATGTCATTGGTGTACATGTTGTTATACGTTTAATTAGAATCGGACATTCAAAAGTATTGATATATAATAGGAAATAAACGAGTTGAATATTTCCGACTGAGCGAAGCCAAGGATCTGGCCAAATATAAGCCAAGGATCTCGGTTTGATTTCCAGTTTGGGCAATTTTTCGCTCAGTTGCAGATATTCAATCCGTATGATTGATTACTTTGACATCTAGTTTGATTTTGTTGAAATTAATAGAATATCTACGTACCCATCGTCATATGAAGTTCCTTTACCTGCGGTTTATTCTAATGAGATATAGAAATGGTAGAACAGATTTTGTGACCAATAAGGTTATATGAGCGAGAAATGCTCGCCGGTTGTAGTGCCCAGTTAACTTAAACGGTAAAGCTTTGGGCTTGTAAGCCAAGAATCTGGGCTCGATTCCCGGCCTGGGCGATTTGCGCTCAGTTGGAAATATTCAAATTCGTATAAATTATATAATATTTGTCGAATTTTTGATATGACATATAATTTATATATGAGGAAAATGTTATTTATAATTTAGAGAGAAATTTTAAATAATTTGCGTAATTAACAATATTTCTATTTTTGTGCTTTTTTCTACTCTTTGATTTCCTCCCTTTGATCGAGTATGAATAAATGGTGAAACTTATAACGAGTGTGGAAAATATATCTTTATAGGCAAGTGGTTTATATCGAAGAATTATTTTTTTTACAATACAATGCATATTTTGTTTATAACTTTATTGTGATAGTATTATAATACCGCATAATTGATTGCATCTCTCTCTTCTTTTAAATGAGTAACTAACGCCGACAATAATTTTTATTCGACCGAAGGTCTTTCTTTATTAATGAATAGAGAGCTGCTGCACACAAAAATATGCAAATTATGTAGTATTATAGAGAAATATTTGATAAATATGCTGGTGCAGACTGTTTTTTAATCAAATGATTATTTCAAAAGAAATCTAATGTTAAATTTGGTCAAAACCATTCTATTAAAAAAGTTTTATAGAAGCAAAAACTATGCATCGGAATTTAATAATTTTTTTTATTATTGTATGTATTAGAATTTTCCGGTAAGCAAATTGCATTTACTTTTTAATTTGAATCTTTATTTTAATTTGCATATTACAGCCTTAATTAATTTAATGAACAATGCCCTTGAAGAATAAGTTAAAGGGGAATTAGCTCCTCCATTTCCCCCTTTATGCCTGACCAATCAACCTCTAAATTTAAAGAAGGAAGTGTCTTATAAGAATAAACTGCTATACCAAACTTGAAGCAAATCGGATATCTGTGCTTGAAAAACACAATTGTCTAAATTAAGGGAGTAATAGTCCCCCCCCCCGTATTCTGCATTTTATATTTAACCAATAATCTCAAAAAACGACTCAGGGAAGCATCTTAGCAGAATGATCCTATGTACAAAATTCCAAGCCAATCGGATGCTTGTGCATGAAAAACACATTTATTAAAATTAGGGGTGATATATGAATAATGAAAACTAATCAGGGAGTACTTTTAACTTTAGTGACCAATATATATGTAATATGTAGAAAATCAGATATTTATGCATGAAAAATCCATAAACTTATATAAAGGGGGATTAGCCTCCATCCCATCCTGTATAATTGAACTATTTGTCCCAAAATTTAATCAGAATAAACTCATATGCAAAATTAACAAGCTGTTTCTACCTTTGTTCTTAACGAATGAACACCCCCCCCCCCAACCTATAAAAAGTCTAATCAAGGAAATAAATTATCAGAATAACCTATATCCAAAATTTGAAGCAAATAAGATACTTCTATTAGTTATCGCTTTCCTTACATACGTACATGGATTTATACCTACGGAGCATACGAGAACATTAGCTTTCAGTATTTGATAGCCTGTGGGCTGAAATATTAGATTTAATTTTTTTAAACCAATTTACCATTCTTGAAGTATACAGGACATAAATTCTTACCGTAAATTAAGTATGTAAATGATTGTAAACAAAATAAATAAATTTGGATTTAGTTTTCACAAAAACGCAAAAAGCAAAACATATATTAAAAAAAGAGAATTTGATTTCTAAAAACTTTATGTTCGATTAACTTAATGTATAACTAAATTGTATGTAATATTCAAATAGTACATGCATGCAGTATTCTTAAAATATAGAAACAACATATATATTTTAAATATAACAATATGGGTTTAAGATTTCAGAGAATAAAAAACGTTTTTATTGTATTTGTGTTAATAACGTTGGAGTACAGACCAAATATGTTAATAATATGAAAAACATAAAAAAAATAAAGTATCTGATCGAACATTTTGTAAATTACTTTGGATTAAATATAATAGGTGCGTTTAAAAGTATAGCCCATATTCATCCTGTTAATGTGAATACTTTGAAAACAAAACTAGGTAGATCAGAATTAAGATTAATGGATATAATACATGGCAGCTGAAATTTTAATCTTGTTTAATGGTCATTTATTTTCCTTAGCATTCAGAATAGCTTGAAGAAATTACATTCATGGAGTAACCGGCAATTAACTAGTTTTTTTAATAAGTTAAAAACGGAGCAAAAACACCATAAATATTTTTTTTCAGTCGTGAAATATTTTAATATTTTGGTCGATATGTCTAGCACATGTGACCAAATAATGAATTAAATAAAGTAAAATATAGAAAATCAGTAGTTTTACGTTTTAAAAATATATGTAAAAAATATGTAAATCCACATTTATATGTGTAATACACTGTAAGACTGTTTTGTTGAAACAAATAAATTTTGTTTAATAAACATCCGAAAACTTTGGTTAGAATGAAAAATTTTAAACATAATTTTGTTGAACTAAAAAAATTATTTTGTCAACTCATTTACAGTATAACTCCAACATATATATTTGGTTGGAGCTAAATTAACTAAATTTCAGTTGTTTCAAAAAAACATTTTTTTTGCTTTGTAAATAATAGTTAAATTTACAAATATTATTACAAAAGTGATAGTATAAAACAATATTTTGAAATAGTTCTACAATATAAGCATAAATTTAATGACCATGCAGTGAAGAGATATTTTAATTTTTGCCACTTAACAAAAATTACATTCACACAACCATGTAATAATCCATGAAGCTACCATCTTTCTTATGTCTCTTAGTGTTCGAAATTCTGTCCAAATTTTCTACTACGAATTAGGTGCCTGAGGGAATAACCTGAGATATAAATCTAAATTATATACTCTATTTTATAAATAATAGTTTCATTTATATGTATTATGATGTAGGAAACATTACAAAACTTGGTCATTCCACGTAAAAGAATTAAATCAGTTGTGGCTTACAGACAACATATTTTTATGAAAAAAAACCCATGCAAGTAGATTATAATTATTTATGAGTAAATTCGAAATTATACATTTCAAGATTATTTTTTTGGATATCAAAAATTGTATTAAAAGTTGATATAAAATCGAGATCTTGTCTACATGCTTTAAATTTCAAATTTTAACTCACTGACAGTCTTGTTAAAGGGAAAATATGTAATGTTGTTACTCAGAATTTTATTATAAATGCTAAAATATATATTCTTTCAACATTGTATAAAAATACTTGATGATGGATATGTATAATAAGCTTGAGAGCAACTATAGTAAAACACTATTGGATTAACTGGAGTAAATCACTGTCCCATGCATTAGAAATTCAGTAAATAATTTATATATATATAAATTACTTTAAATATTCCTCATATTTCAGTGAAACCTTCAGTTTAGTGAATATATTAACACGGGTGAGCCAGATCAAAGGGTCAATTATTTGCCCTAGGAAAGAATATGCTGCATCAAAAATAATTTATAATTAATAATGAATAATAAGGAGCCGTTTGTCGCAATTTAGTAATTACCTTTTTATTTATGCGAAAAAAATATGAAATATTTTGAGGCGAAAATAAAATATTTTTTTATTTATTCGAACATGAAAATGAACTTTTAAAAATTTAAAGTTATTTAACGCTATTGACAAATGCATATATATTTAATTCAGAATCTTCCTTATTTCTTAATCAGGAAAAAAGAAACATTTTGAAGTCAAAATTTAATGTTCCTATTACTTGTTTGAAGTTAAAGAAAATAATTAAAAAAATGAAACTATAGATAAGAGTGTATATTTTAAGGAAAAAAAATGTTCTTGCTTTCACTATATTTTTGTTTACTGTATATTAAAATATTCTTGAGTAAGAACATTTAGAATAAGGTAAATAGCAAATGATATATTCGCACAAATTGAATGTATTTTTATGGTGTCTATTAATAATCGGATTCATGTGCAAAATTCCATACTTTATTTTATAAATGATTGTTATATTTCATGGTATCAGAATACAGGAAAACTTGCACCAATTAAAAAAATAGAGCCATTACAGATGTACAAAAATTATCGTTGAACAGTCAGGATGTTTTTCTATTTTGCCGATTAACAAATGATATATTCACTGAAACTTTATCATGTAATATTTGTTAATATTTGAAATTATATACAAATTTTCTACTTGCAAATTTCTATGCTTGGACGAAGTATTTCCCATAAAGATTTAAATTCCTTGCAAATAATATTTTAAATAATAAGTATATTTATCTACGATAATTAGTTTTAATGATTCGTTTTGTTACATTTAAGCATTATGTTAATTTAATTATGAACAAAACAAACGCACATGTTTTAATCAAAACAATTGTCTACGAATAATAATAATAATAATAATAATAATAATAATAATAATAATAATAATAATAATAATAATAATAATAATAATAATAATAATAAGTATAATAAAATAATCCCTTTACTTTAAATTAAACAATTAAAACGAAATCGAAATGATCGAGGTATCATTTGTCGTTTCGTTTATAGAAACTGAAATATATGTATACTCTACAGTTAAAACAGTATGTTAATAAAATAAAACAAGTTACAAAATATTGAATCTTATTAATTCTGATGGGTGTAAAACCCACATCACTCAAACCAGACAATTCTGTAAAGAAAACTAACTATTGGAAATAAATTATAAAAAAGAAAGGAACAGAGGACAGTGGATTTACAACTCAGACAAGAAATTTATAGCGGCAATAAGACTGTGACGGACGCCCATAAATAAATGACAAAACAGAGACATTTTCATTATTGTGTATTTACGACAGGGCAAAAGGGGAAATCTCATCTGCGTGTGTGGTAATAGTTATCAACAACATAGACATTCTGACGACTAGGCCTGTAGAAGCCCCTAGAAAATTAAAATTAGGGGGCGTTCAAGTTAATAGTCAATTTAAGGACAGCCAATGAGACTGGAAGGGGAAAAAAATATGTTAAAAAGAAAACTGTGAATGGTCGAAGGATAACTCGACTACAGAATAATTATTATACACTTTTTGCTTCTGAAACTTGTTAAAAAAATTACGAGTCAGTCAGTCAGTCAGGCAGTCAGTCAGTCAGGCAGTCAGTCTACCAAACGTGCTCGAGTGATAATCTTCGCCAATATGAGCAATAAAAGTGTGCCGGACTTCTACTCATCGGTCCGGATATGCATTTACCTATGATGTCAGCAACTTTAAAAAAGGTATGCTTTTTACCGACTTATTTCCCCTTATTTTGCCCACGAGTATAGAATATGATCGAACTAAAAAATAATGGTGAAACACTTGCACGCCAATTGTCCCGCCGGTTAATTAATTATGGTGATGATTTCTCACGAATTTATGAAATCAAATTCAATATTGAAAATATCGTGTTACAAAGCATAAAATGTAATTATGCAGTAATGCCAACAGCTATAAAAAAATGAATAGATTTTGATTTGATTATTTTGTATCTTTGTAATTTATTTATGTGCATGTATATATTTAGTGTATTATGTGTGATCTGTGTTGTACAAATAAATGTTTTTGTTTTATAAATGACAAAGCATGGTGATGATTTATGGAGTATGTGTCGAAATTACTCTAGGTGCATGCTGATCAACGTTTCATAAGGATCTGATAACGTCAAAAAAAAACACAACGCATAAATTAATCTAAATTTTTTTGGATAAGAATATTTTTTTTGTAAGAAATTTTAATTGGAAGTATTTTGTAAGGAATGTTATCATTTTATTAGAATTGTTATTAGTATTCCTTAGGCTACAGAAAATATTCTTTTCCCTAATCAGATCCTAGAAACATAATACGATCACTAACAGATTTAATTATAATTATTGTAAAATAAATAAATTGGTTGATCAAATTGATGCACAATTTTGGGGAGAGAAATATCGGAGGGAAATCAAAGGTACTAAGGAAGCAATATGATTATTACAAAATATTTTTAGGTATGTAAAAATCTCTCCATCATCTCAACCCCCAAAAAAATTGGTTGCCGTGATACCAGTTCCTTAATTATTTATTTTTATGTATTTAATTTAAATGATTAAAAGAACGAACTTGGTTGATTTTAGTACTTTAATAATACAGTAGTGTGGTAATTTCTTTTAATTTGAGCACTTTAAAGAACCAAATTATTTTTCAAATATTAATTAGCTTCAATTTAGATATTATTACTGCCATATTAGAAGTAAATATTTAATTAATATTGTGATTATTTGATTTTTTTTTTTTTTAAAAGAAAAAAAAATTTTTTAATTTTGTGATTACTTGAATTCCTTTTGTGAAAAAAAAAAATGATAATGAAATGAATGAATGATTCTGACAAATATACATTTTAAAGGAGATAATTAGATTGGAGATAAGATAGATTCTCTTTTGATTATAAGAAAATAGGAGTTGTTGTTAAAATTGGTATATATATACGTAAAATAATAAAGTAAATAAAAATTTGTTTTTTTTCACATAATAAATTTTATAAATATGATACTAAACCGAGACATTGGCATGCAAGTGTATTTTTGTTTGAGATAATTGGCACATTTTTCAAAAAAACAAAAAGTGTATATATATGTATGTTTACACTATTGAAAAAAAAAAAAAAAAAAGAAAGGTTGTTATTTAATTTTATGTATTTATGTGTCTTATGATAGAAAGGATTTTATTCTAAAATTCATCAAATATTTTGATATTTTATGTTAGCACATGTGGATAAAACTGTATAAATTAAAAAAATAATAATAATAAGATATGTGGATATATTTATATCACGTTGGTTATTTTTTTAAGTAAATCATTGTAGTTTTATTATTTAAAAAAATTGAGGATAATTGATTTTATGACTAAAGGAGGTACGAGGAAATCTCTCAGAAATAACACGCGTTTAAGTGGCGTTAAAACAAGAAGGCAATTAAAAATATTATTAAATAAAAACGAAAAAATTTCGGGAGAGAACAAAAACGATAAACAAAGAAAAAAAACAAAGAATTCGGGATCAAAAATTTCTGGGATAGGAAATATGGCAACTCCTAATGCAGAGCATTTAGTAGGATTAATTTATCCGTTTGATGGTAAAAAAGAAACTAATATCAATTATTTCCTACTACAATTTGATAATTTAATTGACAAAACGAAATATAGCGATGAACACAAATTAATAATTTTGAAAGCCAAGATCATAGGATCGGCAAGGGAAACTCTCATGCAGGATGAATCATTATTTTTAGAAGCAGACATAGGAAAATTCAAGGAGAAGTTAAGGGAATTATTTTCCGTTAAATGTAATTTCGGGGGTGCTCAGAATTTATTTTTCAGTCTAAAGCAGAAACCCGACCAAACATTAGCTAATTTTATAAATGAATTTAATGCTACGGCAAATTTATATATAAAAAAAAGTGGTCAAAAATTAGAGGATAACAGCAACGCAAAATTTTTAGACCAAATGAAATTGGCTAGATTCCTAGATGCAATCCGCGCAGATATTAGTTTAGAAGTGAGAAAAAATGCACCCGAAAATTTTGAGGCAGCATGCAAGTCCGCACTAAGATTGGAAGAGGCTTACAATCAAGCAAATATTCCCGAAATAAATAGCATTACCGTTAATAAGGAGAATGAAATATTGGGAAAATTAAATAAATTAAGTGCAGACAGTGCAGAGCAAATTCAGACACTCGTCACCGAAATAAACAACCTTAAATTGAAATTAAATAATAGATCGGAGAGAGAAAAAACATGCTGTGAGGTATGCGGGAAAGAAAACCATGAAACAAAAGATTGTTGGTTCAGACAAAAATATAGTAATGATAATGCGGCTACGAATATTAACAGATTTCAAATTAATAGAGGGTCGCAGGTCTCACGCACAAGAGGTTACAGAAATAACTATAAACAGCAACAAGGATTCCAAAATATGGGGTATCAGGGACATAATGGTAACAATAATTCTGGCAATTGGAACTATGGCTATATAGCACCTCACTTTCCTACCCCCCCTCCCCCCATATACAATTATATGTATCCACAGGAATATTACCATAATACAGGAGCACAGGGGTTCGCACAGCCTTCAAGAGGTCGTGGAAGAGGTGGCTATCAAAACAATTTTAATAAATCCCAGACAGACGAGCAAGAGGATAATTACAATGAACAAAATAGCAAAAGGGAAAATAAACACAGAGGCCATTCCAAAAGAGGTTCATTCAATAACAAAAAACGATACGAAAAACAAAGGTCGGAAAACTAAATCAGAGGCTCGCTGAAAATAAACAACAATATTTTAGCGACACAGGTGAGTCTCAGTTTAAAGGGTGTCGCAAAATAAACAGATTTATTGCCAGTGTTAGAAATGAAGGAGAAAATCAGTTACCCATCATTGACCTAGAGATAAATAACATCAAATTTAAAGCGTTATGTGATAGTGGGGCGGCGGTCTCATTGCTTTCGCCCACTATTTTTGATAAATTAAAGGAAAAAAATGTAAAATTTAAATATCTAGGAAATCAAATACAAATACAAACTTTAACGAATTCAAAAATTTATTTTAAACAGTGTATTAGACTGGTTTTCAGATTAAAGGGCAGTTTTACAACAGGTACATTTTACATCACAAATAAAGATTTCGGTCGAGAATACCAAATGCTTTTGGGATACGATTATTTAAGGGATAATAATATGATTTTGAATTTTAAAGAAAAAACACTTATTTTCAAAAATATAAAAATTAAACTGAATATTCCAGAAAAGGAAAAAGGGATACAAGTTAATAATCTAACTTCAGAAACAGAAGACAAGGATAGGCAAGAAAACAATCCATCAGGGTCTTATGTAAAAGAAAAGAATAATGATAACAAGAAAAAGACACAGCCCATCACTAAGCAAAAAAATATGTATGCTAGGACCATAGCAACAATTTTTATAAATGCAAATTCAAAAAAAATAGTTAATTTACAATGTCATGATGCCATAGCAGAACAAGAGGTAATATTATTAGAACCCTTGAGAGACGACTCGAAATTCACATTTCAAACTTCATTGCATGAAGTGCAACAAAATAATAGAATTCATGTCATAATAGCAAATAACACCGACAAAAGAATAAAGTTGAATAAAGGGATAAATGTAGGCAAAATAACAAAAGATATAGATTTTAAACAGGATACAAAATCCGATGACATTGAACAAGGAACAATTTACGAATTAAATAGCTTAAATATCGAAGAGATCAGAAAATTAAGAGAAGCAGAGTTAAGAGAGACAGACTTTGATTTAACACATTTACCCGAAGACCTAAGAGAAAAATTAAAAAACATACTCATGAGAAAAGCGCATGCATTTTCAAAGTCATATGATACTTTAGGTCAAACATCTTTAGTTATACCAAAATTTAATTTAAGTCATGACTACCCGATACAAACCAAACCTTATAAACTACCTCAAACAGTCAGACAATATGCGAAAACAGAAATACGGAACTTACTAAGAGCAAAGATTATTGAAAAATCAGACTCAAATTATGCGTTTCCAGTAATTTTTGTTAAAAAGAAACAAAGTAATAAAGAAAAGAAAAATGAAACCAAATATAGAATGGCTATAGATTATCGGTTATTAAATCAAATTCTACACACATACAGCTTTCCCATACCGGATATTAAAGAAATTCTTTACTCGATCAGCGGAAAAAGGTACTACACGGTGTTAGATCTTCATAGTGCTTTTTTTCAGATAAATTTAAGGCCACAGGATAGGCAAAAACTAGCATTTATTACTGAGGAAGGAAAATTTAACCCTTTAAGGCTCGCTTTTGGGACAAAGAACAGCAGCGCTTATTTCGCAGAACTAATTGATAAAGTGCTCGGACACTTCAAAGGTAAAAGAAAAAAAAAATTCCTGTAAAATGTCCTCCAAAAAAAAATATAACCTTTACTTATTTATTTAATTATTTATTTATTTATTTTATTTTATTTTATTTTATTTTTTTTTAATATATATTTTACTCTGCCGATTAAATATTATTGGGAATGCTTATATCACACGCGTTTTCGTAAGATCCTAGCCTTAACATTTTACCTTTTTTTAGCATACCATCTTAAAATTGCCCTGCGACTAAATCTGATATTCAATTTTATAGCTTCCTGTCCTGCCCTGCCTAGAGAAATATTTCCGAATCGAGAGCAACTCTTCCCCCTTCTTGATCTGGGGTGAGATAACTGTGTTTATTCCCCGCGACCTGTCATCCGCTCCATCCATCTCGTCAAGCGGAAAGTCTTCTGTTGGTGAGAAAACCTTATTTTTTTTTTCTTTGAGTTCTTTATTTATTTATTTTTTTTTTTTTTAATCCTATGTGCTGAGTTTCCACGTTATTTTGTTGTGTCAATAACTTGCCTTGCCATTGTTATTTTATTATTGCGTACTTCGCCGAACTTCTTATCAAATTTCAATATGAAAATCTGTATTTTTTTTTTTTGTACCAACATACATATTTTTAATCTCAATTTTGCATATGCGTTGTTTGTAAGAGTTATTTCTCTTCAAGTTGTTTCCACTTTATTTAAATATGCAGAATAAATAATTAAAGTTTTTTTTTTTTTTTTTTTTTGTATCGTTGATTATGCACTAGGCGAATTTATTTTGAGCAATTGCTTTTGTCCTAGTCATCCAATGTATAATTATCATTATTGTTTATTTATTTATTTTTTATTTTTATTTATTTATTTATTTATTTTTTTATTTATTATTATTATTATTATTTATTTTTTTTTTATATGCAACATGAAGTTCTGTGAAGTACCTATGTAATATTTAGTGTATGTAATAATTTTTCGAGTGTGCCTGCACATTTCCCCAATTGTAACTCAGAGGGAAATAGTACACTCATCTTGCTATCCCTTTCTTTTTTTTTTCTCTCTATGTTGCTTGATTTTAAAAGGCAAGTTATTATATGATGTCTTAAAAACGCATTGTTATCAAAAAGAGAAAAAAAAATTTATCTACATAAAATTTGTTTCTTAAATACATAATACAAATCACTATATATTACAAATGCACTAGATAATTTTAAATAATAATTAGGGCTTATGTTTCTTTTTTTTTTTTTTTTTTCAAATTTTTTGTTATGTTTCCCCCTCTGAATCCTCCTCTGCCGTATTGTCTTTCACGTCTATATGAGGAGTTGCTGCTTTAGGTGCGAATAGTAAATCGATGTTCCTTTTTATAGGCCGAGCATAATTACCTGTTAGGTCTTTTAGTAAATAATTATTGTTGCGTAATTTTTTTATTACTTCAAAAGGACCGTCAAACTTGTTCGCCAGAGCGCCCGGATTTATACGTTTTAAGTATACTACTTGTCCCAAATTCAGAGTAGGTGTATGTAGCAGGTCCTCTTCTTTAGCATACTCATCCTGCATGCGTGACTGATTGGCTAGTGCCTGTAGTTTCACTTCTTTAATGTGTTTCATTCTCTGTGCCACATAAGTTTTAGTTGAGACCTTTTCTGTGGGAATATGCGATGTAAACGGAGTTCTCAATTTTCTCGCAAAGAAAATGAGTGCGGGAGCGAATCCTAAAGCCCTGTGAATTGTGTTATTATAATGAAGTTTAAAAAAATCTAGCCGAATGTCCCATTCCGTTGTGCTTTTTGACATTGCAATTAGGGAGCTCTTCAGAATTCGGTTTACCGTCTCAGCAATTGCATTCGCCTTGGCTCTGTATACACTCGTAAAGTGTAATTCTATATTTAATGCCTTTGTATATTCTCTGAATAAATCACTTCTAAAATATTTTGCATTGTCCAGATATATGGTGTTGCAAATTCCAAAAGTACTGAAGTACTTATTCAGCACATTGAGAATTGTCTGTGTTTCTACATTTCTTAATGCAACCGCTTCTAAAAATCTGGAAGTTGCGTCAGTGATAGTCAGAATAAATTTATTCTTTCGCACAGAAAATGTTAGAGGTCCACATACGTCAATATGTAGTATACTTCCTACTTCCTGGTCTTTAACCACCCTTTGCACTGGTACTTTTATTGTTTTGTGATGTTTAGCTGTTTGACACGCTGTACAGTTCGCACAGAATATTTTGATATCTCTGTACATTCCATGCCAAAATATCCTATCCTTAATGGTGTCATAAGTTTTCTGGAATCCAAAATGGGGGGAATGCGCGTCTTCCATAATGGCTATTTTCAAAGAGTCAGGGGCAATGAGTAGTTCCTTTTTTTCTGTACCTGGTCTCAGAATTAATATTTTATCATCATTTAACATATATCTTTTTGTTGTTCGATTGTTTTGTCCCTTTTCTATTTTGTCAATTATTTTTCTTAACTTTTCGTCTGCATATTGTTCTGATTTAATATTGTCATTAGACAAATCCTCGTTGACTTTAAATAGAGTATTGTGTAATTGTAAGTCCGTTTCTAAATTGCAAATATGTCGAGATACAAAATCAGCGGGGTTGACCTTACCTTCAATATGCTCAAAAATATAATTATATTCCGCCAAATCTGTCATCCATCTTTTGACTATGTCAGATTGCGCTTCTAAATTCATTTGCTGTGTAATGGGTTTCGAATCCGTCAGAATCGTGAATTGCCTACCCCATAAAATATGTTTAAAATGATTGACTGATTCATGAATCGCCAATAATTCAAATTTTATACTGGGGTAGCTTTTTTCTGCCCCTCTTAATTTTCTCCCAAAAAACTCGATAGGCAATAAAATGCCATTAGACTCCTGCGCCAGAATTGAGGATATGGCTAGCTTCGAGGCGTCACATATCAAAAATAATTCCTTGTTATAATCTGGGGGTCTAAGTGTAGGGTTTTGTATTATTGCTTCTTGTATGTTTTTCAACGCCTGTTCATGCTCCTCACCCCATTTGAATTTTACTTTTTCTTTTGTAAGTTCTACTAAGGGATGTACAATATCTGAATAATTTCTAATTAAAGATCTAAAGTAGTTTGCTAGACCCAGAAGTGATCTTATTCCCTTTTTTGTTTTTGGACGTACTAGGTTTTTAATTTTGTCTATGTTTTTTTTTGCTGGGGAATATCCCCATCGGTTGAGTTGGAAGCCCAGAAAATCTATTTCTTCTTTGCATATTTGCATTTTTGAAGGTTCTATGGTCAGATTGTGGTCAATGAGAGCCTGTAGAACTTGCTCTAAAATTTGTAGCATTTCTTGGATTGTATTGGTACCAATTACCACATCATCCATGAAGTATGCCACTTGGGACTTGTTTTCTAGGAAGAGCCATCCATTACCGTTTCAGGGTGTTAGGCTAATAAGCACGTCATTAGCACCTGTCAATCAAAATGCGCGCTACTGATAGGATGCGCTCTTTTTCGCGCTAGCTCGTTTTTTTTTTTTCCTCTTTTTCTCATTTAAGAAAACGTTCGCTTCTCGTGTGAAGAGCAATAAGCTATGCTTTGAGCACATGTGTCTGCAGCGATGTCCTCTATACCTCCTCCACGAGAATGATGAGGAATGTGTATATAACATTACCCATTTTATCAACACTTAACATAATTCAAATTTGTAACATTCAGCTATGATTTGTGTTAATAATCTTATGAAGTGCAGAATATACACAACAGGGTATATTTGTTTTTTTTAGATATTTCATATGATGTACATAAAGAAGGATTTCTCAACATTGTATATATATTTTACTATTTCGATACTAATCCAGATATGTTATGCTAATGACATTGGTGTTGCTATGAATTTGTGTTATCCTTTTTGTTTTGTTTTTGGGTTAATACATATTTTACTTTATGTGTTTAAAATATTATACATTTAAAATAAACAAAAAAATGTGCCAATACATCTCAAATTCAGGTTTAGATTTTTCGGAGCTTTTACATGTTATTTTTTTTTTCTTTCTTAGTGTAGAAATAAATTATTCCAAATTTATACTTGGCTTTGATTACATGATTTGGCATTTAATGGATTAATTTAATTATTGTATCAAAATTTGGGCATGGGGAAATAATACACAGAAGAGAAGATAATCGGACCTTGGAAGTGTTCACCAGAACTGAATCAAAATTCCAATGAATATGGATACAACAGTTGCGGCAGTGTGGTGTGCACAAAAATGATGTCTACAGACCTCATTTTTTTTTAGACCCAGGGGATAGATGATGGGTGTAAAACCCACATCACTCAAACCAGACAATTCTGTAAAGAAAACTAACTATTGGAAATAAATTATAAAAAAAGAAAGGAACAGAGGACAGTGGATTTACAACTCAGACAAGAAATTTATAGCGGCAATAAGACTGTGACGGACGCCCATAAATAAATGACAAAACAGAGACATTTTCATTATTGTGTATTTACGACAGGGCAAAAGGGGAAATCTCATCTGCGTGTGTGGTAATAGTTATCAACAACATAGACATTCTGACGACTAGGCCTGTAGAAGCCCCTAGAAAATTAAAATTAGGGGGCGTTCAAGTTAATAGTCAATTTAAGGACAGCCAATGAGACTGGAAGGGGAAAAAAATATGTTAAAAAGAAAACTGTGAATGGTCGAAGGATAACTCGACTACAGAATAATTATTATACACTTTTTGCTTCTGAAACTTGTTAAAAAAATTACGAGTCAGTCAGGCAGTCAGTCAGTCAGGCAGTCAGTCTACCAAACGTGCTCGAGTGATAATCTTCGCCAATATGAGCAATAAAAGTGTGCCGGACTTCTACTCATCGGTCCGGATATGCATTTACCTATGATGTCAGCAACTTTAAAAAAGGTATGCTTTTTACCGACTTATTTCCCCTTATTTTGCCCACGAGTATAGAATATGATCGAACTAAAAAATAATGGTGAAACACTTGCACGCCAATTGTCCCGCCGGTTAATTAATTATGGTGATGATTTCTCACGAATTTATGAAATCAAATTCAATATTGAAAATATCGTGTTACAAAGCATAAAATGTAATTATGCAGTAATGCCAACAGCTATAAAAAAATGAATAGATTTTGATTTGATTATTTTGTATCTTTGTAATTTATTTATGTGCATGTATATATTTAGTGTATTATGTGTGATCTGTGTTGTACAAATAAATGTTTTTGTTTTATAAATGACAAAGCATGGTGATGATTTATGGAGTATGTGTCGAAATTACTCTAGGTGCATGCTGATCAACGTTTCATAAGGATCTGATAACGTCAAAAAAAACACAACGCATAAATTAATCTAAATTTTTTTGGATAAGAATATTTTTTTTGTAAGAAATTTTAATTGGAAGTATTTTGTAAGGAATGTTATCATTTTATTAGAATTGTTATTAGTATTCCTTAGGCTACAGAAAATATTCTTTTCCCTAATCAGATCCTAGAAACATAATACGATCACTAACAGATTTAATTATAATTATTGTAAAATAAATAAATTGGTTGATCAAATTGATGCACAATTTTGGGGAGAGAAATATCGGAGGGAAATCAAAGGTACTAAGGAAGCAATATGATTATTACAAAATATTTTTAGGTATGTAAAAATCTCTCCATCAAATTCGAACAAATAAATTGAATGTAATCTTTTTAAAATGCATTTTTTGTTTCAACTTCTTAAAACTAGATATGAAGTAAACGTCAATTATTTGTTTTATTTCTTATTAAAAACGAATTTGAAATGATTCTCATTTTTTTTTTCAATTTAATATTTTCAATGGAAAACTTTAATTCAATGGAAAACTTTAATGGAAAATTTCTTTATCTTTTCGTAAAGTAAAAAAAATATATATTGTGAGTAAAGTTTAAGATTAATTAATTCTATTATTAATCTCAGAAAATATTTAAATTTTATTAAAAGAAAATAGCATAAATCCTATCAACAGTTTAATATTTTACTCGGTTATTTAAAATATTAAATAAAAGTTATGTAGAAATGCATTCTTTAATATAATACCTCAGGAATATTTGTAAAATACATTTATGAGAACTGAAAATACCATGATAAAATGTTATATGTCATTATGCTTAATAACACATATTGTATCTCTAACATAGTGCTGATTTTTAGTGTTTCACTCGTGATGAAACCCTATTCGTCAAACTCCTCTATTTGTCTGTCACAAATTTCGTATGCAAAACCTATATAAATCAGACACTTCAGATTTTGTGAATTTGCAGCTGAATATTGAGTGTGTTACACGATAAACTTAAAAGTTTAATAAAAGTTTATTATTTTAATTAATTTATGTTTCTTCAATGTCATCCGTTCATTTTTACGATTTAAATATTAAAATAGAACCTTAATTTCTATGTTTTTCGGGTAAACATGATAGCTTCGAGATAAAGAATCTCGCAAATAAATACAGGGTTCTTAGTTCACACTCGTTGCTAAATGTTGAAGTTTTAATATTAAATCGTATTTTTGTTTTGCCAATTTAACTGTTTATATAGTTTTTATTATTACGCTGTGATAAATAATCACTAAAAACTTTATTTACACCTACACTAAGATTTTTCAATTTTCAATTTAAAAAAAATATTATAATTGAATAATGAGATATAAACATTTTTAATTTGATTAAAATAAATAACTTCCGTTTATAACTATTATTAAAATGAATTCATACTCCCACCGAAAAAAATTATGATAATAAATAAAATATTAGGATTTATTAATTAAAAAATAATTTGTTTTGAAATAAATATTAAATAGAACCCTTTGTGCAATCTGCGATCATACGCACCCGTTTGTTTTGTTGTTGTTTATTTATTTGCTTAAGAGCACACACTAGTCACGCGGTAAAGGCCGAACGCTAATGATAAGTCTATGGGCGCAATCTTTTCAAATATCTCGCTAAATTTTAATATTTTTACATTATTTTTTTTACACAAGATAGCTGAGTACGATCCACAACCGGCCTAGGTTTTACTTTTTCGATTTTGCTTAAATATTTTTTATATTACGATAGTTTCATTTTCAGAACCGGTTTAAAACGGTTTCGAAAGTTAAAGTAATTTTAAAAGAAAATCCGAAACCAAAACTGAAAAAGTAAAAACTAGGCCGGTTGTGGATCGTCCTCTGCTATCTTGTGCAAAAAAAAATCACGTAAAAATATTAAAATTTCAGCGAGATATTTGAAAAGATTGCGCCCATAGACTTATCATTAGCGTTCGGCTTTTAACGCGTGACTAGTGTGTGCTCTTAATACTCCATTTCAAGTAAATACTTCCTTTGTAACTTTGTAACTGTTAATAAAACACATTATTACATAATATTCGATACAAATCTCTGAATTTTTCAAGAACATATTTTCAGATTATATTGACATATTAAATTAAACCTAATAGAAAATTTGCCTTTGTATAAACAAGAACAAATAATATAAAATTATTACAAATAATTTAATAATATTACAAAAGTTTTATACGAGAACCTTTTATGTTATATTATACTTATCATCAGAGAGATGAAATGATATCTAATTATTTCTTTCTTTTTTAAGCTGGTTGGTTTTTAAAACAATACCTTCCTATACAATGCAAAAGCTTTTGACACATTTAATGCACTTATAATATTCTTGCATTTATAATCGAGCATGTATTCGTTTCCCAAAAATTAATTCGAGATATATATCGATAAATCTAACGAATAATGAACTATTAAAAACGAATATTGTTTAAGAACGTTTTTTTTTCCTGGACTGTTGAGTCAAAAGAACCGTGTTCAAAAAGGACTTATGCAAGAATTGGACAAAACATCTTTTAGTTTATCGGGAAAAAATATCTACCACATAGTTCTTCAATTTACACAACTGACAAGTTCATATGTTTGTGTACATATGAATTTAAAAATGCACTCTAAAAGTCGATTTTCATTCAAAAACAAATTAAACAAAATCCAAAATTAAAATCATCATTTTATTATTTTGATATATTCAATACAAAATTATGGTTGTTTCGGTAATTTAACTTTTCATTCAATTTATTTTATGTGTTGTGTGTCAGTTGTGAAATATACTCTAATTTCATCAGAAATTTCTTTGTCTGATTTCATCAGAAATGTCTTCAATATTTGATTATTTTCTGTTAACGCATATTATTTCTAATTATCAATAACATAATCGCATTTAAAACTTTCATCTTTCGCTTAAAACTTTCGGTTTATCATATTCAAGATTCATTTAAAAATATACATATATTAACGAAATTTCGACAAAGTTTTTACAATAAATCTTTATGGAATATTTAGTTCATGTTCTATTTATTTTTTTCGCTACTTTTATCTCATTTTGAATTTGTAACAAAATGATCCAAGTTCAAATGCCGTTTCAAACGTCCCAAACAGTTTTTGTATCGCAAAGAAATACAAAACTGTAATACTGATAGACAGAGATGTGGCAGCACAGACAATTATCTTATCGACTTCATGCCTGAAAAAATAGAATAAATTAGTTCGATTTAAATATATTAAAATGCAATCGGTCTGCCAAACCAAATCTTGGTGGAAAACATCTAGAAACCAGATTTTACAATTTGACTGGTAGGTTTTACCATTCTGTGTTCTTGCACCCAAATGTATGAAAACATAAAACACTGGGAAGAAAAAAAAAACATAGTAGTAAACTTACATGTTAGCCGATAAAATGGGGTTTTCAGGTGTTTTCCAACAAGCTACTACTGGGCAAATCAATTGCATTTTAACATGCAAATCAAGTTTTATCTAAATGAACAATTTGTCTGTACTGCCGTCTCCCAATATATAAAAAAGTCGCCAGAAATTCGTTTTTTAAAATAATATACTTCAACGTAACATTTCACTTAAAATTTTATATAATTGAGGTTACCAAGATCAATAATAGAAAATGCTGTCATTTTCTTAACAAAGAAAAAAAAACGGAGAAAAAATGAATAACGAAAAAATAACGTAAAATTACGAGAAATTTATTTATTTCTCAAAAAAATATTAAGTTAATAATGAAATTAAAAAAAAATGTTTCTCAAAATCTCTTGTCAAAATGTTCGTTTTAAATTAAATACAATGAATGAAATTGAAGCATGATTTCATTGCATGATCTTGAAACAAATTTTCTTAACATTTATAGTATTATTTTTTTATTAACATGTTAAAAAAGTAATTATTAAAAATATCACATATAAGGACCATTATTTTGACATCATTATTTTTTCATAATCGGTTTGTAATTTTCCGAGGATGCGTGAAAATCTCATATTTAGAGCGTTTTTAGATCGATAATTAACTTGCCAAATTTTATGTTCCTAGGTCTTGAGTAACACAAATTTTGCATTTTTAGGAAAATTTTTACTTCTTACCACTTTTAAGGTAGTCACACTGAAATAAAATACATCAAATGCTCGAGGAAAGAATGTCACCATCATTTTAACATAACTACTTTCAAAATTTATTTGTTACTTACACAGATTTCTTAAAAATCGCAATATACAACGATTTTTGAACGCGTATCTTGCCTTTTCATCCCATTT
Organism: Maratus speculifer; assembly: GCA_964019185.1. Classification (NCBI taxonomy): domain Eukaryota; kingdom Metazoa; phylum Arthropoda; class Arachnida; order Araneae; family Salticidae; genus Maratus; species Maratus speculifer. The sequence continues at coordinate 374,272,894 of OZ025294.1, read as the reverse complement.
CTAATGTCGTATTTTCTAGTAAATGCTCTTAGAATTCATTTATATCTTTTAAATAATAAACATGCCAAGTTTTATGATTCTCGGTACTTCAGTAACACAAAAGTCACATTTTTATAATTTTTTTGCAACTGCACCACATGTGTATTGTGACACTGGAATAAGATGCAGCCTATGTTGGAGCAAGGACTGTCACCATCATTTTGAAACTATTATTTATTAAATCAGTTCATTACATCAAAAGATTGATTAAAAACTGCTATTTAGGACGTTTTTACAATGCTTACCACGCATTTTCACCATTTTTTAATTTCGCATTTTGTCACAAGTATTCTTGTTGATCATTTGTATCTTTTATGTAATTCAAATGCAAAATTTCACGTTTCTACACGCTTCAGTAACACAAAACATGCATTTTATAACTTATTTTGCTCTTGTACTACTTTTGTATTAATGATATTGACATAAAATTCAATCGTGGGGGAACATCAACATTTTGGTACCATTACTTTTGAAATTGTAGGAATTGCTAGTTTTAGAGATTAACTTCTACAAATAAACAAACCTTTTTACCTCTTTTTAATATAGGTATAGCATACAGCACACTCTCCATTAACCGGAATCTAATTTAACAGTGGTAAAAATCTGACAGTTTTTCATGTACTGCTGCATTAAAGTTGGTAAAAAACATTAGGGTTAAGAAATCACAGAGGGTATTTTTATGAGATGAAAAAATTAAAAACTCTTACAGAAGACGGCGATACTATTCATTTGCAGATATTAATCATAAAAGAAAAGATTCGAAAAAGTTAAACTCTTATGAAAAAGGGGATGAAGAAGCAGTGGATTAACGAAGATTTGAAATTAAAATGTTACAAAGTTTTATCCTTTCCGGGTCCAATTTTTTTTTCAAGTTTTAGATGATGTCGCGTGTCGCCTGTGGTTTAGAAAAAGCACGGACTTTTAAAAAATGCTCTGTAAATCCTAAAGAAAATATTACAACTAATACAAAATTAAGTCACGGTTACGCATCCGTACACACTGATTTATTAATTAATTAATTGGAGAAAGAGGATGAAAACCTACCCACTCCAAAAATGATGTTGATATATTTGAATAGTAAAATTCGTCGAAGAACAAAAACAGATTTACTTTATGTTATTTTCCACAAAGCAGTGAAGCAAACTACATTATTTTTGTTGTTGTTGTTGTACTAATTATAAATTGGATAATGACATTTACTGTCACTTTAAAAAAGAATTTCATTAAGTTGCACATTTTCATTGTTTGGGATATTCGCTTATGCAGTACGACAAAACAATGACAATCCCAATTAAGAGAGAGTCGACTGTCTTTATTTTTTTACTGTTAAATTAAAAATTATCTATAATAATTTATGTAAAAGTTATTTTTACAATAACACTTTTGGATTCGATTTTTTTTTCGTTTTATAGAAAAAAAAAACTTTTAGGCTAATAATTACTTTTTAAATAAAACTAGCTTTTACACTAGCTTTTGAAATAGAATGATTAGTGTTTAACGAATATTTCATTGTCTGAAAGATAACGAATATGGATAATTTCAGCTCCATTCAATTAATATTCATATAACAATAGGAAATAATGAATTTTTGCATGTGTTTATAAAATATTGTATTACAATGAGATTTAACTTTTATTATAACTTTCTAATACTTTTTGAGCTTTATTAAACAATGTCCATTCAAGAAAATAACAATTATTTTAAATTTAAAGAGTGAAATATATGTTTAATATAAAAGATTATTAATACTAAATGCCTAAACATAAATGAAGCCTTCTATAATAATAAAGCGTAGACATATACTAACATTACTATATGTAAATAGTAGCAAAAGTGTTTCATAAAAAAAAAAAACACTCCATTAAAAGAGATGTACTTTAATAGTACAACAGACCCGAAGGGTTAAATCTCTATTTCATATCGAAAGAAAATTAAATAGATATCTATAAACATGTTTAGAATGATACGTCAAACAGAAAATTTTACCATTCGTATCGATTTGATTTAGATGTATTTTTAAGATAAAACATAATTTTTAACGAAAAATATAATAATCCATGATACATATATTGATAATTTTATTTAAACAACATTTATATATACACTAATCATAAATTCTGTTTGTTTGAAGTATGTAGATTTAAAAAAATATCAAAATTATGTATATATATATATAATAATAAGTAAACAACGTTTAGGACTTAAAAGGATAAATTGTAATATACAGAACTGAAATCTAAGGTTCTCTATTTGAAACAATCCGTTATGTATATATTTCATGACAAAACATAATGAAGCGTATGGGAACGTAATTAAAGGTTTGAAATAACCGTTAGTTTGAAAATAACTTTTCAAAAGTATAAGCGTAAAGGTGCGAATAAACTTAAGCGTAAATTAAGGTAATTATTAATTTATAAGTTTTTCTTCTTTTCAAAAATAAGTTTCCACAAAATAACAACTTAAAAGCAATTAATTTTAATTATTACATAAATGTACATGTCGGTACTTTAAGGCTGTTTCTATTGATTTTTCATAAAGGGACATTAATATAATTTCTAACATTTGCGGAAATATTTTAAAATGAATAACTTAAAACAGCCTGTGAAACTCGCTCATATTTCATTGTGACGTGATCATCGGTTCAAAAATAAATAAAGCAAAAGTATATGAGTAGATAGATTTACCTTTTAAAATGAATTTATTTATGAATTTATACAAGAAAGAAAGGTTATATATTTAGCCATTTTTTCTGCCACAGACTTCATAAAGCGCCAAAATGTGAAAACTATATGAAAATATCTATAAAGTAACATGTACTGAGGGATGCTTGCTCGTTGCGATATCGTGAAAACTGATATCCTACTAAATATTGCAAGCAGATATACATCCATTTATGTATATATATATAAACATTCAATGTAATACAATGTATCACATTAAAGCATGAAAAAATAAATAAAAATATTATAATCGAAATTTGTGGAACCAAAGTAGAATCATCAGGCAAACAAAAACTTTGAGACTACAAATAAAATATGTGGTTACATCTTCTTATGAGCCATGATAAAACACAATACTGCTATTTTGGAGCTGTCAACACACATAATCCGAGAAAAAATAGAGATAATTAACATTCAGATTAAAATGTAATTCAAGATTAAATTGGATAGAAAAAGAAAAAATAAAACAAACACAAAAGATTCTCGTTAAAAGATGCATAAAAAACACATTGGTATGATAACATTTCACTCTTGCCCCCCAAAATGGGGTATTTTCAAAATAATGGTCCAACTAGTATGTTCCTATATATAATGTACACAATTTAATATACGGGATAAGCGCATCCTATGGTATAGCTAAACACAACCTTGTTGTCTAATAAAATACTGCAATACTGCCGTCTTCTGAGAAATTAGTAAAATAATTGTCATGGAACAAAATGCAATATATAAAATGTCTATTTAGCTATTGTCTGTTAGGTATATTTATTAAATGAATAGTTTTAAATAGTTTTTGAAATAGTTTTTATTAAAGGAATTATATATTTATTGGATGATGCCTTAATGTCTATATTATCTCTAGATACATAAGTTAAGTTTTAAATATTTTGAGAATAACATTATAAGAAAAAATACGCAAGTGATTTATTAAATATTAATAATATATAAAATATGATGTGCATTAATTATTAATTAATAATTAACACAATTAGATGTACCAAAATATAAAATATCAATAATAAACTTTTTCTTACATCGTATCTTAATTACATAAACAAATTTATAATATGGTAATAATAAATTGAATAACCAATATCATAATGTTTAAATATTTAAAAGGAAAAAGTGCATTGAAATTAATTTTATTTAATGTGACACATACAAACATTAACTTGAATAACATAGTAATAGAATATAAAACAAAGAATAAAATGTATAATTAATTTATGCATTTTTTTCATTTGGAATATTATATTTTAGATATTGTCCAAATTTTGAAACAAAATAAATTCAAGTTAATCAGTAAAATTAATTATCATTAAATTATATTAGAAATTTAATAAATATAACTATACAATTATCCATACATGTATGTATATTCAACATCACTATAAACTATCTAGTAATTTTTCATATGCGTAGGTATATAAATGAGGACTTTGGAAATAAATTTTCCTTCAATGACAATTTTATTGCAGTAGAATACCTTTATAATGCACCCCTTGAAATGCGAGGTTGTGAGAATTATAGAATTTTGCGTTGTATTGAACACATTTCATACATAAACTTATTTTTCAAACATGCTTAAATATGTGCGGAATATATTAATAAAGTAAAGGGTCATTATATTGCTTGGATTTGGATAGAAAAATAGCAAATTATAGATTTTGCCATAATGTGAAGTCGTGGAAAAAAACAGTCTATACTAATTTCTCAAGAGAAAATTCTCATAGAAGAAAATTACAGGTCCGAACGAGTTTAAATATAATCTACTTTTATACTATGCATATAAAATTTGCATAAGGGGTAATCTACATTTTAAAAAGAACCCGAATTTACTTTTTTAATGTCACTACCCATTTTTTAAAACATATTTCAAATATCATGTTCAAAATACACTTATACACCATATTTCTAGACGTGAAATGAAAAGTTTTTGAATTATAAACTTTCAAAATATAATGCTTCTAATATTAAATTGCATTTTTATATTTTTATTAATGTCCCTTAAAATTTTAGTCCTAGTGTGCTTTTTTTAATGTAGAATTAATACTAAAACAGCTAAATATAATTACGTTGAATTTGTAATTTTTATAATTTTATGATAGGAATTATGAATTATGAAATTAATATTCGAAAAAATCATGAATTGCAACCTATATTTTTTATGTATTTAGTCCTGCTTTATGGAAGTGCTGCTTTATATTATAAAATTTGAATTTTTATCTCCCATGTAGATCCCAAAATATGCTCAAAAACTGCAAAATGATGATTTAAGGGGCCGTGTAACGACAAAAGTGCTTAGATATTTTGAAACTTTTTACGTTATCTTGGAATCTAATAGTCTTTAATAGCTGCTTTGGTTGTGCCTAAAAAGCCTGAATCAAGAAACAGTCGCTTCCTCTGTGAACAATGGAATACCGAATATCATTTGGATACAGCCGATAACATATGCTTGTTTTTAAATAATTAATTTCACGGAAACTTCTCGTACGAATTGTATAAAAATTTGGTCTTAGGCTAATTGAAGAGTGTATAGTTCGTTTATGCTGTCGGAATTGCATATTGCTATTGAAAAAAAAAGTCAGAGTTTGATTTAATGGATAGCCTTTTAAGGGGTCTTGTACCTTTTAAACTCGTTGAAAAATCAACAAAAACATTGAAGGTTTAAATTAGCGTATCTCCATTATTTTTTTATGTATATACATGAAATTTTGGGTTTTGATTAAACAGATTATGCTTTCTAATATAATACCATTATGTATCGACTAGTCTTTTACAGAATTTGTATATTGTTGAAATTAAAAAATCTCTTTTTTTTCACTCTCTAAGTCATTGCGCGCACGATAACTTGAGAACGTATGTATGGTTTATTATGAAATTAAGTGCAGATATTAAACAAACATGTGTGTTTAAAATGAACTACTTTTAAGTATTTAGAGTAGTAATAATTTTAGTTATGGCTAGTTTTATTGATTAAAAAATATAATTTTTTGATTAACAAAAATATTGATTTTTTACAGTGAATGACATAATTTTGATCTAAGAGTAGTTCATTTTAAAAATACATATATGCATATTATATACATTAAGTTTCATAAAAATCCATACATACGTTCTCAAGATATGATACGCGCAATGACTTACGGATTAAAATAAAGAGATGTTTTAAATTCAACAGTACACAAATTCTGCAAAAGATTAGTCAGTATATAGGGTGGTGTATTAAAAAACATAAACTGTTTAATCAAAACCCAAAATTGTGTGTCTATGCATAAAAAAATAAAGGAGTTACACTGATTCAAACTTTCAATATTTTACAGATTTTCAACAAGTTTAAAAGGTACTAGACCCCTTAAGCAAATTTTATATACATCATTTAAAAGTAAACTTAATTTACTATCGTTCGGTAAGGGAAATTTTTTTAAAGAAAACGATACATTTCTTATTTGAATTATACTTTGTGCGTTTTAAGTATTACATAATAAAAACAATGAATGTCTTCATCATATGAACTAGAAATTAAAAGTTTTTGATGTAAATTAAAAATTTGTGCTGATTTAAAAAGCTGAAAGATTTCTGTTCAAACCTCCTCATGTAGGAGTACCTTTGAATAGGTGAATAAAATATGAAAATACTGAGAGTTTTCATAAAAAACTGCATACGTTTCAGAAACACAAAGTAATGTGAATAAAATTAAATAGCTATATTTTATTGAAACTAATAATTTTTCTATTATTTTTCCAAACTTAAATTCATAAGAGTTAATACGAAAAATCATTGTTGAAACAACAAAAAGTGTCCCTACAGTTACATTTGGTTGTGATTTTTTTTTACACTATTCTTGAAATACACCAGTATGCTATCTGCTGCTTCTGGAAAATTAAAATTTTTCATTCACTCTTTTTATGAAAAAAAACCTGACTTAAATTCCGTTTTATCTAGTACGAAAACCAAAAATAATGTTTGGGAAAGAGTATAAAAGAAATACTTTGTGAGACAAACCTGCTGAATCATGAATCATTATTGTGCACCTGGGATTTGTATTGATCAAATAAGTTATATCATCATCAATTTTGATTTGAAACTTCCCATCGCTGATGCATCCAGAGATTTTAATACATGTGTGTAGTAAGGAGGGATTGTTAGCAGTATAAGTCCGTGTTCTTTGATATTCTTAATTAACCTCTTTTCACATAGAAAAAATTCCAAAATAATAATATTTAGATATATCAACAACTCTGTCCTTCATAATTTTAGATTTTCAAAAGTGCTCCAGCTTTTTTGTTCAATTGTGACCCATCACAGGGAGTTCAATATTACAAATGTTTACCCAATTAGGCTGAAGAATTTGAATCACACAAAGATTATAAATTAAAGATTACATCTTTATTTAAGTGTTGAACATTAATCAAAATTTTAGGGATACAAAATTGTCAACAAAAATCTTACAACTTTATTTTCTCAAGTTTAGACTCAAGAGGGAGAAAAATACATATCTTTCTTAGACACTACTGTCCATATAAAATAGTGCAGCTTTGTATACTTACTGCACTGAAGTAGTAGAAATGTATTTCCATAGACATTTTTAAAAACTTATTTATTTGAAGGAAAATGTTTAGAGTGCTCAAAGGTGCCCCCTCTCCCCTACTATTAAATTTCTTCTACTGTAAATCTTTTTAGATTTAGTATAGAATATTTACTTTTTTCACAATTGTAGGTTATTTCATACCTATTAAATTAACGCAAAACATGATCTAAAAATATCCACACAAAATCCTTACGATAATAATGTATAAAATATTATCATAATTAATAAAAATAATTTCATAAAAAAACTAGGTTTTAAAAATGAAAATAAATCAAGAATAAACTCAAGAATTAAATCAAGAAAAAATATTAACAATATATTTACACTGAGGAATTCCGGTGTTTCTTAACTGCATAATTCATTGTTTACATCTGTGAAGTTGTGTGCATTTACTCTGTATATAAATGAGTTGTAATCGAAAATTTTCTGCTGTAGAAAATATCTATAAATATCTTTATATATATATATAAATGAATCATTCAGTTTGAAAATATTCCCTTAATGTTTTGCATTCTATGAAAGAAAAATATACACACATTTATTGATATGTCACGGAAATTAATTTTTGAAACATATTATAATTTTTACTAGAACCCACGTTTCTGAATTTGGAAACACAATAAAAATGAACGGCATATTTTTAAAACATGAATTACTACGCCCTGTATCAATATATGAAGTATGAATAATAAAACTCACAGTGAATAAGAATATAAAAAAACTTAAGTTTCTTTAATGAAAATACATGTAGGAAAAGATTATTAGTTTCCGATTTTTTCCCTTCATACTTCTGATTCACTGCCAGATTAAAAAATCAAACTTTTATTTATGACTTTTAATAAAATTCCATAACAGTATACAATAAAACTATAGTTTGAAAACTTATTTTTTTTCTTTTATTTTACGACTTACGTTAACAAATAATTTTATTTCAGAAGCACACGCAAATTGTGAAGATGAAAAAGTATGATATTTAAATGTACTCATTTAAGATGAATAAAATTTCATAAGGCAATAAATAATACAGCTGGCAGTTTATTTTTAACTTCTTCATCTTTTTCCATTTAGTTATATATATATATATATATTTATATGAGTCAGGGTGAGTCATAAATATCGAAACAATCTCCTTAAATATTGATCTTAGACCCATACTTCCAATTGCAAAAAACATAAAAAAGGTGAAATTTTTAATAAGTTGCTGCTCCATGGGGGGTCTATTTGAATAAATACGAAAATTAAATTTTTATACGGCCCCCTTAGGATAAAAATTCCAATTAGAAAAACTTTCCTTTCAGTCCTGAATAAGACACAAAAAGTTGCATCTTCATATTTTCAAAACTCGCAAAGTTATAATACGGCCCCCATTGGGTAAATTTCCCAAATAGGAAATTGTTCCTTTTCCATTTCTAAATTGAACAACAACAAAAAAAAAGTTCATCTCCATATCTAAAATCCTCACAGAGATATTAAAATCCAAAATTTTCCAAAATTCCTGACTTACACCAATTAACCATGCTTATAAACAACGAGTTTTTTATTCTTTTGAAGGCAAGTGAGGGATCATACACAAATTGTCCATTATTAAATATCAATTTAAGACAGTGCCTCTTATTTGGACATAAAAAAGCAGGGTATTGATTTAAAGCTAAGCTTGTTTTCTATTTGTGTTGGTAGTCTGCACTGGAGTCTGCATGGGTCGAAATATCTAGATCCGGTCCCAAACAGATCCATAGGGGAAAATGTTCGGCCCGGCCTAGAAAATTATAACCCGGACCGGCCTGAAAAAAAGTTTAAATCATAGCCCGGCTCGGCCGTGAATTTCTACATAATTTTTACTTCGCTATGGTTAATAATTGTTGCATATGGAGGATTTCTGAACAAAAATACTTATTATAGCTTTTCGTTTTTCATATTTATACTTTTTATTATTAAAGAATTGCCAATGGCTGTGATATATTTATTTTATCAATGAATATCTATTCATATGTAAATGTTTCACTTTCTGAGGGAGTGTCCCTTTGTAATAAAGGCACTCTGGTATTTTGAGTGAGATCGTGACGTCAAGGCTCTGACATATGTGGCGCAAAAGCGACATCTATCCTTTATGCAACTGTAATTTTCCGGAGTGTGTGTGGTGCCCTTGATCTACAGTTAACTGCGGTTATGAGTTTTATGCGAATTTCTAGCTCCGTCTTCATTTTGCAAAGTATAAAAGCTGTAAGGTGTGTGGCGTGTGTGTTGTGTTGCGTGGTGAGCCGGGATAGCCTCCAGCTAAGAATAGCAGAGCTGCCGTGTGAAGGTATACTAGATGAGTCTGAGCAATCAAGTCGGTTAAGAGTTAGTTAGCACTGTGATTGTTTGAGAAAAAAGTTATTGGTGCAGCCACTTTCTGTTTTCTTACAGGTTAGAGTAAGATTAGACCACGACCTGAAAAGAAGAGCTGGGGTTAGTGCTTCTAGTCGGACGTGGTTCTAACGTGAGTAAGCTAAAATTTTATTTTCATTGTATTGTGTTTAGTTTTCAGAAATATTGAACTTTGGTTCCACTCCCCATTTTCCCAACTACAGTAAATAAAAGTGTTGGATTTTAACTTTACTCAGACTATGTCCTCATTTGACCGACGCGTCACCGGCGACACACAACACCCCGTCACATCTTATCTTTTAATATCATTAATCCAAATTCGATGAGTTGGAGTCTTTGAAAAATGTTATAACTATAAATTTTACAGAAGAAGGTTTTAAGACGGAATCACATTGGAAAGAAAAAATACGTTATGCAAATGCCCTACTTAGGAGGAGTCAAAATCGAGTTTATTTTTGTCTAAGGTATTATTATATTTATTTTGCATGGATCTAAAAATTTTCCATTTAAGACATGCTATCACAGACGGATTTTTTTCACTGAATTTATTGCATTTAATTTTTTAGCTTTTGAATATGCTATTTTTAAAAAAATTAATTTTAAAGTTTTTTGAGTGTGTTAAACAAAGGCGATTTAAAAATCAATGTGTTTTTTGTAAAACTTTTCATTGAGCCAAAATTTACTTATTTTATGCACGTATTAGGTCAGTAAAAGACACTAATTTTAATTCAGGCTGTGTCGAGACCGGAATTGAAAATTTCATCCAGTGTTGATCTAGGTAGAAGGAGGCAGTCCCCTCCGGTATATAGGGATATAGTGGAGGGTATACGGGAGTAAACGCCGTGTACCCTCTGGATTTTTAAGAAACTCCGTATACCCTTTGTTTCTCAAATAAAGCATTAGCATATACCCCAGCTATGAATGTTCATGACATTGGCGTGTACCCTCTTCTTAACCCGTAAATATTCTGTGACTATTCTGAAACTCCGTATACCCTTTGTTTCTCAAATAAAGCATTAGCATATACCCCAGCTATGAATGTTCATGACATTAGCGTGTACCCTCTTCTTATACCGTAAATATTATGCTTTTTCTACGACTGCCGTTATGAAAAATACGTTAAACCAGGCGAGGCTTATATATTTTAAAAATTTGAATGTTTATTCTTATACATAAAGGTAAGGACTAGGCTATTTTTTTAATTCACTAATATTTCAAAAATGATTAAATAAATGTCCTTAAGTGCTCCACTACTGGTGCATTTACCTTAGTATTAAATTGATAGAAAAAAACATCATTCAGAGGAATTTGAGAGTATGCTTTAAAAAAATGCATATGCAATGTAGCAAACTTTCTCAAAAGAATGATTTTACAAGCTAAAATTGACCCTATATAATTGTTCATGTAACTAAAAACCATGTTCTAAATCACCATTGTCCTTCTGTCAATAACACCGATTGACGCCTATGTTCAGTTTAATGTATTGTCTGAGAAAATGCTCTGGATAGAAAAGTTTTTTTTCATGGTAAAATTGTAATGCCTTTTTCCCATTTCGTGGACGATAGGATTTTGATTGCTTCAGTATTTACGCAAATTATGTATTATCTATAATCTATGGCCACGTATCGGTCCAAGCTTTCTCTATAGTCAGTCCTCCCTCAGTCTTACCAAAACACATATAAAACTCATATTTTTTAATAAATGTTTTATTAAATAATTTATAAGCTATCTAAAATAATATTATCTTCATAATTAAAAAATTACATTGGAGATTTAAATTCAAAATGATTTCCAAATATGTTGTTTTGTACTCTTCTTTTCAATACATGTAATAAAATTTAAAAAAAAAAATACATCAAACAAAAAACTAAAATATGTTACATTCTCTTCTCTGGTACACATCTTTCATTTTGACATACTCCATAATTAAAAAAGTATTAATAATTTTCTAGTATCATACACGCTAAAAAGCATTGTAAAAATCTAATAATACGGTAAATTCTGACTAAAGCACAGCAGGTCATGTGAAATACATCCTCCATATACAGAGTGTATTTCGTTAAACATTGTCTGCAGAACCGTAAAATATTTCATTTATATTAAGCAGATTTTTGTGTTATACATATTTTGTCACTAAACAGAATTTATTGTATAATTCAGGAAATTCCAATATCAACTGAGAAAAATTACAAAAAGTATTGAGAGGTTTTATTCACAAAACCTTTCTCAAAATCTTACCTGCGGTTATAAAAATCGAAATGAAAACCATGAAGATTTTACAGAAACTTCATTCTGTTTTACTCATGCAAATATTTAGTTTTTATTTCTGTATTTTATATTCCTTACAGAAGAAGAAATGTAATAATATAAAATCAGAAGAAATTTTTATTCGAAATATAAATCTCCTTATTATGTGGAATTTACATTTCCTTTTACCGATATGTTCAATGGAACCTTTCTTAAATACAGAGTATCCCAGGATTATTGGGATAAACTTAAAAGGAGGTAAGGGAAAAGAAGGAATGAGATTTTCTTAATAACCAGTGATTGGGAACGCTTTCCTAACGCGGTAGTGACGTCACACAATATAAAAAATAAAGGACACGAGCAGAGCGAGGAAACATTTTTATTATACTTAGTGCCGAAAAAAAAATGCCGGGATAAAAATGCTGAATGATAGAAAATGCTGAGTAATTTGTTGCACGCATTCTGCTAGCTGCCGTGGAAGTCCGAGACATTTCCGATATTTTTGAGAACATGAAATCTTCCATGCACCGGAGATGAGAATTCATGAATAGCGGCCATAATTCGTAATTTCGAACGCCTACTCTGATGACGATCGTTGTGTGACTAATATTTTTTCCTTAGTTTTTTCATGTACAAAAGAGAATGAACATGTTTTCTCCTCTTATTTGTGTCCTGTCTTTGAAGTTACACATAGTTAAAGTTTAAAAATAAAATTTGAAATGTGATCGTATAGCGTAATATTTTGTTTCTAAACTCTAATTACATATTTATGTAATATAGCGAGGAATGTGATGATAGGGCAGGAGGGGATACGGTGGAATGTGACACCTTGTGACAAAGGGTGGGAGGGAGTCAAAAATACTAAAAAAGAAAGATTGATATTATTTATGGACAGTCCATAAAATAACTTTCTTTCATTAGTATTTCCGGCTCAATATTGCCAGTGTTTCATCATCATTGCCATCTTCTTCAAAAATGGCATCCACCTGAGTTGTATCAAATTTATTACTAATGACATATAAAAGATCGGACAATCATTTCTTCCTTATTATCCGTTCTTCATAATTTTTCATCGAACCAAGATACTTTCAAACATTCAAAAATAATAACGAGTCATCTTGTTTTTTTTTTTTTTTTTTTTTTTTTTTTTTTTTTTTTTTTTCAAATTTCCGCAATTTGTCACAGCTGTATCCCCAGATAACATAAATATAGCCAATTTTGAACGAATCTTTTATTTAAATGAGCAATTTATACAAATTTAATGCGGAACCCTATAAAACAGATTTAGCATATATTTAAGAACTGAACAGGAGAGATAAATAATTCCGGTGATCATTTTTTTCCATATTGTGTTCTGATTATTCTTTTTTTCATTGAATTTTTCATAATCTTTTTTTTAACATAAGCTTACATACTGGTTTCCGATTTTGGACTATTTTTTTACTGAAAAGGCTTATATTCGGTTTATACACGAAAATATACGGTAATTAAAAATTAAGTTGTAAAAATATTTTATTAAAATGTTGCATTGTCATTGGAAACGCACATTTAAACAAAATTGCTTTAATTTTAATATTTCAGGAAAATAGTTAAAAAAAGATTACGAAATTCCATTTTTTTTATATAAATGCCAGATTGAATAAAAATATGAAATCGAAAAAAAACATGTTTAACATATTTAGAAACTCTGCTTTATTTATTCTATTTAAAATAATCTTACAATGTATTCATTTTCTCTCGTTGAGATTCCACAGTACGGACTGAAAAAACCCGGATGATAAGTCTATGAAGACGTTCTTTCCAAATATCTTGCTCAAATTTTTATATTTTTACATGATTTTTTTAGCATAGAATAGCTAAGGACGATCTAGAACTGGGCTAGATTTTGCTTTTTCAATTTTAATTTCAGTTTTTTTTTAATTACTCTAACTTTCGATACTGGATACAACCGGTTCTGAAATTGAAACTATCATAATATAAAGAATATATAACCAAAATCGAAAAGGTAAAAACTAGCCCGGTTGTAGGTAGTCCTCAGCTATCCTATGCTAAAAAAATCATGTGAAAATATTAAAATTTGATCGAGATATTTGAAAAGAACGACCAAATAGACTTAACATTATCATCCGGGAATTTTTCAGTCGGTAGTGTGGGCTCTTATTAGATTACAATTTATGGGGAATAGGACAATCATAACAAACATATGAACAACAATAGTTAGAAGAACGACTAATGAACTCAAAGAAAGTCAATCGGTTAAAGTGTTGGGGTAAGTTTATTGTTTACTGTGTTTATCGTTCTGAGTTTACTTAAAATAAAAACTTAAAAAAAGAAAATGTTTTTGATATATATAGTAAAAATATATAAACAATAAAAAACAAATCCAAAGTTATTTAAAAATAATAATGCATGGCAGCATAAAAAATTTGACAGCTGTATAAAATATGCACGTAATTTTTTTGTAAATAAATTATAATTAGAAAAGAAATTAGCATTTTGTTTTTTTCTGTATAGTAAAAACTTGTCGTATTGAAATATTAAGAAAGCTAAATACTAAATAATTTTCCGTTTACTAAAAGTCTTTTAAAAATGAAAATAAAACTTAAAATTGTTTATAGAAAAACTGTAAATAACGTTTAGGTTCTTTTAACAATTAAAAATAAATTTAGGATCAAAATTGTTTTTTATATATAAATAAAATCTATATGTGAAAACAAACTTCTTTATAATACACATTATCTGACATTTATCGATTCTTTAGGTAAACTTTTTCGATAGAGATAACATTAAATAGCCATTTTAAATAAAATATAAAAATAATAAAAACAAACGTGATTAGGTACACTAGGGGTAACTCAAAAATGTTTGGCTTTTTAAAAATATTGGTTTTCAATGCTTTGTACACTGTAAAAAAATCTGTGAAGGTACTAAACATTTTCTAGGAAACTGGGATTCCAAGAACTTTTCATGTAACGATAACAGGAAAAATTCCTGTAATCGATTCTGAAACTTGAATTTTTGCTGTTACCGTTACAGGAAAAGTTCTTGGAATCCCAGTTTCCTAGAAAAGGTTTAGTACCTTTGCAGTTTTTTTTACAGTGTACTCAAGAGCTATTTGATGATTTAAAAGTCATAAATAGTCCGTGGCCTAATAACGCATGGTAGAAATATCTACAAATACCTTTGACTAGAAAATCACCTTTGTTGAAGTTCGTTCAAAGACCTGGTAGATTTTGTAACCATAAAAATATAGTTAAAGAACGGATAAAATTAGTTTTAGAAAACGTAAATATTAATTTTATGGCAGTACACTTTATAAAAATGTAGATTTTGTCATCATTTATCGGACAACTAATACATTGTTTTAAAACTAAATATAAATTATTTAATAGTGAATCTAAATACTGAAAAAATTTACACTTTCTTAAAGAAGTCGCCATCGTATTACGAGCATTATTACGTACCCAATGTTTATTCGATTTGCTTTGATATTTGTATGAAAAATTGCTTTTTGGAAAATCAACCTTACTCTAAATAATTTAGCTCTGTCATTGGAATATTAAAAAAAAAACTTTATTTTCCTTCTATTTAAAAAAAAATTGTTTTATCTGTCAAAATTGCTGAAAAACCCATTCAAAATCCATTCTATAAGAACAAACACAAAGTATTCTATATCTAAAAAGTATTAGAATCTAGTACTAATAACGAAGGACGATAGTAAATAATCTTCATCATAATTTCAAAGGAATGATTAAATGTATTAATTGTATTTTAAATTTCCTGGTGAATTTATAGATGTATTTATATTAAAATTTAATACGATTCCGAAAGAAAACTAGTTGAGTGGGCCAATCCTAAAACTTTGTTCTATCTTATGTATCATAAGATACTTCAAAATGTAATTACACATGTTATACGCCATTATTGTTAGTTCAGTACTAAGTTTACGGTTTTTTTCATCTTAAAATTCTGCCTCAGTAAATTGATCGAAGTAAAAAAAAAATGTTAATATAGAACCAGATACATATTAAAAGTCAAAAATTTTACCTTATTCTGTAGTCATCAGCTATTTGCAAATAGCGGGCTGTTCCGCTTCTGTATTGTGTTCTTGTAACATCGCCTTGGCGACAAACACAGCCCACGCCAATTATACGCCAATCGGCAATTTACTGTAACCCTGCTCACGTGTTGTGTGACGCAGTGGATTGAGAGAAACAGTCTCTTAGCAACAAGCTCTAATACTGCAACAAGCAGCGACTCTTGAAAAATAAACATTCCATTAAATTTACAGTCTACTTGCTTTTTCTTTTTAGTTTTTCTTTTTAATTTAGTACACCTCCGTACATTTGGTCCTAGCGAGCCGGAGGTATGAACGAATCAGTGTCTTTTCTATTGAATTAAATATTGCATTTATCGAATTTCGTCAACAAGACGAATAATGTCGGAAACTGAGATAAAAGCATTGAACAGAAGGCGAGGGAATATCAAGGCCCAAGTCACCAGAATATTTAACGCAACGGATGGAAAAACATTTAATTTATCCGAATGGAAAGCCCACCTGGATTTACTGTCGAAAACAGAAGAAAAGTTTGAAGCTCTTAAACTAGAGTATTATAGAATAATAGAGGAAGAAAAGTTGGAAGAAATTGAAAAAGCACTCAGTCAACTGGACGAGGATATTCTAAAACTAGAGGTAAGCTTAAAATCCTCTATTAATGCTTATTATGAAAATACTGATTCTAATAAAAAATCTATTGAACAGGACCAAGCTAAAACGTCTAGCATTAAGCTACCTAGGGTCATATTGCCGGTTTTTAGTGGCAGAATTGAAGAATGGTCCGTATTTAAAAGTACATTTAACGAGCTTATTAATGATAATTCAAATTTAAAAGATAATGAAAAATTATTTTATTTGCGTTCTGCTTTGACTGGTGAAGCGAGGAGTTTGCTTACACCAGATGAAAATTATGTTTCACTTTTCAATGCGTTAGAACAAAGATACGAGAATAAAAGAGTTATGGTAGATTGTCATATAAAGAATATTTTAAATCTTTGTGTAATTAAACAGGAATCCGCTAAGGATCTCCGCATTTTATTGGATAACGTGAAGAAAAATTTAAGGGCTTTAAAGATCTTAAAGTATGATAGAGATAATTTCTCGAACGCAATTTTGCTGAATATTATTCTAAATAAACTAGATAACGAAACTCGTAAACAATATGAACTAACATTAAAGGATAATGAAGTGCCTAATTTTGATGAATTTTTAGAATTTCTTGAGCGAAGATGTCAAATCTTAAATAGTATAAGTTCTAACGTATCCTCTAAATATACTGCAAAATCCTTATTCATAAAAACAAACAAACCTCAAAGTAAATGTTGCGTAATTTGTAAAACCGAAAACCACCCCTTATATCATTGTGTTAAATATAAAAATATGAAGTTAAGTGAGCGAATTAACCTTGTTAAGAAAAATAAACTTTGCTTCAATTGTTTAAGTTCAGCCCACCTCATTAATTATTGTAATTCAAAAAGCACTTGTCATGTTTGCAAGAGCGCAAGCCATCATTCATCATTACATAATTATACAACACCAGTAAACAATCCTATAAACAATCTCCCATTACATGAAACAATAAATAGCAATTTTGTTTCGGAAGATTTATCACAAAACGAAACTACTGCTCATTCATTTTTTTCATATGAAAATGATAATAATAAATCTGTTTTAATTAGCACTGCAATAATTTATTTGACAGATGTAAATGGCATCAAAATTCCTTTCAGGGCAATCTTAGATTCCGCATCTCAGAATTGTTTTTGTACATTTAAAGCAGCACAAATATTAGGCTTGAAAAAGGAGAAAATAAATATTCCTGTAAGTGGAATAAATAAATTGCCTATTTACATTAAATCTAGAATCAAATCGAAGTTGTCAAATAAAATGAATAGTGCCAGTTATGATATTGAGTTATTAATCGTTCCAAACATTTGTGACTTCACGCCCTCGAAAAAGATAAACATATCTGATTTAAAAATTCCAGCAAATATTTGTTTAGCGGATAAAAAATTTAACATTCCAAGCAGTGTGGAGATAATTATCGGTGCTGAACTGTATTTTTCTCTTTTAAAT